>OX438642.1:27544706-28823997 GCA_949316285.1 Eupithecia subumbrata | reverse complement strand
GTTAATAAATAATTATTAGGTACAATCCACATATCACCATCGTTTGTACGGTGTACCGCGACGCTGTCTGGCAGCCTCGGGGCTCTTGTGGCAAAAATGAAAGCGAAGCCAATTGTCAATCACGTTGCACCGCCTTTAACGCCCCAACCTTCCGCAACTTTTCTCAACAATTCCGTTGGTGTTGATGTGAAGTTTCTCTTTTTCTATTGTGGGATGTTTTGTAGAAGTTGGAATTTTCATGCGAGCTGTGCTTTTAAGGTAAATTTGCTCAGTAAGGATAATTGCGAATTGAATAAATGCTGAGGTTTCCTAATGAACGTATCTATTTATTGACAAATAAAATTCCAATTAAAGAATAGAAATAAATAGAACCAGTATTTACATTTGAAACAGTTGAGTTAACTGCAGACTGTTAAAAAGTATGGAGAGATAGCTCAACTGATCCATTTGATAATGGTTAGGTTTTGCAAATCATAAAGTATGCTATGGGCGCATGGTTGCTATGAACGCTTTTATAATCGTTTCAATAAAATATAATTGAAGATTTAAGTGAGTTCTTATTTTTTACATCGGTGTCAATTCAAATGTCACCTTTCCTTTTATAACGATCGAAATAAAAGAATGGCATAATTTGTCGTGCTGTCCAATTTGATTTGTTTAATTTTTACGACAACTGAACTTACAGCCAAAATAAAGAAAACTGTACCAAATATTCTAAACAAGGGTGCCCTCGTGACACAAATAAAAGAGAAGCTACCTGATGTTGCCCCTTTCTTTGGCAATGTTTATGGCACACCCTCAAAATTAGTATAAAGATTAGTTATAAAGATAAGATATTGTCCTCTTCGGTTGGTTGTCAGGAGGGCGATCGGTTAGGACCGGCTTTTTCCAGTTTCGTTAAACAAACGATTATAAAATGTCAATCAAAACATTTAATATTTGGTACTAAGACGATGGCAAAAAAATGACGGAGTGGATACCACGAGAAAAGAAGAGAAGCAGAAGACGACCACGGAAATGTTGAGTCAATTCTATTCCGCTTTTTTAAATAAAGTCTTGGATAAAAAAAAAATCGATCAGATAAATGGCCTACGCCAAACAGACGACTTCTACTAATATGTGACATACTAATAGATTAATATTTTGATGCAATACCTAAAATACCTATGAATTTATTAAAGTTATTGACATTTTATTGTAATATTTAGTATAGATGGCTAGTAGTAGAATAAATGGCTTTCTTATTTTATTGCTTTCTCAGAAGATGGCACTCTAGGAGGTGAAGTGGAGACGGTATTGAAAGATCTAAGTGTCTTAATTGAAGAACTCAAGCTTTTAGACTTGGAGTTAAACTTTGCGAAATGCGAACTATACATAATCCCGAAAGCCAAAATAGCCTTTAACTTATTAAATATAAAAAAAATACAGTTTTCAAATATGGAGGAGTCTTTGCCCAATTTTATACAAAAAAATCCTTTCGTTTGCCTATAAATTGCAAAACATCAATGTTCACATGGATATTATTTTACGTTATTTTACGTTTCTGCCTTTTTGTTCCAAACATGCAGAAACGTAGAGCAGGTACGAAAAAATCTTATTAATACATCTAACAGCTTATCAGAACGTGTTTGTCAACTCGCCGTTTCCGAGGCCGCATAAAAATATGTTTTACTTTAACATTATCTCGATAGACTGCAAATACTACAATTTATTCAAATTTTCTTTTAGCAAAGATTCTTAGCAAATGGCTTACAATGTACGCAAAACTTCTAAATTACTTGTACTATATGAATTACTTGTTTAATTACCTTATGGTAAAGACAAAAAAATAAAAATCCCTACGTAATAGTTCTGTTTTTTTAATGCGAATAAGAGTTTTGCGGCCAAGAAAAATGATTCGCTTTTTCTGCTAACAACTAAATTGATAATACTATTATATACTGAGACATTAAAATAAGTTTCATGGATTTGCATTGAGAAATAAGTGATTGCAAAAACTAAAAATATTCGTCAGGCGTTTTGGGAGTGGAAAGGAAAATAAATGTCATATTAATTTTTGCGCCAGTTTTGCCGTTCCTTCGCCTCAAACAGGCACAGATCGCACCTTATTTCTAGACTAAACACAGATTTTATCTCTATGGTCAGACTGCCAACTGATATTCATCTTTGTATCAGAAAACGAAACAATAAATGCAATCGTTACTGTTCCTAGCCTCAACAGCGCTGACACGCACTTGGCACCACGCACAAGCCTCAAAAAACTACTAATATTTACTTTTCATACGCACACGCTAGGTATTATTGTATATATTACTGGGGCATACGTTATCTTCTATGATGGAGAAATGAAATACCTGAAAACGATTGCTTTGATTATGCACCATAATACTAGGGATGCTATTCTCGCGCTCAGTTTTGTGTTTTATCCCTGGTTTTCTTACCTCCCCGGGGCGGTACATTTTAGGGCAGCCGCAAGCCGCAAGACGAATAAATGAACAATGCGTTGCGTTACAGTCGGACATTGCAGAGATTATTAACGCGCGGGTCTGTTCTTTGTAGAGTTTCAAAAGACTGTAAGAAATTTAGAATTATACCTACCATAGAGAATTTTCTACTTACATGACCTTTCTTTTGAGGCAATAATTAAAATACTTCAGATACCTACATTCTGCGATCTGAAAAGATCACAAATTGTTCTGGATGACCTAAATATTTTATAACATAAATGTACGTAATCAATTTATCGAATTGCATAGAAATGCTAAAATACTATAATAACTAAAATATTTTTTTTTATACATATGTTTTTGGGCACTGAATTAATAAGTAGGTATGTCATTCAAACTATATTATTCTCTTTGTGTTCGAATTCTAGCCGAAAAATTTATTTATTTTTGTATTGTCTCTACGCCACCGTCAAGTTCTACACTAACCGATCTTGTCCATCCAAAGGTTGCCTAGAAGAGATCGCTTTCACCGATCAGGCCGCCGATTATGTCATACTAGATTTAATTAGTAGTTTGTAAGATATTTATTAGCATTGATGTTACAATATAGATATTATCTATCTAGGTGCGTTACGTAATAGATTGCATGAGAGAGTTAGGTAGGTATGTATGTATGATATCCGAACTTTGCTAAAACTCTGTAGGGTCAACCCTACCGATTCTGCACTGACGGTCTGCAGAGGTAGGTAGGTAGGTGGGCGCGGGTGGCTTTGGGCGAGCCGCCTCGCTGACAGCGAGTTGAGTGTTAGGAACTTTATTTCTACTGTTATACGACTCAAACTTGAATGGGGAAAACGAGTAAGGTGTCTGTTCTAAAGTGAAATTACTTAATCTGTGACCATACTGTAAAAAAAATTGCCTAAGAAAAATTTCAATTCAATTTAATTCAATTTATTTATTTCGGTTGTTCACCATAAATGTTAGTACAACTACCGATATACTATGTTTTTTTATGATTGTTCATGTCATATTCATATGAATTATTCATGTTACATAAACTCCAGAATACATTAAATAAAATATCATTTCAAAATTAGATTAAAATTACAAACTCTAACAAGATTAAATTTAAGCATGTAAATGTCAAATAATATTAAGCAATTAAAATAAATTAAAATTAAAATGGGACAATACCGAATACTACAAAACTAATTACACGCTCAAAGATAACATTTTATGGATTTACTAAATCCGGGCTAGATAATTTTGTGTGAATTGTCCAGCATTATTTATTTATATATTTACTAATAACATGCATGTAAGACGATGCCTTACGATATAGAAGCACGAGTTATCGATAAGCACTGATTTAGTTTCTGGTGTCAAAAATAAAATAAAATTTGGATACAAAAAAAGGTGCTTGGCGATCCTCGTCGCGATCTTTATTATGCACTCCAATTTTTATTACCTCGAGAGATGTTAAATTGATAGTTTTTCCAAATCAACTTTTCAAACACATGAACATTTTCAGAAGAGCTAAATTAACCTGTACCTCAAGAAGTGTATGTGTGGGTTACAGTACCATGCCAGGGAGTTACTGAATGTTCAGCATATGCTATTCCTATCCCTGGCTTTAAGGGATGTTGTTAGCGGCCGATGATCCGACAAACTAAGGTGACAACCGTACCGTGCCGAGGGATGCATGGATGGTTGTTAATTTGCGAACGGTGTCTCACCGAAAACAGGGCGAAACAGAGCAATACTCAGCCCACTTGTGGGCATGCGGTGTTCTGCTGGCGGATATTTACCCAATAAATCTTCTTCTCCTTCTAGAGAACTTTATTCTCCCCTTACGGGAGAAAGCAGCAATAGGCTGACGTTTTATGCGATCAGTCACCTTATGGGAGGATCAAGGAACTCTACGCTAGGAAAGCTAAAAAGCAAAACCAGGAAATTATTCAACAAGAATAAAAGGATTCGCGTCTGTGGTCTACCAAACTGTCTTAACGTAATACAACAAAGATGTTAGAAAAGATAAGAAGGCATCTTGAAGAAAGCTCTAAAATTAAAAACTTGCTCAAACTGCTCTCATAAGCCAAAACTAGTCAAATAGGTCACCATAAGAGAGGAAACGGTTCTTTTACAACCAACGAAAAGGAAACCTTAGAGATCCCCACTAATAATATTAATAATGTTAATGCAAATCACACGGCATTATCTAGCCCCAAGCTAAGCAGAGCTTGTGTTATGTGTACTAGATAAACTGACATCCTTAATACCTCAAACCTCAACAGCCTGTTGGACGCAGGCCTCCCCCTGATAAGCGCCTTGTTGGCTTTTATCACATGGGGGGTAATGCCCATAACCCCCACGCCGGGCATGCGGGTTGGGGATCGCAGTTCAGTGGTAGAATTGTTCTGCAGGTGCCCGCCCTTGGTGGATATCCCTCAGTCGCCTCTTACGACACCCGCGGAAAGAGTTTGGGTGGTAAAAATTTTAAGCCAGCACCACACAGCTACTTAATACAATACAATAAATAGATAGATATATATTACCATACATAGAAAACGCCCTGGACAAATGTCTGCAGATCGTACAAACATTTGTCCCAAGGCGGGAATCGAACCCGCAACCTCCTGCATCGCAGGCAGACCTTCGCCCGCTGCACCACAGAGGCCGTCTTCCCTGGTTCGCGGGATAGAAGCTCGTTCCATGCATTTGCCAACCCTTAGGCCGTATACAGAAAGAAAGCTGGAAACTTATAAGCGCCTACCGGCGCTTGACAGCGCTGGTAAACCGCGCAGGAAAATATATGAACGCGCGCCGATAAGCGCTGAACGGTGCCGACAAGTTCCGACAAGCTTCAACACGCGCTGGTCAGCGCTGGGCGCTGCCATTTAAAATTAATAAACAACTGCGACAACACGTGCAATTACGACAGCTTCAACCTGCTTCCTTTGTGTAGAACGGACCAGCGTTGTCAAGCGCCGGTAAGCGCTTATAAGTTTCCAGCTTTCTTTCTGTATACGGCTTTACAAGCCTAGAAACGAGAATTGGCACAGAGCGGTTGGGATTGTAATACCGAGCCAGGGATGGTCAGGTGGGCTTTTAGACGCTTGAGGCAAAGATGCTCGACTGCGAATGATCTGGCTAGTCGAATGATCTACCTACAACTACTAATTTACTAATTCGACTTGAATATTAGTAATATACTAATCTTCAAAGTCGAATGACAACTACCAATTAGTAAATGCTAATGCCTCTACGAATTGATCGAGGCGTCGAATAACGAATTGAGTTCGACTGCCCGACTCGAGCGAGATCAATTCTTTATTCGACGCCATTCGCCATTACTAACCAAATTAGTTACTAATTTGCCGTAGTCATTCGAATGGTTCGAATGATTTGTGAAGTCGAATAATTCGAATGAAATCAATCACAGTCGCGCATCTTTACCTTGAGGCCTTTCTAGACGGACAAAGCATGCGGTGAGGATGGAATTGTCCCAGTTTCCCTACAGCAGGGAAATCAGGGAATCGACGTCCTCGCTCTATATCTGGTAAAAATAATTAGGGCGAGCCTCACCTGGGGATCTGTGCCAGAACAATGGACTAACGTTAAAGTTGTCTTTAAACCCAAGGCTGGAAAGAAGGACTAAAACCAGCCAAAGTCCTTCGGACCAATAAACAAATCTGTTGGCGTTTCTTATTAATACATAAATAAATTAATTTAGATACTTGCGGTATAGCGTTCAATCGAGATCGTGAGCGTTGGGTTTGCTTTCATTTGTAGAACGACTACAAGAACTAGGTTAAATCTCACTACAGAAATGTAAATATCCGACTAATATTATAAACGCGAAAGTTTGCAAGTATGGATGGATGGATGTTTGTTACACTTTTACGTAAAAACTACTGAATGGATTCTAATGAAACTTTACAATAATATAGCTTATACATCAGGATAACACATAGGCTACAATTTATAAAGATATTGTGTGAATTGTCCAAAATATGACGATACGTGTCAAGTAGGAAAAAATCTACCATCTGAGCTATTCTGGCGTGTCCTGCCAAAACCGCTAGAGTTACACATATGTAATGTATAATGGAAATGTTTATCTTAAATAGTCCTTAAAAAAAACCCGCCACATTATACATATATCTACACCTTATGTGTAAGCCATTATAGCCAAAATGTCTAAGCTATGACTGCCAAAATAGTGAACCATAACTAAAAGAAAAATTGATAATTTATTTCAAATGCACATTTGGTAGTAATAAATTGATTCCTAAATGAAAATTGATACTTTTATCGCTTCTGGTATTTAAAGTAGAGACTTTATGTTACTCGACATACTAATCCTGCGCAGACGAAGTCGCGGGCACCAGCTAGTTCTATATATAGCGTGGAAACAAGTATTGTTGTCTATAGATAAAAATTACATCGCATCGTTATATATTGCGTAATGAATAATGCGTTCGTTTACCGTGGTACCATTAGATAGTACCATCAATGGTACTGTGAAAAAGTTAATTTCATATATTTTACGCATTCTATCACTATGTGACTGTAATCTCTATTCTACCCTCGACAACGATCGCTGTGGTTAGCCAACTTATAGAATTTCTTAAAGAACTACAGGCGTCAAAATTAACGACGCTGACTGTACTAGACTTTCAGTTTATAACTCAATGATACCACCAACCAAATGATAGGTAAGAAAAGCTCTCATTAATCCCAGAAACCAAAAACGTGCATTCAAATATGGCCTTAAACTTGTTATCTTAAGATACATTTTCAGTGACAAAATGGATTCCAGGAAGCTTTTGAGTCCGCGAGCTGTCAATATAAAATTCATCAAAATGTTACGTGCCCATATTTGAATGCCCATTTTTGTGCTGTGCTGCAGCGGTGCTTTCCACGTGTGCGAAACTTAAGTCTTCATTTTAGATAAATAAAGTGCTTCCTCCGGACGACTCGCCTGTCTTCAACTTCAAAAACAACCTTGTAGCGGACTCTGCATATGTTTTTCAATTAACGCAGGATGTAAACAATACAATAACTTTTGATAATTAATTGGCAAAAGCAACGCTGAAAACAGTTAAAAATGGTCATAAAACATTAGATCATTTCTAATGCCTCGTCATCAACTATTTTCACTGCATGCTGACATTACGGATGATTTAAAAAATGTTGTTTTTGCGCCATTGGCATTCGCATTTTGTCAAATAAAAGCAAACCATCCAATAGGGAAATGCTGACCGGCTGTGGCGGTCATGCTATTTTGGCGGCACCAGAATCTGTGGTTTATTATTTATTCACTGAGTAGCACATCCAAATGTTAAAATTTTACTATCAAAGTAATTGTTCATTAGTACAAACGTTGCGTTGCGCCCATTTCACGGCTGACGTGATTTGCCTTTCAAAGTCGCCTCTCAAACGTTTGGTGACCAAATTACGCCGGCGAGAGGCGACCGGTTTGGTAAAACAATTAAGCGACCACCGAACGTCAAAGGAACGCTAGATTGGCAGAGAATATCCATGTTGTTCGTGAAACGAGAACCGGAGGCAATCAATTCTACGCCGTACACAAGTACTTTGGCTTATCACAGACTTCGATTTGGCGAATTAGGGCCTGCATCCGGACCAGATCTGACCCAGAAGCCCAAAGTGAATGACAGACAACTCCGTTTGTTCGCTGACTGGGCTTCGGATCGTTTGGAAGAGGAATCCAATTTAGGCCGTAAAATCATATTTGGCGACGAGACACATTTTTGGAGGAATAGCTTATTGCCATATAGCGGGCGATGCCAACCAACATAAGTTTCACCAGGTGGCAATGCGTTCACCAGAAGTTAATGTTAGGGTGGATTTTCCAATTCAGCCGGATCTATGCGGCTGAGTCATTGAAAATTGACCTTTCGAATCCGTGCCACCGTGAGAAGCTGCAGTGGACATTTCCATAATACCTCACACGCAGCTTGTTTTATTCCATTTCAACATCGACCCGTTCCTATTGGAAAAACCTAACATATGAGATTTCTCAGAATATAAAAATACCTTTTTTATTTATTAAATTTCTAGTGAATTATAAACTGGCCATTCATAAGTCAGTATATTCCAATACAGAAGCAAAGGGCCTTTAATTTTTTGAAATGCCTTTCGGACGAAATCTAACTCAATCGGAAGAACACCCAAGTCATTCCTTATATCACTGTTGCCACTAGTGCCTACTCCTGTGGCGTATCTGCCATGGAGTGAATTAGCTACATGCAAGGTACAAGATGAATCTTAAAACAAGCGACGTATCCAGTTACTTCGACAAGATGTTCCATACCACGAATGCCTTCAAAGGGAAACAAAAGATCATTTCCAAAAAGAACATTAACAATATATTTGAAATTATCAAATCTGGAAAATGGCCCACGTAAAAACTATTTTCTATTAAATTAACTGCGCATATTCTGTATAATGCTGAGACAGGGAACTTTTTGGCCCCTTTTATGTATTTTTTTTATTCCTTTTAATATTTGTATGTATTAGGGTCAAATAAATGAATTTTCTTTCTTCTTCTTTCTTTGATATTCATTTTATTACCAATACCAAACGCCCCCGCCCCCTATTCACATTTTAAAATAAAATAATACTATAGCGCGTAGCGATTAGAAGATTTTTTGACAAGTGTCATTTTTATGTTTATTTTTAAGGTGTTCTGTGTATTGATAAATGTTTTTTGTAAAAGCACGATATTTCCATTGCCTTCGCGGACTTAAGGCGCTGCCGTGGAAAACTAAGACTGTCAGATTGCATGTCAATATTACCAAATGTGGTCGGCAGAGGCGCTTATTTTTAACATAGACTTATGCAAAATTTATCTGTTGTAGAAGAGGCAAACTTTTGTTTTATTTTGTTTTACTTTTTTTTTTTTTTTTTAATACCTTAATAAAACCTATGTCGCTTGTAGCTTCTCAATTATAATAAAAATTACATTCATCGATAGTTATTCATAGAAATCAGAAACACTTAAAAAAATAATATCATCTTCATGCATGTTAAAGTGCCGACAATATCACCGACCATTATGATAATACTTTATACATTAAAAAAATATACTAATTTAGTCAAAACAACTGAGGTCTAAATGGATTACAAAAGTGTCAATCGTTGAAGATATTTCGATTTGGTTTTGGAGGGCTTTCTCAAAAAAAAATTAAAATATAAATAATGCTGAACAAGCCACACAACATCATCTAACCCCAAAGTAATTAGAGCTTGTGTTATGGTATACTTATTTTGATATACTTATTAAATACACTACACAGATAGATATTTTTTATATACATAAGACATCCAGAACACCTGGAATAAATATCTGCAGATGGTACAAACATTTGTCCTGAGGCGGGAATCAAACTAACTGTAACCTCCTGTGTCGCAGGTGGACCTTTCCCCGCCGCGCTACAGAGGTCGTCAATCAAATAATCAGATATAAAATGAATTATAACAGTGCTTTATTTCCTTTACCCCTTACAGGAGTCTTGGACACGTCAATAAATTCAAATAAGGTTCAAGAGTAAAACTGGGAAATAAAGTGATTACTTTAATTTATTGTTCACTTCAATCTTTTTAAGGTAAAGTAAAGAAGCGAACAAGAAACCTTTACCTTGTTAGGGTGTTAGTTTTCGAGCTGGAGCAATACTATTAGCAATACCTAAGTTTTTTATCCTCTAGAGATAGTCTGATATTTTGTAGTAAGCCTTTTTAACAAAGGATATGTTTTACAAATTGTTTGAAATTATTTTTTGATAACTTTTAACACTTTTGTAGTTTTGTTGTAGAATCGTATACATTTCCCTTTAAAAGATAATCTATAAATCGATACTATAAAAATATATATTTATAAAAATATTCGTAAAATAAAATACGTGAATGTTGGAATGCTGAATGATGAATTTCACGGATATAATTTTGTACACAATCTCAGTACTACTCGCTTACATAATTAATTTTATTTTCTGGAAATAAAACGCAACAATCATGAAGATAGTTTTAGTTTAGATTGTAATTCTACAAAATAATCATAAAAACCACAACAGACCATGCCTTGCTATCCAAATTGATATTCATACCGATATAAAGTATTCTTTATTATGTTGCTGCCTTCCAAGAACTCATGAGTGATTATGATTAACATGAGTGATTAACAATAATTTTGACAACTGTCATTGGAAATACAATTGTTTTGCATGTTTATTACGTTTTTAGCGTCTTTAAACATCTCCTTTACTTGACTTCTTTGTTACGCTAAAAAAAATATATTATATTGATGTCAATGTACACATATTGCCAATAACAAAAAAGTTATGACAAACCGCTCCGTTGAGGTTTTTCTATGAGTTATTAAAAATTTAAAGTAAATTATTATTTTTGAGTATCTGTCCTTTTGAGAATCTCTCTTCTCTAAGAGAACAAACCGATAGAACTACGAGTAATTTAAATTTGCCTGTAGTTCTACTGGTAGAACTACGAGAAAAAAAAATGCAAATGGTTGGTCCTAAGTAAATCAGTTATCTAGTAAGTACCCATAACAAAGCTCTGCTTAGCTTCGGCCTTGGTGATGATGTGTGAATTCATCATCATCAGCCTATATAAGTCCACTGCTGGACGTAGGCTCCTATTTTAATTTTTCAGCATTGTTTATTTATATATAAGGTCATCAAAATCGCCCTACCTATTTAACATATTTTAACTCGACCAATACTTTCCGTGCTGTAAACATGTTGAGTAGTACCTACCTATCTAGCTACCAGAGATAAAACCACTATAAACCTATTCTACTTAATTGGTAGGTCTGTTAATGAATAAAATTCCTGCAAATTTCTTTTGGCTTAGCTTCAATCAAATATAGACTTTATTTCAATGACGAATGAACCATTTAACCCGCAAAACAAAAGTTGTCGAAAATCGTAATTCGTCCGTCGAACCCAGCTGTCATCGCGAAAAAAGTTACATAACCTCACGTCCATCCGAGGAGGCATCCAGCCTCCGAATGAAGCTAGTGGAAGCTATTTTGAGCATATATTGAAAGGGATGTTTGAGTAATAAGGTTGAAATTCTATTGGCAAAATATTATAATTTTTGCAATTACTTCGCTAAACGCCTTACAAAAATGTGTTTTTTGGGTTTTATTATGTTAATGGTTTTATTTATTTAAAACTTTTTACATATTTCTTTTGTTGATAAAATTTCCTTTCATATAGTATTAAAATAATTAATGGTTGTCACTCAAAATATTGAGCATTTCGAGACGAAAAATTTTTTTCTTGTTCTTTCTTGTGATTTTTTTTTTCAAGATCCTAGATCGTTTTATAAAATATTTTTGTATAAGTCTTTTTTCCATACATTTGACTATACACTGTTTTTTTTTTGGGCTTGTAATATGTCGGAGAACGGCTAACGGTGCGACGAAAAAGTGTACTTTCTACGGTGTCGCTGTTTGGGTAGCGTCTTAAAATTCATGAAAATAGAATCCAGAACGATGCCCCTACTGCATCCATTTCGAATCATGACCTATCCCGGACTCAAAATCTTTTTGGCAACTTGCCAAAAAGATGTTATCAATCAATAAATCCAAATAGTAAAGACGCCCCCGAGGTGCCAGATTGTGTTGCGCAGTCCAAGACAAAATATATAAATAGTGGAGTTTTGGAAAATTTAAGGACTGCAAGCTAAAAGAGACAGTAGAAATATTTCGCTTACAGCCACTATTAAGCAAAATTGTACCAAAAGTAATTCACCAACAAGTTTTGATCCGGACACCTTTCTTTGGCATTTTGGACAAAGGATCAAACTGTGCGACTGCCGAGCTATGCTGATGGTTATATCACTGTGCGCGTGACCGCCTACCGCACCACGGTCTGATGCTAGCTTATAAATTATAATTATGTATTATTCAGAGAACCTAGTGTCTAGATAAACCTTAGAATTTAAGACGCTATAACTGTAATTTGTAACAAGTTTGTATAAATAAATTTATCTATCTATCTATCTCGACGACCTCCGTGGCGCAGCGGGCGAAGGTCCGCCTGCGACGCTGGAGGTTGCGGGTTCGATTCCCGCATCGGAACAAATTTGTGTACGATCTGCAGAAATTTGTTCCGTTGGTCTGGGTGTTTTCTATCTAGAATAAAAAATATCTAGCTATGTAGTGTATTGTATTAAGTATATCAGTTATCTAGTACCCATAACACAAGCTCTGCTTAGCTTGGGGCTAGATAATGCCGTGTGAATTGTCCAGCATTATTTATTTATTTATTATTTATTTATTTATCTGATATCGCCTATCGAATGGTAAAAAACACTGTCCTGTGTGATGGGGATATCAGAGGTGCAGCAAGACTTGTTTTCTAACGTCACACTAACCTCAAATTCTAGTGAAACTCAAATTCGACTTAAGGCCAGGTATTCCTGCAGCAGTAAATGTATGGGAAAACGCGCGCCTGCCAAGCAGCCGCGCTCGTGTTTTTTGCAGTTATTTAAACATGGTGATTAATAAAATCATTTTATCAAGTCAAACTCTGCGAATTTGTTTAGAAATATTAAGTGTCCTTAGTTGAGTACAAAAAAAAGTGTGATATCAATAGTTCGCTAGTTTTAGTATTGAAAAAACGTTAGAAAAAGGGGTAAATTTGGGATCTTTTTCTCTGCAGTGAAGTTCATAAGATCTTGTAACTGAATGCGACTTTGACTAGACTAGATCCTAAAGTAATATATATCTTTTTTTCGGAATCTTAAACACTATTTTCTAAGTCTCAGATGATTTTAAAAATCACAAAAATGCGGCCTCTGCTGGCATACCAAGCCTTAAATTTGAAGTTTATTGGAGAACTAGGTAGGGCGTGCGGGGCTGCAGCCGGGGGTTAGGGTACATCTGGTCCGAATCTCAAACTGATCCGCGGACCAGATGTCCACTTCACTTTTGTGTTGGGGTACATCTGGCCCGAATCTAAATTCTCTTGATTTTAGATTCGGATCAGTTGTACCCTCAACCAAAAGTGAAGTGGACATCTCGTCCGAATCTCTCCATTACTTTCAAGGTTTATGAATTGAAATACATCCAGCACAAATGCTGCCAGATTTCTAATGGTAAATTATAGTACTTGTCAAGATCTACATTTAGGATGACAGCTATCCTCAAATCACGTTATCTCAGGAACTGACCATCCCAGAGCACCAGTTTCTAAAGTGAAATTGTAGTACTCGTCGAGATCTACATTTTTGATGACAGCTGTCAAACTTCAAATCTGACCATAGCAGAGCACCAGTTTCTAAAGTGAAATTGTAGTACTCGTCGAGATCTACATTTTTGATGACAGCTGTCAAACTTCATCTCGGGAACTGACCATCGCAAAGCACCAGTTTTAGTAGTAAAATAAAGTGCTCATTGAGATCTACATTTTTGATGACAGCTGTCAAACTTCAAATCACGATATCTCGGGAACTGATCATCTCAGAGCACCAGTTTTTAAAGTGAAATTGTAGTACTCGTCGAGATCTACATTTTTGATGACAGCTGTCAAACTCCAGTTTTATTCAATTTTGTTTATTTGATGCACTGAGTAAGCTATTTTTAGCTCACCCAATTTCGTGATTCTAAATCTTCGGGAAGTATTCTATAGGTTTTGTGTGCATGTGATTCCCTTGGAAATTTAAAAATATTCGGACATAAGCGGCTGTAACTTTTGAGTGTGTTGACTTGGAAGTTTTATTTGTATCGCGGCTACACGGCTACAAGAGGTAACGGACTTGAGTATTTGACGTTAATTTCAACTCGATACGTCGAGGCGTTTCTGTGAAAAGAGGGTTGACAGACAGGCAGACAGACAACAAAGTGATCCTATAAGGGTTCCTTTTTTTTGTACGGAACCCTAAAAATTACCATTTACAGCAACATTATGTAGTAATGTTTTCATTAATTTAGAAAAAGTTTAGCATTCAATTTCTTTTAGCTTACGAAATGTGACCTTAAAATATATAATGGAGCTCATTTTGTGTTTGGAAATTGTCATAAAATAATTTTCTTTTAAATAAACGTCACTTTGGCCGGTACGTCAAAATTTTTTTCATTACACGAAATATTTCTTACAACTTTATTTTTTGTGATTATTTCATCTATCTACTGCAGGTTGTAAAGGGTAAGCTTAGACGACAACAATTATGTATAAAATTTAAAACTACTTCCACGTTTCTTTTTATGTTTACCTATTCACCGAATTATATTTTTGATTTTTAGGTGCCCATTCATTGTTTGGCTAGGAGCTTAGGATGTCTGAGCCTTCTACTAGCGAAGGCGAAGGCGGAGTCAATAGGGATGAATATAAGATAATTAAATCTCAAAGAGGTGGTGACCTGCTGCTGTCGAATGGATACCGGTATTCAAAAAAAAGAGTCAATCTCAACGGTCACACGGTATGGCGATGTGTCAATAGAAAGATCTGTAAAGCATCCGCATACACCAGCATGCAAAAAATTATTAAAAAAGAAGAACATGCGTGTCAAACAAGCGAAACAGGCAATGACGTAAAAATAAGAATAGAAAAATGTATAAAAAAAGCGGAACAAGAACAGACGCCTATTCCGTCCATCTACGCCGAAGTAGTAGAAGAATTCAACGATGCCGGATTTAGTATGGTAACGGAAATGCCCTCGTATAATACTATCAAAAAGGTTTTGTATAGACATCGACATAAGGCACTGCAAACAACAAAAACTAGATTTTTTAGAGTGGAAGATGTAGAGGTCCCTGGTGTATTTTCAAGCTTTTTGCTAGCTGACTACGCCGAAAGTGACATTAGGATCTTAATTTTTGCATCTCCTAAAGGAAAGGCAGCCTTGGAAAATGCAGACCAGGTCTTCCTAGATGGAACATTTAAATGTGTTTCGCCACCATTTACCCAACTGTATACCATCCACGTAGATCTAGGAAGCAAAGCTAACAGTAACAGCATAGTACCCGCAATTTACGCTCTACTTCCAAACAAACAACAGAAGACGTATGAGGTGTTATTGCGGCTCTTAAAGAGCCAAGTGCCCTCGTTTGAACCAAACGTATTTACACTTGATTATGAGGCAAGTGCAATGCTTGCAGTAGCACGCGTTTTTCCTGACGCCATTGTGCAAGGATGTTTTTTCCATTTTAGCCGATGCTTGTGGAGAAAAGCTGAGCAGACTGGCGTCAAGAAATTTAGATCCCACATCAAAAGATGCACTGCCCTGGCTCATCTTCCCTTTGAATTTGTTGCGGATGGCTGGTCATATGTTAAAGGAGAATGTCCAGATAACCAAAACATTGCCAAATTCAATGCCTACTTTGAGCAAAACTGACTAAACGAAAACTCATAAAAAAAAAAAAAAAATTCGGTCGAGGCCTGGAATGGTCGGCTGAACAAAGCTTTAAACCCAAAACCAAATTTAGCGGCCTTATTAAAAACGCTTGAAAAAGATTCAATTATTTCGGCTTAATACAAAAACAAGGATTCGTCAGCAAAAAAAAAACAACCACTTTGTTCTCACATCAAAAAAATAAATCCAACATCGAAGAACTCACAAACCACACTATCAGCGTCGGACGTTGTATTGAAAAGCTCTGTAATTTGTAATGTCCTGCGCTTTTATCAAAATTTTCAGTAAAAATTGACAAAACCAAGTCCACCATAATTGCCGTATATTAAAGAATTGTGTGGTTCATGAACGATGTACTAAAATGAACTAGTTCCCACAAGTGAAGAGTGCGAACTTCAGCTAAACTCGTTCCTAGTTGTACACTAGTTCACTTGCTCATCAGTCACAGAATCTCAGAACCACTAAAAAAGTTCGCTACTGAATCACTATTTCTTATTGCATAAAGTTTACATTAGTGCGATTGTACTAGAACGGAGCGATCCCTTTACTGATCGAGCAAGAACTAGCCTAAATAGGGTACTATTTAAATTAGTGCGTAATACCGCAGTTGGACGTCCTGCTGGTGCCACAGAATAATAGTAAATTAACAAACAGGTCCAAAATAAATCATCTTTATTCAAAAAGAAAATTAAAAACTAATAAGAGAAATAAATTACAACTATTATTTACAATTGAAACAATTTAGCTAACTACATTATGTTGCAAGGTTGCGTGTTGTTGAGTTCATTGCCCCGCTGTATGGCAATGCTGATGCGCTGCGCCAGTTATCTCACCAGCTCCCGGGTAACGCGTCGCTTCGACCAGACGCCTAGTGTCATACCGTCGGGCCTCTTATTATAGTCACGCAACAGACCATTAGTCTTGTGTAGTTCAGGAATGATGAACTTAAATGAATTAGTTCCCACTAGTGAACGAGTAGGAACTATTCAGCATAACTCGTTCCTAGTAGTTCTCTAGTTCACTTGCTCTTCAGTCACGAAATCTTGGAACCACTATACTAAAAAGACTCTATTTTCTATGTCATAAAGTTTAAAATCTGATAACACGAAGAAAAAGAACTATTAGGAATAATTAACGAAGGACAGAGATAGACAGCGCATGAATCCGCGGTACTAAAAGAGACGGAGATATGCATTTTGATCTCTAGTTCAGTAGTATCATACTAGTACATGTTTCCTTTAGTTCACTATTCCTCTGTGTGTGACCTGACCGACTGAATTGCAAAACAAACACAGAATAGGAAAAACAAAGACATACAGCGATAATCCACTGTAGTGCAAAAGAGATGGAGATATAATTCGTTCTTTACAACTCGACCAAGCTAAGTTTGCACCTCGCAGGCGGGGCGCCGCATTCTAGCGAGGTGCAAACTTAACGTTCTAACATTATAATGCTGCAAAATTTTAAAGTTCTCAAAGCCGTCACATTTGTCTTTATCCAACTGTGTAGCTTATTTATTTTGGTAAGTTGCTAGCATAAAAAACACTACCTACGTCCGCGTACAAAAAAACACGACAGTAAATACAATTTTAGGTTACCTAATTATAGGTGATTTGTTTACGAATATTTCGCATCGAATTTGGCTGGACTATAATATTTGCAATAATACCTACATGTAATTTATTTAGCTTGATAAAGGTACAATAGGTGATTTGTATGACTCAAAAATGTTGGTGAGCGACGTACTAAATGTACTAATAGAACTAGAAGTCCGAACTAGTACATTTATGCAAATGTACTAGTACGGAGCGATCCTGTCACTGACCGAGCAAGAACAAGCCTACAGACCATTCGGTTCGCGAATAGTTGGTAAGTCAGCGGTGACAAAGGCCCGCCGGATGATGTCGTTAACGCTGGCTTGGCGATATATCCGATCAGTGGCCTTAGTACAAAATCAATATTATACCTACTCAACAATTTGCTGACTGCGGCGTATGCAACGCGCATTTGACTCATAATCGAGGGTAGGAAATACCCTTGCAGTCAAACGAGTGCAGTCAAACGAGTGCAGTAGACTCTGTATGAGCCACAATAGTTAGCTCATAAGTTTTCTGTTGTTCAAATGTGTAATTGCGTAAATTGCAGGTAGGTATTGTAAATATCGGCAGGTACTTCTTATATTTACGGGATTGATATCGAATGACGAAATAGTGGACGCATGTAAATGTACCATCTTTGAAGACAATGATCAGCATTTTCTAAGGTGGCCTTGCCTTTTGTTCGGACATACAAAAACCATGTTTCGAGACTTTTGTAGTAATCGGCTAACAAAAACTTCAACATCCCTTACCATGTTCTACTCTAAAAACCTAGTTATTGGCAGCCCTTTCAAGTCGATGTGTATATAATTCGCTGTTGCCGGATAGAATTAATCACGAAGAATCACCAAAATTGTTGTAACTAGTGATTTCTTAAAAAATTAAAAGGTTATTTTCTAAGTTTTGCGGGATAAATAGTAATGCCCAGGGAAAATCATTTTTATAACACCATCTCGGTATCAATCCCTAATCAAAAGTTTTCTTGACTATTTATCAGCAAATTCAATTGACCTTGGGCGGAAATATCAAGTAACATACACACATAAAAATAAATCGTCAAGTGCAAGACGGACTCGCACACTAAGGGTTCCGTATAAATTTTAAATCTCATTTCTTGCCAATGATCAAGATTCTAGGTCAACGGGAAGTACCCTATACGAGTAGGTCTTGTGTGCATGTTATTCCCTTGGAAATTTCAAAATATTCGGACATAAACGGCTGTAGCTTTTGATTGCGTTGACCAATAAGTTTTATTTATATCGAGGCCTCAGGAGGTTATGTACTTGATGTTAATTTTAACTCTATACTTCCACGCGTTCCTAAGAAAGTTGGGTTGACTGACAGACAGACAGACGGACAACAAAGTTATCCTATAAGGGTTCCTTTTTTCCTTTTGAGGTACGGAACCCTAAAAACATACAGAAGTATTGAGAATATCCTCTATATTTTTTTAATCAGTTGAAATATCACGAAATAAAGCAATTTTTTGAATTCGGTCGCTTCGATAGCTTCGATTCGATTTTTAGACTAGAGTAATGAGAGAAATAAACTTTAAGCCTTTTAGTTGATAGTTTTCGAGTTGTCTTTTGGCTTGTTGGCCATGCAGCTTTAATAAAAAACGGCAATATTCAGATAAATATCAAGGCCATTAGTTATACAACCAATGTTCAACGAGTTGACTAACTGAGACCGCTAGGCCGAACGAAACGGCTGACCGGGATGCCGTCGGATCACATAAATTTCGTCACTGTATTGCCTATTCTGATACTACAAGAATCAGATTTAGTTTTATTTTTAACCCCCGACGCAAAAAGAGAGGGTTGTTATTGATTTAACATGTCTGTCTGTCTATCTGTCTGTGGTATCGTAGCTCCCAAACGGATGAACTAATTTTCGTTTAGTTTTTTATGTGTCATAGATAATTTTATCCGAAGTATTCTAAGCTATGTTTTATGAAAATCTGTCGGAGTTTTTAAAATTTTTAATTTTGTTCTTGATAAGACAGAACTGTATTGATTTACTTTTATATTTAGAGAAGAAAAATATTATGTTTTGGTTGTGCTGCTTTTTTTTCTATTGATGTATAAACTGTAATAAACGTGTAATTGACTGAAAAAAGTTTTTATTTTCGCCAAATAGCTAACACGTTCCATAACCCCTTCCACTGTAGGGGATTGTGGAACTTGGGCAGAAGTTGGCCTGTTAGGGTCGTAGAGATCAGATTTTTTTGTAAGTTAGCGATGTACACTCTTAATGGGATACCGTATAGGTCAGTGCCCGACATAATATAGTGATTTGAAGTTTGACAGCTGTCATCAAAAATGTAGATCTCGACGAGTACTACAATTTCACTTTAGAAACTGGTGCCCTGCGATGGTCAGTTCCCGAGATATCGTGATTGGAAGTTTGACAGCTGTCATCAAAAATTTAGATCTCGACCTGTACTACAATTTCACTTTAGAAACTGGTGCTCTGGGATGGTCAGTTCCCGAGATATAGTGATTTGAAAATTGACAGCTGTCATCAAAAATGTAGATCTCAATGAGCACTTTATTTTACTACTAAAACTGGTGCTCTGAGATGATCAGTTCCCGAGATATCGTGATTTAAAGTTTGACAGCTGTCATCAAAAATGTAGATCTCAATGAGCAGTTTATTTTACTACTAAAACTGGTGCTTTGCGATGGTCAGTTCCCGAGATATCGTGATTTGAAGTTTGACAGCTGTCATCAAAAATGTAGATCTCGGAGAGTACTACAATTTCACTTTAGAAACTGGTGCTCTGCGATGGTCAGTTCCCGAGATATCGTTATTTGAAGTTTGACAGCTGTCATCAAAAATGTAGATCTCGACGAGTACTACAATTTCACTTTAGAAACTGGTGCTCTGCGATGGTCAGTTCCCGAGGAAGTTTGACAGCTGTCATCAAAAATGTAGATCTCGGAGAGTACTACAATTTCACTTTAGATGTGCTCTGGGATGGTCAGTTCCCGAGATACGTGATTTGAAGTTTGACAGCTGTCATCAAAAATGTAGATCTCGACGAGTACTACAATTTCACTTTAGAAACTGGTGCTCTGGGATGGTCAGTTCCCGAGATATCGTGATTTGAAGTTTGACAGCTGTCATCAAAAATGTAGATCTCGACGAGTACTACAATTTCACTTTAGAAACTGGTGCTCTGGGATGGTCAGTTTCTGAGATATCGTGATTTGAGGATAGCTGTCATCCTAAATGTAGATCTTGACAAGTACTATAATTTACCATTAGGAATCTGGCAGCATTTGTGCTGGATGTATTTCAATTCATAAACCTTGAAAGTAACGCAGAGATTCGGACGAGATGTCCACTTCACTTTTGGTTGAGGGTACAACTGATCCGAATCTAAAATCAAGAGAATATAGATTCGGGCCAGATGTACCCCAACACAAAAGTGAAGTGGACATCTGGTCCGCGGATCAGTTTGAGATTCGGACCAGATGTACCCTAACCCGCAGCCGGGTACGATAATACTTATTACATAAAAGAGATAATGATTTTTTCTAGCGTCAGCCAAGTTTAAAAAAAGTTGTTGGACTTTTTGTGTAAAATATATAATAAGATACCAAATGACATTAAATTATTGAATAATTATTTATTTAAAATTAAATTGTGTAGGTGGCTGAATGACCGGAATTTTCAATGAGTTATAATTATTGCATGCTAAAATATAGTGAGACATGAGTGCATTATTTATACTAACCACCTTTATACCATGTTTGACGCAATAAATATCTTTGTATCTTGAATCTTTGAATCCTTACGATTTATTCAGGCTGAGAGAACACCTCCTCTTAACGTGTGAGTGAATGTTCAAAGAATGTTTGATATTCCATAGGAAATATTATTTTTATCGCTACCCCACCCAGAGATAAACGACCAACGAAACAAACACCTGTATTTCGAATAAATTGTACTGCTAAAGTCCTAATACAGATTTTGTTCAATTTATTTGAAAAGCAAACTGAAGTCGATGCTCTTTGCAACGTGCAGTCAGGTAAGGTTTCCGGCAGTATCGACATCTCCGTGAGAGCGTTATTATACTCTGAGGGCATTGTACCGAGTCTCATTGTGTTTTGCTCACAGAGCACACGTGTACAAAGATGTGCAGTAGGCTCTGAATAATGTTATTGTTAGAGGTGTGTAGATCCGGAGTCAAACGGGTCCTGGAGTCGTGTCCGCTCCTGGAGCCGTGTGGTTCCGCTCCGGATTGGCGGTCGTGGCGTGTCCGTGGACACGTTGGACGCGTCGGTCTCGGTCCATCGAGTCGAATGAATGTAACAGCGAGCGATTGGAGCTGTGTGGATCTGGGCTTCGATTCGGGTTCGGACGTGTTCGATAGACAGATCCGGATCCATTTACAAGTAAACTAGTAACCACTACAGTCAAATTATATTATATTGTAATTTTCTAAACAAATCGAAATATACCCTTTTGTTTACGCCGATCTGTTTCCGAACGCGTCAACCCTTTCTGTTGTTTTTGAACGAAGAGGATTCTTCCACCAATCAGCGCACCACAGCAAAGACGCGACGAGTCGTCAAGAACATCACATCTTATGCTAAAAATAGCCACGACCGGCCACGCGAGCACAGGTGACTTCACTATCGAACAAACACCATGATAGATCTCCAACCATTCTAATTTCAAGTTCCTACAACAAAATTGTAAATTTCTTATCAAAATTATACCCAGTTTAACTCCAAAACTATTTTCATTTCAAGTTTTGTTCCCTATACCGAACACCTTTATTTAATTAAGTAGGTAGGTACTAGTAGTCTTCTGAACCCAGAAGTACGGAAACTTTTGTACCTATGCACTAAACTAGAACAATGATAACGCACTAAACTAGAAAATAAGTAATTATATACCTTAAAAAACTTAAGCTAGTAGGTATTAGTCACAGATTAGATCCAACTAACATAATATCATCCCCTAAGGAACGCATTGCTATGTTTTTATTAGTCATTGATTCGTTAGATCCACCGAAACAACCGTGTCCTACAAACAGACAGATCCAATGGACATGTAGGAAGTGTTATTAAAAGCGGAGCCTAACCGATCCGCTAGATCCACTGAAACAAACTAATCTAATGGAAGCGAAACCGCAGGCGGATCCAAACGGATCCACGGACACGACTTCTGGACACGAGTCTGCACCCAACTGGAATCGGACCAGATCCGGTCCAGTCGTGGACACGTTTAGCGCATGCCTAGTTATTTTAACATCCACCGAGTTATGTGCAAATCTGCGGGCTATCATATTAGCTTTTACGTATTGAGCCGGATATAGACATAGACCGGGAGGCCTCCTGGTCTATGTCATCATCAAATTTGAAGTCAGTGTAAAAGCATTAAATATGTAGGTCACATACTTTTCAGTATATGACCAAAGTATTTAAAGTTATTTACCCGCTTTAGTGTAGTATTTATCTCCATTCAAAAACATAGGCGAAATGTTTTCAGATCGGTTGCCACTGGCCTCAAAAGCTATATTATCAATTTACGTAATTATTTTGCAGTACAGCGAAAGTAGGGTCCATCCGTCCGGGTTTTCTCCGGATTTGTCCTAGTTTAGAGGGTGTTCGGGGAGCGCCCGGGCGGGTTTTTATTTGTAGACCGGGTTTAAAAATTTCAAGTCTTGTCAAATTTAATTCAATTTCCAAGATTACAGCTGCATTGATTTTTACAAATTTCTTTTTAAAAAGGAAGATATTCTAAAAGCTAACGGAAACAGTGTTAAATACAAAAAAACCTGAAAGTAAAAAAGGCAAGAGGCTGAGGAAAAAGCTTTAAAGCAGGTAATTAAAATTGTATGAGTGCAGTTTTCTTACATTTAAAATGATGATAAAAGATGACTAAATTTAATTTAAGTCTGAAAATAAATAGTAATTTCATTTATGACATTTTCAACTGTTTTTTATTTTACTATTTTTTCAAAAACCTGTTGACATGTCCGGGTTTTAGAGATGGCAACCCTAAGCGAAGGACATTGCAGACTATTCTTGTCTGATATTTAGGCTTATTTTTGAAGCACGGTGTATAAACTTTTTCACAAAAAAATACAACAAAAAAGTAAAATAAAAAGTATTTACACTTATATTTATTTACTAAAAATCAAAGCCGTCACCAGAAGGCAGACTGCCTAGAATGCTGGCAGCATCGCCAAGTTGAATGACATTACAACGACAAGAAATTTTGAATTTAATTTAAATTCTTGGTTTCTGAATCAAACCTTAGATAATCTCGCTTTTCTGAATACCCATGTCTCACAACTTCCGAAGCTATCAAATTGTGACCACATCACACTAAGATATTTGTTACCTCTTCACGCCAAAACTACTGAACGGATCGGGCTGAAATTTTCACACAGGTAAATCTAATCCTGGAATCAAACACAGGACATAAATCAGTTCCCGTAGGATAGATATCACCTTTAAACGTTTCCATAGAAACAACGCGTGCGAAACCGCGGGCATAACCTAGAAAAATAAAATAAATATTGTTGCCTGCACTCTCTGAGATGCTTCACACCGTTCACACAGTACCACTACACTATCTATTTATTAGGTGTCCATTTTTGGACATCGTAGGTTTCTACAATAATAAAATAAAATTGTCATATCTGAAATACGATGCACCACAACACAAAAAACACAAATACGTACTTCAAAAACTTGAAACACGAATAGAAACGAGCGATTAAACCTGCAGCTTGTTCGTAAAAAAATCGCTTTGTCGCGACCCTTGAGTTATGTCGCAACTCAAACATCAGACCTTGAAATTCAGCATCGATCAATGCAAATGCTGATCTTCAAATTAATGGTGATCCCCCCTGGACCAACACCCTTATCACCGGGCATCACAGCTGACCACTATAAATAACCATATAAGGCTAGACAGAACACATCATCGACGTATATAAAAAGAAACAACAGAAGCCTCAAAAACTTCCATGAATACAATAAATGTACACTTAGAACAGGTAACATTTTATATTTTATATTTATGAAATAACTTAATGAAACACTTGACGGTTAGTAGACTAAACTATAGAAACAACGAAAAACTAATAGCCTGTTGTCTTAGTTGAAACGACTCACCTACCCCGAATTTGCTCATAGTCAGAAGACTGATCTCAGATGTGAATAGAACACCAAAATATTAATCCCAGTTTATGATTCTGATACTGAGAGACGTTATCCTCAATCCCATTCTTTGTGGACACAGGGTATCGCCGCGTAGAAAGAACCAACTAAGTCGCCATTTTTCCAATAGGAGTTCAAAATTCAGTTCTACTCAAAATTTAATTCTCTTTCGACTGGATGAAATCAATTTAAGGGGGGGGGGGGGTGCAGTGGCAGATTTGGCCGAGGATCTCAAGAGGCGCAAATATGCAGGTCCAGCCACATATTTATTTGCTCCACTTGGAGTTGAGACCCTAGGTCCGTAGAGAAACGAGTCTTTTCGGGTTTAAAAAAATATTTATCTGAGCGTCTGGTCGAAGCGACTAGTGACCCGAGAACTGGTGAGTATCTGGCGCACCGCGTCAGCATTGCCATACAGCAGCGGGGCAATGCAGCCTGCATCTTGGGGACCACGCTTCCGACTGATGTCGATCATTTGAGCGACCTGTTTTTGCAACAGTCTACAGTTAGCTCAATTATTTCAATTCTAAATAAGAGTTTTAATTGGTTTTTATTATTTGATTCTAATTTCTTTCTCAATAAACGCTATACTTAGTGGTAGGACAGTTCGTTTAGGAGACGTAAGTATTTCCAGTTCAACCGATAGTAACCCATCTTTTGGAGGATGCTGTGCTGATAGTTAAAATAATAAAATATAAAAATATTTTACAAAAACAATAATTTTACAACATGTTGGGCACGTACGTACATAGGTAGGTAGAGTTAACAGTTAAAGAGTTATCTGCGTAGTTTGATTTTGAAGCTGACTTTTTACTCGAGATTTGCTAAGTAGGTATCTACGACTACGTTAAACGGCGGAACTACTCAACCAACAAGCTATGAAAGTCGAAAGGAACTTCGACTTTCATAGCTTGTTGGTTGAGTTGATCCGCCGTTTAACGTAGTTGTAGTTACCTATTGGATGGATTTGACAGATTTCACCGCTTTCCTACATGCTCCTACACTGCATTTCTCTTGTAAGTTTGCAGCAATTTTTATAACCGACTCATTATGTCAAAATTATGGCAAAATGAGTCATTAAAATCTGAAGTGAGTTTTTTTGTTTGACTTTTTTATGCATACCAAGGGCGGGAAGCCCTTGGTATGCATAAAAAAGTGGGCTTCCCGCCCTTGGTTGCCCGGTTTTCTCGGCACTCATAAATTATTAAGTTATATAGTACTATATCATTATGAGAGTAAAAATTACAAAAAAACAGTACCTATCTACTTCATCAGCATCACACGTAATGTCCAGACCGTAACTCCATTACTCCGTAACTCCATTACTCCGTAAACCCGACCCGTAATGAGTCGAGCGCGAGCGAAAATGTTACGATCCGAAAATGCGCAGCATTATTATTATAATTGGGGTTTAAAGTTTAACCTACGGATATTATTATTTTGGTTTACCTAAGGTAAATTTATGCAAGTGGAAATGATACATGTTGGGAAAATTTGTTGAACGAATTCAACATTTGAGGAACTTAAAATTAAACATTGTGAAAATTCTACTTTATGGAAATAATGTACAGGATGTTAAGGAATACTTCCCCAACTCTTCCCACGGGTTTCGTAAGAGATGACTAAAGGATATGCAACGTAAATTTTATGCATTTGTCAATTCTGTTTTGTTTATGTATATCTGTGGTATTAGTTGTTCAAGCTACTTATACGTACTCGACGCACGAAATGCGACAAAAGGTTTATGTACTTTTTTCACCAGGTAGCAGAACGCACGAAATGCGACTTCCTAGGTTATTTACTCCAAAATATCGACGCACGAAATGCTACTAATCCGGGCGCTTATCAGGGGGAGGCCTGTGTCCAGCGGTGAACAAATACAGGCGGTTGAGGTAGAGGTTAGGTAAGGAATTCAACATTTTGAGGAGTCTAATGATCCTACAGGCAATCGTGGCCGACGCCGGGTAGCTGTTGTCGGGTACCCGGTGACGAATTGAATGCAAATTATGCCGGTACGTGTGAAAACCATCCTCCATGTCCATACACTTCGTCGCTGGGTACCAGCACCGGCTACTACCCGGTGACGAATTGAATGCAAATTATGCCGGTATATGTTTAAGCTATCCTCCATGCCCATACACTTCGTCGCTGGGTACCATCACCGGCTACTACCCGGTGACGAATTGAATGCAAATTATGCCGGTATATGTGAAAGCTATCCTCCATGCCCATACACTTCGCCGCTGGGTACCATGACCGGCTACTACCCGGTGACGAATTGAATGCAAATTATGCCGGTATATATGAAAGCTATCCTAAATGCCCATACACTTCGCCACTGGTATCAGTACCGACTACCCGGAAACCGGGACGGCACTTAGGTGATCGACGCCTACTTTCAAGAAATACCTATTCAAATACTGTGGGCGTTGCGTCGCGTTTGTCGCTAACTTAGGACAGGGGTAAGGTGGGATCGCTGCTCGCGCCTCCGACGGCAGACAGCTGCGATCTCCAAGCGAGCACACGCCTCTTCGCTGATTATAATCTGTATCACGCCGTAAACTACTTCGATTCACCCTTCGCGACTTTACAACGCCAACGTGATTTTTGTATCGGGCTTGGCATAGAGTTATTAATACTCAAGGGGTCATTGAGTGCCTATGATAACAAATGCCGAAACTTTGAGAAGTTCTGGACTGAATCAATGAGCATATGAATCAGCAGCCTTATTGTCTAACTTGAAGCCCATTACCAGTGAACTTCAAGTCCATTACCAGTTGTCAACCCAGTCAGAATGCTTTTGGTATTGTGTAAGGTATTCAACTGGTAATCGGTTTCGGAATGAATGATTCTTGTGAATCCAATTCCGCTAGTCTTCGTTCTTTGATACGTTCCGATTATGCAAGTGGAACAACTAGTAGTTCCACTGGTACTATTTGCGATTAAGTTTTATTACTGGTTGGAAAAATAGTTATGTTGCAAAAGCATAGCCTTTGCATGATTTTTGTCATTATTTGCAATTTAAACACGTATTTTTTCAGTTTGTTATGTGGAGATAAATAAAAATATAAAAAACTTTATACCATTAAAGTAGTAACGAAACGCAAGTTTTCTTTTTGATACTGTCAAACTCACTCATGTCACTCACTGTTGGGGTTGTCAACACTTCGCGGTATATTTTAAAGTTTGTACCTATGGTTTGGTTGCTTTGTGAAAACGACTGTTTTTTCGTGAAAAAGGTTAGTTCCTAAACAAGTAAGTACATTAAACAAGTTTTTACCGATTTAATTCGTTACAAAAGTTATCAAGTGCGTTGTTACAGAACAGTGTAATAATATGATAATATGGCTATTTCAGAATGCCTGCAAGAAAAATTGTTTCCAACCGGCGGCAGTTGCAGATGCTCGTGTCGTTCATGGAGGAAAATAGGGGTTTCGCAGTGAGCCGCCTGGCTAATAACGGCCCACTGGCGAAGCAGCAAGCTGACCAAATGTGGGAGGAGTTGGCAGCTAATTTGAATGCTGTTGGGGCTGGCGCCACCAAAACGAGAGACAAGTGGAGATATGTAAGTACTTTTTATCTGTAAATTTGAACAAACATTCAAATTTACAGATAAAAAGTACTTACATTAATGCTAATTAACCATCTAATTTTAAAGCTTTACTTTACCTACTATTTTTATGATAGTATTGGAATGAAAAAAAGTATGGGGTGCATAGGAAGGTGACGGAGCTAAGGGACCATGGGAGAGGAACTGGTGAATGGCCTGCCAAAAAATGGAGCCTGACCCCCATGGAGGAGCGGATATTCTCAGTCTTTGGGAGAGAGTCCATCATGGGAAATGCATCGGTTCAAGTCCCTCTGCATGTCAGTTTTGTTTTTTGTTCTGTTAAGTGATTTTTCATCATTATTCTATCTGAAAAGAATTTACATCCTGATACGGCAATAATAGATTACCAAGTTAAATTGATGACCGTTTCAATGACCAAACTTTCACTTAATGTTACAATGTACTTAACAGCGCACACAGACTGACACCACCGCTGCCTCCACGCCTGCCTCTGCTCCTGTGCTTGAGCCTGGGGCTGGGCCTGAGCTCGCTTCCGAACGTGAGATGGTTCCTGAGCCAGCTCTCACCATTGAGCTGGACTGCTCCCCCCCAGGTGTGCTATCATGCCCTTGATCCTAACCAATACCGTATAGGATAAGTACAGCATGATGTCTTATAACTGTCTATTGTTACATAAAATCCATATTACCTACCTTTATCTAAAATTATAACTTTCCATTCTCATGAAATCGCATCTACTGGGATGACAATATCTTATAATTGTATTGTAACAGTTAAAATATTCTTTTACAGAGTCAACGTCGGCCGCCACCTCTCCAGCACATGTGTCAACAACGCCATTTAAGACTGGTGTACCTAATGAGTAAAGGGACTAAGTCGCGTTATGACTAAATGTCATATTATGTTAGCTTTACGTCTATGACGGCCTTAGTCTATTAAGCAGATTGCTTACTTCGTATAAAGACTAATATTTATTAGACCTTACTATTCATCAGCCTAAATCGCATTTTGCCTAAAATGCCATAGACCATTCAAAAAAGAAAGTGTACCTAACATATAAACTTAACGTAATCTAATGTACCTACTTGCAGCTACTGGCACTTAAAATTGGAGTGTTCTAATTATAAATAAACATGACAAGGTGTCATCCATCATTACCATATCAATCATATTACGGTTTGTGTTTGTTGCGGAAAGAAATGAATTCAAACGAAGAAGTGGTTTTTGTAAAAAATAAAAAAGGCACTAAAAATTTGTTAAAAGGGGGCTATGCTTATACAAGAAACAAAACAAATATTGATGGTTCGTCACTATGGCGATGCTCGAACCGGAAGGTTTGTAGTGCTTCCATAAAGCTGAGTTCAGACAACGTAGTGGACAAGGTCGGTCAACATACGTGTTTGCCTAACCACGGAAAAAACAAAATCTCCATAATTATGGATAAAGCGAAGGATGAGGTGTGCCGAACTTTTGGGCCTGTAAATAAAATATTAGAAAAAGTTATTTTATTGGAATCCGAGCATGACACGACGACGACGGTTGGAAATGAAAATAATGAAGATATAAACGAGGCATCTCTTTATAAGTCAAAAAACACACCCTATGCCGAACAAGAAATCAATTTTTAAAACTTGATAAAACTAACCAGTCCATAAAAGAAGTACAAGTACCAAGTATAATTTCACAAAAATTTCTAGTCTGCAATGATGGTGACGATGAAAATAAGATTTTAATCTTCTGTAGTTCATTTGCTATGAAAAAAATTAAATTAGTGGCAGATAAGATAGACACTCAATATTTTGGCGACGGTACTTTCAAAAGTGTACCGATATTTTATCAACTTTACACAATTCATGTGAATTTAAATACAGAGAACAGCGACACGGTGAATATTGTACCGGTTATATACTGCCTGTTGCCTAATAAAACGCAAGACACATAATTAAGACTTTTTGAATTGATAAAAAGCAGCATTGGGATCAGCCTACGAAGGTTTAAATGTGATTATGAAATAGCACAAATACAAGCACTGAAGGCTGTTTTTCCAGGAATAATAATAAGTGGGTGTTATTATCATTATTCGAAAGCGGTTTTCAAGAAAGCTGAAAAACTGGGCATGTAAAGTACGAATGTGGGGTATAGAAAAACTGTTCTCTGTGCATATCTACCATTACTACCAACTAATTATATTACTGAAGTTTGGCAAGAAATCAAAGTATTAGAAGATGGAATTGCCAAGAGTAATGATAAATTCAATGACTACATGGAAAAGCAGTGGGTGAGCAAATTACACGATTTGATAAGTTGTGCCAATGAAATTCATCGCACAAATAACTGTTTAGAAGGTTGGCATAGACGTCTGAATGCTCGGATGGGACGTAAATCGTCATTTATCCATTTTATGTTCAAATTAAAAAAAGAATCACAATGGCAAAACCTAAAAATGAAACAAAGTTTATTTGAAGGGAATACAAGAAGGAGAATTGATATTGTTTTCAATGCAAAGTACACGAAAGAACTTGAAAAACTGCAAAATAATGAAGTCAGTGCATTATACTTCTTAAAAAACATGCACAAAATTAAAAAGGATCTTATTAACATACACAGTGAATAGCTTAGATTCATAATATAATATGTATACTCTAGGACTTATAAAATGCCATGAAATAGGCAATTTTTGGTTTTGCATTTGACGTTTAAGTTTCGTTTTAAATATAAGCAATATTTTACAAAATAAAAACATGTTTTTACTGCCACGCGCGATTTATCTGCTCAGATGGCGGCGGCTTGCGCGCAGCAGTCTACCTATACCTGATTTTGTAGCTGTTGAACTATAGATCTATTGACCTTTCTCTCTTCTAACCTATATCGCAGTCAAAAAAATCAAAAAATCAAAAATTCTTTATTTCCGTAAATACAATTTCTGTACACTTGGAAAAGGTCAAGTTCTTAAAATTAAATAGACATGGAAATAAAGTGGTATCTTGAACTATAATTCAGTATGTCTATAGATCTATTGACCTTTCTCTCATCTAGCCTATATCGCAGTAAGTCTAACTAACGTAATATCTACTTCGCACTATGACTAGTCCTAACGCGACTTAGTCCCTCTACGCATTAGGTACACCAGTCTTAAATGAACAACGCCACCACCGCAATTGGCCCCTACGTGCAGGCGATCATGTAATAATTTTTATTTATGTATTTTAGATTTTAGGGTCCCGTCCGTACCACTTTTCATGTCACATCACATCTATGGCAAACCAATGAGTGTCCACTGCTGGACAGAGCCTCCTCCAAGCTGTATTTTTATAAATTGTTACAGATACATCACATGCTGCAGTAAGTGCCTACTTCAGGTGAAACATCTTGTCTCTTTCCCAGTTCGGAGAAGACATTTGATTGAGAGAATGTTTTGTATTTTTCTTTGACAAAATGAATTTGAACTCAAGTATAATTATTACTTACTTCCGAGATTATTAATTACCAACTTCTTAGCTTCCGAACTTTCAAACACAATGTTTAAGACAATTTTATAAATTGGAAGTAGGTACTTATATTTCACCAAAACTTTTTCCAACAAGACTCGAATGAGCTCCCTTCTTCATTTGACGTTTCAAATGGACTTGAATTTGCTACTGAAATTCATTTCGACGTTACGCAATTCCAAAATTAGCGGGAATACGAAGTTTCATTCATTCACTGTTGGTTTGAATTTCACTGGTAATGGTGTTGCATGTGTCAGCTATTTACACAATACGAAAGTGACAGTCGAAGTCCAGGCTAGGTTTCAAATAAATTCAAGTATACACAGCGTCCAATGCCCTCCGGGTTCAATACAAAATATACCTCTTGGGATTCGGATGAGGCTTCTGATATATTGTAGCCGCAGGCATGTGTGCTAACGCTAGGATAAATGGCTTTTAGCCGCTCCGCGCAATGTGAGCTCACAGAGATTATTCTCAAACAAATATATTGGTTATAAAAATCACTTCAAAGAAGTGGACATATTCAGATTAAATAATTGAAAGAATTGCCTTCAAATGATGATTTTATAAAACTAAAAAGACGAAACCTTCGGACAGAGCATCATCTTTGGAAGTGCAAAACCAACCTATCTTGGGTTGCCGTTGGATATCGAAGGTGAACCTTCAGTATGTAAAACCATTCTCCCTGTGTCCGTAACACTAACCTATACTTAATAAAATGTAAAACACAATTTCAATAATTGAGTAAGTAAATTTGTATATCTCATAAGTCATGTAAAATTTGGCAGATGGACGTTTTGTATTTCACATATTGCGCTATGTATATTTTGCTAAAATTATGTTTCATTGTTAGGTAATGACGTTTTTTATCAAAAATATAATATAAAATTCGTATAAACTAGAAAAGATATAAAATGGTTTGGACTTATTGACGATTTACATACCCACATGGACACAAGGATACTTTGGTAAAGATCGGTGGACATTTATTGATGTTTAAAAACTATTCTGAAGCAATCTTGACGAATACACATATTTAACGAGTATTTCCTCCCAAGGAAAAACAAGATGTTCTGTAACAGTATTTACCAGCACGGAGGTTTATCACCTTACTTAGGGTTTTAGTACATTTGATGACACATTATAAAATTCTTCAGGCAGGAGCAGGTAATTATTTCAAAGATGCAACAAGCATTTATTTCAGAGATGTGGCCATTTGAGGAAGTGGTCGTTCAAAATATGTGGCCCTAGCTGACCGGATCCCTATTTATGTCAACATTGGAAGTATGAATTAAGTATTGGAAGTTCGGCTTTATAGCCGGGTAATGAAACCGGGTACATAGGTATAGCGGAAATTTAGTCCTCGTAGCCAAACGAGTTAGGCAACCTAGTATGGCCACGAGAAAACGATTCCCTCAAACACACCGCCTAACTAATTTGACAGCACTAAAAAGTTTCCCAACCTCGATCGAAATAAAAAAGATGTCGGTTATTTTTAACACTGTCAAATAAGTTTAGTTTTTGTAACATCTGAATTAACACAATAACTAACAACTTTTAGTTTAGTCCTAAAATATCCTTTTAACTACGCTATAGAATACAAAGCCAGCATCGTACACTGCCGGCCGAAAGGTATTCTCAACTCAACCAAAACCACAACATGCAATTAGCGAATTGTTCCAAAATAGAGCACCGCTCACAACCACAACCGACCGAGTGCCTTAGGATATTAGGTAGTTATAGATATGACACATCTACACAACTGTTTTTTTTTATAATGCTGGACAATTCACATAGCGTCATCTAGCCCCAAGCTAAGCAGAGCTTGTAATAAGGGTACTTGATGACTTGAGAAACTTAATACACATAAAATAGATATACACATTACATTAAATAGATCATTTTTTTTTTTTGCGATTTCTGACTTTTTTAGTGCTCTGACCTCGGTTTGATAGAAGTTTTTAATCAGTTTAAGAAACAACATCGATTGTCATCATAAAAAGTTTTCTTGTAGAATACCCAGTATCTTGCTAAGTGTTTTTTTTTTAATCTGTCAACGAAAATTTATCTAAAAATTATGGATAGTCTCTTAAGAGAACTCTCAATAAATATAAATAAATAAGACCATATCAGCTAGTAATTTATAATTATTTTTTATAACGAGTTTTGTTCATTCGTCAAATATTCGGATTCAAGTCCCGTCGAAGTGAAATGTTTTTTGGTATATTATTTGATTTCTTAGAAATTACCCCGAGGTTGCCATCTCTTTCCATTGAATATTTTGGTAGTATAAGTAGCATAGCCGAAATGAAAAGACAAAATGTCTATCTTTTAAATGAAATTCTTTTTTAATAAAAATAAATATTTTATCATCACAATCCTAAGACACTAACAAATACGATGCATGCAGTTAACTATTGTTTTCATTTTCTTATTTCTATTTTTTATGTATTGCAATGAAGGCTATATCCCACTATTTCTATTAGGTATTTCTATTGATAGATAAATACTGGGACTGATTCTCCCACAGTATCCATTGGGATTACGCAGACAGTCGTCAAATACTTGTTTGTCCATATCCTTTATAAGTCAATTTCGCAATTCGTCAAATCCTTTATTTATCATATCCTACTCAAGTCAAAAGATTAATTTATCATTTTCGCGATTCGTCAATTCAATTATTCGTCAAAACGTATACACGTCAAATACGTAATATATGTATCTAGTCATTGTGAGATCGAACACTAAAGTGCTTCATCTTTGATAAAACCTAGGTGATAAGCGTATCGAATGACACCTTTTTGTATAAAATAAGTGTTTCAATTACGATCTATTTTAATAATTATTACTTTTTCAATAATGACAATGTCAGTCAAATGTCAGTTACTAAAATAATTTTTCATTTCTCGTGATAATTTTAAATTATTTATTTTAATTTTTTTTATGTTGTTATTTTAATTAATTTTCTGTTTGGGTATTATGGCATCTACAAGTTCAAACAATGAAACTATGGCAAGCAATTTAATTTTTTTTTGAAACGGAAAGAGCACGTAGGAAATTGTTACGTGCATCAGTTTTGTTTAAATTTAACAAATTCAAATGGAACGACTATTTGGAGGTGTGTAAATAGAAGTAGGTATTTGTAATGGTTCTTTAACAGTGAATGCCAAAATGGATAGCATAATTAGAGAAGGAAAACATTTATGCAACCCGGATTTTCATAAAAACAAAGTCGAGATGCGCCTAAATTTGTGCAAGAAACGTGTCCGAAACGAATTCAAGCCAATCGGTAAAATTTACGAGGAATGTATGAACAGTTCCAATAGCGAACTTGATACATCAGATTCTGAGTCTAATCAGGAAATTCCCGATGTGCGTTCGAAGATTGATGCCCTATATAACTGTCGCAAGAAGGCCTTGCAAGTTTCAAGTGAACATTTTAAGTGTATCAATGACGTGGTATTCCCAACTATATTGACGACTGATTCTTGTTGTTTAAGGCTGATGATGAAAACAACTTTTTCATTTTCGCTTCGCCCACGTATAAAGATTATATTGCAGAAACAGACCTGTTTTTAGTAGATGGTACCTTCAAACGTGTGCCGGACCCGTTCACGCAACTTTTTTCAATACATATTGATTTGCAAATGACATCGGTAAATACCACGATTATACCGGTATTTTACTGTCTATTACCAGATAAAAACAGATAACTTATGAAAAAGTATTTTTAATTTGCAAGACAAATTTTTATTTATCCTAGAATATATATATAATATAAAGACAGTCGTCAAAAACTTGTATTTGACGACTGTCTGCGTAATCTCCATTGGTGGCGGCGGCGGCAAAAATAACACTGCATCACCTCTTATGACGGCGTGCACATAGAAACTATTTATTTACTTCCTCTTTAGATAAAACCTCTTGAACATAGTAGTAATTAAATAATAAATAAATAATGCTGGACAATCCACACAGCATCATCCAGCCCCAAGCTAAGCAGAGCTTGTGTTATGGGTACTAGATAACTGATATACTTAATACAATACATTACATAGATAGATATTTTTTATTATACATAGAAAACACCCAGACCAACGGAACAAATTTCTGCAGATCGTACACAAATTTGTTCCGAGGCGGGGATCGAACCCGCAACCTCCTGCGCCGCAGGCGGACCTTCGCCCGCTGCGCCACGGAGGTCGAAATTGACTCATAGAAAGAGAAAAAAAAATCTTAGTCTATGAATTGACTGTTATGGATAGACAACTGTCATTATCATTGTAATTCTATTTATTACGTTAGATAAATATTGTTAATAACCGAGTTTCTAAGAAATCAAATAATATCTCAAAATTTTTTGACTTCGACGGGACTTGAACCCGCATCCTTCCGTCAGTACCGGAATGTGCTAACAAACTACAAATTATTAATAAAGGAGTTTATAAAAAAGGGAAAGGGTGTTATACTGTTGTACGAGGGTTTTGAATACAGGCAGATTGCCTACAAAAATTATAATATGTTGTGGAAATGCAACAAACGCAACAAAACAAAATCGTCAACAGTATCCCCGGTAAGTTTCCATCACTTTACGTAGGTACTACATATTCATTGGGAGTTGGCGTTAGTACATTTATTTTTTCTAATGTATTATTCATAGTTATTTGAAATTTCTTCTTAGAATAACACCATATCGAGTACAATTGTACAAAAACCAATCAGCGATCGAAGTTCGATGAGTCGTAGTTTTGATGAAGCTGCACTGGGCAAAATAGCAATACCTAAAACATTCAATATCGCTATAAATTCTTTAATGACTAAAGAATTCCATTACTTGGTAAACCATTGCCAGAGCAAACCTCTAAAAAGTCATCCATGTACAGACGTCGTAACAAAGCTCTAAATGTGTTACAAGACCATTACAGAAGTACAAATTCCAGTAATATTTGAAAGCTTTGTGCTTGCGGAGTATATTGACTCCGATTTAAAAATATTAATATTTTGTTATGAAGAAACTAGAGGTAGATTAAAAAGCCGCAATTATTTCATTGACGGTACACTATTTGCGTGTCCACTGTCATTTGCACAATTATTGACAATCCACGCTGATTTCGGAAATGACTGCAATCAAAGCAAAGTGGTGTCAGTGATTTATGCGCTTTTATCAAGTAAATCTCGGAAAGCGAATTAAATAATGTTGGACAATTCACACACATCTAGCCCCAAGCTAAGCAGAGCTTGTGTTATGGGTACTAGATAACTGATATATTTAATACAATACACTACATAGATAAATATTTTTTAATATACATAGAAAACATCCAGAACGCCCTGGACAAATGTCTGCATATCGTACAACTATTTGTCCCGAGGCGGGAATCGAACCCGCAACCTCCTGCATCGCAGGCAGACCTTCGCCCGCTGCGCCACTGAGGTTGTCAAATTAATCCTATTACATTTTATTTGATCTTATTAAAAAAAGGGTTACCCGAATGGAAGCCCTACTAAATTTACAGTTTATTTAAGAATAAATTTTAAATAAAATATTCATGCTGAAATTTTAATACTGCTTGGTGGACAACAAAAGGGACGGAAACAAAAGAGGTAAGTACGCTACTAGTTCTTCTTCACGTTGAAACATTATAAAATGGATGAAATTTTGCAAAAATTGTTTTCAAAAAAAAAAAAAAAGACACTTTATGATATAACTTTATCGAATGTTTAAAACATTACGCATTCACAAATAGAAGAACACCTACAAAATTATGAAAATTTAGTGCTGGAAAATGTAACAACAAAAGTCGTAAAAACTGTCTTGTTTACAGCTTCTCAACATTCAATTATTTTACGTGACGATGGTAAGAGGCCCGACGGTATCACACTAGTCCCATGGGAGTTGGGGAGGCCCATTGTGTGGGACGCTATACATGCGTCGACACACTTGCGCCTTCCCATCTTCCGAGGACATCTGTGAGGGCGGGTGCGGCAGCAGATTTGGCCGAAGATCTCAAGAGGCGTAAATATGCAGGTCTCGACAGAGCCTACACATTTGCTCCTCTTGGAATCGAGACCCGAGGTCCGTGGGGAACCGAGGCTCTGCGGGTTCTTTAAAAATAGTCTGAGCCTCTGGTCGAAGCGACGCGTGACCCGAGAGCTGGTCAGCAATGCAGCCAGCGCCTTGGGGACGCTTGCGACTGGTATTCGTATGGAACAGTTGAGCTACCTGATGATTGTTTGCAACAGTCTGCAGTTAGCTCAATTGTTTCAATTGTAAATACTAGTTCTAATTTATTTCTATTATTTGATTGTTATTATCATTGTTTTATAATATTAGACTACCGACAGCGTATGGGTTGAATATTTTTTAAAGTAATGCCATACGTAACAATACCTATCGTTAAGCGATGAAGGCATGATGAAATGGAATCATGTGAGGAAAACAGTCGCAAACAATCATCCATACGTCTAGTCTACGTAATGACGAGGTGGCTTTGTGTATATTGTACTGTACTGTATGTGGTGGAGAATTAATCACCAAAATGGAAGATGATAAATTTGTTCTCCGTTTATTTATTTTTATGATTAACGAGAAGTCGTGTTTTTATTTTATTCTATTGTGTATGTGTATTAAATCCTCAATATCTCTTTAGAATTTTATTTATCAGAAATATATCTGTCGGGGCTGAAACACCTCCGGTTCTGGTCGAAGAATCTCTGCCTGCATTGGATGGATGGGATCAGTAAAACCACATTTTTGTAAATTTCATCAACACTTCAACTTTTACTTCTTTTTTTATTATTTTTTCATAGACAAAGACGATTTCCACTATATCAGGCCGTTATAAATATCAAAGTGGAAACAGATTCTCAAATAACACAACTGCGTTTTTTGTCGCAATAGAAATAATGGGATATAATTTGGAAAAAATGCAATCACACTTTTTCTATTTTGTATTTCCAGGGAAATAGTGGGATACACCCCCGCAATGGATGCCTCAACTTGTTATATAGGTTGCTGTTATATTACTTATTATTATTACCGATATAATACATAATATATATATATAAATATATATATAACAAATATAGGTAGACCACAAAACTAGCGGATCGCTGTAGAATCATGTCACAGTAACAAACGCCAAAAGTGGCATGTGTTTGGCGTTTGTTTTCTTATTGTGACATGGTTCCACTAGTGGTGTGGTCTACCTATAGTTATTATTCTTACTGTATTATAATTAGGTACTTACCTATTTATTTAACTATAAAAACTATCGAAGTTTGACGAATTCATTACGGATGCAAGTTAACTACGAACCTTATTTGTGTTGGAAGAACACTAAAGTTTCATCCCTTAACGAGGGACATCTTCAGGGTGAGTGTTCGGAGAGATGCGGAACGCGCGCGTCTAGAATAGTACTCACCTTGAAAATGTCCCTCGTTAAGGGATGAAACGTTGGTGTTCTTCCAACACAAATAAGGTTCGTAGTTAACCCGCTTACATCCGTAATGAATACCTATTTATTATTGTTTAGATTACTGATATTTGTTTTAAGGATGTTCTCTTTGCCAAGTTCGTGATAGCACTTAATCAGGGTCAAACTGAAAACCAGCGTTGATCCGCGCGCTCGTGTGGTTCAGCACAGAGCTGAGTTTGACCCTTTTTGGCTAACAGCACAGTCGACACTAGTACACCCTGTATCACAGAATAGCACGTATTCGTCCTCACCGCAGTGGACGTAGATCGAGTATTCTCGCTTCTATGGCACTGGCTATAGATTGGCTTCATTAAGGTATTCAGTTACCTACTTCTCACCTTACCTAATAAAATTACCTATAGCCTACCTACGCTCTGCTTGTATTTGCATGTATTTTTGCTTGTATTTGTGTATATTAAAGAATAATTTCATTCGAATTATTCGACTTCACAAATCATTCGAACCATTCGAATGACTAGGACAGATTAGTATCTAATTTGGTTAGTAATGGCGAGTGGCTTTGAATAAAGAATTGATTTCGCGTCGACTGCCCGACTCGCCATTACAAACCAAATTACCGTAACTAATTTGATTAGTAATGGCGACTGCCCGAGTCGGGCAGTCGAACTCAATTCGTTATTCGACGCCTCGATCATTTCGTAGTAATTACTAATTAGTAGTTGTCATTAGACTTTGAAGATTAGTAATGTTTCTAAATCAAGTCGAATGAGTAAAATAATAGTTGTAGATCATTAGCCAGCTCATTCGCAGTCGCGCATCTTTACTGTGTATGTTAATGTACCTACCTACTAATAAAGTACCATTCCTTGTTAAACCTGTATGTACCTACCTGTTTTTGGTCAAATAAATGTATGTTCATTTATTCAGAACATTTTTCATATCTATTTAAACTACGACTCCACCGAAGCTTCACAAACTGTGTGGTAGTGTCAATGCCCATCTCTTAGATTTCTGAATAATAAAATTACATTAATTACTTACAAGTTAGGCCTACATCGCAGATTTCATATAATTTGTTTATAAATAAAAACTACAGTCTAGAACAAGCTATACAGCTCAAGTTAGAAAAATAGGAAGGATGAAACATCGTTGAAGATGTTGGAGGCACTGGTCCAGATCAAATATTTTTTACAAGCGGATTAAAAATACTTTGACGAGAGCATAATTATGTAAATGTTTTGCTCTATAGAAGCTAATACGCAGGCGGAGAAATAGAATAAGACCTGTCCATAAAAAAAGAAAATGCCTGAAACAGAATCAGTGCACATACAAAAAAGTACAAGATAGTGCAATCAAATCATGTTTTTTTTATATTATTTGAGTTCCAATCACGGCTATTAAAATAACAGTTGCACAGTTAAAATTAATCTTACAAGTAATTCGCATGAATGTAATTTATTGCTATATTTAGGTGTCGTCTGGTAAGGTTAAGGTATCGAATAGCTTTTATTTACGTCATTCTTATGCAAATCTCTAATCTCACCCAGCAGGAAAGCGCAGGAAATTAGGATTCTGTACCGGAAATAGGTTTTGAATCCACCACGCTCCAACCGTTTCAAGTGGAAGTAACAGTCACAGGTTATTAGTACTATTAAATGAGGCGTCATTCTTAGGCGTCGTCCTAATTGGACGACGATCGAACAACCGAACTACGCGATTGTGCTGGAAGACGAGATTAAATCGACAAATTAAACTTAACACTGGCAATGCTTAGCGAATGGGTGGTTGGTAAAAAACCGTAGGTAGGTGTAATATAAATAGATTGTCTTAATTAAATAGGTTTCAAATCAGAAGTCGTCGAAATTTTACTTCTAATTTGACCCCTAAAAAGTTATGTAACTAAAAAGTTATACTTCAAATCCCACTAAAATGCCGCGTACACACCGGCCAAACCAACGCCAACGAAGGATTTTCAGCGTGGGATTTCGACGTTGCGTCCAAATATAATTAGAGATCGAGCAAACGATCGTTGGCACCTGGTTCCGGCTCGCACTCTCAATTTGATTGGACGACGACGAAATAGTTGTTATTGCCAGTTTTCTATACCATGACGAGTTAACAACGACAAGAAAAATAAAACAAAACGGAGATGTTGGACAACAGCATTGTTAAAGCTGTACACCGTAAATATTAGAAAAACTCGTACTTTGTAAAATGATGTACAAATTTTTATTAGAGACTTCAGTTGACAGCGAAAAATATTGACAGTAAAAAAAACAATAGTCTACAAGCATATTTTAAGAATAGAAATGTGTATAGTGGAATTAAATCTCGCAGAGCTGAAACAACACCGTGCGCTCGCAAAAGGTAGCAGAGATAAAAATCGGAGGAATTTGACCCTCAAAGTCGTCGCAGATTAGAGGCTACAACTTTGAGGCTAAGCGTACCTACGGCACAAAAACGTCCATTCAATTAAGGGCTTTATCTCGTAAGATTTAGATGCATTTTTTTCTGACGGCATCAGGTGACAGCCTGCTCGTTGGCGTTTGAAGCTTGGGTGAAGCCATTTTCCACTGAAAAATGTATCGAAAGAACGATTTTAGACCCGAATTTGAATGCACGTTTTTGCACTAAAAATAAGTTAAGTTTAGTTTTCGCGAAATCTGAATCGACACCGCTGTCTATAATGTTTGCTTAGTTTAATTAAGTTTTTCAGCAATCTGACATCAATGAATGCTTTTTCATTTCAGCAAATCCTTATGGAAGAAGGACAATGATACAAAACTGATTGGTATTTAAAACGGATGTGTTCCTCAATTGCGGTGTGCGCAGCTACGACCCATCTACCGAAGAACCATATCCCAGGAGCATGGGATTCTTTGTTGGCAAGCTCTCCTAGAGAAAAATATTCTAATAATTGTAATGCCTCACAATGAATGAATAAACATTTATAAAGGAATTGTAAGGGAACTATTTTCAGAACTATTTTATTAATGGAACTATATACATAATAGATCAAATGTTTTACAATGACAAAACTACATTGAAAATAAACACCAAAACGAACCTGAAACCGACTTATCCTTATGGTTCACTTCAGCAGACATCTTTTAAACTGTGTTTTTTACCTATTGTATTTATTTATCTACACGACATGGAAGGCACTTATTTTTTTGCATATTTATAAATAGTATGTTTTATTTTTTTATGCCAAGAGTATTTAAATAAGAATTAAAAGATTAGATAGAAAGAAACAGCGGGGCAATAGCAGCCAGCGTCGTTAGGGACTTTTTCGACAGGGATTGTGACAGTAACAGAGTCTGTTTATACATGTAACTACGCATGTAAAAAAAACATAAACATTAATATAAACTAACCGTTTTTTCCAAATTGAACGAATAACTAACAAACTGAAAAAATGGAGACAAAATTGATACAAAAAGGCTTAGGATAAACACAGACAGTGAAAAGAAGTGCGCCATACTAATAAATGTAGTGAACAGCGCATTTGATTTATATGACAATTTAAAACGGAGAGGAGATTAGCTGTAGCTCAAATGTTGGGTCCAATGACAACATTGATTGCCTCATTATAAGTCCAGAGATCCATATACATAGATCAAAGTGGATGGAGGCAGTTAAACGTGATCTTGCGCCATCCACTTTCTATAGTCTAGTACATTTTTAGTAAGTTGCTGGCAGTAAGATGTCTACGCTGGCGTAGCATTTTCTTTGAACCATGGACGCAATATTGAATTTCCAAACTCCATGTTGTATAATTCAAGGTGTAAAGAAATCCAAGACTACAACCACGCCAGCGCGGTGAGCATAGCGAGCCTTATCGTGATACCTATGGGTACCTATCACAATAAGACTCGCTTTAGGCATAATAATATATAATCAATAAATATATATGTATATCCATACATACAAACATATATATTATGTATAAATGTAAGTTATGTTTCGCTGATAAATTAGCCAAATACAATACTACCGAAAAATAGAAGTTTCGATCGGAAGAGGAGCGGAGCAGAGTTGTTGTAACACTCCAAAACATCGTAACTTACCCTAGCTGTTCAATATTGATAACGATTTTAGATTTAAACATTTTACCGTAACTTTTGCAATAAAATTATGATGTAAAGTGGCCAATGATCTTCTAGCTAGCGGTAGGATTCGTACGTTGTGTAGTAGTAAATCAGATTCTTTTAGAAGCTTAAGTTAAACGAACTAACCCTTCAAATTACTTGAAATTCATATCTTCAATTTTGGTACAGCATAATTGTGTCAGCCTTTTTCACGGTCGTCAGTTAAACCTAACTTTCTCCCTCTGAAACAGTTTAAATTACGAAGTAAGACCAGAATCCAATTCCGGGCATTCAAGGTATATTTAGTTATGTGATATTTAGATGAATAAGTAGATTTACTTGATCTATACTAGATTCCGATAATAACTGGATCATTTTATGATTTTGGTTACAATGCCTCCACTGTGCGGTTCCCAGAGAGCATTGCTTTGGCCCGTGCAGGTCCAGACCAAAGCTATCTGTTATCAGGGCTCCCTTTCTTGAACAATGCATAGCGCCTCGGGGACAGTCGAAAGTAGAAGGCCTTCGCCAGACCCGTACTCAATTGTAACCAGACATTTATGTGCAAAGCGAATGAAAATCGCTAACTCAGTAGAGTTTTACGGGGAATGGTCTCAAGCGACCCAAATACATCTACCTCACCTATACCTAACCTACCTCAACCTATACCTAGAAGCTGCAGCTTCTGTAACTCTGTCTTAGATGGGTCTTCGACTAAAACATCCCCCTCAAGCTGGAAGGAGTAATTCCACGATCTTAAGACGTGTAATCTCCCAAGACCGCTGCAGACTTTAATTATAGATATAATAAGAATTTGAAATAGCCAGCTCTGGGATGTAACACCATCCGTCTACAACGTAGAGAAACGATAGAATCAAATAGTGTGTTTGCGTAACCTGAATCCTCACTCTCCTGATTGATAGAATATTCCAATCCTTCCCCGAGACTATCCCGCTGGTCCGAAGGAACTCAACGCCAAAATCAGATCCATTCTAAAGCCCTCACGATGCTAGATCGACCTAGCACCTAGCCAAGAGGCCACACAAATCCTCACAATCTCTGAAAAGCCTAGCAAAAACCCCAAAGCCCCCTTGAGAGATTTCCTCTCCAGAACCGACTGACACTTCCTACCAAAAAACCCCTTTTGTTTTCAAATATTGTATTTTGCCGAACAAGATTTAAGAAGTTTTTATTCTTTCAGTGTTACAAGTTATATCAGAAAGTTTTAAATGTTCCTATATTTGCAAATTGAACAAGCCAGCATTAACTGGACCGTTACATTGTGCCAATATTAACCGAATGGAATCGCATAATCTTTCCCTCCGCTTCATTCGACAGGGATTTTCGAACTACTCTTGCGAGCTTTAAACTGGAATCGCTCCATGGCTGGTTGTTCAAGACTAATTCTTACAATTTCTATGCAGTGAACTATGAGTGTTATATTATTTGAAAGGTATCCATAAGTGATATCAAGAAGATTTTAAATAAATTAAATTTCTACTGTTAGCTAGAGTGTGATAGCTAGCAAATTACCTTTCCAATGATATTCAACAAACTATAGTTCATTGTACATAAATTGTAAAGAAGAAGGTCTTGATCAACTCGCGACGAAACGATTCCAGTTTAAAGCTCGCATGTGTAGTTTAAAAATAAATACAAAATTGGAACGCAGAGCGTAGGAGCGGAATTCATACAAAAGCGAGAAGGTCCAAATCAATGGACAGACACTGTCCGCAACTCCACTCCGCGTTACCCCTTCGCTCCGCTCCGCTCCCTCGCTCGGCATCAATGGACAGGCAGCCTAAAGTGTGATTTTCTCAGTCCACGCAGTTCATTTGTTATTTTGAAGTTGAAATGTCATAGCCGATAATAATTTTCATTACAAACGTAAGGAGGATTGACAGCCAAAACTCTTTGTTGTTGAACGAAGATCTTAGCACGTTCAACGGAACGTAGACTAGTACCGACCTACGCTTGATCGATAACAGTAGAAATTAATTAAAATGGAACTAAACTAAACCTTTGCTCTGGCAACACGAAACCAATGTCAAATTTGTTCAAAATGTCACACACATGTAAATAAACATTGGGGACCTCAACGAAATTTGCATCAAAATAACTGTTTTAAGGTGTTTAGTGTAATCCAACATGGAAAAAACTAATCGTAGTAGAACAAGACATGTGATGGATATGCTGATATGATGGCCCGATGTTTCAGACAAATATCAAAGAATCTCCGAGATCACTTATAAATACTCGATGATATGGTCTTTATATAGTAAAATCTGGCACTTTTAAACGATTAAACCTGTGAATTTCATTACCTGAGTATATTCATGGTATTTTTAAATGCCAACACAAAAGAGTGCTAAAAATTATCATCACACAAACTAAAAACACCATTTTCAGAAATCACTATAAAACATACGAAAAAACCAAAAAACTCCTTAAAAATGTATAAAACAGTATGAAAAATTAAATTTTATAAATAATATGCGCAAATCTACTATTAAAACGAAAACTATGTAGCATACAGTCAAACGCATTACAAATCCACAGAACTTCACTCAACTGCATAAATACATTGTTCTCTCGATGAATAATCAACGATATGATTCACCTCAATAAGTATCAAATTTGTTCAACGAGTACTTTGCATCGGTCGGTTCATCTAGCAATGGGAAAGCGTGCGGTCGCCCGATGCAGTCGCCGCCCGTTACTAATTCAATATATCTGAAACCTGTTTGAGCTCGCGAAATTATAGACATAATTAAGAATTTAGGTAATAAAACCAGCTTCGGCGCTGACGAGATCCCACCTACGTTGGTAAGAAATGCGTTTATGAATTTTGTAACCCATTGACAACTCTAATAAACCAATCGTATGTCCAAGATACATTTCCGAATAGCTTAAAAATAGCATAAATTAAACCTGTCCTGAAAGGCGGGAAACAAGATAATCCTTCCAACTACAGACCAATAGCCCTCTCGTCGACCACGTCTAAAATATTTTAAAAGATTATGGCAATACGGATTTACAATTTCTTAGAAAAATATAACATTCTCGACAATTGCCAATATGGTTTCCGGAAAAATCGATCAACCACATTAGCAGTATATAATTATTTACAGGAAATATACGGCATAATAAATAATGGGCAATACGCTTTAGGGATATTTTTAATAACACTCTTTGTGATCTTGTACAAAATTTGCATGTTAGTATTTTTATGTACAAGGAAATCAGTGAAATATATTTAAAAGTAAAAATATTTTTGAATCTTACTGGATTAAGGTTAGGTACCTACTCTTTCATTGGTTTTCTGCCAACTTTTCAACAAAAATTAATATTTTTTGTTATTTATGTACTCATGTGTGTGGCGAAATAAATGCAATTTTACTCTATTTCCACTGCTAATAACTTTAAAACGTAATGAAATGATGGCACCTTTTACCAAACCTTAAACTCAGCGAAAAATATATATTATTGGACTAACTGAATGAAGAGGTGAAACGACGGAAGTTTAGGAGACCAAGAAAATAGTGATAAAGTTAAATATCAGCCAGTAGATGACAATAAAAGTGTTTTGACTTCTACTAAGCACAAAACGGAAATACAGCCTTTGTTCAGGGTAATCTACCGTGAACAAAGGTTTGCTGTATTTCCGTACTTGAGACAGACATTGGAGAATTGCTACGATGAGAACTCACGGCGCAATTTAACAAATAACTGTAACTAAAACACTTTAGATATTGTGAAAAATCGACAGCTTCGTGCTCATAAAGTAAACAAACAATATAACAATAGTACACTCGATGTAAGATACGGCAGCCGCTTTCTGTACTAAAATCAACGGTGCATTCTTATTTCCGCGCCAGTAGAACAATCAAAGTTCTGTATTTCGCTTCGGGACGAAACTGGAGCGCAACCAGCTTACCTTATAGAATGAAACAATACGTGCTTCACTGGGTAGTCCAATTAATAAATTGATGAGCACTTCAATGTATTGGAATTTCTGCAGATTATTTTGTTCAATTAAAACAAGGATTGTATTGTGATTCATAGTAAACAATGCGGGACTGTTGCAACAAAAGAGAATCAAGTTTCTTCAACAATTCCACTAAAACATTATTGAACATTTCCAGACAATGTCTTTGCAATATTATGAAGAGAAGAAACCTAACAATAGACTCGTTGGGAGATGAGGCTTCAAGAACGGCACCAGGAATACTGCTATAACATGCAATTAAATCTAACAATGGCGCATTTTATAAAGCTTGGAAAAGAAAATTCAGTGAAATAGATATTGTTATATGGACCGAATGGAGAGGTGAAACGACGGATGTTTAGAAAATACAAAGACTAGAAAATATGATTACAAAAATTATGCCAACTGCCAGAGGATAGCAATATAAGTGTTTCTATTTCTACTTTGCCTGAAACAGAAATACCCGCCCTACAAGAGCTACATGTCAACAGAGTCTTACCGCCGAATACTCAAACGCATCTCAGATATAAGCACGTCTCAATCTCAAGTGACGAATTTTTGACACATTTTCATTGAAAACTGTCAAAAAATCGTCATTTGAGACGTGTTTATATCTGACATGCGTTTGAGTATTCGGGGGTGAATCCATTGGCATGTAGTCAAGCCTTCTAGATAGGAGACTTGAGCCCTCTCAAGTCTCTTAACTAGAAGGCTTGACTGCGAATTCCTATAGAAGTTATTCTCGCTTATCCATATAAGGGAGAATAATTTCTATACGAATTCGCAGCGCTATAAAAAACTATAAACCACCACCAAATAACAGCTGTCACCAGAGTCGAGACTACATGACTACTGCCAACAGAGTAAAGACTCTGTTGACAGTAGTCAAGTCTTTTACCGTCTTTTACCTTTGTTCACGGACTTGAGAGAGAGACAGGAAAATTACTGCAGTGAGATCACATTACACACCAATACCGGTATTAATCAAATCAATCAATCAAATAATTTACGAGAGAAATTATGGTGGTACAAAGTTTGGATCTTAGAATTAATGTTTTCATACTTTTACCTGTTATAGGTATAAGAGAATGTGCTTGGGTAGCAAAACTGTTAACTTAATAATATGGTAAATAAATAACCAAGTAAAAAAATAAAAATCCAAGACGTATGTAGTTTCGGTAAAATCGGAACGGTACCTAACAAAAAGAACTTACCTACATAGTCTTTGGATTGCGAGGGTGATCGTGTCAATGGGCATACCTACGCAAAAGGAAAATTTAAGCGTAGGGTTATTTCATTGCAATTAGATTGCAATGCACAGATACCACAACACCAAAGATGGCAACGCTTTTGAACACGAGCGAGCTTTAACACATCTTGTAAATTAGATGCTACTTGTGTTTCTTCTCATTGGAAAACCAAATACACTTGGCTAAAAATTAAACTTCAGGGTACCATCCACACGGCAAAACCGAAGTATGTGATTGACATTTCATGACAAACAGGAAAATTTTGTTTTATACCTACAACCATAAAACATACTAGCAAAGAGTTTCAATCAGTTCAAGTTATAAATAAAACCTATTTAGAAATTTACATAGGGTACCTCTTCGTATTTTTTTGTATTCAATAGTACTTTACTATATTAAGAGCTAATATGAACAACGGGAAAAAAAAAACCCGTTGGCCAGACTAGTCTGACCACCAATCTGACCACTGGGAAACTCTCGAAGTTTATGCTTGACGTAATACGACATTTGAGACGTACTTAAATCCGAGTTTGCGTTTGGGGTAAATGAGAACACATAGTCGGAAATCCTAGTATACCTTACTGTCCACAGCAGAACGGCGAAGTGGAGAGACAAAACAGTGTCATTTTAAAAAAACTACGTTTTCATACCATGTTTATTAAGTACTTCCTTCTCCGTCATAGATACATCTTCGTCATAACTTTTTAAAGACTACTTTTTAAATAAGTTGCAGTCTGTGTTAGGTATAAAATTCGCTGATATTTATCTGGGAATTGAAGACAAACGTACTGAAATGTAAGCGAATGGAACGCAATATGCATAGGATGAAAGAGGTAACAGAATCTAACATCGGAGAAAAGAACACAAACTGCCTGCTCCATTCAATGATGTACTACATATATACACATAGTCTACATAGTTGGAATTGATATAGAATAGAAGTTGAAAATGATACACACAGGCTAAAAACTACGTCGTTCATCAAACATAAGTTCATCTCAAACGCGTTGGTGGCAAATGGGAAGGTTGTACAGAAAAAGACAAAGCGATGACGAAGAAATAGTCAATAACAGATCTTAGATCGTACCTAGTCTGAATATAAATATCAATTGTGATTTTAGTAAAAAGATTTGTTATTAAACTCTTGATACCAACATCAGGTGCATTATTTATTAATTATTGCCCCTGATGTTGCAGGCCTACATAGGCTGAGGGTTACCTTCCTGTCAGGCATGCGTATATATCTGTGTCCTAATCGGGGGTAGGAAAGGTGACAGAAGAATGGGGTCGGCGAGTGTGTGGATCGGTGGGCTCGCCGGCCATGTATAGGAGGAAGAGGGGACGCCAGTCGGGCCGCGGAGGTTTTAAATGTTCCCGTGGTTCGGCGAAAATGGCGAGAGAGGGACACCGGAGAGGTTTTAGTGGGTATTACGTTCTTTTCAGGACGTCGAGTCCCACATAATTCTGGTCTCCCCTCAACCAGTTTATTCGTAAACGAATTTCCTCGCCGAATAAAAAAAAAGGCAGGCGTATATGCCACCTTGGTAATAAAAATTGAACTTGAACTTGTTCCTACAAATCCCAAAAGCAGACAGAGGTTGAAAAGCAGCAGTCTGTGTCCTGCACTGCCAGGGAATCAGATACCAAAGCAGATAATAGACAAACTATCGAACATGTACCTTGTACCACGTTACGATCGAAGCTACTAGGTACTGACTTGTGCCATCTTAAAATCAACGTACTGTAAAGTAAAACAAATTATCCAAAGAAGTATTGACTTTCTAAAAGAGCTGCAAGAGTGAAACTGATACGAGGGCGGAGAAACCAAAACGAAAACTTCGAAGAATTGTTCGAACAAGTCGCTGATCTCATAGAGGGATGAAAAGTTTCGGAAGACCCAACTCGACTCTTGTCTGGAAACTAATTTTGCTCACCAACCATGGATGGTTGTTATACAAACGCTATATAAGCTCCTTTCCTTCGTTATGATAAACTAGTTTCTGCCCGCGGCTTCGCACGCGTCGTTTCTATGGAGAAGTTTTATGGTTATTTCTATCCCATGGCAACTAATTTATAGGAAAACAAGTAATGTTTTATTCCAGGCTTAAAATTAACTGTATACAAAATTCCTGCCAGATTCGTTCAGTAGTTTTGGCGTGAAGAGGTAACAAACATAAATCCATACATCTAAACATGAAAACTTTCACATTTATAATATTAGTGTGATGATTATGATGATGTGCTCACAGGGGTATATCACTTCCGTTTGTTCATAGATGGCGCTGTTCGCCTGGAAGAAATCCCATGCATTGGTCTTCACAAGTCAAGGTCAACATTTATTGATGGTGTGTATTGATGTGTTTGAAATGAGCAGTTAAGAGTTACATGTTTGAGAGAAATGACTCAACCAATTGGCTTTTGTAATAGTTTTTAAGTCATCCAAAATCCGAGGGTTTTGCCATACACCTAACTTCAAACATCATTTTCTTCGAATGTGTTGAGTATCAATAAATATTTCTCTCAACCAATAATATATTGTCGACTATTTTATGCCCGCGGATTCGCACGCGTTTATTCTATGCAAACGTTTAAAGATGATTTCTATCCCATGGTACTTAACTGATTTATGGCATAAAAAGCTTATGTTTGATTCCAGGTTTGTGTGAAAAATTTCAGCCCGATCTGTTCTGTAGTTTTGGAAAAGTAATAAAAAAGAGCCTCTCATAATTAATAAACTAAGATTTTTAAGTAAATGTTATTTAGGCTTGTAGAATAGCTAATGATTATATTATTTTATAGAATTTATGAGTGATTTTTTCGTTGTCTTGTCGCACAGCGACAAAGTCCTTTTATGTTGAAATAAAAAAACATCATATTTTGAACATGTTGAATACGTGTTCGCCTTCAAACATTTTCATACAGCAGTAAGGGAGGTACCCCATTATACAGGGTGTAACAAAAATGATTAACCAAACTTTCAGGTGGGGTGTAGAACCGACCACTGAATTCAGGAAAAATATAAAAAAATATCCCGCCCTTTAGTTTTCGAAAAATTCAATAAATACGGAATTTTCACTACATTACGCAAACGACTGATGCACGTATTTATTTGGCATTAAAATATGATTAAAAGGTCTACGTACCTTGTGTACACCTTTTTAGCAGATAAACAACTTTTTACGGGGGGCACCCACGACCGGACACGCGATATCGCAGCAGCGCTCGCAGCAGCGCACCGCGGCGGCGGGCTGCACGTGTTGTAGTTATGTAGGAAGCTATGTGTGTGTTGTATGTTTCCCGCAAATTGTTTTTGCCTTCCCCATAGTACAATCGCATCATCTCGTGGTATTCAAAATCGAAATAAGGCGTACGAGCCATTTTTACGCACAAAAAACCGATACGCGCCGCCGCGACCTTCACCTTGCGCTTGCAATGATGCAACTAAACGGCCATTGACCCTATGATAACTTTTCTGTGGTGTGACAGTTTGACAAAACTAACAAAGCCTAGCATTGGGTGAACATTCGGATGAACTAAGTTTGTATACCTATCTCGCTCTCGCGCGCTAAAAGTTTGTGCCTTTTCTTGTCTCAATCTGGTGCTTCGGAAATGCAAATTGTAACAACCTTTTATGGGGTTCATTGTTAGTTACTCACCGTGTTTTTAAAGTTCAATGTGGTAGTCAACGATATGAAAAAATAAAAGCTAGTAGTGAATATCTTTTAGTAGGAAGGTGAATGCCTAATGAATGTAGATACCTACTAACTATGCATTTTCGCGATAGAACGTGTGTAAAGACTTAAAATAATTTATTTATTTTTTATTCCTAGAGGAAAATTGGAATGTATTTGTTGTACGTAGGCTCCATATCTAAGCACGCCGTGCAGCCTGTTCGCTTCCGCTGCAATGATGTCGCGGGTCGATGACCGCGGTGGCCGCTCATTAGGGCACCGTTTAGGTGTTATGGGCTTATAAAAGAGATGAATACAGGTACGCAGGACATTTTTTTTTTATTCCAAATAGACACATGTATGAGTCTATTGCCTAATGTTGTGAAAATTTCGTACCTATTTATTGAATTTTTCAAAAACTAAAGGGCGGGATTTTTTTTTATATTTTTCCTGAATTCAGTGTTCGATTCTACACCCCACCTGAAAGTTTGGTTAATCATTTTTGTTACACCCTGTATAGTAAAGGTACCCCGCCTTTAACTTTTACTGCCTCGTCTAAAAATCCAGTCCGTAAATGGAATTCATTTTTATAAATTCCAATTTCCCCTTTTAAAGTGAATTTGTCAAGAGGGAAAACTGGAATAAGCCCTTCAACTGAAGTGACTAAGAAATCTTTCGTTGTTATTTAGAATGGAGAGAGCATCTCAGGCGAGTACCTAGTTCCCCTGTGCTCGTGCTCGAACGTATGTTCATTATTTTGAAGACTCTCGCTCGTTCGGGATCGGAATTCAACGTCGATGCCGGTAATTGAATGTCCACCCGCCCTTTGTTCTGACGATTTTAACTCGGAAATATTGGATGCCAATCGCAGTGTACCGGAAGAAACGAAGTACTACAAGTTTAATATCCGTAGTGGATGTGAACGGTCTGAAATGGTGTATGGTGTCGACTTTTGCACGAAAATTCTCCTCACAATAACTAGATTCTATTAGATACCTACTTTGGTAGGTTTCTCCGTAAATAACCTGCTCGTAATATCGGAGTCTATTCCTTGTGCGAAACGGACTTTTAATTCTCACTATTTGAGAAATATTTGTGTTCAATTCATGAACATGAATGAAAATAAGTAAGTGTTACCCTGTACAACCAAATTATAAAGCAATATTTAAAAAAATATGGTACATATTATCAACATTGTCTTTTATTTCAGCATAAACATCATATTACACAGTACCAAATTGGTACGTGCTTTGAAAAAAAAAATATAAATCGGATGAGTTAACGCACGATAATAACATTAATTATTCAAGGAGTCAACATATCCGAAGTGGATAAAATTTGCGTGGATGAGATGACCACCTACCCAAAATTTTGGTGGAGTAGTTATTTTAACTAATTCTAAAAGCTCCTTGCAACAGTTGGCTCGGTGCACCTGTCACGTGAGAGGCATACCGATTGCCTATCAAATACTACACAATCGATATTCAAACTCCAATTAAATAATAAGTGTTATTCTTCAAAGGATTCCCTCCCATACAAATTTCAAAAGCAATGAGGACGTAGACATTATAGTTTCGACCACCTGGGTCGAAGACGGATTTTGTTTTTTTTTGTCTTGTGGGGACGATGTGGTCGCAAAGCGACTTAGTCCTACGTTTTTATAAAAAAATAATGATTCTTAATCCAAACAAAGACTAATAAATTACTAAATCCAAGGTAATTGATTTTGTCGACCAATTTTGGATTTCAGCGTTTTATCTTTATTCATAATTTTCCAATATCTGGTATATCTGATATTGGCTTACATACACAACAAGTTACCTATTTTCTTTTTGAATAAAGCCTTTCATAAACTAAGTTACCTATTCAGTTTCTGAATTTTCCGCATCATTAAGACACATTTAGTGGACACCAGATAAAGGTGCCCTGGTAACATTCTGAACTTGGTATTCCCACGGAGAGTTGACGTCAGGTAGGCGGCGGCCGGTCATAAAACATAATGCCTTTAAAACATGAATTTACGAGTAAAAGATATTAGTGACCAATGTGACCATGCTAGGCGACGCGCAGACAAAGCACCAATGTGGGAAGTTGATTCGGGTTGTTGCTTCAGAGACGGATCCACGTGAAGGGAGTCCGGGAAGTCGGCATGAGAATTGCGACTCGGAATGCAGAAACGATCAATTATAAACGAAACCAAAGAAAAAAAGCACTCAAAAACATATTCCAATAGACAAAAGTTACAAAAATACAGAAAAATAATGATTACAAGGTTCGTCAAGCTAAAGAAATTCAGCAAAAGAACATCGTAATAATAAATTATCTAACCACTTTCAAATGCGGGATAAGAATTGATCCTTCCAACTCAGCTCTAGGATGGCGTAAACGTCGACTTAAGGAGACTACGAGAATAGGGATATCAGCTTCCTTCTCTGTATATTTATAACACCGCCATTGTGATCTCAAATCCGCCTGCCAAGCGTTAAAATAATCCCCGCTTGGCAGACGGAAAGGTAAAACCTTACAACCTAGTCCGGGGGGGCTTTAGTCGTTTCGCCCCGCGAGTGGTTCAAACTGAGAATCGCCCATGAGCTATTTGTAATGGGTCGATTCGGAACGCAAAGGGGAACAAAACAGTTCTCTTTTTGGACTGGTGAATTCGGACAGAGAAGATGGGAGGAATATTTAGTAGTGTGACGTTTGTGTGATGAGACCTTCAAAAGTTATGTATAGACAACTTAATCCAGTGACTTTAGCAGCTCCGAGCTAATAAAATTAAGAATTTATCTTAACTCTGATTAGGAAATTTGAATGAAGGAAATAAACCACGCATGTGGGTTTTAACAGCGTACAACCTACATCAAAGAGTAATATTTCGTTCAAGAACGGTTATAATATACGTTACTAACTGAAAATGCATTCGAATAAAAACATTAAATCATTGATTTCATTCGCTATAACATGTTTGCAAAGGGACCGCCTCGTCACCTATAAACACACACGGTTATAAACAAAAAGGAGTATTCTCATGTAGGGCAAGAATTTTTACAGCACCACATTTAGGACACCTATTTTATTCCCAGTTAGGGCACCCACAAGTAGTGCCTAGTGATGGGGTTTTGATAACTAACTGTAACTTTTGAAATTAGATCTTGATATTAAAAGATAAATTTTGAAGAGCTGGCGCGGTCTCCTTTTGTATTTTCGTACAATTATCTACGCTGACGACAAATCGAGGCCTCCAGCATAGGAAAAACAAGAGTATTGCGCCAGCTTGTAAAAATTTATCTTTAGATATGGCAAAATTACTTATCGCCATCACCTGTAGATTCTTTGCAACAATCTGCAGTTGCCTCAATTGTTTCAATTGCAAATACTAGTTCTAAGTTGTTTCTTTATTTGATTGTTGCTTTCTTTGTTAATAAAGTAACCGTCTTATTGTCGATAGTTTAGTCCTGTAAAATTTATAGGTGTCAATTCTGATCTAGCCAAAACTAAACAAATCTAATTATACAGGCCAAAAAACGATTTCGACCTTTTTAACGCGTATCGTTATTCGGAGAAAAACATTATTAGTAACGTCATATTAGTAACGTTTAGTTTAGGCGACATCAGAATTAACAGCACTAATAAATGTATTTACAACAACAAATCAAAAATTCCACTTTTGCAATTCTCTTCATAACCATAACCACCACTAAAAGGATGTGTTTGTTAAACTCGGCAGGTTGGCGCATATTGTGTTTCACTGTGCTATTAGCTAGCACAGTGAAATACCTGCCGATCTGACCGCCCGCCGCCGCCCGTTTTCGCGTAGGTATTAAACTTCACTCGTTTTTAAGCTGAACCAGTAGCAGTAATAATTTTATGCATGGATACCATTTAAAAACTTTGTTAATGCATCTTTCAGCTCCTGAACACCGTCGTAGAAGACTATTTCGAGTTAGTAAATCGTTTTTCCGTACAAAATGTACGGTTAAAGTTTGTCGCGAGATCTGATATTTCTAGTACTCAAACCTCAGTCGGTCCAGTAGAGACTTTTGATCCCTACAAGAAACAGGATCGAATGGCATCAAAAAAAGTTTTTGTGTAAACTTACCCTTTTCTTGCTGACAGTACATTTTTTCCAAAATCGGTTAATGCAGTTCAAGATGTCTCAAAAAGTAATGGAAGGTCTCCTAGGAACGTTTTCCTGTAACTATAATGGATAAGGTACCTGCCCTTACTGTCCCATCTCAAAAATCCACCCCGTATAGGCTTAAAAATAAATAAATAATGCTGGACAATCCACAGAGCATCACCTAGCCCCAAGCTAAGCAGAGCTTGTGTTATGGGTACTAGATGACTGATATACTCAATAGAATATATTACATAGATAGTAAGGCGAGAAAAGAACCGCATCCTACTGCGTCGCATTCGGACCTTCGCCCACCGTGTCACATCGGTCTTCAATAAGATAGTTTAATGACACCGAGTAGGTAGGTTAAACAACATCGTCACGGTAAAGTTGACGACGAGTAGGTAGGTTATACAACATCGTCACGGTAAAGTTGACGACGAGTAGGTAGGTTATACAACATCGTCACGGTAAAGTTGACGACGAGTAGGTAGGTTATACAACATCGTCACGGTAAAGTTGACGAGCGAGGCGTCGTAGAGCGGCAGACGCCAGAATCGCCCGACCGCGGATCAGTAGTCGCAGACGCCGGAGTTGCCGTCTGTAGTCGGGTTCGAAATCATGACTGCAGCGACAGGACGTAACGACGTGTCTTGGCGACATGACATGAAGCGACGACACGTCGTCTGCTGCCAACTCGCACCTTAAGGCTTGGTAGGCCAGCAGAGGCCGCATTTTTGTGATTTTTAAAACCATCTGCGACTAAGAAAATAGTGTTTAAAATTCTGAAAAATATATATTTTACTTAAGGATCTAGTCTAATCAAAGTCGCATTCAGTTACAAGATCTAATGAACTTCACTTGACAGATTAATTATAAGATGTTAAGTATAACCTAGTCACACAAATTTATAAAAAGTAAACTATTTTGTTAAAAAGTGTTATTGTACCTACCTAAGTAAATTTATATTATTCTAAACTACACAAATGTTATTTATTGTTCATAAAAGATCTCCTAATTTTGTATAAAATACAAAATACTTAATTTAGTCCTTATCTTAAGTCCTAGATTAAGATATATTGCCACACCCTACCTGACAGGGTACATTAATACTTACTGTATGTAATATTTTTGTTTCGCAATAAAAATACTGAATACTTAATACTGAATACTGAAAAAAATCCCACAGTTACCACTTTTTCTAACGTTTTTTCAATACCATGACTAGTGCACTACTGATATCACACTTTTTTTTGTACTCAACTAAAGACATTTAATATTTCTAAGCAAATTCGCAGGGTTTAACTTGATAAAATGATTTTCTTGAATACCTGGCCATAATGGTAACTATTTATACTTTATTCTATCTTCATACAAACGGTCGGAACGTCAATTTTACCAACGCGCCTCGAGTTCGGTATACACTTGTACCTACAATACCTGTCGAACGAATGGTGTGATGTTTTTGAAAGCAGTAAGCGTGCAATTTGTGAATATTTTTACAAGTACTTACTTAATATGGCAAACAGCAAGTATAGACTTTAATGAGTTGTCAAAATCTAATAAATCTATGACAAGACTGCCAAAAATAGAATGTTGTTTTCAAAGATCATTCCACCATAACTTTGAAATATGTTATCAGTCAGTCATATGTATATATATTTTTAATACAGTTGCTCAAAAAGTGGCGTATTGCAGGGACGTATAGCGTTCGGGATGTGGGCTATTACATACTCGTGCTTTTTTTTTACCTTTCCCGAACTCGTGCGTTCTCTTTCCCAACTGTCAAAATAATGTCTACTAAAAAGAAAAACCAACCATGAAGTTTTTACTAAAAAAAATTCATAGAAGTTTTTATGATTCATGCAAATACGTATATTTCTAAAAAGAAGCTACTAATTTGTTTCAATATCAGATTTAATGATTTGATTGAATGAGTTAGGTTTGGTTTCATTTCATTTCATCTCATTAAACATTTTCATTTCATATCAATAAAAAAAATCTACTGAAGACTTGGCTGTATGGGCATAGTTCCCTTTGCCTACCAGAATGGGTGAAGAAAAAAAAACTCTGCTTATATTCTACGGTTGGCGCCATTTTTCAGAAATTTTCTTTGCGAGTTTAGTTTCTTGTTGCACAAAATGAGTAATTTCGACCCTAGTTTTTATTATTTTATTAAATTGCTTCATTTTTTCGCAGCTGTATTAAAAATAGTCGTTCAGTACACGTGCGGAACCGTCATTGCAACTTGTTCTGACTATCAACCCTCGCCTTCGGCTGCGCCTCGGCTCGGGTAGACATTTGTCAGAACTCTTTGCAATGACAGCCTTTCCGCACTTGTAATGAAATATACTATTACATAGGTACGTGACTGATCGCATATTTCACTTCGTCAAGTCAGTCATGTCGTCAGACAAAAAAAATATCGATACATATGAAATTGTCCTTTGGTAGTCACAAAACAAGGTCCACGTGTCAGCAGTAGGTTCAGGTATAGGTATACTGTTGTAAATTAAAGGTATAAACAGTAAAATATATATTGTTGGATAGAATATTTTATATTGAGTGACATGTTTCATGGTTGACTTACTTTTTCTTTATTCAACTTCTAGAGAGTAAAAAGTATGTATATTAGGTACAACATATACTCGTATATAGCTTTTTTAATTCACTCCAATAGCATCACAAACTTCGTCAAACTTCGGTAAACTTCGGCAATATCTGCGACTGTTGAACAACCATGGAATAACCCTCTGTACAATAATAACTATTAGAAATAGCCAGTGGAACGATTTCATATCGAAAAAAAAATACGAAATAGTTTCCGCTGTCTCTCGCTATTTACTATCCTGTAACTTAATAGAATAAAGTACCTAATAATATTTAAAATAAATATTTACATTTTATATTACAAGTTATGATGCCAAAGACAAATGGAAAAACCTGCGTGACACAAAGGCGCTATTCAGAACTTTACTTACAGAAACTGACAATTTTTTTTTATATTTTTCGTATAAATTTTTTAGACGACTTACTTTGATGGGTTTTTTCTGTGTGTAGTTGGTGTGGTCTTTTCTATTGCAAATTAAGTTGTGTGCGTGTTTAAAGTTGCTGGCTATTTTATATTGCGTAAGTCTGTTTTTACCTTCTCTGATTGCCTGGCATGCCAATTTGTGAGAGGGCGGGCGGTGCACGCAAGTTGCATTTTGTTGGATCTTATCATAGGTTTTGCGCAGAATTGTTACTAAATATTGTTTTATCCTAATCTTTCACTGTAAAAAAATTCAGTGTAAATGTAAAATAAAATCATCAAAATCAAAAACTCTTTATTTCCTTAAATACAATATATGTACACTTAGAAAAGGTCAAATTATAAAACTATACACTGACACCGAAATAAAGTGATATTTTTGATTTCTGTCGCTTCGGTATGTAGACCAAAGTAAAGAAGCGACGAAGAAACCTTTAGCCTGTTAGTTGTTATTCTTCGAGTTGGAGCAAAACCCGTTCCAAGCTTTTTTATCTTCTAGATAATCTGATATTTTATAGTAAGCCTTTTTGCACAGCAAGGTTTTGACAATTTGTTTGAATTTATTTACTGATAATTTTTGCAACTCACTAGGAGTTTTGTTGTAGAAGCGTATACATTGCCCTTTAAAAGATACATTAATTTTGTGTAGCCTAGTTGTGGGCACAGCGAGTTTATGTTTATTTCTGGTATTAAAGTTATGTTTATCACAATTTTTAGGTGAGCTAATAATATAAACTTTTTAACAAAACATTTTATATGTAAACCACTCGTTGCGAATTGCCTGTTGCCGCAATAGTTACCTACACTGCATAGCGCATAAAAAGTCAACAATTAAAAAACCTTCAACCGAAACTACCACCGGACAAATAACTCCACAAAGCTATAGTTATAGAAAATCGTTATCGAAAAAGGCTGAAACATCATTAGGATTTGCGTCAACTGAAAACAATACAGCGCTGGAAGCCGAAAGCGGCAACACATACCTATCAACCACAATGAAAACAATTAGCGGTCAAATTCAGCATTTCACCCAGCCTCTGCACTCCATGTCCCATCCTATTAAAGTGTTCTGTATGTTTGCACACATGCATAACAAAAAGAAATAACAATTTAAACGGGAAAAAAACAACATCTACCATCTCTGGACACATTAATCGCTGCTATCCGCAGCAGAAATGTACATTCCAAATATGGGCTTAAATTCGTTATCTTTAAACACATTTTACAGCGAGCTTACTGATCTAATGCCATCAATATGAAATGCATCATAAACGTTACGAGTTAAAGTCCTTATTTGAATGCAAATTTTGGTGGCAGTGCGCCTATCTGCGACAACCTTATCTCGATTTCGAAAACGTCACCAAGGTCCAAAATTGAATGCCCAACTTGAGCCAATCAACAAAGAGCTTCGTGGAATGAAACACTACCTCGAAAAACCAAACAAAGATAAAAACATTGAGTGCGATGCCCTCCTAGCCGAAATTCGGCCACGGCGGCCAATCTCAACGAAGACTAGTCAGGTGCGCAGGACATATGATAGCGCACAAGTGTGCGCGCAAACACAGGTGCACTCTCTATTCCCTCTCATAATCCGATAGAACGGCAGACAGACACGACCGCGGAGAGGTAAAAAAACATAAAACATTATCCTTCGAGTAAACGACAACACGTATGATTCACCGCAGTTCAATGCAAACCAATTCAACCAGAACTTTTAAATGCGCGCGCGCAGCGTACGGCCAGCCCCTGCACTAGCCCGCTCCTAAACCAAGCTACGTACAACTCATAAACAAACCATCAAAACGATTTAAGGCGATGCCTTAAATCGTTTGTTGTTGTATTATTTAGATAAAATAGGTGGCGGCTTCACACTAGTGAGGGGTCACACTAGCGCTGCCCCCTATTTTAACTAATTATTACGTTTAAGAAAGGCATTTCCAAAAATAACGTTAGCCAGTTTGTGATACTTATTAAAAGCTTTTTTTAATGCCTCTGTAATAGTTTTATTTTGTATATGTAGGTTGTGGTTTAAGAAACTTTATACTCATAAGAATTACAAAATTTCACTTAAAATGAGAACTTAGGGCTAGTTATTGCTATTTTTAAATTACATTTGGGTGACGAGCGTGGTAAAGCTGCTAAAGGTAAAAAATAGGTAAGTCAGTGTCCAAATTGATAGGTACTTTGGTAACAAAAACTAAATACACACAAACATGCACTTTAACCAAACAAAAACATGCTAAAATGCTTACGACAAAGAAAGAAAAATAAAAGTGGGTAGTTATTAAATAATTCTGACGAGACGGACACAATGCAGTAGTCGACAGCTTTTGTTTCAACGTCACGGACATTTTGCGAAGCGTCATAGAACAATGAGCGACTCGGGTCACATAGATCAGCAGCCACTGGATGTGTCAAGTTTTTGCGTATACATTTTATGTCGTGTAAGATTATGTATATAGTTTAGACAGAGATTCGAAAATAGAGTTTGGTGGCCACCAATGGCAACTTGAATCTGCCTAAAACCAAATAAAACTATTACAGAGGCATTAAAAAAAGCTTGTAATAGGTATCACAAACTGGTTAACGTTATTTTTGGAAATTTCTTTCTTAAACGTAATAATTAGATAAAATAGGTGGCGGCGCTAGTGTGAGGGGAGGCAGCGCCTTAAATCTTTTTCTCGTAAAGCTTTTTTGTTATTATAGTAATAAATAACATATAGAGTATAGTCCTCCCTCACACACAGGGTAATTTAAAAGAAATATAATTTAATTAAAATTTTGGGATATTATTTGTGCTCGCGAAGTAATAGTCATAATTAAGATATTTTTTAAAACTTTACTAGTTTATGCCCGCGGCTTCGCATGCGTTATTTCTATAAACGTTTAAAGGTGATTTCTATCCCATGGAAACTGATTTTTGGGATAAAAGTAGCCTATGTTTGATTCCAGGATTATAATTACCTGTACGCAAAATTTTTGCCCGATCCGTTCAGTAGTTTTGGCGTGAAGAGGTAACAAACATCCATCTATGCATTCAAAACTTTCGCATTTAAAATATAAGTGTGATGTGATTCACAAAGAAAATTACAATCAAATTAATATAAATAAATTAGAACAAGTATTCACAATAGCAACAATTGAGCTAACTGCCGACTGTTGCAAACAATCTACAGGTAGCTCAACAGATCCATATCATTACCAGTCGGAAGCATCCCCAAGACGCTGGCTGCATTATTAAGTTAGTTTATAAGCATTCATGTGTGCAAGAAATAAAAGGCTTTTTATTGTATTTATTTTTATTATTTTCAAGAAAGGTGGTAAAAGCCTTTTATCGAGGGCAGGTACCTTCTGTCTTGTCTGTGTCCTAATCGGGGGGAGGAAAGGTGACGGAAGAATGGGGTCGGCGAGTGTGTGGATCGGTGGGCTCGCCGGCTATGTATAGGAGGAAGAGGGGACGCCAGTCGGGCCGCGGAGGTTTTAAATGTTCCCGTGGTTCGGCGAAAATGGCGAGAGAGGGACATGGGAGAGGTTTTAGTGCGTATTATGTTCTTTTCAGAACGTCGAGTTCCACATAATTCTGGTCCCCCCCAGACCAGTTTATTCGTAAACGAATTTCCTCGCCGAATAAAAAAAAAAAAAAAAAGGTACCTTAATATTCTCGTAGGTAGGTGGTCGGTAGATACTAACCTTACCAAGCATTTTTGTTTATGTAGGTTAGGTAGGAACTTATACTACATACTCTTGGTCTCCTGTGTAGTTCGTCAGGTCCACACACCGCTGGCAGTGACATTAGTACCATACCTTCAACGCACGTAGGAAGTAGGTAGGTAGATCTAGGTACAGTAAGAAACGTTAATTGGTATCCCTTCCTGGTTTGGTATTGGTATAGTATTGGGGTTAACAATTAACGCTTCTTACTGTACTTGGCCCATCTCTAGATGCAGCTCAATTAAAATTATGTTTTCCTTGCAAAATCAACAAAATTGGCTGGATAAAACCTCTTTAATTTGCTGCGTTTAAATAACTAGTTTTTAAGGCAATTAATGTTTTTTCTGTTCTATTTTAAGGTTAATATTATGCTTTTTCAGACACACCATGGAGCTAATTTGCTTAAACATCTAAAACATATCCACAAAGATGAATTCAAAACTGTTGAGGAGCTAAACAAGAGCCGGGATGAAGGTTCTACCGCCGCACAAACAAGAACTACGTCTGAAATAGTAATCCATGAATGTACTAACTTAGTTGCTGTCCATGGAAGGCCTTTTGCTATGATGAACGACAGAACATTCCAAAACCTGCTATCAATAAAACCTAATAATAATGCAACGGTCAACGCAGAAGTGATTAAAGAAAATGTGGAGTCACAAGCAACTAAAATGAGAGACGAGCTTGGCAACACTTTGAGTAATAAATTTTTATCGCTTAAGGTTGATATTGCTTCCCTGGCAACTAGAAGCTTCATGGGAATTAATTGCCAATATATTGAAAACGGCCGAATAATCTTACGAAATCTGGGCATGATTGAAATTTTTCAAAGTCACACTGCGGAACATCTAAAACAATTATTAATATTCAATTTACACAGATTTCATATCATAACCGCAAACAACAAACAAATATACTGCATAACTACTGATAACGGAGCGAATATGATAAAAATGAGTAAACTTTTAAATGAAGCCGCAATAAATCACAGTCACGAAGAAAGAGGAGGGACAATTGATTCATATTCAGAAAACGACGATAACATGGTTTCCGAAGAGCCTGTCATTGAAATTGACGAACTCGCAACTGTTCTCAGAGCAGAATTCGAAGGCCCTGACGAAGACTATAGCGGGATTGGAATTGTTAGGTGTGCAGCCCACACACTTCAACTGGCGTTACAAAACACAGGTAATGAAGTAACTGTCAGTAACCTTCTATCAAGATGCAGTGAAATAGTGCGACGTCTAAGAACACCAAAATTTGTTAGACTCATCAGAGAAAACCAAAAACTGGTACCAAAATTGGACTGTGGCACCAGGTGGCATTCAAAAATTGATATGGTGGAGAGTCTGTTGCCACTAAGAGATATTTGTGATACGGATAGCCGTTTGTTTCTGCCATCTTCAACCTGGAGTGAGTTAGAAGATTTTGTGAAGTCCCTGTTACCGGCAAAACAATTAACCAAGAAGTTGCAAGATGAGCAATTAATAGTAGGCGATTTTTATATAGCGTGGATGATGTGCATAATTGAAGTAAACAAAATTGCAACAACGCTAGTATCTTAAAAGCGAAAATGAAAGAGAGGGAAAAGGCATTATTTGAGAATAATGTTTTTTTAAATGCAATATTTTTGGATCCGAGGGTAAACTCAATTATGACGACAGATCAACAAAATAAAGCCAAAGAAAATTTGAAAAAATTACACATGAGACATTTCGAGACTGAAAATAGGCCAGAACCAGAAGCAAACAGCTATGAACCATTTCCGACTCCGACAGACGAGCCCTCAAACAGTAGGGAAATAATTGAAGCCAGAGGCGAACTGGAAGATTTTCTGAACACAAGCTACATCAACAGCCACGGAGATATGTCTGTACTGCTAATAAGACGTGAAGACCTAAATCAATCAATGACAAGTTTTTTAAACGAACCGCTCCTAAAATCTACGGAAAATGTTGTTAAATACTGGGAAAAATCTAGAGATAAATTTCCACTCCTATATAAGTTGGCCAAAATTGTGCTTTCTGCACCAATGACGCAAGTCAGCGTCGAGAGGCTTTTTTCTTCCCTGAAGTTTGTGGTTTCCAACTATAGGTTGTCCATGAAGAGCGATGTAATTGACGATTTATTGTTTATACGCAGTAATAACTTATATAACAAATAGATCGACAGTAAATTCTCGAACGATTTAAGGCGAAGAGTAGGGGTGATAGTGGCGCCACTACATATTTAATTTAATCATTAAGATAAAGGAATTATCAAAAAATCGGACCGCTGGTAGACGATACCTATCACAAGCTTTTATTTAATGTATCTATCTGTAATAGTTTTGTTTTGTGTTACTTAGTCAGATACCTTGTTTGGAGAGCGGTGGCCACCAATAGGAACTAAACTCTTGAAACATGTATCTGCCTAAATAATACAATACAAAACTATTACTGATACATTAAAAAAAGCGTATGATAGGTATCGTCTACGCGCGGTCCGAATTTTTGATAATTCCTTTGTATAACGTAATGATAAAATTAAATATGTAGTGGCGCCACTATCGCCCCTAGTCTTCGCCTTAAAAGATTAGAAGAGGATTATAAAAAAAATATAATATGTTAAGCTTTTGTTATATGTTAATATGATGAATAATGGTGATTTGATTGATAATTTTTATCTCAATAAAACTTACAAAAATCTTTTTTAGAATATTATTTTATTAACTGTATTTTTTTAAAAACTTCTAAAACTTCTTTCCATAGGTTTTCTACCTCTTCCTCAGGAATTTTATTTAAAAGGTAACGAAATGCCACCGCTTTCGTATTTTTTGAACAAGGGCAGTCACCTAATCCTGTTTCCTTTCCCGCCAAAAGTATTTTTTTGGTTTTTGGATTCTGGACATTTTCTGATATAGTAAAATAGTTATTAGAATGCAATAAATGAAGGTTCCATGGTAAAAAAAAATAGTTGATACCCATCTCTAATGGAAAACTGCTATTGCTTAAAATACTATACACGGGTGAATTTTTGAGACGTGGTAGTTAGGGCAGGTAGTCTCCTAAAAGCGTTTTCCTGTTACTAAAACGGTAAAGGTACCAGTAAGGCCCTTACGGTCCCGTCTCAAAAATTCACCCTGTATAGGATTATCAATAAGAGAGGTAAGGAGGACCTTAATCCACCTAGCTATGTAAAACGGGAACTATGATTATGTTAGTTATAGCCGCTGAATCTATCATAATCATCGCACCCGTTTTAACTAGCTAGGTGGAATTTGGTCCTCCTGTATAGTACTAGCAAGTAGCAATAACGTACCTACCTAGTAGGTGATGGATGATACAACTTCTACTATCTTAGTAGCTACTATATTAGTAGAAGGTGCATCATCCATCACCTACTAGGTAGGTACTTTATTGCTAGTAGGTTACGCCTCTTACCAGTTGTTTCTTCACAAGTCCTTACTCTTTTAAGTTTTTTTGCCGTCGCCAGAATTGATTGAGATTCGTCATTCTCATCTGCCTGTAGGTATAAAATTGAATGAAACCATCATTTAAGTAAGATCATGTAAATGATATAAAATTATTAATTAAATAGGTATAATAGATAAACATGGCTATCTACCATAATATTGTAGCTAAAATGCTCTGTAGGTACCTACTTACCAAACAAATAGTGTTAAAATGGTAGGTAAGTGACATTTACAAATTGCCACAGCTTTATTAAACCAAGCCTATTTACTACAGTGGTAGCTAGTAGTTTGGTATGATTCCCACTAGCACAAATAAGTAGTAACTTATGAAGCGAAAATACTCTCCTAACTTGCATATAACTTCCAGCACTATAGTTGAGCTTGACTGACTGACTTAGTATACAAAATTAGGTAGGTACTTACCATTATTTCACAAAATATCTCGTGTTACAATCTAACCAACTTAAGGTAACAAGTAATTTTTTTAATTAAATAACTAAAAAACGCTCAATACTGAAGCATCAAACGCCGCCGCCTGTTTCTTATTGCAACTGGGGTCAACTGCTCGTAACATCGAAAATCAAAGAAAGAGATAGAAAACTGTTTAGTATCAATAATAATATAACGTTAATTAACGTTTACTTTACCGATAAAAGTAAAAGTAACGCTATATTCATTTACCGGTATCATGCCACAAAAGTAACGTTAAAAAAAATAACGTTACCTGTTTTGGTAACGTTACCTAGTGTTGGGCGGAAGTAACGGTACGAAATTTTACCGGTATATGAAGCCTAACGTTTCAACTTGAAACGTTAGGGTGCGCGTTCACAGGCCGGCAGCGGACAATCCGGTTTTCCTCAGTTTTTTATTATTGGTTGTCAATGGTTTTATACTATAGAGGATGACTTCCGAGGTGATTCCATAAAAATTGTATTCCTGAGGGATGATTTTTTATTCCGTACTAAAGCTTAAAAAAACATGATACTTTTGAAAAGTCACGACTAGTTACAACAATTTTGGTGATATCTTCGCCAATTCTTAACAAATAAAAAAATTTTGCTGGACAATTCACACAGCATTATCTAGCCCCAGAGCTTGTGTTATGGGTTCTAGATATCTGATATACTTAATACAATACACTACACAGATAGATATGTTTTTATTATACATAGAAAACATCCAGAACACCCTGAACAAATATCTGCAGATCGTACAAATATTTGTCCCGAGGAGGGAATCGAACCCGCAACCTCCTGTGTCGCAGGCGGACCTTCGTCCGCCACTGAGGTCGTTAATAGATTTTGATTATTCTTTCGTTGCTGTTGACTTTAAGGTGGTCTCATAAAAAAATTATCTGGAAGAATTGATGATGTGCGCCGTAAAATATGTATAAAACATCATCACATGTTGACTTTAGAAGTCGTACGTTAAAGGTACGCACAAAATTATTTTTTCATCCCCCCATCTCAGGAGTATTTTTGCTCTTCGAAATCTGAGTGCAAAAGCCGTTTTTATCCGCTAGAGGATATAGTAAAATTTAATTTAGAACATCGTGTGCTTGTGATTCAAAACCTATTTACTTCAATGGTGCCGAATATATCATACAACCTTTTTAAATTAAAAACTCTAAACTTGGAACCTTCTAGGTGTACTTTTTATTTAATTTGCTTTGCGCGCGCCATCTTTTTTTGCATTTAGTCATTTCCTCGCTGAGGTGGGATGAAAAGTTACGTGTTGCACTCGAGCGCAAACGTTTTCTATCTCGTGCTCTTTTGACTCGCTCGCTATCGCTCAGGATTTCAATTTAAGAGTCTTTCGCTTGCTCGGTCATCAAAATTGAGCACGCGGTTAAAAAGCAACTTGCACTCTTGTATAACAAATAATTATCTTTGGTTGTGAAAACTTACGTGTTGCTCATAATTGTGATGAACATAAACTCGTTTTGTCACAGCTCTGTTTAATGATTATGCAATTACCTGAGCGTCTGATCGAAGCGTCTCGTCACCCGAGAGATGGTAAGTATCTGGCAGTGCATTAGCATTGCCATACAGCGGGACAATGCAGCCAGCGTCTTGGGGACGCGACGACAGGTATTGATATTAATGGTATTGTTTGTAAGACTGTTGGTGTCTTCAGTTAGCTGCATTGTTTCTATTGTAAGTACTAGTTCTAATTTGTTTCTATTATTTGATTGTAAGAAAGTAAGATTGAATTTGTAATTGTGTGACATTTCATGCCTCTAGATTATTTGCTCAACTAATCAATTAATGGATTAGTTGAGCTGCCTCTAGATTGTTTGCTCAACTAATCCACACGGATTAGTTGAGCTGCCTCTAGATTATGTTCTCAACTAATCCATTATGGATTATGGTCATTTTTATCCATTATGGATTAGTTAAGCTGCCTCTAGATAGTTAAATTAACTCTAGATTGTTTGCTCAACTATTCCATATGGATTAGTTGAGCTGCCTCTAGACGGTTTGCTTAACTAATACTTTATTAGTTAAGCTATGTCTAGATTGTTTGCTGTTAGCTCGATTGTTTCAATTGTAAATACTAGTTTTAATTTGTTTCTATTCATTGATTGAAATGTTCTTTGTTAAATATTAATTTTAGTTTACAATTGGAATCTACTCAGAATATCGTCGAGTGTCTGAAAGTTCTAAAACTGATGTTCCCCGTAGTTTGATTATTGAGTTCGTACTCGTGAAGTTCACCCATTCCTCTACTATTTTTGTATACCTATTAAGTAACAAGACCGGGGGTATTTTTCACCCCGTGCATAGCAACACTTTCACGAAAATGATAGACAGTGATTTTCAATTTAATTATGAGTTTTGATGACTGTTTCACGCAAACTTACAAATGTTATCAGTAATACCAGTGAAACGAGATAATTGTAGTATTATTTTTCTTGCTACTGCTGTTTAAACATCATTTTACCGCACAACACACCATTTTAATATTTTTATGCGAGAGCTGCTTTCCGCATCATTTGAAATATTGTACTAATGGTTCAAAATGAATTTCAGATTTACCTCGTTTGTGTCAACTATCACTCTAAGCCTTCTCCTTCTAAGCATGTGATGATGTTTTTACGGCGCGCATTATCAATTCCTCCACAGAAAAATTTTTATGGGACCACTTCAAAATCAACCTTTAAACAACAACGAAGGAATCATCAAAATCTGTTATGAATTGGCGAAGTTATAACCTAAATTGTTGTAGCTAGTCGTGATTTTTCAAAAATATTATGTTGTTTTTTTAAGCTTTCCAGGAGAAATACCAATCCTTGGGGAATAAAATTTTTATGGGATAATTCGAGATCATTCTCTATACAATAATGAAAGAATCAGTAAAATCGGTTAACCACAGGTGGAGATATCAAGTAGCATACATACATAAAAAAAACATACAGACGAATTGAGAAACTCTTAGGATTAAAGCAAATCGAAGAAGCTGGAAACAAGTTTTAGTTTTTAAATTAGAGCTCTAATTCGCCTCTCTTCCGTTTGCAAGCTCGAATACATTTTTCTATACGTCATTCCGAATCGAATGAGCTATCGCGCAAGCATAGCATACCTATTCCGTAAGACAAGGGCGCGCGCTATTTTAAACCGACATCAAAAAGGAGGTGGTTCTCAGTTTTTTGTTATGTGAGGTTGTTACTTGATATCTCCGCCAATGGTTAACCTATTTTGCTGATTCTTTCACTATTGTATAAAGGATAATTCCGAGGTTGTCCTAGTTGGAGTGTTTAGTAGTTTTGGAGATCTAGAATGTAACAAAAATTCAGATTACACAAACTTTCGGCTTTACAATATCGGTATTATTGCCCTTTTTCTTTTTTTTTAACTATTCGGAACTCAACTACTTGTACGTGGACCTTCAGTGCCTTACGTTACAGGTAGGTATTATGTTAACCAGAACATATCATGTATATTTAGCTTAGCTTGCATTGACCTCGATTATCAACTAGTAATGTGGAAACAGTAAAGCAGTGTTCAATCATCACTCAACGAGTTCGGTTATTTTAATCTCATACGAGTTTTTACTACCCTCGGCTAGCTAGCGTCCCTTAGCGTTTTACCCCAGCTTAGCTTATTGATAGCATCCATATCAGTACGCATGATAACATTGATAACACACACAATAAACAACCATGTCGCTGGTCCGAATGTTGTTAAATTATATTATTATTCTGTTGGACAACCATCTGTTCATAACTGCAATTTTAAAAGCGTTTTACTCTCAAGGTCTCGCCGCCGCCGCTCAATCAATTTCAAGGTTTCGACTCTGATCCCTCTGCTAATCAATTATTGGATTAGATTCTACTTTTTTTATTCTCATCCACCAGTGGATTAGGTTACACTTCATGTTCCTCACTGATCAATCAATGCATTAGATACTTCATCTTGTTCTTGTTCTTAACCTGTGGCATAGCTAGCCCTAGCGGAGCCCCGTATCAACAAAATGAACAAAATCAAAATCAAATACTCTTTATTTTTATAAATACTATAAATGTACACTTAGAAAAGGTCAAATTATAAAACTAAACACTGACACGGAAATGAAGTGATATTTTTGATTTCTGTCGCTTCGGTATGTAGACTAAAGTAAAGAAGCGACGAAGAAACCTTTAGCCGAGTTAGTTGTTATTTTTCGAGTTGGAGCAAAACCCGTCCCAAGCTTCCTCTAGATAATCTGATATTTTATAGTACGCCTTTTTGCACGACAAGGACAAATTGTTTGAAGTTACTGATAATTTTTGCAACTCACTAGGAGCTTTGTTGTAGAAGCGTATACATTGCCCTTTAAAAGATACATTAATTTTGTGTAGCCTAGTTGTGGGCACAGCGAGTTTATGTTTATTTCTGGTATTAAAATTATGTTCACTATGTGCCCGTTGGGAGCGTGTGTAGCTGCGCTCAAAATTTTTATCCTAGGGTTGCTCAGCTGATCAATCCATATGTATTCGTGAGTATATCAGTCTGTTTTCGACGCTTCAATGAGCGCGCTCATTAGATAATTTTCTTTTGATTTTTATACGTAGTCAAAATGCAGCAGCGAAAATATTAAGATTAACTCACGCATGCACCTAAATTTCAACCCAACCCGTTGGGGTTGGGTCCGAGGGTGTCGTAAGAGGCGACTAAGGGCTATCCAACGAGGGGTGGGCAGTAGCGCCCCCTGCAGAACAATGCCACCACCGAACTGCGATTCCGCATGCCCGGCGTGGGGATTATGGGCATTACCCCCCATGAGATAAAAGCCAATAAGGCGCTTATCAGGGGGAGGCCTGCGTCCAGCAGTGGACCAATTTAGGCTGTTGAGCTTGAGGTATACAATAACCCTGAATTGACCTGGGGGACTACAAAGAAAACGAAAATCGAAGTTTTTGTTTCGTTTTCGTGCAAAAGCACTTAAGAGAGTAATCATATGGACATATGAGACCAGTGTCTGTTATAGTTGGGAAATTGGTTTAAGCCTCTACCCCACAGCCGCGATTTTGGAGCGCGTCTTGTGTCCCGCGATTTGTTGCGATATTTTTTTGCGTACATTTTATACTACGACGCATACGATCTTACACACTGCTGCGATTTTGAACTATAAAGGCGAAGGCCTTTATGGATATAGAAGGAGCTTTTTGACAAGACCAGGTTCACCAGCAAATACAGAGCACTCACTAGATATGGTGTCACACTGAGTGGATAAACAAGATGCTTAAAAACAGAGGTTACTTGTATTGACAAGTAACCAACAATAACACCACAAGAGGTGTAGTGCCAGGGGCTGCCCCCAGGGCGGCGTCCTGTCGCCCTACTATGCAACATAGTTGTAGACGAACTTATCCGCAAGCTCAACGGCCGCAGACAGGTCTCAGTAGGATATGCGGATGACCTCACGATCCTGGCGACTGGGTGTTTTGAGTACACACTAAGTGACCTGATCAAACTCGCCTTCAAACTATCAAAGCCTGGTCATCGACCAGTTAACCCTCAATACTCTCCGTTAACCCTACAAAAACGGATCGAATAATGTTCACAAACAAGCGACATCTAGGGAACTTGAAACTCACAAAACTGTTCAACACAGAGATAAAGTTAAAAACAGAACTGAAGTATTTAGGGGTCACACTAGTCAGCAAACTGCTGTGGAATAACATCTTGACTACAAACTATAGCGTGCCATCGGTAACTTCTACCAATGCAGCAGAATGCTAGGAAAAACATGGGGACTTTCACTAAAATAACTATGTGGCTCTACACTGATATCATAAGACCAACATTAACATACGGAGCGAAAGTTTGGTGGACCAGAACGGAACTAAACACTGTGATAACCAAACTACAGATTTTCCAAAGAATGGCATGTTCGGCGTTAACAGGCTGCATGAGAACCACCCGGTGCTGCCCTAGATATCATTCTAGATGTAGAACCACTAGACCTGTACTTACAACAAGAGGCGACGATGTCGTAGGTACATATTCTCGCCGACAGCGCTGCCGTAACCAGGGCTCTGGAAGGAAAAAGCTGTAACTCCAAGCTGTAATCGCGCGTCTAAAAACGCAGCTGTGTCTAAGGAATCGTGCTACAAAATCGCAACATATCGCGCGACTCAAGGCGCGCTTCAATATCGCGGCTGTGTGTAGAGGCTTTATGAAAACCAAATTTGAACTGGAATCTATTGAAAATATATACCACAAGTAGGTACTTTTGTAAAGATGTCTGAAAAAAAGATTTCCCATAAACGGCGAGCACCTAATTTTACAAAAGAAGAACAAACCGTTCTATTTAAAGGGATAGAAGGTCACTCGAAAATTATCGAGTGCAAGAAAATCGACTCGAATACATCCGGGTCTCCACGAACGGTTGTAAATCTGATGGGGTGTTACCGAAACGCAAAGGCTACAATGAAGAAAGACTATTCGGAAGCAAAGATGCTTTTACTAAAGTCATAAATAACGGGATATTTACCATGATTTGAGTTTTGAGCTTTCCAATATTTCAAAACTCATATTTCAAATCATGGTAAATATCCCGTTATTTATGACTTTAGTGCTAATAACCATGATGGATTTAAAAGTTTTAAGATGCTTTTAGTCGGTAAGGTATTCTTAGCATACCTTTGCTTTCCTGTTGTGATTGCTTATATCCAGTACCTACATTATGTAAAGTGTGAAAATGTCCATTACCTACTATACTTATATTTATTACTATTTATATAATATGAATTATTGTAGTCACTTTACTTTTCGCTTAGATAACACCAAGAAACAAGCACTAATTAGTGCTGTCGATGAGAATGGAGCAGATTGGGAGAAAGTCGCATTAAATCTTTCTTCCGAACTGGAGGTATGCAATCAGGCATATCTCCAGCTAGAAAAAAAAATCAAAAGCAGGAGAAGAAGAGAAAGAAGTCTATAATGGGAACAGGTAGCTACTATCTACAGATACATCAAATTTTTTGTAAGAATTGATTTTGTTTATATTTGTTTGCAATTCTATAAATATTTAATAGGTGGCGGTCCCTCTGACAAGATGCTGGATGCGGCAAGCTGAAGACAGGGCGCTATGGCGCTCATAAGGGGAGGCCTATGTCCAACAGTGGACTAATATAGGCTGATGATGATGATGATGATGGTCCCCCTGACGCGAAAGTTTGGATGGATAGATGGATGGATGGATGTTTGTTACGTCTTCACGCCAAAACTACGGAACAAATTAAGCTGAAATTTTGCATCGGTGTAGCTCTAAGCCTGGAATCAAACATAGGCTACTTTATATCCCATAAAACAGTTCCCATGGGATAGAAATAACCTTTGAACGTTTCCATAGAAACAACGCGTGCGAAGCCGCGGCAGAAACTAGTTAACAATAATTGCAAATTTAAATTAGCAACCCTCCAAGTTCAAATGTCCAATTTTCCTAGATCCCTATTCGACGAGAGGAGTTAAAATAAAATAAAAATCCGTTTGTAAAATAAATAAACACTTAGAAAGGACATATTCCTAGTAAAGAAAAATTACAAAAAAGTGCTTTGTTAATTTCGGTCCCTTTGATATTGTAAGATGAAGTGACAAGAAACCTTTAGCTTTTTAATTACCATCTAACCCAAGCTACTCGTTTCTCAACAGCGTGCTCAAGATATCATGAAGACACTTGACTGAGATGAATATGGATTCAACGTCGATGGCTGGTCTAATGTTAAATTGCAGTCATCGACGTTGAATCCATATTCATCTCAGTCAGTGATATCCGCCCTACGATCTGACGACATCTACTCGCAGGGGACCCAAATGGTGTATTATAGGGGAACCTAAAGGGGAGCATTCTCCAGCACTGGAGAATAAAACACGACGAAATGATAAACAATCAGGACTTTGCACAAACATACAACAAAATAGTTTCCAATTGAAATAGAGAAATCATATCCATGCTTTGTGTTTTATCGTCAAAATTTGCGCATTGCGGCGATAACAATAGCCCATCCATATTTGCTGATAATGCCTACATAATTTGCTTGTTTGGGCTGTTCATTCTATGTGGATTATTTTATTACACTACCTGATAAAGGATTAGGTGGCTGTATAATTATTAATTCTACTTTAAGTATCGCGATTTCTTTATCGCGTAGTACCTGAAAGTCTACTTTGAACTTCAAAACTCCAAGTGAGTTGCAAAAATTATCAATAAATAAATTCAAACAAAATTGTCACACATAATGCTTTGGCTTACTATAAAATATCAGATTATCTTGAGGATAAAAAAGCTTGGGACGAGTTTAGCTCGAAAAAAAGTTTTTTCGTCGCTTCTTTACTATAGTCTACATACCGAAGCGACAGGAATCAAAAATATCACTTTATTTCCGGTGAGTGTTTAGTATTATAGTTTAACATTTTCTACGTTTACATTTATTGTATTTATGGAAATAAAGAGTTTTTGATTTGGACAAGAACAAAATTGAAAATGTAAAGCCCGGGAGGGCTTTAAATTTTCAAGTTTGTTCTAAAATCTGTCGGGGGATGCCCCCCCCCCCCCCCCCGACAGATTTTCTTGAAACGTGGCTAAGAACACTCGAGATAAAACTATCTATGACACAAAAAAAAAAACTAAACGAAATCGGTTCATCCGTTTGGGAGGTACGATACCACAGACAGATATACAGACAGACACTTAGACTTATAACACCCCTTTCTTTTTGCGTCGGGGGTTAAAAACAAACGAAGTTGATGGATGGCGTCAATCGCACGAAACGAACAACTACCAACTTGCCTACGGCGCGTTCCCAACCTTTCATTAAACCTTTCATTTCGGATCGCTAAGAAAGAAATTTTTGAATATTTTTCATAGTTAAGTTGTGGCTGAGTCATAGACGGCATTCCAACCTCTTTTGGAAGTAAAAATAAATTAAGAATGTCATGAAGTGGCAGAAGATGAATGTCAACAAGAACTTACACGTCTTTTAAAATAGCGTTTTTATATTTATTGTTGGGTGTGTGCAGAAAATAAAATCCAAGCCCTTACTTCAGTCTTTTCTGTAACTACCAACCACACCCACAAGGTCATCGAAAGAACGGATGGGCGGTTCTTCATTTCATTTGATCCCACGTCATCGTTCTCTTTTCAAAGTAGACCTGTTTTTTAATTCCCCTACGTTTCGTTCCAGCGATCGTGGTCACGGGACGAATCAACGGGTGACTGAAATCTGTACCCGAAAAATCAGTGAATGAATTTTTTAGCTGTAGTCCGCACTCGCATTCCAAACAGAAACGCAGGGTAATCAAAGCCTTTCCCGGATAGAGGAACTATTTTTTTCTAGTTTTTCAGCGGTGGAATAGTTTCATACGAACTCGATTAAAGTTTTCGAATGGCTTTGATATATTTGGTACATGTTGGCAGTATAAGTGTATTTTGATAAGTATGCGACGTTCCCGAAAACTTCATTTTTGAAACTTGCTTAATCAAAAACAAACAAAGAAGAAGAAGTTAATTATAAATAAACCTATAAAAATGGTTTCAAGACGTATACTCTCATGCCTATTGGCGATTCATGGCGAGCTCGAGCGACGACGCAGGCAGTTGCTACCCCTCAGGGTGAGAACGACAACTTCCTAAAATGACAACTTTCGAAAACGACAACTTCCGAAGACGACAACTTTTTAGAATGTCAACTTTCAAAAACGACAACTTCCGAAAACGACAACTTTTCTAGAATGTCAACTTTCAAAAACGACAACATCTTAAATCGTCAGCTACCTAAATTGACAACCTCTCGTCTCTGATGTACCTAATGTTTTTAAATTTTCCTTTATATCTTCTAAGTTATTTGTGTTTTGCTCGTGGTAAAAATCTTATTGGTGTTTTTTATATTTACTTTTTATTTTTTTATTTTATAATAACCCTAACTCTATTCCATGACTATGAAATTTCCATGTACTGGACACTGGCAAAAAAGTGGCAAACTGCAACAGAATGAGCATTCGCTCGACCATACACACACCGCGCCCGTACGTTCGTTCTATTTTCCTTTGATGACAACGCGTATTCGCGTATTGAAGAAATACTGACATTGTTTTTGATATAAAGTACAAAATTTTATTGCAGCAACTAGAAAATAACGATCTTAATAGCATACAATTTTTGAAGAAAATTATATATTTGAAGTTAAAAACAACAACGAAAAGTCAAGAACGACGACGACGTCGTCGATAGCCATCCTATACACCGCCCTGCATATTACCCGACACCCACTTTGTGCAGCTTTACCGTTCACAAAGGGGTTCGAATATCTCTGCCAGGAACATGGACCATTCTACGGAGATCTAAAGGGTTTCACTGGAAAACATGGTACGAGTAAGATGATACCTAAGTACAATGAATTGAAACCATTTCAACTTTGATAAGGTAGATATTAAAGGAAAATTCAGTAAGATTCAGAAAGCCTTTGTGTTTGGTAGGTTTTATGACAAATTTATCGATAGTACCTACCTAAGTACATTTCATTTTCATGCTCCCCGAGTTCGTCGCAAGACAGACTTTTGTGTGGCAACCTGGCATCTCTAGGTCTAGAATAATAAAATAGGTGCGTTGCTATTTTATGCAAATGGACCAGAGAGTCGTGGGATTAACAAATGGCTTTTCCCAAGAAGCCATCAGCCGCTACAAAGAATAAGTAACCGCGCGGTGAAGGCGCTTACTGAGAAAAATATCTTTAAAAAATATAACATTCCCGGAAACACGAGCGGCAAGGAAGCAAACAAACTGTATTATACCTAATTTGTTTTTAGTTTTTTTTTTGGTTTACCTAATTTGTATTAGATATCCTCATAATATCGATAAGTGAGGTCAACAATAACAAAAATTAAAAACTTAGGTATACTTATTTGCAAATCCGGTAGGTATTTAAGTTAAACGAATAAATAAATATTTTATTAATTTATTCTTTTTAGTTTCTACAACAAGTTTTGAATCTCAGGAGTCATCGGTTGCATTGATGCCATTTCAAAATCGTGAAGCCGAGTATTGTTTTACTGAAGGAAACATTACCATTCATTGATGGTTCAAATGGTAGGTAAATTGTTTATAAGAGCACGAGTTTAAGTTAATTTAATGTTTAACTCATTCACTGCCCAGCGGCGGTGCCACGCGCAGCGCAGGGGTGCATGCGGCAAGTTTGGCGAAGCAATCCACGATGCCTTCATCTGGGACAACGGCGACATAAACGTCAAAATGCAGTCAATGCATCCAAGTGGTGTTACAGGATGGCTTCTAGGTATAAGTCCTACGTACCTAAATATTTAATACTAGCGACCTGCCCCGGCTTCACACGGGTGCAGTAATATACTACAGAATCGGCCCGCCGCCGCAACCGCTATGTCCCTGCATTTAAATCTGTAATATCTTCGAAACTATTCATTTAAATTACATGCTGTAATGTGCCATATTGATTTATATTAAATACACAATCTATTTAAGGTACTTTATTGGATAGGGATTAATGCTGTATTGCTTAAAATAGCTTCGTAAATAAGTCATTATTTCTCGTAAAAAGTAAAGGATAAAAAATGGTTATTGTGGGCTATCCCTAAGAGATAGACATATACCATCGCTAACTTTTTTGTAGACCTTTTTAAGGTGTACAATACTGTAGTACATTATTTTGATCTATCTCGTAGGGTTCAGCCAGAGTTTGCAGTGAAAGCTCAAAAAAATGTGTTTATTTACGACATCACATTAGAAACCTCTAAAATTATCAGTGTTTCTCTAGTATATTTTACATGTATTATACATATAAACATTCCTCTTGAATCACTCGATCTCTTAAAAAACCCGCATCAAAATCCGTTGCGTAGTTTCAAAGATCTAAGCATACCAAGGGACAGACAGACAGACAGACAGCGGGAGCGACTTTGTTTTATACTATGTAAAGAACCTCTTCTTTAGGTTAAGGCGGTACCCCTCTGCACACAAGCGCCGCCGCCTATTTTAGCTTATTATTACGTTTAACAAAGGAAATATCAAAAATTACGTTGGGCGCTTTGTGATACCTATTATAAGCGTTTTTTAATGATTCTGTAATAGTTTTATTTTGTATGGTGTAGGCAGAGATGCGAAAATAGAGTTTGGTGGCCACCAAGGGCAAATTCGTATTTTTGCCTGAATGCCGATCCAAAATATAACTAATAGAGGCATTAAAAAAAAGCTTACTATTGGTATCAGAAACTGACCAACGTCATTTTTTAAATTTCCTTTCTTCAACGGCCACTTAAGGATGAAGCGCCTTAAGTGAATACCGAGAGAATGATTTCACATAAACCAAAGTATGATACATACACCTGATAAAAGTAGATACAAAAACTAAATGAAACATCCATCCTAGGTATATAGGTGCATTAGCACTTCATTAGCATTACATTAGCTAGATTTAGTATCTAGCTAATGTGAACTTGGTACCTACCTATAAAATTTAACTTTAGAAAATTACAATCAAAGACATCGGAACAAATTAGAAATAGGTAGTCAGTAGGTATTGAAACAATTGAGCTAACTGCAGACCGCCTCTTGAAATCCCTAGCCAAATCTGCCACCGCACCAGCCCTAACGGATGCCCTTGGAAGATGGGAAGGCGCAACTGTGTCGACGCAGCGTCCCACAAAATGGGTCTTCCCAACTCCCATTGGACTACCGTCATACATTCGGGCCTATTACCATCGTCACGCCACGGACCATTCGGTTCGAGAATAGTTAATACCTACGTAGGTAAACGGTAACAAAGGCAGGCCGGATGATGTCGTTCAGGCTGGCACACCCTACCTAAAGTAAGTAGGTACCCTTACATTTCATTAGGTAGGTAAGTACCTAGTAGAACCTACTTGTTCAATTATTTTCCACAGGTGACTCAAGCTATCCACAAAGACCGTGGTTTGTACCCTTTCCCGACCCCCGGCGGCACTGCAGAAGATAAATGTAATAAGGTGTACGCACACCACAGCGCGTGTCACGATCGAAAATACATTTGGGCGCCTTAAAAATGTGTGATTGGTACTCCCCAGCAAGACACTCTATAAGAAAAATAAATACAGGGAAAATGTACAATTAATTGTATATTATTTTCTATACCAATATTAAAAAGAGGAAACATTTGATTGTTTGTTTGTTTATATTGAATAGGCTCCGAAACTACTGGACCGATTTGAAAAATTCTTTTACCAGTAGAAGCCCACATTATTCCTGATGAACATAGGCTACTTTTTACCGCGGGAAAATGCTTAATTCCTACGGGAAAACGGGTAATAGGACAACGGGTAGTAAGAATGCAGCTAGTCAGTTATATTTACATAGGCAGTTATAGGTGCATTTATAATAGATAAACATTTGTCCCGGGGCGGAAAAGTCGCTACGCCACCGAGGTCATCAAATACCTTTAAGAAGATTGTATAAGTACCTTTTTCAATTTATCGACTGGCTTAGGATTCCCATTCACGTTTATGTTTAATGTGGGGGCCAGCTGACCTCATCTAAGTAGGTATTTATGTCTTGAGGTCTGCCATGTGGACTGCGTATCGCAAGACTTAATTAGATCACTATACCTAAAATGAATATTATCTTAATTAAATTTAGTTTGAATAGTGTAAAGCACGGTTGATTTTACATAACTTGTGTGGTTGCTGTAAAATAGGTACTTACACTTCCATGAAGGAAACCATCAACTCGAAATGTGATTTTAGCACAAAAGAAAAATGCACAGAAATAAATTAAAATTCTCTCAGTTTTCAATTAAAAAACATTTTGTTATAGTTTGACATGATTTGACGAAGGCTTTTTACAGAATTTGAAGACAGGCTTTTTTTTTACAGAAAAAAATCTTGTATAAGAGACTTCTTGTATAGGAGACGTGTTGCCGAACAAAAAGTGCAAGACTGACATTATGTATACGTCAATATTTGACGTAAAGCTAGTGATGTAGTCATTGTAGGTATTTCTAATTTTATCGATAGCATCAAAATACGTTATTATTAAATTTAGCTTAATTTCTTCTACCGATGACGTATGTTTTTATAACAACCCCACCCATCAAACGGACTATGAGTTAATTATACATAAAATATACCAAAAATGTTATTTTTAGGTAACTCTAGCTTCAATTTGTCTTGTGACACTTCAGATAATCATCATTAAAATTTGATTTTATTTTAAAGCTCAATTTTTCGTATGAATTTAATATTTAATCGACCACGTGGGTAAAGCTGCGAGTAGTAAAATCTGGTAGTATAAAAGTATCTTAAAGGGGGTATGCTTAAATTCTATATCACCACTATTTTGCGCATTTATTTAGCGAAATTGTATTTATTAATTTACAAAATGACATCGAAATTGATAAAAACATTCGTAAAACTCAAATTAATAAACGTGGATGAGGTTATTCAAAAAAGGTCTTATAACGGTTCCATTAGACTCCCTGGTCAAAGGTTTGTCTATTCCTTTTTTGTAAGACATTTGTGTAAGCGAGATAGATGTTTTGTCTATACATTCGTTCGATCGAGGCTTAGACTGAGAATAGTAAAGGTAGGTAAGCCTAGATTCTCGGTCTACGGATCTAGGACTGTTTTCGAACTCTCCAAAGATCCTATGACTAGGTTCCGTGGGGGAACTCTCATTTTTGCTACATATTACGTAGGCTGCGTTCGAAGCGTCGTTGCGTCGTTTTCGAGTCATTCCAATACATTTTGCGCCTTGCAGCACCCCTACCGGATCGAGAAGAACTACTTTTGAAAAAGATCCAATGCTTTCTTACTAACTCGATGATAGTTTTCGAATGATTTTCCATGATTTTCAGTGATTGTCGCACTTTGACGTGACAGCGGCAGTCACGTTTGCGCCATTGACGATAAAAGCAGATAGAGTAATACCAATGTTCCCTTAGTTTTTTCACCTTTTGTATCTAAACTTTGTAGATTTATTTCTGTAAATAATATAAAATTGTAGCTTTGTAGATTATGTATTTCATACTCAGAATGGTAGTTTTATTTTAGTGCTTTTTGAACAGCTTTTTATTCTATATTTTGCTTGATTATGTTTGCTTTTGTAATGAACTTGATTGAGATTAAATTATCCTCTTTTTATTTTGGATAAACTTAACCCCCTTAAATATTCACATCGTTTTTAAAAATGCGCAATTAAAAACTGACATTGGCAGAATTGTGTCAAAACAAGATGCAGAGCCAAATACAAAAGAAGAAGAAAAAGAGCACCAACATAGTTTGGTCTTGGTTTGGTCATAGAAAACTTTGTTCGGTGTAGGACAGATCCTAGATTAGATAGAAATAAAATGCACTGATATAAATTTTCCTATTACATTGTGTACTATTGTGTTATGAAAATATTATTTTTTGTTATTAAAATACATAATAATGGATCTCGCCGGTCCCAGCAATGTTGAGATCAATTTAAACTTTATTTTAAGTGAAAGAGTGAACCCGTAATTTTACGTGACGGACATAGATACAATTTTGGAACAAAAAATAAATGTGGTGCCACAAACAGGCGATGCTTTAATAAGGCAGAATGTAGCACTTCAATCACATTGGATAAACAAAACCGAATTGTTAAAGAATCCAGCCATGTATGCATGCCCAATTATACACAGTTTGATGGACAAATGTAAAACCTTAGTTTGCGAAATACTCGAACCAATTCCGAAAATATTTGAAGATTTTATGGACACTGTTTATTGTGACTTAGACGATGCAAACAAACACGTTAAACTTATAACACCCCTCTCTTTTTGCGTCGGGGGTTAAAAATGAACACAAAAGCCTGCAAAGGTCTGAAATCGCTAAAAATACCGCATAGTCTTGTGGGTGATTTCTTTTTATTTGATGATGGCATCGAGAATAATTTATTGTTTTTTGGGTCGCCATTGGTGAAAGAGTACCTAAAAAACAAGATTTTTTTACGGTGACGGTACCTTCAAAATATGTCCCCCTCCATTTTTCAATCAAGCAATCAATCATAATCTTTATTTGCATGAATGTATGTACAAAAGTTCGTAATCTTAAAAATATCCAAATACAAACTACCTATTAAGGTGTGCAAAATCTTAGTAAATACAATTATAAATGTCTCTTTAAGTAAATAGGTGATGTCCAATAAAATCCAATAAAAATCAACAGAAAATTAAAATCAACAATAACAGGTCAAACATAAAATTAAAATAAGCAGGTCGGATAGGTATGTCAATAAGTTTTAAAATTCAAATATTCTTTTACATCATAAAAACAGTTTTCTAGTAGCCAATGTTTTAATTTGGATTTAAACATGTTTAAAGGCAAATCTTTGAAACTATTGGGTAGTTTATTGTAGATAGTAATGGCATGATAGTAGGAGTTCCGTTTGACAAGTTCTAGCCGACAGTGCGGGACGTATAATCTATTTTTGTGTCGTGTATGTCTAGTTAAGACTTCCGCGTGTGTTCTAAAATACTGAGGGTATTGCTTGACAAAGGTACAGATGTCCCTCATGTACATGCACGGCAAGGGAAGGATCTTGAACCTCTTAAATAAAGGCTTGCAGCTTTTTTAAGTTTACATATGACTATTTCCCGTGATGATAAGATCGTGAATTTTGTTCCTGTGCTTTTTATTCTTCTGGCTAACAAAACACAGGCGATCTACGAAAGACTGTTCACTATTTTGAGGGACCAATTTTCCGTAATAGACCAATATAAATATGATTTTGAATTGGCAACCATTCAAGCAGTTAAAGTAGTTTATCCTGCTGTAAAAGTGACGGGCTGTTACTTTCATTACTGGAAAGCGGTACTTCAAAAAAAAATTGGTTTTGAAAAGACAACACGGATTATTTATCACGCGCCTTTATAAGAAACTGCCACTACTGCCTCCGATTTTTATACCCGAAGCCATACTAAGTATAAATTTGCCTGTTTCTGCCGCAGAGCCAAGATGTTACCTATGGAGTTTCTCGAAATTTTAAGTGAGGTTATAAATGATTAATATGAAATAAAATTCGCATTTCTAAAAAATGCATTATAAAGGTACAAAACATACATATCTATTTATTTATTATTTATTTAATTATGAAGGAAACGTCAAAAAATATCAAAAGAAAATGGAAAATTATACATAACATGTAGTTTTGATCTCCCAATCTCCAACGATTGGTGGCAAGATTCGAAATACATACATTATAATATATAGCGGGTACTTATTTAAGACGCCCACTGTACGTACGTAATGTGAGACAAATCACGCAACTAAATTTTAGACCAGTTATCCTAAACCGAATGAGCTGGAATTTGGCATACCTATGTAAGTTTGGTGTCAATGCAACTTTATGGTACCATCGAGCTGGTCTGATGATGGAGACAGAAGGTGGCCAAAGGAACTACTAATCGAAACGACGTAACCCCGTCGAGTTTTGGTTCGTTGGATTTGTCTTTCCAAGCACTTTGGTCCTTGATGGTGTCCAGGGTCCTGATGATGGAGCCGGAGGGAGTCCATAGGAACTATTAAACGAAACGACGTAACCTCATTGAATTTGCGTTCGTTGGATTTGCCTTTCCAAGCATTTTTGGTAAAAACTTGTTTATATAAAGGTTTAAAAAAAATTAATACTTGCATATTTTATCCATAAATAACAAGCCATAATAAGCAACTGGATTAGAAGCAATTTGGGACAACGACGCACCTGTTGATTACAGATTATATTAAAATTCCCTCATTGCTTGAATGCCAGAGAGCGCTGGAGTACAAAAAATATTTTTAATTTACCTTCCTCCAGCCAGTTTTGGAAAATATTTTTTGCAAGCGGTCTGGAAAATTATTTTGCTAATCTAAATAAATTGCACTATCGCTAGGTAACAGGCTCCGTTTTATACAGGGCTATTGGTTATTTCCTTACACTGCGTGGACTGCAGCTCCAGCTCTTCATCACGAACACCAAGTCAGTGGTCAAGTCGCCAGGTCTTAATTCTTAATTGTTCGTGATGATGGGAAAAACCTGCAGTTCAATCAGTGTCAGTTAATCCCAATAGCCTATTTGTATAAAACGGTGCCTGTCACTCAGCAAAAATGTATCATGAGAAAATGGTTAGCACTAGATTAGGAAAATAATTTTTCGGACCAATTGTTTAGTAAACTACATCCCTTGAAGAAAAAACAAACTTTTATCTCTTTTTAACATTACTTTAGTGTAGACCCCTTAAAACAAACTTTTGTCCATTGGTAGTTACGACAGACTGGTGTTTGTCGTAACAATCATATGGCAGTATTAGCTAATAGTTTTGTAAGTTTTTGAGTTGTACTTACTATTCAATGGTACAATTATTGCTGCCTCCGATGTTTCGATGTTCACACAGCTTTACCTGGCATTTTAAAGTCTCTCTTACCTACAGACGGTCGTTTTCCATTGCCGTTGAGTTTTGAGTTTTTTGCTAACACCGATATTGACCAACGATGTCAGTGTGCGTTGTTACGAACGGGTGGCAAATCTGGTAACATCGGATGCCAACGACAACGTAACTAAACAAAGTTTCGCCGAGTATTTGCTGTTTGGATGAACCAATCTTCGAATCGATGGATTCAAGTGAGTAGAATGCTATCCAGAAAAGGCACAGCAAACACTCGGCGAAACTTTAGCTCATTCAAGCACTTAACCCATCCACTGTCACTTAAACTTAGGAACTTAATACATAAATAAATTGATTTTATTCATGAAAGTTTACAGTTCGGTGAAAACTGCTTCTGCAAGATAACTTCCCTTCGGTCCAAGAAATTTGAATATCATTCGATATCGGGTTTTTGCAACAAGACATGTTATTGAATAGAAAAAAACTAGCAAGCTGAGCAAAATGCTAATACCACAGAGTACAACCTCTGAAACGTGGAGTATTCTCAAATCCTTGCGGTTTCTGGTTTAGAAATGTGGTGTCCGTCGAGTTAGCAGCCCCGCCATGGAATTTGGTGGTTTCAGCTATGCCAATAAATGAGTCCTGAAATAGTGACCCTGATTAGTAAAATAAATAGTGCCCCAGTACTTTAGGAGATATTTAGGTCTTTCAATGTGGCTGCTAGCGTTTTAGAGAAGGAATATGTCAGAGTCAAAAAACAAGCAAACCTATGTATTTCCAATGACAGCAGCTGTCGAGGAGGTAGGAACGAAGTCTACATTTTCGATGACAGCTGTCAAAGTTGAGGTGAAAGTCTAGCACGAGTACTTTCGCCTTTGGAGATAGGTCTCCAAAGGCGAAAGTACTCGTGCTAGACTTTCCGAATAAATTAAAGTTAAAACAAACTTTAGCAAAATATGAACATATGCAGGTCTCGACAGAGCCTACACATTTGCTCCTCTTGGAGTCGAGACCCTAGGTCCGTGGGGTACCGAGACTCTTAGGGTTTTTAAAAAATTATCTGAGTGTCTGGTCGAAGCGACGCGTGACCCGAGAGCTGGTCAGTATCTGGCACAGCGTATCAGGCCATACAGCGAGGCAATGCAGCCAGCGTGTTGGGGACGCTTCCGACTGGTATTGATATGGATCCGTTGAGCTACCTGTAGATTGTTTGCAACAGTCTGCAGTTAGCTCAATTATTTCAATTGCAAATACTAGTTCTAATTTATTTCTATTATTTTATTGTAATTTTTATTGCGCTTCTGCCCTTAAAAAATCTTTGGCTATATTAAATTTATTATACAGAGTTATTGGTAATTCCTGACACTACGTGAACTGCAGGTTCTGCCCATGATCACGAACCGTTCTTGAAGACGCCATGTCTCAGACACTATCTTAGAATAAGAATAGTAACAATAGGAAGAAGGGTAGCCAGAATATTGACAAAAAAAGTATTTTTTTTTAATCATAGCCAAAAGTAAACATTTATTCAGTTTTTTTGAGTTATGTCAGTCTTTTGACAAACAAGCAAAACAAGTTAATAAAATCAAATGATATACCATAAAAATCTTCTACTACAAACCCTACAAACACATAATAGAGTGCCAACCTTATAACCCAGCAAAATCAAAATCTTTTTATTTCAGCATTACGGGAATCGACTTAGTTAATCGACGTGCGAGGAACAATTCACTTCTGTACTCGTCTGTACTTTATGTAATGTATATAGATGTTTAGAGTCAAATATATCTTAAACTGCAGATCTGAGCTTTTCAGGAGAACTAGATACTTACCGTAAGGCACATTTAATTGGCATAGCTCACATGATACATATCACGCTATAGAATCGTCGAAATCAGCGGGGCTGCCAGCTTGACGTCAAGATAGCAGCAACATTGAAAGACTCAATAAATAAATGAAATATCTTCTAAAGTACTGGGGCACTATTTATATTACGTAGGGCATCGGGGTCACTAGGACACATTTATTGGCATAGTTGAAACCACCAAATTCCATGGCGGGGCTGCTAACTAGACGGTCACGAAATGTGTGGAATCATAGGTGTGTCTAAGTTGATTCAAATTTTTCGAAGAGTTCTACTCGAATACCTATTCATCCACTAAAAGATTCACACCTCCTCCCAAACCTTCCATTTAATTACCAGAAGCCTTTTTGCCTCAGCTTTCTTCTGACTCTGTTGAAGCGTTATGGTGGGATGACGAGCACAGCTCAATAAAACACATTTTAATGATTGATATTTACCTGTATTTAGAAAAAATCTAGTACAACACGAATTTTAAAAGCATCTACGAAATTTTACTATAAAAACTTTCGTCTTTTGACGAATTCATTATGAATGTAAGCGGGTTAACTACGAACCAAGTTTGCGTTGGAAGAACACCAACGTTTCATCAGAGTGAGTGCGGTTCGCGTCGCGCCTGTACTGCGTCCTTGCGTCCATTACGGGTAAGCACCCAGTGCACGGATCGTAGACGCCGGAGGCGGGGGTGGTGGGGGGCACGCTGCTTGTCGATGCTGTTGAGTAGGAGAACGAACTTCTTGAGGAGATCTTGGCGGGTATTGTACACTACAATACCCACAACGATGAGATCACGCAGCGTGCCCACCACCACCCCCGCCCCTGGTGACTACGACCCGTGCGCTGCGTGCCGGTAGTGCGCACAAAGACGCAATACAGACGCGAACCGCACTCACTCTGATGAAGTCCCTCGTTAAGGGATGAAACGTTGGTGTTCTTCCAACACAAACTATGTTCGTAGTGAACCCGCTTACATCCACGAAATTTTCTGCATAGTCAAGATGAAGCTAGATTTGATACATTATTGAGATGATTCTGTTTATAGAAATATAGAAATTAGTTGGCTTGTTAGTTCTGAGTTTTGTGAATCAAGTTTCCTAGGATATAAACTACAACCAGCGGGCGAAGTCAGCGCCAAAGAGGTAGTCAAGATGGTTTTTGTATAATTTAATTTTAATTACTGATAACCATCCATAAATTTGATATAATAATTAAGTAACTTCTTCAAATCAAATTTATTTAAAAAATCTCCACGAGAAAACGATTCGTTCACAAAACATAGGAACTAACAACAAATATTTTTGCAAGTGCCTTGCTACGAGTATTATTCGGATAAATAAACTGATACCATTTTACATCTAAATATGCAAATAAATACACTTATAGAATTATGTTATTTAACTTCTGAATATTTTCTATAAAAATCATTCCACTAATAGAATTATTTTATTTTATTCAGAGGACAAACAGTTTGTATACGCAACAAGAAATTTTAGCTATTTAAATGGTCACAGCATTAATTTAGCTGCTAAATAAGCTAAAAGAATGCTTGCTGAACTAAAAGAAATGCTTTATCTAAGTGATTAAACATTTTTTTTTACATATCAACTACATTAAGCTAAAGAAAACAAAACAAAAATTTCAACATAATGTGTCAAGTACATAAACTCGTAATCAAACATGATACGTATTAGTAGTAGACAAATACTTGTTTTATACAAAAACACAAAAAAATCTACCTAGAACCTAAACATTTGGTAAAACAAATAAAACTAAATATACATCAACAAATTATCTAAGAACTCAATTCGTTTTTGATATTGACTATATTATCTAACATAGAGATGTAGCGCAACTATCGATAAATTTTAAATTCTACTAGCTTGATAGTAAATAACTATGTAGGTATGTATGCATAATAAATACTAAATCTATACTAAAAACAATATTCTGAAACATAGTAAGTATAAAAAGTAAGTATATATTTTATATTGTAACAAGGAGATATTATTATAGTTAGCAAAAAAGTAAAGACACAGTTGGTTTGCCTGATTAGCTAGTAATATAGTTAAATCTATGGTAAAAGTTGAAAACCTTTTATTTGCTATTTAAATTCTTAAATATTATTATTTTTTTACATCGTGACAACTAAAGTTTGCTACTTACGCGTACGTTTTCTTCTAATTATGATTTTATATATTTTCTACATACAATCATGTATGTTTCTGATCGTTGTTATTTAAATTCGCCTAAGTACTTTCAGATTGTTAGTCCGTTAAAAATATTAAAAACCTTGTAGAATTTCACGTAAATCGTTTCGATGTGATCACGTAAATTTAAAAAGGCTTCAAAATAATGGTATTTACGCTCGACTTATAACTTGGCGTTATCAATAAATATATTGCATTGAAACAGAGACCTCAATATATCGATTTCTTATGCTGCAGTTTTCAAAAGTGTTATGTATTATTGGAGATTTAAAAATCTTTGATGTTAATGTAAAAGTAGGCTTATCCATCGCTTTCTTATCAACGTTTTGGATATTGTGTTAACAAAACGCTCAAAAGAGATAAAACTCCTAGTACAAGTTTGTTTGTGTCATTTAACTGTCTTTTTCTGTTTTTAAATAAATAAAATGGTTGAGAGTTGAATTATTTTTATGTTAAATATGTGAATTCGTATTTAATTCAATAAATGTTTTAAATTCTAATGATTATAACTTCTTCATTTTTAAATGGCTTGCCTATTCTATGGATATCAAACCTGGGCAATAACCGAACAACAATTGAACAAAATAAAGTTATGACAAAATGGAATAGAAAGACAAAGTCAGATTACAAAGCAGCCGGCCCAATATCGACCAGACCGTTTAGCAAAAGAAAAGAAGTGTAAGACTTAGCGGAGGCATATGTCAAAGGACAAGATGGAAAAAAACTAAGAATTTAGGATTAAAACAACAGACAAACTATGTAAAAATTAGTAATAAAAGAGTATGTTGTTAGGTTGAACTTGTGTGAAATCGTTTTTATCACTAAGCAAGCTCTTACAAGTAACTCCTATAACTAAACATGGGACAGTCCTTTGTAATTGCTGTTGCGTCCCGATTACGGATGAAATAAGATTAAAATAGTTTTTCAAAGACTTATATTAAATGAACTATTTACACTTACCTATTTAAAAGTTGATTCCGGTTATATTCCATGACCATTTTTACATAAATGTGAAGTCGTGGTCCTTCTACTAATTATTTCGAATACCTACCGGCCTTTGCAAAGGGTGGTTTCCAAGTATCATAAATTTAGTATTTTCGTCAAGTTGGACAACTACCCGTGCTAAAGAACCTAAAGATATGCCTTCCATACACGTTTTAAATATATAATGCACGTTATAAACTTGTTAATAACTTAGATTATTAGTTATATGCATTTAAAAACTTAACTATTCATTCTTAATTACGTTTATTTTTTAAATTGTATGAGCATCCTGGCACAAGTATATTTACATACTTAAAAGGATGCCCAACAACTGTTTAGCTTGTAGAGTAACAAATTTTATACAAACAAACAATTTTCAATAATCGTGTGAAAGCTATTTTATCTGATTAATTGTCTATATTTTCTGAATATGTTTATTAAATTGAAATCGTAAAACTAGTAAATATCATAATAACTTTATCCACAATATTTTGCATGTATATTATTACTATCAAAATTAATAAACATTATAAAGATAAAATATGTCAGTAAATATTTCGTAACAAAAAGTTCGATAACGTCAACTCGGTATTAATAAACTCGTCATTTTACTAGCGAGCTGACATAACTATTTTTATAAACTTGTTTCATACACACGCCTATAGCTTTTCGATCTGAAGAATTCCTATATTCATAATTTTTATTTTATATTTTTTATACAGATACACAGAAAATATTATAAGAGAACCCTTTTATATATTAAATTATTATTTAAATATATCTCAAAAAATTATTTGCTATGGAAATATATTCTATGCTCATTTTATACATATATGTTAGATTTATATAGTGCTGGAAGAAGTTATTGTAATGAGAACAGAATTATATTTTTTTACGGATAGACAGAAAATGTTATAAAAGAACCCTTTTTATATTAAATTAATTATTAAATACATCTCAAACAATTCTTTGCTATGGAAATATATTCTATGCTCATTTTATACATAATATATGTTAGATTTTTATAGTGTTGGAAGAAGTTATTGTAATGAGAACAGAATCAACAACACTATACCATGTATATAGCACTAAATATAGCTATATATAGCACTATGTATAGCAGAAAATATTTCAAGAGTTCAACATGCACAAAATATCATTATTCAATTGTGCTGATAAATAATCTAATTGACAAATAACTAACTTATTGTTAAGTATTTCTACTGGAATCAATACATATTCTCGTAATATTTTGCAATGCATGTTTAGCTACAAATAAAAACTTATTGAGTAAATTATATACCTATCTATCTTTCGGTTTTTTAACTTTCTAATTTCAATTGACAATGTCACAGTATAATTGATGGATTTGTTTATAGGGAAATGCAACCACAATAAGTAAACCTAGGAAGACAAAAGAATAGCGTGATGACCGACTAGTTTTAACAATTACAATTATAGTTACCTTTAGTTATATAAAGTACATTTTAAGACAACCTTAAGTGTTCATGGAAAGTCTATTTTCCTAATTTCGTATCAATTTGGTAAAATTGTATAATTACTTAAGCAAATTTATTTGACTGTACGTATAAGTCACAATAGTACTGAATTATTTCGTCCAATCTATTATTTAATATTCTACACGAAATATGCTTAAAATGGCTGACTAGTCACTAAAAATATTAAAATCTCAAACACACTATTTGACTACATCTTAATAACCTATTTCTTGTATAACAATAAGATAACTTTTAACAAAACATTACAAATGTTTTGTTGGAAGAGACAAAAATTTGCATGATTACAACTGTATTAATATGTCTACAAGTTAAGCCATCGCTTACTATCCGATCACATAGACCGCAAAAACAATTTTATCAAAATAAATTCTCTGTCCACGTTCATTGCTCATTTTACACCAGACTTTTTCCACCATTTCGTAAAAATAAAACGTGATAAAAAATTACAAATAATACACGACACGACCATACTAGTACCTAATGAGTATTAAAAAAGACTAGCAAACTGACTAGAGAACGTCATTTTATTTATTATACATTTATATATTTATTATTAGTATAAGGTAGGTATAGATAAATTTTCACGATTTTATGGTTTTTTTTAGAAGTCAGAGTATATCTCGAGAGCCTATTTATTATCTTTTGACCTATAACTGATATTTTTATAATTGCAAAAGCAAACATAACATTTAACTTATGAAACATCTAATTCTTCAAAAAACTTATTTACATTTTGTACAATTGTGGCATGCTGTCCACCAAAGCTGCGTGCTTCTAGTTCACGTCTCGTTCAACTCATTATGATAATGGTTTTGTGGACATTCCCTTTCATTAGGTACAAAGCACTAAAATAACTGAGAATCAGCAAACAGGAGTTGTGATGTTTCTTTGATAGTGTTGAATTATGTTCGGTTCGCAACATATTTGAATGTTAACATTCAACTATTGTAATTTGACAAATTCATGATGAATGTGAACGAATTAACTATGAACCTAGTTTTTTTTTAATAATGGGATATACCTAGGTAATATATATAATTTAGATATGATTGTTAGTTTTATTAAGTACATGTAATTTTGAAGTTAAAATCGCTAATTGTGTGGTACATATGCGTGAGCAGAGCGGCGACGGACAGTGCAGCGGTTGGTCCTCACCTCCGCCTCCGCGCGGCTATCCGCTAAGCGTTGCACGCTACTCGTGCGCCTACCTCAAACATTACGTTATTGCTCTCATTTTACCACAGCTCGACTGTTTCTATAAGTCTCTACTTATCACCGTAACTAGTTCCTATCTAACGGTACGATTTCGGTGGTCTGCGGGAGCGGGTGTTATATGGAACCTTTCCCGCCGCGCGAGAAATTTCCATTGACGACTCTAAAATATCCGCCACCGCTTCCGTCGTCCACCGAAACGCAGCCATGTCTTCCGCAGTCGTGCGACGCTAACTTACCCTAACAGATCTATAAACATTCTTACGCAAAACGGTGCAGGCCCTCGCCATAAATTGACAACAATTTCTTCATCGCATTTCATATAACATTTGAAAAAATACATTATTCAGCCATTCTTGATAAGGAAGCCTATTATTAATATTAATTTTTTATTAGGTACGTATTTATTGCTTATCGTTTTCACGGAGCCAACGTCGTAGCCACGCCTTCTTAAAGTGTATGATTTTTTGCGAAATATACAAAGATGTAGAGAAGTTCATAGAGAAATCTTTCGTTGTATATTTCCGCGGCAGCCGGCACTATGCGGTCGCACCGCCCTCGTCTTCGTCGTCGCGGCTGCACGCCACCTCCTGGTGCTTGTTCAGGTAGCTCTTCAGCGCGAAGTTCTTCTTGCAGCGCGGGCACTCGTGGCTCTTGTCGGTGGAATGGGTTTGCAGGTGCGCGCGCAGGTTGGAGCGGTCCGCGAACGCCTTGCTGCAGAACGCGCAGATGAACGGCTTCTCGCCGGTGTGCGAGCGCAGGTGACCGCGCAGCAGCCACGGCCGTGAGAACTGCTTCCCGCAGATCCCGCACACGTGCCCCATGCGGTGCGTCAGCACGTGCATGGCCAGCGCCGGCATCGACACGTACACCTTGCCGCACACGCCACACTTTTTGGCCGAGTTGGAGTCGAGGCTGCGGTGCGTTTGCTTGTGACGCGACAGATTGGATGACGTGGCATACCGTTTTCCGCACTCATTGCAAACGTACTTGTTTGATTTTTTATTGGTAGGGGTAACGATGCACAAGTTACCTTCGTCGGAATCGTCGTCCTGTTGTTCGGATGGCGTAGCCTGCTGCTGGGGGTCGATGACCGGCACCTCAATGTACTGCTCCGAATCAGAGTCGGTCACCTCCTCGATGCTGAGGGTAGTGAGACAATCTTGCTCGGAAGGCGGCGGCTGGGGTGGGTTGTCCACGAAGCAGGTCACCTGCTGTTGCGGCAAGGGGTGGTACTCAAGCGGCGGTGGTGGAGGCATCGCGTCCGGGTACGTGATGTAGCTTACCTGCTGGTTATCGATGGTGGTGTACTCGATCTGCCAACAATTTAGCTCAGCTTCAAATTTTATGGCCAAAAGATTGTTATCACACTTATGTTATAAATGCGAAAGCTTGGAAGTTTAGATTTATGGATGGAAGGATGTTTGTTACCTCTTCACGTCAAAACAATTGAACCGATCGGGCTGAAGTATTGCATACTTTTTATCCCACTAAACAGTTCCCATGGGATAGAAATGACCATAAAAAATTTCCATAGAAAGCGTGCAAAGCCGCGGCCAGAAACTATTACTTAACAAAGTAAAGCTAATGGAAAATACAAATTTTAAATGCGCCACCACTTCTTGTGATTCCTAATGATTTGATTGAATTCCTACCGTACCTGTTGCAGCGGGATGGTTTGCACCGCGTGGTACATCGGCTCGGGTTGCTCCTCAGACAGGATGTAGATGGTGGTGGGCTGCAGCGTGTATGTGTATATGGGTATGACCGGCTCCGGGGCTCGCAGCACGGTGAGCACGGTAGCGGGCGGCAGCGGGGGCACCCCGGCCGCGAGCGACAGCAGCTCGTGCGCCGCCTCCGTGTCCGCTGCCGATCGCTCCGACAAAGGGGCACTGCGCAGTTCCTCATATTCCGCCCCCGACCGCTCCAACATAGGGGCACTGCGCAGTTCCTCAAATTCCGCCGTCGACCGCTCCAACATAGGGGCACTACGCAATTCCTCATATTCCGCCGTCGACCGCTCCGACATAGGTTCACTGCGCAATTCCTCATAGTCCGCCGCCGCTTCCACTTGCCTTGACTCTGCCAACAATAACAGGGATCTATTAAAAAAGGATATTTGCCACCTAAAAAAATAAAATTTCATAAAATTTTTGTATAAAATTCTATTTTCATTGACTAGTCGAGGAAGCCTCCGCATTTTATTTCATTCCATCGTTTCTTCGCGGAAAAAGCTGCAGCCAACGGCGGACGTTCGCAGTCAAGCTGTGGCTCTTAAAAATGGGAGAAAAGCAAAGGTTTTTTTGTCTATTGATTGATCATTAGAAGATTAAATCATATTTGATGAAATATAAAACGGGCAGAAGCCTTTATTCACAAAGAAAATTACAATAAAATAATAGAAATAAATTAGAAGTAGTATTTACAATTGAAACAATTGAGCTAACTGCAGAATGTTGCAAACAAGTCCCCAAGACGCTGGCAGTGCCCCGCTTTATGGCAATGCTGATGCGCTGTGCCAGAGATCTTCGGCCAAATCTGTCGCCGCACCCGTCCTCACGGATGTCCTCGGAAGATGGGAAGGCGCTAGTGTGTCGACGCATGTAGCGTCCCACACAATGGGCCTCCCCAATTCCCGTGGGACTAGTGTCATACCGTCAGGCCTGTACCATCGTCACGTAACAGACCATTCGGTTCGAGAATAGCTGGTACGTTAGCGGTGACAAAGGCCCGCTGGATGATATCGTTAAGGCTGGCGTGGCGAGATATCCGACCGGCGGCCCTAGTACAATATAATCCGTGATGACCAAGCTGTTCGACAGCCGATATATAAAACAATATGTATATAATTAAAGAATATAAACCTATTTCAATCTTTTTTTCTAGCCGTAAAGATCACTCCGAGTACTATTTACTTAATAGTCATTAATAATCAAAAAAGTCCTTACATGTCCATAGAAATCAAACTGGTGCAATCTAGGAGGAGGTTTCTAGATAGCACCAGCTTGATTTTGCACTGGCAACAACCCCACCTCGCATATGAAAGAATTTTTATCCATGAATAGCCTCATCATGGCTCAGATCAAATGATCTCTTGTTGCCTATTTCAGAGCATTTGCTTCAACGCAAAAATTTTGCGAAATGCAACAAGAGATCGCAATTTTACTCGCTACTTCCGGGCTACCATGTATCTAGCAGGCACCTATATCGACTTTTCAGGATGCCGAATGCGGTCCATTTATGAGAATGCTCAGCCTTCCGATAGCATTACAGTTGCCTTCCGGTGAATAGTTGGTTCCATGCACCGGTGCCACATACAATTCCTTCGTAAGGAGATAGCCAGGGCCTCATGCAATAGCCCGTAATTTCATTCGCGTGGACTTTAGAAATACCCCAACGAATGTTAGTTTGTATGCAAACTTTCGTCGCCAAAGTTATACAACCAACATTTACGATATTAAAGTTAGTATGCGAAAAATATGAATCCCATTTTACGTTATTAGAATGATTATTTACATGTATAAAACGTCTATTTTTTTAAAAATTTCTGCTTTGTATATTGATAATTAATTTGTAGTTCCAGAGATTTCGTTATGTGTTTTTAAAATAACACTTACTCCCTAATTTAAGAGCACCTGAAAGAAATTATGATGCAAAATTGCAGCGTCGTAGATCTTATAGTTTCAGAGATTTCATGAGATTCATGATGCATAGTCGCGTGAAGAATGGCTGTGTGGTGACGGCTTAGAATATGCCTCACCCAACTCTTCCCGCGGATGTCGTAAGAGGCCACAAAGGGATATCCACCAGGGGCGGGCAGCAGCGCCCCCTGCAGAACAATTCTACCACCGATATGCCATCTGCAGCCCATGCCCAGCATGAAGATTATGGGTATTATCCCCATGAGATAAAAATCAACAAAGCTTATCAAGGAGACCTGCATCCAGCAGTGGACCAAAATAGGCTGTTGAGTGAACAACCCTTTGCCTATTAAAAATAATTAGCTCGCTGTAATGCACTTTAATTAAGAGTGGCAACACAAAATGTGGCTGGAATGCTTTTAGTGTGGCTACATCGCAATTTCACCTCGGTTATTTGCACAACCATTTTCATTAGGCACAGTTGAAGGTTACCGCAACCATGAGAATGTGCCTAAATACTGTCGAAAATCATTAAATAATAGTTATGCTACACAATCTATTGTAAGCTATTATAATATATATATATATATAGGGTATTATAAATTAAAGTGCCTAGCTTATGTTGGTGTAGTGATGCAATTTCCTCAAATTGTATCTATCCTGTCTTTTAATCTTTTCATAAAGTACCCATAACATAACCTCTGCTTAGCTCGGGGCTAGATGATGCTGTGTGGATTGTCCAGCATTATAACTTCCACATGGAGGGAAAGTATCTTATATTGTAGAGACAATTTTACTGAAAGATTTAAAAAATAATTTAACTGCATTCAAAGATTTTTGAATTATCGCCTGTCCTGTTGAACCGGGAATCGAAACCGCAGCAATAAAAAAACACCAGTAATTTTACGATACCGATCAAAAGGTAATTCAACACCCTGTATAACAATGCCTTATTCAATGAAAAGTAGTAAACGACGAAATAGCTAAGCAGGGCTGACCTTCCAAAAGCGTTGCTGAGATTCCGGCATCATGAGCGTGTGGAGTGGAACAACAGTTTTAAGGCAGCACTGGCATAATAGAATAGAATAGAATAAAACACTGAGCTACCAGCACTGGCTGTATTGGATGGCGGATGATGATGAAACTACACGCAAGACCAACGTCACACCGCCCGGCGTCCTTATGGGGCTCGCGTGGACTGCCATGTGTTAGTTTAGACGTTTACGAGATTAAAAAATCGGCAATGTTTGTTTGGCATTTTCAAAATTCGAGTAAATTTTAACCTTAATGTCTTTATGGTACTTTTGCATACATACATATCAAAACTTCCACAGAATGTCCTTTGTGTGATCTGGTCGAGATATTGACATTTGGGTAGCGGTCAAAATAACAGTTCAAATTGCGTCTTAACCGCGGAACAGTCGTAAAAAGGAACAAATCCATAGTGAAATACATCAGAAAGCGAACAAAAAAAATTAAAATCGCTAGTAAAAAGCTAACATTACTGGCTGTATGTTTATTACTTTTCACAGCAGAGTAGTATTGAATAAAATATTTGCTTTCATAAACAGAAAAGCTTACTTAATTGCATTACATAGTTTTATTGTTAGCGTTGCCTTTGTTTCCGCTGTCTTTGTTCATTTTCATTGTAGATACACAATTGAACAAACTATTGTTGATTGTTTATACCGGAGGTTCCTACTAGTATATCTTTACTTTTCTTTTCCCTTTCCGAGTTTTAAAGTATAAAGAAATATTACTATACTTTTAATTAATATTCCGATACTATACTTTTGATCATGATATAGATCTAGTAAAATAATTTCTTAAATCAACAATGACGTTTTTTTATTTATCCCTTGAATAAATTTTAGAAGTTAAACAGCAACAAGATAAAATCCTGAAATTAAAACAAAATTATTTTGCCGATCTATCAGTCCACCAGTTATGATTTTTAAGCTGAGCAAACCAACAGATCGTGCCAAACCGAGCACACTATAGGCTTAATGAATATTGTTGCAGAGATAAATATTTTTATCCGAGTTTGTTACTTACACACGCTCTGCCTACCTTGGTTGTGGCTAGATGATGCTGTGTTTGCCCAGCTTTTGTTATTTATTTTTATTTGCTTTAAATCTTCTATCCAATCCAAACCATAGTGTTTTTTGTGGTATTAATATTTGCGTAGTATTATTTTGACAAATGTATGTCGTTCGAATTAATGAGGGAAATTGATGTTTTTTTTTATTGCTTTAGTACGAAACCACTCAGTTTTATAATTACATATATTAACATAAATAAATTAATGTGACAAACAGACATAATGAAAATATAAGGATGACGTTATTGGCACTTGTCAAAAAGTACAAAAAACTTGAATCACAAAGGTATTGCAGTAAAGCGGGGTGGTGGGGTGCTTCAATCTGCAACGTGTAAAAGGAACTCATGTTTATGCATTTTTCGTGTATCGTTTTTGTTAGTACTCTTTCCATACCTTTGCCTTCTAACGCCGATCCTACAGGTCGACGGTCTTTTCTATAAATAAAATATTTTAATACAACCAAAAAGTGAAAGGATAACAAAGAAGTTCATAATCTTAAATACTACTGGAATAAAATAATAAATCAGTTCCCATGCGATAAAAATAACCTTTGAACGTTACCATAGAAACAACGCGTGCGAAGACGCGGCAGTAACTTGTTATTGTTATAAACAGGGATATATAAAATATAGATAAAAACCCTTTCGCGAAAAAAATATATGATCATTTCAGATATTTATTAGGTACAAGGTGTTTCATTAAGATGGCGCAATGCGCGCCATTTTGTGAAAACGATAGACATTGGATAAACGCGTTCATAGGAGTGGAACAAAGCATACGTTTTTAGAACGGCGTAATGGCAAAAATTAATTATACCTATGTCATTTCAATATTCAGCAGGGTTCCTGAGATCTCAACCAAATTATGTGCGAATCATGATTTTGTGCACTTTCATGTATTTTTATCGTAATGTATTTTCTCAATCGTTTTCTCACATTCAAGGAACCAAAGACAAAAAAGTTGAATTTTATGTGATTTGAAGTTTTTTTTATATTCAAATTAAAAAATTAAAATTAAATTTTATTCATACAAAGTTTCATGTAGTCACAACAGAATACAAAAAGCGACATCTTAACTAAGTTGAGTGACTAAAATAGAGTTTAGTCCTGTCAAACTATAATTAGTATAGTTTGCACTAAAATGGCTTCATCTGAATATATATAGGCCTCCTCATCGATTTCGATGACGGGACCCTAGCGATTACGATTCCTATCATCTGAATAGCACACTTACTAAAATGGTTTTATTTTTAAAATTTAGTTTTGTTTAGTCTAGTTCGTGACACCATTACACTAATATGATTAAAATCGATGGACGGGGTTTAATTAAGTTGATTGCATACATTTGTAGACACAGACCCTGGCTGGCTAACAGATTACAAACATATCAACAGACCAGCTGTGCGATTACGGTAAAATATTCCATTCAATTGATCGCCATCCGGGGAGATTGGGATAAATAATTTCGGCTTCCATCACATGGTACTAAAACAAAAACAAACAATTTTCGGTCTGGATTAAGCTGACCGACGACGAAGCTGCCAACGTCATAATATCACAAATTTGAAATCAATTGTAATATTTTATTGCATTTATTTGTTAATACTTGTGTTACCTAAATCGTTAAAATTCATATGTATGTTACACACACACACACACACTAGACCTTGTTTCGCTCGAATAAGTTTTATTACTGCAAACACTGCAATGTATTTATTGTTTGTACTCGTAAATTAGAATCACAATTACAATAATCGAGCAAAAAAAATCAACTGTGAGTATTATGACAATAATTGACTTTGACTTAGGTTATATCTTGACGTAGACCTTAAAATTTCCGTCGTCGATCGGCTTCGCCCGCCAGAAAGTTGTATGTATTTCTTTAGTACCATATTGGAAACTGAAATAGTTTATACCCAGTTTAAATTATTATTAAATATTATATCCCTATTCAATGGGAATGGTAGATTTTAGCGTAATCGCATGGCAGACCTAATCACATTTGCAACTCGTGCTTTGTAGGATTATTCATAAAAAGCTAGCTCGTTCTACGCTCTCTCGTACTCTAATCCATAAATGCTCACAGCCCAAGAGCACTTTTAATATTTCTTTGAAAGTCTCTTCTGTCTGATCAGATTAGATATACAGAAAAAGGTAGAATGTGTTGCCCTCGATACGCCGTGCCGGTCTCTGACAGGAATTGTTTCCGTTACACTGCTAAGTTTTCAATTTGACTGAAATTATTTTACAATTTATAAACCGCATTTTGATAATTGCGGTGACTACTTTGTACGAAAAATGGGTGAGTGGACTTTTATTTGTTCTGAGTAAAATAAAAGTAGAAACTTGAGAGTGTAAATATATGTGAGCAGCTGACTGTACATACAATAAAGAGTTATGTATTCATCTCCAAGTATGGACGGACACTGGGAATTTTTAATGAAGCGGCCCAATGGCGACCTGTTGGTGATGACGACGTATGATTTGATCATTCTCGTCCGTCGTCCACTAGTGACAGACACAGAGAATATTATATTTTGTGCAGTATTTTATTTCCCTGCCCCAACTGAGGGAATTAATAAAATGTATATTGAAAATGGTGAAGCATTTGATCACCTTCTTACTAAAAAAAGGGATGTGGCCTAATATGGAGCACGATTTCCCAGAGGGAACTTACTGACGCCACACTCGCTGTTAATTCAGGACGGAGCAGTTTTTTTAAGTTTAGTTTCAATTAAAAGCTCTTTATGAATTGGTTATTGTTGGGATTATATATGGTTGGAGGCGGTCCCTGCCCGCGGTCCACCTACATAGTACACCTGGCTGTACCAGGGGCATTTTTTTTTTCGTGGTCCACCTCAACATAACTGGGTGTTCAAGGGGAATTTTTTTTTTCCATGGTCCACCTTTGTACATGTATGTTACTTAACTTGTTATTGATAATAGTGTACCTATTAAGTTTAAGAATTAAGACCTGGCGTCTTGTTTGTGATGATGGGCATAACCTGCAGATCACTTAGTGTCAATGTATTACCAATTACGCCGTATTTTATGTCATATGAATATTTTTTAATGTTTCCGTATAGGCCTTATAAGCCATCTACGTAAGAGCTGAAAAACGAACACTACATAAACCATCCTTCGTGGATCGTCTTCAATGGCCTTTACATTGATGATGATGATGTTGTTGTTTTATCATTATAAAGTTTATTTTTTACAGTTCCTTTATGCCAAAGCTGAGGCAGGGCTCTCAAACCAAACGTATAAATAATTAAAGTAAAAGTACAAATAAAAATTAAACATCAAATAATATTTTTTCGATACCCTACCAACCGTGACAACAATAAAAAAAATACACCATATTATATAGTAGAAAATTACACCGGTTGAGAAAATTGATCCAACAAGCAAACTATTGCTAGCGTGGAAAGAAATAAAGAAAATAGAACAACTCACCTACACGGTATGAGGACGTTACCAAATACATTTGAATTGGCACTGTTTTTTTAAAAAACACAGTACAGTGGAAGGCAACTGCCAAATTTGGAGTTCCAAAAAACTAAAAACGATATTTTAAATCAAATGTTTTTATGATATAAATGAATTAAGGACAAAGATTTTACAGTTCGACATTCGTGATTGTTAAAATTTAATTTAATATCGATTACAATATAACTCTAACTTTACAATATGTTTAATGTTAATCTCATTTAAATCCTAATTTATTTTATTTTCAATGTTACATTATTTTAATCAACGTGATATTTCAAAACAGACGCATAACACACATAACAGTAGCAGGCCATAATCTTTGACCAAACCCTCTCTCCTTTCTAAAAGGCTTTTATCATAATATGGGGATATCTTCATTGCCTTTTATCATTATGACAAAACGCATACGCATACATAACCGCTTATGAGGCCTGCATCTAGCAGTGAGCCAGGCTTTAGATGTAAAATGAATTAATACTCAATTTTTACAAAGTCCATTATTACTTTAGAAACATTAATGCGAAATAATATGCAGATGAGTACAAACATACTTATGTATGTATTATATTAAAGGCTGTTTGTATGTTCGTCGCCGGTCAACATTGCCGCATTTTGCAAATTCTATAATATTTTTCATTGCTAAAAGCGCCAAACGAACTTTAATCGATCAAAAACAAGAATAGCTTGCAATTTCAGCAGTTCCTACATTAAGGCCAGATAGATTGTTAAAACAAAAAAAATACCATCATAACAAGATTTAAGATGAATAAAATCACTTTCTAATGACCCATTTTCTTTAATGTCGAGAATTATTTCATGGAAATAACTCGACGCCCGATGAAGGCGCTAATCAAAGATCCTATGACTAGGTTCCGTAGGGTCATACCTTCTGACACTGACGTGTTTGTTCAGAAAACTGTAAGAACTTCAACACAACTTCGTTGAACCGCCGACAACCCTGTGACACCTGTCAAAGGGTACATGATACGTGTATTATGTAGCATGTGCAGTTTTGTGGCAGTTGACAGTAGAGTCCGCCCACTGTGTTCTTTGCGTGACATTTTACCTTTGCTGCTTTTAGAACTATGAAACGAATGGAACACTAGAACGGAAGGTAAACGATTATTTCTCCAATGCATTGTTACGTCTGATAATAATAAATCCTTTTAACTCTATTATTATATTCGCAATTATGCCGTCGGAATTTACAGCTTCAGTGAATAAATTCCTACAATTTCACTTTTAGTATATACAGGGTTATTGGTAATTCCCCATCTCTGTGTGAACTGCAGGTAGGTACAGCCCATCATCACGCCGTTAACGTTGGTGTTCTTCCAACACAAATAAGGTTCGTAATTAACCCGCTTACATCCGTAATGATTTCGTCAAACTGCGATAGTTTTAATAATAATAATAATAATTAATATATAAAATAAATAATTAGACGGCTCTATGACAGAAAAATCTACATTTTAAATTTGACTTTACCAACAATGGTTTTAGTGCCTCTTTCAAGCTTTTATTTAGCTTGCCACAGGGATGGCTAAATGAAAGCTTGAAAAAATTCAATCGAAACAAAGTCTCCCATACATCCGTGCGTACGTACATAAGAATAGTCTTGTACAGACAGCGTCAGAAGTAGCCCCCTGCATAATACTATGCAGTTTAGAATCCGATGTTTTTATTTTTTTTAATCTAACATGTTAGATAAATAAAAATAAAATTTATTTTCTACTTTTAAAACTACTACGATTAACTGGTTCGGATTTAACCCTGCATGTGTTAGGCAGGGGGGTGAGTTTGAGTTAATTCAGACGCTGTCTGTATGTACATACGTACGGATGTGTGGGACAAATCTTGCAACTAAATTTTAGACGAGTTGTCTTCAACCGATTGAGCTGAAATTTGGCATACTTATGTAAGTTTAGTGACGATGCAATGTTATGGTACCATCGAGCTGGTCTGATGATGGAGACAGAAGGTGGCCAAAGGAACTACTAATCGAAACGACGTAACCCCGTAGAGTTTGGGTTCGTTGGATTTGTCTTTGGTCCTTGGTGATGTCCAGGGTCCTGATGATAGAGCCGAAGAGGAGGCTATAGACAACGACTTAACAAAACGACGTAACCTAATCGATTTTTGGCTCGTTGGATTTGTCTTCCCAAGCTTTTCGGTAAAATCTCGTTTCTCAAAAAGTTTTTTAAATCTTAATATTATTTCTAACTCGCTCTGCTTACCGTCCGGAAAATCTTCGTCCCAATATTTTCTAGCTGAAACCTGCAGCGGCTGTCTACTGTGATGAGGGCATGTCCTCCTAGCCGCCACTATGCGCAGGACATAATTATCATAGTGCGCAACTGTGTACACAAACACAGGTGCACTCTCTATTCCCTAACTCGCATAATCCGATGGGACGGCAGACACGACCAGGGAAGAGTCAGGCGCAGGACAAATGGCTTAACGTGCGCACCGGGGCACGGGGGTGTAACACCTACTTGCTAACCCCGGGGGGCACGGGGGTGTAACACCTACTTCCTAACCCCGGGCTGCTACTGTGCATTTTACTAGAAAAATCCCAAACTTTTTCGCTTCGACCCGGGAGCACTGTATCAGCGGTAGAAAAGGCGTTGACAAGGACAAACCTAAGGATTTGTTACTATATATTATAGTGAACAAGCCCGCACATTCGGGGTCGGGGGAGTCCGAAAGATTTTCGACTCCTACGTCACTTGACCACGTATCGTAATTGGTCAGCGCATTCCGTGACGGAAGGTTCCGGGTTCAAGTCCCGTCGAAGTTTTTTTTTTGTGTTATAATTTAATTTCTAATAAGGACTTGTCGGTACCGACATTCTGAATCGATCCGTACGGGTTTATTGAATTTGCCAGTGTAGTGTGTCGTCTTCTGTCGTCGTGAAAATGTAGGTAAGTGGTTTGCAAAGTTTTCATAGCTTTGGTATTTGCTTATCCACCTTTGTGGGACAAAGGCGTAAATTACACAGCAACAGAAATGAGATTGATAATTATTGGAAGGAGATTAGGTTAGAAATGAAATATCATGTGTAGTATAGTGCTGTGTGGTGCTGGCTTAGAATTTGCACCACCCCAACTCTTCCCGCGGGTGTCGTAAGAGGCAACTAAGGGATATCCACCGGGGTGGGCAGCAGCGTCCCCTGCAAAACAAATCTATCACCAAACTGTGATTCCCAACCCGCATGCCCAGCGTGGGGATTATGGGCATTACTCCCATGTGATAAAAGCCAATAAGGCGCGTATCAGGGGGAGGCCTACGTCCAGTAGTGGACCAATACAGGCTGTTGAGGAGATAAGTGTAATTTTGATTTTATTCCGTGAAACACTTCTGAAAACAAGGAGTAAGTAATGCAGCACCCCAAAACAAAAACTTGTTTCTGGTGCCATCCTAGCATGATCATGAAACTTGATTTCATCGAACTTTATATCTTTTAGATATAATTGGTAATACGATGCATATTTTTTTCTTTTATAGTTCATATTACAAACACCGACTATCCTTTTTTTACAGTTGTAATGAACACTTCGTAGCAGAAAAATCTCATCTTCCGTCGAACTCGAAGACATGATGATCACTAAAAATAGATTTACCTTTCAATTATGTAGTTTAACCGGTACCGATCTGTACCGACCCGTACTGACATATCAGGACCGAAAAACCTGTATCTTTATGTTTGCACCCATACCTGTGTTCGCGTGATCTTCATCCGGATGCTGGTACCTGGGCGCGACGCTACCCTCGCTTGGACTTGCCGGCGGCGGAGGCTCTGCGGCTGCGGCGGCGTCTACCCTCGGCGCTATTTTCTTCACCATGTAGCAGCGCGGCATTACGCCAGCCGCTGCCAACAAATACAAAATATATGCCAAACGATAAAGAAATACACTCAACGCTGTCAGGGACTCAACGCTGACAAAATAGTGATTATTCCTTTCACCAACAAACGAAGGCTAGACAAGCTTGTTAAGCCTAAAATTAACGGTCCTTTTCTACAAAAGTATAATACTTGGGCGTCACCAACGACCAAAAACTGACGTTGAACACACACCTAGCCAACATCTTGCAAAAAGCGAAGATGGCTCTAGAAGCTAGCGGCAGACTAATGGACAACAACTGCGGCGTCTACCCCAGGATTGCCCTGTGGCTGTACACTGCCATTGTAAGCCCGATAATCACTTATGCCTCCATAGTATGGTACGGCATGGCCCTTCAGTTGACCGCAATCTAAAAACTAAACAGCCTTCAAAAGACTGTCTGCCTTATAGCCACGGGAGCCATGTCCAACTCACATGGACTGGCCTTAAATGCATGGTTGGGACTGTCTCCGCTCCACATGTACATACAAAAGTAGGCAAGGACCAGCATGTATAGGGCCAGCACACTGGCCAGAAAGAACTGACTCTCAGAAATTGAGATCTCTGCAAGACTCAGCTCTAGAATCACCCATCTTGAGCCTGATAAGTGTTGTCAGGCTCCCACGACACGTGTTTGAAAAACACTACACAGTGGAACTTCCTTCAGAGAAGACTGGCTAAACAACCAGGTACTCTGCAAGGACGGATGCCTAAACTGGTACGGGTACGTAGATGTAGGTTGTGGAGTGTATGGAGAGCGACCCAGTATTGGTCAAGGGAATTTAGCTGGGCCCCGAGCCTCTCTGTGGCATACCTAAAAGCCCGGCTTCGGAACCCTCTTGGATTCCTACTACTGTCCAAGCTCTGGAAGAATCCCTCGGGCATGAGCCTCTCAAAATCATTGATGATAATCCTCCGGTAAACGGTACATCAACCGAATCCTAGCGCTAAACAGAAGCAATCTTCGCATCCTGAGAAGAGCCCTAACTGAACGCTGTCGCCTCAACAAGCACATGTTCAAACTGGGGCTAAACGACACACTAACCTGCATATTCTGTTAGAAGGCGGAGGAAACGCCTCTCCATCTTCTACGAGAGTGCGGAGCACTGATGCAAAAACGTAGAATCCATCTGGACAAGCACCTGCACAGCCCAGACGAGCTAAGAGACATCCCGAAGAAAGTCCTACAATTCCAGGGTTAGTGGCGAGAAAATAAAAAAACGGTGTCCCGGGAGCGATAGGCTACTTAAGGCATCAGCTAGTTAAAAATAAATGCACAATATTATGTAAATATGAATTTTCTCTCTATGGTTAAATTAATGAGGTCGATGTATGACTGCACAATGGAGGTAAGAAGGAAGAAAATCAAGTACAAAAATAACAAAAAAAACATATATTGTGCCCTAATTAGCGAATATGGTAACTAGGGAATAACGCCACAGTAATATACGTGCTTCATTTTCAATAACTTCTCAAAATTGACAATTCGTTTATGGATAAAGCATTCATAGCATTCATGCAAATGAATTGTTTTTTTTTTTCACTTTGTTTATAGTAATAATGACATTTTAGATGTCAGAGTTTCTACACATTTAATTTTATAAGTATTGTAATATATGTTTATCTCATTTTAAATGAACTGTAAAGTTTGTATGAGAAATAAAGTTCTTTAAACCTAGTTTTGTTCCTAATTAGTTGCCCAGCGCAGTCCATTGTATTTTAGTTCATTCATAATAAAATGTATTAATTTTATAAAATTATCGTTTACTTCTACCATGGAGGAACTAACTGTTTTTGACAAGAATTAATAGTCTGAATGATGCCTACGTTACTAACGTAATTTTTTTAATATTTATATTCAAAAAGGTATAAAACTGTTTCAACGTACAAAAAATGTCTGAAAACGCGACATTAGGATTCCATTTAAATTAATTTCAACTTCCTTGAAATAAACAATAAAGCTATCTCAAAAATGAAAATAATAATCAACTGAAATACTTGAACACCTGAAGTCTTCTGTTGAAATTAATTTCATCTGAAGGAATGCTTTTTCTTTGTCTAAAGCCCGAACAGCACTCACTGCTACGATAGCTTATCCTTGCTGTGAGTGAGAGACAGCAAGAGGTTCCACTTTTTATTTAAATAACACATCAATATACATATTTTAGTAACATGCTATACAGAACGTAACTACTTTAGCATTTGAGTAATTTTATTACCTATTATTAGCAAACTAAACTGTAAACTTACTGTTAGATCCGCGGAGCGAGAGCACCGGTGACCTGTAGGCTTAGTACCGCTGGCCACAATAACATTACGATATATGTAATCGAGAACCATTGACGTCTTATATGAAAAAGGCTTAGAATGATAGTAGACACAAACGAGGTGACACCAAAAAATTGCGACAAATTTGTCTCTTTTTCCTATTTCTCTTTTTCCTATTCCTATATCAGCTGTAGATGTCATACTGGAACGAACAGCCTGTTATATTTATTGTGAAGTTGTAGCATTATAAATAATAATGTAAATTTTTCGGTTAATAATAAATTTTGTTTGTTTGTTTGTTTATTTGTATACGAGCGCTCGTGTGCGTGAAATCACTGAAGTTATATGCTTGTCAACTCACACATAGATTAGTTTTTACCTTTAAAATCCAGATAATTTTTAGACTTGGTACCGACTAGCTAACGAGCGAAATGTATTCCCGCAAGTTCTTATTTTTCTTAAAGTAAGAATTGAAGGCATTTCTATGAATGTTTCGGTGAGTTTTATTTTTGTTTATTATTGGTGACGGTTTGTATCAGAGGCGACGACTACGTTCCGTGCTGTACTTGGAGTGACTGAGTCCCTGGACTTAGTTCAGTCGGACCAAGTGCTGTAGGTGCTTTATCTATACTTTTATAACATCAATGCCGCGAGTGTTACTGTCTCTGTCAGGTCAAAGTGCAACACAACACTCAAAATCATCCGAAAACTATCAGCGGCTTTGTAAGAAACGATTGCGTCGTTGTCATACTACGAAAAGTAGTTCCTTTCAATCCGGTAGGGATGCTGCAAGGCGTGCAATGGCTATAGAAAGTATTCTTAAGAACTCATACTAGCACTACTGTAATACAGGTTTCTAAACCCTTTTCAGGTACAATGGTACCTGAAAAGGATTTAATCTCACGAAGCAGGTTAACATTAGTAGATTATCTATAACGATCCTGCAAATATAACCTTTTGTAAATCACATTTACCTTTGTGGAAGAAAAATAAATGATTTAGTTTTAAAATGATCAACAATGATGTCGATTGCCCAGACCTTACATATTAACATTCCCCGTAAGTAACTAAACACAACCCTCCACTATGAACAAAAGGCAGAATTCCTTTATGGTGCGAGCGAGCAGAACTGTCAATTTCTTCAGCAAGATGTTTGACATTGACCCATTTCATACCAGCATTCCCAGGGCAAGGCGACGCATGACTCTCGACTTCTTAGCACATGATTTAGGCATAGGCCAGATTTTGATAATTGCTTTCATTTTGTGTAGTGTTGTCTATTACTTTTGATCACTATTTTAAGTCGAGCTTTATGAGAAATCATAAAGTGCTCGGACACTTTATGATTTCTCGTAAAGTTCGATTTATTCTTTGTCACAACGATGTTAGTGTTCACATTAAAATAGCTTATTTAGTTTCTATCAGTGAATACCTGTTATTAGCTCTCGGTTGTTATTGAAAGCTCTATAGACATTACTCTATCTCATGGTGTTTTGAAATAAATAAATGAATGGTATTTTAATGTATGGGCAATACTCTTAACTTATTTCGTCACCGAAAACTTAACTCTTTAAGATCAAAAGATCTGATGGTTGCCAATTTAAAGTTCATTATGCAAGTTTCAGAGTAAACACAACTTATTATAAACAACCTGGTTTCACTGAAAAGCCTCAAGTTTTCTACAAAAAAAAGTTTGTTTCAAGAATTTTCGAAGAATTTTGTAACATTAGCCGTAGAAAATTAGTTAGCCTGGCTGAGGCTTGGGCAATAGAGCTAGGGTACTTTTCGTTTCTAGGGAATTTTTTCTTCAACTAAAGAACATTAAAAAGTAGGTAACGAAAAATATTGCACCACCCTGCTGTATGCAACAATGTTCCTGAGCACAGAACACTAGCAGCCTACGAATACACACTACACTAGATCTTGAGAAACACATGAACATTTTTAGAAATTTTGAAATTGGTATTTTGATACTAGCTTGGAGGAACTTTTGGAGAAATAGTCAAACCGACTTCATAAATTGAGGTTCTATGTTCGTCTTTTTATGTATGTTCGCCGATTTCTCCGTTAATTGTGCACTGATTTTGATTATTCTTTGATATTCGTATAGAGAATGATTCTGTGATGGTCACGTAAAAAAAATATTCCCGAGGGTATTTGTAAGAAATTGGAGTCTATTATCATATTTATTATTATTATTATAATTATATTTATTCTTTAGTTTTTTCAAAACAACCAGATTATTAATATATTTATAATAATTATTATACATTTGTTATTACTGTATTTGTATATAATATGTGCCTAATGAACATAGGTATTGAAATAGGTATCTTAGACCTATGTCTCTGTTATATGTAGTGGTCTATTAATTAGCAAATTGAGCAAGTAAAGATAACTCTTTTCAAAGCCTACTGCCAAAATATGTACACGGGAAGCTTGTGGGTTGGTCATACCAAAAACTCGCTAGCGACCCTACGTATCCAATATAATAATATTTTCAGGATGATGCTGGGGCTGCCTCGCTTCTGCAGCGCATCGGGGATGTTTGCAGAGTATCAAACGGATGGCTTCGAAGCCATTATCCGCAAAAAAACTGCATCCCTGATCCGCAGAGTGCGGGACAGCCACAACAGCATCCTGAAAACCATAGCGGATAGGTTCTCATCGCCGCTGTGGGCAAGCCTGGTCCGCAGAGTGATCCCGGCAAACGTCTCTTTCCTATGATGATCACTCTGGGAACGGGGCATGCTTATGTAATTAGGTATTCTGTATTTTTATGGTTGTACTAACGCTCTTTCCACTTTTATTTTATTTTTGTGTGCTTACTAACCCCATATGGATCCATGGATATCCGAAATAAAGAGATTTTATTTATTTTTTATTTAATTATGTAGTTAAGTAGGCCATCTTTTTCTCTGAGAAATTATGCACATGTACACCCACATAACGTTGTCTCTCTCTCCCAATAAGGTTTGCTGGAAGAGAACTCCTTTAAGATTAAGCTTGCCTTTGCCATTCCTTCTCTAGTTTTATGTTTTATATGTATGTTTTATGTAGAGCAATAAAGAATTAATAATGCAAATCCCGCCTCAGGACAAATGTACATATGTATGATCTGCAGATATTTGTTCCGGGTGTTCTGGATGTTTTCTATCTAAAATAAAAAACATCTATCTATGTAGTGTATTATGTTAAGTATATCAGTTAGCTCAAGTTTTCAAATCGTAAATACTAGTTCTAATTTATTTATATTATTATATTGTAATTTTCTTTGTGAATAAGGGCTTCTACCATAGTTATAAAAAAGTATATCTGTTATTTATTACGCATAACACACGCTCTGCTTAGCTTGTGGCCAGATAACGCTGTGTGTCTTATTGTTATCTAAACATAAGAAAAGACACAAAAGAGAAAAGACTCATGACTCGTCTAGAAAACTCTGAAACTACAAGGGATACGAGGATGACATTTTGCATGTTCCTTTCAGGATGAAGGTACCTACTAAGAACGGATTTTTGGAAATGCGTATCATAAAGTAGTTAAAATGGGGTCAAGGGTCATTTTAATAATTACTTCAAAATCGTAACTATTGGGCTTCGAAATTGAAGCGGAAATTTTGACTCAAAATAAACAGACTCGTGTTTTGTTTTTCTTTTTTACTTCCCATCCTAAAGTTCAATGTGCGAAATTAAAGTTCACTGATTCAAATCTACGGCACTACACGACCTACGAAGCTGCAATATTGCGTAATGTTTTTTTCACGACGTAAACATCTACTAAAAACGGATTTTTGCAAAACCGGATTCTAAGGTGTCAAATCTCTGGATGTACAAAGTTAAGATTTGTTTATGTCATAGGCACCGATAAGCCCTGATTTATTAAAATAAGCATTTAAAGAGCAGAGGGCACATGGGATTCTTCGATTTTAAAATAATAATTCTATTCACTCTTGTAGAGCTTTACCACGCACGCAGCCTTTGACGGACCAATTGAATTAAAGGCCGAGAACGAACGGCAGGCAGCCTTTGATGGACCAATTGAATTAAAAGCCGAGAGCGAAGGCCGAGGCCTTCATAGCGCGGACAAGCAAGGGCTGCAATGTTGACCAAGATCAAAGGCCGAGATCGTAGTAAGCTTATATTGAGGCCATCATGGCGTGGCCAGCAGTGCATTCATTCCGGACCAAATCTTTCTAGATCTTTTTAGTACTTTACTCAAACAATGCGAGTAATTTAAAAAAAAATACCTCAACAGCCTGTATTGGTCCACTACTGGACGCAAGCCTCCCCCTGATAAGCGCCTTATTGGCTTTTATCACATGGGGGTAATGCCAATAATCCCAACGCTGGGCATGCGGGTTAAAGATTGCAGTTCGGTGGTAGAATTTTTCTGCAGGGGGCGCTGCTGCCCGCCCCCGGTGGATATCCCTTAGTCGCTTCTTACGACACCCGCGGGAAGAGTTGAAAAAATAAAAATATCACGAAAATTGTTGAAACGATACGGAAAATTGCAAAAAATTCACAGCTGTAGATGGTGTAATAAAATTTTGGCATAATGGCTGAAGACAAAAAAAAACGAAAATCATTTAGCCAATTGAAAGAAGCTACTTAGTACTAAAAACGTTGAACGTTCTCAAAAAGTCGAATTTCGTTCATTTTTAATTGCTTGAAAGAAGTTTAATACCTCAAAATCGCATTCGTTACCTCCGTGGTTTAGGTAAAACGAGTGTTTTATCATTCCTCTTTTCTAAAAAAATTGCTGGTAACTCACCAACAATGTTACATTGCTGGCGCCGTTTGGAGTAAGCCGGAAAAGTCAACTTTGACAAAATAATGACCATATTACGAGCATTTTTGAGGAAAATATTTAACACCTTGATCAACTTTATTGAACGTCTAAGGGCGGCACGATGCCGACGGCAAGGCAACCGCACCCGTCAAAAACTTCGGCATTTTAAATATCGTTTTTCAATCGTGGCAACAGCAAAAAGGTTAATTTTCACACTCATATATCTCAATGAAAAATATCAATACTTACGCAATTTACGATGCATTTTGAAGCTTAGTCAAAAACCTGTTCGGGTAATATCAGAAAAACTGTTGAATGTGCTCACGTACGAAGAAGAAACTGTCAGTTTATTTAACGCACTCACTACACAATTGCGACACTTAAGTGTTCTACAATTTTTCAATTATTCAGATTTTAGACAAAACTACTAAAATTTACACTAATAATATCTAGATTATTCTTAACCGCACATAGAAAGACGCGCAAAATTTAACACTAAAATTTTAATTTAATTTTTTAAATAGTTTAACACTGCCTACTGATCAAGCTACTTAATTACTTAGTTAGGTTACTAAAGTTCCCCTAAAATGAATATTAAATTCACTACACTAATTAAAATATTTACAGAAGTACAGTCTAAGTCTGCAAAAACACTAAAATGTTTGTCCACAGCTCTTGCTGTCCACTTGCCACTCTTTCACTTCATTAAATGTTTAATGATCCCTAAAAGCTAACACCGAATACACTTTATAATAATTGAAATATTTACACTACACTGTCTATGTCTGCAAAAGCACTAAACTTATTGTCATCAGCACTTGCAGTCCTTTTTTTTTAGGAATCCATAAACCGAAATAGTTTAGAATTCACAAACTAATTTTTAATGTCGTAAAAGCACACTAAGTTTCAGATGGGCATGCCCAACTAGAGATGAGTGATAGCGGAATCGCGCGCGGGGTTCAGTCGCAGTTGCAGTCCGATCCCAACGACGTCCAGGCTAGCACTGACTATGCAAACCTGGGCACCACGTTCCCAGCTTTACATGATATTATATATTCTAGGTGATTGGTTCAATTTACTTCATGAAGTTACTAGCTGCGACCCGCGGCTTCACCCGCGTGGAAATCGTACGAATTTCAGAAGTTTCTTACACACGTCCTAGTTTCGTAGATATAAATACGTGATTCATTATTTACACCGAGTTTTGAGTGAACCGAACGAAGGAATAATAATTTTCAATAGAAACTTTACGACCCTTTTTAACGCTCTGACTGCCAGCGACGCGCTTAGCCTTTTTTGGCGGTTTGTTGCGCAGCGACGACACGCGAGCTCGTGCGTTTGCCGGACTGGCAGTGAAAGCGTTAACCCCCTCTTAGTGCAATTTTAAAATAAGATTATGTTATTTTAGAACCTTAACTATTTATATACCAAATACCAAATTTAATTTAAATCGGGTAAGTAGATACGGATGTAAATAGTTTACGGAGATAGTAAGTGGTAACAAACATTCACACTTTCGCATAAATAATATTAGTAGAATTTGATGTGAATTGAACACCAGTCAATCACGAATCGAATATTCCACGAAATCTGCGTATCCAATACGACACTTCTGAGAACTACCTGGTTCTGAATGCTATGCATTTCAATTTCAATTAGGTAGATCCCGTAAGCTGGATTATGTGCAATATTGATACTCCTGCCGAGTTGGAAAGCTTTCTTTCATTTCTATTCACGGCGATAATAACTATGTCTAACTGATCCACTTGTCTAACTGATGAGAATAGCAAACTAGCGGGGTGAAAAGTTTTATGTACAGGCTGTGGTGTAGAGTGGATAGTCTTTGCATGAGAAGTTGGAAATACCATTTTGGAATCTCATTAAAGTACGCAAGTTTTTTATTAGTTTGTCACTCAGGTCAGGAAACATTTTTGTTCATCACAGGAGGTACTTTTGGAAATAATAGAAAAATATATTTTTGTTTGTTATTAAAAAGAATGGAAATGTTAAAATTTGGAAAATGATCAATTACTCGAAAACCATAAGACTTTTAATGGCTACATTTTTTTTTTTCTGAACAGATCTGATGCTTCCTACCCGTAGGTAAAGGCTTGACCACTCTTTACGACACACCCTCTATAAATAATTATATAATTTGTATGTATGTGCTGCTGGTTCTTCTTTTAATAAATAAATATTTAAAGGCTCGCGTCGCGTCGTCTGGAACTAGACGCTTCACAGACGTTCTTTTAAAGACAATAAAACAAGCAGAAATGCATGATTTAAACGTGATCCGCAGTTACTCGATTTTGAATCCGCAATGACATTGACCTTCATCCTTTTGAAGATTAACCTACATTCCGGAATGAAGGCAGCTATAGGTAGACACACAACCGACGGATCACTGTAGAACCATGCCACAGTAACAAACGCCAAAAGTGACGTTGGTTACTGTGTTTGGCGTTTATTTTCTTATTGTGGCAAGGTTTTAGAGATCCGCCAATTGTGTGGTCTACATATAGGAACTGTATAAAACGATTTGATTCTTAATATCCAGTAACTCTGCAATAAAATCCAGCAATTCCATTTTCCGAGAAAACTTAGATGACCTACAAATAGAAGAAGGAACGTTAGATAATTTATTAGAAATGTTGTTTCATTTCGAGTACAAAACAAGCCAAGTTGGAGATGAGGACAACCGACTCGTATGTAGTTCTTATTTTTATTACTTTATTAAATAAACAGTCCCTGTCCAGGGCTTCGCACGCGCTTTTGTAAGCTAAAAAATTGTCTATTCCGTGTATTACTTTTTCTATTTATATAACAGACTAGTTATTATATAACATCATATACACTAGTACACGCTATTTTAGGAAACTTCAGCTCTTTTTTGTACGAAATCATTATACATAGTTATTGTGTTTTCTTATAAATTGAGGACATAACTCCTTTCGCGATTTTTCTCTAACTCTTGTGGCTCCGGACTTGGCCATCAAAAAACTACCCAGTACATTTTTTTTTGTGTACAATTTTTTGGATGAAGCGTAAGTAGCGCCTAAAAATTAGTCAAATATTAGAACCATTTTATTGTAACATTTTATAGAACCTTTAACGAAACGGTTTGTTCTTAGTCTTCAATATTGCGATCTTAGCGTTAAGATTACCGGCAAACTTGTAAGAAGTTTATACTTGTATGTACATCGTTCGGAGCCCTCTCCGCGAGAACTCAACTTGGGTTGCAGTGACGTAGTAAGTTAAAATTTATTACTTAAGAACAAAATCGGACATTTTTTATTAAACACTAGCAAGTAGCGACCCCTCCCGGCTTTGCAACGGGTGCAATACTAAATATACTACAGAATCGGCCCCCCGGCCGGTACCGCCGCGCTCCGCCGCCCGCTATTTCCTTACATTTGAAATCTGTAATATCTTCGAAAATATTCATTTCAATTACAGGCTGTAAGGGCCATATTGATTAATATTCAATGCACAATGTATTTAAGGTACCTAATTGGATAAGGATTAATGCTGTATAGCTTAAAATCGCTTCGTAAATAAGCCATTATTTAAGGATAAAAAATGGTTATTGTGTGTTATTCTAAGAGATAGACATATACCATCGCGGATTTTTTTGTAGACCTTATTAAGGTGTAAAATACTGGAGTACATTATTTTGATCTATCTCATAGGGTTCAGCCAGCGTTTGCAATGTAAGCGCAAAAAATGTATGTATGTACGACATCACATTAGAAACCTCCAAAATTATCAGTGTTTCTATACTATATTATTCATGGATTATACATATAACCTCCCTCTTGAATCAATTTAAAAAAACCGCATCAAAATCCGTTGCGTTGTTTTAAAGATCTAAGCATATATAGGGACAGACAGACAGACAGACAGACAGCGGGAGCGACTTTGTTTTATACTATGTAAATAAAAAAAGTACCTATTGATTGCTTGTGTTACTTTGTGTTACTTTTATTGAATGCCACAAACAACATAGTCGAAGACTTGCACTAAACGCATGTACACTCTACGTCGTAGAGCGTCTACATCGTCGTAGAGCGTCTACATCGTCGTAGAGCGTCTACATCGTCGTAGAGCGTCTACGTCGTAGACTCACGTAGAGCGTGTCGGGCATTGATACATTCGTTTTATTGCCACAAACACAATCATTAAAGCCTAACTTACCCCTTTTATTAGTCGAAGTTAAAAGTAGGTACAGTCTTGAAAGTGGCCATCGCCAAGAAAATGAAATCGTTTAGTAAATAAACTCTAAAGTTTAATTAACTCAATCTTATAAAACATTGTTCGCTCTTAAACTACCCCGGAGCTTTGTTCGTCTCGTCTTTCAATTTGTAACCTTGTTAAATACTTGCGCACTTTGTGTTCAATAAGCAATTCCGTATTTTGTTAGCCATACTGTTTGAGGTGCTGGTGCAAATTTACCGTCGTGAAAATCGTTACGAGATATGAAGCAACACAGTAGCCGCATTTTGGTTAAATTTTACAAATTCAGTCCAAAACAAATGCACTGAGCCCTATTCTCAACAGAAAATCGTGCCTCAGGAGCAGAAAGAAATTAAGCATCTACAAAACCTTAGTCCGTCCCTGCATCACGTATGCTTGCCCAGTTTGGAGTAGTACTTGCGCACAAATATAAATAAATTATAAGTTATACAAAGTAAAGCATAAAAATATTCTTATAATACCCCTTTTCGAACAAACCTTTTGAAATTACATACAAGTATCAAATTCCCTATTTTAAAAGATTTTATTTTAAAACTATCCATAAAGTTTTATTTACACAGTAATCACAAAAGTAAAAATAAACACATTAATAACATTTGTAAAACCAGAAAGAAAAATTTGCAATACATCGCTAATTACAATCGCTACAAATTACCCATCACTTGTTTCTAGAGTGCAATGAATAGGCAAGTACAATGGGTCGCGTACTAGCGCGCATGTCCTTGCGCGGCGGCGTACGCTACTTTCGATCTTAAAACTATAGTGTTTAGTTCGATAGCGGCGTGCGCGGCTCGTCCGCTCAGGCTGAATGAGTGCGCGGGCGACTGTATGGTAGCGACTAACTATTCTTTTGTTCTCAGCTGGACACTTCTGTTCTAACTTTCGACTGTTAATTGTGTTATTTAACTGACGAACTGTAACTTTATACCCTCTATTTCAATTTGTTATCCAATATTTTGGCTAAACAATGCAATTTTATACCAAAAATGGTTATTTTATTAAATGCATAAACTTCTCTAAAGCTTGCATATTTTGTAGGAATGTTTCTACATCTTTATTTACTCATTTTAAAACAACTACTTATGACTAAGTAATTATGTTTTGTAACGCGAAGTTTAAAAATACCTACGTAAGTTTTGATTATGATTGTGCATTCTAGGATTAAATTTACACTAGTAATTGTACCCGACTTAATATAAAGAATTTTTGAAACTGAAACTGAAGTTGACAAAGACAAGGTTGAATTGTAATTGGACGAATCGCGTTTTAGACGAACCACTAACAAATATATTAAATATTAATGCTGCACAATTCGGAAGAATATGTCGCAATGACATGACTAAGAAATTACACCACCCCAATTCTTCCCGCGGATGTCGTAAGAGGCGACTAAGGGATATCAACCCCCGGGGGCGCGCAGCAACGCCCCCTGCAGAACAATTCTACCACCGAACTGTGATCCCAACCCGCATGCTCAGCGTGGGCATTATGGGCATTAACTCCCATGGGATAAAATTCAATAATGCGCTTATAAGGGGACGTCCAGCAGTGGACCAGTGGCTGTTGAGGAGGAAATATGCTGTTGTAGGGGATATAGTTTCACTGGGGATAGTATATTGCCGAAAAGACTTTTACATTCAATTCTTTTACATCCAATTGGACACCTGGATACCTAAAACATTGTTCTAGGTATCTAATTATGATTTGATGTGGATTCTGTTGTTTTAAGATTCCTAACTTAAATTTTACGAAATATAAATTTTCTAAGTTGGGTTAAGTTTAGGTTGACCTAAAAATTGGTATTCTCTTTACAGATCTTAAAAATACCTAAAAATGCCACAATTTCCATAATTCACTTTTTTCAAAAGAAACTGCCCGTTTTTCAGTAGAATAAATTTTAATTATGACCAAATTAGATGCCTCCTAAAATTAGGTCGACGTTTCTAATCATAGCTAAAATGCAATGCAAGAAATAGGATAACTATTTTAATTTAGTAGAGTTGTTTTAGACCTGTCAACCTAATTATAAACCTGACAGTCAAACTTTTCAAACATAGAATAGCTTTCGTCTATTTGACATTCCTAAATCCTAATTTTGCAATGTGTCCAGTTAGACCGACCTCTGGGCAAGAAAGGAAACACAAACTGGTATTTCCAAAATCCGTGAGTATTCACAAATGCAAGTCGGGAGAGTTGCATATGTGGACAGGGAATTGGGTGGTGAGTCAGCGGTCATGTGGTAACACATTTATTTTGATTTGCTGGCGTTAAGCAAGAGTAGATTAGCATCAAGCCATGTAGTATTTCATGCCAGACCTCGTATCACACTGAACAACAATGCTGCGGAGTAGAAGATCTGAGTCTAAGACATGCCATGAAACGTAGCGGCTATGTTATTGATGAACAATGAACAAAGTAAGTCAAAGTAAAAGTAATGTCCTCCTAGCAGAATTTCAACCACGGCGGCCAGTCTCACCGGAGACTAGCCAGCGCAGGACATATTGTAGTGCACAAGTGTGTGCACAAACACAGGTGCACGCTCTATTCCCTCACTCTCATAATCCGATGACGATCGATCCGCACGGGGGTAACACCGCCAAGTTCCTGAATCCGGGCTGCTACTGTGCATTTTTCATGCTAGAAAAACCCCAATAACAACTATTGGCCCGACCCGGGATTTGAACCCAGGACCTCATAATCAGCGTTTGAACAAGCTGACCGCTAGACCAACGAGTGAGTAGGACCAGTATGCTTGCCTTGGGGTGAGAATACAAAGAAGCAGGTATTCCGGTACGGACTTGTCGGTGCGGGCCGGTACGAATCGGTGCAGGATACGCTACATAAAGGAACAGGTAAATTTGTCTTTAATGACCATCATGGCACCCTACTAGGTACTCTGACAAACGTTACAGCCCGTATGACCCTGAACAGGTCAGTCGGTACCGACAAGTACCTACCCGTGTGCACAGGGAACCCGCCTCTTTATGTCCTCACCCTAAGGGCAACTCAAACACCCCATGTTCGGAGAGCGGCTACCGAGAAACATTGTTTGTACATGTACTGACCAATAACTCTAAAACCATTGCTGGCTTATCCTCTTATTCCCAGACACTCAAACAAGCCCACTCAAGCAGCCACACTCACCGGTAGCACTCATGCAAGATCAAACAATTCACTACCGTAAACCGATTAAATAGAGACTCCAGGGTGAATAGAAATGGAGCAAATACTGCAGCAAGGCTTTACCTGGTAGCAGTGGCAATATTCTTAGTCCGTGAATAACCTTTGTGTCAGTCGATCTGATCTCTGCAAAGGATTTTTTGCTCCATTTCTATTCACGCATATGTCTCACCGCGTTTTCCCAGTACTTGATCGATATCTTTAATAGGATTATGATCAATAGCTATAACGTAGCCCGTGGCTTCTATGCGTTTAACGTCGTGTTTGTTGTTTATCGTACTGTGTAAAAGTACATTTTACACATGCGATTATGTGCCCTGGGTTTCAGGATTTCTACGCGTTTACACAAGTTACGATGTAGAAAAGAAAAAGAGAACCGGCCTATGTCACCAGCGAAAAAATGATACAAAACAAATCGATTTTGCGGACTGTAAATAACCGATGCCGTTATTATACAAATCTAATGAAATATGACAGAAGATTGCAGATTAGTTTAAATAAATAAATAAATAATGCTGGACAATTCACACAGCATTATCGGGCCCCAAGTTAAGCAGAGCTTGTGTTATGGGTACTAGATAACTGATATACTTAATACAATACACTACATAGATAGATATTTTTTTTTACATAGAAAACATCCAGAACGCCCTGAACAAATATCAGCAGATCGTACAAACATTTGTCCCGAGGCGGGAATCGAACCCGCAACCTCCTGCGTTGCAGGCGGACCTTCGCCCGCTACGCATTGAGGTCGTCATAACGAGTTTAATTTAACGGAAATAATATCTTGCCGCCGATAAGGAACCTGCACAGCTTACACGGATTTGGAACAAAATTGAATGAATTTTCAATTGAACACCAGAAGGAGTAGGTAAGTCAAAGGCACGACAAAAGTGTATTATTTTATTATAAATGTCTCTTCATCTCTGTCTATCTCTATTATAGGCATTGATCAGTGTGTCATAAGTAACTATCAACGGTGTGAGTACCTATTGTAGAGTATATACCTACCATAGTTGATAAAGAGGGGTTATACCACGTTTCCCCCTTGGCAAATCACCGTTAAGAGGAAAACTGGAATTAAACAGAACCACACAGTATAGATCATATTTGCTTTAACTTTTTTTTTTTAGTCCATTTACTTTGCTCTAACTTTAATTGGAATTACATTTTATTTGAATACGTTTCTATGTTTACATATAGGTATGTAAGGTACCTATTGATTTTTTTTATTACTGTGTTTTGGTTTAATTATATTTTTTTTTTGTAAAAGCAACCTTATGTATTTTTTTCGACCTCCTGCGGCCCAAGTCAATTTATTGGACTTCCAAATTACCGCCAAAGTCCAATTCATTGGACAAAATGATTACAAGCATTACAGCCCGAAATTTTTTTTATGTTTAGAGATAGTTCTCAGTTTCTAAACTTTTTAATAATTTTTGGGGGTACTATTTATATATTAAAGGGTCTGTCTGTGGAATATCTTCGGTTAATTTTAAGGGACATTGGGCGTTAGTTGCATAACGTTCTACTGTATAGTAAAGTATATCTGGTTTCTTTTCAAATACGAACCATTTCCGCTATCCTACCCACAATTTATTATAGAAAATGGAAAAGAAATGCAGTGTCCGTCTTACGGCCAAGATGATCATCAAAGATCAACCAGTTCAACGTGCACTAATAGAAAACGTCGCACCAGAGAATGCGATCTAGCTACAGATGAGGATGTACAAGTTTATAGAATCAAATGTAGTTTGAATACATTTACGTGTCCTCTTTTGAATTAACAGCTAAGATATAAACTACTAGCGGAAATCATAAGAGATGTTAGAGATTTGAACAGTTTAACAATTGAATTGCCATATTTAATAAATCATTTCTACAAAACTTACTCGAAAGATTGTGGTTTTTTAGAGATGTACAAGAAATTGGATGCATTAACTTTTACATATTTATTGAGAATCGTAAACTACACCAAACTGTCTGATCCTAAACATGTATTCGAAGAGCACAAACGGTTGAGAGAAAATGAGTCACTTTTATACGACTATAAATTACGCAGCTTTAATATAATGTCTGTAGCTAAACAGTACGAAGAGACCGAGGAGAAGAACTGGTAAATTATCTAGTCTCTACTAACCTCATTCTACTTAACAAGGGCTCGGAACCTACGTTTGTAACATCCAGAGCCCAGACAATCATTGACCTAACACTATCGACCTCACAAGTTGTCCACTCCATCAAGGACTGGCATGTTTCTAACGAAGCCTCATGCTCAGACCACAGATGGATAAGGTTCAACTTGGAACTGTCAATACCGAACCCGCAACCTAGGCGCATCCCACGTAAGACCGATAAGACCAAATTCTTCCAAATGGTAAGATCGGAACTTACTAGTAAGCCTAACCCACCAAAACGCATAACAGTAGGGGACATCGACTACTACATTAACCAATTAACACATATTCTTACCAACAGCTATGAACAATCCTGCCAACTAGTCTCGCCTAAACCTGGGACGAGAAGGCAATGGTGGGGTCACGAACTGCAGAGACTCCGCCGCAAAGTAAGGAAACTGTTCAACAGAGCCATAAACACTAGACAAGACATAGACTGGGTGAACTACCACAATGTAAAAAGAACCTACAAAAAGCAAATTCGCTTAAGAAAAACCGAGTGTTGGGAGAGGTTCTGCACCAACATTGAAAACAACAACCAGGCAACCCGTATTAGAAAGATACTTGCAAACGTGCCGGAAAGTACGCTCGGATGCCTCATAAAACCTGACAACACCTACACCAAATCGGATGAAGAAACCAGCGAAGTGCTACTGAACACACACTTCCCAGGTTGCCAGATAACAGACACCTGCACATGGGAGGAAACATCAGAGCAAACGCCGACTGACCTAGACTGGAAAACAGCCCAAAGTATGATAAACCACGAGAAGGTTATCTGGGCAATCAACAGCTTCCTTCCCTTCAAATCGCCAGGACTAGACGGAATATTTCCAGGCATGCTTAAATGGTGCAGTGACATTCTAGCCGACCACCTAGTCAAGATATTTAGAGCGTGCATCGCCAACAAATATATACCGCATAAATGGAGGGAAGTGAAGGTAGTATTTATACCAAAACCAGGAAGAAGTGATTATACTCAGCCAAAATCTTTCAGACCCATAAGCCTGACATCATTTCTCCTAAAAACACTAGAAAGGCTTTGTGATAGAGAAATAAGAGACAACACACTCTCTCACAACCCACTTCACCCGCAACAACATGCCTACAGTAAAGGCAAATCAACAGAATCCGCCCTACATAGTGTAGTCTCAAGAATAGGAGGCGGATTAACGTCGAAACAGCCAACGCTGGCGGCCTTCATAGACATTGAAGGAGCTTTCGACAAGACCAGATTCACCAGCATATACAGAGCATTGACTAGATATGGTGTCACGCCGACGATAGCTGAGTGGATAAACAACATGCTCAAGAACAGAGCAATACAAGTAACCATCAATAACACCACAAGAGGTGTAGTCGCCAGGGGCTGCCCCCAAGGCGGCGTCCTGTCGCCCCTACTATGGAACATAGTCGTAGACGAACTCATACGCAAGCTCAACGGCCGCGGACTGGTCACAGTAGGATATGCGGATGACCTCGCGATCCTGGCGACTGGATGCTTCGAGAATACACTATGTGACCAGATCAGGCTCGCCTTTAAAACCATCGAAGCATGGTGTAATGACCATGAACTCTCAGTGAACCCTACAAAAACGGAACTAATAATGTTCACAAACAAGCGAAATCTAGGGAACCTGAAACTCCCAAAACTGTTCAACACAGAGATAAAACTAAAAACGGAAGTCAAGTATCTAGGGGTCATACTAGACAGCAAACTGCTATGGAACAAACACCTTGACTACAAACTACAGCGAGCCACCGCTACCTTCTACCAATGCAGCAGAATGTTAGGGAAAACATGGGGACTTTCCCCAAAAATTACCATGTGGCTCTACACTGCTATCATAAGACCAATGTTATCATACGGAGCTATAGTCTGGTGGACCAGAACGGATCTAAACACCGTGATAGCCAAACTACAGCGCTTCCAAAGAATGGCATGCTCAGCGATAACAGGCTGCATGAGAACTACACCTGGTGCTGCCCTAGATATCATTCTAGATCTAGTACCATTAGACCTGTACATACAACAAGAAGCGACGATGGCGGCGCTAAGACTGCAAAACATGGGGCTCTGGGGAGTCACAGGCAGCCCACATGCCCAGATTATGGACAGGGCCATTTTACACGAACCGCTAATAGCCGCCCCCTGCGACAAAATGCCCAGTAAACCAATACTAGATAAACACTACCAGATTCAACTATACGAGGACCATAAAGATGAATCAGGCGTCCACGAAGTCAGAATCTACACAGATGGCTCTAAAACAGATACGGGTACGGGTGCTGGGGTTCACTCAATGGACCTCAACATTAGTATATCAATGACACTAGGAAAACACAGCTCCATATTCCAATGCGAATGCGTAGCAATAACCCAGGCAGCCATAGCCGTGCAGAAGAGAGAGATAAGCGACCAATGTGTGCGCATTCTCTCCGACAGTGCTGCCATACTCAGGGCTCTGGAAGGAAACAGTTGCAACTCCCAGCTCGTGTACGATTGTCACTTGGCGTTAGAGAGGATATCCACCAAGAACAGGATCATCCTTCAATGGATCAAGGGACATAGCGGATCTCTAGGTAACGACGCCGCCGATGAATTGGCACGGAGAGGATCGGATAACACCACAGAAGGTCCAGCACCTTTCCTACCGCTACCATTCTCGCTACTCCAGTCATGGACTAGGCTCAGAATTAGAGAGATGCATAACGAACGATGGACACGCCTTTTTGAATGCAGACAAGCCAGAGCGGCGCTTCCATCAACATCACCGAGGCTGACAAAACGCCTACTAAACCTCAACAGAATGGACCTGCGTATCCTGGTGGGAACACTAACAGGACACTGCCCACTAAATAAACACCTATTTACCATCGGAGCGACAGATAGCCCTCTCTGCAGAGGGTGCCTCAGCGACGACGAATCAGCTGCCCACGTAGTCCTGGAATGCGAGGGAGTAAAAGCACAACGAACAGAAATCCTCAACTTGCCGAGGTCACTCCGCGAAGCCTGTGAAGACCCCAGGAAGATTCTGCGCTTCTGGACGGAGTTAGGCTGGCTATGCTAGCAAAATTTTTAACGCATAATGGACCAACTTCGAGTCTGAATGCGGAAATAGGAGTACTTACACCTAAACCACCTAAACAGTACGAAAAAATATTCGAAACCAATCTACACTCGCATGCAATCGCCAGGATCAAAAGATATTTGAAGTTCAAATTTAAACTTGACAAAAAGTTGGTACACGATACTGTATTTAAAGTGTAATATAAAAAAATCGGAATACGACAGTAATAGCTCTGAAATTATTGCCGATTGGTTAAAAAATAATAATCTTACGGAATATAATTATTGACAATTCGTACCATTATTCGTACAGATGCAACAGGAATTGTTTTAAGCAAACAAAACCTCATTTGCTGTGTTTCCCATATACAAGCATGGTTTTAAATATATTAGCTATGATTCTAGAGGATTGCACGAGCTGTTGAGACGACTATATCCAAAAGATACACCTACTTGGCAACTATTTTCAGAAAATCCAAAACAATACTATTCTCGATACTTTAATGTCAAACGAAACTTTGGCTCCTCTTTCAGTACAGATGGAGAGATTGTTTGTATTTCGATGAATAGAATTGTAAAGAAAGCTACAACAAAGAAAAAGAAGCTCGAATTAGATGACAAAAAAACAGCACGTACAAAAGAATAATAGCGGTTGATCTCGGAGCTAAAACACCAATAGTTACTTGTCAACGAACAACTGGTGGGAAATTTACATTTAAACTACTGAAAAATTTAAACAAGATATGTAAGTGAGTACTAGAGAAAGGAAGCGAAAACGTTATATTGACGACATTGAATATAGAATAAAGTCAGATAAAGAAGAGTTCAATAAGAAAACCATACCGTACTGTCAGTAAAGAGCAATCGTATCTTGGATTATACTAATGGTTCTTTGGAAAACAAAACATATACAAAAGAAGTGCACTAAAAATTTAAATTTGACAAATACATCAACGATCAGAAAGTTATGGAAAATGTCGTTACAGATTACTTTGGTAAAGAACCGGATACTCTGCTAGTCGTATACGGATCGGGTTACGATTTCATGAACCAAGTTACTTTCAAAGGACACAGATAGTTCAGACACAATGATGTTATAAGAGCTATCAAAAGAAAAGAAAATCTGTCGCTGTACATCATACGACAAAGAATTGCAGTAAATGTTATGAATCAAAAATAACAAACAGAGCTACCGTTTCAAAGTCTCCACACCGTTTCGTATATTGTAGTATACTGCCCTCGTAATTCAAAAAGCGGTAACTCATAAAAGTCAATATTCTGTTTTTAGTGCATCAGATAGCTTGTGAAATTGCGTATCTAATGAACTAAGCGAAATAGCGCTATCTCTACAGGAACATAGAAAAAAACCACAAAAAAATATTTACGTATCTCGATTTTGTCTTACTTTTCTTAGAGAATAGACGGTATACCTTATAAACCAAGGTATTACTATATTCTGATTGAGTAACTTAGATATTTTATGTAAACAAAGGTTTTACCATATCAAAAAAAGTGTTTAGAAATAGAAGTTCATAGTAGATTACTCAATTTTTCTAAATACTTATGGTAGGGTCTATTTTCTAATAAATATCCATAGAATGGAAAATAGCAATGGTAATAACGGAGTAAAATGGGCGTAAATCACAAAATTTCGGAACAATTTTCGCATTTTGACATTAGATGCTATTTTATTTCGTGTTTGTATTGTATTGTAATTTCATTCTCTCGTACGCCGAAGTCGAATGTGTTCCTTTTTCATTGCTCGAGTGCAATCGTGCGTTGTTGAGTTTTTGTTTTGCTTTCATTTTTACATTATCGTTGTCAGTTTTTGTTAAGTTTTAAGCCTTGTTGTTGTTGTGTTTGTATTTAAACAAACATGGAACCTCATCAAGCCATCGACGGCGGAAATGCCGGGTCCATCGACATCGTCAACAAGTGACTATCTGACGCCACAAAAAAAACGTCCGAAGAAATCTACGAGTTCCACAGAAAAACACATGGTGATGAATGTATACAAAAATATATATATAAATTGGCCACATGGTAAAGTTTGGTCAACTGGAGCTTATGCGAAAAAAACGGCCGAACTTTTGGGACTCTCTGCAATAACTGTGCAAAGAATCTTGAAATAACGCAAAACAACACAGCTCAGTTTTGCGACTGCCTCTTTACCACTGCGAGCTCAACCCTATTGAGCTAGTGTGGGCTCAGGTATAGGGACACGTCGCAATAAACAATAAAACATTTAAAAGGGTTGAAGTAGAGATATTGTTAGAGGAAGGTTTGAGTGAGGTAACACCCGAAAAATGGTCAAACTGCATCAACCATAAAAAAAAATTAAATGAAATGTGCCTACTAAACCACATTATTGATGATGTACATGTAGAGGATAGCTTAATTATAAATTTAAGGGAATCGGATTCAGAATCCTATTCTGAGATGTCAGAATAATGTAATATTTTATAAGCAATAAAATATGTACTTAATTATTTTATATTGTTTTATTTGTATTTCCTTACGGACACAGGTAAACGAGGCTGCGACAATGCCGCATCCACGCTATATCTATCTTAGAAGGTACCTACATACATTCCAGTGTTCTGAAGTAAGTTGCAAGTTTGGTTAGGAGATATTTAGGTTAGGTATCTATCGTATCGCACAAGCGAAACCGCGCGCCATTACTACTAATATTGATCTATGGTAAAAAAATATTTCTACCTCTGACTTGTCATTATGACAGTGTAATAAATCTTAATTTAATAAACCTTATTTCACCAAATATATACATAGGGATTTCTGGTGAGACCCAAACTAAGCACTAGGCTTGTGTCTTGGGTGTCAGGAGAGCACTAGTTAGGACTAAACAATAGTTTTATGGACATAAGTAGGTACATTTTTGTGTGTAAAAGTTAATAACAAATAATATAAAATTTAAATTTGACTTGGACGCATAAAAGGAGGTAAGTGGGGATCTTATGAATAAAGTTTAACGGTATGGAATCTTTCCAAGGTGAGTAAGTGAGGACAGGATAAGAAAGATTCTACGTGAATAATTAGGTAAAATTAAATCAGTAGCCAGTTCTGAATTGGTTTATTACACTTAAATAATGTTGCTTTCAATTATGTCACTGATCTTGTTACAAATTTTATTATAGGTGTTAGGTAGTGAAAAGGCGGGGCTACGTCTTGCTATGTGAGAGTAGGTTGGAACTAAGGGAATTCTATAAACACGTCTGTTTTGTCATAATCCGAGCGCGACCTTATGCTTCGACATTATCATGACATTTCTTTGTTTACATAAAATATCTAAGTTTCTGAATTAGAGTGTAACGGTAAACCTTTATACGTCCATATGACATTAAAAACGAAAGATAGAACCCGGAATATTTGAAGGCAATAAGCGGTACGTACGAAATTTCAATTTGAATTTGAATTTTCCCATCTAGCGGCTTCCCGCTAAATCGCAGCAAACTCGCTTCAAATTTCAAATCTCTTTCCAGTTACCGTTTTTGCGCTTCGTTTAATTAGCAATTTTGAATTCGCGAATGGCGTTGACCACGTTAGATGCCGCTGCGCTGCAGTTGCTTATGAAAATGAATGCTGAATTTTAAAGATTAATTTGAAATGCATTTATCTGTACTTTTAGACTCTTGGTCTCATATTTTTATTTATTTGTCATTACTTGTTTGTTTTTCTCCTGTTTACCTTGAAGTGAGAGCGTTAGAAGTGTTTATGGTTTTGAAAGAAAAATTTTTTTTTCATAGAAGTAATGGTAGTATCGTCATCCTACCTGGCCGGAGGGCGTCCTACACTACGTTCGCCGAGTCGTGGTCTCCACTCAAGAACACGTTTACCCCAGCGGTTGTCGGTTCTTCGCGAGATATGGCCAGCCCACTGCCACTTCAGCTTGCTAATTCTTTGAGCTATGTCGATAACTTTGGTTTTCTGTCGTATGTATTAGTTACGAATTTTATCCTTCAGAGAGACTCCGAGCATAGCTCTTTCCATAGCTCGCTGAGCAACTTTGAACTGGTGGACCAGCCCTACCGTGAGTGTCCACGTCTCAGCTCCGTAGGTCATGACGGGTAGGACGCACTGATTGAAAACTTTAGTTTTCAAGCATTGTGGCATGGATGACGAGAAGACTCGACGTAGTTTCCCAAACGCAAACGTAGTGTAGGACGCCCTCCGGCCAGGTGGGATGACGATCTGCGAAAGACTGCAGGCAGATGCTGGATGTGGCAAGCTGAAGACAGGGCGCTATGGCGCTCATTAGGGGAGGCCGATGTCCAACAGTGGACTAATATGGGCTGATGATGATGATGATGATGAATGGTAGTATTAGCCAGAGTATGAGATAGGTACCTAGCAACCAACAAAGTTTATTTACTTTGCGATCCATCAAAAAAGTCAAAAGTTGTTAATCAAAAAAGACAAAAGTTACTAAATTATTACGTCGAAAATGGTGTATGTACTTAGTAACACTTTTTTTTGTGCTCTAGTCTGACTGTTCGTCTGTATGTTGTTATTTATACAAAACTAGAAAAACTATTTTTACTAACCCTACCGGTGGCCCGGCAAAAAATCCTGAATCCACTGTTTCGTATGAAAAATATCGGAATGTTGTTCAGGCTATGAATATATCCTTTGTGAAATTAGGTCATAGAGTACATATCATGCAGGTGAAACACTTCACAGTCCTCACGACTGTGAAGTGTTTCACCTGCATGATAGTACGCACAACAAGGACAATCTGAAGGACGACTGTGAAAGTTGCATTAAGGCTGAACGAGTCGTGGAAGGGTAACTACAACGCTGTTTGATGTTGACCATTCAAAACTAAGGATAATATCAATTTATCTCGTCATTATCTATGTCTGTTCTGTATGCACCCGAAACCGTAAAAAAAGAATTTTAAAAAAATACAAGCTTCTAAATTTCGTATTTTAACACCGATTTTAGCCCAACTTTGGGCGAAAATAAATAACATACGGAGAAAGAAAACTGTAAACTAAAGCCCGTACAGACATAGTTTAGTTATTCAAAAGTTGAAATAAATTTATTTTGAAAAGATACTCTCAATAGTTTTTCTATAAAAACCTTGTGCTAAAAGTCTTCCACCATTTTTTTACGCGACCGTTTCACGAATAAATTTATTTGCCTTTCATCAAGCTCACGAGAATGTCTATTATGTTATGTCAGATGAGATGGCATACATTTAGGCCACGTCCACTGATGAGTTGGATCGGACAACTCGTGCAGCCTTAAGTGGAAAAGTCATATCGAGCGAGCAAATACATCCAGAGAACAGTATCAATCCGATTCAAATACGAATGATGAAGGTACTGTCGGTACTCGGAAGACTTACAAAAAGTAATTATGCTGCCAAGAATCGATGTGTTTAAGTGTTATTTTTTACCCACAGAATCGTAGCTTACAATGAAAGCTTCGTACTAACTGGGACAGGTAAAAAAATAAGACTTTTCCTGTACTCTGGCATGAGGTCTGGTCGCTCAAGTATAAAATTATAAGCGCTTCCATTTTTTCATGTTTCGCAGAGATGCCAAAAACATTATTCTGTGGGTTGATAACTGCTCAGCTCAAAATAAAAACTGGACATTTTTTTCGGCGCTGATTTATATTTGATCGGATCAAATCAGTGCTGACAAAATAACTGTACAGTATTTCGAACCAGGTCATAAGTTCATGTCCGCTGACTCATTCCACCATAGAGTTGAACTATCCGTGAAGAGAATGAAAAATAAGATTTACGATTTTGAAGATTTTTGTCAAGCAGTCAGTATAGCAGGAAAACATGTGACACCACACAAACTGACACTGGATGATTTTTACAAACGGCAAGATTATACGACACAGTATAAATTTTCACGGCTAACATCACGGCCATAGTGCAGGTAGAAGTTATAAGAGGCAGTAATGATTTGATTTGAGAAAGAGCATATAACTGCAAGCATTTTGAGTCAAATAAAATATTGAAAACCAACGTGCTCCCGCCCCCGAAAAAGAAAACTTCAGCAACAGGCATTTCAAAACATAAAAAAATAACGTGATCACATCTCTACAAAACCCGATGCCAGCGAGCAGGTTAAAATTCTGGAGGTAACTACCTACTTTTGACGAATTATAAGTTACTTATTTGTTCGTCAAAAGTTAGGTAGTTCCCTCCAAAATTTCAACCTATTCTCAGTACTTCTATTCTAACTTTAAACGTCATAAAAGATAGACCATGCATACTTTTTTAAGATTTTTTTTTCTTATTTAATAAAAAGTAAAATAAAGTATATATTACTTTGTTTTAATTTGTATTTTCTTTACTTCTTATATTGATTTTTAGCAATAACAACTATTCCTAGTTTTGTATGAAAACTCCGTAAGGTTAATTATGAAACTAAGCGGTAAGTCTAGATTCAAATAGAATATTAGGAAGTCAAATGACGGCATCTCACCAAAATCATAGAAATAACATAATATGGAAATTTAAAGCAAAGAAATAATAAAAAAAAATATTGATATAAAACTAAAAAAAAAATGTATTATTAAAGCCACGCGAAATCAATTTTCACATACACGCCCATAACTCGAAACTCTCTTCGATCGGGTTACCGCTTCTTGGCTTCCGAGGACAGTATATGTCGTAGAAGGTATACACAGAGACAATAATGATGCAAAAAATATACTGTTGAAATATGAAAATAATTTACCGAGTGTTCTTTCGTGTAACGGTAATGATATTGAGCGATTAAGTTCAATATCGTATCTGTTTTCTTGGTCGGTTGACCGGTAAAAAAACTTAAGTTCGGTTTATAAAATACTAGCTGCATTATCTTATTACCCGTTGTCCTATTACCCGTTTTCTCGTAGGAATTAAGCATTTTCCCGCGGTAAAAAGTAGACTATGTTCATCAGGAATAATGTGGGCTTCTAAAGGTAAAATAATTTTTCAAATCGGTCCAATAGTTTCGGAGCCTTTTCAATACAAACAAACGATCAAATTTTCCTCTTTATAATATTAGTATGAATAAAAATATTTTTTGTTTATTCTTATTATTCTAATTCATTATTAAGTTTACATCCTCGAGAAAAGATAACAGTGAAAAACTGTTAGGGGAATTAAAAAAAAGAGCTAAGCATGAGTTCACTACAAATCCAAGATGACTTCCATCAAAACGTTAAACACGGTTTAACTAGGGTCAACGCAAAATCGGGCGTTCAGAAAATAAAGTAAGATCAGCTGAATCCGGATCTACTTTATGTCGGTAAAATGCGCTAAACTAAGTTTATCTTATATTGATCGCCTTCAATTGCAAGCTGTGTGGTGCAGGCTTAGAATTTACACCACTCCAATTCTGCCTGCGGGTGTTGTAAGAGGCGACTAAGGGTTATCAACCGGAAGCGAGCAGCAGCGCCCTCTGTAAAACAAATTCTACCACCGAACTGTGATCCACAACCCGCATGTTCAGCATGGGGATTATGGGAATTATCCTTGCATGAGATATAAGTCAATAAGGCGTTTCTCAGGGGCCTCCCCCTGAGAAACGCCTTATTGACTTTTACCTGACCTGCGTCCAGCAGTAAACCAATATTTATGTAGGCTGTTGAGGTGAGGAATTGCAACGGTAAAATTGGACCTTAGAAAGATAGTTATAAAGTCTATCAACATTTCTGACGACGCGACATAATGTAAGAGAAGAAATCGAGATTATTTTCAATATGGCATAACGACGACATTAATCCCCATAGACGCGTTCGCGTTCCATATGGATTAAAAGCTGCTCACTATCTAGAGATTCCGACGCCGATCCGAGACCTGGGAAAAAAGAATGCAGCAGATCCTATCTAAGCATCTCCGCGACGACTAATTAAGCGGAGAGATTCATATGCAGCCTTAGGAAGGTATTAATTAATGAAATGGAAAGACGTGAAAAATAAGAAGAAATTACAACCCCAGTGGCGCGGCGACCTGTTAATTGAATACTGCACCTGCGGCGATTGTGGTTTTATTTTTTATACGACGTTTATATTTATAATTACTAGCTGCATTCTTACTACCCTTTGTCCTATTACCCGTTTTCCAGTAGGAATGAAGCATTTTCCCGCGGTAAAAAGTAGCCTATGTTCATCAGGAATAATGTGGTCTTCTAATTGTAAAAGAATTTTTCAAATGGGTCAAGTAGTTTAGGAGCCTATTCAATACAAACAAACCATCAAATCTTTCCTCTTTATAATATTATTATAGATTTATATCTATACGAGAAAGTACCCAATTCCTACCGAGTGTGTCATTTGAGGCACGAGGCGCGGCCGAAAAATCACTCGAGTAAATTCAAATTTTATACTCAAATGTAGCAATCAATACGCGCACGTGCGATTTCCAGACGGTTCTTTTTAATTACTGTCCCAAATACGGAAGAGGCGGATTTTATATGGTGGATTACGAGTAAAAACTTTTTGTCGTTTGACTTTTTATGAAAATAACCATAGCTACGGGCTGATATTTCAGTAAATTTAAAAAATAACACGTTAGAATGGATTTCCATGCACTTTTCTAAGCTAAGCGCGTGAGAAATTAAATTCATTAGAGTTTTCCGTCCCGCATTCTAGTAGGCCTGCAAGGACGTACTTTTTACTTTATGTTTAGAAACTTTCTGAGCAGGTGTAGTATAAATAATTTTTCTAACTAGTCTGCTATAATCATTCATTGCCTCCTCCATTTTACTGCTTATAAGACACTTAGTAGAAAGGCAAAGTTAACGTTATAGTATGACCATTTTAAGATACATTATTATTATGGCGTATTAAAACTGATAGAAAAAAGTTATTAAATAAATAAGTATAAATAAATAACTGATGGATCTTACACTCGGCCGAGCCTGTATCGGAAAGTTTAAGTGTTCGGGGAAGTCGTGTTACGTACGGACGTACAAGTACTCCAAGTGCTGATAAGGATACAGAATAAAGGCTAGTTTTTGAATAAAGTTTTTAGACTAACACGCCAGTACAACATGATTTCTGTATGTGAAGTTACTATAGGACAGGTGTGTTACCTACAAAAATGTGTTACCTGTGTGTTACATTGAATAGTGTTACATTGAATAAGTTTTGATTATGTATTATCTCTTTATTTTATCATCTAGTCCACAAATGACAAAGCACTCTTAGCAGCTACACTTTACCGAGATAAAGTAACTTCATACCTATTAAATATTTATTTAGAATTAATTGTTTCAGACAATGCCATTTTACAGCATCACCCTGGATTTATAATTATTATTAGGTATTTTGTTTACATGACTCTGACGATGCCTATTTACAGCTGATCTATTTATCAATTTACTTATTTTTGTATGTACCTATATTCCTAAGTTCCTTGGTTATTTTCTGTCTTGTCTGTTTTATGGCTTTGAATTATAACTTAAGCATATTGTAACCTATTTATATTTAAACTGACACTTCCAAGTGTGTCTACGGCGAATAAATGACTATGAGTTACTAATTTTTTTTGTATATCCAAGTTTTGAATCGTCATCCCACCTGGCCGGAGGGCGTCCTATACCTACTACGTTTTCCGAGTCGTGGTCTCCACTCAAGAACACTTTGCTTTGGGGCTTTATTATGATGATGATGATTTCTTCGTAGCCACATGATATAGGACCTGATCAGAATTAGGCCAACAGATCGCTACGAAACCTGCTTTGATGCATTAATTACTGACTTAATTAGTAATCTGAACTATCGCTCTAATCTAAATGGAATGCATTTAGAGGTGATACGGCTGACACTAAGCGTGTCAATCCCATTAAACAGTAGAAATAAGCCGAATTATGCTGTAAATAGGTATAATGATAGTTTTTGCAACTGTTAATAATCTTGAGCAGAAAATATACAAGATGCCACGGAAAGGATGTACTAAGCCGAAAGGGGGCTATTCTGTACCCCGAATACCTCCACTTCTGTGCTACGATTTTTTATTTCAATTTATTTTTTATTTTTTGTTTATTTTCTTTTCACTTTTCAACGAAACTAATTTCCATAAAATTGCGATTGTTCATAGACAATGCTACCAGTTTTGAGGATTCAATAGACAAAACCCGAGATTAAAGCACTGACCAGCTCTGTACAACCCCTCAGTCATCGTGGGGGCCGCTCTGAAACGAGTGCACCATTTTTTATGGGAACTTGTGGAGTAACGTAACTATCGATAATGATTCTAGACCACGCATTATAATTTACTATTTTATACCACCGTTTCAAGAGGAATTATTGAACACTTTGTACACGTGGTTCCAGCAAGATATCCGCCGTGAGCCACCTCAGTGAACACAAAAGCCACAAAACTGGTAACTCCATTTTGGACTAAAGGTAACGATAGCAACCTAACGACCATGATGGAATAAATAAAAAATATCGAACGAGAAGTGCACGCTTTTCCCCAATTTTTTTGCCGTGCGTCATTCAGAAAAATCTCGTAAAGGTCCGTGAATTTTATGCCGTGATGGAAAACAGTTAGACGGAACATGTTTATAAAATAAAATCCCCAGTTTTAATCTTTGATTTTTTTGTATAATATTCCCATAGATGAAATAGTATCATTTAAATAACTACACTTACTAATTCTCTTAATGTAATAAGTACATACGTCATATTTATTTCATTTACAAATCGAAATTTTCCCACCCTGTCAAATCATCACATCAAATGAATCAATTACGTTTTTTAAAGGGAAGCCTTGTCACAATTTTATACCTAGAATTCTGTAACAAAGGATGCCATTCAGTGACAACTAACAAAGGCACTTAGGGTACAAAGGGAGGGTCGGTGACCGGGAATCGGAAAATTGGATTTTATAATAGTATGTAGGTACTGGTTATATTTCCGATTTAATTGTGTCCCCTAAAGCGAGAACTGGAGGGTGTTCTGCTGGTTTGATAGCGATCTGAAATACTATATGGTATTTCATAATCCGGTAGTAACGCAAAATTTCAATGGAAATACTATGAGGCAACTGGACTGGGACTGGACTGGGGACGCCTATATCCAACAGTGGACTAATATAGGCTGCTGATGATGATGATGATGGTGACTATGAGGCACCACTGCATATGCAGAAGGTACCCTCTTAACAAGATAAACTTTGAAGGCGTCATGGTTACACGCATTGCACTTATAAACTCCAAATGATGATCACTTTGGAGTTCATGGTAAATATAAGTTAAAAATCAAAATTTTACAAGATTCATCAAAGATAAAGCTCTACAAAAAAAAAACACACATTCTTCAGCCCTATAAAATTAAGTGGTTCAAGAGAAATATTCAGTACAAAGACTGCTATTTAATCTTATACAAAACAACATCACCATTTTCTAATTTAAGAACCAAAATCTCATATTAACACCAGAGTAAGTAAACATTATTTATCACACTCCTTTTCAGCGGTATCTAAAGATCCAGCTTTGAAATAATTTCGCGACGAACTCAGTTTGTTTTTACAAAATGGTGGGAAAGCTCACAGCTACATTTAGGTACAAATACAGACAGAAATGTTGAAAAATTTTGAATGTCAACAAGAGTGCATCGGACATTCCGGGCGTGTTCTATGCCCGGAATATCACTTCTTTGACGGCCAATTAAACGTTTTCGCAGATAGTGTGCCGTTCGCCTCACAAAAACAGTAGAAAATCCGTATTCAGAAAGAATAGCCACAACTCTAATACTTTAAGCCCTCGCTGGCAACAATTACACAAATTACTTTCCCAAATAAAATAAAGTTATATTTTTATGTCCTAGAATAGTAGAAACCTTAGCTAAAGAGAAATGTACACCAGATAGATTAAATAAAATGTTTAATGCGGTTTCAATGAACAGCAAATTTGTTCAGTATTTTTATGTTTTCCCACAGAAGTCTCAGCTCAAAAGAAATTTATGTGTAATGTAAGCCACGACCTGTACTTATGAATCACTTAGAAGTTTTACTCTTGTTGCATCAAAGACATGGTTTTAACATAATAACCGATACTCCAAGTAGTTGCTTCTTTGCAGCAGGATCATTATGAGCATTTTTTTATAGTGGCAGTCTTTTTCAAACACCTTTGTTGTTGACCAACGATGTCAGTGTTTGTTGGGTTCAACCGGCCGCGGCCGCGCTCAGCGGCAACGTCACCACTCGCTACGAGAAGCAGGCGTTGTTGCGAGAGGTGCCGTTGTTGCACCAACAACAAAATATGGTGCGAGCTACACATTTTCCTACCTTACCAACACTTAAAAACTGTCTGTTCAAACTGTCGGAACACTCTGAACCCCCAATACCGCTGGTAAAACATCGTTGCTTTCATTATTTAATCCCATAACGACACAAAACAAAAATTGGAATTCGTTCCAATTTTGCCAAAATTCCAATTTTTGTTTTGTCTCACAGAGTCAAAACAAACATGAATGAATTTATAAGCTTTTCGCATTTTGATTTTCATTTCCTATTTTTATTTTACGCGATAAAGAACGGTATAAAAATACAAAGCTAGATGGTATGCTTTATCGCTGAAAGGTTTTGCGTTTCAAAGGCCTTTGTTTCCTGTTTTACAATACACCTGTACTCGTATTGGAGATTCAGTGAATATTCGTAAATCCGCACATTGTAAGACCATTTTATAGATGAAAATAAATTTGTTGGAACGTTCCTCGTAAACCTATAAACTCTACTATCCGCCAAGCTGAAAATAGGATGATATTTGACATTACTCTCACTCTCACATTTGTTTATGTTTCTTTTACATTAGTGACTAATTCTTCGATCAGGTATTCCGCGGCCTCCCCCGCATTGTGAATCTATGGGGGGCCGGCGAAAACCTTGATCGATGGACTAATTCCATAATAAATAGTTTGGTCGAAAACAAAGGGTGGATCTTTCTTATTCACGTGAGATAACAGGATAACTATTTTGTACAAGCTTTCATTTATCTTGCCTTGTTAGTAAGTTCCCGATAGGTCGGTTCCAAAAAAATTCTGGGTCTCGCCCAGCGGGAAGATGGCAGCTGAAGACTTCGAAAAGTTAAAGAAATAGAAGATCTAGCGTCCGAGGCGAACATCATAGGAGAAAGCAAATCCTCGAGACTCCTCGGGCTCGGGCATGTAGTCCGAATGGGGGAGGATCGGGCAGCCAGGAGAGCGTACATGGGACGCCTAAGAAGGCCTATTGGTCGTCCGAGCTACCGCTGGAGCGACGAAGTTGAGAAAGATATGTATGAACTTCGTGCCGTCGACTGGACTGAAACGGCAAGGGACCGGGAAAACTGGCGATCTCTAGTGTCGGAGGTCAAGATCCACATCGGATCACTACGCCACGCAAGTAAGTAAGTTTATGTATGTACAATGTATGTATGTCTTATATATGTATGACAGAAAAAATTTTGTGTTCACACTTAGGTAGTTTATTATAATTCCTCAATCTATAAGAAAACAATAACTGCATATATTTTTTTAATCTTTTTCTTTTGAAGGAAATCGAGATAAGTTTTTAAAGTAATTTGTAAAAATTTGCTTTTTCCTTTTATTTTTAGTAATACATATCTTTGCAAAGATTGATCCTTATCAGCAACAAAATTCATTGGTTAAATAATACAGGTATTACACTTTTTTGAAAAATCATTCGTGACGATTTCCGTCAAAAGTAAACGGTTTAAAAAACTAAATATGCAGTTATTGTTTTCTTATAAATCGAGGGCATGACTCCTTTTACGACTTTTCTCTAACTCTCGTGGTTTCAGACTTGGCCATCACCGCCCTTCGCAAAAAACCATCCTGTTTATAAATTGTAAAGTTTAGGTAGAGATGCGAAAACTGAGTTCGGTGGCCAACAAGAGCAACTTCGCTATTCTGCATGGTATTAAAACAAAGCTTATATAATAGGTATCATAAACTGTACAATAGACTTTTAAAAATTCCCATGATTAACGTAATTTTAAGAAAGAAAAGTCAGCGGTAATCGTTTCAGGCACACAAGCGCCTTAAAATTATAATATGATAACAAAGGTGGCGGCGGCGCTAGTGTGTGTCGGAGTGGCGCCTTAAACAATTAGGCAGGTAATGTTATAGTGGCTGAAGCTACGTCGCTACATTGGATAATTATTCCAATCAACTACGCCTGGCTCAACGCTGATTTACCAGGGCTACACGCAAACATAATAGGGGTGCGGTCACAGAGATAACATTGTGATGAGAGCCTATTATATGATACACGTCAATAGCAATTAACTTATTACAGTCTAAACTGTTCACGTCAATAGCTTAACCTATCAGAGGTTAAGCTATCAATAGCTTAACCTATCAGAGGTTAAGCTATCAATAGCTTAAACTATCAGAGGTTAAGCGATTGACGTTAAGACGCTACCCAAACAGCGACACCGTAGAAAGTACACTTTTTCGTCGCACCGTTAGCCGTTCTCCGACATATTACAAGCCCAAAAAAAAAACAGTGTATAGTCAAATGTATGGAAAAAAGACTTATACAAAAATATTTTATAAAACGATCTAGGATCTTGAAAAAAAAAAATCACAAGAAAGAACAAGAAAAAAATTTTTCGTCTCGAAATGCTCAATATTTTGAGTGACAACCATTAATTATTTTAATACTATATGAAAGGAAATTTTATCAACAAAAGAAATATGTAAAAAGTTTTAATTAAATAAAACCATTAACATAATAAAACCCAAAAAACACATTTTTGTAAGGCGTTTAGCGAAGTAATTGCAAAAATGATAATATTTTGCCAATAGAATTTCAACCTTATTACTCAAACATCCCTTTCAATATATGCTCAAAATAGCTTCCAGTAGCTTCATTCGGAGGCTGGATGCCTCCTCGGACGGACGTGAGGTTATGTAACTTTTTTCGCGATGACAGCTGGGTTCGACGGACGAATTACGATTTTCGACAACTTTTGTTTTGCGGGTTAAATGGTTCATTCGTCATTGAAATAAAGTCTATATTTGATTGAAGCTAAGCCAAAAGAAATTTGCAGGAATTTTATTCATTGACAGACCTACCAATTAAGTAGAATAGGTTTATAGTGGTTTTATCTCTGGTAGCTAGATAGGTAGGTATTACTCAACATGTTTACAGCACGAAAAGTATTGGTCGAGTTAAAATATGTTAAATAGGTAGGGCGATTTTGATGACCTTATATATAAATAAACAATGCTGAAAAATTAAAATAGGAGCCTACGTCCAGCAGTGGACTTATATAGGCTGATGATGATGAATTCACACATCATCACCAAGGCCGAAGCTAAGCAGAGCTTTGTTATGGGTACTTACTAGATAACTGATTTACTTAGGACCAACCATTTGCATTTTTTTTCTCGTAGTTCTACCAGTAGAACTACAGGCAAATTTAAATTACTCGTAGTTCTATCGGTTTGTTCTCTTAGAGAAGAGAGATTCTCAAAAGGACAGATACTCAAAAATAATAATTTACTTTAAATTTTTAATAACTCATAGAAAAACCTCAACGGAGCGGTTTGTCATAACTTTTTTGTTATTGGCAATATGTGTACATTGACATCAATATAATAATTTTTTTTTTTAGCGTAACAAAGAAGTCAAGTAAAGGAAATGTTTAAAGACGCTAAAAACGTAATAAACATGCAAAACAATTGTATTTCCAATGACAGTTGTCAAAATTATTGTTAATCACTCATGTTAATCATAATCACTCATGAGTTCTTGGAAGGCAGCAACATAATAAAGAATACTTTATATCGGTATGAATATCAATTTGGATAGCAAGGCATGGTCTGTTGTGGTTTTTATGATTATTTTGTAGAATTACAATCTAAACTAAAACTATCTTCATGATTGTTGCGTTTTATTTCCGGAAAATAAAATTAATTATGTAAGCGAGTAGTACTGAGATTGTGTACAAAATTATATCCGTGAAATTCATCATTCAGCATTCCAACATTCACGTATTTTATTTTACGAATATTTTTATAGATATATATTTATATATTTTTATAGTATCGATTTATAGATTATCTTTTAAAGGGAAATGTATACGATTCTACAACAAAACTCCTAAAGAGTTAAAAGTTATCAAAAAATAATTTCAAACAATTTGTAAAACATATCCTTTGTTAAAAAGGCTTACTACAAAATATCAGACTATCTCTAGAGGATAAAAAACTTAGGTACCTATTGCTAATAGTATTGCTCCAGCTCGAAAACTAACACCCTAACAAGGTAAAGGTTTCTTGTTCGCTTCTTTACTTTACCTTAAAAAGATTGAAGTGAACAATAAATTAAAGTAATCACTTTATTTCCCAGTTTTACTCTTGAACCTTATTTGAATTTATTGACGTGTCCAAGACTCCTGTAAGGGGCAAAGGAAATAAAGCACTGTTATATTTCATTTTATATCTGATTATTTGATTGACGACCTCTGTGGCGCGGCGGGGAAAGGTCCACCTGCGACACAGGAGGTTACAGTTAGTTTGATTCCCGCCTCAGGACAAATGTTTGTACCATCTGCAGATATTTATTCCAGGTGTTCTGGATGTCATAATCATAATCATAATCACTTTATTACATGTCTTATGTATATAAAAAATATCTATCTGTGTAGAGTATTTAATAAGTATATCAAAATAAGTATACCATAACACAAGCTCTAATTACTTTGGGGTTAGATGATGTTGTGTGGCTTGTTCAGCATTATTTATATTTTAATTTTTTTTTGAGAAAGCCCTCCAAAACCAAATCGAAATATCTTCAACGATTGACACTTTTGTAATCCATTTAGACCTCAGTTGTTTTGACTAAATTAGTATATTTTTTTAATGTATAAAGTATTATCATAATGGTCGGTGATATTGTCGGCACTTTAACATGCATGAAGATGATATTATTTTTTTAAGTGTTTCTGATTTCTATGAATAACTATCGATGAATGTAATTTTTATTATAATTGAGAAGCTACAATGAGCGACATAGGTTTTATTAAGGTATTTTACATGCAACGATAGCAAAGCCGCGGGCAAATGTTAGTTAACATTACATTATTACCTTGTGATTGTGCTATCAACCAAAATAAAACAAAAGTTTGCCTCTTCTACAACAGATAAATTTGGCATAAGTCTATGTTAAAAATAAGCGCCTCTGCCGACCACATTTGGTAATATTGACATGCAATCTGACAGTCTTAGTTTTCCACGGCAGCGCCTTAATCCCAGAAATCAAAAACGTGCATTCAAATATGGCCTTAAACTTCCATTGTTCGATCTGTAGGCTATCTACTTATACTTCGATACGGCCATGTCCGGAATGAATGGTTTGTACAGGTAGTTAAAGGATATAGCACATTATATCCAGCATCGCTACCGTATAGCACAAAAATAAGCATTCAAATATCGGCTTAAACTCGTTATTTTATGTACATTTTACAGTGATAAAATGGCTTACAGCAAGCTTCAAGCGAGTGGCTGTTGTCTGCGTGTTTATTTATTTATTTATTTTAAGAACACAAACATCATATTAGGTCCTTACATATGAAATTGGCGTTTTTCGTACTGGCCACTTTAATCACAAATTTCTCCTCTTTGGTAAGGAATTCCAAATTCAAATTTGTACAGCTATAGACTCGTGTATTTGTGCTTCGATGATCGTCATTCATTTGTTTTTTTTCTTCTGTTTTTTTCTGTTTGCGTCACTCATTTTACAAAATGGAAAACTTAAAATATCGCATTATTTACGAGTACGAGTTCCGCCGTGGCACTAGTGCTGCGGAAACAACTCGAAGGGTGAATGATGTGTATGGCGGTCGTGTTGCAAAAGAAAACACAGTTCGTTTTTGGTTCCAACGTTTTCGTTCTGGTAATTTCGACTTGCAGAACAAGCCCCGTGGACGGCCTGAGACTCAAGTTGATAATGAAGAGTTGAAGGCTATTGTGGAAGCGGATCCATCGCAAACCACGTCCGAGTTAGCTGCAGGCTGCGGTGTTAGTGATAAAACTGTTTTAATTCACTTGAAGCAAATTGGGAAGATTAAAAAGCTTGAAAGGTGGGTACCTCACGAATTGACTGAAGCAAACCGGCAAACGCGCGTCGACTGCTGCGTTACATTACTAAACCGGCACAATAATGAAGGTATTTTAAACCGAATCATTACCTGTGATGAAAAATGGGTTCTTTACGATAATCGGAAGCGCTCAGCGCAATGGTTGGATCCTGGCCAGCCAGCCAAATCCTGCCCCAAGCGAAAATTAACCCCAAAAAAGTTACTTGTAAGCGTTTGGTGGACTAGTGCCGGTATTGTTCATTACAGTTTTCTCAAATCTGGCCAGACTATTACGGCTGATGTCTATTGTCAGCAATTGCAAACCATGATGGAAAAGCTAGCGGCTAAACAACCTAGGCTGGTCAATCGCTCCACGCCACTGCTGCTTCACGACAACGCTAGACCACACACTGCGCAACAGACGGCTACTAAATTAGAAGAGCTTCAATTGGAAAGTCTAAGACATCCTCCGTACTCCCCGGACCTTGCTCCAACAGATTACCATTTTTTTCGAAATTTGGATAACTTCTTGCAAGGGAAAAAATTCAACTCCGATGGGGCAGTCCAAATCGCCTTCAAATATTTTATTGATTCCCGTCCGACTGGTTTTTTTAGTAAAGGGATTAATGAACTACCTATAAGATGGCAAAAGTGCATAGAAAATAATGGTTCATACTTTGATTAATTAAATATATTATATTAAAAAATATTCGACTTTTTGTTCCTCCCATACAAAACGCCAATTTCATATGTAAGGACCTAATATTATTTTAACTGTGTCCAATACAATTTTATTTTTAGTTATTCTAATACCTACTTATGTCAATTTTTTGTGCAAACAAAAAATTAATGATAGAGTGCGCGCGCATAAAAATAAAAATATAAAAACTTAAAACTAAATAAATTACCTAATTTAAAATACATGTAACTTAAAGTTAAATAAATGAATGTGAAATAAAAAAAGAGTTACTTGTTAGGTTAGGTGCATGTCTGTTGTAAAAAATGCATGTAAATATTACGAGTTAAAGTCAATATTTCAATTTACATTTTTGTGCTGTGCAGCAGTGTGCGGTTCAGATCTGCGACAATCTTTACTCACACAAAAACTATTCACAAACGCGAAAGTAACCCTTCCTGTTCCCTGTTTTACACCTTACGGGCTAAATGCAATATAAATACAAAATTTTTCATGTAGACTTCCCTTTAAAAAATAACAAAAAGTTATTACAAAGGAGTACGCACAGCCCGAACCACTGGTTCTAGAGGCTTGTACGCATAACGCGTACCAAGACGCGGGTAACAGGTTACGTATAAAATGACGCGACAACAAAGTGAATGTTATTTAGGTTAGGTTAGGTTAGGTTAGGTTAGGTAAATACTTTTGCTCCGGTCATTCGTCCGCCACTGAGGGCGGACACAAAAAAGGTTGCAGAGGTGGCCGCGCCGCTGAGGCCCACGCCACCTCAGCAGGCTCGTGGCCCAGCTTCTGAAGCGGGGAAGAGGACGGCACCCGCCGTGGCACCTGTGCCAGTCGCGGGTCCCTCGAGGGAGGCTGCCCCTGTCGCTGTCGCCGTTTCCCGGTCTGCTGAGACCTGGGCGACGGTGACGAAGAAGGGAAAGGGGAAGGGGAAGAGTTCTTCTCCCCCCTCTGCACCTGCGCCTGCTCCAGCGGCTCGTCCCGCCGCTTCGGCCCCAAAGCCCAGGGCGGCGCTGAGGTCCCCGAAGTCCGCGGCTGTCGTGCTTTCGCTACAGCCCGGGGCTGCGGAAAAAGGGGTGACCTACTCCTCCGTTCTCCAGTTGGCGCAGGAGAAAGTGAGCCTCCAGGAGATGGAGATAGGACGGGTCGGGTTCCGGCAGACTGCCACGGGAGCCAGGATGCTGGAGATCACTGGCTCCCAAAACGGACAAAAGGCCGACAGGCTCGCGGAGAAGCTCCGCGAGGTCCTGTCGGAAGTGGCTAACGTCACCAGGCCCGTGAAGTCCACGGATATCCGTGTCACGGGCCTGGACGACACGGCCACCAAGGAGAAGGTGGCCGCAGCGGTCGCCGAGGCGGGCCGCTGTGATGTGCGGCTCGTCAAGGCCGGGGAGATCCGCTCCGGCTTTGGTGGCACCGGGTCCACCCTAGTTTCCTGCCCGATCCCGGCAGCCAAAGTGCTGCTGGAAAAGGGCAGACTGCTGGTGGGGTGGAGCTCGGCACGAGTGGTGGGGCTGGGGGAGCGTCCCATGCGCTGCTACCGGTGCATGGGGCTAGGGCACACGCGCCCCCAGTGCCCCGCGGCGGCGGACAGAGGTGATCTGTGCTTCCGGTGTGGAGGCGAAGGTCACAAGGCGGCCACCTGCGGGAGGGCCCAGCCACACTGCGCTATATGCGCAGAGTCTGGCAGGCCCTCTGGGCATGTAATGGGGGGACGCAGCTGCGTTCCCCCGAAGACGAAAGGGAAAACCGCCGGGACCCGGACCGCCCCCGCCCCCTCTGCCGGAGCTCACGCGGCGTTGAGCGAGGAGGTTCAGATGGCTGACTGATGGATCAGGTCGGCCATCTCAACTTCCTCCAGACGAACCTCAACCACTGCGCCAGGGCTCAGGATCTGCTCATGCAGTCCCTGGCGCAGTGGGAAATTGATTTGTCGGTCGCCGCGGAGCCGTACTACGTCCCCCCCGAAAACCATTGTTGGGCTGGGGACCTGGACGGCTCCGTGGTCATTATAGGGAAGGGAAGTGGCGTCCCCCCCCTCTCAGTCGAGGAGAGGGGTTCGGGGTACGTGGTGGCCAAGTGGGGGGTGTATGCGATAGTCGGCGCATACTTCTCCCCCAATAGAACCGCTGCAGAGCTGGAGGTCTTTATGGACCTCCTAGCCGCGGCGGTGCGTAGGCAGGCGCCACGTCAGGTCCTCATCATGGGGGACCTGAACGCCAAGGCCCGGGACTGGGGCAGCCCCACTACTGACGCTCGAGGGGAGATCGTCAGGGAGTGGGCGCTTGCCACCGGGCTGACCCTTCTTAATAGAGGGTCGGCCCACACGTGCGTGCGCCAGCGAGGGGGGTCCGTGGTGGACATAACGTTCGCCACCCCCGCTGTTGCGGCACATGCCCGGGCCTGGAGGGTGATGTCGGAAGTGGAGACTCTCTCGGACCACAAATATATAAGGTTCGAGATATCCACTTCCGACGTCCAAGGGGGGGGCCGTCGTGGGGCGCGGGCGGACTTTCCGCGCTGGACGGTCAGTCGCCTCGACCGCGATCTTGCGGTTGAGGCGGCGATCGTCCAGTCGTGGTTTGCCGCGCCTACGCACCCGGAGGTGGACGTAGAGGCGAGCCACTTCCGGGATGCGGTGACGGCGGTGTGCGACGCCGCCATGCCCAGGGCCCGGCGCCTCCCCGGTCGCCGAGAGGTGTACTGGTGGAGCTCGGAGATCGGGGATCTCCGAGACGCCTGCTCGGCGGCGCGGCGGCCCTACGCCCGCTGCCGGAGGCGGCGTCACGGCCGCACCGACGGGGCGCTGTCAGCGGAGGAGCTGGCAGCCGAGAACCAGCTGTACAACTCCTACCGCGAAGCGAAAAAGGAGCTGCAGCTGGCCGTCGGTCGGGCCAAGACGCGGGCTTGGGAGGAGGCTCTGGAGGGCCTCGACAGGGACCCGTGGGGACGTCCGTATAGGGCTGCCCGGAAAAAGTTCCGGGGCCAGACGTCCCCGATTGCGGAGTCCCTAGAGCCGGAGCTTCTGGGCAGGGTGATGGAGGGGCTCTTCCCCGACATCGACCCCCTCCACACCCCGCCCTCGATGGCGGCGCCGCCCCTCCTCCCCGAGGAGATTGACCCGGCCTCCATCCCACCTGTGTCAGAGGTGGAGATGGAGGTGGCCGTCGGACGCCTGCGTGGCAAAAGGACGGCCCCGGGTCCGGACGGGATCCCAAAGCGGGTCCTGCGGATCGCCTTGGGGGAGATGAGCGAGCGGCTTCGGGAACTGTTCGACGCTTGTCTCACGTCTGGACGGTTCCCGAAGCTTTGGAAGGACGGGCGGTTGTGCCTGTTGCGAAAGGAAGGTCGAGCCGCAGACTCGCCTTCCGCATACAGGCCAATCGTGCTGCTGGATGACACGGGGAAGCTGCTGGAGAGGGTAGTGGCTTCCCGTGTCATCCGGCACCTGGCGGGGACTGGGCCTGACCTGTCCCAGGCCCAGTATGGGTTCAGAGCAGGGCGTTCGACGATAGACGCCCTACTCTGGCTCAAGGGCTGGACCCAAGATGTGGTCAGCCGGGGAGGGAAGGCGTTGGCTGTTTCGCTCGACATTGCCAACGCCTTCAACAGCCTGCCGCACGGAACCATACGGGAGGCGCTCCGTTATCACGGAGTGCCCCTGTACCTGCGGAGGCTGTTGGCGGACTACCTCCAGGACAGGGAGGTCCTGGTTGAGGGACGCGACGGCTTGAGACACCGTCGCGTCGTCCGCGGGGTTCCACAGGGGTCGGTGCTGGGACCGCTCCTGTGGAACATTGGCTACGACTGGGTGCTCCGGGGCACGTTCCCCGCAAGTATGCGGGTGGCGTGCTACGCGGACGATACCCTGGTCGTGGTCAAGGGGAGGGACCTCGGGGAGGCGATGCGGTTGGCCACGATGGCCACTACCCTAGTGGTCGACCGCATCCGCTCCCTGGGATTGGAGGTGGCCCTCTCCAAGACCGAGGCCCTGTTGTTCCATGGGCCTCGGGGTGGGCCTCGTCCAGGAACCAGGGTGGTTCTGGACGGGGTTCAGGTCCGGGTTGGGACCCAGATGAAATATTTGGGTCTCATCCTGGATGGGAGGTGGACTTTTGGGGCCCATTTCGCCCAACTGGCCCCAAGAGTCCTGGGAGCCGCGGCCGCTTTAGGGAGGCTGCTGCCCAACGTGGGCGGCCCGAGCGCCACATGTCGCCGGCTGTACTCCGGGGTCATCCGGAGTATGGCCCTGTACGGGGCACCGGTCTGGGTGGACGCCCTCAGTCGCGCGAACCTGACCCTGCTGCGACGTCCGCAGCGGGTCATCGCGACGAGGGCGATACGTGGTTACCGGACGGTGTCCTGGACAGCAGCATGCGTCCTGGCCGGTGATCCCCCCTGGGCTCTTCAGGCGGAGATCCTCGCCGAAGTGTATCACTTCGTGGCGGCGAGGAGATCTGCCGGGGAGCGCCCAGTGTGGGAGGAGGTCACGCGCATGCGGCGGCTGGCGCGGGACGCCTTGTTGCGGCGGTGGGCGGAGGACCTGGCACCACCGGTCCCTGGTCAGTGGACGGTGGACGCCATCAGGCCGGTCCTCCGAAGGTGGGTGCGGCGGCGGTTCGGGTCGCTGACCTTCCGATTGGTGCAGGTACTTTCCGGGCATGGATGCTTTGGAAAGTATCTGCACCAGATCGCGAGACGGGAGGCGACCCCGGTCTGCCATGAATGTGGGGCGCCGGAGGATACGGCGCTCCACACGCTGGAGGCGTGTGCTGCGTGGGGTCCCATGCGGCACACGCTTTCAGCGTTCCTGGGCCGGGACCTTTCGCTGCCGAGCGTGGTGAGCGCCATGCTCGACGGCGAAAGGGAGTGGCAGGCCATGGTCTCCTTCTGCGAAGAGGTTATGTCGCAGAAGGAGGCCGCTGAGCGGGTCAGGGAGGATGACGCCCAATCTGACCCGCTCCGGCGCAGACGTCCAGGGAGACGAAGGGGGCGGTTCGCCCGCCTCCTTCGTCCCCCGTAGTGGGGCCACTGGTGGAGAGTCGGGGGACTCTCTGCCGGCTAGCACGGCTCCACGCGTCTGAGGGGTGACCTGTGTGAAAGGGTTGCTCCTCCTTGAGGCCGAGGCCCGGACCGGTTCCCGGGCCACCCGCCGGAGCGAGATGGTGAATGCCAACGCGACCCCATCTCGCCCCATGACGGCGGTGGACGTTTCACGGGGGGGTTTTAGTGGGTTCGAGTCCCACATACCCCCTTCCGTCACCCCCATGGCGGAAGGGAAGTGCGAGGGCATTTCCCCCCTCCAAAAAAAAAAAAAAAAAAAAGGTTAGGTAAATACAGTTTGTTCACAAACATTTGACATCGAATTTGGCTAGTGTATAGGTTATTATAATTCCTTTGATCTGATCCCCGTCGGGAACGCAGCCTAAGGGCACTGGCGCACTGCGTCCGCCTGGCCGAACAATTCTAACAAACAAACGCAAGGCCGTGGGTGCGTTTATCGGCTTTTCAGAACAATTATTGCGTGCTGTGATGGGGTTGGATGTTTTAATTGTTTTATTTAATCAGCACGCAACTTCCCACGCACTACAAAAGTAGCTTATGATTTTCCCTGAGAACAGATACTTAATAACAAAACATTTAATATGGATGGCAAAAAGAATAATGGGGGCATAAAAACAAAGCGGCATAAAACATCTTAAAGCTTTGCCTAGTGCCGAGGCCGATGGTAAATTGTAACCTGGATTCTTTATACATATTTTTTTTTTTTCATATTGAAAGAAAGGAAAATGTACCGTACTGAATTAATAGAAAGAAGCTCCAGAAGACCCAAATCCCTTGGCCAGCCATCCTTCTCAAAATCAAAGAAATATGCAGTTTCAAGTAACTTGATAACGCAGACAGAAACCTCTAGAAGCATTGATGATTCACACGCACAAGGAAAGGTATTAGCTAAATTAAAGACCATAAGACTGGTGGATTCAAAGCAGTACCGCACCTGGAGAACAGTTATGAAGATACAGTTATGAAGATCGGCACAGTCTTACTGACTGAAAACGATCTCGAGTGAATGGAATTCTGCGCGTGCCCGATCGGGCCTTACTCGAATCGACCGTGTAGGCGTAAAAACGTAAATAAAACGACAAATGTGAGTCAAACTCACGCAGTAAGGGTTCCGTGTAATTGTAAGATCTTAATACCTTGTAATGAGAAGTTTTCTTGACAAATATCATGATTCTAGGCAAACGAGAAGTACCCTACAGGATTACTAAAAATTTACGGTTTTCGGATTTTGCCCTTTACTTGTGCTATAAGACCTTTCTTTTTGCCAAATTTCATGATTCTAGGTTTACGGGACCCCTATAGGTTTTGTGTGCTTGTGATTCCCTTGGAAATATCAAAATACTCGGACAAAAACGACTGTAACTTTTGATTGCGTTGACTTAGAAGTTTTATTTATATCGAGGCCCCAAGATGTTACGCACTTGAGTATTTGATGTTAATTTCAACTCCGACGGACAACAAAGTGATCATATAAGGGTTCCTTTTTCCTTTTTGAGGTACGGAACTCTAAAAACGAGACTTACGAAAGTCTAGACTAAAATCTATTATCAAATAGTTTTATCCAGGTGGTCCTCCTAGCCGAATTTGCAGCCACGGCGGCCAGTCTTAACGAAGATTAGCCATGTACTACTCGTATGTGTGCACAAGTTTGTTGCGCAAACACAGGTGCACTCGGTGCCCAGGTACCGCGTGAGCGAAGCCGCGAGAAGGAGCAAGTCGACAACTTATATTCTCTTATATCCTAAGTACATTACGACTTTATGCTTTGTGCCCCACACACAAATTTGTGTGTGCTGCATGAAAGTTACAAGGATCCTTGGCATTTGACAAAGAAACGAGTACGTCAAAGGCAGGCATTTCCGTTCTAGCCTCGAGAAAGCGCTCTTATTCTTGTTTTTTGCAAACTTCCAAGTTCAAGACTTAAAGGTTGCAAGTTTTCAAGAGTCGGTTACATTACAAGTTTGCAACGCGTGTTTAATGTTTGCCCTGGCTCCCTTTGCTTTGTACAGAGTAAAAGGTCAAAATGTTAATACGTCCATCGTAGTACGTAGAGAGCCAGCGTAATCTCTTGTATGTACTTGAAATGCAACCCTTTTTCACACGGTTACTTCAGAAAAATCTCCTCTTTTTGAAGTTAGAAAATCATTAGAATTAGTATTTTAAGGTGTGAAGTCCTAAATGATGTGCAACGCATGTTTGCTGACTTGTTGTTGATTGACTGCACCAGGTTCAAAGATCGAAGGGAGGTACTGATGACTGAACTTAATAAAAAAATATATAATATAATATAATAATAATATTAAATTAAATATATAATATTTTTTAGTAAATACTAATTATTTATATAATTTTCTTTGTAAATAAAGGCTTCTGCCATAAAAAAAAACTTTACTTACCTGATTAGATTTAGGAACATTTAGTAACATTTTAGCGGAACCAAATTCAGTAGCGGCCAATTCAAACTTTAAAATTTATTTATGCATCAGTATACCTTTGAATATACCGACAACTCGACTGCTATGCTTGATTATGTTGTTTGTTTTCTTTTGTTCCTATCATAACTTAAAATTATTTCACTTATTTCATAATTTTTTGCTTGTTTTCTTTTGTTTGTTATTACTCAGAACCTAAACTTATCCATGACAAATAAGAGAAAATAAATTACTACAACAAACTCTGCACTGCAAAGTAACATTCTCTTCTTAATTATGGAATCCCACTAGCAGCTCAAGAGATTAGTGCGTTTAAAAAAAGAAACAAAAACTCTTCGGCTTGACTATATTATTAAGTCTAGATAAGCAAAATAATCATTAAAATCGGTCTTTTGCTAAATATATCCAGTTCTTACTGGCTTGGACTAAAAACGACCGATGATAATCATCAACAGCCAGATAGAACTATGTTTGCTTGCGTATTAACTCCAGGTAGCTTTCTTTTGTATGTTACGTATTTTAAGGATGCTTCGACTAGGTAGGTACTTAACGAAATAAAATATCGTCGTCGAATGAAATGATCCAAGCTTTCTTTTACAGTTAGCTCAGTTGTTTCAATTCGAATAGAATAGATAGAATATTTACTTAGGAAGTAAACATGTGCTTATCAATTTTACACCATTTAACCACAATACAGACTGTGTTGGATTTTTTTTAATACCTAGGTACTAGTTCTAATTTGTTTATAGTAATTTTCTTTCTGATAAACTAGCTGCATTCTTACTACCCTTTGTCCTATTACCCGTTTTCCAGTAGGAATGAAGCATTTTCCCGCGGTAAGAAGTAGCCTATGTTCATCAGGAATAATGGGGGCTTTTAATAATAAAAGAATTTTTCAAATCGGTCCATTAGTTTCGGAGCCTATTCAATACAAACAAACAAACAATCTAATCTGTCCTCTTTATAATATTAGTATAGAAGAATCTCTAGCTATTGTAGATTGTAGATCCTCTGCATAATTTAATATAAGATTTCAAATAGGTCTCTGACTACTCATCCACGTAATAGGCGACAACCGACCACTACCCACATAAACCATATTCACGGAATAACTCAAATCTTAAGGTTTTTGTAATTATAGTGCGTAAGGCCTCACACTCTGGGTATTTCTAAGAAATCAAATAATATCGCAAAAAATTACGGCGGACTAACGGCGCTAAAATCCGTAGAATGTCGCAAAGATTTTCAACTCCTATGTCACCTGACCTCGTGGTGTAGTTGGTTAGCACATTCACGTACTGAGGGAAGGATGCGGGTTCAAGTCCCGTCGAAGTCGAAAAGTTTTGCGATATTATTAAATCATGGTAAATATCCCGTTGTAAATGTCTTTAGCACTATTTCCGAATTGCATGCTGCACTGACAATTTCCTTTACTGTGGGGTGATGAAGCTCATAACGTTCAGTCTTGTGTGGGCGTCGCTGAATGACCGGTAATACCTACCCGGCATTCAGCGACGCCGATGGGCGTGGAGATTAGTTCAGTAGGTGACGTGACCGACCGATACATGAGTTCCGAAACTGTGAGAACGGGATGAATCGCCGGCTTTCTACTCAGGCTTTGGATAGGAGTAAAACGATTTCAAGCTATTCCGTAGTAATCTTCAAAGCGTACGCCCGACGTGGGAATGATGTGCATTGCCCCCATATGGCGCTCATTAGGGGAGGCCTATGTCCATTGGGCTTATATAATATGCGCTGATGATGATGAAGTATCCATCCATTGGCCTCTTAACATCTACGAAAGATGATGGAGGTGGCATCAGGTTGATGGAGTATCCTACTTCCTACTAATATTAAAAAGCCGAAACTTTGTGAAATATGAATTTTTGTTACCTAAGATCTCCAAAACTACTGAACAGGTCGAGATGAAATTTGGCGTACATTTAGAACATAGCTTAACTTAGATATTAAGCTACTTATTATACCAAAAATACGCGTGCGAAGCCGCGGGCAGATGCTAATATTATAAATAAATATGTATATAACGGAGTAGGTACTTTATCTGTCTCACTTGTGGGCATGATTGGGTAATGTCAGTTGAAAATAGGGCTTGAAATACGGACACAAGGCTAGGGCTTCTGACTACACGAATCGCAAGACCGTTTCTACATGGTTTCTATGACTTTCTAGTACTTTCAGCTACGATGATTGAACCAGAATTCCACTTAGCTGATTCAAACAATAGACGTTGGTGATCCGCATAGATAAGAGATTGTACAGGACCCTTTAACACATTCACTGCGATAGGCAATGAGAGTGTTAATTCATCTACGATACTGTTGTAATCAATCTACAGGTAGCTCAACTGATCCATATCAATACCAGTTGGAAGTGTCCTCAAGACGCTGGCTGCATTGCCTCGTTTTATGGCAATGCTGATGCACTGCACCCGATACTCAGCTCTTGGATCGCGCGTCGCTTCGCTTCATTCATATCGGTTTAGTCAAGGCCCATTTCTATCAAATATAAAGCCAAGTTAAGGCGACCCAACCTACATCAGCGCCACCACCTATTTTATCTTATGACTAGCTGACCCGCCACGATTTCAATCGCATGGGCGTAATACAAGTAATGTTGGTTTCCATGTAAACTATCAACGCCAAAATCTTACAGCCAATCCTTTATTATGAGAAAACCTATGAATCCCATTTCATCTTTCTAAGCATATTTGTTTAAAAAAACCCCATTTTAACTACCTTAGAATACGAATTTCCAAAATCCGTTCTTAGCGAGTGCCTAGTTTCTAAAAGTTATCATAAAAATTACCTTTGACCCCCTTAAAATACGAATTTCCAAAGCTCCGTTTTTAACGGGTGCCTACGTCTTAATAGAAAACTCCATGCAAAATTTCAGCTTCGTAGCTCTTCTAGTTCCTTAGATTTCGTGATATGTCAGTGAGTCGCCTAACTTTGATTCCATACCATTGACCTTTAGGTGTGAATTTCAAAAAACCCTGAAACACATGTCTGTTTATTTTAAGTCATCTTTCTACGCTACAAATATTGAAGGGCTAACAATTACGGTTCTGAAGTTATTATAAAAATGACCTTTGACCCCCTTATAATACGAATTTCCAAAAATCCGTTCGAAGTGGGTGCCTACATCCTGAAAGGCCATGCAAAATTTCAGCTTCATAGCTCTTGTAGTTTCAGAGATCTCTTGATGAGTCAAGTTTTCTCTTTTCTTTTATTTATATATATATATATATATATATATATATATATATATATATATATATATATATATATATTATAATAAATGATGGAATTTTTTAAAAATCGAACTTGAAGTTTGTGATACCTATCACAAGCTTATTTTTAATGCCTCTATAAAAGTTTTATTTTGTATAGTGTAGGCATAGATGCGAAGTTGCTCTTTTTGGCCACGATGGAGAGCAAAAATAGCAACTTCGTATATCTGCTTACCTCTCTGCCTGCCTGCGACATAAAATCGAAACCGAAATCCAAAATCACCGACATACTTCCGCGCATTGACCGCTAGAAATAGGGCTGGACTGGGCACATATGCTACGAAGTAAATAAGCAAATGGAGGCTCCATTTGCTTATTTTGCTGAGCTATTCTAGACGAAGGGTCGTATAATTATTACAGGCCTCAATGAAGGCAGTTCGAGGACGCCTATGATTCAAGGCACAAAGAACTGAGAGCCAGTATAATAAAGAACGTTAGTATAATAAAGAAGTTTACAGTTTATGATTATAATTTAGCTTATTTTGTTAGCCTAAAGATTTCAATTTACATGAACAAGTTTCAGAGCCGTTTTTGATATATTTGTAAGCTCGTAGCTTGCTCGTAGATGTTTCGTAGACCCTCTACGAAAACTGCTACAGCGTGAAGTTTGTGTAAACTATTTTTATTCCGCTGCCGCCCGTAGCAATATAATAATAAGGAAGAGCTACTAGAACGTTAAGCTTTCTGATGTAATTTAGATTATTGGATATTTTAGCGTAGAGTGGAACTGGTGACCCGTGATAAAGTGACAGGTCTGGGAGGAACACTGGAATAAGCCTGTCACAGGTTCAGAAATCCGTAATTCTAGCAATTAATCTTTTATTGTGAGAGAAATAAAAGTATATTTGATTTGATAGCTTAGTAACTTCTCGTACTTGCATTTGGATTGTTAGGCAACCTATACGATCTGTGATTAAAAAGATAATTTAATAAACGTAATAAATTTGATTACTGAATAACTCGACTTTTAACTCATAGGCCGCCCGGACCCGTAGGGGTGGGTCGCCCGCCATTATTAGCACCCAGCGTCATGGGCTTTGACGGTGTTAATAATTATGTATTTCATTTGATAAAGTTTTACTTTGTTAAGAAACAGTCTTTTCCAATGAGAGTAAAGTAATACCTATGTAGATCATCATCATCATCTGCCTATATTAGTCCACTGCTGGACATAGGCCTAATGAGCGCCATAGCGCCCTGTCTTCAGCTTGCCGCATCTGCTTGCAGTCTTTCGCAGATCGTTATCCCACTTGGCCAGAGGGCGTCCTACACTACGTTTGCCGAATGGCGGTCTCCACTCAAGAACACGTTTACCAAAGCGGTTGCCAGTTCTTTTTTTTTTAATTTATTGCACTGAGGTCCTGTGGACTTATTGCCGAGATATTTTCTACATGCCGACCAAAAACACATGTTCTTTGCGAGAAATAGCCGGCCCACTGCCACTTCAGCTTGCTAATTCTTTGAACTACAAATGTCGATTAGTATTGTTCTGTGTCGCATGTAGTCCTTACGAAATACGAATCCTATCCTTCAGAGAAACTCCGAGCAAATGTAGGTGTAAAAAACTTATTTACATTTCACAAAAAGAAAGGTGTAATCCCCATGCAGATATTACTCCTAACAGAAGGAAATTGTGTACCCGAGCACTGCGTTGAAGCCGGAAGGAGCTCGTTTCCACACAATTGAGTCGACTCTGTGAGGCAGGATAAGACCAAATACATATGTAGATACAAAAATATGAAACCGGCCAAATGTAAGACGACTTCGTGTGCAGTTCGTTTCATTTTGACGAATAGGAATGAGTAGGGCACTCTATCTGCGTTGAACTTAGCTCCGTAGTGTTTAGTTAAATATCGTAATCACTGCCCATCCTTGGCGGTGCGACCCGCAGAGGAAGTCAACTCGGGGATCGAGAGGCCCGTCTGCGTCTTGGGCCGTGAAAGTGTTAAGCTGGATGCGACATGAAGCCAGGACTTTCTATACCTACGGCGAGTTTTAAATTGTGACAACTCTAATCATAACAACTCAAAACTCCGTTGTACTCGGGTTCGTAGATTTGTCTCTACAAATAAAGTAGGGTAGCCTCAGAACAGGGAAATATTAAAAAACCAATGTTATAATCATCATCATCATCATCAGCGTATATTGGTTCAATTGTGACAGGTTATTATGGTCGAAATATTTTTATGATGCCGTGCAGTCGCCAAATCATAAACTTAAAAGAATTACAAGTTATTTAAAATTTTATTTTACCAATCACATTACGATTTTTATGTATACAAACATGGACATATTTATTTTGCGACCATAATAACTAAATATTTAACAAATTATTCTGATTGTCTACCGTGAATCTGCACAATCTGCCAAAGCCAAACAAAGATCAATAAATAAGCCTTAATGTGGTTTTCATGTAAGACGCCCTTTTTAAATAAAAAGAATCGTTCCCCCTCAGATCGAGGTGCCTACGATCCGTAGCTTCCCCAGTTATAAATTCTGTTATAAGCTTGTTTTTAAAAAGAATCAATTCCAACCTCGGCTTCGGGACAGAGAAGTGAGCATCGCTTCCAACATTTCTGAAAGAGCCTCGATAGATGTCGCATTAAGGTGTCCCGTCTCTAAAGCTGGGTTCTCACAAGCGAACTGAAATCGACTAAGGTCGGTACAAAAATACAGTCAAGAGTTAAGCGAACTGAAGAGTAACTCTTGACTCGCTGTGCCGCACTTAGTCGATTTCAGGTCGTTTGTGTGAGTGTGTACGTGTGAAACGATCTTCAATATAGACCTCCACTAAGTATTTCGATTAAGTCAGTATCTTTTAGAACCGAGGGTACACGTCGTGAGCTATGACTGAACTATACCTACCAAATAAAGTAACACGTTTCTAAACCCCTAGCCTAGATAAGCTTTTGTATACCTACACGCACATTTTAATGTTCGAACTGGGAGAGCAGCAGTGCACATTGACTGCGGTGGATTGGATTTATCAATGTCGACCCTACCCTACCTAAATAAGACCTTATTTTTTTTAAATTTGTTTTCGTTTGTCTCAGCTGCCCTTGTTAAGCCTACAGACAGTGCTAAGGCAGCACACATGTATTACCTCATTCGCAAGTCTCATTAATGTATGACGCCGCCTCAATTGTGAATTTGCAACGGTTACAGCTACAACTCGCTAGTGACTAACCGGCCTAACAATAAGCTATACGGGTAGTGCGATTGAATTCACTCCGAGAGGAAATGAATGTGGTTACGGCTGAGCGACACGATCAAGATTATCCAAGAGTTGCTTGCTTGCATTTTGCTGCAGCTTTTACGCGTTATTCCGGAATAAAAAGTAGACTATTCCTTGTCGACATATCTTTATCAAATTTTGTTTAGACGTAATTTTTGAATTTTAATACGCACTCGACAGACCTTGTTTATAAATTATATGCCCTGATTGTTTAGCAAGAAAATTAGATGTCCTGTAATTTTGGGGCCGACATACTCATATTTTTAAAAATTGCCGATCTTTTTCAGTATCATCTCTCGTATGTTGTAAGTCGAGCTGACTGTATACTGACTGTATGTACTCATTATAAAAATGGTTACGAGATGGGAACAAGCCGTAAAAATATAATAAGACTGACAGATGGCTTTCAAATTCATAATATTAGTAGGTTAAGGCGAGGATTCCCGAGCGGCCGATGCTATTAGGCCAGGAGCGCGACGGTGCGCAGGCAGACGACCACGATTATGTAGGTATTTAGGTGTTTTGAAAACTATTTGTATGGCATATACAAATATTTTCTAGTGATGCACTACGTAATAACGTTTGCAACGTTTTCGTATACATTTTGTATCATTTTATTCATTTTTCTATTCACACTGATCATTCAAAGTTTCATTTAGAGGTAATTTTGTTTTTTTTTTTTCTAACGGGTGAAATATCACTAATCGTGTTTTTTGTCTAGTGATGCACTAGAAAATATCCTCAACTACAATATGTATGAATTTCAAAACTATAGGCCTTATAGTTATTGAGGTACGGACAGTTAAAAATCCCGAAATCCGGGAATCCTCGCCTTAAGGCGATGCCCTGCTCTTTTTGCTCAAGCAACATCGCATCTCTGCCTACACTATACAAAATAAATCTTTTACAGAGGCATTAAAAAAGCTTATGATAGGTTTCACGAACTGCATGTTCGATTTTTGGACTTGATTTCCTTCGTTTAACATAATAATAAGATAGAATAGGTTGTGGCGCTGATTTGTGTCGGGTATGTGCCTTAATACACCAACGCCTATACCCATGTACATACACCTACCGCCTTTACTGGTCCACTGCTGGACGAAAACCTACTCCTAATAAGCGTCTTATTGGCTTTTATCATATAGGGAGTAATGCCCATAATCTCCATGCTGGGCATACGGGTTGGGGATCGTAGTTCTGTGGTAAAATTGTGCTGTAGGAGGCGCTACTGTCCCACCTCGATGGATATACTTTAGTCGATTCCTTTTTTTTTATTTATCCTTGGTAGAAACCTCTTCTGACACCCGCGGGAAGAGTTAGGTTGCTGCAAATTCCAAGCCGGCACCACACGGTCAAGTAGGTTACAAGTAGTTGAGAAAGAACCTATGAACTTAGTATAGATTTCTGAAGGCCTATTTTAATTCTCCAAGTAATGAATTGGCCTTATAAAGTGTAGTTATTTAATTTAATTCAGAGATTAAATGCAACAAAGTTGTTTGCTAACCCCGTGCAAATAATGACAAAGTGAATATATATTTTCACTTGGCCTACTTGTGCCAAAAGTTGGAATTAAATAAATAACTAGAGGCTTCCTAACTCGCTGTTAATATTTTGAATTTTCATCTCACATTCTATATTGCACCAATGGAAATTAACCCAGAGTCATCCAACCCGAGGTTTATGTCATGTTCATTCATTGTTTTTACATCCGGCCAAATATAGTAGGACGAATGCTGAATGATTTAAGTGTACTGCTCTCTCTCGCTCTACAGTAATTTGAATAAGTCTATTCCTTCATGTCAGATTTGAAATGACATGTGGTTCTTGATCGCATTATATTGACTGTTTTTATAATTTCTAATTAGTTTCTGTCCGCGGCTTCGCACGCTTTTTATAGATGGAAACCCATTTTTATCCCATTAGAACTGTTTTATGGGATCAAAAGCTTGTGTTTGATTCCAGGGTTACATCAACGCAAAATTTCAGCCTGACCGATCTGTTCAGTAATCATGATGTGAAGAGGGAACAAACATCCAATCTTTGCATTTATAATATTAAGTGTATTAAAACGTATGTAGCTAGATACTTACTTGGTATGATTGGACCGTTCTGTATCTCTTCATTATCATCAGACAATCAACCAGACATTTATTGTTCAGGACCAACAAACCGATACGACAAACTCTACCAACATTACCTAACCTATATAACATCGCAGCTTTCATATTTTTGACATTACTAGCCCAGAGTTAGTTGACTGAACCCTCCCATATCAGTGGGTTAAAAATTTCAATGTTTAACACAAGGTTAACTCCTAACTCTTGGTGGTGCAAGAAATAATTGGAATTTAACTCCAAAGTAGCATTTAACTCTGAGTTAACCGTGTCAACCTAGCCTGGCGCAAGTAGGCCGAGCATTGATATGTAAATGATGTGCCCATTTTTTTGTTTTAAACGAATTCGATATGTTGCTAGCCCCAAGCTAAGCAGAGCTTGTGTTATGCATTTTTGTTTGTATTGAATGAGATATTTATCATTTCAACAATTTTGACGCCGCAACTAAGATAAAATGCGTCTTAGTTGGACTATATTTTTTTCAGTGTACAGAAATTAGTGTTGTAAATATGCTAATGTTTATTAATTTAAGTGACCGCTGCTTTTTTAATATTTGTCACTAGCTTCTGCCCGCGGCTTCGTACGAACTTTACCGGGGTATACAGTAGTCTATGTCCATCTCAGGGATACTGTCTATCTCCCTGCTAAATTTTATGAAGATCCGTTCAGCCGTCTAGGCGTGAAATTGTAACAGACAGTTACTTTCGAAACTATTATATTCTATTATATTAGTCTGGATATAAGACAGCAGCCCTTAAAATGGTTATTATCGATCGAATTAAAAAGGACAAATCAATCAATTACTCAAAATCCAAAACTCTTTATTTCCATAAATACAATAAATGTACACTAAGAAAAGGCCAAATTATAAAATTAAACACTGACCCGGAAATAAAGTGATATATTTGATTTCTGCCGCTTCGATATGTAGTAAAGAAGCCTCTCAAATACGAAACTGCAGAGAAGAGAACGAAAAGACTCATGACACGAAGAAAAGACATAGAGCTCGAGGTATATCCGAGGCTTGATGTAGCAATGCATGGCAGTAGGTATCAGGCAGTTAAATTGTTTGTTCTTCCTACTGAAATGAAAGCAATTGACAATCCAAATATTTTCAAGAATATTTTAAGAAAATTTTTGCTGAAGGGGTGTTTTTACTCAGTTGACGAGTTTATCAAACGAAAGTAATTATTGTGTTAGCAACAAAGATGACTTAGAATATATACTAGATAACTGCTCGCGGCTTCGCACGCCTATTTTCTGTATAATAAGAAGCCTATTATCTAAGTTAGGCTTTGCTTTAAGCGTACGCCAAATTTTATCTTGATCTGTTCAGTAGTTCTGGAGATCCTAGGTAACAAAAATTCAGATTCACGAACTTTCGGCTTTATAATATTAGTAGTAATAGTAGTGATAGTAATTATCCCATTGTTTCAATTGTAAATACTAGTTCTAATTTATTTCTATTATTTTATTGTAATTTTCTTTGTGAATAAAGGCTTCAGCCGATATTTTTTTTTATCAAATTTGAAAATTACAGTATAGTAAGTAACTAGGATTTTGCATCTATAGAATAGAAATCGGTGAAAAGCTGTGCGTCCAAAAAAGTAAAAAGTGGCGACCAATACGTACGCTGTGCTTGCTTGGTCAATACTTTTATGGAAATACTAGCTAAGGCCCGCGGCTTCGCACGCGTTTTACGAGTAGCCTATATGTCTATTCTAAGGATATCAAAATGCGTTCAGCCGTTTAGGCGTGAAAAAGTAACAGACAGACAGAGTTACTTTCGAATTTTTAATATTAGTAATGGACTTTGTAATGATAGTTCGGATATCATGTATTATTTAACATTTAGTAGTGGCACCTGACCGCTTCTACTTATACTCGCACACGCGCAGCGAAAAAGGTGGAACGAATTCTAGTTCGAAAACGGACAAGACGAATGAAATGATGAACGATTGCTGCCGAAATAAAATAATTTGGCTATATTCAGCGATTTGCTCCGATGAAACCAGGGTCGAAAAAAAACATATTGTATGTTTGTGTAGCATAGCAGTTTAAATCAGGTGGAACCGACAACGGATAATAGCACAAGTGCAGAGAAAAAGGTACAAATTCGAGTTCGAAAACGGACGAAAGAAGAATGAAAACTGTCAAAATAATAAATGTTGCGAACTTCAGTCATTTGCTCCGATACCAGTGCGAATGTATGACACGTACCTACTACGTTGCATATTGGTTGATTTTATTTTTATTTTTTTAGTAGTAGTTTCTTATTCATTGAGTGGAACTAACAGAATAATACGAGAATAGTAAGTACGAATAACGAACTCGCAATCAGTCAACCCACAGATATTTTTATCCAAAACGATAAAAGAGGAGTCCTCTCTCTCGCCTCTGAAAGTCGGCGGTCATCCTCTTGAACTACAGCTGCAGTAAATCAACTCGAGTTTTAAAATCATTCAAATCATGCTTATTGTTGAAAATCAATAAGGAGATAAATCGGGCTAACCACGGAAGCAGTAAAAGTGTAGGCAGGTAACAATCTGATTAAAACTCCAGCGGAAACACACGAAGGTTTCACTCCCCTCTTTATTTCCAACCCTACACCGGAACAAAGTTGCGTGCATAGGAAGACCTTATCACGTGAACACATGGAGTTGAGTTCCGTGAGCAGAGCTCTTCCATTCGTTTTTTAATATAGGTTCCCTGTTTAGAGCTACACTAACGTGTGAAAACTCTATGCAGGCGATTGGTCTCAGTCAGTTTTGATATGACTTTTACTGAGGTACGGAAAGCTTAGCTTAGCTTAGCTTTAATAGGTATTCATCCCAGATACTGTCGCAGTTCCGGCATGGCACGGGGCATCGAGCGCGAGATTTCAAACTACCGTCATTTCATTTTTAACTTCGTAAGTGTTTGTATGCGGCTCCTGGAAATTATAAGAGTTGGTGGTAGCTTACCTTAGGTCACGGAGTCCCCATGTGTTAACAGGTGGAAAAGGCAAGAAGTCGCGTGTGCGCGGGCAATGTACTGCACGTCCCAGGTTCTCGTAAGGGTGTCGTATGGTTAGGAAGCGGCGCGGGGGCGGCTTAACAATGACAAGCGTTTTCCAAGAACGCTAGCGTTCGCGACCCCATTTTACGACCCTCTTATCGATTTTCTAAATTCCTCGCTTAAGGAGCGGTATTTACCAAAAACAGAGACTTAGCGCCCCCTCCGAAACATACTTTTCCCCAAACGCAATGAGTAAAACAGCTTGCGCGTGGCGCGCATCCGCTCCCGTATCATGGCATCAAATAGAATTCCTGGAAGTTAGCAGAGAGTAATAATACTCGACTCGAGTCATGCTCGTCATAGCTGGTTCGAAACAGAATACTATAAAATTCTTACGATTGATTTTACCAAAAAAAATCCTTGATAACTCTAAGTTACAACCCCACAAATCAACACGCTGCCAGTATGTCAACCTGTGGCAGAAAAATAATAATACTAACGTAGGTAGGTACCTGTGGCTCGATCATCCCAATAGCAGAATATTGGCAATCTATATATATAAAAGAAAGTCGTGTTAGTTACACTATTTATAACTCAAGAACGGCTGAACCGATTTGGCTGAAAATTGGTGGGGAGGCAGCTTAGAACCAGGAGACGGACATAGGCTATGTTTTATCCCGGAATTACCACGGGAACGGGAACAACGCAGGCGAAGCCGCGGGCAGCAGCTAGTATTATGATATTGTGAAGTTCGAGCGTAGGTATTGTTTTACTGGATTAGGCTAAACCTGCCGAAATAAAAAACAAAAATTAAAACTAACTTAAATAAAAAAAAATGTTTATTTCAAGTACATGACTCATACATAACATTACATTTAAAATACGCAAAAATAATAAAATACAATAGAATGAAATAATAATTAAATATGAAGTAAATAAATAAATATGATAAATATAGGTATATGCTTAGCTTTCATTACGATCTGTATTAAATTAGTTATTAGCTTTACAAAAAAAATCCTATGATGGTATACAAGTTGTATTTATTTAGCACATAGAAAAAAAATATCATATACGAAAATCATTAAGACCATTTAGTAATAAATAATTTATAAGAAAGGACACCAAAGGAAAGTTGTACTGTAACACTGTTTACACCGCGCAAACTCGGAAACCGACAGGGGTTGTGGGCGGAGTGAAGGGAGGGGCGAGGAGGCACAAGCCGGACAGAACCGAGTCGCAGTTCGCCGCCAGCTGCGGAGCAGGAAAGCCGTAGCTGACGGAGGAATGGCCACCAAATACTTTGCTGTGTAGATTTATCTAACGTTAGATTTCTATAACTTTATTTCTTACAAAATAAGCAGTTGACTAATTTTTTATATAGTAATAATAATCAAATAAGAAGTAAGGGTTTTTAAAATTCTTATTATTATTATTATTATTAAATTTTTTTTTTAATCAGCCCGTTGTTGGTTGCCGACGTGATGAGGAAAGGGCGCTCCCAAGCTGCATACATACACCGCCTTAGTAGCTCGGGAGCTATTTTTCATGGCTGACATATTGACATATATATTCATATCATATTGGTGCATACGACGCATTGTCTGTACGCCAGTTTTTTAACTCCATCATTGTTTGGGGAAAATGATTGCAGAAACGGCATCCATTTTCATATTCTCAAACATTTAGATAACGAATAATAGTCTTAAATCGCGGATTTTTAAATCATAATTCTACTTTATATGTGTCCTTTTCGAGTGTAGATTATTAAAATATAATTATTTACAAAACCCAAGGCTACGGACTATTTTTAAGGAAAATTTAACTATGGGCATCGTTTTCGACTAACGCGGGGGTGTAGATTACGAATATGCGCTTTGAATAGGGTTATGATCGGGGGTTGTGGTAGATGGTGCTGGTTGATCCCCAAACTGCCCTTTGAAATTGGTATTTGGTGTGGTGTTTGGTTGGAGATCAAGGAAAGTCACTGCAATGGTAATGGTATGGACCATATTCACGAGACACAGTTATTTAAAGATATTTAAACTACTGCCTCCGTACGGAATGGATGAATTGATTTGAACCCGCGACGATGGGGGTCGATCGCGAACTGAGTAAATTTAGGTAATCGCGAGCGAATACGCATTCAACTGCAAGCGGAGCTAAATGCATATCTGCTGCGTTGTCGGTTTACCTACCCGAAAATGCTTTTTTTCAAATGTAAGATGACGAGTATTTTTTAAGTTGTGCAAGTTGCAAATGCATTGCATTGATGCAAAATACTAACTCCTGTGGTCAATCGAGATGAACAAGATTCGAGAACCACTTTACGGCAAAGTACAATCAGTAGTAACTATATAATATAATTGAGATTGCTTGATTGCACACTTTGCACATGTTTACTACTCTTGACATCACCATTTATTTTGCACCAAAAAGTGACGGCCCACGAAAAGATGGAATCTAAATATTTTTTCAGGTATAGGCAATTCAAACAAGATCCGTCAAGTGCGAGTGTAACTCGCGCGCCGAGGGTTTCGAACGTTTGTCAACAAATATGTACCAAAAGTACCGGTTAGAGACTTCGCAATTTAACGGATACCTAAGAGTAGTAGGTAGGTACCAACTTACATTTCAGATGGATCTCTCTGCATGCTTCGGTTAAAGTGGGTAATGGAATTTTTTTCGACTTTTTTCAAAATATTTCAAAAAGTATGAAACCTACAGAAATTTGAACAGCTGTTTTGAAATGTCCAAACCGATACCTTTTATTTGACACCCCACTGGGGGGGGGGGGGGGTAGCCCCCCTTTTGAAAATTATTCCTTTTTGACCATTTTTCATAACGTGTTCTTTTTACAAGCTTGTCTTTATTTTTCCTTTATAATATAGATCCATTACTACAAGCGCTCCATACATTTCAAATGGATCGAATTCAATTCAAGATGGGGGGGGAATGGGTTTTATTTCGACTTTTTTCAAAATATTTCAAAAAGTATGAAACCTACAGAAATTTGAAAAACTGTTTTGAAACTTACAAACCGATATCTTTCATTTGATACCCCACTTGGTGAGATAGCCTTCCTTTTTGAAAATTATTCCCCCCTTTTGAGACCATTTTTCAGTGTTCTTTTTACAGACTTCTCTTTATTTTTCGTGCAAAATCTAGATCCATATCTACAAACGCTCCATACATTTTAAACGGATCGCTCTGCAAACTTCGGAGATAGGGGGGGAATGGGTATTTTTTCGACATTTTTCAAAATATTTCAAACAGTATGAAAGCTACAAAAATTTCAAAAAATATTTTGAAATGTACAAAATGATACCTTTCATTTGATACCCCATATGACTCTGTACGTATCTTTTAAAATTTCGGCATCACAATTTGTATGGAAAATATTCATTTTCATTTTTCATTTATTTTTCTCTAAATCTGTACAGGCGCACGAAATGTATTATTATTTTAAATTTCAAGTTGATAGCTGCAGTAGTTTTTGAGTTATTAAGGAGGGAAAAAAGGACAGACAAAGCGAGACCATAAGGGTTTTGAAACCGATCTTCGATCATCAAAACCCTAAAAAGAAGCGTAACAAACCAAGATTTTGGATAAGCGACCCTATTAGAGAGAGACCTATCAAGGGTGAATTGATGCGGAGGTTCATTTACAAGACGAATATTTCAAAAATTATTTTCCAGTCAATAGAAATTACAGAGCGGAGTCCGTTCAAAACTCACGTGCGACGGCATGACGCAGCGGACCCATTTTAACTCGCTCAATCCGTTCCGCTTACTCGCTCGCAGTGGAAGCATTTGTATGAAATTTGCGTTGCGAGTTGAACTGAGTCCGTACGGAGTCCGTTAGAAATCCGTTCAACTCTGCGACCACTTTTGTAACTCTTTGTAATCTTTTGATCCGCTCAGTCCGCTCATTCACAGTGGAAGCACTTCTATGAAAAAAGTCGTTGTGATTTAAACGGAGTCCGTACGGAGCCCGCTCAGCTTGCAGTGGAAGGCGGGCATTACGCTGGGCCGCACCCTGCGACGGCCGGACGGCCAGTGCGGTTGGTCGGCAGCCGCATCGTAGTGCGTATAAAAACTATTTTCTCGTACATATTTTTACTTGCGGTCAACCGGACGACTGACTGCGTTCCGGCTAACTGCAAACTGCGTAAAGTACCTTAACGCATTCACTGCCCAGCCTCGGCGGTGCGACCCGCTGGGGCGCGCCGCCGCAACACGGGGATGTAGACTAGCATCTGCGTCTTGGGCCATGAATGCGTTAACAAAGGTGACTTGACTTGAGTTCTTTGTTGATGGCAGGCAGCAAGGGTCTGGTTGACACTTTTCTGCCTGTGTCGATTTATGGAAAGGGGTTTGAAGATTTTTGTATGGATTTATTTAGATTATTATTTTATACGACATTTTTATTTGTTTTTTCAATATCACCGCGCACAGTAAAATTTATATACACTTGCGAGCTTTAAACTGGAATCGCTTCAAGGGTTGTTCAAGACTAATTTTTACAATTTCTTTGCAGTGAACTATGAGTTAAGTTATGTTTTCCCTTACGCAGGATTTATTGGCGACGATAAATTTTGATTTAATGGACGATAATGTCCGCTGCCACACCGCAGCAGTGACTAGACAGTACCGACAGACGTCTTCCATGTCGGCATTCCCACACTAGACTGGCCAGCCCTTATTCCTGACTTGAACCCAATCTGGCATATGTGGGACGAGCTAAAACAGCGGATACGAGGGATAAATCCAGCTCATCCAGCTCCGGCGCCGATAGAAGCCGATAGATGCAACTTCGACCAATAATTCCCAAAATTCAGGTAGCCAATTTAGTTAATTTTAAATCTTCTTGATATCACTTGAAAGGTAACAAAATTACCTTTCAAATGATATACCACAATCTATAGTTCATTGTACATAAATTGTAAAAAAATTGTTTTGATCAACTCGCGATGAAAGCGATTCTATTTTAAAGCTCGCAAGTGTATTTGCCTCTATCCATATATATAAATTTTTCTTGCGCGGTGATATTACCAAAACAAATAAAAAATGTCGTATAAAATAATGTCTTAAAGTCTCAGGTTTCCGAGATATTCACAGATGAAAATAAGTACCTATATTTTCTCCGTCTATTTTATTGTGCGCGGTGATTATGAAAAAATATAAATTGGTGATTTATGTTAGGGTCAAAATCTTCAGAAGTTAAGGTAAAAGAAGTTAAAGTTGTTGAACATTGATTGATTTACTCAGACTGCGTTCCGTTTCTCACTTAAAGCGCTCAGGCGCACGAGTGAGACAAGGCAGCTCGTGCGTTCCTGTGGGTGACGTCATTTGGGCGTAAAATTTCAAAAGTGAACGTGTAGTTTGTTTGAATTTTTTAAAACTAGGACGCCATTGTTTTCCCGCGTAAACTCGTCGAGTTAATGCACTGATCACTGCGGCTAAAACTGGAGTAATCTCTGACATGATTTCAGGATCGAATTTTTGGGATTTAATATCGTATGAAATACGATAATAGTGCGGGTTTACGCACTATAATAATTATATGATGATTTCGAGAGACGATCATTCACAAACATAACCTTAAACGAGCGCTTAAGATAAACAAAGAAGCCTACCGTTTCAAGGATCGCATCATGCTAACCAGTGCACTCAGACGAAACGAAACGCACCCTCGTGCGCATAGCTCGTGCAGCGCCTGAGCGCTATAAGTGAGAAACGGAACGCAGCCTCAGTAACATTGTCAAGTTTGGCACAACTAATCAAACACTGAGCTGCCATCCGTACAACGTTTTTGAATACTTTCAAAATTGATTTTATCCTTTCGTATAATGTATATCGATTACACTACTTATTTATTTACGTAAATTCATAAGCATGGTTGAACTTCAGTTATTTCCAATTTAATTGTTTCTGTACTAATACTTTCACGCATCCGGGACTTTTTAACTAACCAATTCTAGCTCAAGGCAAGCTCATTTTTACTGAACCCAAGGACTTTTTTAAATAATACAAAATGGACACTTCCGAGCATTCCAAAAAGAAGACCAAGAAAAGAACTCTGAATGGTTTTGGCTCTTGCGTTCAAAGGTTCGGCAGAATACCTACACACCCAAAACTCGACCCCAGCGGCCTGTATACCGACCGGACAGAACTGGCCAGTGACCCATGTTACTACCACCCACAGCCACTTAACATCATATTTGAAGTCAATAGATACCGGAAGGGTGACAAAGATCCCTGGAAATACAAAAGTGAATTGGAAGAATGGGCAATGAATTTGGGTTACAGGAACCAAAAAATACTTGAAAAACGGAGATGGCAACAGTCCGTTCTGGGACCTGCGTGGCATGAGATAGAGGAGCCTCCATTGGGCAGAAGGCAGTGTGGCGAACGGCCGTGCAACAACGTCGGTTTTGGCAGAACATCGCGTTCGCAGAAACCCAAATTTCATTATCCCGGCCCTGGCACCTACTATAAAGCTAAACCTTATAAAGCGCCTTATGGACCACATTCTACAAGACCGACTTTGGAACGAGAAGAACCTTGCAGGTTCAAGCCTGACCCACGGAAATGGTTACTCGCCTCCAACCGCTACAAAATTAAAGACAAGGAATCAATCGAAGAGAAGCCGAACAAAGTGGTTTCCCTACAAGGACCATATAATCTGTTCACTGGAAAACGTGATGCGCCGGTCAGGAACCACTTCAACAAAACAAGACTTGCGGCAGCTACCTGGCCTTACACTTTGAAGGGGTGTCTAGAGACATACAAGAACAGTCAATTAGGAGTTATGAATAAGACCAGCAGAGACGTGCCCTCGATGGGGCGCTTGACTCTCGTGGATATAAATATGTGTCTGCGTAGTCCAGACGATCCAGCTCCCGGGAGCTACGATGTGGACGGGCCGAAAGAGTGGAAACAGAGCAAGCGGCCCTTCAACAGTTCCTACGACAAGGGGCGAGGCTACGAGCGCTGCGTGGTGTGGCCGGGCGTGGGCCGCTACAAGTTGAAGACGCCAACTTGCGGCATCCTGGGCCAGGGGCATCGCCACGTATTCCTCAGCAAGCAAAAACGGACCATCGGCGCCGTTCTTCCGCAACCAATGAACTCTTTTTGACTACCTACCTACTTATTCCTTTTACCAATGTTTTTACTTCAGAATACAAACTATTCTCAGTATATAACCCGGGGAAATGGGTACATAAACGCGATAATGCGCGTTTATGTACCAATTTCCCCGAGTTTCAAAATATTGATGAATTATAATCATGTCGTTACTACTTGTAAACGGCGTTGATCAAATTAATTATTATATGAATTAACGGCGTTGATGGCGTAACATTTGCCTAATAGTGGGAATTGAATCGAAGTTGGGTAAACTTAGATTATATGCTTTAGGCACTTCTTAGAAAATGGTAAACTAGCTATCCAGCTACTCATAAAATGTTACAGGCCAAATTACTTCTCAATTATTGTACGATAGAATGTGCATGATGCCAGTTAGTTTTTTATTTAGTTAGCTAACTGCTAGCGTTAAGTTTTTCACACATTGTTAGTCATTTACCTAGTACTATGAACTTATGCTGATACACTTTATTACAATTTATTGCCAATATGTACATAGGTTGGTAAATTTTTTTAAATCACAGAACTAATGCGGAGAAATTACCAGTAGTTCTGTCATCAGAATTTCTCAACAAAACAGGTGGGAATAGTAGATAAAAGTCAGATGTAAAGCATAGTCTTTTAAGTCACAGAACTAATGGGGGGAAAATCCCAGTAGTTTTGTCAACAGAATTACTCAACAGAACAGGTGGGAGTAAACGACCATACGATACTTTATTCAAAGTTAGTTTTAGCATGGACTTGTAAATGGCGTACAGAGTGTGCGCAACTACTATCTGCTCTTAACCGCTAGCCGTCATGCGTATCGCACGTGTCAATGTAATGTTGTGGCTTCCGAACACCGGTGGCTTGCTTTTTGCTGCATATGTGTATGTGGCGGTAGCGGCGACAGCCACCGCTGGCTGTGGATGGTGGTGGTCCGATTGCGCCTTACCTTAGTTACTTGCTGCAGGGTTATTTTAATTCATTCGATTCGATTCCGAATCGAATCCGACCGATCTGTAAAATGCTATTTTGTTTTCGCCTCGGGTTGATGATCGAAAATTCGAAGCGAATCTGTTGACTAATATGGCCATGTCAACGAGGAGGAGCTCCTTGTTTCGATCATCAACATCGAGGCGAAATCAAAATAGCGTTTTATAAATCCGTCGGATTCCATTCGGAAATGAATCGAATGGATTAAAAAACCCCTGCTGAACCTATAAATATCGCTTCCTTAAAAAAAGTAGGTATTATATATAATCATTACTTATACGTACCTACTATTTACAACGTAAAAAATGGGTTTAATCAAAAATGCAAACTTGTCTTTTCAATTGGCTTTTCGATTGAGGAACAACGCTAAAGTAATTGTATATTTGGCTGTTGTCATTCACTATATATCAACATTACCCTTTCATTAATTCTCGTTAGCATAGCAAAATGCGAACAGCTAGAAAATATCCACTTCTCCCTGAAAGACTTGACGTTACTCTCTGATAAGCGCCGCTTCGAATTGTAGAGGTTCGAAACATCAACGAGGGTAATCAGATAAAATACCGGAATCTATGAATCCCTTTCTATCGGTGCGCATGTAGGTAAGCCTTGCATCTTCTCTGTCGCCATCACTATATATTTTGTTTAGTTTTATTCCCCAATAAACCAATGTTATTTATTGTAATTATTATTATTCGTTTCTTTAATTAACACGGTTCTTTTAACTAATTACATTCAGAAATTTTCATTACAGCAACTCATTCATTATTAAATATGTATTTATTAGTGCGAGCTCAAGCTCGCACTAATAAATACATATTTATGTGTGAATACCACGCAGAAGATACATGTTCCTGGTACGCTTTCACACTACTAATATAGACGTAATAAAAGTATTCCATTCAATAACCAGCATTAACGTGAAGTAAAACATTGAAAACGATACATAGCCTGCTATGAATTAATAAATTTAAAATATCTACCCTACGTTACATTTTTGCCTTCATTCAGAAACTCATTTAAACAATGAGGCCACAACGATCACATTCATCTGTCACAATATTTTGCTTCAATTACAATCCGCAAATAAAAGTTAAAATTCTTTACAACTGAATATTTATTAGGTTAACCTTATCTTATAATGCTAATTTTAGGTGATTAGTAAACTTATAAAATTGATGCCACTTGCTGTATTACATTAGATTTAGATAAGTAGCTACCTACTTCTAACGAAAGACAGGATACATAGCATAATAAACCTATACACAGGATGTTATATAAATTTTGTAACGACTAGTGTAGTCTGTACCAAATGTACACACAAACAACTAAATTAAAAAAAAAAAACGTTTTCCTAACGAGCATGGTGAATGTTGCAGAATTAAGTTCCCCACCACCCGCTTCATCTTAGGGCCACTTGCGTAAGGATATTTATACTAGATAGACGCTGAATGAATTTCATGACTTAAGCACGATTCCTGTCTTGCACTACCCAAATTAGCTATCTGTCAAACTTAAATGCCCAAAATTGGCCATTTACCTTTGTTTATCGTATTTAGCGACTGACAGCTGTTTGGTTTGTCATCCATTACTCATCATTGTCAGTGGTTTTCATAAAAATGGTTAGGTTGTGACAAATTCATGTAAATATTTGATTAATTACAAAGTTTTCTCGATAAAATCTTGGAACAAGGAATTAAAAAAAACGATGATTAGGTGAGATACCCAATTATTGGCACTGATAGTAATCTAGAGAGTGATTTATTATCTAGATTAAGTCAGCGTTAACATATGCTTTGCATTTGTTTAATTATAAAGTCAAAGATTTTTTCAGAAATGGCATAAAATAAACACAACTAACCAGAAATAAATTCATTGAAACAACAAGCCGAATAAGAAGATAATCAAATAAAGCTTCTTGGGTACAAAATGTATCATTTATTGAGATTTAATGCCCAGTGCCAACAATAAGTTTGTCTACCCTACAGTGAAGACAATTACGCATATCCCAAAAGTTCATATCACCTATATCTGCAATAGGTAAAAGTTTACCCATGCATATTCTAACGCAAAGATTGAACTTTATAAAAAAAGAGTAATTACACCCTGTGCATTATTATGTTTTAGGGCCAAGCCTCGCACGCTGTCGCTCTATAGAACGATAGACAAGAAAGCTATGTAAATTTGTAAAGATTCTACTAAAGGTTTGTTCTCACAAGGACCGATTCATAAAGGATTGTTTTACACACACATTCTGACGTCAACTGTTTAAATTGTAATCGTTTTTAAAGTCTCTCAAAGAAGCTGTGAAAGGGACCAGTGAGACTTTAAAAAACACCTGTTACTTTTCCGACTTTTTGAGAATCTGTTCTTATGAAAATCTGCCTTTACGAGCACAAGTCCATCCAAAATGCATGCTACTCTAACAATAGTACAAAACCTAACTCAGTGAAAGTTTACTTCAAATAAGACAGATTTAAGTGAATAGTAACTAACCTCTAGATTAATAAAATACAGTTCTACAACTAGAAAAGAGTAAACAGTTTGACAGTGTCCTACAATATTGTTATTCCTATGGTACAATAAGTATATGATTATTATCAAAAATGATTAAGTCTAGTTCGTGAAAGCTTTAATATTTATAAAGTAGATAATAATTTGGGTCTTGCTAGGAGTCAGATAAGTAATCGTAATCTTGCAGGGCCAAACCATTGCCACCTTAAAGGTACTATCAAAAATAAAACATTACGTGCATGAACATTGTTGAAAATAATTCAGTAAGTACGAAACAAATTGAGCAATGTTTTAAACGTACATAAATAAATAAATAAATAATCCACTGGATAATTGAAAATAATCACATTAATCAATAATCAATCACACACAAAATTACTCTGCTCTTTTTGATTCTTCTGTCCTAGTTTAGTTTTTCGTTGAACTACGTCGACGTGTTTTTGTACATTATTCTAAAATTGCCTTTTCAAATTGTTGTTTTAATTATTATTAAAAATGCATTTCGTCAAAACTAAAATATATAAAAACAAAATAAGGTCACCAATCAGACTGAGTCAACCTAATTTGAGAATGTTTAACTAACGGCAACCTTATCCACACTTTATAAGAATACGTTTAAAAATTAAAATTCCTACTTAACGATTTATTATTTACAATACGCTTCGCTACAAAACGCACTCACAAAAATGTGCAAATACCACGATATGTACACAACACTGCAGCATTGCTCCAGATTAGACTATCGCACGCTATCTCATCTTCTCCAAGCTTACCTCTCTTAGTGCCTGAGTACTTACCTACTATATATAAAAGAACCTGTTTAGACATCCCTCAAACATTTTCATGCATCATACGACGCAATTTGGCATTGTTTCAGTAATAATCGCCAGACTTCGTTTGTGAAACCACTCAAATTACGATAACTTCTTATAAAGCATAAATAAGGTTAAATTTAGGCCCTAGGACAGGAGCTGAATGCGGTGCGTACTTATAGCGAGATGTTGTGCGAGGAGTGGTTTCACCGCTGTGGCATGCGGCGGACGGCTTTGCGCACCCGACGGCCGGTGGTGACGTTGGGCGCGCTGCCCATGCTGAACTGCATCTGTCCTCCGCCGGCGGTCGCGCCGAACGAGAAACCGCCCGCGCCCGCGCCCGCGCCCCCGCCCGCCGTCCCCTCCGCCGCCTGCATACCGTGCATCCCCTGCATAGCATTAGCGGGTTGCTGAAACAACAAAATCACACCTTAACAATAATGTCCTTCTAGCCGAATTGCGACCACGGCGGCCAGTCAGCGCAGGACATATTAAAGTGCACAAGTGTGTACTCTCTATTCCCATAATCCGATGGGACGACAGATCGACACGACTGGACAGGTCAGGCGCAGGAACAACGGCTTAACGTACTTTCCGAGGTACGGGGGTATAACACCGCCAACTTCCTGGCAGAGTCAGTGGGCTGCTTCTGTGAAATTTCCTTGCTAGAAAAACCCCAGTAACAACTATTGGCACGACCCGGGATTCGAACCCAGGACGTCGTAATGAGCGGTTGAACAAGCTTACCGCTAGACTAAGGCATACAACGAGGCAGATCACACTTTATTATAAACTAGCTGTACCCGCTGATTTGATTTGATTTGATTTGATTCAATCCCATTCTTTATCCACACGACTTTTAGCTACGACTCGGCCAGCGTCAGTGTTAAGAAGTGTCATACTCGTTTCACTTCTTACTCATGGTTCCGTTCAGCTGGGGCCCTATTCTGCTAAATTAATCGCTTCACTATGACAGGAGTATCGTCACAGAATGACATGTTTTTTTCGTTAGTAGGTAGGCACAGTTGATTGTGTACCACAGTAAAAAAATATTTTTCTGTGGTCTAGTTAGTTTAATTGGACTGTTCCTTTTTTTTATTTATTTAATTTGACTTTCATCCCCTCTGCCGGGGAACCTTACTGAATTCCGGGATAAAATGTATCTTTCCTCATGGATGAAAGTTCGTAGCATATAAGTGTTAGTAGAGACGAATGTAGATAATTCGATTAGAAAGATTTTATTTTATACAACTTTAATTAGTATAAAAAATGCTGTATTATTATTATTTTTTTAAAATTATTTAATAACTCGATTCAATTTATTAATATTTAATTATATTGAATTTTATGTAATAATTAATTCTTATCAATTTATTAAGTTATAAGTACATTTTCAAATCAAATGTATTTTATAGCAATAGATTAGGTATACATAGCAAAATATGTATACAATTTTTGACATGTAATTATTATTACCCAATAAAGACTATTATGACTATTATGAAATCAAATCATGCCGAGTTACATTCGAATTCATTCAGTAAAACGTCGTGATGAGCTGTTAAAGAATTTTACTGCTCTCTCCCAGCGGAACCTTACTGAATTCCGGGATAAAATTTATCTTTCCTCATAGTATGAATTAAAATCATGCCGAGTTGCATACGAATTCAATAAGAAGTTCTGTCGGCGGTTAAAGAATTTTACTTTCATCCTCTCTCCCAGGGGAACCCTACTGAATTCCAGGACAAAATGTATCCCATATCCTTCCTTGTAGTATGAACTCCAATCGTAACAATTCAGTCCAACTCATTCAGCAGTTTCGGCGTAATGCACGGTGAAGGAATTTTACTTTCATCCCTTCTCCCAGGGGAACCTTACTAAATTCCGGGATAAAAAGTATCCTATGTCCTTCCTCGTAGTATGACCAAAAAACATGCCGAGTTTCATTTCAACACCTTCAGTAGTTTCGGCGTGATGCGCGTTTAAGAAACAGACAGACAGACAGACAGACATGAATGAAAGAAATTACAGTTTTGGCTTCAGTATCGTTAATAGAGTGCCCTCCAAAAAAATTTACAAAAATCTTCTATGTACAGAATTGGACCTGTTACAGTTTTATTAGAAGTATAGATATAACCCTTTATTTCAAACTATTTACGTTACCTACTATTCACAAAAATCAAGAACACTTAGTAGTTTGTTTGCCGCAAGGCTAAGGCCCCAAACAAGGTTTCTTCATTCCATTCTTCATTCATACCTTCCCACACTGCGGATAATGCGTTTTAAGGTAATATGGTCCCGTTGGCACCCTTTCGGTACGGAATTGCATCAAAGAAATAGGAGTGGCAAAATTTTGCTAACAATTACCTGACCGAATCCGAAGACCGCTGGCAAAGACTGTGGAGCTCCGAAGTTGAAAGCAGGTGTTGACGCAGGCGCCATTGCGGGCGCCTCGAAGGTGGACATCGAAGGGGTCGAAGTTCCGAAAGGTGAAGGATTATGCACTCCGAACATTGGGGAGTTTCCGAACATAGAAGAGGGTTGTTGAGTTGGAGCTTGGTTAGAAAACATAGTCGGCTGGCTTGTGTTGTTCTGGTTCATACCAAACATATTTTGTGCAGGTTGCGGAGTCGCTCCAAACACGAGTGGTGCCTGAGCAAGGTTGCTCGTAGGCGTCCCGAAAGGCGAAGGAGACGGCGTCGCCCCGAACGAAAACTGCGGCTTTGCTGGAGTGGACATGAAAGGATTCACTTGGTTTGTCTGTTCAGAGGTGTTAGGCCACATACTCGTGTTTTCCTTAGCAGGCGCGTTATATATGGGAGTGCCGCCGAGGGGACCGTTACCGCTTGGCGCGCCTCCCAGAGGGTTGCTGGACATTCCACCCCCAAGAGGATTTGAAGTGATGCCATTTCCGCCCATGGGACTGCTGGCAGGTGCATTAGACAATGGATTCGTGGTCAGACCAAAGGCGCTCGAGTTGCTCTGCGGCGTTGCACCAAACATAGGCGCGGAAGTACTGGAACCGAAGGTAAAGTTAAACTTTTTGGGTTCGCTCGGTGCGGACGTCGAGCTTGTGCTCTGATTACTTCCAAAACTAAACATGGGCGGAGCAGCGGCGGGAGCAGCGGCGGGCGCAGCGGCAGCCACGGGCTCGGCGGCACTGGCGGACACGGTGGTCAGCGTAGCGGGCGATGCGTTCATTCCACTGTTGTTCTGGAAGGCTGACGGCGCTGGCGTCGGATTCTCGGACTTCGAGAAGAACGAAACTGTAGGAGATGGTACGGTTGCGTCCGTTTTTGCGAACATTCCTAACATGGAGGGTCGAGTCAGCGTGTTTTGAGTAGTCAACGAGCTGGTCGCCGCCACAGAAGCCGGCGGAGCGAACAAACCACCACTACTCGGCTTCGCTGAAAATGAAAACTGTGGTTTCGTTTCTTCCTTATTTGGAGACATTGCCTTATATTCCGAAGAATTCTTCAGGAATGCATTCATAGCGTTCAGAGGGTTCGCCGTGGGGTCAGACGCAGTGAACAACCCTGTCAAAGGTTTAGCTGTCTCCGGAGCCTTCAAAGAAATGGAGGGTACTTCTTGTGGTTTTTCAGTTCCTTCAACTGGCTTTACAATATCCGGTAACTTGGTATCACTCAGCGGCTTGAAGGTGAAATTAATACTGGCGGTGGATGTAAAACTTTGTTTAGGAATCCCAAATGAGAAAGAAGGTTTAGGATCTTCATTAGTCTTATAATCCTTGTTTTGGGCTGGTAAAGTAAAGGTAAAGGTCGACGTTTCTGAAATAATGTTATTATTCGTTTCAGATTCGTCCATTTTCTTTGGAAGATCGTATACTATTTTAGTCTGATTCTTTTCATAAAATTTCGGATCTATACCAAATTTAAAACTCGTATTGGGTTCTACGTCAAATTTAAAATTTGAGAATTTTGGGGGAGATTTGTCTCTGCCGTCTTTGGCAGTTTCGCAACACATGCACGTCGTTTTATCATTTGCATTGCTAGCCAGGCAAACGCGACATTCCCAGTTTGACTTCTGGGCTTCCACTATTTCAGCCAGTTTGCTGTCAGGTTTATTGAAAAAGTTGCTTGAACTGAAACTTGGCAGCGATTTCGCGGCAGGCTTCGTGCCGGGTTTGGCTCCACCGCAGGCCGCGCATTTGTCTATGCTAGGCGTGTTTGTAATCATACAATCGTTGCACCTCCAATCTTTAGTAGAGGCAGACGTCAATACGTCTACTTTATCAGGAACGGCAGCAGTTAGAGCAGTTGATTTTTTAGAGTTTCGATTTCCGCAACAAACGCAATTGTCCGTGCTATCATCATTCTTGAACAAGCAGTCACAGCATTTCCATTTATTTCGACCATCGCAACTAACGCGTTCGTTCGCGCCAGCTTTAGCGGCAGACGTCACTACGTCTGCCTTGTCAAGAAAATCAGCAGGTTTAGAGCTACAGGCGCAATCGTCCTTGCTTTCATCATTCTCAACCCAACACTTCACGCATTTCCATTTTATTGATGTTTTATTGGTTACTGGAACCTGATTTGCTGTTGTTTTTGGAGTGGCAGCAATTTTCTCACAATTCACACATTTATCCGAGTTAGTATGTCTGTTAGCAAGTTTACAAACGCTGCATTTGGCTGTGGTTTCGCTAGCTTTCGGCGCTGTATGCTTTGATACCTGGCTTGCTCCACAACAGACACAATTTTGCTTGTCCGCTTTGTTAGATACCCAACAATCTGGGCATTTCCAATCGATTGGTTTTGTTGCGGCTCTGGCAAATGTAATAACAGATTTTTCAAAACTTAAACTTCTGGTTAATGGTTTTTTACCTGTTACGCATTTGGTTATCGCATCACTGTTTTGATTTCCAAATGAGAATTTAGGAGGGGATATATTGGCCGCCGCCTCGTCTGGAATGCCGAAATCATATGCAGAAGAAGGCGAGGAAACCCTATTCCTATCTAAATCAACTGGAAGAGGCGTAGAAAACTTGAAAGATTCGCTACTCGGCGGGTTCCATGAAGTTTTAGGGACAGATCCTCCGAATGAGAATTTCGGCAAATCCTTATCGTCGATTTGCAAAACAGCTGAGGGAAGGTCGAGTGATTCCGGCATGCCGAAGGTGTCTCCCCGACTTGTCCTCGTCAAGTGTGCCTTGAGTTTAGATTGCGACTTGCCGGGGCCTGGCACGGAGCTTTGGTCTCTGAAAAAAAATTCGTTATACTTAGTCATATTGATCAGAGTAATAAGTTAATCATATTAAGATAGGTATAATGGGATGTGTTGCAGCCAAACATAAAATTTTAGATCTTTCTTAATTTTGGCAAATGATCGCAAAAGTCATGAAACAAAGAAAGAAAATTTTCAAAACTTTGGTACTTGCAATCTTATTTATAAATATAACCATGGCAGTATAGGAACCAATATAGAAACATACCTGTTGATTGGATCATAGCCACGAAATGAGAGGGTACTGCTGTGCGAGGCAATGATCTGCCTGGCAGCTTTAGTAGAATCCATCAGACGATTCCTCGCCTTCATGCGTATTACTGATGCTGTTGACGGTATATACAGCTCTTGTGTCTTGTAAGCTACAAGCAAAAATTACCCATCAATATCGTAACAACCGACGGACTTTACTAGCCCCAGAACCAGGGGGGTTTTATAAGTTAGGTTAGTCTTTAACAACCCAGAGAGGGGTGTTTTCTGAGTACTACCTGTGTCTATAGTCCATATGTATATTGTAGCCCGTACACAAATGAACGGATTGTTTATTTATTAATTTTTGATTTACTTAGAAGGTTTTTGTTCAACCGTTTTCTTAACTAAGATTGAAGAAAATCTGTATAGCCGTTTTAATCTTATGATGGTTGAAAGTCAAAAATTATTGAAAAATTTAGAATTTTACTCAAGTAAGCTTGCTGCATAGATTTTCACTTACAATTCCTGGTACTAGTGAAAGGGTCAGGCAAACTCCTGTTGAAATCAGTTAGCTCCGACAGATCATATCTAGGTATCCTCCGCGCATCAAGCAATGGGGATGAGTAGTTCTCGAGGAGATCCATTACGCGTCTGGAGGAAGTGCTCAAGTTAACAGAATCAGCATCTTTAGTATCATTGACGTAAGTCATCTTGCGTTGTTTGATATTTGGTTCATTGATGTAGGTGGCCGACGATGCTCCTCCGTACATAGTCATTCCGGAGTAGAATGGAGAACAAAGCAGGTTTGGTTGGAAGTGTGGCCGTTTTGGATCCTTCATTGTGTTAGAAGCTGTTTCTGCTGAAAGAAAGAAGAAGTTCGTTTTAGTTCAAGGGCAGAAGGTAAATTAACACAATATGAATGAAGAAAAGCCTTACCACAAGCCATCAAAGCTTGCTCTTGTTGATCATCATTATTGAACAGTGATTTTCTCTTCAGTGAACTAGTTTGGTCTATGACTGACACAGTATTATGTTGATGAACATCTGCCTCACTCCGATCCATCATTGGGTTGTTATTCAAGCCCTCAGATAGTGCTCTTATAGGTGTCGAGTTCAAGTTGGTTTCCTGTCTGTAGGTGCTTCGACCAGGAGGGGACTGTATGGCCTGGTACAAAACACTGCTAGACTCAGTGATAACATTACTGGTGAGTGTTGTCTGCAAGAATAAACATGATTTTGTTAACGAAGTAAAAAGAAGATTTGTTATTAAAATTTAATTTTTTAGATAAAACGAAAAACAGACTTCGAATTATATATATAAAATTACACTAGTTTTTAAGTTTTGCCGATATTGATTCCTCTTTTTTAAAAGTCCGTTAAAAGGGGAGCACTGTGTCAATATTTTATTTGCTAGCAGTGAAAGTGCATGAAGCGAAACTCAAAAAGAATAAAAAAAAAATCGCGCATTTAAGACCATGGTCATAAACATAACATTTAAAAGAAATTTTAATGTATAACTAAACTGCTGCTCAATAAGAATATACACTCACATCAGATGTAGTCAGTTGAGAGTAGCTTATAGGAGATGAAAAACGGAGTCTCTTTGCCGGTGGTGCAGTAACTGGGCTTTCAGGGGCCTCATCTTCTGTTGAGGAGTCTGTGCCATCAGCAACAGCACCCGATCCATTGGTCCTGGATGAGGTGGGGCTTCTGAACCACTTGGTAATGCCTGCTGGCAGGAGGCCGGATACTCGTGATGTTACATTTCTGACGAAGGACTAGAAAATATTTTTTATGAGATAAGTGCTTTATCTAACTATTATAAAATATAAAAAATACTTAAACTAACAATTGCTAACTCTAAATGAGCTTTTGGTGGTTGTCTCACTAGCATCCCACTGCGGCATCAAAGCCTCCAAACCCTTCCAACTATCACTCTTCTTAGCTTCTCATCTCCCATCTATCTAGACCAGCCATTCTCAACCTTCTTTTCCTCTGAGCCACCTAGTTGCTGCTGTTTTACCTTGCGGGCCATAATAATCTGGCCTGCACCAACTTAACTGTTAAGTTGTAGTTTAATATATGATAAGTTTTAATAACACCCAAATAAATGTGATTTTTGACACATTTTATGCATAACTATAGGTAGACCACACAACTGGCGGATCCATGTAGAACTTTGTCACAATAAGAAAATAAACGCCAAACACAGTAAGAAACGCCACTTTCGGCGTTTGTTACTGTGACATGGTTTACAGTGATCCGCCACTAGTATGGTTTACCTATAGCTTTTGCTAGCGGTTCGTTCAAGTTTTCTCGGATAAAGTAGCCTGTGTGTTATTCTGTATTGTGCCTTTCTGTTCAATATCAATACTGCCATGTTTCTGGCCATTACTTTGCAAAAAAAAAACAGATTAAAGTTTTTGTATTCATATTTTCATTGTTATTGACATAATGTATAATAATGTAGTATTTCAAGGCAATGGCGATAGTTTTATATCATTGAAACATATTTTTTTATTATTTATAAGGATTATAATGTCGAAAACCCTGCTAGCTCTATACAAATTATGAAAATGGAAATAATGTTTACGTGTGAATTGGAGACAAAGAGCGAAAAGGTGCTTTTTTTAAATATTGTCACATTACTAACTGTCTGCTACGTAGATAATGGGTCTGGTTATAACACATCAATTTCATTTTGTTGAGCTTTTACCAATATTGGAAAGTTCTGAAAAATTTTATTCAATGTACATCTTGTTTTCGAAGCCCTGACTGTTAATTTCTCTAGAAATAATAATAAAACGTGCCTAAAGCGTAAAATCCTTCTACAAGCTTTGTTCTAAGTTGTTTTTGTTTGACCTTTTGCTCTTGCCGGGATCCCGTAAAAAAACAAATCAAGTTCTGTCGAAATAAAATTATTACGAGACTTAGGCTAGACGCAAACGGACCACTAGCACAGCCGCCGGTGGCGAGCGACAAGCTGTTTTTTCTATTTTGTAGGTACTAATAATGTGGTCGCTTCCGAACACTTCTGGCTATCGCGAATTTCCGCGACTGTTACAAAGGTGGCGGTAGCGCGCGACAGCCTCCGGTTGCCCGTTTGCGCCTGCCTTAAAGTGTAACACCATGCTACATCTTTTGTTCTAAGTTTTAATTACTTTATGTTTTATAATTTGTTTTGATTTTGTTTTTCAAAGTTCTTCAATCAACATTTCATTTTATACAAACACAATTTCCAAACACAAACATAATCACGGGTACCTAAATCCACATCATGCAATACCAGGAATAGAGAAAACTTGTTATTCATATAGTTTATATTGAATGCGAACAGCAAACGGCGCGGCGGCGGCGGCGGCCGGCCTACCCTCAACCTTCCACAGAACAGCAATAAAATAAAAATAACTTCCATTTTGTGGTTCAGAAAACAGAATAATTAAACTTTTAAAATTTCGGCATCACAATTTGTATGGAAAATATTCTTTTTCATTTTTCATTGATTTTTCTTTAAATCTGTACAGGCGCACGAAATGTATTATTATTTCAAATTTCAAGTTGATAGCTGCAGTAGTTTTTGAGTTATTAAGGAAGGAAAAAAGGACAGACAAAGCGAGACCATAAGGGTTTCGAAACCGATCTTTGATCTTCGAAACCCTAATAAAAAGGATGGCATAATTTTTATGGATACCTTTCAACACCAGATTATTGAGAAATCTCACAGCTGCTTCAGAAAACAACACAGTCATAATTGCTTGTGACTTTAATTACCCTACCCTCATGTGCTCGATCCTCTCTACAGACCAACCTGGTGCAGCCGATCTTTTCTAAAACATGTTTATTCAAAGTAATTTACACCAACTACTAGTAGAACCGTTTTAGAGAGAGATGAGTCAGAGCCCCATAGCTTTAGAATTTTAACGTTTTGGTGAAAGGCCACAAACCACCTATAGGTAAAAGTGATCACTGCATACTGGAGTTTAACATTAAATGTCTTGTACAAAAGGTAAATGAAGCTACCATCATAACTTGTAACCCATCAAACACTAACATTGCATACACTAACATTGCACTTGCTAAAATCACTTCCTGAGTAACTGAGTGGTGCACAATTAGTAACAGCTCCTTCTGTAAATAGCTTCAAAAACAGACTCAACCACTGGTTATGAATGTACAATCTGACCACTTTAAGGGATGAACTGCTGTAGTGAAAATCTTTAAAAGCACTGTGTTATACACATATCAGCTCTGAGCTGCTTGTCGACAATTTAATAATTATAATAATAAGTTCTTTACTTGACCTAGACACATGCTGAGATTCCACAAAATAAACAAAATTATTGTTTGTGTGCAGTTCTTGTACTTAGTGATTAAGGGTCGATATAATTATTGATTAATTGAGTGAATTGATGGTATAAATTATGACAGTAAGTAGTTTATAAAATCTTAAACTGGCACGGAGCCGCCGATGGCTCAGCTAGAAATGGAACGGAAAATGCCCTCGCACGCACCAGGCCACCTGTGCGGGAGGTGTGGAATTAGATACTCACACATTTTAGACCTCTGATTTGCCATTGGGTCCAGGGTTTAAGCCCTAAGCCTTTAAATACTTGAACTTAATGCTAGACTTCAGGTTGCATAGAAACAACTGGTGTGCTGCAGATTGAGTTTACCTGACTTAGAACTTTTTTCAGTGAGACTTTCATCAACCTCAAGTCATATTGATAAAGATAAACCTAGTATGATGCAATCAATAGTATGAAAGGTGAATGTGGGTGTATAGATTTGAGTCATAATGTGATATTCTAAGATAAGCATTTATTCATACCAAAAAACCATGTAGAATGCCATAGTTTTAGTACCATAGCTCAAAGAAAAGCCACATGTACTTAGTTTAATTTAGGTAATCTGCCAAAAACTAAAATGATCTAAGCTACCTAATATAATACAAAGGAAGGGCTAGATTTCAAATTGCATGTCCATTACAGGGGGTATCTAAAGCATTTATCCTTACAACATTCTAACAATCCTGATAAAAGGACTGAATCAAAGATGTCCGAGTATGATTTATATTTATCATAACGATCCTTTAGTAAATAGCGGGCCGTGTAGAATGTGTTAAAAATACATCTACGCGTGAGGCCCGAAGGCCCCACGGATTATTAAGTTGGATAATAACACTATCACGACAATCAAAGCGGGAATTGAAAAACTTACACTGTTTGAAATCCCAGTGGATAACCGAGCACGCTTCTCTTTATTTGTTGAAAAGACGAAACTCATTTTGAATAAATTCACACAGGTTCATTGGCGCACTATAACGATTAAAAATGATTTTGGCTACCAAAATTTATTCACAACTGACAAAAACGTGACTAACATGGCGGGCGGCGGGCGTGAAATAAGGGATTGAAAATAAGCGAACTGTCACTACATGTTTTGTTGTTGTCGGCACACTTTAGATAAACAACTTCACAGTATTGCAACTTCAACACCAAGGAAATGTATAATTATCAAAAATCAAAGTCTTTTCATACTGAAATCACTGGAGAATATGTACGCAAAATCGCAATAATGAAGCGGCACTTTCAATCAAATCAAAGCAAACCAAACAAAGACAAACAATGTGTCTTGGTGATTTTTAGTTGTTTGTCTATTTTCACTTCTCTGATTTGGATTGTGATCTTTTGAGCCATTTTCAATAAATCAATATCTTCTAACCCTATGCTCAGACAGGAGCAATGAAGTATTATTCGAAGGTTCTGTTCTAATAAATTCTATCAGAACCTCAGACAAACGATCCTAGGATCGTTTTTCTGAGATCAGAACAGAACCTTCGAACAAGGAGTAGAGACAATATTTTTTTCTCGATGTATTATTATAACTTTCGATCAGGTATTCAGCGGCCTGGCGAAAACCTTGATCGATGACCAGACAAGATATTAGTAGTTTATATTATTTTGTTAGCCCCTAGTGTCCCACTGTTCCTACCTATCGAGATAAAACAAGCTATACTAAAACTAAAGAAGAACAAGTCACCAGGAGAAGATGGTCTGTCTACTGATACGATTCTAGCCATGATAGAGCCCCTGGTTCCTCATCTCACTGAATTATTCAATGCTATACTGGAGCAAGAGGTAATACCCGAAGACTGGAATAATTCGATCATAACCTTACTATACAAAAAAGGTGATCCAAGGCTAATTGATAATTACAGACCCATAAGCCTTATACCAACACTGTACAAATTGTTTTCGTCTACCTTACTGCACAGAATATCAAAAACCTTAGATGAACAGCAACCAAGGGAACAGGCTGGATTCAGAAAAGGCTACTCTACAACAGACCACATTTTCACATTAACACAATGTATAGAGAAATGCAATGAATACAATAAGATCATCTATATAGCATTCATTGATTATACGAAGGCGTTTGATTCGATCTCACACAACCACCTATGGGAAAGCTTGAAGGAACAAGGAATAGAGTTAAAGTATGTCAATCTTCTGAAAACAATTTACACTCAGTCTTGCGCCAAAATTAAATTGGAAACAACAGGTACCACTTTCGAGATCAAACGAGGAGTTAAACAAGGAGACCCGATTTCACCGAAGTTATTTACAGCTATATTAGAAACCATGTTTAGAAAGCTAGATTGGGCGAAACTTGGTCTGAACGTAAACGGAGAACGATTAACGCATCTAAGATTTGCGGACGATATAGTTGTCTTGGCAGACAAACACGAAGACCTTCAATTTATGCTCAGATCATTAGATACAGAGAGTCGCAAAATAGGATTATACATGAACTTAAGTAAAACAAAAGCAATGACAAATGGAGACCACAAGCCTATTCAGCTCGAAAGTGGTGCTGTAGAGTATGTAAAAGACTATATATACCTGGGACAACTAATATCATTCGAAGATGCCATCACAAAAGAAGTAGATAGAAGAATAGCCATGTCCTGGAGGAAGTACTGGTCCCAAAAAGACATCTTTAAGAGCAAGCTACCAATACGCCTGAAGAAAAAACTAATGGATAATACAATTCTCCCTACCCTACTATATGGCAGTCAAAGCTGGCCCTTGACAAAAGATATTATTAGAAAAATAGCCACCTTCCAGAGAGCAACAGAAAGGTCTATGCTCGGCCTGAAGCTTAAGGATAAAGTTAGGAGCGAGCATATTAGAAACACTACTAAAGTCACTGATGCAGTGGGTATGCTTTGCAAACTGAAGTGGAAGTGGGCGGGCCACGTCTCGAGAGCACAGGACGAGAGGTGGAGTGAACGAATCCTGCACTGGTACCCGCGAGACGCCTCACGCTCACGAGGCAGACCAAGAAAAAGATGGCACGACGACCTGGTACAGGCTGCTACAACGACATGGACCCGTCTGGCGAAAGATCGCAACAAATGGAACAGCATGGAGGAGGCCTACACCCAATCTTAGGTGTCCAATTAAAAAGATATTATACTTGAAATACTTCTAAATAAAATGTTTAAAACTATAGTGAGTGATCATAAAAACTGTAAAATTATTGGAAATAAAGGCTTTATTTATTTTATTTATTTATTTATTTATTTATTATTTTGTTTAGTATTTATAGGTATGTAGTTGACACAAACGACATAAGTCCTAGAAAATGGATCTTTAGGGCTTATTTTGAATTTCAAACTGTTAATACAATACTTGTAATAGCACGAAAAATAGCTCTCACAAAAAAAAAAATAACGTGTGCGGTAAAAGGTTGTTCAAATGTCAGTAATAAGAAAACAGCACTACAACAGTCTCATTAAACTGAAATAAACTTAAAGGTAATACTTTTGTAATTACTTAAATAGTCATAAAAACTCCTAAATAAATTGAAAAGTAGCTCTCACAAAAAAAAAAAATAACGTGTGTGGTAATCATTTGTTTAAGACTTTTAGAAGTTAAGTCCTTGTTTGTAAGTTAGAAGTTTAAGTTTTGGTGATACGCTTTGAATTGTTATGTTTTGAGTTTTTTTTAATTTTAAATTGTATATAGTCCACACCGTGTTAGTTTTGCTATTGTATAACTTTGCGAGTTCACCTGTTACCAGTTCTCTTATGATGAACATAAACTGTTCATGGCGGGCGGTATGTTTAGACGATTTTTATAGAACATCAATTTAGTCCCATCGGAAAATAACTAGATGTCGCTTGTAAAAGTGACCGAAGGCTAGATCACGCTGAAGAGAACGCACGGGTTCTGGCTATAAGGTTCGGGTGAATTTTTGTTTGTGAGCTCACTTAGAACGTTTAGGTGTCTTTTACTTTGCAATAAAGTACCATTGCGAATTACAAAGCGCCGTTTTACTCGTGCGAAGCCGCGGTCAGAAACTAGTTATTTTTAGTTTTAATTGTATCCCTGAAATTTGTTTTAAGTTTATTTAAAATACATATTTCTGGCCAACTTTTGTTAACTTATTTAAATTTGTTTGTCCAAAATGACCCTTTTGTATAGGTACTGTAGGTAGATACCAATTTATAACACCTACCATGTTTGACGCAAATAAATCTTTGAATCTTGAATCTTGAATCTATAGTTTTATCAATAAATGATTCGTTATATTTTTCTGAATTCTGTTGATTTAATAATCCATTTAAAAATTAACAGTCAATATTATTTTCCGGTAAGTAATTAATTACTTACAAAATAAAATAAAATAAATTCGACTTTACATATCTCTTGTTCCGTATGCACAAAACTTGTCAGGCTCTGCGCAAACGGTCTGCGTCAAAACAAGTCGTAGACAATTTTGAGTGTCATTTTTCGTATCGTATTCGTATAGTGTATCTACAGGGGGAAGCCGCGGAATTTTTGATCAAAGACACTATCGAAAGAATTTCCTGAAAACCTCAAATGCGAACCAAAAGATAATATTTTTATGAAACACCTCAAAACTATTTTATAACAAAAATGTTACTATTCAGTTCACGAATTCTTCTCCGATGATAGTTTAAAGCGAATAACCAAAAGTGTACTAGCTGACCTACTATCCTATAGATTAAGTTAGAAAGTAAGTACCTATAACCCTACCTATATACCTACCTAATCATGACATACACCTATTTTATAAGAATTTATTTAACGTTGTAAATATGTCATTATCAATAAGTACCTACATAATAAGCATGCCTACCTTTTGTTACACTATTATTTATTACCTACCTATCTAGACATAGATTAAATTGATAAAATTTGACTATCCCAAATCTGACATTAATTTGCGATCGTTTTATTAAATTGAAAACCTGACTAAACCTTATTCAATTCAATTAATTACTTATTCTTGCCTTTTATAATAACTACTTATTTTAAAAATTACATTCCTAAACTATCTTATTCCATAAATATGAAATATCAAAGTTGTCAATCTAACATGAGCGAACCCAAAATAATTGTAGCGCCCTGACAGGGTTTTTATGCATTGTGTACCCACTAAGACTACCTACACTTAAGAACAATACCTGTATGCATAAAATCACAATAAATTATATGAATATGAATATGAATTTTCCAAATTGGTACATTTTGACGTCTATGGTTGTTTTCATTTCATTTGACACTGACATACCCTAATTTCTAGTTGAGGCCCTGCCACTTGAGATATTTGGAACAATTTTTTTCTATATAAAATAGCAAATAGAAAACGCTCATTTGTTTTTAAAATCGTGCTAGTTACTAAACAAAAGACAAAAGATAGGTACGCATTTGGCGCTTTATTACCTTTTTGATTGGGTGACTCAGGCCATAGACTTTCTAGAGGAAGAATTATACTAGGAAAAGTAAAATAAATAATTAAATCACTAATATTAAGAGAGTGAAACTTGAAAGTTTAGATGTTGAGATGGATGGACTTTGACTTCTTAACGTCGAAACGACTGAACGAATCAACGTAATGAAATTTTGCATAGAAGGAGCTCTAGACCTCGAATAAAACATAGTCCACGTTTTATCCCATAAATCGGCTCCCATGGGATAAAAATAACTTTGAAACGTTTTCAAAAACAACTCGTCCAAACGCGGGTAGAAACTAGTCAGACTTAAATAAACAATGATTATGCGTCTATCCCAGGCCCGCAATTTTTAAGCGCGTCTTGTGTTGACAAATCGCGGCTGTGGGGTAGGTACCTAGAGGCTTGTTGCTTTTCTTGATAGATTTTCATAGAGAAATCTTGTAGATTAATGACAGAGTCGTTTTTCAAGAAGTTGAAGCAATTTTTGTGCACATTCGTTCATTCTCGAAATTCGTTTCGCAACTCGTCAAAGTTTTAGTTTTCTACAATCATGAATCAATCAATCACTCACTGATAGAGATGGGCGTTGTCGTTGAATTTCCACAACGATGCGCATCGTTTTTGTCAGAATGGCATCCGTTGTGAACAACGATGTGGCCGCCAACGATGTCGGCCGGGTTGCTAACACAACACTGACACTAGGGTGTCGATGTTGCCGCCAACGATGACAGCCGGGTTGCTAACACAACACTGACACTAGGGTGTCGATGTTGCCGCCAACGATGTCGGCCGGGTTGCTAACACAACACTGACACTAGGGTGTCGCAGTAGATAACTAGACAATTACCAGTTGCCAATTCAATCAATGTTCCCGTACAACGTTTTTTGAAAACAAAACAAGAACACAAGTACCTACTACCTACCTATTAGACCTATTAAACCTATCCAAAGCAAACCAAACAAGTAAATTACTAGGTACCTAGTAATTTAGGTAGGTGTAGGTAGTACCTACCTATTAGACCTATTAAACCTATCTAAAGCAAACCAAACAATTAAATTAGTAGGTACTTACCTACCTACCTACCTATTAGACCTATTAAACCTATCCAAAGCAAACGAAACAAGTAAATTACTAGGTACCTACCTACCTACCTATTAGACCTATTAAACCTATCTAAAGGAAACCAAACAATTAAATTAGTAGGTACCTGTACCTACCTACCTACCTACCTATTAGACCTATTAAACCTATATAAAGCAAACCAAACAATTAAATTAGTAGGTACTTACCTACCTACCTACCTACCTATTAGACCTATTAAACCTATCTAAAGCAAACCAAACAATTAAATTAGTAGGTACCTACCTACACCTACCCTACTTGAGGGAATATTTTTTTGTAAGAAATATTCCCTCGAAAAAAAATCCAAACAAACGACAAGAATAACGAGCATAATGAAACTTACTGGAAGTGACATGAGCGTTTTAGACGGGTAGGTCCTAAATTACAGAATTTGAACAAATACAAATAATTCAATATCTAACTTGGTTCCTTGTACCTAGTAGGGTAAATCTAAAATACCATAATACTTATATTAAAACGAGACAATTGATAAAAAAATTAGATATCGTATTTTTTTTTAATAATAAATAACATTGGTACCTACATGGTTCATGCCATATCTAGTTAGATATAATAAAACGTTCAGTTCTATGTTCTAGCATCCTCTCCTCTCGCTCACACACACGCAGGCATGCGGGCGGTGAGGTATGGATGGATGTCGTTGCTTAGGTTTGGCAATCGGCATTACTCGGCTGACTTCGTTTTTCGCCATCCGATGCCGCGCCATAACCTCCCCGCTCTTCCGATGTCGGTGTGACGTTCGTTTGTTGTCGGTGGCGATCGGCATTACTCGGTTCGGCATCTCGATGTCGCAGGCATCCGTTGTTCACCTATCCGCCATCCGATGGGAACATCGTACACTGACATCGTTGGTCAACAACGATGTGAGTAAAAACGACCACCTCTACTCACTGATCGGTTCACGAAAATTTGTAGAAGCTGTCTTGAATTTATTATTTTAATTATCATTTTTGTTATTTTGACGTCGTACAACTATTCTCCTCGGATTTTGAGTGTAATAATTGGTCGAGGAAGTCAAGTGCACAGTGTACACTTACACTTGGTTCGACGTTCGTTGTTGATGTGTGGTGTAAATCAGGGTTGGGCTTTGGCCTTGAGTAGTTGGACATAGGACCATGGATCAAGACCATCATCCAAAATTGAGCCCGGTGCGAGCATTCCAAGGTACCTGTGTGCCAACATTTAGTAAATTTGTCATAAGTCAGATAGTGTTTGTTCAAAGTCCTTGAAGTTTTTCTGTGGGTGTGTTATTTGTTCAATATGGTATCATTATTTCTCCAGCTCTTCATGGCAGTATGGAAGAAGATAACAATACAAGCTTGTCAGAATTCCACGACTATGAACCAAGTTTGGAGTTTGATGACTCAGAATTGGTTCAAGCACCAGGTCTTGGTAAGTTTTTTTCTGCAGCTTTTAATCAACTACCTTCAATTATGTTACTTTTTATACAACCTTATACAACCATGTGGTCTGCAATTTCTTCTGGCCCATGCCAGAAGAAATTACAGACCACAATACACCGATGTAAACACAGATGCAGAAATTTCAAACATTTCCTCAGGAGGTACTTAGATTGAAATTGAATTAAGGATTATCTGTAGACCAGAAGCAAGTGGTTCCGCTAACAGTGCATTTGCATTTAATGTACTTATAATTATGTGTGACTTTGGATGGTTATTATCTATCTAGGTACTTTAAAGGGTTGGTTTACTCTTTTGGAAAGTCGTGCAATCGCTCCTTGAGGTTTGCTCTGAAAATCTATTCCGGCGCTCGCGACCAGTATTAACTTCTCACACCTGCATTCATGTTGCTTGTAATGGCGGAATCTCGTCTTTGCCGCTCACAGCGGATGGTTGAATAATTTTGAATGTTTCGACTTTTGTGATCGCATCGCATCTCCAACTATATTATGTTAATGTTGTCGAGAGAATACAATATTCGTTATATTATATCATCCCGCGGGTCGTGACCTAGCGATCCTTCGCAAGGATTAACATTGTGGACCTATAAACTTTGGTGCATGAATTGTGAACTGGATTTTGGATTGCAGTGAACGATTGGAGCTGATCGTAGACGCCCAGACAGGTAAGCCTTCTCAAGTACTTGCAGGGTTTTAACTGTCCTACGTCAGAACATCGCATTTTAGGTTTTTTTCAATGAACCAGCAACCCTCATATTTTGAGGAAAAACACCGCGTATCATTTTGCGATTAATTTCTATAATTTGTTAACGCACGCTGAACGATACGCACAATATTGGTCCTTTGAGCCGGATAATGTTGTCCTATTACCTATAAAAATCAAAAAATTAAAAATTATTACATAAAATTGCGTATCGTTTTAGGAAACTCGTCCTTATTGCGGTCAACGTAAGGTCTAATATCATCTGCATTCTTTATCGAAGTCCAGTTACATTTTGTAATTATAGTTATAATTTTCACCTGTATATTACTAAATCATAATGTGAGTTATTAAGTCATAAAATATTATTAAAGTAATTTGTGTCGTAAAATAAGAAATTGTCCAAGAACTACGCATAAAATTCCATCATTTCTATTTAGCGGGTAGGTTCGTGGCCGGCTTGCAGTGCAGAACACGTCAAAAGCAGCGTGGTTGGGGTTATCACATCACATCGTATGTGTTGGATGACCTACGTTTCTACATTGACCTTGATTCCGGGAACCACAATCATTGTAGAACGGTTTTTGAGCTTTGTCATATTGATTTAGATATAGAACTGAATTCTTATAGGTAAATGTTATTCTATTTAATCGTCTCGTATTGTACGAGTAATTAATCGCAATACAGTCCACTCCGCATTTGATTCGATTATTGCAATTTAGTTAAATTAGTCGCATTCAATTTTATGTTGAATTTAAATTTGTCTTGTAGGTAAAATTGTTTAGCTACTCCGCACCTGCTTAACGCTACGGTTGTAAGATCGGATAAGTTATTTCTGTATTACACCTACGGGAAGTAGGTTTCCGCACGGTTGGTTATTATTTCCATACCTAAAAAAACCTAAGTTGTTTTTAAGGTTTCGAAGATCGAAGATCGGTTTCGAAACCCTTACGCTTTGTCTGTCCTTTTTTCCCTCCTTAATAACTCGGCAACTACTGCAGCTATCAACTTGAAATTTAAAATAATAATACATTTCGTGCGCCTGTACAGATTTAAACGAAAATAAATGAAAATGAATATTTTCCATACAAATTGTGATGCCGAAATTTTAAAAGATACCTACAGGGTCATGTGGGGTATCAAATGAAAGGTATCATTTTGTACATTTCAAAATAGTTTTTTAATTTTTTGTAGGTTTCATACTTTTTAAAATATTTCGAAAAAAGTCGAAAAAATACCCATTCCCCCCCCTATCTCCAAAGATTGCAGAGCGATCCATGTAAAAAGAATGGAGCGTTTATAGACATGGATCTATATTTTACAGGAAAAATATTGAGAAGTTTTAAAAAAAGAACACTTTTTGAAAAATGGTCAAAAAGGGGGGGAATAATTTTCAAAAGGGGAGGCTACCTCACCGAGTTGGGGTATCAAATGAAAGGTATCGGTTCGGACATTTCAAAACAATTTTTCAAATTTTTGTAGATGTAATATTTTGAAAAAAGTCGAAAAAATACCCATTCCCCCCTATCTACGAAGTTTGCAGAGTGATCCGTTTAAAATGTATGGAGCGTTTGTAGATATGGATCTATATTTTGCACGAAAAATATAGAGACGTTTGAAAAAAGAACACTTTTATTTTCACGAAATATTTTCAAAAAGTCGAAATATTTACCATTACCCTCTACCCACTTTAACCGAAGCATGCAGAGAGATCCATCTGAAATGTAGGTTGGTACCTACTATTTTTAGATATTCGTTAAATTGCGAAGTCTACCGGTATTTTTGGTACATATTTGTTGACAAACGTTCGAAACCCTCGGCGCGCGAGTTACACTCGCACTTGACGGATCTTGTTTTTATAATAACTTCAGAATTGTAACTGTTAGCCCTCAAAATTTGTAGCGTAAAAAGATGACTAAATAAATAATGATAAACAGTCACGTGTTTCAGGGTTTTTGAAATTCACACCAAAGGTCAATGGTGTGGAGTCAAAGTTAGACGACTCACTGACATATCACGAAATCTAAGGAAATAGAAGAGCTACGAAGCTGAAATTTTGCATGGAGATTTCTATTAAGACGTAGGCACCCTTTAAAAACGGAGTTTTGGAAATTCGTATTTTAAGGGGGTCAAAGGTCATTTTTATGATTACTATTAGAAAGTAGGCACTCGCTATTAACGGATTTTGGAAATTCTTATTCTAAGGTAGTTAAATTGGGCTCGTAATCGAATAAGTATTTTTTTAAACAAGTATTCTTAGAAGGATAAAAAAGGATTTATAGGTTTTCTCATAATAACTTTAAAATTGTAAAAGATTGGTTTTAAAACTTTAGCGTTGATAGTTTCCATGGAAACTAACATTACTTAGGGTTTTAGTATTACTAAAGTCCGCGCGAATGAAATCACGGCGGGTCAGCTATTAATGACATATTTAATATTTGCATACCTGCTTGCGGATCGAATATATTGTCATATAATCTTCTTGCATTTAATTATTGTATTCTGCAAATAAACGATTGATTGATTCTATCAACCCCCTTTCTCAGGAACGGGTGGAGGTATCGAGTTGAAATTAACATAAATACTTACGTCCGTAACTTCTTGAAGCCTCAATATTATATAAAACTTCTAGGTCAACGCAATCAAAAGTTACAGCCGTTTATGTCCGAATATTTTGAAATTTCCAAGGGAATCACATGCACACTAAACCTATTGGGTACTCCCGTAGACCTAGAATCATGAAATTTGGCAAGAAACAAGGTCTTACAATTATACGGAACCCTTAGTGCGCGAGTCCGACTCGCACTTGACGTTATATTTTTGTTTTCCTCGTTTAGGCCCAGCGCAAGCGCCATCTTGATTTTACTTTCATATTTTGTAGACAATAACGTCAATAAAACAAAAAACACTGCACCTTAGACCTGCCCGCTGCAAGGGTGCAGTGCAAGGTCAACTGATAAGAAATAATAACTCTTCCGCATCCCTGCATGCTGTCTATCTCGCTCAAACCTGTAGTCTAGTTCACTCTTATGATATGAGACTCGCTTACTAAAGAAACACCCTCAAATTTTTTTACTGACCGTACCTACGTCAGTTAAATCTCATGGACCCAATGAGAGTTCATGTATGAACCAGTAGTAATAGTAATTCAATGGTATGAACTTTTAAAATTTAAGTTATATTTTTCATGGACCCGCTGGGAAATAGAAAACAATAGAATCAAGGACCTCTGGGAATAAGCCAATTTTTCTACGTCTTAAAAACTAAAAAGTGAGTGTATTGACTCAATACACTCACTTCTACGTCTAAAACTTCATCCCGATTCGACACTCTCTTCATTCCAATTATCATTTCACTAGACCGTGTATTGAAGCATAGAATTTTCTGGAGATCTCTTTTATATGGGGAATCCAACTGAGCTTTTTTTCAATGACTAATGTCACCCAGATTTTTAACACTGGGGGAGAGAGGAATATCATTCCCCTCGTACTGCAGAGAGAGTAAGTTTCGACCATCTATTTTAGCCAGTTGACGTGAGCTACCGATTAAAATAGCCTGGCATTTGTCAAGGTTAACCTTAATGCCAAAAAGTGGACTAGGTTGAGTGTTTCTCACCATTGAGGAGCTTAATGGCATCGTCCAAACCATCTACAGAGGAGTGGTAGAGCTGGAGATCATCGGCATACATAATTATGATCACGAGAAAGAAGGGTGTGAGAAAGGAGGTTAATAAAGAGAGAAAAGGAGTGGAGAGAGAATTCCGAAACACCTTGAACTAAATTTACGAATGCGCCACCATAAGATAATGACTTACGTAGGGGAAATTTTGCATAAACACTTCGTTTTTCGCTCCACCCTAATGTCCATAAGGTGATGTACTGAAAACAGCAACTTAGTTGTGATAATTTGCGTGTTTTAAAAAACTATAAACCGGATTCAAATTTCTGGAAAATTAAATTGGTTTGGAAGTAGTTTTGAACCCGGAGCTCTTCGATAGCGCCGTCTAATATTTCAAGCGGCTACATCTAATTGAAATTCGAGTCTATTATAGTATAACGAATGACACATAGATGAAACGGCGAATGAAAGGAAACACGGAATACGTATTTTCGGTAAACGAATCGCACGTAACGGACAACCTTACTGTTGAACGTGCAAACGTGCGTTGCTTCGTACGCGTTATAAAATTACATCTTTGGTTTCGGATCCCTAAGAAATAAATGTAAAAACCATTTTCATGGAAGCGCGTCTTTTAATTCGCGTCTCAAAGTTCAATAAAGGTGGTACAGAAACTTACTGCATGTACCTCGTTTGCATGTAATTTCACTTTAAAACCGCCTTTGTATCGCATTTCAAACTATCATTTCACCCCCATGTCGCTACTACTGTAGCACTGAAGCCCGTTTAACGTGGGCCCTTTTCGGGTGTATAGCTGTGATATGAAGTAATTGAGAAGTTCTCTAACGCTACTGTAACTCCTATTTATGGAGACTAAGACGTTATAATTAAAACTTTATAAAACCTTCTATGCCACTGTTTTAGCGCTTTTTATACCGCTAGCGTGCTAGTTGGGCTGACACCGGTGGCCAGACACTCTGTTTAAAGTCATATGTATCTATATGCTTGGGTAAAGATGCTGAAGACAACTACCCATAATATCCTGGTTCTGAATCCAAAGTTAAACTCTCAGTTTAATTTTCACCTTTCAACATTTTGCATGCCCATAGCTTTATGTACCTAGATCTCACGTAAATATTGATTTCGATAGTACGGATTAACATGTCATATCGCGCAAAAAAGTTACAGAGCACTAAATAGTTCTGATTTCGGAAAAAAATCGAAAAATTTTGAAAAAGTTCCCGAGATGTTCGATGTTATCAAAGCCGCCAAGTTATTGTACTAGGTTCCACCTACTACTCTAGTTACCATATGGAACACAGTCCAAAAATTACATTTATAATAACTGACACATCATTAACCGATTGTTTTAAAATGTTATCAATATACATTTTAAATCTGATCCGTCTCCTATTTGTTGCGTTCTCTAAATAAGCAAGAGTTTGTTTTTATGCGAAAGAAACAAATTTGAATTGTATGACGAAAACTTTAACCCAGATAACCCTAATCTGGGCTAGAACTCGCTAAATATTAACCTCGTGTGGCTACTTTTCGATGACCCTAACGTATGTAGCTAAAAATGCATTGCTTAGGTAATACGCTCGATTTTCTAGGAACAACAGTGTTGGTACCAACACAACCCGGTAGAACCTGGCATCGAACGGTCGAGCCCGTGGCACCTGAAATTTAGATTTATTTCTGTCTCCTCTAAGTTATTGCCATGGCAAATTGTTTGCGGAAAATGTTAAAAATTAAACGTGAGTTAGCGTCATACGTTATTGTGTTTCGTTATTAACTAATGCATGCCCGCTGGATACTTTTATACATGATTTTGATATCCGTACTGCCGTCCTAATTGAGAGTATAAAAAAAAGACTACCAGTTACTAAAAAAAAAACAGTTTCGGGTTCCCTGTGGTGTGGATTGTAATATTGAGTGACCACATTGACCACTTTTATAAAATATACATATTTGATAGTTCTATTATGTTGAATTGAAATACAAAAATCTTTATTTTAAACAGAAAATTGGTAGGTATACGAAACAGTTACAACTTAAACTTATATTGTATTAGCACTAATATTACATGTGCGATAGTTTGTGTGAATGTTTGTTACCACGTATCTCCTAAACTACTTAACCGATTTAGATGAAATTTGGTATATAGATAGTTTAGGTTCTAGAATAACACATCGGCTAATTTAATTTATTCTCTAATTTTCATAAATTATCCTCTGAGGGGGTTAAAAGTAGTGGTAAACTTTATATGGAAAATTGTTATTCCTTGGTTCGATTCACTCAAAACTCGTTATAAATAAACTTTATAGTTAATAATGAATCAAACATTTTTTATTTTTACAAAACTACCCCTGGTGTGCAATAAATTTCTGGAAATTGTATGATATCCATGCCGACGAAGCTGCGGGGCGCAGTTAGTTATTATTATATGAGTAGGATTTCAAAAGCCCTCAAAAAGATGCGCATCACTGCTGAATTCACCTCAAAAATTGGCTTTTCAATTCCATTTTTAGACTGGAATCTTTCTACCATGTATTTATTTATATTTGACTAGGTGCTAAGCCGGCATGTGTTTTCAGCACCCTTACCACCGGAGCTGTTGGACTTGACCGATGGATTTCTGAAGCACTCGGTCAGCGATGGAACTATTGAAGAAAACTTCGAAGAGGAGCTCGCCCGTGCACCAGAAGTTTATTCAGAGGTTAGTACTACACACATTTACAATTTTTTAACACTTTCATAGCCCAAGACGCAGATGTCCTCTTGAGGCTCAGTGGTGCTGGGCAGTAAATGCGTTAATCGCAATCCTCATGATAATTTCTCAGACGGCACGGCGGTTAAAAAAAAATAAAACCGGCGAGAGCGCGCAGACGCGCCGTTACAATTCGATTGGTGCCGATTTTCATTTTTTGCATAATAAAATATTTTTCCGTGAGTTTGCTATATTTCCGCTTAAGACGCTGTCCAAACAGCGACACCGTAGAAAGTACACTTTTTCGTCGCACCGTTAGCCGTTCTCCGACATATTACAAGCCCAAAAAAAAAACAGTGTATAGTCAAATGTATGGAAAAAAGACTTATACAAAAATATTTTATAAAACGATCTAGGATCTTGAAGAAAATAATCACAAGAAAGAACAAGAAAAAAATTTTTCGTCTCGAAATGCTCAATATTTTGAGTGACAACCATTAATTATTTTAATACTATATGAAAGGAAATTTTATCAACAAAAGAAATATGTAAAAAGTTTTAAATAAATAAAACCATTAACATAATAAAACCCAAAAAACACATTTTTGTAAGGCGTTTAGCGAAGTAATTGCAAAAATGATAATATTTTGCCAATAGAATTTCAACCTTATTACTCAAACATCCCTTTCAATATATGCTCAAAATAGCTTCCAGTAGCTTCATTCGGAGGCTGGATGCCTCCTCGGACGGACGTGAGGTTATGTAACTTTTTTCGCGATGACAGCTGGGTTCGACGGACGAATTACGATTTTCGACAACTTTTGTTTTGCGGGTTAAATGGTTCATTCGTCATTGAAATAAAGTCTATATTTGATTGAAGCTAAGCCAAAAGAAATTTGCAGGAATTTTATTCATTGACAGACCTACCAATTAAGTAGAATAGGTTTATAGTGGTTTTATCTCTGGTAGCTAGATAGGTAGGTATTACTCAACATGTTTACAGCACGAAAAGTATTGGTCGAGTTAAAATATGTTAAATAGGTAGGGCGATTTTGATGACCTTATATATAAATAAACAATGCTGAAAAATTAAAATAGGAGCCTACGTCCAGCAGTGGACTTATATAGGCTGATGATGATGAATTCACACATCATCACCAAGGCCGAAGCTAAGCAGAGCTTTGTTATGGGTACTTACTAGATAACTGATTTACTTAGGACCAACCATTTGCATTTTTTTTCTCGTAGTTCTACCAGTAGAACTACAGGCAAATTTAAATTACTCGTAGTTCTATCGGTTTGTTCTCTTAGAGAAGAGAGATTCTCAAAAGGACAGATACTCAAAAATAATAATTTACTTTAAATTTTTAATAACTCATAGAAAAACCTCATCGGAGCGGTTTGTCATAACTTTTTTGTTATTGGCAATATGTGTACATTGACATCAATATAATATTTTTTTTTTAGCGTAACAAAGAAGTCAAGTAAAGGAGATGTTTAAAGACGTAATAAACATGCAAAACAATTGTATTTCCAATGACAGTTGTTTAAATTATTGTTAATCACTCATGTTAATCATAATCACTCATGAGTTCTTGGAAGGCAGCAACATAATAAAGAATACTTTATATCGGTATGAATATCAATTTGGATAGCAAGGCATGGTCTGTTGTGGTTTTTATGATTATTTTGTAGAATTACAATCTAAACTAAAACTATCTTCATGATTGTTGCGTTTTATTTCCGGAAAATAAAATTAATTATGTAAGCGAGTAGTACTGAGATTGTGTACAAAATTATATCCGTGAAATTCATCATTCAGCATTCCAACATTCACGTATTTTATTTTACGAATATTTTTATAGATATATATTTATATATTTTTATAGTATCGATTTATAGATTATCTTTTAAAGGGAAATGTATACGATTCTACAACAAAACTCCTAAAGAGTTAAAAGTTATCAAAAAATAATTTCAAACAATTTGTAAAACATATCCTTTGTTAAAAAGGCTTACTACAAAATATCAGACTATCTCTAGAGGATAAAAAACTTAGGTACCTAATGCTCCAGCTCGAAAACTAACACCCTAACAAGGTAAAGGTTTCTTGTTCGCTTCTTTACTTTACCTTAAAAAGATTGAAGTGAACAATAAATTAAAGTAATCACTTTATTTCCCAGTTTTACTCTTGAACCTTATTTGAATTTATTGACGTGTCCAAGACTCCTGTAAGGGGTAAAGGAAATAAAGCACTGTTATATTTCATTTTATATCTGATTATTTGATTGACGACCTCTGTGGCGCGGCGGGGAAAGGTCCACCTGCGACACAGGAGGTTACAGTTAGTTTGATTCCCGCCTCAGGACAAATGTTTGTACCATCTGCAGATATTTATTCCAGGTGTTCTGGATGTCATAATCATAATCACTTTATTGCATGTCTTATGTATATAAAAAATATCTAGTGTGTAGTGTATTTAATAAGTTTATCAAAATAAGTATACCATAACACAAGCTCTAATTACTTTGGGGTTAGATGATGTTGTGTGGCTTGTTCAGCATTATTTATATTTTAATTTTTTTTTGAGAAAGCCCTCCAAAACCAAATCGAAATATCTTCAACGATTGACACTTTTGTAATCCATTTAGACCTCAGTTGTTTTGACTAAATTAGTATATTTTTTTAATGTATAAAGTATTATCATAATGGTCGGTGATATTGTCGGCACTTTAACATGCATGAAGATGATATTATTTTTTTAAGTGTTTCTGATTTCTATGAATAACTATCGATGAATGTAATTTTTATTATAATTGAGGAGCTACAATGAGCGACATAGGTTTTATTAAGGTATTTTACATGCAACGATAGCAAAGCCGCGGGCAAATGTTAGTTAACATTACATTATTACCTTGTGATTGTGCTATCAACCAAAATAAAACAAAAGTTTGCCTCTTCTACAACAGATAAATTTGGCATAAGTCTATGTTAAAAATAAGCGCCTCTGCCGACCACATTTGGTAATATTGACATGCAATCTGACAGTCTTAGTTTTCCACGGCAGCGCCTTAAGGTCATTACAGAGATCTTACTCTTTACTACATTTTATTCTTCAAAAATGTCTAGCTTCTGTCGATAAGATTAACTTGAATGTGTTTCATGGTCTTGAATCAGATTTAAATAGAAGCACATTCTGGTTTTCAGGCACGAATGAAAATTGTATTAGATTGGAATGGTTAGCTTCTCACATCTAAATAGAAGCAGCGAAAACATAACATTGTTATTTTTCGGAAAACAACGAAAAGGTATGAATATCGTCTGAGTTTACGAAGACTGAAGGTCGGGCGCGGTCACGGTCAGTCCTTGGCTGGCCTTTTGTTTATTCTTTTTTAATAAAATCCGTTTTCTTAGGATTCCTTTTGCGAAAAAAGTTATATAGTACGATGGTACGGAAGATGTATGAATGCAATAAATAAAATACTGAAATACTGAAGTCGCCGTGTTCGAGTCCACTCGCGCTTGACTCGGTTTTTCAATAATTACGAACTAGCTTACAAGAGCTCTCATTTGATACATTATTCACAAAACAAGAACAAAATTAAAAAACCCCCGATAGATTTTCATGAAACGTGGCTTAGAACACTCTGGATAAAATTATCTATGACACCAAAAAAACTAAACGAAAATCGGTTCATCCGTTTGGGTTGGGAGCTACGATACCACAAATACAAACACGTTAAACTTATAACACCCCTCTCTTTTTGCGTCGGGGGTTAAAAAACGACTTCTATAAAGTAAACTAAAGTAAGTAAAGTAAAAAGTATTTATTACAGCAAAATACATAGGTTATTAATTACATTCGTTGCACATTCTGAACTATGTATAAAACAAAATAGATATCCTAGGAAGGAACATCAAAATTAACACATAAACAAGAAAGAGAAGAGTTACTATTTCATTTGCAGACAGCTATTAATACCTAGTATTATATTTGTCTGTCGATTTCTTCACTAGGCTAAGCCTGTATCGAAGAAATCTTGAGTACGAAAATATAGATTTGATTAGGTAGATACGGAAAGTATAAAAAAATATAACTTCGTCGGTCTTCTTTAATGAATGCACCGAGTATGCACCGAGTATGCACCGAAGTATCCGTGAGCTCCGATTTGTTTTGTTTTGAAATACGTTGACGTTCACCGCATTCTACCACTCTTCCGTTCCAGAAGAAGAAAGAAAAAAAACAAGAAGAATTATAATTTTAAACTAGCTTCAGCCCGCGGTTTCGCACGCGTATTTTCGGTATAGTAAGTAGCCTATTAGCTAAGTTGAGCTATGTTCTAAATAAACTCCAAATTTCATCATGACCTGTACAGTAGTTTTGGAGATCAATTTTTTGGAAACAAAAATTCACATTTCACAAACTTTAGGCTTTCTAATAATAGTAGGATTTTTTATTGATTTTTCTTATAAATTTTTGCGACAACGACTAATATTTATTATTATTATTATTATTCATTTTATTTCAGAACAAAATCCATAGAATATTATTATGCTAAAACTTAAAACTATACAAAACATGTTAAAAATAAATAAATTAAATGTCACCGTAAACTCAAAAATTAATGAAATAAAATGTTATACAAAATTAATTCACACACATACATAAGTTATACATAAATTAAAATTAAAATAAAATCAGATGGAGCCCATCACTATTTGCATCCACCTGTTCTGAATGGGGCAGTCTGTCCGGGAATATACTTACTTCTTTTCGTTTCCCGCTGTACAAAAATAATTTATTTTGCAATTAATTTTTGTCGAACTTCTTTTCGACGAATATCTGTAAGTTGATTATCAATTTTTTTTCAAATAGTAAGGTATTGATTTTCTTATGGCTCCACTTCACAATCGCGATCCCTATCGCGTAGAATGTATATGCATAGAATTTTATATCTATTTAATCGATTATTTCGTTGAGATTATTACATTCCCGAAAAAAAGAGTTTATTGTGTTGTTGTGAAAGTACTTCCGTTCATACTTGTTCCTGGTTGAGACTGGACGCCAAACAATCCTCCTTGAATTTAAAATATTCTGACATAAACGGCTGTAACCTAGAAGTTTTATTTATATCACGGCATGAAGAGGTTACGGATTTGAATATTTAATGTTAATTTCAACTCGTTACCTTCGTGCGTTCCTGAGAAAAGGGGGTTGACAGACGGACAGACAGACGGACAAAGTGATCCTATAAGGGCCGATTCACACATATCAGTGTAGTCATAGTTCAGTATCAGTGAATCTCCAATTTGGTACAGAATATTGTCGGTCCATCATCGGTCCGTGAATATTCTGTACCGAATTGGAGATTCACTGATACTGAACTGTGACTTCACTGATATGTGTGAATCGGCCTTAAGGGTTCCTTTTTTCCTTTTGAGGTACGGAACCCTAAAAATTATGTAAATCAGATAATAAACCACTCACGGAATATCTCCGAATCCAACGGAGATAAACCCATCGTGCGGGGTGTCTATGTGATCACCAGGAAGAGCGCTACAACTCCAAGGGAATTTCAAACCGTCATAACTTCGGAACCACTTTGTATATGTATTTATTTATTCCTATTTCAACAATAACGCACATGTATTTCGCTGTAGGAAACACCATAAGTTACAAAGAAAAAGAAAAACAGACATGACTGACAAAAATAATAAAAATAATTTGTTGGATTCAAATAATTAATAAATAAATTAATTAATGGGCATGTCAAAGTATGCTGCTGTATAAGGGCACTTCAGACAGACCCATGTTGTTGGGTCTCTAACGGCCGAATACTCAAACGCATCTCAGATTTAAGCACGTCTCAAATGACGATTTTTTGACAGTTTTCAATGAAAATGTGTCAAAAATTCGTCACTTGAGACGTGCTTATATCTGAGATGCGTTTGAGTATTCGGGGGTAAGACATCAGGAGAAAAAGCTGTATCACGTGTAGCATTATACCCCTTCTCCCACCCAAGCGAAGAACTTCTCATACCATATCTCCGTATTCAGTGGGGAAAGACACCATGTGAGGACGTATCTACGTGATTTCCTTGAATTCAAGAATGAACTTATCACTCCACAATAGCCGTAGTAAACAGTTGATTTCCTAACTTCGCGGTGAGCGTAAATGTCGAACTGGATAATTTCGGTTTATTTTTTTGCGCATGTGATACCCTAGTTAGTTGGGTGTAGTAGTCACACTAATATTATAAATTTGAAAGTTTGGATGGATGGATGGATGTTTGTTACCTCTTCAAGCCAAAACTACTGAACGGATCAGGCTGAAATTTTGCATACAGGTAGGTAAGTCTAACCCTGGAATAAAAAATAGGCGACTTTTTATCCTATAAATCGATTCCCATGGGATAGAAATAACATTAAAACTTTTCGCCGCGGGCATTAACTAGTATTGATAATATTATATGTATGTGCTAAATGAATGTTTTCATCCCATCTATTCGATAAATACGACTTGGATCGCCTTTAGGTGCCCCCTTAAAGGTGATGTTTTCTATATGAAACTTTTAGCAGGCAGTAATGAGTTTTTAATCCTCTTTATAAGTGCGCCGCAGTTATCTTTGCCGCACACTTTTTGAATTTGGAACATCTTAGGGTTCTGCGCCAAAGAAATCAAACGCAGATATTGTTTGTATAAATACTGGCTGGTACGACGGCCCATAGGCGCGCCGCGCCGCCGGTGTATAATCTACTAGCTGCATTCTTACTACCCGTTGTCCTACTACCCGTTTTCCCGTGGGAATGAAGCATTTTCCCGCGGTAAAAAGTAGCTTCTAATGTTAAAATAGTTTTTCAAATCGGTGCAGTAGTTTCGGCTATTCAATACAAACAAACAAACAATCAAATTATTATTAGTATTGTTAAACGGGTATTTATCGCGTTTATTTACCTAATCAAAAACAATCAAATCTTTACTCTTTATAATAATAGTAGGTATAGACAATAATCTCTATTCCTAATAAAACTGTAACAATAAACTTTCATAATTGCGAAAATGTCTCAAATGTAAATATAAGTTTTTAGTTGTTTAATTATTCGATACTATTTAATTAAGGTAAAACCTCATTGACCGCGCCAGCCTTTGGGTTCTTTTTTCAAAATATTGTTCGGAAATAGAAGGAGGCCTAATGGACTTGGAGTAAAAACTTTTTGTCGTTTGACCGAACGAAAATAACCATAGCTACCGGCCGATCTTTTAGGAAATTAAAAAAAATAACACGTTAGAAATGGATTTCCATACACTTTTTCCTCCCGCTAAAACAGGTGAGAAATGAAATTCCATAGAGTTTTTCCTCCCGGTTTCCTATAGGCCTGCAAAGACATACTTTCTATTCTATAAATGGAAAAGGAATAGGCAACTTTCCGAGCAGGTGTAGTATAAAATATATTTTTGACTCGGGCGACGTAATTTGAATCCCTCGCTACGTTCAGGATTCTACTCTAGAATCCCTCACTTCGCTTATTCAAAAAAGCGCCCTCGCCGTAAAAATATTATTTTGTTCCCTTAGGATGCAATAAACTAAGTATTTCCTTTTCTTTTCAAAATGGCTTTTTCTTTTCTACCAATCTAAATACTATCTATAGTATTTAAGGTGATACGAAAAAAATACCAGAACCCTCGTTGGTCTATCGGTCAGCTTGTCCAAGCGCTTATTATGAGGTCCGGGGTTCAAATCCCGTCTCGGTCCAATAGTTGTTATTGGGTTTTTTTCTAGCAAGAAAAATTCACAGTAACAGCCCGATGTCAGGAACTTGGCGGTGTTACACCCCCGTGCCTCGGATAGCACGTTAAGACATTGTTCCTGCGCTTGACCTCTCCCCGGTCGTGTTGGCTGCCATCCCATCGGATTGTGAGAGTGAGGGAATAGAGACTGCATCTGTGTTTGCGCACACACTTGTGCACTAAAATATGTCCTGCACATCTGGCTAGTCTCCGCTGAGACTGGCCGCTGTGGTCGAAATTCGGCTAGGACATTATTATTATTATTTTTTGTCTGAGAACCCCCTTTTCTCAGGAACGTGTTAAAATTCGAGTTAAAATTAACAATAAATTCTGAAGTCCGTTACCTCTTGGAGCCGTGATATTAACAAGTACAAAATTAAACATTTTAAAAACCCCCCGACCGATTTTCATGAAACATGGCTTAGAACACTCGGGATAAAATTATTTATGACAGAAAAAAACTAAACGAAAATCGGTTCATCCGTTTAGGTGCTACGATACCACAGACAGGTACACAGACAGACACGTTAAACATGTAACACCCCTCTCGTTTTGCGTCGGGGGTTAATAAGACCTTAAAGTCAACGCCATCAAAAGTTACAGCCGTTCATGTCCGAATATTTTGAAATTACCAAGGTTTGGTGGTAAAGGTGGAATTTCCCCCAATTAGAGAGAGAAGGCCGACTTCCTTCAGACTTGGTTGGGCCGCTTTCTCTAAACTTGAATCTAGCTAAAAGAACAGAAAACCTGCAAGCACGTCTTCGTTTTGCCTTAATACTTACATATTGAGGTGACCTACAATTAGCTAAATGGTCGGGTGTGTTGGGACTGTTTATCGATTCTTGTGGCCATGGCCGTGGTGCATTTACAAAGTACCTGTAACATGCATAGGCAGGTGACACACTAACAAGTATTTATTGTTATATTCAGGGGTGTGGTAGTGGCCCTGGTATTCACACGAATCCAATCACAATATAAATGTAGTCTAAGACGTCCACACGGAAGGTGGTATCGATTATCCTATTTTTAAACTGTTGACGACGATGCACTTTGGTTATTGCATGTAGGTAGATGTAGTCTTCTCTGTAAAGACCGTATGACACATTCTGACTTCGAAGATTTGTATCTGATCTAATTATATATATTTGTTATATAGCCACGCCAGCCTTAACGACATCATCCGGCGGGCCTTTGTCACCGCTAACGTACCAGCTATTCTCGAACCGAATGGTCTGTTAAGTGACGATGGTAAATGGCCCGACGGTATGACACTAGCTAGTCCCATGGAAGTTGGGGAGGCCCATTATTATGCTAAGTAATACTAGTTAAATACTAGTTATTTCTATTATTTTATTGTAATTTTCTTTGTGAATAAAGTTTCCTAAAAAAATCAAATTATGTATACTAACTAACAACCTCTAAACTAAACTACCATCACAAAAAATATTTTTTAATACAGTTGCTCAAAAAGTGGCGTATTGCAGGGACGTATAGCGTTCGGGATGTGGGCTTATTATATTACATACTCGTGCTTTTTTTTACCTATCCCGAACTCGTGCGTTCTCTTTCCCAACTGTCAAAATAATGTCTATTAAAAAGAAAAACCAACCATGAAGTTTTTACTAAAAAAAATCATAGAAGTTTTTATGTTTCATGCAAGTACGTATATTTCTAAAAAGAAGCTACTAATTTGTTTCAATATCAGATTTAATGAGTTAGGTTAGGTTTCATTTTATTTCATCTCATTAAATTTCATTTTCATTTCATATCAATAAAAAAATTCTCTGGGGACTTGGCTGTATGGGCATAGTTCCCTTTGCCTACCAGAATGGGTGAAGAAAAAAAAACTCTGCCTATATTCTACGGTTGGCGCCATTTTTCAGAAATTTTCTTTGCGAGTTAAGTTATATGTTAATGATCATAGAGTAAAAACTCGCTGCTGTCTCAGCAGAGGGATAGTGTCATTCAACAATTTGACAATTTGTGTTACCAAAAACCATTCTATGTGTGTTTTGACAGCACGTAAATACAGTGCTTTCACTCACACATTCGTATGATTGAATGTTGCAAGTAAATGGCATTTTCCCTAAAAAAATGGGTAATTTTGTGGGCCTCAGTGGTGCAGCGGGCGAGAGTCCGCCTGCGACGCAAGTGGTTGCGGGTTCGATTCCCGCGTCGGAACAAATTTGTGTACGATCTGCAGAAATTTGTTCCGTTGGTCTGGGTGTTTCATATGTATCATAAAAAAAAATCTGTCTATGTATATAACGTATTACACGTAAATATATCCGTTATCTAGTACCCATAACACAAGCTTTGAGTAGCTTACTTTGGGGCTAGATGGTGCTGTGTGGATTATCCAGCATTATTAATTTATTTATTTTGTGCTCTTGCTTATTTTTTGGTGTGGGCGTCAATTGTTAATTCTCAAATTTCAAAAAAGATGCACGAATGAGGTTTAAAAAAACAAGAACATTTGTTCGTAGGGAAAGTTTGGATGTTTAGATGTATGGATGAATGTTTGTTACCTTTTAACGCCAAAACTACTGAAGGGGTCGGAATTTGTTTTTTTAAACAGGTAGCTTTAGGCCTGGATTAAAACATAGGCCACATATTTTATCCCATCAGTTCCCATGGGATTGAAAGAAATAACCATAAGGCGTTTCCATACAAGCAAAACGAGCGAAGCCGCGGGCAGAAACTAGTATATTATATATTTCTACCTACTTACATTTTAGAGCTGAAACTAGTTTGATACAAAATTAAAGAAGACCCGTCAAGTGCGAGTGTGACAAGGACGCCGAGAGTTTTAAACAATTAACAATTGATGCCAGTATGTGGTAAATTACACACACAAAGTATTTAATACTACACCTGCAGGAGAAGTGGCTTATTCCTTTCTACACTGCAGAAAATACAGCGTTACTGTCGCACTAAACTGCGGCTAAACTCTATGCAAAACCATTTCTAAAGTTTTATTTACAAGTTAGTAGCTATTCAAAAAGGTTTTACTCCAAGTCCGCCAAATAATATTGGATTTTCCCGTTTTCGAAACAAACATTTAAAAAAGAACCAAGTGAAAGCGCACTCGCGTCTATTGCCACAGATTACTAGATAGAATATCCTCGAGTGATTTTGAAAAATACTAAAACGATGTTTTTAAGTAGGTACCTATGAGTAAATTTGGAGAAAGTTAAATTCCTACCTTTCACACGGGACACCTTTCCTCTACTACTTTATACTTAGTACCAAACCGGGGGATTTTTCCCCAACGCATTGCAACATTTTCACGAAAACTGCTTTGAAAATTTTTCAATTTATTTATGATTTTGGATGGCTGTTTTACGCAATGTTACAATTTAAATATTAGTACTCACCCATGAAATTACCTTTTTGCATTGTTAGATTTCTTATTAGTGGTGTTTGCACACCCTTGCACCGCACAATACATCATTTTTATATTTTTTTGTCGGAGCTGCTTTCCGCGCCATTTGAAGTATTGTACTGGGGGTTCGAAATTGAAATTGCGACGATTAGTCGCAATTTTTTAGACTTACCTCGTTTGTGTCAACTATCATTCTAAGCCTTCTTATTCTAAGTTAATGATTAAATTGCTTCATTTTTTCGCAGCTGTATTAAAAAAAGTCGTTCAGTACACGTGCGGAACCGTCATTGCAACTTGTTCTGACTGTCAACCCTCGCCTTTGGCTGCGCCTCGGCTCGGGTAGACATTTGTCAGAACTCTTTGCAATGACAGCCTTTCCGCACTTATAATGAAATATACTATTTTCCTGTATATTACGGGAAAATAGTATATTTCATTATATTATAAACTTTGGGGGGCCTTTACCCAGCAGTGGGTAAAATCCGGCTGTGGATGATGATGGTGGTTATTACGAAACATTTGTGTTTAAGTTATAGCGCAAATAGGTAACCCGGGAATACCTGGAAATGCCTGGGCATATGAAGCTCGGTTGTCGGAATATTATTGAGGTTTGTTCTGATGACCTCATTCCACATACAATAGGCCCAGGGAGCTTCATTGAAAAAAGTCACTGTAAGGAAATGTTTACCGCAGATATCGAAACATACTACGTATAAGGACTCTCAAGAGCATACACACTCATCATCATCAGCAAACTTAACCCACAACTGCAGCAATGCAATAAAATTCATTTCATATAGCGCTAAATAGCTGACAGCTGTCTTTCTGCGTTGAAATAGAGGGCATCTCTTTCAACAATATGCAAACTGAGCGAGACTTCACCCAGTTAGTGCACTAACGCATGCTAATGTATTCTGCAGAGCTAAGATGCGCACCACGAAAGACGTCGCGCGCGCGACGACAATTTTTGTCGTCGTCGGTTGTTTTCTCGTTTACCCTAACATGCGCACCACAAACGATATAATACTCGTTGTCGAGTAGTCCTTCTCGCGAAGAGACAGCCACCAGTTTAGTTCATTCAAATGTTTATGGTTTTTGTGAATTGCACGGAAGAAATAAACTAACCTTCTTAGTTTTCACCTCCATAACTGGTAGTTTGAACATTTTCACTGGTAGAATGGTGGTAAACAGTTGAAAAAAACCACGCACCCAAAAAAGAAGAAGAAGCTATTTCAAAATTTGCGCGCGAAATTCTCTGCTTCAAGTTCTGTTTTAGTACCGATTGCAAGATGGCATCGCGCAAAACGTAAGTAAAAATGAAATAATCATTCAGTTTAGTAGCTACAATAACTATTAAGCACTTGCCTATTTACAATAAATTATGTAGGTACCTATACCTATACTTGGTAGGTACACCTACTGGTAATGATTTACTTCTACAAAAATCTTTCATGTTTCAGAGTTAGAAGTACAAAAGAACAAGTAGATTACTTACTGAAGTATATGGCTTCTAACCAAGCTTTTGCGGCGGGCGATTTTCGCTCGCCGCAAGGCGCAAAACGTTATGAAGAGGAGTGGGCCGAGCTCAAAACCGCCCTTGACGAGCTGGGCCCAAAACGAACTGTGGGGCAGTGGAAGATTGTGAGTACACACAGTCTTTCTTTATGTAGGTACCCACTAACCACAAAACTAGTTCTGTGCCTAGTATTACATCTATGTGTCTAGTATTACATCTCTTGAAACCTGAAAAAAAAGATTTAACGTAGTACTTACCTACCTACGTTCTAACATACCCTAGCTACCTACTAAACTATTGTATTACCTAATTTATAAATTGAATGTAGTTCTTCTTAAACTCTATTGGTAGGTTAGGTATGAACGTAATTTATTGATCCTCAGTACCTACTTAATTTAACTTTTAGTGTTGGCGTGACCAAAAACGCAAAGCGAGGCTTGAGGGAGGTGAGCATTCACGGGCGGTGAATGCCACCGGCAACGCAATACCAGTGCCGGACCTCTCCGACAATTCGGCACTGGTACTATGTGCAATAGGCCCGGAGATGGCAGTGGGAATGGGTCCAGCCGAATCCGGGATTGGTGTAAGTGTAACACGCTCATATTAGGTATATAAAATATAAAAAAAAAAACATTTATACATTGTGATTGTGAGAAACAATTGTACCTAATGAATCATATTATAATAAAGATAATCATTACTAATGATTATCTTCCATATTAGGTATTTATTGCACGGTACTTATCTTATCTTGGTACTAACATAAGTACTTAGGTACCTACCTAAAAGGTAGGTAAGTAGGTAGGTACCTACTACACTAAAAATAAATGCCTTCCTTTAATCTTATACAATTTCCTCTTTTTTGTGTCAGATGCCAGCAGCTCACAGGGTTAGCCCAAGGTCGCCGCCGCCACCTGCCGCTCCTCGACGGAACCGGCGTGTCCGGCGGGCGATACCCAGTGAGAATTTTCTCAACGCTCAGTTGGAGCTCAACCAACTCATAAAAGTAAGTGAATATGTTGGCTACTGAGTATTTATGTACCTACTACCTACCTAGTAGAAATTCAAATCACACTAATAGATGAAGATCTACCTATCTACTAATAAAAATGTAGAAGCAACTGTCTGTCTGTCCATTGTGTTTGGGTACACACTTACCGTTACAAAAGCAGATCATAACAAAATTTGGAATGGAGATAGGTACATATCTTGTACCCACTACCTACATTCTCAATCATCTTTAGTCAATTTTAATGATGGGCCGGTTTTGTAAAACTTTGACTAACCAAGACAGATGGAACGTAGGTAACCTACCTACCTAACCTAAAATACCTCCGTACTTCTTTATTTATTTTTAGTAGGTACCTACTACCTACCTACCCTACATGTTAGGTACTTATATTGTTGATACTTACGTATGTACTTACCTACCTATTTTGGTTTATAAAGTGGCACATATTTTCAAGAATATGTGTGTCATGTTATTATTATTACCTACACATGGATTTGTTTTTCAGGAGCTGATTACTGAAGTGCGCCGTAGCAACGAGCTACGCGAGGAGCACCTAGTTTTCATGTAAGTACCTACATATAAAATTATCTTTTTTTTCATTTGGACCCTCAGGGTGGTTGCTTGTTTAATACTTAATTGGCTAAAAACATGTTTGTCTCCTATCCAATGAAGCCTAAATCATTTACTAATTGATTAGGGAAAACAGTCTAAGAAAACTTGGGCTCGATTTTGAAAAGTATTAAATTAAAGCTGGACAATCCACACAGCATCATCTAACCCCAGAGTAGGCAGAGCTTGTAATAGGTATGAGTATCTTATCTAACTGGTATTGAGTTTTTTATCATCATCATCATCATCGGCCTGTCAACATGGTGGACCTTCACCCGCTCTGCCACTGAGGTTGTTAATTATTAATACCTATATAATTTAGTATATACCTAAAATGTTACCTTTGTTTCAGGCGGTCATCAAGACAACAATAGATTTAAGAAAAATAAAATAATGTAACTATACTTAAAGGTGTATTATTTTAAAATCTTTGGGCATTAAAATGTGTTTGTACAATATCTGCTCGGCGCAGTTGGGCTTGGCGGAGAAGACCAGCAGGGGGCATTGGTGCCGGCTCCACAGCATCCAAGTCTTCTCCTCCCATTTCGCCTTCTTCTAATGGGACCCTGTTAAAACAATGTTTCCAGTTGAAAGAGCGAGTATTTGTATTTCTAACACATTCACTGCAGCCCAACATCAGCATGTGAATCTGTGGCACTCATTGTGTTAAACTGGTTTATGTATCTACATGTAACATACATTGCACAAGGTAGTACCGGCATAAATCATAGATATAGCCTTTGCTGTGAATATAAGTTTTTTAAGTTGTTTGCATAAATGATTACCCGAAATGCTTCATTATATTATATACAATGCAGCAGGCATAGATAATTTCCGATGCCTTTTCAGGGGCATATTGTAGGGCTCGGTCGCTGCCTAGGCATCTAAAACTGCCTTTTATGTAGACGTTTGTGCGCTCTATGCCATTTCTAACTTGGCAATGCCAATTCGTGAACCGCTGCTCCCCAGCATTTTGAGCGTTCAATATTGGCGTAATAAGCCAGGGCTCCAGCGGATACCCAGAGTCACCTGTAACAAAAACAAAAGTAAAAAGAGGAGTTCATCCTTTGAATGCAAATTTAAAATCTGAATAAGATAATTATTACAAACTGGTTAAAGGAACAAAACAGTAGCATGCACTTGTTCTTGCAGGTACATGCGGCCAATCTTTATCAGAATATAAATTGAGTAACGTCACTTACCCAACAGGAAGAAGTTTCCGATTCTGCTGTCGGAAAGCCTCTTCATCTCCCCTCGGATATTCGAATGCTTCCATATAAATGCATTGTGTACCCTTCCGGGGTACCTAGCATTTACAGACAAAATTCTGCATTCTGAATCAGCAATCTGCAAATAAGTGAAAAATAGTAGCACCTATTGACCCTATGTCAGTATTTCAGTGCCCTATTTTCATCTTACACTACCTATCCCATGCCAACTTTCATTCCTCTCTATTGCAAGCCAGTTGTGACAACTCTTTATTAAGAATTATAGAATTTCTAATGGTTTACACATAAGTAGTTTAAATTTAAATTGTCTATGAGGAAATTATGTAAGCCATATAAGTGATTTTGATGTGAGTTCATACTTCATTCATCATCATAATAAACTATAAATTGTTTGGCATGTACATATTAAGGTATTTGGGCAATTTTATTATAATTAAGACATTTTCAACACTAATTTTCATACACTCAGATATGAGAAATTTCAGTGCAGATCTCAGTTCCTCCATTTAGAGTGAGAAATTTTAATAGTAGATAGCTAAGATTTTAAAAGTTTACCAAGATAATGGCCCTGCCTTATTATGACAGCTCAACTTTTTGAAAGTGTAAAAAGAAAGAATAATTATTCATAATCTGTAATATTACCAGCTGCACATTGATGGTATGCACACCCTTCCACCGATTCTTATACTGAGCCCCTTGTGGCCCAGAAGGAGGGAAAATTGCAACATGTGTGCAGTCGATGGTGCCAAGTATGTCTGGAACATGATATTTTTCTACAAATCCTGCAGCCACACTGCTCCGTGCAGCTTCTGTCCCGGGGAAATGGATCCATTCTGCAAACAGCCTGAAATAATGGCAAAACAAGTCAACCCACTAGTCAAACTAAAATTGTTCCTTAATCTCTTAATAAATAAGGTAGGTAGATAAAATATGGTTATTTATATTAATTAATTAATTAAAAGCAATGCTGTATCCTCCTATAATTTTGGCTTCTGAGCTGTTTACGCCCATTCAAAGGCAAGTGTGCGTAAGTAGGTATTGTTTATAGTCTTGCACACAGCTTTTTCCAGATAAAGGTAAGTAAAATGTTACGAATGAAGAAGACGAAGAGGAGAACCGAGCCGACCTCTCGTCACAAGAAAACTCATTTTACTATAGGAATAACAACAAAAACCAGTCCTTTCATGAGCAGTTAGCCGACGAGACTCCACACGTTGCTCTGCAGGGAGGAAGGAGTGCATGCCTACAAATGAATAAGACATCACTTTACTTTACTGCAACCCAATACAAACTTGCAAAAACAACACTTTCATCTCACGAAAACATTTTGGGAAACTCACACTAACTTCTTTCAGAAAGCAAAGAAAACAAAACAAAACTTGTACTTGCAGCAAAGCAATTAAAATTGTCAAACAAAACAAACAATTGTCACCGTCCGTTACGTTTGTCTAAAGCTACTACAGACGTCCGATTTTTCCATTCGATTATAGTCTGACTCAACTAATAACCGCGTTCAGCGTGCATAACGTCTTGGCGCGGCGGCCGGCGGCGCGGCGGTGCGGCGCGGCGGGGCGGGGTGGCAGGTAGGTACTAGGTACCTATTTTATTTTTGTTGGCTTGATTTTTTTTAGTTTCCTGTTTTCTCCCAGAAATAATACTGGCGGGGAGGGGCTTTACTTACATTATTTGTATGAATTCAAAATAGGAATCTCCGATATAGATTCCTACGTAGTACTTGTGGATTATGCTCCAAACTTTTGATAATTATAAGAGAGGTTTCATATTCTACAATACGATAGATATTATACCTTATACCTAATAGTTGGCAAAGCAATTACCGCCGCCAGTGTAAAATGCAGATTATCAAACTAACCGCAAACTTTGAAGTGTTAGGTCGGTAAATTTATATCATTTTAGACGACATAAATAGGTATTATTAAAGATCTCTGTAATGTATATCAAATACAAAATACTTAATTTAGTCCTTAACTTAGGTCCTAGATTGAGATTTATTGTTAAGATTTATATATTCATACTCTACAAAACAGGGTACCTACATGAATATTAATATTAGTTATTGCTGTAAATAAATGTTTTTATCTTATCTTTTATCTTTTACTTACAAAACTGTAGTAACTGAAATTTGCCAGAGTGTGAGGCTTACGCACTATAAAAACAAAAACTGTAATATTTATGTTTTGCAATAAATAGGTATACTGAATAGATACTGAATACAACTTTTGAATTTGAATCTAGCTAGCGCGCAATGTGAATCGAGCCAGATGCCCTACATATCGAGTGATATAATCGGAAACCAAATCGGACGTCTATTCGTAGCTTTATTTTATACCTTGCCTCGCGCCTTGGTAGGAGAAACAGCTGACCACATGCAAAAACAAGTTATGTAGGTACCTACTTTGTCACCTATGTGCCACTTTGGTAAAACGGCGGTGTTCACCTTCAGTAGGTGGTTCCTTCCTTTCCTAGATTGATAGGGTGGGTATATTTTGACTCGCACACAATATCAACGGCCAGAAAACAACAGTTTTCATTGGGATTCAAGAGATTTAATTAGGATTGCAGCTCTGTAGGTACCTATATGTATGTAGTGAGTGAGTGTTAAGTACAAACGAACACTTAGGTACCTAGGTAGGTACTACACCTAAATCCAAGTTTGAAGAAGTAGGTAGCTAGCAACTTCTTCGAACTTGTATTTCGAAATAGAAACCAAAGGTAATCTGCTGGGAAGGGACTCTTTTGCAATGCAAAATTAGTAGGTACCTGCCTATAGAATGATACAATTACTAACCTCCTGTAAATTGAGTCAGTAAATTGACTGAGGAAGCGGCTGTTTGCAGTCTGGGAGTGACATATCGAATGGTCCTGCCCTATTTGTCATTGGTAACCCCCGTTGGCGAAAAACTGCACGGAACACAGAACCTAAAATGAGGTAAATAATGTAAGCATTTATGTACCTAGGTACATTGTAGTCAGAAAGCGACGGCATTGGTTTAGAATAAGGTAGGTAGGTACTCACTTTCAAATGGGCAGGTAAGCCAGAACAATTTTTCGGCTCCAAATCGGACGCTAACCGAGAAATCAAATAAAGTGCCATAGGCTTATTTATGCGCCATATCCGCTGGAACTCGGAATCGGGCATATCCAGAGGGTCGCAAACATCTCTTACGTGTTTTCTTTGTATTTTTCGGTTTTCTCTGTCATTATAGACCGCCAATAAATAATTTTGATACGGTACCGCCATGACCAACAAAATTCGAAAAAGTTCTCGTGAACTCTCGTGCTCAAATTCAAAGACGATAGTTATTCCCGCGCTAAACTGTCAAAAGTTGAGAAAATTTGGCGCGCATGTTAGCGTTTGACGAGAAAGGTTACCACAGATAAGATAAACGTTCACTAAAGTCGTTCACGTGATGAGACGTGACGACTATTGGTGCTGCATGCTAGCTACGGTCGAGAAATCGAGATGCCGCCATTTTTCACGAGATAACGAGACGAAACACGCTTCTCGTTGCGCGCATCTTAGCCCTGCTGGTCTGAAGAGGTTCCGGCCACTTATCAAACATATTCCTCGATCATTATAGCTTCGACCTCGAGTATCGCTCTGTCTGTCCTTTTGAGGGTTCGAGAACGAAGATCGGTTTCGAAACCCTTATGGTCTCTCGCTTTGCTGGTCCTTTTTTCCCTACCAGCAACAACAGCAGCTATCAATTGGAAATTTAAAATAATAATACATTTCGTGCGCTTAAACAGATTTAAAGATATAGAATGGTATCGATTTGTACATTTCGAAATATTTTCTGAAATTTCAGTAGGTTTCATACTTTTTTAAATATAAAAAAAAGTCGGAAAAAACACCCCGCCCCCTATCTCCGAAGAGCGATCGATCCGAAATCTATGTAGCGTTTTTGAATACGGATCTATATTTCATAGGAAAAATAAACAGAAGTTTGATTGAACCCTTTTTTAAACAAGATCCGTCAAGTGCGAGTGTTACTCGCGCGCCGAGGGTTTCGAACGTTTGTCAACAAATATGTACCAAAAGTACCGGTGAGAGACTTCGCAATTTAACGAATACCTAAGGATAGTAGGTACTAACCTACATTTCAGATGGACCTCTGCATGCTTCGGTTAAATGGGTGGTTCGGTTAAAGGTGGGTAATAGTAATTTTTTCGAGTTTTTTCAAAATATTTCAAAAAGTATGAGACCTACACAAATTTCAAAAACTGGTTTGAAATGTCCAAACAGACCCTTTCATTTGATACCCCATTCGGTGGGGTAGCCCCTCTTTTGAAAATTATTCCTTTTTGAAAATTTTTCAAAAAGTGTTATTTTTACAGACTTCTATATATTTTTCCTGTAAAATATAGATTTATATCTACAAACGCTTCATAAATTTTAAATGGATCCCTCTGCTAACTTTGGAATAGGGGGGGGATGGGTATTTTTTCGACTTTTTTCAAAATATTTCAAAAAGTATGAAACCTACAGAAATTTTGAAAAACTGTTTTGAAATGTCCAGACCGATACCTTTCATTTAATACCCCATTCGGTGGGGTAGCCCCCTTCTGAAAATTATTTTTGACCATTTTTCAAAAAGCGTTCTTTTTACAGAGTTCCATAAAGAGATATAATATTTCGTGCAAAATATAGATCATATCTACAAGATATAGCGGGGGGGGGGGAATGGGTATTTTTATCTTTTTTTTTATATTTTAAAAATTAAGAAATCTAATAAAATTTCATAACCTATTTTGATATGTACAAAATGATACCTTACCCCATATGACTCTGTAGGTATCTTTTAAAATTTCGGCATCACAATTTGTATGGAAAATATTCATTTTCATTTTTCATTTATTTTTCTTTAAATCTGTACAAGCGCACGAAATGTATTATTATTTTAAATTTCAAGTTGATAGCTGCAGTAGGTGCTGAGTTATTAAGGACGGAAAAAAGGACAGACAATTTTATACTACACATGCTGCAGAAAATTGCTTATTCCTTTTCTAAACATATGGTAGGAAGTACGTCATTGCATGCGTATTGAAATGCGGGTGGGAAAACTATGGAATTTAATTTTCCACGAGTTTAGCGGGCTAGTAAAGTGTATGGAAATCCATTTCTAATGTTAACGTGTTATTTTTTTTATACTCTGAAATATCAGCCGGTGGCTATGGTTATTTTTATAATAGGTCAAACTACAAAACGTTTTTACTCCGAATCCGCCATATGACATCGACCTCTTCCGTATTCGGGACAAGAATAAAAAAAAAAGTCAAGTGCGAGTCGGAGTCGCGCATTAAGGGTTTCGTAAGACCTTGTGGCTTGCCAAATTATCATGATTCTAGGTCAACGGAAGTACCCTATATAGGTTTTGGTCCTTGGCGAGCATTAAATGCATTTTTTTAGTTTATAACTTAGGATTTCGGATTTTTCCCTTAACTTGTGATAAGACTTACTTGTGCTGCTCACCTAAGTTCATGATTCTAGGTCTGCGGGAAGTACCCTATAGGTTTTTTGTGCATGTGATTCCCTTGGAAATTTCAAAATATTCGGACATAAACGGCTGTGTTCCTGAGAAAAGGGGGTTGATAGACGGACAGACAGAAAAACTGACAGACCACAAAGTGTTCCTATAAGGGTTCCTTTTTTCCTTTTGAGGTACGGAACCCTAAAAAGAACCATGTGAAAAAAGCACGGGCACGTATTTATTGCTACATTTGAGACAACTTGAATTTACTAGAGTAGAGTGATTTTGAAGATTCTATAACGATGATTTTCCTCGAAGGTGTAGTATAAATAAAGCACTCTGTATCACTCGGGAGAAATTGCGATTCCTACCTCGTGTGTTTTAAGGCCCTCGGCTGCGCCTCGGCTCTCAAAGAAAACACTCACCAAGGTTGCCTGGGAGAAATGCCAATCAGCGATAAGGCCGCCTTTTGTACGATTTTTATTTATTTTTTATTTATTTAGATATAAGATTTTTATGAATGTTATTTTTAAGAGTACAATAAAGTGTTCATTCATTCATTCATTCATACTCGATAGGAATTGGGCATTTTCTCGCCTAGATTGTACAATGTATAATGTTATTATAAATGAAAACAATAAAAAGAAAAACAAAACTAAAGGATCATCTCAATCTCTTACAAATGTTTGATCCAACATAATTAAACTCCCTGTAGTGTAGGGTGGGCTTCGTACCTACCCGTCAATGCAGATGCAGTTACACGAAATACCTACGCAGCAAAGATAAATCGATACAGCCACCCCATCCCGCCGGTGCGGACTGTTGATTGAACGTAGTTAGTTGGCGGGGCCCGCGACGGCGGACGCCTGCGATGGCGGACAATTGTGATCAGGTGCGTTATGCGCTTTTATCACAACTGATACTAAACATAACTCTAATTCTAAGATCACTCATGTCCTTCAATAACTTATTCGGGGTTTCAACTAGTGGCTGCGATTTATTGTGAGGAATTTACGACTATTTGTGGTTGAGATTGGCTTCCCGCCGCCGCGCCGCCGCCGCGCGCCGCCCCCACCGAGACATTTTGTTCCGACTAAGGAAAACGCGTTATTCAGAGTCGGGGCTGCAAACTAGGAATGTTAGATTCGTCCGTTGCATCGGGATAATGTTTTATTTTGTTCGGGTCCTACGTTTGCAAACACATTGTGATGCTATTTGTTTTGCAGATCGCTGATTGCGCTGTGGAAGATGAAAGTTTCTCCGAGCTAAACGGGACTGGACTTGTAGAAGTGGTTGGTGACGACGAGATCGGCCGCCGCATCATCGTGGTGTCTGCTTGCCGTCTCCCGCCAAGCAAGGACTTGCAACCCGACAAACTACTGAGGTAGGTAATCAATCTTTACATAGATTTCTACGTCTTCGCTTATGCGGCCTGTCAGATCTACCCACGAGTTTAACGACAAGGAGCGCCCGTCTAATGATTAATAGTTCGTCTTCTTTTTTGTGTTCGCTTTTGATTACCTATTCCATGATAATTCTTCATACATTGTACTATTTCTAATGTGCAAATATTAATTAAATTTTTGAAATGGATCGAACTTGTTGAGCTGGAAAACGATAGCTGTTGCCGAGGTTCATATTTGTTTATCTTAATAAAAGATGGTGTCTAGCTTCGCTGTACACTATACAGCGTGTTCCACTCACAAGCCTTCAGGAACAGAAAGTTGAAATCTCACTGCCATACCACTTGGCATACCCTGGCTATTCGGTTTGAAAAACATTTTTTTTAAACCGCACATTTGCATCCAAATAACAGCTTACAAAACAAATGGCAGATGGCACCGAAATCGTAATGACTGATGTAATTTAGATCGAACGGCTTGGTAGTTAGTTAATTCTTATTAAAAACGAATAAAAATATATAAAATCTAATATAATATAATGCTGGACAATCCACACAGTACCATCTAGCCCCAAAGTAAGCTACTCAAAGCTTGTTTTACGGTATTAGATAACTGATAAATTTAATAGGTACATTATATACATAGATAGATATATTTTTTTATTATACATAGAAAACACCCAGACCAACGGAACAAATTTCTGCATCGTACACAAATTTGTTCCGTGGCTGGAATCGAACCCGCAACCTCTTGCGTCGCAGGCGGACTCTCCCCCGCTGCGCCACTGAGGTCGTCAGTCCAAATACAGATTTCATGAATTAAAAAGGCATAATAGAGTAAATAATTCGGTTGATTAATTCGTATTTTGAAAGTTGCAACTCGTTCAGTTCGCGCGGCCACGTCACGCGACGCGTCGCGCGTCGGTCGGTCTAGGCTAGTTGGTAATTTGTTCGACCCGACGACGCACGACGCGTTGGCGGCGGCGGCGCGGCGAGCGGTTCTAACTAATATAATTAAATCTTGAATCGGTTTGACTCGTTCAACCATTAAACCGATTGGAACAAAATCGACACATCGCTAAGGGCAAGTACTTTAGGTATTGATGAAGTTTTACTGATAGGGAAAAATCCCTTTAACTTTTTAAATATGCTGAATTTTTAAAAACTACTTGCATTATCCCCTAATTGAACCCACATAAATTTTTTGTTTGACGTTTTTTTATTTGACGACCTCTGTGGCGCAGCGGGCGAAGGTCCGCCTGGAGGTTGCGGGTTCAATTCCCGCCTCGGGACAAAAGAAGTTTGGGGAATGGGTGATTTTACGGAAATTTTATAAACTATTTTGAAATGTGCAAACAAACAAATACCTTTCATTTTAATATCCCTTCTTGACCTTCTAGGTCTTTTCAATTTATATAGAAAAATTAAATTTTTATTTTTTTCTTCTTTAAATCTGTAGGTACAACCGCGCGAAATGTATTATTAGTTTTATTAAAAGTTGATAACTGCAGTAGTTGCTGAGTTATTAAAGAGGGAAAAAAGAATACACAAAGCGAGACCTTATGGCTCTCGAAACCGATCTGTGTGTGTGTGTCTGGGTGTGTGTGTGTGTATGTTTGTACTACTGCACTCTGAAAAGCTACTAAATCTGAATTGCTGATTTAAATGAAATTTGTTTGATAAACCATACCTAGGTTATCTTAGATCCTGAATAAACACATAGCCTTTTTTGATCCCGGAAAAGTGCAGTATTTCTGATGTGTGTATTTGTGATGATCTTATTTCATTCTCCGCTGGTGCAGCTAGTTCATAATAATAGGACGTAGATATAAAAAGGGAAAATCTAATCTAAATCTTTATTCGCAAAGAAAATGAAAATAATATTTCAAAAAATAAAGTTTTCTAAATCTAAAGGTTAGGCTCAACAGTACACTCTATGGCCGTATACAGAAAGAAAGCTGGAAACTTATAAGCGCTTACCGGCGCTTGACAGCGCTGGTAACTCGCGTAGGAAAATGTATGAACGCGCGCCGATAAGCGCTGAACGGTGCCGACAAGTTCCGACAAGCTTCAACACGCGCTGGTCAGCGCTGGGCGCTGCCATTTAAAATTAATAAACAAATAAGCTTCAACCTGCTTCCTTTGTGTAGAACGGACCAGCGCTGTCAAGCGCCGGTAAACGCTTATAAGTTTCCAGCTTTCTTTCTGTATACGGCTTAATAGATTTTGCATTTTAAAGTGAAATTGAATAACGCTGAGTTCCTAGCCGGCATCAACTGGGTAATTACATGAATAGTTGAACAACTCAACACTGTACATAGGTTCTTCAACTTGAACTTAAGAAACATGAAGGTTTTCCTAATCGAACGCAATTTCTTTTTCACAAGGTCAGTTGTGCCACGTGGGTGGGTTGTGGATTGTTTTTTTTTACTTTATGCAGGCGAAGGGTAGGTTTGGGTGAGTTATAATTTAAATTCGACAGGCTGCCGCAGCAGCCTAAAGTTTTTGATATCTTCCCCAATTTAGCTTTTGATTCTTTCACTTGTATAGAATAGAAAATGATCTACTACTAAGTGATCCCAAAGGAGATTTAGGTACTCCCGATGGATTACTATTTGTGTCAAGTTTAACAAATAGCTATGTAAATATTCAATTTCAGTTTTTGTAAAATGCGTTGTTTTATGGCTATTGTTGTTGTTACAAAATAACTTTTTAAATCTCTGTTTCTCTTCGATAATCCGAAACTTAACCAAAACGTCTTTCAATTTACAACTCATCTACAAGAATCAACAATACAAACCCAACTAAATTCCACGCTTTCGGCGTTTATGTTTATTGTAAATAGTAATAAGATACTTGTTGATAAAACACTCTGGTGATGTAATTTAGTATCGTCATGCAAGAAGGAGGAATGAATGGAAGGGAAGGGTCCTATCTGCTTACTGCTTATTTTAGAAGTAGAAAGAAGTCGATTCATTTTTATCCAATGATATTATATATAAACTGAGGTAGATGCGTTTTACCGAGGTATGCGCGGCAAGACAAAACCAGGTGAATTCACTTGACTGAACTCAGTCCGCTCTGCGTCGCGCCGCGATACGAACGTACGTTGCGGGATTTTAGAGAAAAGTAAAACAAACGAAAATGCCACATTTTGTGTTTCGAAAGTGCAAAAATTATACTGGGACAGCTGTAAAAAACAGGCAGGATGTATTTCCATTTGTAAGTACTGTTTAGTCTATTTAAAATGGAAAATCATTAATTTTATATTAAAAAATCACTGCCGCGGCGTTGCCGCTTTGCCATTTACACGAACGAGACAAGACGTAGTGCGTTGCATTCATGAGTGACAGAGAGAACGAGATGATGGCGTGCGGTGTTGTCGGTTCGACCGACGCTAAGGGAGGTTAGGGTGATATGGGTAATATGATCGATCACGCAATGCAACAATATTATTTCACCACTACTTTCCAATTATTTTTCGTAGTAGGATAATAAAGAGATGGATTTGACTTTCAACATTTGCTTCTATTTTGTTTTAGATTTCCTAAAGACGAATTAATTAGGGAGAAATGGGTACGAGTCGTAGACTTTTTATAGACCTTTTTAAGGTGTACAATACTGTAGTACATTATTTTGATCTATCTCGTAGGGTTCAGCCAGCGTTTGCAATGTAAGCGCAAAAAAGTATTTATTTACGACATCACATAAGAAACCTCTAAAATTATCAGTGTTCCTCTACTATATTATGCATGTATGATACATATAAACCTTCTTCTTGAATCACTCTATCTATTAAAAAAAACCGCATCAAAATCCGTTGCATCGTTTTAAAGATCTAAGCATACATAGACACAGACAGACAGACAGACACCGACAGGAAGCGACTTTGTTTTATACTATGTAGCGATTAGAAGGCACTTTATGTTAAGTAAAAGTATTTTTCTAGTGTGCTCACATAAATGTACCTATACTAGGAATGTAATACTATAATTCGTAAATAAACATTTTTATTTAAAATTTACTGTTTATTTTCTTAGTGGTGCCTCGTTACCCCCGTTTCCCCTAGTTCGTTCCTTAGCTGCTGGCCGATGACGTCATAGGCTGTCATTGGCCGTCAGCCCGCTGGCCGCTCGTGTAAAGTGTGAAAAGTATGTTCATCTCTTTCTGACAACTGGGTCCTATATATCTCTGTTATCTTTTAACGTACTCAGTGATACAAATAAAGTTCCATAGTCCTATGCAGGTAGCTATAGTAAAATATCGCCATGTTTTTATTTCTTTCTAATGAGTATGACGTCTCTATTGGTAAAATCTCATTGTTTTTATCTGTGCTTTTATTGAGGAACCAGACGTATGCGTATTATCAATTAGAATCATTCCTTAGTTAGACCTTCAATCAAACGCAGAGCGAGAAATATTAATTGAACCAATCACGAGGCTCGACGCGCAGGCGCCGACTTTCCAGGCCGGTGAGTTGAGACAGCGCTAGTTGTGTGAGTGGGACAACAAACCTACATATACAAGCGCGGGCTCGTGTGCCGCGTTCGCGTTCTCGTATGAATATTACGTAGGTAACTAGGTACACTACAAATCTCATGTGACTGAAAAACTATGCTATTGGTAGGGTCCCTGACCTAAGTTAAAAAAAAAACGAGTTTTGAATGACGACCTCAGAAACGTGTAAGGGTTTGATTCCCGCCTCGGCACAAATATTTGTACGATCTGCAGATATTTACTCCGGGTGTTCTGGGTGTATTATAATACGTTTAATAAAATCGCAAATTATAAAATTATAAAAGTCACTATCCTTTTATCCATATTAACTAGTTTATCCCGGCGGCTTCGCTCGCGTTGAATGTAGAAAGAAGTAGTAGTGAATGCATCGTAAAGTTTGTTAGGTACGCGCCTATTCGTGCTTCCCGACAAGTATATGCACTCTAGGAACACATTCTTTTCCAGATATCTGATTTTCACTTTGGATAAATACGTGGAGCAGGACTACAGCGTGGTGTATTTCCATCACGGTCTATCCAGCTGCAACAAGCCACCAGTCTCCTGGCTCTGGAAGGCCTACAAGGCTTTCGACAGGAAGTATAAGAAGAATCTGAAAGCGCTGTACTTGGTGCACCCGACCAACTTCATTCGCATTGTATGGCAGATGCTCAGACCAGCCATAAGCGTGAAGTTCGGGCGGAAAATGATGTATGTCAACTACTTGCATGAACTGCAGCAGTATTTGAATTTGGAAAAGCTTTGCATACCCGACGTGGTGCTTGAGTGAGTAATGGTATTTTTTTTTAAATTGAGGGTACCTGGTTACTTGGAATAAAATCGATCGATTTACATTGCGCGGAAGATTCAAATTTTCTGCGTTTTAAAATCATCGGTAAAACTAGTGGAAAAATATTTTTGCTGTACATTTGCCAGTAGGATCCGATTAACGCGACGCTTACTCGCAAAATCATCACAATCTTTCCCGGTTTTGATGACTTCCCATTATCATCCGCTGCTGGTTAAGGTCTCCTATATTCCAATTCCAACACATTTTCCCTTAGCCTAGAATATTTTTTTAATAACTTTTACCATTAAATTTTATTAACATGCAAGTTGTTTTGAATTTTAGTTTGCTTTGCATGCTTGTTTCTATAGATTTCATGGCTCAATAAGAATCAAGTAAGTAACAAACAGAGTGAATAAAAAACTACCCTCTTTTTCATAATAATCTGTGAACTTAAAACGGTTACTAGGTAGTGTTTTTTCTCACTCTGACTTATGAGACTCGTATGATGACAATAGCAGAAAACAAACGACCATAAGTTTCGAGGTTTATGAATGAGGGGGTTATAGTCTTTAAACAGTTTGTGGTAAATTCTGGGTCCCCTGTACTTTACTTGTGTCCGTGCTCTTGATGACATTCTTCTGAGTATTACACATAGAAGTATAACTATTAACAGACAAAATAGAGTGTTTGGTATTGGGACCGATATAAAATGATAGGGACTTAATGCTCTAAGTAATCTATGTATCATGGTTGCTCAGATTCATATCTGAGCAACCATCTTTACATTTTTAGAAAATCACTATCAACCTCGCCTTTAAATTGCCATATCTTTTTTATTTGTGGATGTAATGCCGCAAAGGAACTTGTCCTTTGTTCTTCAATGTTTACTTATTATTAATACATTTTTAATGGACACAATTCTCAAAAAAAGTTACAAGCATTAAAAGTCAAAAATTTATGTAAAAGTTATAAATCGCGACAACTTCTAAATTTATTTAAAAAACAACCAAAAGTCATATTGAATTTGGTTCTCTTTTAAAGAGTTCTTCATTTATTTCCCTTTTAAACAGTATGCTACATCACGTAAGAAATTATTTATTAAGTTGTCAAACTAAGAGATACTTGTTTGCTAGTCAGTCATGCATGATTTAGAAGACACTTTTTTATGTTTTCTTCTAAATTAATTTAAAATACAAAACCTAATGCAAGCACAACTCGATTTTCTTATATCGCAGATGTAGGTCCCAATATCAAACACCCTGTATAATACGCACTTCTGCCATATACAGGGTGTTTGGTGGAACGATGTAGAGATTGAAGGAACTGAACGAATAGGTACCCATGTAAACATTTTAGGCCAATGCTATTATGAAGTGTCATGTTTTTCACGTTGTTATCAAAATTTGTTTTTTTAATTACGAGATTTTTTTCGTTCTAGAGGATATTAAAATACCAGATAGTGCATTAATCACTTTTAATGTGGCTTCTAATTAGTCACACCAACACAAGCTTTTATCGCAATAAGCTATACCCTATCATTGAGCAGGAAATCATACACAAATTAAACAAAACTTTTGGTAATAACTTAAAAATCATAACACTTTTCAGTATAGCATAAGTCGTTTAAAATTATCACATGGGTACCCTTGATCAGCTCCTTCAATCCCTGTATCGTTCCACCAATATATATATATATAACGGTGCATCACATCAACTTTATACATTCTCTTAACGCTATAGCGTTCATATATATCCTGAAGCGAATATTCAAGAACGTAATTTTATTCTCAACAGACATGACAAGCTTCTCGTATCTAAGAGCACGCGCGCTTTAAACGCCCACATGAGCAGTCAGTACGCCGGCCCCGCGCGCAAAGTGAATGTTATGAATCCTCCACCGACGCAGCAGTTTGGAGTCTCCCTCGTGTTCATCTTGTTCAACAATGAACCGTCGCCCATACCGCCCATCGTCAAAGAGTGCGTGGAGTTTCTCTCCACACCGGATGGTAAGTTTCCTAAACCTGCACTGATAAAAAAAATTGTTTACATTGATTAAAATCTTGTCTAATGTGATCCGCATCATGAATCCATATGAGCCTGATAAGATCTTGTCTTCAGGACAACTTAGTTAAATCGTAATAGCTCCTTCTACCAAGTAATGAATTGGGCTTGTAAAGTGTAGTTGTTTAATTTGATTAAGAGATTAAATGCAACAAAGTTGTTTGCTAACCCCGTGCAAATAAATGTTTAATATGACAAAGTGAAAATTTATTTTGACTTAGAGAATTGATATGTCAATGATGTGTCCTATTTTTTGTTTTAAAAAAATTCGATATGTTGCAGCTACCATGCATTCTTGTTTGTATTGAATGAGATATTTATCATTATAAATATTTTGACGCCAACTAAGATAAAATGCTTAGTTGGACTATATTTTTTTCAGTGTACGTCACCAGTCTCATCTCAACTCAGAACGTAGGTCTTAGTTTGCGTTTATCGTCATGTAAAAATCAAATTCTCAAAGTCCTTTATTTCCTTCAGACCTTACATGAGTCTAAGACACGAAAGAAAGAAATATCTTTCTTAAATGGATTAAAGCTGTCTCTCGCCTGCATAATCTGCCAATTGCTCATCTTACAGATTATGTACGATATGTTCGTTTGACTGACCTTCTGTTTCTTAGCACTGGAGACGGAGGGATTGTTCCGTCGTTCTGCAAACGTTGCCAACCTGAGGGACCTCCAGCGGGCCGTGAATCGCGGCGAGAAGATTGACTTCAACAACGACCCGCACACCGCTGCTGTGCTTCTGAAGAATTTCTTCCGAGAGCTGGAGGAACCGCTGCTGACCTACGAGCTATACGATGAAATTATGCTTTTCCATAGTGAGTTCTTTTGATATTTGCTATTGTTAGCAACGACGACATTATACCGAATGATTCGGGCTCAAAATTGTGCAAGACAATTATCTTCACTATTGCTAGGATTTTTCTCTGAATTCATTATTTTTCCAGGTCTTATAAAGATAAATACATAAATAAATAATAAATAATGCTGGACAATTCACACAGCATTATATAGCCCCAAGCTAAGCAGAGCTTGTGTTATGGGTACTCGATATCTGATATACTTAATACAATAAACTACATAGATAGATATTATTTACTATACATAGAAAACATCCAGAACGCCCTGGACAAAAGTCTGCAGATCGTACAAACATTTGTCCCGAGGCGGGAATCGAAGCCACAACCTCCTGTGTCGCAGGCAGATTTAGCCCGCTGCGCCACAGAGCTCGTCAATACCAAGCTTAAGTTAGGTAGACAACAACATCGAATAGCAGCGTGCAGCTTAGCCTTGCGGTGCGAGGTTCAAATCAATTTTCGTGATTCAATAAAACTGTCCAGACCGGTCACTTACCTCTTAGAGCGGCGGATATAGCGCGCGCCACCCAATGTACAATTTATTACTTACACTATATTTTATGTTTACTGTATAAAAAATAACCCAGATTGTGTCATGTGGGCTTTTTTCTTCATGATTTTCGCGAAGGTCTGGTTGGCTAGTCACAGTTAATTTTTTATTGGTTTATTAGCAAAATCGCGTAAGTACTAATTTTCTCTTTTATTTTATTTTTAAATCATGTTTGTTGATAGAGTTACAAATAAAATATTCTTATTCTCATAATGAAAAGCTTTAGGTACGATATCGCCGTTGACACCATCTCTCTGAAACACCCATATTTTCCTCAAGCTTCTTTATTGAAAGAAGAAAGGAAATCAATTTATTGGTTCTCATTAAGGAATACATAATTTTTTAAAAAATAATAATAACATCTTATAAAACTTGAGAATATTTTGGTGTAGAGAGTTGATAGCAATTTCTTTCATACTACTTACTTTTGAGACATATTTGACTTGTTTGACTCAACGTCCTGTACGATCATTTTTATGCAAACGATAATTCAATCAGATTTGTATCATACCAATGTAATGTAATGTTGACGACCTCTGTGGCGCAGTGGGCGAAAATTGCGGGTTCGATCTCCGCCTCGGGACAAAAATACGATCTGCACATATTTGTTCAGGGTGTTCTGGACGTTTTCTATGTATAATAAAAAATATAAAATGATAAATGATAAATGGTTGGAGGTTTCTTTACAAAGGGATTGCCGTTGACCTTTAGTGGGCTAGCTGGAATTGTTCTACATCGTTAATTAATAAATGCAGCGCAATTTTCACCGGAACCGTACGCCAAATAATCAGTTTAACATAACTTGATTAGCGCGGGCCTAGGGCGCGACGGGACACGATTAGAAATTTGTTATTGAATAAAGTCTGCGGATAAAGCGTTCAAAGGTAGCGCAACGAGGTTATTTTTGTATGAAACGATGTTATAATAGGCTTGATATATGTTATACTAGCGTCTGACCGCGGCTTCGCACGCGTATTTTCGGTATAATAAGTAGGTGACCTCTGTGGCGCAGTGGGCGAAGGTCTGCCTGCGACGCAGGAGGTTTCGATTCCCGCCTCGGGACAAATGTTTGTATGATCTGCAGACATTGTCCAGGGCGTTCTGTATGTTTTAGTGTATTAATTAAGTATATAAAATGGGAGAAGACTTTTAGCACAAGGGTTATTATAGAAAAACTATTGAGAGTATCATTTCAAAATAAATTTATTTCAACTTTTGAATAACTAAACTATGTACGGGCTTTATTTTAGAGTTTTCTTTCTCCGTATGTTATTTATTTTCGCCCAAAGTTGAGCTAAAATCGGTGTAAAAATACGAAAGTTTAGAAGCTTGATTTATTTAATTAATTCTTTTTTTACGGTTTTGGGTGCATACAGACATAGATAATGACGAGATAAATTGATATTTTCCTTAGTTTTGGATGGTCAACATCAAACAGCTTTGTAGTTACCCTTCCACGTTTGTATGGAGAGATGAGCGACTCGTTCAGCCTTAAAGGTATATAGTTTATGACGTACGTCACCTCGACCTTTTTTTTTCTTCACAGAAGTAACCGCGTCGGCGAAGACGCGCCAGATGCAGATCCTGATCCTCGATCACCTCCCGTTGGCAAACTACACGCTGCTGAAATACGTCATGCAGTTCCTCTGGAAGGTATGTACCCACTCAAACTGATTGACGATGCACTGTGTCAAATTACTTTTCTATTAATTTTTTCCAAAGGACACCTTCTGAAAATCTAAAAATAATATCCAAAATAGAATATCCAGAATATCTAGAAATATATGCTTGCCATGCCATAGTTGGTATCTATACCTAACTCACGTCCCACGTCCCACGGTATGGCAAAGTGCTTTATATCCTGTAGACCTTACAGGACTCTTGAAAAGGCATCCACCTCATCCCTCCACGAGTCTCGACCCTGAGGTTGATCCAGACCCTGAGGTGGATGCTGGAACTGTAGTGATTGCTGGCTGGTTCGTATCAGGATTAGATGTAAGACGACATATAACGCTTATGATATGGAAAGAGCTATACGCGAAGTCTCTGAAGGATTGAATTCGTAACGAAATCATCCGACAGAGAACCAAAGTTATCGACATAGCTCAAAGAATTAGCAAGCTGAAGTGGCAGTGGGGCCATATCTCGCAAAGAACCGACAACCGCTGGGGCACACGTGCTCTTGAGTGGAGACCACGACTCGGCAAACGTAGTGTAGGAAGCCCTCCGGCCAGGTGCTGAAGATCTGCGAAAGACTGCAGGCAGATGCTGGGTGCGGCAAGCTGAAGACAGGGCGCTATGGCACTCATTAGGGCAGGCCTATGTCCAGCTGTGGACTAATATAGGCCGATGATGATAACGGTATGACGCTTACCGGACTCAACTACTCCATGAGGTTACCGAGGTACTGCAGTGTCGAGGGTCGAGCATGTTGTGGTGTCGTTCTGGAGGAGGCTGAATAGCTCTGGTAATAGCAAATCTCTGACACGGTGTGTAACATCGAGCACATACCCAATAGAGAGGAAATATCATTTATTTGGTTTAAACAACAATTTCGCCAAATCACTGCGGCGACCGCTGCGCTCCGATTGGCCGACTCAAAATCAACCATCACACCCAGTTGGGCAAGCATTTATTTTTTGATGGGTGAAAAGCGCTACCTAATAAATAAATAAATAATAAATACGTCCCGTACGTGACTATACTATGGACGGTCGCAAAATAGCACGAGCGGACTGCGTCCCGAGACGCGGTGGTAGCAAGCCTTCGTTATGCGAAGCAGGCTCGTCCCAGTTTTTTGCACAAGCACTCGATGTGGACGTGTATATCAGTTATCTAGTACTCATAACACAAACTCTGCTTAGCTTGGAGCTAGATAATGCTGTGTGTATTGTCCAGCATTATTTATTTATTAGGAATTTTTGTGTATTTTATTTCAATTTTCTTTTTTGTGATATGGATCCCTAATTTTGTGTTATTTGCCTGAAATAAACGAATTTTATTTATTTATTTATAAAATACTAGCTGCATTCTTACTACCCGTTGTCCTATTACCCGTTTTCCCGTAGGAATGAAGCATTTTCCCGCGCTAAAAATTATATAAGTATGTAAAGCCCATGTTCATCAGGAATAATGCCGGCTTCTAATGGTAAAATAATTTTTCAAATCGGTCCATTAGTTTCGGAGTCTATTCAATACAAACAATCTTTTCTCTTTATAATATTAGTATAGACAACGTTCATTTCATTATGAATGTAAGCTGGTTAATTACGAACCTAGTTTGTGTTGGAAGAACACCAACGTTGAACCGTCGTTGGTACCACATAACCAACATAAACTAGGTTCGTAGTAAACCCGCTTACATTCATAATAAATTCTTCAAACTACGAAAGTTTGTATAGTAAAACGTTAATTTCGTTACAGGTGCAGGACCGCAGTTGCCTGAACCGAATGACGAGCAGCAACATCGCCGTGGTGTTCGGGCCCAACCTGCTCTGGCCGCCGCACGAGGCCATGTCGCTGCAGGCCATCGCGCCCATCAACCACTTCACCGACTATCTCATTGAGCATCAGGAGGCTATCTTCGTTATTTGAGAGGAGGACTACCCTACTGAAGCACAGCAAAGGCTTTCGCGAAGGGTGCGAGCTGAGCAACAGAGACTCATCCAACTGGAGAGCCGACAGCAACCAGAACAGGAACCGAACGAACAATGCTGTGCTATTTTATAGACTGGAACAGGTTTATGCGGTTTTTAATATTGAATTATCCATTAACCAGCTTATTGCGTCGCGCGTCGTCTTGTTAGTTTACTCATCCAATGTTACTGGGAATTCTTATTGAATTGGAAAGTTTCAAAATAAGTGTCACCGTTGTTGTTGTGTGCAAATAATCCAAAAGAAAAAAATACAAAAAAATCCATGTCTGTAGATTTAAATTTAGTGTATTCGTAGTTATGTCTGCCCATCTGTTATTAAGCTTTAGGTGTTGCTTAGCCGAAGTAGTACCGTATTGATATGTTATTTCACCTCTGTTCGACACATCGACCTTGTACCCTGAGAGAAAGCTGAATATGTAGCTGTATACTTTTAAAAAATTAATATATGAGACGGATACATTAGTGAATATATGAGTATATATAATATAACTAAAGTCATTTATAACGGGATATTTACCATGATTTGAGTTTTGAGCTTTCCAATATTTCGGCACAGTTTCATCCGTTATTCCGTGATCATGGCGCATGAAACTGTGCCGAAATATTGGAAAGCTCAAAACTCAAATCATGGTAAATATCCCGTTATAAATGAATTTAGTGTTAATAACCATGATGGATTTAAAAGTTTTATATAATATAATAAATAAAAATAAAATAAAATAAAATAATCATAATCAACTCATTTCATTGCTTTCTATTGAAATTACGTAATCAAGTATAAAGTTTTGAATGATTCTTTTTATCTGACCTTATCAAATAAAATGTAGTTCTAATTATAAAATTGTACCTAAGAAATGCCAAATTGTCTGATGAATGGAGATTATTGTGTATCGTCAGACCTTTTTCTTGGTCGGAAAATTTTAAAGGGCCTATAGGAATCTATTTTAATATCCCTTTATACTTTTTTAATGTTTTTTATTGTAAACTCTATATTCTGTAGGCTCTTCATAAAACCAGTTAAAATTACCTTGAATGATCATGATAAAGTAGTCATAAATATTGAAAAGGTTAGAATACTTATCAACGTTTCTTTTTCCCTATAGATGACATAAAGTCAGTGTATCGTATATTAATGTTTAACTTTAGAGTAAGTTATAGTATTAAGAATCGATGTTAGGCATATTGTTTTTAAATAATAATCATGTATTAATCCCCTTTAGAATCTGTATTGCTACGACATTCTTTCAATCGCTGCAGACCGCGTATCTCATTCATTTGTGCAATTATTTCTTGTTTAAATCTATGTTAATTCCCAGTTTAAGGCGCTACCCCGACCCAGATCAGCGCCCCCACCTATTTCATCCTATTATTCTGTTAAACGAAGGAATTTTCAAAAATCGATTGGCCAGTTTGTGATGCCTGATGAAGTTTTATTTTGTATACTTTAAGCAAAGATGCGATGTTGCTCTTTTTGACCAACATGGTGGCAAAAAAGAGTAACTTCGCATCTCTGCCTACACTACCCAAACTAAAACTTCTAAAGAGGCATTAAAAATAAGCTTATGATAGGTATCACAAACTGGCCAATCGATTTTTGAAAATTCCTTCGTTGAACAGAATAATAAGATAAAATAGGTGGTGGCTCTGCTATGGCTCGGGGTAGGGCCCTAAGGGACTTGTAGAACGTAGTTAATATTTTTTTAAGTACCGCCTTTACATGTTAAGTTTGTTCAAGAGTAGTAGAGCGGTAGGGCTCGTCCGGGGAGGTACTACCACCATGCCCATTTCTGATGCGATGCAGCATGCTGCCTCGGGGTATGGTCGCCGGTCAAATTTAAATTACAGGAACATGAGGCTTAAAATCCTATGCCTCACTTTGGGGCGTGCAGAATGTTGGAACTTACCATGCGGAGGCCGTTTGCGCGTTGCCTCAACTTTTTTTATTAACATTACTAATTATATCTTCGTTTTCCGTGTCACGTAAGGTAAATATCCGATTTAGTTTTTCAGCTTTTACATTAAACATAAATTATTCATGGTCGCAAAATATATTGGTCAAATGTACCAAATGTAGTAAAAAGGGACGTTAAAAATTACAAGAAAAAGAAGTATAGTTATTTAATGGTGTTGTTATTACACATATTTGCACAACGTTAGGTGTCGTTAAAATGATTAAGAGTTGTAAAAATCAATAAGTATATTTTTAACGTTAAAATTCTAACATTATTTAGCCCCGTTGGCAAGACACTTTAGTGAGTTTCTGTGAGGGAATGTTAGCGTTAAACTTGTTATCGAATTGTCTCTTATAGGAATAGCTGATGATGGATGAATGTTTTCTTTGTTTAAAATGCTTAGATTGTTGTAGCTATTTACTTTGCAGTTTTCCATCGGGGCTGAGTAAAGAAATCAAAATTAAATTTAGCTTCCAGAATAGTTTCAACTTCTTGGATTAGCAGTGCCGGTGCGAGGTTATTTTTCAGTATTTTCATTAATAGGTGGTAGTTTGATATGAAGGACTGATAGAAATGTATGGATCTGACGATACAGGTGGATATCGGTCCGTTTAGGATTACCTTTTATATATTTTATGGCAATTTTGTATAAATAACGGTTTGGAAGAAACGAAAAATTTTACATCGAAAAGTATAGGAAAAAACGAATACTAACTATAGGGATGCTGGTACAAATGACTAATATTTCAGTTATATAGTTTTTTTGCATGCCCTCGAGGGTAGGAATACATTATATTATATAGGGTTTTAGCTTTCTAGAACGTAATTCGATGTCTATAGTAGAACTACACGCTTCTTTACGAAAATCTCTCAAAATGTCGTGATATATGTATTATGATCTTTATAGATGTTTACTCGAAATGTCGCATTATTATACTCGTACCAAATATAACAATTGAACACCGTAGACTTCATGTTAAGCGTAGATAATAATTATTGGAATAAGGTATACGTAAGTTCGTAGCACATTGATGTTTTTTCCTTTTCTATCGATCTTTTTTGTACCTTAATATTCATCGGACTTAAATTTGAATTTTCATCAACATTTTGATAATCATTTATTATTCCTCATCCACAGTGAAGTCAAGCTTTGAATTCTGTGCTACAAATTCTTTAGTTTGATACTATAACATTGTACAAAAATGGGCCATTTGTAATTTTAACATTTTAACATTTTTTTAACATTGATTTTTACTTGCGAATAAAAACAGCCGTAAATCTCCCATAAGGTTTGATTTAAAACGGTTACTTCTACTACGGTTTTGTGTGTTCTTATAACTTTTTGAGCATTTTTATTCAGTTTTGTCCTCTCACATTCGCTTGTAAAGCTTTAACGGAAATGAAAATCACCCAGTCTTCCTATAATTAATAAGTACTAGTGTGCTTTGATATCATATTCATTATGCCATTCGCAGCGATCCTTTTATAATCAGGGTCAGGTGCAGCTAAACCCAACAGTTGACCGTCTTGCCGACCACCAAGGTCAATTCTGATGGATGCAATCATTAATTCTCTCTAGCCAGCAGGCTGTCTTACATGCCATGATAGTTTTTGATTTCATACCTAACCATCATGCCATTAAGGCCTGCCCCCATTTCCGTCACGTTTTACGAATATGGCCAGTCCCTTCTTCAGATCTCTTTCCCCATTTCCCTTCATCTAAAAGGTTTTAGGGCCATTTGATGGTTTCGATTTACTTTTCTAGAACTCTGGCGGTATTTTATTTATGTGTTGTTTATGTGTACCGAGTATGCGAGTGCTGGAAACCGGTCGACCCTCTTTCCCCTTCCCCTTATTGCCCGTTTAAGCGGGATTATATTGCAGTTCGTGTGGTGGTCCTTCTCTCTTCCCCTCTCTTTCATCGATGGATTCTGGCACATTCGTGGTTTTCACATACACAACACATTTATGATTATTTCAGCTTTATAATATTAGTAGGATACATGTTATAATAATACCTGACAGTTGCAACTTAACCCTTGTTCGTTCTTGATAAACAATTATTTGTAAATAAAGTCTATCTTTTGTTACTCGTGACACATTGTGTAGTAATGTGTAGTATGCGAGTGCTGGAGATTGATCGACCCTCTTTCCCCCTCCCCTTATTGCCCGTATAAGCGGGATTATATTGCAGTTTGTGTGGTGGTCCTTTTCTCTTCTTCTCTCTATTATCGATGGATTCTGGCAAATTCGTGGTTCTCACATACACAATACTAATATGACTATTTTTACTTTATAATTTTAATAGGATACATAATAATAACAACTGATAGTTGCAACTTTACCCTTGCTGGTTCTAAATAAACATAATTATAGTTACTTGTAACAAGTCTTTCTCTTGTTACTCGTGACACATTGTGTAGTAATGTGTAGTATGCGACTGCTAGAAATCGATCGACCCTCGTTCCCCCTCCCCATATTGCCCGTATAAGCGGGATTATATTGCAGTTCGTGTGGTGGTCCTTTTCTGTTCATCTCTCTTTCATCGATGGATTCTGGCTTATTCGTGGTTCTCACATACGCAACATTTATATGACTATTTTGGCTTAATAATATTAGTAGGATACATAATAATAACGGGTAGTTGCAACTTTACCCTTGCTGGTTCTAGATAAACATAATTATAGTTATTTGTAACAAGTCTTTCTCTTGTTACTCGTGGCTCTGTGTAGTAATGTGTAGTATGCGAATGCTGGAAATCGATCGACCCTCTTTCCCCCCTCCCCTAATTGCCCGTTCAAGCGGGATTATATTGCAGTTCGTGTGGTGGTCCTTTTCTCTTCTTCTCTCTTTCATCGATGGATTCTGGCTTATTCGTGGTTCTCACATACACAACACTTACATATTCAGCTTGATATATACTTACTATTTCAGCTTTATAATATTAGTAGAATACATAATAATACCGGATAGTTGCAACTATACCCTTGCTGGTTCTAGATAAACATAATAATAGTTATTTGTAACAAGTCTTTCTCTTGTTACTCGTGACACATTGTGTAGTAATGTGTAGTATGCGAGTGCTGGAGATCGATCGACCCTCTTTCCCCCCTTCTCTAATTGCCCGTTTAAGCGGGATTATATTGCAGTTCGTGTGGTGGTCCTTTTCTCTTCTTCTCTCTTTCATCGATGGATTCTGGCTCATTCGTGGTTCTCACACACACAACACTTATATATTCAGCTTTAGATATAATATTTCAGCTTTATAATATTAGAAGAATACCTAATAATACCGGAGAGTTGCAACTTTACCCTTGCTGGTTCTGGATAAACATAATAATAGTTATTTGTAACAAGTCTTTCTCTTGTTACTCGTGACACTTTGTGGACTTATGTGTAGTATGCGAGTGCTGGAAATCAATCGACCCTCTTTCCTCCTCTTCTTATTGCCCGTTCAAGCGGGATTATATTGCAGTTCGTGTGGTGGTCCTTTTCTCTTCCCCTCTCCTTCATCGATGGATTCTGGCACATTCGTGGTTCTTACATACACAACACTTATGACTATAGGTACTTATTAAATATTATTATATTGTTTAGTCAATAGTAGCAAGGGTGAGCCTTGCTAGCTATAGATAAACAGTATTAAAGTTAATTGTAACAAAAGTCTTTCTCTCGTTACTCGTGACTAACATCGTTTAGTACATAGGTTTGTAGTACCTTGTCTACTTCAGGTTCACCACCACCATCGGGGGTTTATCCGAACTTACTAATAATAAATGTACTGATGCTTTATAACCATTTACCAACAGGATAATATTTTCTACCTGTAACAGGCTGTAATTTAACTATGTGAAGTTTTTGAAAGATTTTTTTTATGACATTTCAAATATAAGTAATACTTAGAGCTAGAATTTCAAAAAAAGACTTAACTGGCAAATAATTCTTTGGCAAATTATGTATTTTTAAACATTACTAATTTTATTCTTTAAAAGTTTTTAAATTTTAATAATTCTAATTTTATTCTTTTATTCTTTTTTTATTCTTTCTTTATTATTCTTTAAAAGGCGATAGGTATCGTGTAGCCATTTGCTTTTAAGTGTTTTCTGATAAATTGCACAAATTTTGATATCATCGTTACCTTCATCTATCCTTCATCGATGGATTCTGTCACATTCGTGGTTCTCACATACATAACACTAGTCGTGTAGTAATGCGTAGTATGCGAGTGCTGGAAATCGATCGACCCTCTTTCCCCCTCCTCTTCTTGCCCGTTCAAGCGGGATTATATTGCAGTTTGTGTGGTGGTCCTTTCCTCGTCCCCTCTCTTTCATCGATGGATTCTGGCACATTCGTGGTCCTTACATACACAATACCTACTTATGACTATAGTGGCAACCTCACCCTTGCTGGCTATAGATAAACAGAATTATAGTTATTTGTAACAAAAGACTTTCTCTTAATGCTCGTGACTAAAATTTTTGTGTAGTAATAATACCTAGTCTACCTACTTCAGGTTCACCACCACCATCTTATAATTATACTTATACCCGAACTAACTAATATCAAATTTACTTGTATTTCTAAATAATTTATAACCATTTACCAACAGGATAACATTTTCTACCTGTAACATGGTGTAATGTAACTAAGTGAAATTTTTATAAAATGTTTTAGGACATTTCAAATATCAGGAATATAGCTACAAATTACAAGACAGACTGTTAACTGACAAATAAAACAAATTGCAAATTTTGTATTATTGTATACATTACTTAAATAATTCGTTAAAACGCCGTAGATATGGTGTAGCAATTTGCTTTAAAGTGTTTTCTGAATATTTAAATATTGCACAAATTTTGATATCGTGCTTTTTATCAAGCTTGAATGACATCGTAGATCTTAAAGTCGTTCGATTAACGATCCGTGACACACCGTGATTGTACCTACTGTGTATTATGTCATGTGTTCTCCTGCGTTGTATTCTCTGTGTTCCACAAGAAAGAGACTTCTCTCCTTTGTGGAACACAGAGAACACAGCGGAAAAGTAATTTTCGTAAATCAGTTTTTATGGACCCACGTTTTATGAAAATTTGTTTCAAAAGTGCAGGGAGCATTAGGTATTAGAGATTAATACATATTACCAAATACTCAAAAAATACTTTTCAATCAAAGTTTCTTAAAACATGTTTTCATAGAAAATGGTTAAAGAATTACTTAATAGAAGTAATTAATGTTTTATTTCTTATAGAACGCAGGAAATATTTAATTACGCCAATATATCGAACGTCCATTGTGACAATGGGGATTAAACAAAAGTACCTGCACAGCTAGAGGAGTAAGCAAGCAAACCAATCACGTTCAGTTCTATAAGCATTCCAAAGTGTGTTTTTATATAATGTAAATTACAACGAATTTTACCCTATTTAGTTTAGAATTATGTACAAATATTATACTTACCCTAACTTTATTATATTTTTCTAAGCTTTTAAAAAAGCGAATTAAGTTAATATTATTATTTTTCTACCTGTAGTGCAATTAATCCTTAAGAAAATTTCACTTTAAAACGACCGTTTAATTTGTAAGTACCTAATAATAATTTGTAAGTGGATCCTATGTTAAGCTATCAACTCATACTTACCTACCTCATTAGCTCCATTTCGGGAAACAATATGAAATTAATCTCAGAAGCCACCTAAATCAAAGTATGTAACAAAGTAAGTACCTAAATCAAGGTAATGTACGACCTGCATACCATCTCCCGCGCCTGCGCATTGAAATCATTCGGCCGGGCTAGTACTTAAACCCTACTTGCAATACCGAGTACTCGAAAATTATTTAATGCATACGCTTGCATAACTTTTTCTACTTTTACAAACTTTCCGATACGATTCAAAAATGTACGCTCGCTCCGCTCGCCGTAATTTTTTTCGACTGTTGGCTTTTATGGAAAAGTTCAAATAACTATAACCGGGCTCACTCGGCTCGCCGTTTCACTTCTACAATTTATGTTGCCAACCTAAAATTCAAACAGGATAAATCTTGTTGTCCTGATGTCAAGTTCATAAAAGGCGGGCAGCGGCCACTTATGTAGGTACATGAATGGAGCTACGGGGGCATCAACCTATTTGTTTGTATGTTCATATTTAGTTTTAAAATGAAATGTAATGTTCTTTCTTCGAACATTTTGTAGTTTCATAGTTAATAAATATGTTTTATGTTATTTCATTAAACTTGTATCAAATGATCATAACCATGAATAAATACACTACCTTACTGTAATTATGGTTTTTTTTGTGGACCTGTTTCGCCCTTGCTAGGTGAGATTGTATGTATTTTGTCCTTTTATGTGTATATACTTACCTACTTCTAGTAATCAAGTAAGATTATATTAGTACACAATGTACCTACCTGGAGTAAGAGGGAAATAGGTATACCTATTATAAACTATACTTTATTTAGGGTCAGGTATGGAGGTACGTAGGTATATAAATATTTATGGGAGAACTCCAATTTAAAGATACCATCCAGATAAATTTTTAGTTTTTCTTATAACACGGAGGACAAATGATGAGATGAATGAGCAGAGAATATAACTATTTAATTATACAAACGTAGTACCTACCTACCCATATGGTATAATTTTATATTTCGGTAGTAGGTAATTAAGTATCTGCTTATACCTACTGATGGTCCAACTACCTTTTTAGATAAAACTTTTAAATCCATCATGGTTATTAACAAGTCATTTATATCGGGATATTTACCATGAAAGCTCAAAACTCAAATCTCGGTAAATATCCCGATATAAATACCTTTTTAGATGTTTGTACGGAATCCTCTCGGTGCGCGAATCCCTAAAGCACCGGTTTATTTTATAATTTAAACTACTTTTAAAAAGCTAGATAGGTAGGTACCTAATGAATACCTACCTTATAAGTAAAATTCTGAGATAGAATGAGTGCTTATTTTATGGTCATTCATTGATAAAATAAAAATGGAAAGTGAAACTTGACGCCTTTATAAAATCGGCCCCCACCGCAAGGAGGAAACGGATATGACCTTAATTCCTTGCAACCTACTTGCAGACTTGCAACGACTCTTCTTCGCAAACGCACAAAATGGCGTCCCTCTTCAACTGACAATGACAGCTGACAGAGAACCCATTTGAGTTGCCATCTAAAACAAATTCTAGACTACCATGAGAAAGAAAATAAAAAATAGGGGTTATCAAGACGATTACAAAAACCTAGAAAGTTTCGATCAAGTATTCGCCGCCTCTTCCAAAATGTGAAGAAACGGAACTAAAATTAGATTGAATTAGAAATAGGTAGCAACTCTTTTGAAACTATTCATAAGCGTCAAACACAAGTAATTTGGAACGTCCGCCCGTTTATTTATTTTTCGATATTGATTGAAATTACTGAGTTTGAAAAAACTGGTGATTGTAGAGTGCGTAAAAAAATGCATTGCTAGAGAGGTATTTTTTTTAGAATAAACAAGTCGTTTGCTGGGAAAAGAAGCTGTAACATTATTGTCCGACCTCGATAAAGTTTTACAGAAGTTCTCTGTAAAAAAGATGATATTGATGGCTTGATATGTCATGCATGTCATATTATGTAGAAGGTCAAACCGCACTTGAGCGGCGCGGCGCGGTGCGGACCGACGACGCGGCCAAATATTCTTTCTAATATTTTCAACTAGTTTATGCCCGCGGCTTCGCACGCGTTGTATCCATAAACGTTTATAGGTGATTTCTATCGCTTGGGAACTGATTTATGGGATAAAAAGTATGCCTATGTTTGATTCCAGGATTAGAATTATCTGTACCTATACAAAATTTCAGCCTGATCCGTTCTGTAGTTTTGGCGTGAAGAGATAACAAACATCCATCCATCCATCTATACATACATCCAAACTTTCGCATTTATAATATTAGTGTGATGTGATGATACCAACCGCATAAGAGCAGCGCGGCGGCGGCGGCGCGGCGGCGCTGCAAATTTGGGTATGAGAGAATATTTTGCCGCGCCGCGTCGTAGTCAATTATACGATTATAGTCAGATATGCGGAGCTATGTGATTTAGAAAATGCACATTATATGAACCAAACTAAGGGAAATAATATCTGGTTTTTATCTTAGTACAATAGGGTACCTAGTTATTTCTAACGACATATTATTTCTCTTCATATTTAATGACGTCCATCTTCAATGAAATCTTGCCACGTCTGGCTTTCTGCGCCACGCTCCACACCGCTGCAGAGCGTTATGGAGAGGCCGCGCCGCGCCGCCGCCGCGCGCCGCGCCGCTTAAGTGCGACGGGGTTGAAGCTTAAGCTTACGATTGTCGGTCTTCGGATCTATGCCATTTCAATATGACGGGACCGTACTCAATGTTCCATTTTTTTGACATGATGAAAACGGCTCATTGTTGGAAATTAAGCATCATAAAACAAAACCTAATCAAATAAAGAAGTATAATATTTCACGATACAAGATTAGTGCAAGATTACCAACAATGAATGAAAAACAAAAACTGATTAAAAACATCGAGCTGCAATGCAACTGTACCACGTACCATGGTAGAAATCTTTGGTAGTTTTTTGATTATTTTGTACGGGCAATATTTTTGAGATTATCGATAGTAGCAGCGCCACCCAACGGCTGTAGCGCGAAACTGCCTTCTCGGGTTCGTTCGACAAAATTCTGCATATTTTGTGTTTTGTGGAGATATCTACGATATTTTTCCGCGTTTGTGTTCAAATTAGTGACTACAAGAACGCGTCTAAAACGACGCCTCGATGTATCACACGAATGCAAAGTTCCTTTCAAAACCAATGACTCTAAAAGAACTCGATGTGCGTTTTGGCCATTTTACTTGGCTTGCGTTGGTGATTCGTACATAGTCACGTGACCTCCTCGAGCACAAGAATCAATGGCGCCAAATGTCTTCTCTAGAAAATGTACGTAAAGTTTTAATGCTAATCATGATTCTATCATTACTATTTGTTGAGGTAGGTATTACAACAAATCTACTTTCATTACATTGGATGCAAAAAGCTTAACAAGATGCGACGACTCGTCAGTCTGGCAACAAAACAGTGCTGCTATCTATGTTGTCAACTTTGATAAGTAGGTACCTAGCCTACAATGGAGAATCCATACAAATATTTACGGAGAACGTAAAGTCAAAGTGCTGTAACCGAACTTTTATTTGTTATATCATTCTAAACTTTGTTTTCCAACTCCATTCAAGTTCACGGTAAATGAAACCCGTAACTTTGAGAGTGCCGCGTATTTCTCAGGGTCGTGACTGGCCCGCCATAGATTTCGTGCATTTTACTGAAACGTCAAACCGATTACTCTTCCTTTCTGCACGTGAAATTATCATTTTGATCACTGATGATGCATCTTATTGTTAAAACGTATGGTAAATGTATATGTAACACTATTGTTATTGATTTGGAACCGAAAAGTCATACGTCCTCTTCTATGCAAGTGCATTATTTTGGTGAAAAATACATTGTCTTCTCTTCCAGTGCATATTGGAGATTGAAAGGTACTTTTCGATCAACAGTTACATATATATTGTTTATTGTTGTCAAACACATAAACCCACACTCATACAATTCATACTTATTTGTGAAATTTCTATCAAAGAATTGGGACTACATAGATAGACAGATAATCTTGCATTCATCACCTTAAAAAACAGATTTTACAAAATCAAACAGAGAACAGAAATGGAACTGGTGGCCTTATTGCTTAAAGCGCTTTCTTCCAGGCAACCAAAATAAAAGCTGTGTGTTATTGGCGAGTTTTAGATAGTTTTATCTTTGTTCCAGGTATTACAAACGTATAAAGTGGAACCATGTAGTGAACGATGTGACTTATACAATGTTGTTGCCACGTTCCAAGTGCAAAGGCATAGTGGGATGGTGAACATGTAGGTTGTGAACAAACACTTATCAAGATGTCGATGAGGAGCACAAAGAGGGTGACAGGAGGCCGGTCTGAGGAGCAGCCCGGCCCGTCAGGCTCAGCACCGGGCCCGTCCAGTGCTGCCAGCACCTCGAAACGACGCAGAGCTGAGCCTGATCATGATGCCCACTGGCATATCCGCCAGGACCTCAAGATGTCATCTATATACAATAGAAGTGCATCTGAGGCTCCAGCAGAACTTTTCAGGTTTGTGTTTTCATATAGTTTTAAACAACAATATAGATAATATTTATGCAGTTTGATATTATTGTTCATTTATTTCATTCTTCTGTTTATGCTTTATAACTGTTATTTCAGAACCAAAATATGATATCAACTCAAATTCCTGACAATAGTTCACTATGTATGTCAGTTAATTTATTATGATTATAGTAACATAAATTTAATTAAACAAAGCTTGAAGCATAAGATATGAACAGTGAGGAGTTAAAAGCCTAAAATGTGCAAATATGCATCTGTATAAATGCCTAGCAGACAATATGCTGCAGCCCGGACATAACAATTGCTGAGCCATCTGCTTTCAGCAAATGTTGCCACATTTGCGTGATCACTTATACATTATAATAGCTATTTTAACTCTTGAAGAAACACTCAATGTGTCATAATTGCAGACATTTGTCCAAGGTGGAATCGAACCTGCAACATCCTGCGTCGCAGGTGGACCTTCGCCCGCCGCGCCTGATAGGTCATCTTCAATTATATTATAACACATTGATAGAGTTGCCGCACTTACGCAAGGCTGCTGAGCTAATATTAATAATCAAATAATAAATAAATAATTGCTGGACAATTCACACAGCATTATCTAGCCCCAAGCTAAGCAGAGCTTGTGTTATGGGTACTAGATAACTGATATACTTAATACACTACATAGATAGATATTTTTATTATACATAGAAAACACCCAAACCAATGGAACAAATTTCTGCAGATTGTACACAAATTTGTTCCGAGGCGGGAATCGAACCCGCAACCTCCTGCGTCGCAGGCGGACCCTCGCCCGCTGCGCCACAGAGGTCGTCCAAATGTAGACAAACTCATAGAAATGACAAATCACAGTGGTAAAGATTATAACAAATTGATAGTTAGTTGGCGCAATAATGTTAGGTTGCTCAGCTAATAGTAGTGTTGTTATGCGGGTTGAAAACTTAAGCTAAAGCTAGCTTAGCTCACATTGATGAGGTTGTTTTCATACTTGTGTGCAGAAGGCAAACAATAAATGCAAGTATAAAAAAACTGCTTCAGCTCTGCTGCTTAGCTTTCGAACTGCAACCCGCATAAAAGTCAGAAAGAAATGACATGCCACAACACATTGACACTTGGTGTTCTTTACTAACACTAAGCCAGTAAGCTAATATTAATAGTCAAGTGTATAATAACTCTTGAACAAATCACTAACCACAATAGTAAAGATGGTACTAATTGCAAGAACCTATATACTTATGATAGGTTTTTGTGCTAAAATTTATTCATTACTGAACTTACAAATTGGAGAGGGGAAGGAGGGTCACTAACTTGCATGTATTTGACACAAAACTTAATTTTTTTAGATGACTGTTGATTTTGTCCATGATTTTTGTCAACATCTACAAAAATCAATCATCATTATCAACTTGAAATAAAGGGTCCTGCATTACTAAATTTAGTAAAAGTTACTTTGTTAACATACTTTAAGCCTATATGCCATAATGCATTGTCACTTTTTACATATATGAGTACATCCAGCGACTTGTGAGCAAAGACCACCAATGGTTTTTTATTTGAATACGAATGTATTGTTGAACTTTTTAACTGGCCTGAAATTAACGGTGAGCTAGCTCGCGCTCTCATTTGTTGATTATGCAGTGCCTTGCTCTATTCACGAGAAGTTCATGCCAGTTGCACTTAGATGGCCTCAGGGGCCACGGCAGTGGCTCAGCCAAGTCGAGGAGAGGGCCCGCCACCGCGAACCCTTTTCTCGAACCATCTCCAGGCACTTTTCAGTTATCAAGATACCAATAACTCGAAAGTTCCTCGAAAGGAGATGGTTCTAAAATAAACCTATTGTTATAGGTACTCTACATAACGTAATTGACAGACTCCTAAAATTACTAGTTTCTAATCAATTTAATTTACGATTTAACAACCCTTAAAGTATTGCTATTTCATCATGACTCACTGACTGACTGGCCGATCATATAAATGTTTAGGTGCTTCACAGGTCTTCAGCAGGCCTTCAAGCATAAAATTTGAAATACAGGTAAAATTACGAGACAAAATAAAAAGATTTTTAGGGTTCGTTTGTCAGAAAAAGAAGGCTTATCTTCGTGTTTACTTCTAGTAAACCTACAGACTTGAAATTTTAAAAACAGGTTCTCATTATAATAATTTTAGGGTTCCGTCACACCCCAGACACTCTCTCCATACTAAAACCGCGTCTTAAAACTTACCTGCGCAATTGTGTTGCACTACACGTGTAACTGTGTGTGACGTCTAGGGTCATTTCATGAATATATTGTGCGAGTGAGACAGTTGCAAAATAACTCAAAAGACATTTTATTTTTCCTTTCACTAAAGCTTAAAAACTTTTATCTTGTTTTGAGGTTTAATTTCATAACCCTCAAAACAAGATAAAAGGGGTTTCAAGATTTGGTGGCCCTAAAATTTGTTTTTTTTTCGGCCATTTTATTACCTTCGATTATAAAGTTGACAATATCGGAATAAGTAATTAAAACTTTAAAATAATTTGCCAACTTCATAGTCGAAGGTAATAAAATGGCTGACTTGGCTCTTTTCGGTATCTGAACACTACGGCGGAGTATTACGAGATGAGATGTTGTACGAATGTTTTTTTAGTTGTTTTATAATTTTTTTTTTGTTTTGATTTTCTTTATTTAATTGGTCATCGATCGAAAACCGCGTAAATGTAGAGATTTCAGCTTTTCTGCATAAGACTGGCCGCGACATGGCCATGAGTATTGAGATCGAATAAAAGAGAAATTTATGTTTCTACCAAACGTTGTCGTCACTGTCCATGTCCCCATCACGTACAATAATCTTTTCAGACTCTATGCTCGAAAAACTATCTTTATACGTCATCCAGGAGCAAGTGTTTATTGGCTGAAAAAGATGAAAGTTTTACCATATTCAAACAAATCGAATGAAAACTCTTAGTGCGAGTCACCTTGGTCAACATTTCCAAACATATTATGAAGTTCCAAATTTAAAAGTCATCACTCCCTTTGGAATAATGAACATTACTCCATCGGGAACGATGAACATTACTCCCAAGGGAATAATGAGATTGAATTTGGAACATCAAAATATGTGTGTAAATGTTGACCACGGACAACACACAATATATACAATGAGATCTTCTTCGAAATTCAAACTAATCTATGTTCAGAAGGCGGAATAAAAAACTAATGCCGCTAAGACATTGCCAAAATTTTACTAATTAGTCGCAGAAAGTGTGAAAAGTAGAATATTCTACAAAATTCGTCCCCCCAAAGCTAAGCCTCAAATTCTTCTTCAGCGCAATTTTAGTGGGATGAATGTCGAGACCCTACGCAAGGACGCTCGAGACGCTGACTGGTCCGAAGTGTTGGATGCGGCTGACATCGACAGTAAACTCGCTAATTTTAATAGTATTTTAATAAAATTGTACGATGAGCATGCCCCTGTTAGGGCTGTAAAAATAAAGCATCTTCCTGCTCCTTGGCTTACGAACGAAATAAAAACCGAAATCAGTAATAAACTTGCAGCCAAGGCTAGGTACAAGCGAAAACCGAATGCCGAGAATAAAGAGCTATTTACTAAGCCCCGTAATCACTGCAATAAGGTGTGTAGGGATGCACAACGCCGACACATTCATAAATCCGTTGAAAATGCTTACGAACGAAATAAAAACCGAGATCAGTAATAAACTTGCAGCCAAGGCTAGGTACAAGCGAAAACCGAATGCCGAGAATAAAGAGCTATTTACTAAGGCCCGTAATCACTGCAATAAGGTGTGTAGGGATGCACAACGCCGACACATTCATAAATCCGTTGAAAATAATGACCCCGCTAAGGTATGGAAATTCCTTAGATCATTGGGTATTGGTAAATCGCGGCTTCGTAACCAATCGAAAGACTTGGACATTAACGCCTTGAACCGTCATTTCTCCGCTTGTTCCAAGTTTGAGGGTACTACTAAAACTCAAACCTTAAATTCTCTTTCGTCTATCCCTACTCCTAATTTTCCTCCTTTCCTATTTCGCGACTTCACCGATTCCGAGGTTAAAAAAAGCATTTCCTCAATTTCTTCTAATGCGGTCGGTACCGATGGCGTTAGTAAGAAAATGATCCTTCCCATCCTTGATGACATTATCCATGTGCTTACATACATACCTATTGAACTTCTCAATAAATAGTGGAATTTTTCCCAGCACGTGGAAAGATGCGCAAGTAACCCCACTACCTAAAAAATCTAAACCATCTTCCTTTTCTGATTTCCGTTCTATTTCCATCTTGCCTTTCCTATCCAAAGTTCTTGAGCGACTTTTGCACCAGCAACTTAGTCTTTTCCTCAATATCAATAACCTTCTTAATCCCTTCCAATCCGGTTTTCGCCCAGGCCATAGTACCACATCAGCTATCGTCAAGATCACCGACGATATTAGAGATCAACCAAAATTGCGCTCGCTCAGTCACTTCTGCTCCCGATTCTTGACTACGCCGACGCCAGCTATCCCGATCTAACCCAAGCACAGCTTGATAAGCTTGAGCGGCTTCAAAACTTCTGCATACGCTTCATATTCGGTCTGCGCAAGTATGATCACATCACAGAGTACCGCAATAAGCTAAAATGGTTACCAATCCGTCTTCGCCGGGTCGCACTCTTCCTCTCCCTCCTGTATTCCATCCTCTTCGTCCCAAATACTCCTCGGTACCTCAAATATCGTTTCAAGTACCTGCACCAAACCCATACCCGCTCCCTTCGCTCCACTGAAACCCTTGCGCTGCAAACTTCCCGCCCCTTCCTAGCTTACAGTTCATCGTTTACCGTACATGCCACTAAACTATGGAATGCCTTACCTACCCCAATAAGACAAGCTAAATCTCTCCCTATATTTAAGCATATGGTCTATGAACACTTTCTTACTTCAATTTCAAATAATTAACATATACATATTTTTACATATTATATATATATGTATATAGTTTATACTTAGTATTTATATATTATACTAGCTGTACCCGCAGTATTTATATATTATACTAGCTGTACCCGCGACTTCGTTCGCGATTGCCATACCTGCCGACTAATTAAGTTCACATTTAACCACAGTTTCTCTCATATTATGATACGCCGCTGTGCAAAGAAACTTCGATGCGCAGTATTGGACCTGTTACACTTTTAATATAAGAATCTTTATTTACATACCTAGTTAAATAGTGTATAAATCGTGTGGGATCTACGGCGGATAGCATGTTGTCATATTCAATCCCATTCTTTATCGACAATACTTTCAGCTACGACTCGGCCAGCGTTAGTGTTAAGAAGTGTCATACTCGTTTCACTTCTTACTCATGGTTCCGTTCAGCTGGGGCCCTATTCTGCTAAATTAATCGCTTCACTATGACAGGGACGTCACAGACGTCACGGAATGACACGTTTTGGTATTCTACCTTAGATGAAAGAAATTATGATGAATGCAGATGTAGAGACGCGCGTCAAGTTTGAAACTATTAATTTATCTCGCACGCACTATCTGGAGTTTTATTAATCTAAAGATTCTACGTAACGATTCTGCGACGATTCCATTGTCATAGTGAAGCCATTGTATTACAGAATTGGGCTCCTGATCCATTTGACTGGACCACCGTAATTTTTTTTCGTTATTAGGTAGGTACAGTTGATTGTGTACCACAGTCAAAAATATTTTCTGTGGTCCAGTTAGTTTAATTGGACCACTTACTCCAACCAAACTTCGGTGGTACAGTTAACTGGACCAGCTAAACCACCAAATATCATGTTCATGAATATTGCATGGACCATTTGTACATTTTACTTTGCCTGAAATAGGCATTGACGCACTCATTAGGTAGGTTCCTACCTACTAAGGTAGAAACCTAACTAATGGGTGCGTCTTGGAATAATAAATGGATAGAAACTTACCTACCCTTTATCTACTGATTTTTTTGTTTTAATGAACTGATTTTCTACTCTACTCTCTACTGATTTAGTCAAATTCGATCTTGCAACACTGTTTCTAATAAAAAGAATGCATGAAATCGGCGACGCGTTAATGAATTACAACTAAGAACACATTTTTACTTTTATCCCCTCTCCCAAGAGAACCGTGCCTACTGATATCCCAGATAAAATACATCATTTGATTTCATTCTGTACTTTTGGCGTGATGCGCGACCCAGGAATTTGACTATTATCCCCCCTGCACGGGAAACTTACTGAATTCCGGTATAAATTGTATCTTTCCCCGTAGTATGAACTCAAATCATGCCGACTTCCATTCGAATTCATTCAGTAGTTCCGTCGTGATGCGGGGTTAAATAATTATAGTTTTTCGGATTATATTTTTTAAGGGGAACCTTACTGAATTCCAGGATATAATGTATCCCATGTCCTTCCTTGTAGTATGAACTCAAATCGTGCCAGGTTTCATTCCAACTCATTCCGCAGTTTCGGCGTGATGCGCGATGAAGGAATCTTACTTTCATCCCCTCTCCCAGGGGAACCTTACTGAATTCCGGGATAAAATTTATCTTTCCACGTAGTAACTAATATCATGCCGAGTTGCATTCGAATTTATATTTATTTATTTATTTATCCTCTCTCCCAGGGGAACCGGATAAAATGTATCCCATGTCCTTCCTTGTAGTTTGAACTCAAATTATACCAATTCAGTCCAACTCATTCAGCAGTTCAGCGTGATGTGCGGTGAAGGAATTTTACTTTCATCCCTTCTCCCAGGGGAACCTTACTTAATTCCAGGATAAATGTATCTTTCCTCGTACTTAAAGAGTAGAACTCAAATTATGCCGAGTTTCATTCGAATTCATTCAGTGGTTCCGTCGTGATGCGCGGTTAAAGAATTTTACTTTCATCCTCTCTCCCAGGGGAACCTTACTGAATTGCGGGATCAAATGTATCCCATGTCCTTCCTTGTAGTATGAAATCAAATCGTGCTAGGTTTCATTCCAACTCGTGCAGCACTTTCCGCGTGATGCGCGGTGAATAAATTTTACTTTCATCCCTTCTCCCAGGGGAACCTGACTGAATTCCGGGATAAAAAGTATCCTATGTCCTTCCTCGTAATATGACCTAAAATCATGCCGAATTTCATTTCAATACCTTCAGTAGTTTCGGCGTGATGCGCGGTGAAGAAATTTTACTTTCATCCCCTCTCCCAGGGGAACCTGACTGAATTCCGGGATAAAAAGTATCCTATGTCCTTCCTCGTAATATGACCTAAAATCATGCCGAATTTCATTTCAATACCTTCAGTAGTTTCGGCGTGATGCGCGTTTAAGAAACAGACAGACAGACATGAATGAAAAAAATTACAGTTTTGGCATCAGTATCGATAATAGAGTGCCCTCCAAAAAAAATTTTCTAAATATCTTCAATGTACAGAATTGGACCTGTTACAGTTTTATTATAAGTATAGATAGATATTCATATATAGTACGCCACCGTCTATACCTGTACAATAGTTACGTGTCCATCCAAAGGTTGCCTGGAAGAAATCGCTTTTAGCGATAAGGCCGCCCATTGTGCAACTGTTTTTGTGTTTGTGTTTTTCTTTCCTATTTTTCTCTATCTTGGTGTGCAATAAAGAATATTTGTTTTTATTGTATTCTCCTCGTGCATAAAGCTGTCATTGACTTTAAATCCCTCTCGCCCTCTTCTAGTAACTTCCTCGCTTCGCTCGTGAGTTATTCTAGAACCCAAACTTGCGCTCGGGGTTTAATGACGTCCGTGACGTAATGTATTGATACCGAACCTCTTTCAGTGTTCATCTACTAACTTTCATAGATTCTCTGTGAAACTTATTGATTTTGAAAACCTCTGACTATAGAGAATATAAAATAGAACATTAAAATGTCTTAAATTCCATCGGGATACATGGACAATAATATCACTTCTATTATGATGTCGTACATCATCATCATCATCAACCTAAATTAGTCCACTGCTGGACATAGGCCTCCCCTAATGAGCGCCATAGCGCCCTGTCTTCAGCTTGCCGCATCCAGCATCTGCCTGCAGTCTTTCGCAGATCGTCATCCCACCTGGCCGGAGGGCGTCCTACACTACGTTTGCCGAGTCGTGGTCTCCACTCAAGAACACGTTTGCTCCAGCGGTTGTCGGTTCTTCGCGAGATATGGCCGGCCCACTGCCACTTCAACTTGCTAATTCTTTGAGCTATGTCGATAACTTTGGTTCTCTGTCGGATGTATTCGTTACGAATTCGGTCCTTCAGAGAGACTCCGAGCATAGCTCTTTCCATAGCTCGCTGAGCGACTTTGAACTGGTGGACCAGCCCTACCGTGAGTGTCCACGTCTCAGCTCCGTAGGTCATGACGGGTAGGACGCACTGATTGAAAACTTTAGTTTTCAAGCATTGCGGTATGGATGACGAGAAGACTCGACGTAGTTTCCCAAACGCTGCCCAGCCTAGCTGGATCCTCCTCTTGGCCTCCTTCTCAAAATTATTTTTACCCAACTGCAGAATTTGCCCAAGGTAAGTATACTCGGAAACAATTTCGAGAAGGTGGCCATGTACGACGACCGGTCCCGGATCAATGAGGCCATTGATCATGACTTTGGTTTTATCCAAATTCATGCCAAGACCGATGCGTCGCGAGGCTGAGGCTAGGCCGTCCAGCATCTGGTTCAGCTCCTCTAGCGACTCCGCCATTAAGACTATGTCATCAGCGAATCGCAGGTGTGAGATGTGGTCGCCGTTTATGTTGATGCCCTTACCTTTCCAGTCCAGCGTCTTAAACATATCTTCCAACGCGCTCGTGAACAGTTTTTTTTTCAATTATGATGTCGTACATACGTAATAAAATACAGCGTTGGTCTGGTAACCTAACCCTCTACCACCTCCACCTAATCTTGTCACACAACCACCACCTACTACGTCTCACAGACGGACGAGTGAAAATACTTTCGTATGTAAAAACTAAGGGTGATAGGTTTGTTTTTGAATTAACATCAATTAAAATACATAAATCAAAGTATTTATGCATTCGATTCGCCGCTATCCTCGAATGTGTACTGTACGTCAATGTCTAAATCGACATCGCTGCCTTCATCATTTGGTAGGTTTTCGTCATCAAATGGATCTTGTTCTTACCAATGCTCAATATCACCATTATTAGAAGCCATTTTAAACTAATACACAATTTCAAAAAAGTCACGCAACCACCTATCACACGTCTCACAAACGGACAACTACAGCTTTTTACTTAGCAGTGACAAAAGCGTGCACCTCCGACCACGAGGAGCGCTCGCGCGGCACTGAGAGACGCGGGGGGAAACTACAGGGACGTACAAGTTGATACGTGTTTTGCGCGCCAAAATATTAACGTTTTTAATTTCCTTGCATCTGTGAGACGTATGTCAGGTGGTTAACGCCCGTAGCACACCTCCGCTGCGAAACTATAAAAGCGGAACCGCAGTAATTTCCCCATGTCTTGTCCGTAAGTAGGAGAAGCGGAACACTAGCGAAACTGCCTGTTCTAACGCATAGATTTGACTATAATTCTATCTCTTTTCCCGCGCGGTTTCGTCGATCTACTCCGACGTCAGCCACACCTCCGCTATTTTGTTGCGGTGCCGCGTTGTTTTCGCACGTGCTTGTGGTAGTCGACAAAATGAAATGAAATGAATGATCTGAAATGAAATGAATGATCTGAAATGAAATGAATGATCTGAAATGAATTATTTTATTGGTCTACTTTTTTTTTATCGACATTTTTTTCATAAAATGGACGTCGATTTTAATGAATAATTAATTCAAGATGTCAGAAATAGACACATTTTCTATTTATCCTTTTCAAAGCTTAAGTCCACAATAATAACTGACTGGTCTCAACTGACTCGCGTGACGGTCCGACGACGACGCCCAGTTCCGCAACTCAAACGACACTTGATCGCAGCGGAATTTATCCAACGGTTCCGCTACTCGTATTCCGCAGCGGAGGTGTGCTACGGGCGTAAAGGCTAAGCATAATATAAAAATCATAAAGGAAAAGCTACAATTTAACACTATTTTGCATGTATCACACATAGACTTTTCGATATTGCGTTTGGGTGGTTTGGGTTGTGGCTTTTCGGTCAACTCATAGACAAAATAGATACGGCGTACCGCAGGGTAGCGTCCTTGGAACTCTTTTATTCCTGCTGTGTTTTAATGATTTACCTGCTGTAACCAATAATCAATGTACTCTATTCGCCGATGACATTTCTCCTTTGATAACATCCAATTCTAATTCTGACATTAATAATTACAATACCGACATAAATAATACAATCCACTCTATTATTAAATGGCTCGACGCAAATAATTTACAGGTAAACCTAAGACTAATTTTATGCAGTATGTATATTCTAGCTAGAGGCTGCTAAATTTGTAAAAGAACACTCGAATTTATTTACTAAAGCTAAGGATATATACCCTAGATGTGTACGTAATCCAGAAAGAATTGTTCTGTCTAGGACTCCTAAGGCAACCTTATATAGTAAGAATTGTCATGCCATGTGTGGCTCTATATATAATAAAATCCCTAATAACATCAAAAATTTACCTTTAAAATTATTTATAAAAAAATTAAAATTATGGCTCATAGAGAAAGATTTTCACCAGTCCCAGAACGGCCGTTCTTTTCACCTACAACTCTCTCCGAGCATCCCTTGCTATCAACACCGTCACGTCATCCGCGTAAGCCATAAACTCTACCCCAGCAGGCACCCGTAGGCGGAGCAAGTCGTCTAGGAAGACGTTCCACAGCGTGGGATCTAGCATTGGCCAAAGTCCATACATTGGGACAGACAGAGGACAGACAGACAGCGGGAGCGACTTTGTTTTATACTATGTAAAGATTATTATTTAAGGGTCCGGCGACGGATGAATTTCCCATACAAACGTAGTACCAAAATGATTTGTAATTTGAGAATGTTTTCATCATGGTTTGCTATTATTTGTGTTAGAATAGTATTTATACAGGTTCCTGCCATAAATTTTTTTCAAAATACTTATCTACACAATTACTAAGACAACATTCATTCTTTCATGTAAAAATGCGATTGGGTTTAATTTCATTTCAGAAAGGTATTTTGAAAAAAAATCGTGGTAGGAACCTAGATAAATACTATTTTAATACAAATAATAGCAGACTATAGTGAAAATATGCTCAAATTAAAAATCATTTTGGTATTACGTTTGTATGGGAAATTCATCCGTCGCCGGACCCTTAATAGAATGGACACTCCTCACCCCGCCGGAGTTCGGTTGCGTTCCAAATGCACCGGATGTACGGCGCGCGGCGCACGCACGGCTCGCAGCATTTTGGCAGACCACCGTTCGATTGAAGTTTCTCTCGACGCTGACGCTGAAAAAATATACTTTTGCTTGATTCTTACCTACATTTTGAACTTTTATAGATCTCACCCATGAAGTTAAGATATGACCTCACCGCTAATGCAAGGCCGTTGATATTTGAAGTTTTGTTTGTTTGAGCATGGACTTAGGAAATTTCTTCTGTTTTGAGGTTCTATTTTACCTTTTGTGACTGGAAAATTAAAAAAATAAAATGTCTAAATGTCCCTTCAAAGATCGTAGCAGCCTACATTTCCTCAGATGTCCTTGAGTTATCTCGCAACTGTTTCACTCGCACAATACAGTGAACCTATACGCCAGTTGCACGTGTACCGCAAGACAGTTTCGCATGTATGCGCCCAGCCGCGGCTTTTGTATGGGGAAATGCTCGAGTCTCCGGGTTGTACTAGTGCCCAGATAAGCTCTATCATATTTTATGGCAGTGGTATGCAGAAATCCTGAGGACGACGAACAGTCAACGTCGTATGTTTTTTATGTAGCTCTACTTTTAGAAGGTCTCGCCCGTTTCCTCTCAATTGTTACGGAGCCAGTTTATGATTTCATGTTTTCTATTGACTCGCGTTGGCAGTTTATTTTTGACGCCAGTGATAGGGTGCATTATCAATAAATATTATCGTTGGCTCTTCGACCGAGGTAAACATTTATCTGAACCACTTTTCATACACCTCGGCTTTCAATATCAAATGATATACCACTTTTTCACATTGAAACAATTGCAAAAGACTAGCAAGTACTATGCTCCTTGAAAATTAAAATCAGTAGCCTAGGTATTTGTTCTTCCAGGTCCAGACCTGGACCTTTTTAGCTCCGGCTGAAATTATGCACACAAAGATATCTTTGTGTGCAAAATTTTCGCCCGATCCATTCAGTAGTTTTGGCATTGTCTTCGGCCAAACATCTTCACAACGGCACAAACTTTCGGCTTCATATTATCAGAAGGATATTCCAAAACTCATACCGATCTATCAATGTGTAATTTGAAACTTTATTGAATAAGTGCTATAATGACGACCTCCGTGGCGCAGCGGGCGAAGGTCCGCCTGCGACGCAGGTGGTTGCGGGTTCGATTCCCGCCTCGGAACAAATTTGTGTACGATATGCAGAAATTTGTTCTGTTGGCCTGGGTGTTATCTATGTATAATAAAAAATACCTATCTATGTAGTGTATTGTATTAAGTATATCAGTTATCTAGTACCCATAACACAAGCTCTGCTTAGCTTGGTGCTAGATAATGCTGTGTGAATTGTCCAGCATTATTATTATTATTAATGACTTGTTAAAAAGTTGAAAAAGTCCCAACCGGGTCAAACTTTTTTTAAACTTTTTGTTGTGTCTCCCCCATGGTGGGGGAGTTCAAGGCCAAACAGAGAGAAACAACAAAAAGTTTAAAAAAAGTTTGACCCATTCGGGACATTTTCAACTTTTTTGAACTTGGAGAAATTCGTACCTTTGTTCACGTGAACACCCGTCACACAAAAACGTAAACTCTGCAAGCCTGCGTCAGAGCAGGCGGAAAAAAATTTGAACATCTGATGTATTAAAAAAAATCTAATAACTTATATATATTTTTATTTATTTTTATTGTGTTTGCATAATATTATATTTAGTAAGAATGGCTCCATTTATACATTAATAAGGATATCTCAGTAATTTATGTTATTAAATATCATAGTTTATGAACATATTAGAATTCTCTTGAAATGGAAATGTTTTTAATGTACATGGCATCATAGGTTTTGATACAATTTTTTGACACCACAGATGCTCAAACTTTGCATTATAAAATGAAAAATATATATGTTTATTATTAAATGTCTTGAAAATTACTGGTCATGTTACCGAAATATTTATGTGTTCGTAAATATCACTTTTCCTTTATACATTTCCAAAAAAACATATGAAAATGTTTTAACTGTGGGCATTGTGTCGAAAAACGTGAACGAAGGTACGAATTTCTCCAAGTTCAAAAAAGTGAAATGAGTCCCAAAGGGTCCAAAAGTTTTTTAAAATTTTTTTGTTTCTGTTTGGCCCTGAATTACTTGCTTAACAGCGATATTTGAGATGTACATACTTTCCTCCATCTCTCCCGCTCTCTTCCGCAGTAAAATAAATGAGTCACGGTCGTAGGTATTACCGTAAGTTTTAAACTTTTTATGAAATTTAGCCTTTTCTCGTAATAATTTAATTAATGGTTTTTTTGTTTTTGTACCATAAAGGGTATTTGCGGGAAGGTGTTACTAAAGTGGTAGCAATAAACTGGTCGCGTAAGCTATAAATACTTTCATAAAAAACGGATACCGCGTCATTCATACTTCCGCTACTAAGCACAGAGTGCCAATCGACGGCGTCCAGGTTGGTACAAATCGAAGTAAAATCACCAGAATTATACAAGCACTTAGTATAAGGGCGCGGCTTGATTGTGTGCAGTTGTACAAATTCACAAGTAGTTACCAAAAAGCGATGGTGGGGATCTTCAGGGAAAAGAGGACAATCACAAGCATTAACAAGAACATCATTATTGGAAAAAATTAAATCTAAAAGCCGACCGTGACTATCATTCTGGCTTCTGACTATCACCAGTTCAATATGGTTATATTGTCAAAGACAACAAGTGTTAAAATTATCTATTAATTGCAACTGGTGAGGACCTTGAAGATTGGTGGGATAAGGGATATTCCATCATTATTATCAAGACTCCATGAGACTAAGGGCATATTAAAATCACCAATTATAATTATTTTATCCAATGTTGTTTATTGTAATTTTTGTCACATTGATAGATAGAGAGTTGAACCGACATTGCATTACCCTGTTTTTGATCACAGATATACACAACGCCAATATGCATCTTGTACGTGGATCTGGGATTACGATGTTTCAACGTTAAGGTGACATAGATCCTCGGCGCTCGAGGACCACTCGGGTCGACCTTCAGCTGCTAGGTCCCGCCGCACAGCAATAAGTACCCCACCTCCCTTATCCTGATCTGTCAACGCATAATTACGTCTCCAAACCATAAAGCGATCATCAAAAATTTAGCTATCATAAAGGCTTTCATTTAGCCAGGTTTCTGTGAGACAAATTATGTCATAAGAACATAGCGAAATTTCTATAAAATGCGGTAGTTTTAGTCCGTAGACCTCGTACATTTTGATAATAAACTCTAAACGGAATCATCGATAACAGGAAAGTGTATTAGCAAATGAATAGGTGGAAAAATATCTAAGACAAAAAATTTATGGAGGCTAGGATAAGATTGCAATAAAAACGCGTAAAAGAGGTAATTAGTGACCACAAGGCAACAAAACAATTAGCAAAACAAAAGGAATAATAGACAATGGCAAATCGACTTACTTGTAAGGGTAGCGATAGAAATAGGCGAACAAAAGCAGTTGCACTGAGCAAAGCGTAGCCGGTTAGCGAGTCAGCGCTCGCCAACCACTGAGCGACAGGGCCCGCTAAAGTTAAATATAGCATAGTAACATGTTTTAAGCAGGCAACAGTAAACAACAGTAAGTTATAACTTTTTTAAATACGATTCCGATCTAATGGCGATCACGGGAGAGGTAGGATTCTTTCTCACGAAGATCTGACATCCTTTTACCCAAGTGAATGCGTATCCACGTTCTTTGGCCATCGTCTTAACTTTGTTCAGCAGCATCTTGTTACCCAGCGTGAGATGGTCATTGACGTAGATCCGGTTGGTACCCTGGAGACCGAGATCAACAGCAGTGGTGCATTTCTTTGCGTCAGCAACAAACTCGTCTTTAATGTACCTGCTGTGTACAGCAACCACTATGGTTTTATTCGTTTTGTCATTTCGCATCGGTACACGGGCAATGTAGTTAATCTGGTCTTTCGGCAACACACACTTGATGTGAGCTCCTATATTGGCCATGATGGTAAAGAGGTTTTTGGACTGAGAGACAGGCACAACTTTTATCTCTATATTATTCAGACGTGAGCGTTGTTTATTCTCCTTAAGCTGTTGTTCCAACTTCTCTACACGAAGCTGGAGGTGATCCACATCGTGTTTCGTTTTTTGAAGGTGCTGGATATCTTTCTCCATGTCAACGATTTTATCTGAAAGTGCCCCTATTTTGTGATCAACAAACTCGAGGGAGGTCTTAATATCGGACACCTCGCTCTTAATGGCTTTTAGGTCGGTCAATTCGGCCTTGATTTCTTGGATGCTGGCATTAAGTTCAGGTAGCAAGGCTTAAGGCGGAAAGACGCTTAAGGTCCGCCATCAAAGTGTCCATGTCTGCTGGAACGGGAGACTTTAGTTGAGGTGGGAGCGGGCTTCCCGATCGGGAGTTCTTACAAGAAGAACACCTCCAGGTCGACTTCCTCTCTCCTAGTCTGCGGTATCCCGTTTCAGTGATGCCTGCGCATGCGAAGTCGAAGTGTCCTTGGCAATCAGAGCAGAGAACACCATCGCGGAATTCGTTATTACAACTCTTGCAATTAAACATTTTTCGGTAGTTTTTGTAAAAAAACGCGTGATGCGGCCCTTGCGAAAAATCAGTTGGGAATCGCTGTAGTGAGCGATGGCGCGCAGGTAGTCAGTGTATGCGTGCGTGCGGTTCGTCGTCAACCGACTGACTGATTAATTATAATCAATCAAATATCAATAATCATCCTAGCTGGATCCGTCTTAAAATCTCCTTTTCCGGTAGTTCCTTCTCTATAGATGAACAGGGCAAAGATAAATTTAATTTACATTCTCAATTTTGAAAAGTGGGTCTAACAAGTCATTTCACCTTCGTCTTGAACACAACACACTATCGTCCTGAGTCCCACCCGAAAATCATTATAAAGATCCATGACTTGTTATGTGTCTTGTAATGCCTCTCACATTTTATTTTACATGGCTCAGAATTTTACAGCCACCAGCAAATTCTACTTAAACCAGTTTTTTTTCTTTTTTTCAATGTTCGATTTGACACTTTCATGGCCCAAGACGCAGACGTACCTGTCCACCCCCGTGTCGCCGCGGGTGGCACGGGCTGGGCAGTGAATGCGTTAAAGCAGCAGATTCTGTTAAAGACAAATTCGGAATAAGACATTATTCAAAGAATAGAATTTAGATTTTATTTATTAGAATTTACCCCGAGTGTGTGTGTGTGAAAATCTATATTTGTATATCCTTTGAATATAGATTTTTTCACCTTCACCACCGCTTTTCTTTATACTATGAAAATAAGATGCCCCTAGTAAAACAGCCCCATTTAAATGCCAAGTGATCAAGAAACATTACTTCGTCTCAACCTAAACAAATTTGAATGAATTTGTGTACGATCTGCAGAAATTTGTTCCGTTGGTCTGGGTGTTTTCTATGTATAATAAAAAATATCTATCTATGTAGTGTATTGTATTAAGTATATCAGTTATCTAGTACCCATAACACAAGCTCTGCTTAGCTTGGGGCTAGATAATGCTGTGTGAATTGTCCAGCATTATTTATTATTATTATTAACCTGTAATTTATAGGGGTCATGTGGTCATTGAAGAATGGACTTGATTCAGTAAATCTCAACTCGTAGATCACAGCAATTAATATGCCCTTTATCAAATTACAGAAAAGATCTTATCAGCGCTATGAAACTGCCTGATAACGAGCCACTCACCCCCAGCGAGTACTGGATCATCACAGACCCGTGGAAACAAGACTGGGAGCGAGGGGTGCAGGTTCCAGTGAATCCTGACTATTTACCCGCGCCTAAAGTCAAGATCATTGACAACCCGAGACCACCCGACCACACTGACTTCAAATTGTAAGTAAAATATGTACCTTCAAACTTTACCTTTACAATTCCCAGTCCTCCAGAGTGTTAATATAGGCCACTGAAGACGTGTGTACGTGCTCCAGTACCGACATACACTTTACATTGGAGGTTTGTGGAGTTTTTAATGTGATGAGCTGAATCATTAAGCTCGGGCTGTGAGTTCAATCCTAGGGGTGTGAGGGTGGGCGCCTGCTTGCACTCACAGCTCTCGGGGTCGCTCTGGGCGTAAACGTTTGAACTTTGCTGTTATTGATTATTGGCATTTATAGAACGGAAATGAAGGTTTATTTTTGTTGAATGCTCACCTAGTGTTCGTTTTTATAGTGATTCAGATGTTTTAAAACACCGTAACAACTAATTACAATAAATTGAAGTAAACTGTGACACTATTAAATATCTAAAAATCTATGACTAGATAAATACTATGTCGACTGTTTCCGATACAAAGGGCGTAACTCCAAATCACCTACTTGTGGCAATGAGCAAAAAACAAACAGGTAATAAATATCTGTTTTTACATAACTTTTTGTTGTTATGCTTATAAAGTTGGTTTTAGGAAGAAAAATCTTATATTTAGACTGTCCTTTGTTACATTTAATTACAGTTATATACGAGCGTTTGTTGAAAAGTTAGCATGGACTTACACCCCTGAATACATAAAAAAAATTATTAACGACCCAATTTACGACCCATTTATTAATGGTCTGGTAACAAACGTCTGATGTAACAGCCATTTAAGTACATACAAGGGTAATTCTTCGGGTTGTATAAACTATAACTTTTGCAAAATGTAATTTTTTTATTGAATTTAGGTAGGAAGTACCACTTTTTTCGTCGTAGCGCAATTTTAGATAGGTACTCAGAACGAAAGAGCGTGAAAAATTATTTAAGGTTGCATCAAAAAGTCGTTTTGTCCAAAATGGTCTTTAGGCCCTTTGTATCGGAAACAGTCGATGTGTAATACCTATTTAACTTTCAACGAAACCAAGAAATCTTCCAAGCAGCCCTGTGACCGTGGGCTCAATTCATTTACAAAGGGGGACAGAACCTGTTTGGTCATTTGCTGGTCTGGTTCATCACAATAACTAATCGGGCCCCCTTTTACAGCTACATAGGTATGTCCGTTTCTTGCGGATCGACATCGATTTAAAACGCTGTATAATCAATTCCAATGGCCTTTAACATGACGACCTATTAGCATCAAATATGCAAAAGCTCTTTCAATTTATCCATTAGTTCGCGGCGAAATTAGAATGGAAATAGAACAAAGCTAGAATAAGTTTCGATTTGTTACCTTACTTTCAGCGGCTTCCCACATAAAAGGATAAAACGAGAACAAACAAAGTTTCCCCGTCTTTCTTTCTCAGTAATTTTCCGTTGCAACGTATTAGGCAAAGGTAGGGGAGGCTGTTGCCAAGGACGTTGCGCCCTTTACAGGCCGGGTAGTCGACGCGCAGTCTTGGATGTGCCTCTGGAGAGAGCAGCCGTTTCTGTGATCAGGCCTGGTAAATAACAAGTGTTGCTAAACATATAGTAAACCAAAGTAAATTTATTGAGCTAGGATATCGGAAAATAACCCAAGTAAATAACATGTTTTAAAAAGGAACTTGTTGCATTCTGCACTGTTGTCGTTGAGTGAGTATTTTTAAAATCTCACTACCTTCTCGTGCTTTTCGTCCTTCGTTTCGAGTGAAAGTGTTTTGTTTTTGTTTTAGGCCTAAAGACAAATATATTCACCTGACCCGCGACAGTAACTACCAGGCGGAGAAGCACCAGCTGAGCTCGACGCCGGCGTGCGCCGAAGCGGCTTGCAGCTACGACTTGGATGCCACCGACACAACCTGGCTGAAACTCCTGAATGCTGAGCGCGCCCGGGCGGGGGCTGCTCCCATCACTGAGGAACAACTCGAGAAAGTTATCGAAGAACTCGAGGTTAGTACTTTAGGCTCTTATCCTCCAATAATGAAACGTTACATAATTTTATGAAACTTTTGAGTTACGATTTTTCAACAGATGAAAACTGACATAGGCATAAATAATTGACATAGGTATGACTCTTGCTCAAAGTGGCGTTTCAGTGTTATTTCGTTCACCCAAAGATAGTCGTATACCTGCAGATGCGTCGATAGAAAAACTAAAATTAAACCCTGTTTTGATTTCTTGCTCTTTGGAAAATGCCATATAAAATAAAAGGTATAATTCTTCCGGATATATTTAACAAGTGTGGTCAGTTTCATTCGTGTTGTCTAAAGTCAAACAATTCCGTACTTACCGATGAAATTAAGATTTCTGTCGTAGGTTTGTTCATCTCGGGACACACTTGTTACGCGAGCATTTTGATTGCGTCTAGTTGTTATCAGACATAGGTACAGATATTAGCTATGTTATGAGATTGTTCCAACAAACTTGGTACGATACCTATACAGGGTGTTGGATACATAGACTGACATAATTATTCCGGGGCTGTTTTGGGTCATGCGCTACATTTCGCAGATAGACATTATTATCAGTAGACATTCTAAGTGTCACGGTAGTGTAGTGAGATATGATTTTAGTTCGATCTATACTTGAATAACGCTTATGCCTTAGATCCAGAATCAGATTCTTTATTCATAACTGTCATTACATGTTACAAAACTCATACAATAATAAAGTAGTAAAATTCAATCAATTATTCACATAAAACATTATTTAAATTCCTTTCATAATAAATCTATATATATAAAAGAAAGTCGTGTTAGTTACACTATTTATAACTCAAGAACGGCTGAACCGATTTGGCTGAAAATTGGTGGGGAGGCAGCTTAGAACCAGGAGACGGACATAGGCTATGTTTTATCCCGGAATTACCACGGGAACGGGAACTACGCAGGCGAAGCCGCGGGCAGCAGCTAGTTTGAAATATATTAAAAAAATATACACATAATAAAATTTAGTTTAGGTACATCTTATTGTACAATCATACTCACTTAGGTAGCGTTACTGAAACACACCGCGTTATTGAAACATTTAAAGATGACAGTCAGATTTCATAATATAATCTTTATTAGGTAACGAAGAATCTTAATTGATAGTACCTACTAAGGTCCTACCGTAATAGCTAACCTAAACGTGGTAAAGTTTCTAGCTAATTTGTTTTACCTTTAAAAACGGGGCTTACTAACGTTGATGGTTTATTTGATTACCGTCGTCGGTCAGGATATGACCAGGGAGAGAACAAAGAAAAGAAAACTAATTAATTGGTGAGGTTTTTAATTTTACAGAAACAAAGCATGTACGTACAAACCTACGTCAAGTTGGGTTCGCACTCGCTGTGCGTCCTCGGTGATGATATACTCCATTCACAGTACATTGCATTGCGTGGTACATGACGTCGAATCATGGAAATGTAAACACAACGAAAAACAAACGAATATGTTTCTTTGCCATTTTTCTTTTATTGTTGGATCTTTTGGAAAACTTGAAGTGAAAAATAAGAATCAGTATCCGAAATTAAGACAAAAACAGGGTACTTCCCGTTGACCTAGAATCATGAGAATTTGGTAAAACACAAGGTCTTACGGAACCCTTAGTGCGCGAGTCCGACTCGCACTTGACGTTTTATTTACAAAAAATACGCTTTATCTACCCCACGGTACGTAGGCTACTAGGATCTTTAAGTTCACAGTAGGACTTGTCCAAATACAGTTCTCAGTAAAATCACAAGTGGTATACAGGGTAAATAATATATAAAAGGGTCGCTGTGTGGTGCTGGCTTAGAATTTGCACCACCCCAACTCCTTCCGCGGGTGTCGTTAGATGCGACCAAGGGATATCCACAGGGGGCGGGCAGCAGCGCCCCCTGCAGAACAATTCTAACACCGAACTGCGATCCCCAACCCAACGCATGCCCAGCGTTGTGATTATAGGCATTGCCCGCATGTGATATAAGCCAATAAGGCGCTTGTCTGGCCTGCGTCCAGTAGTGGACCAATACAGGCAGTTGAGGTTGAGGTATACAGGGTTTAAAAAAAACTTACCCACGTTTCCCTGTGTGCAGCCTTAGTCTATTGATGACTACGCAGTACGCTCCGTTAGGCACTATGCGGTGTCGGAAACATAATCGTATGATAGCTTCCTTAAGATAGATAGCCGAGCTAAGGCTTGCTTTTTCATGTTCAAGAATATTTTGAGAGAAGTATGTTTGTCGGTAACTAGTAAGTTTTATCGATTTAGTTTGGATTTCTGATGAACTATTGCACCATCCGTTACTATTTAACTACTCAAATTGATGAACGGATTCGTCACCGCAGCGATTAAATACATTTTAAAAGTGGAAAATTTAAGCCAGAAATTTTTATTTTGATTGCGTCGCTATCGGAAGCCTGATTAAAAATGCAGCCGGGTTCCTAACTCGATTTACTGTTGCGAAGCGGGCAGTCAAAGGAGCTCCATTTTACTGAACTAAACATTAATGTAATTTCTCGTCGGCAATCACGTAGGTCAATGCCAATTATGTTCGTATGCACGATTGCGCGCTTCGCCACTTGATTGAGTTTGCTCGCCCATACGTTATTTTTGCACATTCGTACTTCACTGAGGCTTATATGTGAGAACTTTTTCTTGTTAAAAATACGACTATCACTACGAGCGATATAAATATGACAGCTTTTAAAACAGGAATAAACACTTATGTTCGTCGTTAACAACAAAGAGACTGCACCGCAACGCACATTCTAAAATACATACCTTCGAGATCAAGGGATCGAAGGGGTAAATAGCAAATTCACAGAATATAATCTTACTCAACAGGTTTTATTGAATAAAAAAATTCCATGTTAACACGTTAAATATACGTTCAAGACATAGTGACCCCTCAATAAAGCGATCTTTTTGAATGAAACAAACAAATGGATATACAATATACTGCACCTGGATGTAGAGAAAAACTGAATAGGTAAGTTATTCAAGATTCTTTTGTGCAAATATTTTTTGTCTGGTCCTGTTTTCTTGCACTGAAACGTGTGCTTGTTACGATAAAACCGCCAAGATTTTACTAGACCACGCACATGGACGGCTTCTCGTTTTGAATTTGAGCTGAATTTTATAATATAAATATTTTTTCGAGAGCTACAATGTGATATTACCGCACAATCAGTTCGCTCGCTTTTTCGGCGAGAATGGATTTATAGAGGCTTATGATGATGATGATGATGATGATGAGTATGATATTACACGTTTTTATACAAATTCGGGCGGCTAAGAAGTGATGTCTCGAAATAAATACCATCGATTGAAACAAACGGTTACTAGTGTTGGAGGCAACGGCCCAATTTTCTCTTGATTAATATTGAAGTACGAAGTCCCAGCACTGCAATTTTGAACCTCAGTGGCAATTCTCAATGCATCCAATTGAGAAATAATAATAAGCTATAGTGACGAGCAATTTTGATTGACGAACGACTCTGAGTATCTAGATCAGGGTTAGAGCGCGTAGGGTACTGATTGAACGGCAGAGGGTATATCGTTGGTGATAAATTATGTTCTGTTTCATTATTGACTGTATACTTTCTGTTTTCGATTGAAGTCAAAATAGTAAAATGTTACTTTTGCGTCAGGCCTCTTCCGCACGCCAGCTCAGATGAGATAAAAAACGCTTGAAAATGTACGGGCATTTTCAAGCGTTTTTTATCTCATCTGAGCTGGCGTGCGGCCGTGGCCTGACGTCTAGCCTAGCTGGTCGCCTGGATGTAGCGAGGCGATGTCTGTTTTCGGATTTTGAGCTCGTAAAGTACTAATAGACGATCGAACATGGGGCGCTCCGCACAGCGACCTTGCTTCGCACCGGACTATAATCGATTGTGTGGGAACGGTGCGCTGCACATTATTATTATTGATTTTTTTAATTTTTATATGTGCTCGGTGGATTCGATGGTTCAGTACAAAATCAAAACAAAGAGTGCCTAGTAACATCTATATATATTTGGATTCTCCACATTGTGCTAGCATGTAAATATTCTGAAGTTGTGAAATCTAACTACTGAGGCCACCTACCACACTTACATGTAAATGTAACTGTGGTAGGTGACATTTTGGTGAAAGTTCTAGAAAGATCTTAAATAATTCATTAAAAAATTAATTAAAAGTTAACCATCATATTGTTACAATAGAAAAAAAAAGGAACACATTTTCAAACAATTTTTTTACACAATAAGCTCATAAAAAGAAATAAAACTGCAAGTGCGAGTCAGACTCGCGCACTAAGGGTTCCGTAAGACCTTGTGTCTTGCCAAGTTATCAGGATTCCAGGTCAAGGGGATACTTCCCCTTGGGATATTCCCCCTTCAGTAGGTAACCTATAGGTTTTGGTCCGTGGCGAGAATCAATTTTTTTTTTTGTGAATAAACTACAACTTACGGTTTCTGGATTTTCCCTTTATTTGTGCTATAAGACCTTGCTTCTTACTAAATTTTATGATTCTAGGTCAACGGGAAGTACCCTATAGATTTTGGTACGTGGCGAGAATCAATAGTATTTTTTATCAATAAACTAAAAATTTACTGGTTTCAGATTTTTTCGTTTATTTTTGGTATAAGGCCTTGCTTCTTGCCAAATTTCATAATTCTATGTCTACGGGAGTACCCTATAGGTTTTGGTCCATGGCGAGCATTAAGAGCCTTATCACACTAGCGGTTTGCGAGCGGCTGCGGGGCGGAGCGGGCGCGCAGCGAATACGCCGCGGATGCGCCGCGAATTCGTTGTGGACGCGCAACGAATACGCCGCGGACAGCAGCGTGGACGCCATTTTGTACTGTCTCGTACAAACGTGGATCCACCCAAATTCGACGATGCTTACGTTTTCGTCTCCGGCGTCTTCGAAGTAACAAAGCCAACAGCAGTGTCTCCTAGTCGGAATCCATTTTATTACTGAGTGTATTGTACGAACGTCAAACGTTGCGAATTTGCCGCGCGTCCGCGACGTCTTCGCTGCGCAGCCGTGGCGTATCCGCGACACATTCGCTGCGCAGCCGCGGCGTGTTCGCGACGCATTCGCTGCGCGCCCGCTCCGCCCCGCAGCCGCTCGCAAACCGCTAGTGTGATATGATAAGGCTCTAAAGGTATCTATTTTTGGTGGATAAATACCAAAGTTATGGTTTTCAGATTTTTCTCTTTACTTGTGCTATAATGCCCTGCTGCTCACCAAATTTCATGATTACGGGAAGTATCCTATAGGTTTTGTGTCCATGTGATTCCCTTGGAAATTTCAAAATATTCGGACATAAACGGCTGTAACTTTAACTTTTGAGTGCGTTGATTTAGAAGTTTTATTTATATCGCGGCTCCAAGAAGTTACGGACTTGAGTATTTGACGTTAATTTCAACTCGATACGTCCACGCGTTCCTGAGAAAAGAGGGTTGACAGACGGACAGACAGACAGACGGAAAACAAAGTGATCCTATAAGGCTTCCTCTTTTCCTTATGAGGTACGGAACCCTAAAAACGATATAAAAATGGCGCACGTATCAAATTACACTTTTGAATTTGCGTTTTTAGGGTTTCGAATATCGAAGATCGGTTTCGAAACCCTTATGGTCTCGTTTTGTCTTTCCTTTTTTCCATCCTTAAGAGCGTTTACGCCTAGCGCGCGATGTCAAGTTTAGGTAATTCATACCCACACTGAAGCTAGTGTGACGGTGTGAGTAGCGTTGGCGCGTTCTCTTATGCTATGGTCAAACTTACCCACTTTGATCCATTCGAGTGAAATTGTTATAGCAATTAATTAATTTTAATTTGAACTTAAACAGATGACTAAGTTACGAGTAGGTACAAATAAAACACTTGGTACGGATAAAATCGAGTTTATTTTACATTATTTTTGAATGTTTTATTAAATAAAATTAAAACGTGTTCGCAGCGGCATCGGACCAGATTTTCGTGGGTCTAATTTCGTGGAGCAGTCACTCATTATAATAATTGATTATGTATAAAGGGTGTTCCATGCAACCTGTACCAGCGAAGGTCTGTGGTCCGAGGACACCAATACCTATCAATTGGGTCCCCATGTTTGTTCTTCGATTTTTTGTAATTTTCGAGATATGTTTTTTTGTTTTATTGTCAGATTTTTTAAAATTTTGGACGGTTTTTAGCTATATTTTTTTCTGTGAAGTGATTCTTAGAGATTTTTTTTTGTTAGTATCATAGTCTCGTGTGTTGTGTTTGTCTGTAAAAACAGTACACACCAAAATTCTAACTACAAGTAGTTCAGATTTTAATCGCGAAATTAAAATTTCTGTTTGAGAGACATTTTTACTTGATTTCAACTTGAAAGAAAAAAGTCATAACCCAGACTGAATAACTTCTTGGTAATTTTAAAAACTTTGTGGGTTCCGTAGCTCTCAAAATAATACAAAAAAATTGGTACTTTTTACGGCATTTATATGCGAAAACTGAATTTAAAGTTGATACAGTCGAAAATAGTGAAACTTATAACATGCATTTGAAATGACCATATTCATCGGAAAAATGAGAGAAAAACTCTAATTTTTCCGATTAATATGGTGAATAATTATGGATGTTAGCAAAAAAATATTGTGCACAGATCAACGTGTCGCATATCAGGGGGCAATGACCTCAGGTAGAAAGATGTATTCGACGCGCAGCGTTTTAAAGCAGTTTTAAAATATTTACATATAAATAATAACCACAAAATAATTAAAACTTTAAATGTATAATGAAGATTTTCTACTTTATTGGTAAGCTATTATTATATTAAATTAAATAAGGTATATCGGTGAAAAAATCATTTGAAATTCGTCATATTTCAAATTTTTTGAAATTTAATTTCTCATAGTTAGTTATTAAAATCAAACATCTTTTAACTAACTATTTTCTCAAGGATCTTATTGATTGGTAATTATTTTTTGTTAATTAGATATGTAAGTATTTTTATAATATTTTGAGCTTCGAAACTGACGCTGAAAGGGAAATTAAGAAAACCTCTAACAAGTTATCTTGATAGAACGCGTATATACTTTAATAATCGAAATTTTTTCCTAACTATTTAGACAACAAAATTTCCTAAAATTATTATAAATTCAAATATAGTGTTAGATAAGCGGTTCATGATATTAACGAGTTTGAAAAGAACTGTTTTTGAGCCAAACTGCGCATGGAAGGCGTAAACGCTCTTAATAACTTTCATTCAAAACAGTTTTTGAAATTTCTGTAGGTTTCATTCTTTTTGAAATATTTAGAAAAAGTCGAAAAATACCCATTCCCCCCCCTATCTCCGAAGATTGCAGAGCGATCCATGTAAAACGTATGGAGCGTTTATAGATATGGATCTATATTTTACAGGAAAAATATAGAGAACTCTGTAAAAAGAACACTTTTTGAAAAATGGTCAAAAAGGAATAATTTTCAAAAGGGGGGCTATCCCCCCGAATAGGGTATCAAATAAAAGGTATCGGTTTGGACATTTCAAAACAGTTTTTCAAATTTCTGTAGGTTTCATACTTTTTGTATTTCAAAAAGTATGTGTGTTGAAAAAAGTCGAATTTTTTTCCATTACTCATTTTAACCGAAGCATGCAGAGAGTTCTATCTGAAATGTAGGCTGGTACGTACTATTCTTAGGTATCCGTTAAATTGCGAAGTCTCTCACCGGTACTTTTGGTACATATTTGTTGACAAACGTTCGAAACCCTCGGCGCGCGAGTTACACTCGCACTTGACGGATTTTGTTTGTGTTATGACTCTGGGTGCAATTATACACATACACACCCTATCCGTCACAGATCCGCCCCTCCCCGCTTCGCGGGGATTCGGCTTCGTTAGGAGCAAGTTAATGTTGACCGCCCCCGCTTCGCGGGGGTGGGATGCCTACATGTCGGCTTAACTCAAGTAGGAACAAGTTAAAACAAGTACTCTTATGAAACGAAACGTAGAAACTAAATTGTATTTTAAGTTGGACTAAATTCGTGTTGGACAAAATTAGTGGCCATTAATCCTAGTTGGACATTAATCGTGCAAAGAATAGAATCCCGTTTTCACCCTTAGGTAGATTCTGATTCATTTATTGGTTCAAGAAAATATACATGTCAAGTATAAAAAAATAATGGTTAAAAACACAGTCCAAATAAACAATACATTTTGACACTGATATTATATACAGGTAAAAAATTAAAAGAGTCATACATCAAAAATTATTATACTGAGGTAGTTAACGTTAGAGTATTTGACTAGAATATGTCTAAAGGTATGAGTTGGCAGCGGACGACGTGTCGGAGCGACACTACTGGTTTCTATGTATTTCTATGAAATTCCCTCCGTAGTTAAACACATTTCATAGAAATACATAGAAACCAGTAGTGTCGCTGCCTCATGTCGTCCGCTGCCAACTTGTACGTTGGGAGCCGCAGTAACGGAGCTAGGTATCCGGTTGTAGACATGATATGAGAGCTTTCTTGATTTGGTCAGCTTGTGTGCTATCCGTGCGAGTTGTCCAGCCCGGTGCGTCTCCTATCGGTGATGGTCTCCTAGCGGTAATGGTCTCCTAGCCTGGTGAAAGAAATAAGGTTCTTCCTCACGTATATGGCGACTTGATAAATGACTATGCCCGGAAGACATACTTAATACCTAGTCCTTTAAAGAATGATTGTACTGAAGTTTGCCGCGAGACTTTGACTATGGCTAGATTATGTTTTAGGACGTTAATGGGTATTATTTAAACGGTCGGTTATTTTTAAAGAGGTTTAGTCAACTAAGTCAATTTAGCTGCGTGTAATGGTCAACAAAAATTACTCAATTGGTCAGCAAATAATGTGATACTGGGCTGCCTATAAAGGGGGCGGCCAAATTAGCTCCTATGTGGGGGAAGAAGGCCGCCTCGACACAAAACCTACCGTCATATCACATTATATTTAGCAGATTTTTCTTGCTGACGAGATTTTTCTTGGTCAGGAAGAAAAATCGGCAAAAATAAATATATCAAAAATAAATACTATTTAATTTACTTAATTTTACGTGTTTTTGTTTTAGTTTTCTTAATTATATTTTGAATCTCTACACTATCACAAAAAATACAGTATATTCTGTCTTGTTTCAGGTTCGAACATGGGATAAAATTCAAGCTATAATCAAGTCCGAGGAGGGGCTCGGTATCGAGTACGACGAGAACGTAATATGCGACGTGTGTCGCTCGCCAGACTCCGAAGATGGCAACGAGATGGTGTTTTGCGATTCCTGTAACATCTGCGTACATCAAGCGTGTTACGGCATAACTGTCATACCTGATGGTACGTTTTATGCTGTTCTGGTTTCTTTGACGGTCGTCCTTGTAAATTGTGTTGCTGATTTCACTTCTTTGCTTCACAGGACAATGGCTGTGTAGGCCCTGCGGAGACAGTGCGAAACCCACCTGCGTTCTTTGCCCCAACCTCGGGGGTGCTATGAAATGTACCCCTTCAGGCCACAAGTGGGCTCATGTCAGCTGCGTACTATGGATTCCCGAGGTATCCATCGGTTGTGCCGAAAAAATGGAACCCATTACTAAAATATCCTCTATCCCCACCTCTCGATGGTCTTTAGTATGCGTACTTTGTCGCGAACGTAAAGGGGCTTGCATTCAGTGTTCGGTTAAAAGTTGTAAAACTGCATACCACGTAACTTGTGCATTTAAACATGGACTTGAAATGAGAGCAATTATCGAAGATGAAAATGCAGATGATGGTGTAAAATTACGATCCTACTGCCAGAAACATAGTGTGAACTCTAAGAAGGAGAAGTGTCCTGGTTCCGGCTCAGAAGAGGAAGAAGTTAAAAAGAAAAGGCGCAAAGATATGACATCCGAAGAGAAAACTCAAGCACGCGCCGCCCGTCTTCACGAGATCGAAAAAGAATTCGACAAACACGTCAGCGTCAAAGACATCAGCTCGCATCTACTCGACGTCGACCAGGACGCCATCAACTATATCTACCACTACTGGAAACTGAAGCGTCGATCCAGTCGTAACCGGCCTCTTCTGCCCCCTAAGTCTGACGACTCCGACCTGATGTCGCACCGCCAGGAGCAAGCTGATCTGGAAAAGATGAAGATGTTTGTACAGCTGAGGCAGGACCTCGAGCGGGTCAGGAACCTGTGCTACATGGTCAGCAGGAGAGAGAAGCTCTCCCGCTCCTTCTTCCGGCAGAGGGAGCAGACGTTCCACAAGCAGGTGGCGGTGCTGTCGGCAGGAGTCGAGATACCCAAGGAAGAGATGGATGCCATCATCGAGGCGAACCACGGGCCTTCGATATACGACAGGCTGTACTCTCATCCCGGCGCTACTGATCACAAGAGTGACTTTGAAGCCTTGCTCTTCAAAATCGCGCCTCACCGCGCTGACTCAGGTGATGATAAAAGCAAAGATCGCAATGGCATGGCGCGACGGTCTAAATCAAATCCGTACAAGAAGCATTATGTAAATGGTACTCGTAGAAGTGGAAGTCGAATCAGTGGCATATCGAGCGAAGAGAGCGAATCAGAAATTGGTCGCGGTAAATACCGTTCAAGATCTTTAGGCTCAAGTACTGACGATGATCGAGATACTCATAAGAAAAAGAATTCAACCTCTCCAAAGAAAAAGGTGTCTCCCAAATCGAAATCTAAGATTCAAAAGTCACCTAAAAAGAATGACAAGAGGAAGAAAAAAGTACCACAATCCAAGGCTATGGTGGAAAGCAGCACCGAAGACGATACACCAGCTCACGGTGGCTCTAAGAGAGATAAATCGATTAGCACACCAAGAAGCTCCAAGCGAGATAAATCCGCTAGCTCTTTTTTGAGGGAGGTCAAGAAAGAGCCAGTGCCTAGCACGTCAGGAATCTCAAAGAGAGAAAAAGATTCTTCAACATCAAAGAGAGATAGATTACACAGTACTTCGGGATCAGCCAAAAAAGATAAGAATCATATTCATGAAGGATCTGGTATTAAGAAAGAAAAAGATTTCACAACCAATGCTATTGGAACCATAAAGAAGGAAAAAGAACCGTACAGTGCGTCCAGTTCAAAGAAAGAAAAGGAACCAGTGCCAAGCACCTCTAAAAAAGATCAGTCGGCCAGCAAAACTCTGCGCCAAATGGAAAAAGAAATGGCGGCGGGCAGACTTGGTATATCAGGCAGTGACAGTGACGAGCTAGATCTGGTACCGATGAGAACCACAAGAAACGTTAAATTTCCAATTGACATCTATTCTACTAGCAGTGACGACTCGTCAAATGACAAAAAGATTCCTGAAAATAATAAAACCAAAATAGACAAGAGGAACAAAATGAAAGTAAACAGTTCACCAAGTGGCAATGACTCTCAACAATCATTTAGAACAAAAGCAGCTATGAAAGAGTTTGTTCATGCTGAAAAGAAAGACAAACATGAGGAAAATAAGCCCCCTCCAAAGAAAAGAGGACGGAAACCATCTAACAAAGACGTCAAACCTGTAGTCCCAATTAAAATGTCTATTTCCGATGATGACGCAGTAAGCAAGGAAAGAAAACAGTCAAAACAAAACGACCTTCCAGGGATCGTGCCTCAAAGACAAGCCGCTAAAAAAGCATCTGAGAATATGCGTTCAACCACTTCTATCAAAAAGGAAGAGACTGCTGCTCCGGAACGACCTATTGAAGACCCAAAAGGAAAGGGCAAAGGCAAGGGTAAAGGTACAGGTAAAGAACTCAAAAGTCCGCCTGCTAAAGTCGCCAAAAAGGCATCAAAAGACGGTAAAGACACCATCTCAATCGTGCCCCAAAGGCAGGCCGCCAAAAAGGCTGCAGCTCATATCAAGAGCATTGGTAGTAAGGGTCCGGCGCCCGAGACCGCAGACAACACTGTCATCAACGCTAAGAAAAAAGACGATAGAATTGAACCAGAACCATCTGATGATAAAAATATGTCCATGTCTAATGACAGCTCATCGTCGTCGTCTTGCAGCAGCAGCAGTTCCTCTTCCGAGTCGAGCTCCGACGAGGACACTCCTGCGCCCGGCCCCAAGCCGGCCGTTAAAGCTCGCGAGATCAAGCCGCTCTCGCGTCCGCCCTCTGTGTTCTCGCCTCCTGGCTCGAGACCCGTCCTGGACTTGCCCTTTCTCGACAAGGTGTCAAGACCGCTCTCGTCTACAAGCGCCTCGAGCGACACAGAGAGCTTCCACTCCGACAGATCCGGATCCTCTAGTCCCACGCCCAAACGGCCACGCAGGCGTCGTAAGGGAAAGAGCACTTCCAACGATGTGTCCCCTCGCAAAGCCCCAGACAAGAAGCTTAAAACTTCCGAACTGGAGTCCGAGTGCGGGGTTCCATCAACGGCTGCTCAAGGAAAGGAACCAGGTGGATCCGATGCGTGTGCTGCCACGAGTGCTCGGTCCCGAAGCTCTACTGCAAGCGGAGATATACCTGATCACCATGTTGCCGGACCTCGAGAACCGTCTGCAGCCGCCGCCGCTATTCAAGTTGCCGCAGAGAGCCGCGAGTCCCGTCAACTTCCATCTCAGGAGTGGAAAACGAACAAGGAACCAATGAACACTGCTACCACGGAGATCCACTCAGGTGACGACGCACCTCTTCCCCCACCTGACTCACAAGTTAAAACCGAACCTATAGACCCTATGAAGTCTGATAAAGAACACATTAAAACTGAACTTGACAGCCCTAAGAGTATCTCCGAGTCGAAGCAAGAGAATATTTCGAATGTTGTCTTAGGCTTGTTAGAACCAGAAGCGAAGGAACCTGAACGGCAAGATTCTAACTCTCCCCTGACCGAAGAAAAGCTTCGAGAGTCAGTAATGGAAACATCTCAGAATCTATACGATTCTCAAAATAGCATGACAACTCGCACCAGCACCCCTAAGAACCCCGTGGATCCTTCTACGCTGGACAGTTCTCTGCCACAGTTAGATACCGAAGAGAAGGAGAAGGAGAACGTGCATTACAACGATAACAATAAACAGTGGCTCGCTAAATCTCCTAACCCAACCGTCGTACCGCCGCACATTGAGAGAGCCGGCGATAGCGAAAAGTACATGACCGACGATAAAACATTCGATACTGAATGCACTGAGAAGTCAAGTATCAAAATGATTGCTAAGATACAAGCCAATCTCAACGAAAATACTATGATAAAATCTCCCAGGACACCTATGGATGCAAGAAGCATTAATATGGACGCAATAGAAGCAGAAAATACATCGGTGAAGAACATCAAAAAACGATCACCAATAGATAATGCCCAAGACGCCAGCCAAATGCAAGGTGTAGAAATATCAAAGAGTGCAAAGATACCATCAACTGTCAATCCTTATCCCAATCGGTCCATGTTTTCCCCTCAACAAAAGGATAATGAATTGTTTGCTTTTGATATGATGGCAGTAGATGACGGATTCAATCACGATGATGACCTTATCAAGCCATTCTCTTCTTACCCTGAGTTCTTTTTCAAAGAGGATTCGAAAGAGCAAGGCGTGCAAGAAACGTTTAATCTAGTAGACAGGCTAAGAATGCAGCTCATTAATAAAAAACCTCTCACTGAGAACTCACCTCAGGAGCAAGTGGTGGCAACCAGTAATCAAAATGATAACAGAGTGGAAGAGCAGATGAGTGATACACAGCATAGTGAGTTGAACAGGATGACAGAGAATGCAGAGAGTGAGCAATCGCAGTCTGCTGTGCCTCAAGAAGCACACAACCATGTCCACCCTGTACCGCCTCCCCAGCATTCACTGTCCCACATGGTGCAGCCTGTGGATCAGCCCCACCCTCCACAAATGCTAGAGAACGATTACCATCATCCCCAGCCCATTCCTATGACCAGCAATAAATGGACCCCGATGTCTATGGCTCACAACAATCCCTACATGGAGCAGGAACAGACCTACGAGCATAATGAGCAGTATATGGATGAAACTAAAGATTCCACCGCCCACTGCGACACGAATTCGTTGAAGCAGAGCGACGACTCGTGCTCCGTGGTGAACGTGGACAACTCAGCGACGACAACAATCGACGCGGAGGCGACTCAAGACGCGCACACTTTCGACAACAATAACTCTGTGATGCACGCCGACTCACCTTATATGACGGAGGAGAAGTGGCACGAGAGCAAGATCGCGAGCAGGCGCTCCTCCGCCTCCAGCTCCAGCTCAGACGGCGCGGCGGCGGCGGCGGCGGTCGAGCGCGACCGCTCTATGCTGGCGCACCTGGAGCTGCGCGACGCCATGTTGCTCGCGACCGCGCTGCCGCCCGGCGCCGGGCCGCTGATGCCCGAGATCGACTCATACCCGCCACCCGCTTACTCGTGTGCCGTGGAGCCCGCCATGCCGCTCAACCAGTACGCCACGTACCCGCCGAACGCATCGCCCTTCCTCAGCCGCATGGGCTCGCTGTTCGGCCCCGGCGCGTGCTCGCAGCTGCCCATGCCCTCGCCGGGCCCGCTGTTTGGCTCGGGTATGACGTTCGCGCCCCCGCCGCTGCTGGCGCGTCAGCTCTGCGCCGCCGCCTTCACCTCCTCCTCTCAGAACATTGCCCTCACTACGCAAATGATCGCACCGGCCACGCCCAAACCACAATACTCCCCCGCTAATGACAGCGAAAATACCGATGACAAGTTCTCCATACGCGCGGCGTGCTCCAGTCCGAGCGTGAGCGTTGGTTCCTACGAAAACAGCAGTACCGCCAAACTACCCGATGATAGCTCCGAGGCTATGACCCCCGTAGGCCAAGTGGAACTCAGTGAATCATCCCAGAAAAGCGAAACAAGATCGAGTCCGCGGGCTCCAAAGATAGCGCTGAAGTTCCCGGGCAAATCCCCCGGAAAATCGCCAGGTATCTCACCCCGCCAGGGCGACGCAACCTCAAGAACCAAACGCGCCACGAACAAGAACGCCCGCAGCAGTCGCGGCCGCGGTCGCTCCAAGAGCCGCAACCACACCCCCGCCGTAGACTACATGGGCAACTCGATACAAAGCAAACTCGTCGGCACCGTATACGACTTCGAAGAGGAAATCGCCAACGACAGCGTTGACCTCAAAGCGCTCCGAGATCGAAGTAAGTCCGTGGATGTGAGGGACGACAGGCGGTCGGAGCACTCTGCAAAGGACGCGTCTGGATCGCCGCAGCTGGCGAGCCCTCAGTACAGGCGGACGGAAGTGGACGAGCGCGACGCCGCTGGGGAGTCAGAGCTCGGTGGCTTCCCGCAGGTGTCGCTGCTTCTGCCAGGCCCTGTGGACATGCGCACCTACCAGCCGCTCGAGCTCTCCGCTCCCGCCCCCGCCGCGCCGCCGCCGTTCGCGCTGTCCGTAGACCCAGAGCCGCCTCCGAGTGTGCCGCCGCCAGCGCCCCCCAACCCCGCGCCGCCGCCCCCGCTGCTGTATGTTCCGCAGCTGCCCAAGGTATCGCTCTCCGATTCGCGCAACCAACTCAAGGTTAAAATAAAAGGCCCTTTCCTCGATGCCAACTACTCGAGCTCCACGCCTACGGTGGTGGCGCCACCGCCCGCGCCCGCTCTCGACACGCCGCCCAGCGCCCTCAATTCCGCCGTCGTGGCCAACGCCTCCGCCATGGCGGCGGGCGGCTCCACTAACCTGCGGCGCATGCGCAAAAAGGAGCTCCTGCGCCAGTACTGGACGCAAGATATGAATATGGACGACCCGACCGGTGCCTCCATGATGGGCGCGGTGCCGCCGCCCGCTCAGCCGTCGCCGCTGACGCGCGCCGTCATCACCATACCGAAGGCGGTTGCTTCGATGACGAGCATCCCCACCCGCGAGGACTACAAGATCACCGACACGCCCGTCGAGACGCAAAAGAAACAGAAGCGCAAAGTGAGCAGTGGTCTCTCGCGCGAACTGAGGCATCTCCAGGTGACCATGAACGACGATTTGGACACATCGGACGACGTGAAACTGTCGACGTATGTAGCCAACGCGCCGCCACAGAGCAAGAAGCGTGCGCGCCATTTCGGCAAACAGGGCAAGAGCGGCGACAGCCCGCCGCTCGCGCCCAAGCTCAAGATCAAGCTCGGCTCCAACACGGTGCAGCAGGTGAGCGAAGAGCTGCGCCCGCCCAAAAAGCGGCTTGCGCCCAAGCCCAGCTTCGAGGACCTGCGCCGTGAGAGCATGAAGTACCGTAAGATGGTCATGGCCGACTTCGAGGAAAACGAGAAGACCCACAAACATAAACTGACCAAGAGCGAGAAAAGAAAGAAGAAGAAAGACAAGAAAATTAAAATAATCAACAGTGACGGCGAAAACGGTACCAAGCTGGTGATAAAGATAAAGCTTCCCGTCGCTCCCGGCGAGGAGTCGACGCCGGCGCGGGTGGCGGCCGCGGCGGCGCCCGAGCCCGTCGTCGACCCGATCGACCACTACGACCCCTCCATGATCGACCCGCTTGCCTTCGACACGCCTTCGTACGCCGAGACAGCGTCTGCGATGCGTAAGGTGCGCACTGCCAAGGTCACTCCGATCCGGTTAAAACTAGCGCGCAGCACGCAGGGCACCAGCTACGTGATGAAAGGCGAGGAGACGCCCCCCTCGGCGACCGGGCCCGCGCCGCCCGCCGCACCCGACCTCGCGCTTGACAAACATTCGGATGTTAGATGATACAAACGCAAAAGGCACACTAGAAAGTGAGGACCACATAATCGGTAAATGTGATGTGCCGTGATCGTGAAATCTTGTGCAAAGTGAACTCAATTAAAGATTTAGACTGTACATTTTTAATGTTAAATACGTTCTGTAATATAAATTATTTATTTGTATAGATCGAACGCTCAATGATTAACTTAAAGTTACTCTAACATTTTGTGCATTATGGGATGCACAAGTAAATTTACTATATCATTGCATTATATTTTGTTAATGTTACTATTTACTTTGTGCCTCATATTGAATCTCATTAATATTTCATAACAATCCTTTAAAGAGTGAGAGCATGTTTATCACAACAGACATCACACCAGATCCGTATCACTGTTATTAATTTTATACTTGTTGCTAGTTTAAAGGATTCTTAGGGATATAAGTATGCATTTAAAGCTGACTTGTAAATTGTAACGTGAATAGCTTGTATTATTAATGTATTCTCTGGTGTCGAGTCTTGACTTGACAAAATGGTGTCTGTATTTATTCAGGAATCAACATATTCATGATAAGGAAATGGTAGAACATATGGTCAATCCACTAGACTGGTTTATGAAGACTTTTTTGTATTCATTTTATAATGGTTTCTGCCGGTGGTTTTCGCTAATCGAAGAACGTACAGCCGGTCACTCAGATGTTTTCTAGAGATACACTCTACTCGTACTAATTTCGACGCTAATTGTTTAAATTCTTTTTGTTTTTAAAATGCAGCCCATGAGCGGCGAATCTAATGAGGCATACTCTCACGTTTACATCTGATTTACAAAATAAGCTCGTAGAGAAGTCAAATTTTAAACTAAAATAGTACCAATATTTCAAAGTAAATTATTATCTAATAATGAAATTCTTACACATGATTTGTAAACGAAATTAAAAAAAATATTTTATGAAATTGAAGTATTTTCTATTAAAAACGGTTGATTTTTTTATTTAAAACTAAAAGAACATGTTTTAAAAGTTTAAGGCCTAAATAGTTGGTGTCATCGTAGCTCCAAAATTAGTACTATCACTTTTTGAAGTATAGCTTACTTTACGGAGTTTTGAGCATATTAAGGCTTAAATAACTAAACTGGGTTTGCGGGACAAATAAAATGACAAAATAAATTTGGCATACTGTTATTTTATTATAATAATATGTTATTTTTTTTCGCAAATACGATGAACGAATTAACGAACAATAAATTAAAAACTTTTCATAAACAGTCAAATCGCCTATTAAATATTACGTTACAATGTTCAAAAAATTATTGAATGGAGTCTCTTTTGTCGCATATTAATCATACTATTGAACATTTTCTATAATTTTAATATTTATTTACACATAACGAAGCAAAGCTTTTTTTAAACACACAATTCTATTACACAGTACTATATGGATACTCCCAGACAGATACGGCCTGCGATGGCGACCAGAAAAATACGACAACACATTTGTAAAATAATACTGGCTGTCACTGCCGCTAGCCTCGCCTTTCTGAGAGACCCTTAACGCAAAAATACGTGACCAAAGAATAAAACATGCAGTTACTTTGTTACTAGGATTATTAAATTTCAGAATTGTGAATAGATTTTTGAGCACTCTTGAATCACCGTTTTACCTTCCTAATAATAAATACAGTGTAAAAAGTTGGCCTAATCTGTAGCAGTCATTGTTGTTTCCGTGGCGGGAAGACGTCACGAAAAATAATATTTATTGGAATAATAAAATAATTGATTCGTTAATAAAATTATGGTTTGTGCAATATTCAGGAAATACTCGTGGGGTAGTCAGTGTCGCTAGGTAGACGAAAATTAGTTTTAAGTGCGTGTTTGTGAAACGGTATTGAAAAGTCTGTGTACAGGTTTATTTTGCGGGCCCATTATGCTGTTTGTGTGACTAAAACCTGTCCTTAGTTTATTTAGTTTCCTTTAACTATGTTTCTATGATAACCAGTAAAGGAGTGATTTGGCTGAGATATTGATAGTGCCCTTGAACCCTCTTTAATTCCTTCGAGTCTAATTTTTGTCTTTTCAATTAAGTTATTTATTATACATTCATATTCTGATTTTAATCTATTCCTATTAAGCTAATGCTTTTGTAGCTTGTTGAATTAATTGTTTATACCTTTTAATCACTACTAGTATTTTTTTCCGCTTGCAAGTAATTGAACTCATGCCTTTTATGACCACTAAACGATAGTTACTATACTAAAAGATTATCCAAAAGTTTTTGTAATATATCTGATTTAGTAAAACGGATTGTATATTTTAAAATACATACATTTATAAAGGCATGAATGCTTCTAATTTGTATTACAGATAAATTCTTCGTTCGACTACTATACTTTATCGATCATGAATGAAATAATTAGACGATAGTTTGATTTTGCACATACATTTACATACACCAATAAATAACCAATCTAAATAACGTGTATGTAACCTAACTTAATAAATGGTAAAATGAGGTAGGTACCTAATGGCAGACTTGTTAATTAAAAAAACTTTTAAAAGGTTCGTGAAACAGTCATCTTATTGAATTTATTATGACGTCTCTGGTAGTATCCGTTTTAGATTCGCCCAGTCGTAAAATTCTAGCAGACGTTACTTCTGCAGACTTCACCATCAGCAGGGGTATTATGATTCGTCGGAAAGGCCGGCGGATTCGATATCGGAAGCTTTTTACGAAGATAAACGTTTCCGATATCGAATCCGACGGCCTTTCCGACGAATCATAATACCCCTGCTGATGGAGAAGTCTTTTCTGTGAGGATAAAAAAATTAAACACTTTGAGCACATAGTTGTAATTTACCTTCTTTGTTAGTTGCTAAACAGTTAGATCCAGCATTATAGAATTCATAGACATGCTGAAGAACAAAATCTCCATTCTAATTTAATTCCATCAGATGAGATTGTCAAACGAAGGTCTATTTCTTAAAAACAAAATATTTTGCAAGAAACTCGTGTGTAATACACCCATGTGTATAAAGTAAAGAGCTCCCATCTATGCATATTTTTTAATCGTCATTTTTAGGAAATTAGTTGGTAAGATGTTTTGCCACTGGTGTATCAAAGTACAATGTTACCATAAAATTGAAATAATTAAAAACAATTTATATTATTCGTAGAAAAATAATCAATGTGTGTAGCAACTGCCTGCTGTAAATAGTTCAAATACTTAATTTTTAATGACGTAGCTATGAAACTTCACTGATAAAAGTCAAGATCAAAAGCTTGCTCTTTGAACTTTTTCTTCAATTTTTCGAGCATGGCGTGCGTTCGTATCACACCCCAAAACAGCTGGATTTCAGGATTGCCAGACACATTTTTATAGTAAGGAGAAATTAGTCCTCTGTCTCATCCATAAATTTCAAAACTCCCTGAACTTGACCTTTGAGCAATTGTGCAAACGCCCGTAGTCCAAAATCACTGAAAACAAAGATGTATCGTATTTTGCAAAAAACAACCTTGAAATTATGAAGGTCTGAAATTTGATTGTAACAAATCAACAATCAACATTACAAGCAGAAAATGTATTCGCGAATTACAAAATAATTGCTTTGAGGTATAGAAATCGACATTTTTAATACTATACGGTGCCCCGTAACATTGTACTAAGCCCCCGAGGGGATCAACTTGTGATATACGATTTTTTGAATTTATTATTGTTTTTGAAAAACATATAGAATGGTTTTCTTTCTATTCATTTTCTATTACACGCGCTCTTGCATTATTTATTTTTTGCTTGTTTATTTTTAGCAAGAATAGTGTTTTGTAAAAAAATATTACAAATAAAACGTCAATTGCTAGTCGGACTCGCGCACCAAGGGTCCCGTAAAATTGTAAGATTTTGTTTCTTGACAAATATCATCATTCTAGGTCAACGGGGAGTAGGTACCCTATAGGTTTTGGTCCAAGGCGAGATACAATTTTTTTTGTGAGTAACCTACCAATTTTCTGTTTTTGGTAATTTTCCTATACTTGTGCTATATGACCTCGCTTCTTGCCAAATTTCATGATTGGGAAGTAGATTTTTTGTACACCAAACATTTTTAGTGTGTCAACTACAACTTAACTATTTTCGACCTTGTTTTCTGTCAAATTTCATGATTCTAGGTCTACGGGACCGCTATAGGTTTTGTGTGCATGTGATTCCCTTGGAAATTTCAAAATATTCGGGCATAAACGGCTGTAACTTTTGATTGCGTTGACTTAGAAGTCTTTACATCACGGCTCCAATAGGTTAATGGACTCGAGTAATTGGTGTTAACTTCAACTCGATACCTCAACGTGTTCCTTAGAAAAGGGGGTTGACAGACGGACTACAAAGTGAGCCTATAAGGGTTCCTTTTTTTTCCTTTTGAGGAACCCTAAAAATGATGTAGATCCTGTGAAATTTTAAAACAATAATAATAATGAGTAATGTGCACGTAAAATAACACAAATAGTACCTATGAAAAACTACTTGCTGTTTAAAAAAATAAATCGAAATCGAAATAAAATCGCTGAACGAAAGTTGATTCCCTGGGTGCCCAGAATCGCCCTATTTCGGCTTAGTACACCTGCTTCGTGGCACCCTGTATACTTATTTATTCAATATGTAATTGTACAAATAGTTTCTTTTATTTAGGTAACTTATAGTCAACTAAAATCATGGTCGACGGTTAAATCACACACCCCAAGAGCTTATCGTCGTTACGTAATGAACATTTTGGATCTTTTAGTAGATGAAACAACCTATAATAATAATGTATGTTAAAATATTAATGTATTTCCATCATAAACTATGTAGCGTGTTACTCAATTACATCAAACGAATACCTTCACTACTATTTGCGGACTTGGTCATTCCAAAGCCTTAATTTATGATTTCTTCGTGTAAATAAATAACTACATTAGTATAACATATGAAATCCGTCAATAACCACTTTCTAAAAAAATACAAGAATGCTGGATACCTAAACTTGAAATATTTTAACTAAGTAATTCTCATAATCGACGGTATTCAGTAATTGTTTATTGTAGCTTTTATTTCGTAGAAACGCACAAACAACAAGCATAATGTGAATGAAAACATCACAAACAACAAATAATTTGTCGATAATTACCTTGTTACTGTGATTCGTTTATTTATCTGTTGATGACATGTATAAAGTTATGTTAGTTTAATATTTTTTAATCAAAATTCCGTTTCAGGGAATAAAAATATACATCTTGGTTACATTCTTATTTGTTTACTATGTGTATATAAAACACTTTGATTGTATCAATATAATTTTAATAAATTAACTGGTAGTATAAATAATTGTGCTAAAAGCACATGTTTTAAAAGTGAGTATTGTTTACTGAGCGCTGGATCTTTACGGAATTATAATAGGAGTCTGTATTTAGTGACGCTGACGTTATTAAGGATATGTTTTGTGGGTTCCTTAATGTACCTAATCCTGAGGGGGACTGGAGGCGGTGCAGGCTCTCTGCCATGTCGATAATTTAGTGTCGTGTCGATCTATATTCTTTGTATGTAGTTTTAACTGTAGCAAGCTTTTTGATAGCTACCACTATCGGCTTCTTGTAATATTTAATCAATCGGAGTACATTATGTATAGTCTTATGGAGTGCGTATACGTGGAGCTATCGATGTTAGATATAAGTCATGGCTGACCGTCTCGTACCAGTCATTAGATCTAAGCAAAAATCATTACATAATTATATTATTTATGATGTAGTCGATATAATCTGATTAAGAATTAAGAGATTAAGTAACTTCTTATACCATTATCCGTATAAGTATTATGATCAACACTATTTCCATTGTTTTAAATTAGATTTTAGATTATCTATATACTTATGTATAAGAATAATTTGTACAAACTACTTATTGTACAGTATGCAGGTGTAAGTTGATCTATAAGAGTAGACGGGCGGCGCAGGAGCGAGAGGGTATAGTAGTGTTGTACGCGGGTCTGTTAATATTGTACAAGGTCTCTTGTAAATTTACAAGTGTTTCATTGTGCATATAGTCGCCTCGTTCATTAATAAAAATTTTTAGATGCATAACTGTTTATTTTGTTTTTTTCTTTTAGTTTCCTTTTGGCAAGTTGGCGCATAGCGTTGCGTAGATGTCTATTGTTAACGTAGTCACATAGCATTCAGATTATTAAGTGTCTATAATCGTATATGTATGGTTCAAGTTTATCGAAAGTCTTAAATGTTGTCCGTATCAGAAATCTAATTGTTGTCCGTGGAGCAGTATATAATCTTGAATTACCTGTTTTTTTTTGTAGCTAACTTGACACATTCTTAATATTATCTCATTTCTGCTTTATGTTGGCGTAGATTATAATATTGTTGGTTTGATCCGATCTGTAACTGTAAACATTCAATAAAGATATTGAATTAAATTATAGTTTAATTTTGATCGGATCCTTTAACGTTAGTGATAATAATGGATAAGGTTGAGGTAACAGGGAGGATTATACAGGCTGGCTTTTTGGGATAGGAGTGGCCAAACCCGAAACTATGAGAGTTAGTGAAAATATGGTCGCGTAAGGTATTCCTTTCTACCCAATAGCGGCGTAAGGCAGGTAGGTACGCCCCGGGCACCAAGTTCTGGTGGTTGCCATCTTGGCACCCCTTGGTGCTTGCTTGCCACTGATAACCAGGGGGTGACAATGACAACTCACACGCACAGCCACAGTCCTCCTATTTTGTTACTAGACAAAGAACTTAAGATGTTGTTAGCTCATTAGCTTGTCTTTCGCATGCCTTACCAATTTCAAATAAATTAGTAAATTTTTAGAATATTATCTGAGCGTTAGGTAAAAGGTAAAAGCGACGGGTGACCCGAGAGCTGGTGAGTATCTGCGTACAATGCAATGGGAAATGTAGCCAGCGTCTTGGGGACGCTTCTGACTGATATTGTTATGGATCAGTTGAGCTACCTGTAGATTAAATCAAATAATCATCGTCATCATCTGAGGCCTTTTTCATCTACAAAAGATGATGTGAGCAGCATCCGTTTATAAGGTTCGGCACTTACGCAAATGGCTAGTAAGGCCAATACGAGAGCGGCAACGACGACCGCACAGTTGACAGACGAAATTAGTCCCTGGTGACGTTGGAGGAAGTGCGGCTCGTTAATGGCGCAGGTCCCGTTTTTGGGACAGAAGGTCGAACCAGGAGGGCGATTACGGTGTGTTAAGGCACAGCATGCGGCATTACGGCTCAAACGTTAGCAGCTGACACGTTAGGGTGCGCGTTCACAGGCCGGCATCGGACAATCCGCTGACAAGTGCGTCCACTAATCGGCAATCCGAATTATGTCATTCGCAATAAATGGAAAAGTTGCCTTCAAGAATCCTCGCCGGCCTGCCGAAAGTCCGCTCCGTGCGGCACGGATATTTTATGTCAAACCATTGATGGGGCCAGTGTGGATTGTCCGATGCCGGCCTGTGAACGCGCACCCTAACGTTTGAGACGTAAGGCCGTGCCTTACCACACCGTAATCGCCCTCCAGGGATTGTCGTGTACCTACGACAACTCCTTTCGATAAAGTTTTCCTTCTACAGTCACGATCGTCTGAAGCCTTTCTGAAGCAGTTGTTCGGGTCTATGTCAAACGATAACATGTCGCGTTTAACACTGTCATTGAAAAGTTACATCGGGCGCCCAACCGGACGTTTAGCGTCCGCAATTTGCCCAAGGAGAGTTTGTCTCGGCAAACGAAAAGGCTCCATGGCCAGGCGCACATGCCCAAGCCACCGGAGCCGCCTCTGCTTAAAAACTGCAGCTATGCTGGGTTGCTGTGTGATACCGCATACCTACAGCTAAAAAATTGTAAACGAATGTTCAGACATTTGCGAAAAAAATATTCAAGGGTTTGCAAATATGGGTCTTTTGTAAAGGTTAAGGGTCCGGCGACGGATGAATTTCCCATACAAACGTAGTACCAAAATGATTTGTTATTTGAGAATATTTTCACCATGGTTTGCTATTATTTGTATTAGAATAGTATTTATTTAGGTTCCTGCCACAAGCTTTTTTCAAAATACTTATCTACACAATTACTAAGAAAACATTCATTCTTCAGTGTAAAAATGCGATTTGGTTTAATTTCATTTCAGACAGGTATTTTGAATAAAAATTATGGCAGGAACCTAGATAAATACTATTTTAATACAAATAATAGCAGACCATGGTGAAAATATGCTCAAATTACAAATCATTTTGGTATTACGTTTGTATAGGAAATTCATCCGTCGCCGGACCCTTAAGTACCTATGATCATAAAAAAAGGTCAGACTAAAAATTGTACCTACTTAGATCATGCAATCCATACATATAAATAAATAAATAAATAATGCTGGACAATTCACACAGCATCATCTAGCCCCAAGCTAAGCAGAGCTTGTGTTATGGGTATGTGTTATCGATAACTGATATACATAATACAATACACTACATAGATAGATATTTTTAGAAAAACATCCAGACACCCTGAATAAATATCTGCAGATCGTACATACATATGTCCCGAGGCGAGAATCGAACCCGCAACCTCCTGCGTCGCAGCCGGACCTTCGCCCGCTGCGCCACTGAGGTCGTATAAATTTGAAAATAACTATAAAACTTTTAAATCCATCATGGTTATTAACACTAAAATCATAAATAACGGGATATAACATGGCGCATGAAACTGCCGAAATATTGGAAAACTCAAAATTCAAATCATGGTAAATATCCCGTTATTTATGATTTTAGTTGAAAATAACTGTCTGTCTGCTGTTACCTTTTCATGCCTAAACGGCTGAACGGATCTAAATGAAATTTAGCAGGGAGGTAAGTGGTATCCCGGGAACAGACATACGCTACTTGAAAAGCGCGTGCGAAGCCGCGGGCAGCAGCCAGTTATCTATAAAAATTGTCTCCACACTTTGTCTTCTAGTTTCTGAGATTTAATGTATCAAAAAGTTGAAAAATTTGTGTTCTTGAAAAAAGACGAAAAATAACCCATTCCTCTCCCCATATCTCCGAATATTGCTGAGCGATCCATCTGAAATATATGCAGCGTTTGTAGGTTCGGATCTATAATTTTTAACAGGAAAAATATAGAGAACTCTGTGAATAGAACACTTGAACAAGATCCGTCAAGTGCGAGTGTAACTCGCGCGCCGAGGGTTTCGAACGTTTGTCAACAAATATGTACCAAAAGTACCGGTTAGAGACTTCGCAATTTAACGAATACCTAAGAATAATAGGCACCAACCTATATTTCAGATGGATCTCTCTCTCGCATGCTTCGGTTAAAGTGGGTAATGATGGTAAATTTTTCGACTTTTTAAAGATACCTATATATCAAAAATTAAATAACTCACAAAAGTTCAAAAACTGTTTGAAATGTACACCTTTCATTAGATACCCAACTTTTGAAAATTATTCCGTCAACCTTTTCGACCGTTTTTAGGGTTTCGAAGATCGAAGATCGGTTTCGAAACCCTTATGGTCTCGCTTTGTCTGTCCTTTTATCCCTCCTTAATAACTCAGCAACTACTGCAGCTATCAACTTGAAATTTAAAATAATAATACATTTCGTGCGCCTGTACAGATTTAAAGAAAAATAAATGAAAAATGAAAATGAATATTTTCCATACAAATTGTGATGCCGAAATTTTAAAAGATACCTACAGGGTCATGTGGGGTATCAAATGAAAGGTACCTATCAGTTTGTAAATTTCAAAATAGTTTTTGAAATTTTTGTAGGTATCATACTTTTTAAAATATTTTGAAAAAAGTCGAAAAAATAGCACCAAGGGGGTCTTTACTATTACCTAAGGATGCAGAGAGATCCATCTGAAATGTAGGTTGGTACTAACTATTTTAGGTATTCTTATACAAAGCGAAGTCCACAAGATAACCGGTAGTAATGTAGGTAGTTATACTAATTGTAACTTATTTATTTCTTTTAGTTGGTTTTAACGTGGTTTCCGGTACGCGGAAGGCCTATTCCACGATCTATTGTGTCTAGTGTGAAGAAAATGGGGCAAATTATAACTAATATTATAGACGCTTACTTGGTGATAATTTTTTCAAGTGTAGGCTGACTATATAATTATGTTACATACTTAATTAACTTTGTTCTTGTTTTTCCAGTATTTTTCTATTAATTTGGTTTTTGTTATTTCTCTAAGCCGTCAACTTACTGTGTATCATGCTATTTTTAAATAGGTATATCTGCGGAAACTTGTGATTAGCCGTCAACAAAGTTTGTTGACGGCTAATCACAAGTTTCCGTGCATGTTTAACATGCACAAAAAGTCATTCGTAATCATCTAAATAATAATTAAATAATGCTGGACAACCCTCACAGCATCATCTGGCCCCGAAGCAATCAGAGGGGTGATTCTATTTGACGTTATTAACCGGACAAGATTGTAATGTCTACGATAGAGGCGCTGTACCAAATTGTATGGAATACTAGCAGCGCCTCGCAGTTTCACTCGCGTAATTCCCATTTCCGTGGGAATTCCGGGATAAAATATAGCCTTTGTGCTATTCCAGACTATAATCTATCTGTGCCAAATTGCATCCATATCCGTTCAGTAGTTTTTACGTGAAAGAGTAACAAACATCCATCCATCCATACTTATAAACTTTCGCTTTTATAATATTAGTAGGATTTTATACATACTATACATATACAATATCCAGAACACTCGGAACAAATATTTGCAGATCGTACAAATATTGGTCCCAGGGCGAGTATGGAACCCGCAACCTCCAGGCCGACCTTCGTCCGCCGCGCCACATCGGTCGTCGAATACTTCGATGAATCAGATGTCTCCTCGCTGATATTTTATGAACACCCTTCTGATGGCGAATCAACAATGGAGCATGACTGGCCTTAACAACTAAAGGGTTTTCCAATAAGAGGTGTTTGATATTCAAAGAAAAATGCGATTTTTTAATATACATGATCGGATGTTTATTTCATTATACCTAAAGAGGAAGGTATGCCGTTAATAGTGGAAAATAACATCAGGCAAATGACCACCACGAGCACGCTTACAGGACCATACCCTGTTCATGAAATTTTCCATAACCAAATCGCAAAGTGTCTGCCCTATGTCATCGATAGCTGCACGAATTCCATCTTTGAGGTCTTGAATCGACGCTGGGCTGTTGTAATATGTATATTGGTCATCTAGTACTTGTAACACAAGCTCTGCTTAGGTTGAGGCTAGATGATGCGTTATCTATATTCTATATATCTATATATATAAAAGAAAGTCGTGTTAGTTACACCATTTATAACTCAAGAACGGCTGAACCGATTTGGCTGAAAATTGGTGGGGAGGCAGCTTAGAACCAGGAGACGGACATAGGCTATGTTTTATCCCGGAATTACCACGGGAACGGGAACTACGCAGGCGAAGCCGCGGGCAGCAGCTAGTATTTATATAAAAGAAAGTCGTGTTAGTTACACTATTTATAACTCAAGAACGGCTGTACCGATATGGCTGAAAATTGGTGGGTAGGTAGCTTAGAGCCAGGAGACGGACATAGGATACTGTTTATCCCGTTCGACAGCGTTCCCGTGTGACTTGAGTCAGTCACTATAAAACGTGGTATAACAAAAAAGAATCAGACTTGGAATAAGAAAACGCAAATGACAGCTATGTAATGGACGTATGGATGACGTATGGATGCCGGGGGGCCAATTCTGTAGTATATTTAGTATCAGCATTTGCACCCGTGCGAAGCCGGGGCGGGTCGCTTGTTTATTTATAAAGAAGAAAGCAAATTCCGTATTGGCCATGTTTTTTGTCCGAGCGCTAAAATTAGGTACACTAGTTGAAAAAGGGCTTCTCTTTTGATACAGAGAGATTCAGGGTGCGCATTGTGAATCTATGATCCTACATACTAACTACATTGTACCTACCTACATAATTCTACAACCTACAATTTTAGTCTTGACCTATTTGTTCCGGGTGGTCAGGTAGGTAGGTATTATAAACAATGGTATCAATTCAGATGTCGCCAAAACTAAGTTAAACTAATTTGACAGCACTAAAATCCTTTCTTTTCTTAGGCACTACCGCTTGGCACTACTAGTAGAGTCAAGGGAAATTTTACTTTCCCGTGACACCACCATTCTTATTGGCTGATTAAACGCATATTATAAAATCTCCCATGGATTATCTTATTACCAATGGCACTACTAATACTAAGTATGTATATCAAGATAAACAAAATATTTAATTGAGTATTAGAATTTGAGTTGTAATAAAATACAATCACATTGCGTAACATTGACATTATAATTTTCTACTCATCTACTCATCTCAAGTGCCAGTACCTTCCTTGTTCCAAGTAGTTTAAGGTTGCAGTTATGGTAAAGATATAATATAGCCCTTATAGATGGCCCACTCGCACGCTCACTCCGTTTGTTCTCACCAGTTCGATCGACGAACATAAGAGATTTTTTACAAACGACCCACTCGTGCCACGGAAAATCATATTTCCCGTGAAACTACTGGCTACAGTGTAGTGTCACTGGAAATGAACATTTACCCGTAGCACTACCAGTAGTGTCACGGGAAAGTAAAATTTCCCTTGACTCTATTAGTAGTGCCAAGCGGTACTGCCTAAGAAAAGAAATGACTAAAATTATGCCATCCTTCTTAATTCGACCGTTATGAAATGACAGCAATATCTATGTAATTTATTAAGTATGCCAGTAATCTAATAACGGTAATAAAATAACACAAACTTGCTTACTTTGGTTGGGGCTAGATGAGGCTGTTTGGATTTTACAGCATATTTATTATTTTAAGACCTGAAGTTGGAATACCGCATGGCATGTGCCGCGATGACAGACACACGGCATTACTTTGCAGTGTTAATATAGCAAAGCCGTGTGTGTTTCATCACACGGAATTGCATTTTCATAATTAATTATTACGTCCCCTCCTAGGAGTGGGACTATACAAAAACTTATTGAATATCGGAACCTACCATCCTATCAAGTATCTGTGAACTTGAATAGGACTTCAATTCACATTATTGCTCTACGTGGCAATTTTTAAAGAGCTCTATGGCGAGACTCTTAACTTGGAATATTCGGGGTTCTAAGTCGTCAAAAATCCGGAACGCTTCGTAAGCGCGATCCAGCCTTCGTTCACTATTAGCAGCGACATCTAGTTAAAAACAACCCGTACTACGAGACAACCAAGTTGTGTTTAGGAAAACAATGGTTTTTGGGCTAAATAAAACTCCAATTAATTGATAAATTACAAAATTCTAAAGTAGAATTCAATGTTTTTCACAATAAATTCATTTGAACAATAAATTCCCATCTTAAGCTAATAAATTACATTTCATATGATCATACTTTATTTTGTAGTTTTAATATTCGAAAAAGATGTTTGATGGCTGCTTTACACGTATCAAGTTGTAAGGTGTTCTAGGTATTTACAAGGTTACTAGCTGTACCCGTGACTTCGTTCGCCATTGCCATACCTGCCGATTAATTAAGTTCACATTTAACCACAGTTTCTGTCATATTATGAAACGCCGCCGTGCAAAAAAACTTCGATTGTTACTTCGACTGTTACACTTTTAATATAACTATCTAGATTTAGGTACCTAGTTAAATCTATACATAGTATTAAACAAAGTCGCTCCCGCTGTCTGTCTGTCTGTCCCTATGTATGCTTAGATCTTTAAAACTACGCAACGGATTTGAAGCAGTTTTTTTTAATAGAACGAGTGATACAAGAGTAAGGTTTATATGTATAACACCTGCATAATATGGTAGAGAAAAACTGAAAATTTTAGAAGTTTCTAATGTGATGTCGTAAATAAACACATTTTTTGCGCTTACAGTGCAAACGCTGTCTGAACCTTACGAGATAGATCAAAATAATGTACTACAGTATTGTACAACATAAAAAGGTCTACAAAAAAGTCAGCGACGGTTTATGTCTATATCTTAGATATCTCTAGAATAGTTATTTTAAAATAGCTGAGAAATAATGGCTTTTTTACGAAGCTATTTTAAGCAATACAGCATTAATGCTTATCCAATAAAGTACCTTAAATACATTGTGCATTTAATATAGATCAATATGGCCCTTTACAGCCTGTAATTTAAATGAATGTTTTCGAAGATATTACAGATATAAAATGCAGGGACATAGCGGTTGCGGCGGCGCGCGGAGGTACCGGCGGGCCGATTCTGTAGTATATGATTGCACCCGTGCGAAGCCGGGGCGGGTCGCTAGTTGTGTATAAATCGTGTAGGTTCTACGGGGGATAGCATGTTGTCATCTTCAATCCCATTCTTTATCCACACGAATTTTAGCTACAACTCGGCCAGCGTCATTCTTAAGAAGTGTCATACTCGTTTCTCATGGTTCACTCACTTCTTACTCATGGTTCCGTTCCGCTGGGGCCCTATTTTGCTAAACTTATAGCTTCACTATGACACTATCGTCACAGAATGACATGTTTTGGTATTCTACCTTAGATGAAAGAAATTATGATGAATGCAGACGGAGAGACGCGCGTCAAAGTATCAAGTTTAAAACTATTAATTTATCTCGCACGCACTATCTGGAGTTTTAATAATCTAAGGATTCTACGTGATGATCCCATTGTCATAGTGAAGCAATTGTATTGCAGAATTGGGTCCCTGATGCATTTGACTGGACCACCGTAATTTTTCTTTCTCCAACCAAACTTCGGTGGTACAGTTAACTGGACCAGCTAAACTACCAACCAACCACCAAATATCATGTTCATGAAGATCGCATGGACCATTTGTACATTTTACTTTGCCTGAAATAGATATTGACGCGTCTTGGCAAAATAATGAGATAAGAACTTACCTACCCTTTATCTACTGATTTTCAGATTATTTCATCAATCTACTGATTTTATACTCGACTTTGCGTAGTTTCGGCGTGATGCGTGGTGAAGGAATTTTATTTTCATCCCCTCTCCCAGGGAAACCTTACTGAATTCCGAGATAAAAAGTATCCTATGTCCTTTCTCGTAGTATGACCTAAAATCTTGCCGAGTTTCATTTCAATACATTCAGTAATGTCAGCATGATGCGCGATGAAAGAATTTTACGTGCATCTCCTCTCCCAGGGAAACCTTACTGAATTCTGGGATAAAAAATATCCTATGTCCTTTCTCGTAGTATGACCTAAAATCATGCCGCCGAGTTTCATTTCAATACATCCAGTAGTTTCGGGGTGATGCGCGTTTAAGAAACAGACAGGCAGACATGAATGAAAAAAAATACAGTTTTGGTTTCAGTATCGATAGTGCCCTCCAAAATAAATTTATATATATAATATAAGGTTTTAACAGGTTCGTGGTCGTGTCGTGATCACGGGAAGACTGATGCACAGTTTATTGATTAATGGCACCTTTACTTTTATTCTAAAAGTGTTAAAAGCTTTTGTGAATCCTGCGTCAGCATTAACGTTTTGGCACCACGCGGTTATTGTACGTAAAACTGTTTTGTACACGCTCTTAATCGTAAGCTTTTATGCTGTATTTAAGCTTTAAATAAATGCAGAGTGATAGCAAACTCCTTAGTTCTTCCGTGAATATTTTTTCTAAAAGCTTTCTTTAACTTTTTGTTTTTCCACATATCAGCTACCGTTGCAGCACATGATATGAGTCATGCATGACTTCTTCATTGATTCGGGTAGTAATTATGACCATTTGACTCCCCGTCCTTTCAACTACGTCCATTATATTTTGGCTCCGTAGAAGGACCGTCGTCGTTTGGAACTTCCACATATTCCAATTCCTGGAACCTTGAAAAGTAATCTTGTCCAGTTCAATATTTTTTCTTCCATATTCTTTTATTCTTTCCTATAAATAATGCTGGACAATTCACACAGCATTATCTAGCCCCAAGCTAAGCAGAGCTTGTGTTATGGGTACTAGATAACTGATATACATAATACAATACACTACATAGATAGATATTTTTTTATTAGGTATACATAGAAAACACCCAGACCAACGGAACAAATTTCTGCAGATCGTACACAAATTTGTTCCGAGGCGGGATTCGAACCCGCAACCTCCTGCGTCGCACTTATCTGTACTATTCGAGAATATGTCAATGTTTACAAAATATATAGGGCTACTCACCATGATTTGTGTTATTTTGAGTTTTCTAAAATATAGGTAGGTACCTATTTAAATGTCTTCCTACTAATAAATTTTTTATTTTATTCTATTTCTAAAATTATGTTCGAAAATTCAAAATAAAACAAATTATGATAAATATCCGCATGCCCAGCGTGGGGATTATGGGCATTACCCCCATGTGATAAAGGCCTGCGTCCAGTAGTGGATCAATACAGGCTGTTGAGGAGGAGAATGATAAATATCCCGACATTTGTGACTTTTAAAGTGATTTTAGTTTTTAATAGAGGGCAAATATTTTTTCGGTGTCTTAAAATTTACCAATCATTATAAACGTGCACAAAAAGTCTTCGCCACATCCAACATTCCTACCAAACAAAACATGAAATTTAGCCACAAATATTTTTTTACAAAAAAATTCTGGGCTGTTTTCCGTATCTACGCCACAGGTGGGCCCTTTTTAAGGTCGGGCGGGGGTCTGGATAGCACAGAGTTTCTTTGTCTCTCTGTTTTGAATGCAAGTTCTTAACTACTAACAGATTTTCTTTGTCTATGAATGCAAGTTCTTTGCCGGGGGTTCTAGGCCGGGGCTGCTACTAGTAGTATAGCTACTAGTAGTAGCAGCCCCGGCCAATCGGCTGGTAGTCCAGCCGATGACCTCCAAATAAAGAACTAAAGAAAGAACTTGCATTCATAGACAAAGAAACTCTGTGCTATCCAGAGATTTGGTAAGTACTTACGTTATGTACAACGGTCGTACCTACAAGTTCTTTGGTGCTACCGCAGCTAAGGGATACCTACATTTGGAGGAGGATGAATTTTGAAATTACTAACTATTAGAACTTTTTACGTACTAGGGTTGCCACGTACACAAGTTTGCAAATCTTTTGCTTGGGCATGGCATTTATCTTCATAACCTGACAGCCAATATTATTACCTAAACATGCAATGTCTGTTACCTTTTCACGATTAAACGGCTGAACGGGTTCTTTTGGGAAATTTGGCAGGGTGGTATATAGTATACCTACCTATATTTTCATGTAGGTACCTACCTAATAATAACTAACCACCCATGATTGTGTAATGCATGTACCTAGATGGTGATGCGATAAAAATCCCGAAAAAAATTGTACGGTCCGTCAACTTATCTGGATATATCAGTAAAAACAAGAGATTAATTGTAACTGATAATATATTTAACGATAAACTGAAGTTACGAATGAAATGATAGTGAGACGCGTGTGTCCATGACAGGTGATGGCGAACAGAATACAATAAAAAGTAGTGCTAAAATATATGACGGGGATAAATGCGCGATTGGCATTATTTAGGACAATGCACAATGTATGTGCTCGAAATAATAAAAAGATAATTTTCAATCCCATCTATTCGAAAAGGACGACTTGGTTCGTTTTTAAGTGAACCCAAAGGTGGTGTTTTCTATAAGAAACTTTTAGCGGGCAGTAATGAGTTTTTAATCGTCTTTATAAGTGGGCCGCAATTATCTTTGCCACGCACTTTTTGAATTTGGAACATCTTAGTGTTCAGCGCCAAAGAAATCGAACGTAAAAAAATAATAATAATAAAAATAATAAAAACAAAAAATATCACTTAAAATGGTAAGTTTAGCGGAAACTGTAGATTCGATAATAATGTACAATTAATTGTTTAAATTCTAGTTTAGTAGCCTAGCTGGTTCGGCTTAAAATAACTGTGATTTCAAGGTGGCCTTGCTGGAGAGTATACTCCCTGGCAAGGCCATTTTAAATTGTCGATTTTCGGGAAACAGGCTATACATTTTTTTTACATAATTGTACATCTTTCCCTGTATTTATTTTTCTTGTAGAGTGAGTGCCCTTGCTGGGGAGTATCACACCCAGGAAAGCCAGCAGCTTGCTGACGCCGGTGCATGCCTCCCTAGGCGTCCTCGGTGTCCCCAGGTAGTTAAGTTAATGAAAAGCTACACTATCGCACTCGCAACAAAAAGCAAGTATTGTAAAGACCTCTTTACAAACATCATTACTCGCATACTAATACAAACTTCATTCGTCTTAATCAATCACTCACACTTACTATCCTGGCGCATTGACCCGTAAGTGGGTCTTAGCCTCGCGACACAACAGATCGCCACTGGCTTCTGTCACGCAGGTGCGAAGATTTGAAATGTACGAAGGTCATTTTCCTCTTCATCCTCTATCACCTCTATCTGGTCTGACCTAATGGTCGTCTCTATAATACTACTGCTCCACTTGCGTCCTACTAGAGTCATATATCTAGATAATGCTGTGTGAATAAAATAAAATAAATTAATAAATTTATACATACGTGACTATGAAATTCACATCACAAGTGATTCATTTAACTTGTGTGATTTTGATAAAATGAAGTCGACTTATCTTAAAGAGTACCTATCGTGTATCATCTTTGATTATATTAATCAAAGTGTATCATAAGTGTAACATAAATAGTAACTAACGTTTATTATGAAAAACTTATGGAGAGGCCGCAATTAAATGTTCTTCGTGAATTAACTTAGTTCAAGAAGAACATTTAATTACTTTTGTTGTGAATAACAAAATAAATAATAAATATATATAATAAATATTACGCAATCAGTTTTTAAGTATAAGACGTGCAAGAAATATCTAAATATTTAAATAATGACGTTGCTAGTGTTGAGTTTACCTACACCGTGAACAATAAAAAGAATTATGGATGCAATAAGTTCAGACAGAAACTACGATAAAACAAAGACCTTTAAGGTTTTGGTGAGTAACAATCAATAAACTCAATATTGTGTAAGGTTAGCGGTAAGTAATGGGCTCCTTTCCATAACAATCGTTCGTCCAGTGCGTGAACCCACCAAGTCTGTCCCATGTCCCATAGCTGGGGCGAATTGCCAAGAGTGACCCCAGCCTGCTCAAGCTGCTAATGCCACGTTCCTCTTATTCCAATGGCAGTAGCATCAGCCGCAGTATCGTGAAGCCTCTCCGCTTTCCTGTCCTGTCCCATTTTTCCCTCTCCCATCTGCACCTCTCACGACCGACGGATTCAGGTTTAACACAGCCTGTTCAGGCTCAGCTAAATCCCTTGGCCTCACCACTCGACATCGGCTGAACTGATCTAATTAAAGCAGTAGATTAGTAGCTGTGTGGTGCCGGCTTAGAATTTGCACTACACCCCAACTCTGCCTGCGGGTGTCGTAAGAGGCGGCTAAGGGATATCCACCGGGGGCGGGCAGCAGCGCCTCTTTCAGAACGATTCTATCACCTTACTGCGATTCTAATGCGCATGCCATGCATGGGATTATGGGCATTACCTCCCATGAGATAAAAGCCAGTAAGACGCTTATCAGGGGGAGGTTTGCGTCCAGCAGTAGACTAATAGGCTATTGAGGAGGTGAGGTTGAGGATCTAGTTAAATGCTAAATTCAATGTTTATTCGTTATTAGATCATCGGCAGTGATTCAAATACAATACAAATACAAAACGTTACTTTCAAAGATTTGTGATATATGGAGTTAGAAACACTGTCTCCTCTGGTAGCTACATTGTACTTGTGTTACGAGCGAACAGCTTCGTTCAATAAGTACTAAATATTTGTCTTTATTTTAATTATTACTAGCTGCTGCCCGCGGCTTCGCCTGCGTAGTTCCCGTTCCCGTGGTAATTCCGGGATAAAACATAGCCTATGTCCGTCTCCTGGTTCTAAGCTGCCTCCCCACCAATTTTCAGCCAAATCGGTTCAGCCGTTCTTGAGTTATAAATAGTGTAACTAACACGACTTTCTTTTATATATATAGATTATAATGCGACGACCTCCGTGGCGCAGCGGGCGAAGGTCTGCCTGCGACGCAGGAGGTTCCGGGTTCGATTCCTGCCTTGGCTTTTTTTTTATGTCGCTTGCATAATATTAGCATTTGCACGAAAACAAATCAGAAACTTCGGTTTCGTTTTTAAGAGTACAGGCCAGGCTATCCGTCCCCGTCGCCATGTTAACGTTACTTACCGATATTGTAACAAGAACTAATAAAAAAAATTAAAAATCCCCCGACAGATTTTCATGAAACATGGCTAAGAACACTCGGAATAAAATTATCTATGACACAAAAAACTAATCGAAAATCGGTTCATCCGTTTGGGAGCTACGATACCACAGACAGACACGTTAAACTAATAACACCCCTCTCTTTTTACGTCGGGGCTTAAAATACCTAATCGAACCTAGATTTGAAGACTGTTTTTTCTAAAAATTTGAGGTTGATTGCGCGTGTAAATCGCCAATGTCTCGTTCGAACTTTTGGTTAATTTGATGTTTTAAGTTTGTTCATGTAAATAACACTTATAAAAATAAAAAAAGATATGATTATAATATAATTATAGTTTTTTTCTATTATATATTCGAATAGTACCCGAAAAAAAATCGAATAATCGAATATCAAAATTTTCGAATATTTGCAAGCCCTAAGTGTATTGTATTAAGTATATCAGTTATCTAGTACACATAACACAAGCTCTGCTTAGCTTGGGGCTAGATAATGCTGTGTGAATTGTCCAGCATTATTTATTTATTTAATGAGTAAGTAGGTTAATGCACTGTACTTATCTAAACTTAGTTGGTAATATCTTGAGAGTACCGGTCTATGAAAATTGTTCCCCGCACGCCGATTCTCCCTACGTCGATTCCCTTAGCGACTTGTGAAGGCGACCGCGCCTGAATTCCCTCCACGACGATCTCTTTTCTTGAGCTTTTTTCGCGGTTTACAGTCAGCTGCGGCGTACAGAAAATCAAAACTTTATATAGCTGGTTAAAATCTATTACATATGCTTTTTAATTACAATTATGTAATTAATTATTAAATGGAATAAATAAGATGAATAAATATAAAAATTACACACATCACATCATCAGAAAGGTAATAAATAGAAGTATAAATTAAGCTCTAAGTTAAGTAGCAAAAAAATAATAAATTTTTATATTTATTTGGTTCAAATGATCCAGCAACCTCAAAAGTATAGCGATTTAGAGAGGAAAAATATAAAAATGACAACAAACGTCAGTGTCAAAACAAGCAATCCTAAGTGTTTCCATTGACAGCAGCTGTCAAAGTTGGAATGGGCAAACTACTCGTGCTCATCTCGTGTCTTCCAGTTCATGTTAGTGTTGTCAAAGAAAATATTTTACGTCACATTTCGCATACGATCCGCGCGTTGACAATGTGATGGAAGCTTTCAAAATAAATATTCAACCAGTTTGGTTTTAGTTCTACATTTTCAAATCAAATCCTCCAATTTAACCCGTGGACATCAAATAATAACCCCAAAATAATAATAATAATAATCAAATTTATTGCAAAAATAATCATTTCAAAACGTAGCATAATAAATTTGTCAGACATTATGAAATAAGTTTAGTACATAATAAAATTCTTGTTCAAACTATTATGTAGCCTCAGTTGCCTAAACTAGACTGAGCAGTCTGTAATACAGGCAGCGCCTGACTCACTGAAAAATGACCACTTAGACGAGACATGTACCCGCATTCTGCCCTATATAGGTACCCCATACACGGTTATTGCTAATTCACTGACATTGCGTAAAAAGTAGGTCCTGGTATCAGCTGTCACTTTTGACATCAGCTGTCATTTTTGACATCTGCCGTAATTTTTTACAAATGTTTTTTGCATCGGAAATACATAAAATATTTTATTCCTAGACAAACATTAACATTTGTCGGGATACCGTGCGTCGGGATAACGTTCATGTTGTGTTTTTGTCGAGATTCCGTGCGTCGGGATTGCATTCACTTTTTGTTTTTTGTCGGGATAGCGTGCGTCGAGATGCCGTAGTTCACCCATAATGTAGCATACTAATGGTGAAAGAATTTTTGAAATCGACAGTAGTTTTTGAGTTTATTCGTTACAAACATACAAATCTTTCCTGTAGATAGTATAGATAAACATTTATCAATGTGAGCTTCAATTCGCACAGGTAAAAAGGTGTACCATGTTCGCTGGCATAATACAAGAACTATTCCGATGTATAAAATCCAAAAGAAATGGAATCGTTAATAATTGATTCGGAACAGGGTGGATTTTCATAGGACTTTTTGTTAGATGGTTTGCTCCAATCAGGACAAACGTAGTTCATACATTCAGTGTTGTTTGGAGCGTTATATTTATATAGTCTAAAACACATATATTACATTGATATCTTATAGAAACACAGTTTTGACACTCAATGAAATAAGAACAGTTTGCAATCCAGACGCGCGAGAATGCACGTGGCTTATTACATTCATTATTGCTCCGAAACCACGTTGAATAAAATAGCTAAGCACGAAATTTGGCACTATACAATCTCTGAAACGCTCTGGGTACAGTGATTCTAAAACAAAATAACAATACCCATCGTAGAAAAACCTTTAGAGCTATTCAGTTTTGTCTATTCCTTAAATAAGGCATCATATGAAGAACAGTTATTTTTTGGTTCACGCGTAGTTACGTCGGGCGTAACGTTTTTGTAACGATCACATTTGATTTAGGCATAGTTCCGACTGGTTGTCCAGGCGTAGATATCGACGGCGTTGTAGGCGGAGAAGGCGTTGTTGTAGCAATCACAGTTGCTTCAGGTTTAATTATTATTTTCATCGTTTTTTTTTCCAGGAGTAGGTATATGTTTATTTTTTCAGTCATAAAGTACATAGTTATTGAAAAAAAAATATGTGAAAAGTACCTAGGCCTACAACTGGACAGTGGTTTGAAGTGGGGAACTCAAATAGAAAATATACGAACTAAACTTTCGAAATTATTTGGATCACTACGAAACTTGGTTCGGTGTATTCCACGCCAAACTCGCTACACAATATTCAACTCGCTTGTTACACCACATCTACTTTATCTTATTGAAATTTGGAGTAACGCCGCCAAAAAGCTGTCCTGCAAGTTCTAGAAAATAAAATAATTAAACTCCTTTTTAAGTATACCTTACACCTACTAAAACTATTTACGAAGAAACAAATCTAATGAGTATTAACCAAATGTACATCTATAATTCATGCATTTTAGTCCGTAAAATCACTAAAAATACCATTCATACTAATATATCATTCTTAAAATCAAAGCAATTGACAAAACGTAACACTCGCCGAGCTAGTTATCTTGTTTTGCCCAAAGTCAGAACGAATTATGGAATAAAAATGTTTACTTTTGAAGGAGCACAACTTTTTAATGAACTACCCGAAACTTTGAAAAACGTTAGCTCGATACACACCTTTAAAACTGAACTTGCCAGTTATGTTAGGGAAAATTGGCCTATTTTATAACTTTGTTAAATTATTGAAAGTGTAGTTTAACTACCTAATCTGTAAGTAATGTAATGTTTATCTTTCTTTTACCTACTTTGTACCTACTTATCTTTTCATTAATGCTAAACAGCTGTAATTACAACTTACACTTAGACCGAACAATAACTTCTCCATTCACATTTTATAAACTGTTTTACACTAAACTAATTAAGGGTCCGGCGACGGATGAATTTCCCATACAAACGTAGTACCTACCAAAATGATTTGTTATTTGAGAATATATTCAGCATGGTTTGCTATTATATGTATTAGAATAGAATAGTATTTATTTAGGTTCCTGGCACAAGTTTTTTTCGAAATACTTATATACACAAATACTAAGAAAACATTCATTCTATAATGTAAAAATGCGATTCGGTTTAATTTCATTTCAGAAAGGTATTTTGAAAAAAAATTGTGGCAGGAACCTAGATAAATACTATTGTAATACAAATAATAGCAGACCATGGTGAAAATATGCTCAAATCACAAATCATTTTGGTATTACGTTTGTATAGGAAATTCATCCGTCGTCGCCGGACCCACAATAATCTATTAGCAATTCAGCACTGCTGATTAAACTCTCAATTACAGCAATATTACAGATAATATGATAATACTAGTTGAAGTCTTGAAATATGATTGGATTTTTCCTAAGTAAACAATGGTCGGTTTGGCTCGTGTCACTTCGGGTGGAACTTTCCTATGCTAATTACCCTGACTGGGTTGTGTTGTTGCTGTGACTCAGACGAGCTGTTATTCATGGAAAATTCCCGCTAAATAAACTAATATTCATAAACAAAGCTTACAAACCTAACCTAAGTACATAACTAAAAGATAAAACACTGCGACTGCTACAAATACAAAGCAATAAGCTGATCACTTACTGCTTACCATTACAGATAAATCAATTCGAAAATCTGTGTCGCTTATGCTGTATCTTGTGTTATGCCCTCTAGATAGTTGGCACTTATTTTTGTGTAGATTTGGGCAAATAAACAGTGGGGCTTTTCCGCACTTTGACATTTTCAGTTAACAATTAAATTGCACGTACCTACTTGATAATTTAATTATGGTATTTTTTTTCAAATAATAATAGGTAGGTAAGTATAGTAAATAAAATGCCAAAAAGAACGATGTCAAATGAGAACCATAAACCATCAAAAACATAGAATTACTATCATCATCATCAGCCTATGTTTGTCCACAGCTGGACATTAGGGAGTCCAGAATCGGGCCGTTTTCGAGGAACCGGGAATCCCGGGAAATTTCGTGCATTTCTGGAATAATATTTTTACTTTTATATCACTACCGAAATAAATAATTTAATATACTTCACTTCCTCTTTAGGCATTTTGCTGATATCAGGTACCTATATGCGGTATTAGGTTTGTTACTTAGAGCTGTATTTCTTTTGATGTGTTAAAATGAATGTCAAATTCTTAGGTCCATGTCTTTTGTCCCTTCGTTCGACAATAAACCTGAAGGCTTTTCGTTCTATAGAGTCGTGACTGAACCCAGCATAACACATTCGTTTACTGTCATGTTGCTCAGCAACTTTGCTGATACTCCATGACCTTGGGCTTGATAAAGAGAAAGTAGCTCCTCGTGTGAAATATCGCCTGATCTCGTATAGTATGAGACGCTTAGCTTTGTTGCCGCCGTTTTAGCTTTGATTCGTTTCTTCATTTTAATCCAATGATAGTACTGAAGTTCAGAGTTGTTCTAAGAGTGACACCGAGGAGCTCCCGTTGTTTTTCGAGGCCTCTAAGCCAAAACATCAATCTAGGAACATCTTATTACGTACCCACATAATAAGCAAATTATTGTCCTTCTAGCCAAATATTAGATTAAATTGCTCAGATCATTTGCTTGATTCATTGTCTTACACATAACGTAGGTATGAGAATATACTTTTTTATCCCTAAATAATTCCAGAATCTATCCTTCCAGTGGTTTTTATTTATTGTCCATGTATCCGATCGTATCAGTTTGTATAAATAAATATGTATATACATCACTTAATATTATTTAGACGTAAGGTTTAGCGCTACATTGAACAGATAATCCATTTGACACATAATCGCGTTCCGTAAGATCGGTCACTTGTCGCTGGATGTTTATAGAAAACTTTTTGAACAGAAACCTTGAAAACTAACGACGGATCTTTTGTACTTTTACCTAGTACGTACATAGTTCTAAAACTATGTTTATCTTATATCAAGATCTAATTACAAAAGTTACATACAGTTAGTTATATCACACTACATAGACACTACTTCTTTGTGGGTGCCCTAACTGGGAATAAAATAGGCGCCGTAAATGTGGAGCCCTTAAAATTGATGCCTAAATGGAAATACTTCGTTTGTTCCGCCCAGACCATCAAACTAGATAACGAATTTTTCGCGGGGAGAACCAGTTACCTGGATGAAAATTTATTTGCACCTACACAACCGTTAGGTAACTAGTGGTCGAGGTGCAAAATTATAAAAGCGACGGAATATACGTTCAATGTGGCGCTTTTTTTAAAAGCCTCTATTAATGTTTTAGTTTTTATAGTCTAGGCAGAGATGCGAAGTTGCTCTTTTTTGTCACCATGGTGGCCAAAACAAGCAATTTCGCATCTCTGCTTAAAGTATACTAAATAAAACTTTTACAGAGGCATTAAAAAAAAGTTTATGATAGAATTCACGAACTGGCTAATCAATTTTTGAAAATTCCTTCGTTTAACAGAATAATAAGAAAAAATAGGCGTCGGCGCTGTTTTGGGTCGTGGTAGCGTCTTTAGTAGTTTATTTGTAAGTAGTTTCTGGAACCACTGGTCTGATCTATATCTGCCGGTACCTATCCGTCTTCTTTCCGTCTTCCTTATTTTGATCTCTTATAATTGATTTGCCCGTCAATCCCTAGGCTGAGGCAAGTTCCTCCTACACTTTACTATTAGGTACTTAGCTAGTACTGAGTGTTTCTCCTTTATGCTTTATGTTTTTCGTCAATCGAATGCATGATAAAGTTATATTTTTTTCCTTTGTGTAAAATGTAAGTACCTACCTAGGAACTTAGGAACTTAAGGATTCGGCGACGGATGAATTTCCCATACAAACGTACTACCAAAATGATTTGTAATTTGAGCATATTTTCACCATGGTCTGCTATTATTCGTATTAAAATAGTATTTATCTAGGTTCCTGCCACTAACTTTTTTCAAAATACTTTTCTGAAATGGAATTAAACCTAATCGCATTTTTTCCATCATACATAAAAGCAGTTTGTGCACATATCAATAATTTATAGTTACCTACTTATAATGTCCTGATTCGGTAACTCTTTTTCTTGCATGTTGTAATGTTATAAGATTTAAAGATGTAAGAAGAACTCTGTGTACGAAGCCATTGGTAAAACTAATAAAGAAAAAAAATATATAAATAAAATCCTTGGGTTACACTACTAATGTTTAATCCGGTACCGCGTGAGCGAAGCCCCGAGTAGATGCAGGCCACTAAGCGAAGCCCCGAGCAGATGCAGACCGGTAATGGCATAGCCTGTAATCTCCAGAGTATTCAGACGAATCAAACTATACCTTTCCTAGAATTCCTAACCCACGTTTGCGGGTACAGAATATCCAATAAGCTAAGGGCAGAAACCTTTATTCACAAAGAAAATTACAATCAAATAATAGAAATATATAAGAACTAGTATTTACAATTGAGCTAACCGTAGACTGTTGCAAACAATCTACAGGTAGCTCAACTGATAAGCTAATGATAATGAGTATAAGTGGTTTGATGATTTTTGTTTGGAGCATAAACAATGTGTAAGTTACATAGAGTTAAAACTACACCATAAAACTACATAAAAACAACTAACAAATAAGAAAACTTATCGCTACGAAAAGGCGTCCGACTCAGCATTATGTTGAAATAGCCATTACGCATAGCACTTGTATTATAAATTGTAGTCTGCAAAAATAAACGATCTTTGGAACTGTAATATCGGTTTTATACCTTTGTATCGTGAATTTCAAATAGGTAAATGTGGATATATTTATTTTCCCTACCTATACCGCTGGGTTTCTGTGTATACGTCGCCGCCGGATGCATTAACAAACGGCTTACAAATCGTTGATTTGTAAGCCGTTTCTTAATGCATTCACTGCCAGCCACGCGCTGGTTCAGACGGACATAATGCAGCGTCTTGGGCCAAGAAACTGTTAGTGTAACCGCGGGTCCGCGGTTGCGTCGCAGCGCTGGAAGGCTCGCGCTACCGTTTGCTAAGTTTCAATCGTGAGCGAGCTGGTCCTCTTCGCCAATAATGAAGAGGTCATTTTGAAGGAAGACGTAAAATACATTTTCATTCCGTAGGCATTCATTTCGTTAGAGGATAAAGTAAAATTGAATTTAGAACATGGCGTGCACTACGTTTGTCAAAACCTATTTACTTCAACCTCCATGGTGCCGAATATAATATCATACAACCTTTTTTAATTTGTTAAAAACTCAGACTTGGAACCTTCTTGGTGTACTTTTTTTTTAGTTTGCTTTGCGCGCATCATCTTCTTTTCACGTCATATTGTTTACCACAAGAAACTTGAAAAAAAGTTGGTAAAATGAGTGATTCTAGCGACGAGGAAGTTTATTTGACGCCAACAGAATTGATTGAAACTGTTAAAAATGCGCAAATGAGTTTTTTTGCGTTTACTCATTTCCTCGCTGAGGTAGGATGAAAAGTTACGTGTTGCACTCGAAAGCAAAGATTTTTTACCTCGTGCTCTTTTGATCCCTCGCTAACGCTCATGATTCTAATTTTTGAATCACTCGCTGCGCTCGTGATTCAGTTTTAGAATCCTTCGCTTGCTCGGTCATTAAAATTGAGCACGCGGTTAAAAAGCAACTCTGCACTCTTGTATAACAAATAACTATTATTCCACGTGAGAGCATACATCAATAATTATGCTACTTGCTTTTAAACGGCAAAGTCGTCGTCTTGAACGGGAGACCAGGTGAAAAAGCTTTTTTAATGCAAGCGTTTTGTGTTATTTTAAGCAGATATGTGGAATTGTTTTTGATTGTCAGAAAACTTTCCCATTCACCTCTGTCTAAATGACTTTTTGTACGTTTCGATTTTTATTTACTGAAAATAACATAAACTATGTTACTTTTTTTTAGGGCAGAAGCCTTTATTCACAAAGAAAATTACAATAAAATAATAGAAATCAATTAGAACTAGTATTTACAATTGAAATAATTGAGCTAACTGCAGACTGTTGCAAACAATCTACAGGTATCATGTTACATGTTGTGTTGTCCATCTAAACTTCATAAATACGCAAGCAGAAACTTGGTATGAACGGGGAGGGAAATTGATTTGAACAGGGAAGAACACGATTAAAAATAAATTGGGAAAACTTCCCATCGATTCCAAATGTTCTAAAAAAAGTCAAAGTTCACAAATATAGGTTTTTAGATTTTTCACGAATAGTAAGTAGGTACTAGTTAATGCCCGCGGCTTCGCACGCGTTGTTTCCATGGAAACGTTTAAAGGTGATTTCTATCCCATGGGAACTGATTTATGGGATAAAAAGTAGCCTATGTTTGATTCCAGGATTAGAATTACCTCTATGCAATTTTTTTTACAATTTTTGCCCGATCTGTTCAGTAGTTTTGGCCTGAAGAGGTAACAAACACCCTTCCATCCAAACGTTCGCATTTATAATATTAGTGTGATAAGTAAGTTTCATCATCAACACATCTAAAACAAAAATGTAGGTCGTTTCTATAACCTACAAAAATGATCCTTGCACTTATATCCAAGTATCAACATTTTAAAGATGAAGCGTTGAAAAAGACGTGTTTTCCATAATAATTATGTAAGTGTACATAATTATTATGGAAAACATTACCGCTCCATCTGAGAGGTAGTGCAACTTGGCGCATTTTTAAAACTGTTTTTATGTTTTACTATAAAAACTATCGTAGTTTGAAGAATTCTTTACACAAATAAGGTTCGTAGTTAACCCGCTTACATCCGTAATGAACTGTTTGTATGTTTTCCCTGGTAGGTCCATTGCACGAGCTATTGTAATCAAGTTTAATTAAATTAACAATAAGGCCAAAAGGATTACACAGATTAATATAGAACAACGAGAACAGCAAAGTAAGTCGACAAAAGTTGAACAATGTAAATTTGATTTAAAATATAAAAACTTTTAACTTTATATGAGCTGGTACGGAAAAATCTTATACGTCTACGAGCTCATCAGAACGGTCTCGTCTACTCGCCTTTTCCGAGTGGGAATCAGGACTTGGGTTACGTGTTCTTCCAAAAGTCTAAGTACTCTAAGAAATCAAATAATATCGCAAACATTTTCGTTTTCGACGGGACTTGAACCCGCATCCTTCCTCAGTTTAGTCTTTGAACAGGATTGGATAAACTTCAATGTTTCCCCTGTAGGTGGAGCTAACGGCGCTTGAGTCCGTAGGAATTCGCAGAGATTTTCGACTCTCACGTCACTTGACCTCGTGGTGTAGTTGATTAGCACATTCCGGTACTGTGTACTTACAAATTACCCCGAGTGTGGGTTTACGCACAATAATAACAAAAAACTTTAGCTACCCTTTTAGATAATAACTCATTTATGTGGCCACCTCTTTGCGTTTAGGTTCTCCTTGCCTAGTTGCACACATTTGCCAGTGTGGTGAAACCGTCGGTAAGTTTGTTCACCATACACTGGCATGTCTCTCTAGTGCAGGACGTGTGTCCCGTCATAGTTCGATCAATGGTACCTATCATCCGCAGGGCGTTTTACAAACATCAGTGAAGCAGCGATATACTCGAACTGCGTGGACTTATGCGAGATGATGGTAAAAGATGACGGTATGATTCTGATTCCCTGGAAGATGGGTCGGCCTTTAGTTTGGGATACCACGTGCGCCTACACATCTTGCAGGGACATCGGTAAGGGCAGACTTCGCAGCAACATCAGCTGAGTCCCTCAAACGGCGAAAATACGCTAATCTTGACCGAGGATAACTATTTGAGCCATTTGGGGTGGAAACCCTGGGTCCTTGGGGTCCGAGGGCACGTAATATATAAAGATCTTACAAAACTTCTCATTGAGTACACGGGTAATCGGATTGCTGGCTTCTATTTCGGTCAACGAATTGAAATTGCCATTCAACGTTTTAATGCCGCCAGCATTCTGGGCATTCTGCCTTCTGATGACGGCTTAGATTTTTATTAAAGAAGCATAAGTGTAAATACTAGTTTTAATTGTTGTATTCTATTATTCTTATTTTTTATGAGCTAAATAAAAAAGGCTAAACGAGATTCGGAGAAAACATAAGTATTATAGAAATATGTTTACTGTCATAGATTATGATAGATTTATGCGCGATTGCAAATATTGTATTGAGGAGTTTTCTAAATAAATAAATTAATAAAAGACAAAGATTATTTATTGTCGATAGTATGTACAAAAAGATCTTAAAAAATGAGGTACAAACTACTGTTTGTCCATTCATTACGGATGTAATCGAGTTAACTACGAACTTTATTTGTATTGGAAGAAAACCAACGTTTAAAAGTAAAAGTAAAAAGTTTTTATTCTGTGTCACAAAAATTACAAGTTGTTCATTAATTACAAACCTACAATATTTTACTTCGATAACTAGGTTATTGATTGAACATAAAAATAATTAAATGATTTCATAAAAAGTCTGGATTGGTTCTTTTTATGTACCTAAGTATTTTATATTAACTTCCAAACCCGGTCTTCTGGGTCCAGTTGATTACCAAACTAACTTGAACTTGGTAAGTTTACCCGACAAAGTAGATCCTTTATTGGGTTGATGTTGGTATTGATGAGTAGAACCCGAAGTTGGAGGAAGACAAGATTTGTAGGTAGGTACTCGTTTTTGTTTCGAGTATTTTTTACAAAAGATAAGTATCGAAACTTATCTGAGCAGGTAATTTCTTGATAGCTTTACAGACATAGAAAGAAGGAAAAGAGTTCTTGATTTCTAAACAATCTAAAAGTTGTTGTCTTATAATATTATGTTATTTCGTTAGCGGAGGAGGGCGCTGCCTCTGCTACACAGTTTTTAACTTTTGCGGTGGTCAGTCTAACACATTTTTGCAATAAAAATGGTGATTCTTAGGAAAGAAATATAAAAATATTTCTGGCAGGAAATCGCATGATCTACAATTTTGTCTAAGGTATTTGATAAAACTTATCTTTTGGCTGAAATCTACTAAAATAAGGGAAAACCATGACTGGGGTTCTCTTGAAAAGAGCCATCTAGTGATAAGTTAGTGTTCCAAGACAAACATGTCCAAATCTTTCTGATTTAGTGACTTTGGGGCAAGCGTCAAAAATCTCATGCCATGAAATTTTTATGTCGAATTTAAATATCAATGATTTTAATTATAAACAATAGTATGAATAAATTCCAATAATGGCCTTTTGTCTATGGTTAGCTTGGCAAGCCGCCGCGCGGTGAGCTAACGCATGCGTGGTGCGAGGGTGCTGGGGCGGGCGGAGACACGGCCTAACAGCACAGGGCGGACACTCGTGCTTGCGACTTCATCGATCTGAGTCGCCCCGCACTGCGCTACTGAGTTTCTATTCAGTGAGTCAACCGCGTCGCGGGAGCGGCCGAGTGCTACCATGCAACCCCCGCCGAGAAAGGTGAGTGCACTACCTTGGACAGGTTCACGGCTTTATCGTGTCCGATACATTCCAATTCACTCTTGTCAACACAACTTTAAGAGGGCAGCTTAGCCGCCACTAAAGGACGACGATTGTTAATAATTTTTTGCGCTAAAGGTTGCCTTGACTATAGTTTTATTACCAATTAGGTACATCCCGTTGGTTAGTAGGTAATCAGATCACGTTATGGGTCAATTTGCGTGCCCGCTTATTGGCACGATCCCGAATCCAGTGTTAGAACGACACATGCCAAATAAAGCATTTCGAGTTTTTGGGACAATTAAATCAATAAGAGATTAACACGCTCAATCTTTGTTTATAGGGGGTACCTATAAAAGAATTTTCTGCGATCTGTGTGATATGTATGAAAGTCTTAGTTTTAGTTTGATTTGTTTTTATATATTTTTTTAATATAAAACAATAAAGTCACATATTTTACCGTTAGGATTTGGCTGGACCACTGTTAGTCGAGGTTTGGTCATTTTCTCAGGAGTCGCGGATCCTAAATATGGTCGATGAAGCCCCCTCCTGGTAAGAGAGATGTTTCCCCATTGTGATTTAAATTGACGGAGGTCTTCGCCTTTAGTAGTAGGGGACTCAAAGTATAATTATAGAGCATTATGCTCGCGTTCGCTTGTGGGCTTGTGATTGTATGACCATTGAGCTCAAATGCTATTGAATAGGTGCAGCTGAACTGATTTACTAGCTATTTTGTTACTAGGTTCTTGTAGCTTATTTTGTATATATACCAGCTGTGGGCCTTCCTTATATAAATAAATAAAAAATGTACTCAAATAGAACGGTATCCACGATATGTGTCTGTTTTATGGGCATTTTTGCCTTCTCCAATCCTGTTATATTATAAAGTTGAACGGCCTGATATCAAACACAGTGTTTGACTTTCAACCTCGCTAAAAAGTCACTTTGTATGACTTTTAAGCTTGTTTTCTCCCTAATTTATCTGTCTTTCAAACTTTTATATGTATTGAAAAATTGTACAAAATTTGTCAAGATGACCAAGATTAATAGACATGGGGTACGGTTAGGACACCTAGCTTAACAAAATGTTTCTCACATGAATCTGTTTGCTGTGAACATACCATAGCTGTAATTGTTCTCTTTTTAACCCCCGACGAAAAAAGAGAGAGGTGTTAAAAGTTTAACGTGTCTATCTGTGTATCTGTCTGTGATATCGTAGCTCCCAAACGGAAGTACCGATTTCGTTAAGTTTTTTTTTGTGTAATTGATAATTTTATCCCGAGTGTTCATAGCCATGTTTCATGAAAATCAGTCGGGGGTTGTTTAATATTTTAATTTGGTTCTTGTTTATTAAGAAAGTAGTATTTGTTTTGCAACTATAGATGTTGCCCCAAAATATGTCACTATATCGAAGCTTAGACCTTACCAGCGCAAAATAAACGAGTCTTTGTTGTGCTATGTTGTCTTCATTAATATTCTTAAGAGGGCGCATTGCGCGACATTTTCCAAAAGGATAGGCATATTATTTCTTTCTCGTTCATAAGAGCGCGACAGAGCAGCGTTTGTTGAATTTTATGTAATTCTATTTTTTTACCACTGATCTAGGCCTAGTTTGACAACTGTATCCGTTAAGTTCGCCCCGTATAGCGTAGTATGCGGAGCATAAGGAGCTCAGTTTATTAATTGAGCTTAGTTCATTTGTCCAAATTAAGAGACTGTCAATATATAAACAAATAAATAAATAATGCTGGACAATTCACACAGCATTATCTAGCCCCAAGCTAAGCAGAGCTTGTGTTATAGGTACTAGATAACTGATATACTTAATACAATACACTACATAGATAATTTTTTTTATTATACATAGAAAACGTCCAGAAGACCCTGAACAAATATCTGCAGATCGTACAAACATTTGTCCCGAGGCGGGAATCGAACCCGCAATCTCCTGCGTCGCAGGTGGACCTTCGCCCGCTGCGCCACAGAGGTCGTCATAACCATGATATAACCTAGTATATAACCTTGTATATAACATAGTATATAACCATGATATAACCTAGTGTATAACCTAGTATAATATACTAAATTATATTATAACCACTAGGTTATATAATATAATTTAGTATATTATACTAGGTTATATACTAATATAACCTAGTATATAACATAGTATATAACCATGATATAACCTAGGAACTTAACTAAGTGTGATGGTTCAATTTTAAATGTCATTAAAGTGCAGTTTTATTAATATCAGTTGAAAAATCCAAAAAAACACATTTTAATCATTCAGACAAGCCAAAAGAAGGCCAAAATAACTGCCATATATTATCATTTATATTTCAAGATAATTATTTTACTCAGCTTTTAGACAAATGCAAAATAAAATCAAATATACAATTTGAACATTATTTACTACTTGACTAAACAATTTCTAAGGGAGCCAACCATTTCTCATGGTTATCACATGGCGAAAACTTAATTAAGACCAAAAATGATTATTTAAAGGAAAAACGTGTGGACGTAATACCTATACATATTATTTTAAATTTGAAGTCAACTATTGTTGTACCATAAACAGTAAATACTAGAGTATTTACTGTATAACTAACGAGTATTTACTGTAACACTTTTCAAACCACTATTGATTTGAAAAGTATCAGACGATTCTCATAACACATTAACAGTGCAGTTAATCGGATAGCACAACAAAAACTGTGCTGTGAAATTAGTATACACTCTTCGATTTCGTAAAATAAATATCGCCATAATTAACTGACGCAATATAATAATAATAATAATAATGCTGGCTTCTATTTCGGTGAACAAATTAGCATTGCCATTCAACGTGGCAATGCTGCCAGTATTCTGGGCACTCTGCCTTCTGGTGACGGCTTAGATTTTTAAGAAATAGATATAAGTGTATATATTAGTTGTAATTGTTTTATTCTCTTACTGTAATTTTCTATAATTTCTGATAAATAAACAACTGACGCACAAATCGGACGGAATTGCCTAGTTTGTAAATATTTGAAATTGAAAGTCTAGTTTGTAAATATGAATCCTTTTGAACCGACTTAAAAATTCTCAATAGGAGGTTCTCGTCGCGTTAGACCAAGAATCAACTAACTGGAATTAAACATAAGATATTCTTTATTCATTTGTGTTTTTCGATAGAAGTGGTTCAATGTTTATTATATTTTGTATCACGGTTTTCATCAAAGGCAAGGATAGTCTATGAAAATACTGTGTTTGTAACGCAAACCCCTGACTTTAGTTTCACCAGTCAATTACCAAAAATTCAAATCTCAACAACTATAACAGTGAGGTATACATATTTAATGAGCTGTGTTTGTTAGATTTATACTAACTAGACACAACTTGTAACACTGAAATTTGTAATTATCCTACTTTTTTAGTAACACGTTAAAAACCAAAATAACGGTTTCAGCACTCGAAACAAATAAAAAAAATTAAGTCAGAATTAGCGCTGAAAAAATAGTAGTTTTTACTATATATTTTATAAACAAACAAAAGTAATGCTTTCTATTGGCATTAAAATTCAAATTTCACAACTATGAGTTTAAAAAATGTAAAAAAAAAAAAAAAAATTTTTAAACACAGATCTTACGTAAGAAAACCGATAATCAGTTAAGTAAATCAATTAGTAAACTGCGCGAAAATTGTTACCAATACGCTCGTCTTCATCAGAAGAAACGTCTGATGCTGTAGCATCTGGTAAACGATCTTCGGTAAAACCATCCGATTGAATATTCTGAAACCAAGCGTGAAATTCTTCGGGAATTACGCCTTTCTTGCATAGTTTGACTAAATCGTTTTTTTGCCACGGATAGTGGCAGTGGTACCTGGTACAACCTTTTCAGCTGACTAGGGAGCAGTTCTTTGCTCTGCTCTGCCTGTATAATAGGGGCCTGTATCACAGTTTCAGCAGCTTTTCCTCTTCTTTTTCTTGTCCCGTAATTATGTTTGAGAGAATCCGTGGGTGTCTCAACTATATTGGTGTCTATAAGTTGAAGATCTATGACATAAAAATTGTCGGAGATATCATTATTGTACGTTATTTTCATATCTCATCCGTTTTATTGTCAATCACATCACTTTTCCTACTTCCGTATTTTTTTACTCCTTATTTTCTCTGCCATATCTCTGTGCATATCTAGTCAACCTTCATGTAGAAATTTGTCCTAAATGATTTTTATGTGGTCCACTTCATGGACAGCCCACACCAAAAGTGTGTGAGGGGATAACTGCGATTTACCTGGTTGGTTTATTGATTGTTGTCCAAAGGTTGATTTTGAGTTAGTCCCATAAAAGTTTTATACTCAAGAAAAATGTATCTGCGCCGTAAAACGAACTATCTGAAACATCATCATGATAATTTTCACAATTACTGATAAAGGTTTCGATGACAACGGGCTTAGGGATGCGTTAAATAACAGTACCACGTGAGCGAAGCTAAGGGAGGCAATGCTAAAGAACAGCAACGGAAACAAAATTACTTGTAAGTAATCCACAATTATGATTCCTAAAAAACTAAAAAACCATTCTTAACCATTTCTCAAGTTCGGGATTCCTTCCTCACTCTGATCTCTATCGATATGCCTATCACAATTGATGGGCAATAATCATTATGAACATTTAAACAGTTCCCTTTGAATAAAATCTGTGGCAGGAGTTCCTCATCGCTAAATAATCAACATTTTGCTCTCCAGTATCGGGAATTTCTCGAGCCATTATGCACTGATGATAATAAGCATCACCAATCGAAAAGTCATTGGGTAATCATTTGATAATTCATTTAATACTTCAAATCGTCGTTTTTCCCGTCAATTGTGATTTTGAAAATTCTTTTACTATTGAACGGAGAATGATCTCAAGATGGCCGCAAAAGAATATTCCCGAGAAATTCGTTTTGACACGCGAAACAATCAAATTATTCTATAGAAAAATGTCAAATAACTTGCTGTCAATGTTCTTAGGAGCTTTTCTACCTCAGGTTTTAACTAGAGTAGAATCACTTCAAAATACTTTAAAACGGAAAATAGTTCGAATGTGTAGGATGAACTTCCGGGGCGATGCATCGGCCCGGAATACATTGTTAGGAAGTTCAGATCCAAGCGATGCTTGCATCTTGCTTGAAGTACATTTTTGAAATATTCCGCTAGAACAGTTTTCTGTTCAAGTATGCGGTCTACACATGATTTTAATAATATCCATCTGGTTGTACAGGGGCTCAATATTTTATGAATCTCTACATAGTATGAAACAAAGTCTTCCCGCTGTCTGTCTGTCCATATTTATGCTTAGAACTTTAAAACTACGCAACGGATTGTGATGCAATTTTTTAATAGATAGAGTGATTCAAGAAGAAGGTTTATATGTATAATACATGCATAATATTTATTTTAGAGAAACATTGATAATATTTAGAGGTTTCTAATGTGATGTCATCCTATAAATAATATAAATTTAGATCAAAATAATGTACTACAGTATGGACACCTTAAAAAAGTCTACAAAAAAGTCTGTATCAGCACTGCACCGGTGCGAAGCCGGGGCGGGTCGCTAGTTTCTTATAAAATGATTTGTAAATCTCTGAAACGCTTTTGCTTGAGAGATCTTATATTGAAGTGTGAGCCCATGTCTCTACATAAGTCCTTTACGGAGGGAGGAGTAAAGTTGCTTTCAAAGCAACCAAATGGATAAATAAATAAATAAATGCTGGACAATTAACACAGCATTATCTAGCCCCAAGATAAGCAGAGCTTGTGTTATGGGTACTAGATAACTGATATACTTAATACAAAACACTACATAGATAGATATTTTTTATTATACATAGAAAACACCCAGACCAACGAAACAAATTTCTGCAGATCGTACACAAATTTGTTCCGAGGCGGGAATCGAACCCGCAACCTCCTGCGTCACAGGCGGACCTTCGCCCGCTGCGCCACGGAGATCGTCATACTATGAATAATATGGCATGAGCACTTTATACACGCAATAAGGAGTAATTTTTCTTTTAGATATTGGAGGCTCAGGTATACTACATAAGGTGGATTTTTTAGACAGGGCAGTAAGGGGAAGTACCCTGACCGGTGTAACTACCGGAAAATAGAGACAATCTATATTATTTGAAAAAATACTTTTACCAAAAAAGTTTTAGATTACTTAAGAAAATAAACAAAAGACCGTTTCGGTATCTTAGTTCAAGTTCCGTTTATTCCTAGTTAACTTTAAAGTCTATTGCTTCGAACGTCCATTCCGTAAATGCCAGTTTGGCCCAATGGTCGATTTGTAGAAAATGAAGACGATTGGAATTAAGTCCTTCATTTGTACTCATTTATTTTGTGCAGTTAAATCCTACTAATATTATAAACGCGAAAGTTTGTAAGTATGGATGGATGGATGTTTGTTTCTCTTTCACGAAAAACTACAGAATGGATTTTAATGAAACTTTAAAGTAATATAGCTTATACATCAGAATAACCCATAGGCAACAATTTATAAAGATATTGTGTGAATTGTCCAAATATGACGATAAGTATCATGTTAGTTGTAAAAAATCTACCATCTGCGAGCTATTCTGGCGTGCGCTGCCAGAACCGCTAGAGTTACACATACGTAATTTATGATGGAAATGTTTATCTTAAGTAGTCCTACAAAAAGCCTGCCACAGTATATATCTTATGTGTAAGTCATTATCAAAATGTGTAAGCTATTATAGCCAAAACAGTGAACCATAACTACAATAAAAATTGATAACTTATTTCAAATGCACATTTGATAGTAATAAATTGATTCCATATCGAAAATAGATACTTTTATCGCTTCTGGTATTTAAAGTTGATAATATAAGCTACTCGAAATACTTATCCTGCGCAGACGAAGTCGCGGACACCAGCTAGTTTAAAATAAATGAAAAAATCCTTTGCACTACTAATGTATAAAACGAAAAATGTCCCAAGTCTACAAAAATGTCTGTGCCTCTAACGTCCATTAAAGCGAAGCGAAGCAAGCCCTAACACTATCCCACAACCTGTCATTTTCGTGGTACAATTGCGGAAAAATATGAAACCTCAAGTTTGGGATTTAACGTACTTTAACTTACAAAATTTAAGTCTGGATACATGATTCAAATACAATTCTATAAACATTAAAAAAATAACCATTTGTATTAATTAGAATCTTATTAATATTAATATGAAACAAAAGTTCAATATAAGCAATGTTATTTATCACAAATAACAAAAAAGGGATACGATAAAACAGAAGTTATTTTTTATGGGTCGCCGCTTAGAATCTTCAGAATCTTCTTTTAGAATCTTCAGCCGCATCAATATAATTTTTTAGAAATGATTTTATGTTCAATTCCTCGTTTTTAAATTTATGCAAAAGTTTTTTTTTATACCGTTTGTGAAACATTTTTAAATGTTGTGTTCTATTTTTTATTTATTTCATAAACACACATTTTCTGATCTTGTAATCATAATGATTACTTTCTTAAATAGTAAAAGAATACACAGATCAGGTATTATTGAATTAAGGCTTTTATGCCAGCCTCCCAGCCCGTTAGTAGTGCGTTGATGATCATCTGCATTAGTAATACATGGAGATTGTGCCATTGACATTGAAAATATTTCAGAAACTGATTCATGTCATTTGATACCGGGACATCGTCTAATATTTCCTCAGAAGAACGATCCTATGGAACTGCCGTTAATGTTCAATTTGACACGGAAGCAATAATGGACTACCAGTCTCTTTCTCACAACAGTGGTTTTACGTTAGGAAAAAGTATACACACTCTTTTTATCAGCGCCCTTTTCCTGGTTTCGATGTACTTTTGCTGTCACGGACGCCATTTTAGTCTACGGTTTTGTTTACATGTGAGGAGATGTCATTGTGAGAAATATAAGTTTTCCCCGTGTTTTCGACTTATTTATTGAGCCAAACTGTGATATAAATTGAAAATCATATAGATGAGGTAGGTACCATGAAGTGTTCTGTAGCATGCTGTGGCCTATGTCAAAGCAAAAACAGGCCGAATCTGACCTTTCACCGGCAAGTGGCTAACATTTCGTTAAACTGTTGTCTATTGTATAATGTATTTGATATAAAGTGTATAAAAACCTGTTATTTTGAATCATCTTTGTTGTGAGCTGTAGAAACCCGCAATATTCTCAATATTTAATTCACATCGAAGACATAAAAACCGGTGCTAGTGTCGAACATCATCGACCATCGAACGTTATCGATAAATTAGGTAAGGTCTGTCGTGACATATAATTGCAGGGTTTGTTGCAAGGAAACTGTCACGAAATTTAAAATGTATTATCTGGTACCTTACCTTACTTTTTTCAGAAAAAAAGTCTGATTGTTTTTTTTAATTATATCTTTGAAAATAAATGATTGTATAAAAATTTATTGTGTTTGTTGTTTACCTATGATAGTTATTAAAACATATTCTGCTCTTGCTTCACCTCCGGTAAACCCTCGGATCCAGCTCTGATTCTGAAAATGAGGGTTTCCTTCGATTTCTCCGGGATTCTACTATCCGATCCTGACTTGGTTCAATGGCACTATCTCAGAAATGCGCTCTTCATAACATAGTATAAAACAAAGTCGCTTCCCGCTGTCTGTCTGTCTGTCCTTCCCTATGTATGCTTAAATCTTTAAAACTACGCAACGGATTTTGATGCGGTTTTTTTAAATAGATAGAGTGATTCAAGAGGAAGGTTTATTTGTAGGTATATTACATGAATAATATAGTAGAGGCACACTGACAATTTTAGAGGTTTCCGTGCGAAGCCGGGGCGGGTCGCTGGTATAATATAAATGTAAATATATTTTCCCGTCGCCTATTAGTATTTTGTTCTGACCTTACTTTACAGTGGCGCCAACTGATGAGCACAAAAACGGTAGCCCTCGATTAAAAAGACAAGCTCGTCCATCGATATAATGTTATCGACTAGACGAACAAGTGAACATCCCTAATCCGCCATGTTTGTCAACCGATTTGTTTACATTATGTATCCAGGAAAAGTACATGCTTAGGGCAGTTCCATAGGATCGTTCTTCTGAGAATATTTCATTTTATGCTTCTTGTATGCTTCCGGCCGTCAAAAGTGGCAGCAATGCAATCATTCTCATTATATTTCTATTCTCTTTCGATTTGTTGGTTCCCAGTATTTTCGCATTACGCCAAATGGCTTTGTGGTAATGATAAAACAACCATGTATGTATTCCGACATCCTGAAAGTTTGCTTTAATGGCATTCATAGGTGCTACTTAATTGATGTCATAATCGCATTTAATTTTGCGAAAATCAATTCTGAGTTTGCTTTTTATCCAATGAAATAGTCGCTCATATGTCTCTTCAGATTTAGGAAGTATTGCGAAAATTACGGTAAATTTCTTTGCTGCGAGCAGCAAACAATAAAAACAAATCACATTCTCTATCTTCACATATAAAAAAAATATCGACCAACGTCTCCGAAACTTTAACATCTTCCATGTTAATTTTGAAACATTTATAAAATCTTTTTTGGCTTTGTAGCAGGCAGTTTTTTTTAAGAAATTTCCGGTATTTCTTCTATATTCTCATCGCATTGTTTTTTCAGGTCTTGAAAATTGTTTACAAATATTTTCTGGACAGGCCCGAAAACCCGAAAATACAAAATTTTATTGCAGCAACTAGAAAACAACGATCTTACTAGCAGGGCAGAAGCCTTTATTCACAAAGAAAATTATAATATAATCAGTATTTACAATTGAAACAATAGAGCTAACTGCAGACTGTTGCAAATAATCTACAGGTAGCTCAACTGATCCATATCAATACCAGTCGGAAGCGTCCCCAAAACTGTGGCTGCATTGCCCCGCTGTATGGCAATGCTGATGCGCTGTGCCAGATACTGACCAGCTCTCGGGTCACGCGTCGCTTCGACCAGACGCTCAGATAATTTTTTAAAAACCTGAAGAGCCTCGGTACCCCACGGACCTAGGGTCTCGACTTCAAGAGGAGCAAATGTGTAGGCTCTGTCGAGACCTGCATATTTGCGCCTGTTGAGATCTTAATAGCATACAATTTTTGAAGAAAATTATATATTTAAAGTTAAAAACAACAACGAAAACTCAAGAACGTCGACGACGTCGTCGATAGCCACCAAGCCCGTTAAATGGATACAGAAGTCCAAAGTTTCGTTTTATTTGCAGTTTTTTTGATTTGTTACTATAAAAAATAGTTAATAAAGCCAAGTTTTAGTTGTTTTACTTAATTAAAAGATGTATCAGAGCAAATGTTATATATAACGTATAAATTAGACATTGCTGTCATTTTCGGAATCCGTCATTTCAGGAATTTGTTATTTCAGGAATTTGTCATTTTAGGAATTAGCCATTTCAGGAATTTGTCATTTCAGGAATTTGTCAATTTAGGAATTTATCATCTTAGGAAATTGACGAGTTTAGAATATACGTTCGGAAATTGTCGTTTTCAGGAGTTGTCACTCTAGGAAGTACGTATGCGGGTTGGGGAGAAGGTCGTTGTCACCCTGAGGGCTGCAAACATCCTGCTCAAACTTGTCTAACGCGATGTCAATTTTATTTTGTAAATGATGAGGTTCGCATGTATGCGTTCTTTTTTCACGTACAAAACGTTTTCTGTACGTCAGGAGATGACGAACACTCAATACACCACTCTCCCGATACAGTTTCTCAACCTCAATAGCCTGTATTGGTCCACTGCTGGACGCAAGCCTGCCCAGATAAGCGCCTTATTGGCTTTTATCTCATAGGGGATAGTGTTTATAATCCCCACGATGGGCATGCGGGTTGGGGAGAAGGTTTCGCTATACTATTTCTATTCAAATAAGTGGACGTTGACCTGCAGAAACTTTGAACCATAGTCAGATCTGCATCGGCACCCTTACTCATTTCGAATAAATTTAATTATTTTACTTTAATAAATACGGTATCATAAACCAATTACACGAAGAGGACATAGAAATATGATTGATTAATAATTATTACTTGGCCGTTTTTAGAGTGCTAGTCACCAATCTTGTGAGCTTTCAAGCAGCAAGAAATTTGCATGATTGCACGATGAGATTAATTTGACCTTGGATCTTTGATCGTGATAATTAACTTTACCCGTTCAAAAAGTAAGCACACCAAATTAATGAAAGGGTGTTATTGGGTTTTTACTCTAAAAATCATACAGGCGTGGTCTCTTGCGAACGTTGAATTGCGATTAAACTTCAATAAGTATCAACCGACATGACCTACGGAGCTGAGATGTGGACACTCACGGTAGGGCTGGTCCACCAGTTCAAAATCGCTCAGCGAGCTATGAAAAGAGCTATGCTCGGAGTCTCTCTGAAGGATAGAATTCGTAACGAATACATCCGACAGAGAACCAAAGTTATCGACATAGCTCAAAGAATTAGCAAGCTGAAGTAGCAGTGGGGCCATATCTCGCCAAGAACCGACAACCGCTGGGGCAAACGTGTTCTTGACTCGAGATCCCGACTCGGCAAACGTAGAGGACGCCCTCCGGCCAGGTGGGATGATGATCTGCGAAAGACTGAAGGCAGATGCTGGGTGCGGCAAGCTGAAGACAGGGCGCTATGGCGCTCATTAGGGGAGGCCTATTTCCAGCAGTGGACTAATATAGGCTGATGATGATGATGATGAAGTATCGACCAGATTGTTTGCAGAGCTTACCCCAGCTCTGCAAGCAATCTGAACAAGCAGCGTACAATTGCCCATGGGAAAAGCATTAATTTCTCAAGTTGATGTTATTTTTCAGTTTATATAAACTGTATAATGTACCATATTGATATGGATCAGTTGAGCTACCTGTAGATTGTTTGCAACAGTCTGCAGTTAGCTCAATTGTTTGTAAATACTAGTTCTAATTTATTTCTATTATTTTATTGTAATTTTCTGTGTGAATAAAGAATTTTCGGATAAAAAAAATGTACCATAGGAACACAAAGAACAATTTCTATCATTTTTTTAATAATTTTTTTCAGTAACACACCACATAATAATTATAAGTAACACACCACATAATCATAACAAACAGGCTACGAAATAAAATTACAAGAAAAATAATAAAGCATTTTAAAATTATATGCCTGCCAGTTTCAATGAGTGACATGGCGAAAGGTAAAATTTTATTCTTTTCAATTTTATTCTAAAAGTATACGTGTTGAAGGTCTTCTTGTGGACAGCCGGCAATTACCGTGAATTCTTTAACATTTCTGTATAAGTACGAGCCTCAAATCAGTAAAAGTCTTGGTGGTTTAATATTAATAAAAGAATTTATTCGAACTTGATAAAAATATTAAGTAATAATTCCGCGTAAAACCGTTTCTGATAAAATCCTATAAAATGCAATTTGCGCGCTCCGCTCTCCCTCCCACAAATGAGGTCATGCAATAAAGAAGGTTTTCCCGGAATTTTTATTAAGTATTTTTATCCTCATATTTTGCTATGGATTTCCGCAAATTAACACCTAAATAAATTGATTTCTGAATGAAGGAATTCAACGGGTTAATTAACTGCGGCATTTCAAGACCGTAGTAGACCTTTAATGGCAAATTATTTATCAAATGCATGATGCTGGTTTGTACGTAATAAATATTGCGAAATAGTTCTTACGTACAAACGTACAGGACCACTCCGCCCGTCTCTTATCTCCGAAGTTCGCAGAGCAATATTAAGGCGGGGTAGTTTGAGTGCGGACGAACTTTTAGGTTTTTTAAACAACTATATCTCTACTGAAATGTAAAAGTACCACGAAAAGAAAATATTTTATTAAAGTTGAACATATACACTAGCGCTTTGTAAAGATAGAAACATGAATAATGAAAATTTTCTCGATAAAAAAAAATCACAAAGATGACACTAAATTGATTTTCAAACGGTTGTTACTACGAGGTTTCTTCTTGAAATCATGTCTAAGTTGTATCAAAAGATAGGGCATAAGATTTACTAGGGAATTGTAAAAAAAAAAATTATAAATTAGTTATTATTAATCTCTGTGGAAGAAAACTATCAAAATCTACCCGTTCAGGCGCTCGCGCCGGGCGGTCAGTGCCCGCCGAGACGTCTTCGAGGTTGGACGCACGCCGTTTGTCTCCCAAAAATTCCCCCCGCGTTTCAAATTGATGCAGTGCAGATAAAAATTATGGGTAACAACAAGAATAGTAGAAAATTGAAACCTAAGACACAACATAGAAAATTGTAACTCGTAAAATGCTAAGTAGATACTTCTCGTTACCTATGTATTTTATCAGATTGTTGGTATGTAGGTACCAAAGTAATAAAAGTTATATTTTGTAGATAGGTACCTAATTAGGTACTTACACAAAGAAATAGTTTCTTTGTCACTCACATAATTATGTAGGTATCCAGTTCGGTCCATGCACCTATGTAATGAATGAAGGTATAATATTTATTTACGATATGCGTATAAATGATTTTCTACAATGCCGCTAAGTTCCAAACAATTGTTCCCTACCTACAATCCCACAGTATAAAAAAATATAGTAGGTAAGTAAGGTAAGTGATTTGTAACAAACAACAAATAGAATTGGTAATTATTTTTGGCAACAGATATGGCGCGGCGAGGTAAGTTCCGCCTGCGACGCAGGAGGTTGCGGGTTCGATTCCCGCCTCGGAACAAATGTTTATACGATCTGCAAATATTTGTTCCGAGTGTTCTGGGTAGTTTCTATGTATACTAAAAAATATGTATCTATTGTATTTTATTATCAGTCATCAAGTAACCTAACACTTATCAACTATTACTAAAATGACTTATAAAAATTAGTTATTATTATAGAATACCTATAGTGTGTAAGTGTAAATAAATGACTTAGGTACCTACTACGTATTTCAAATAGCTTCAGTGCATATATCAAAGTCATTTGTTTCCTACACACTCTATAACAACGATGCGAAGTCTAAACGTAGAATGTCTACCTTTTATCAAAATAAAAGGTAGACATTCTACGTTTTACGGCTTTGTAAGAAACATTCATTCACTCATTGAAGCACTGCAAACAGTGCTTCAATGAGAAGAAACAAAGCCACTGGTGTTGCTCAGGCCTAAACACTTGATTCTTCTATCTATAGCTCCACGTAAGTATTTTATTCGATACACTAACTAGCTGACCCGACAGACATTGTCCTATTCCAATTTTCAATAACTTTTACAAAACCTACCTAAGCTGGTACCTACATATCTATACCTATCTACACCTACCTACACCTACCTACCTAAATATCTACCTACCTACAATAAATAAATAAATAATAATAAATAATGCTGGACAATTCACACAGCATTATCTAGCCCCAAGCTAAGCAGAGCTTGTGTTATGGGTACTTGATAACTGATATACTTAATACAATACACTACATAGATAGATATTTTTTATTATACATAGAAAACACCCAGACCAACCGAACAAATTTCTGCAGATCGTACACAAATTTGTTCCGAGGCGGGAATCGAACCCGCAACCTCCAGCGTCGCAGGCGGACCTTCGCCCGCTGCGCCACGGAGGTCGTCAAACACAGAGATTAGATATATGTATGTACAATGTACATACATATATCTAAGCGACGAATATTTTACTATTTATATTATATATTATTTATATTATTATTTATATATTTTAGTGTAGTAGTGTTCGCACACACAAACACTACACAAATGGGCATTTTGTGGCCGCGTCTACTCGCTATTCGACTTTGCGATTGCGGACTCTTCTGTCACACCAGTTTGACACAGAACTATTTTTTATGTCATAGTCACACCAGTGTTACACGGAAGCGATTATTATTTCCCGCCCCGTCATAATTTTCCATTGTGTCACACCATATATGGTTTTTGCTTCTGTGTCACACTGTTGTGACAGTGAGGAAAAAAATGCTTCTGTGTCACACTGGTGTGAAAGGGAGTCTGCACCCGACTCCCGACCCGAACGTCAAGTGTGCGGAGCATTGAACAAAATGAACGACTTGTACGAATATTTTCGGCCGCAGCTTCTAGTCGTCGAGCTATCGCGGCGAGAAAACGCCCAGATTACGAGGACACTGAGTAGGTACCTACCTACGTAAATGTTTTCTTTTCAATTGTAAAAAAACACTTTTTCTTAGGATGGAGGAAATCGACAACTATTCTCTGAAAATTCACAACTCTGAACAACACAACAAAGGAAATGAATATAAATCTACAAGTGGACGGCGAATCGTATATATAAATTACCTTATGTCACAACTTCAAAAAAAGCGCAACAAAATGAATTTATTTGATTGCAAAGTAGGACATTTCAATGGAATTGGAGAAAAACGGACAGGATTGCGAGAGTACGTCGATGCAAATGTTGCTGCAATCACTGGAATCATAGCTGCTGGCATTGGATTTGCACAATTCGAAGAAATACTTTCTGCTAAGAATGTGCCTGTTTTTCCCAAAAATATTACTCATGTTTACAAGACGTTGTTTATGAAAATTGGGAGAAAATCGCTGCCAAACGACATAGTTTTAAAAGAAAATGACGAAAATATTGACATACCTATGCAGCCAGGGCCATGTAAACACATGGGTCAAATTCAAAGTCCAAACCAACCTCGTATCCAGTTCGGTCTATGCAAATCTAGGCGGCTACAATTTCATGAATTTTAATACCCATAGATGCACTAAAATTCATGAAATTGTATGTAAATTGTATATTATCTTATCAGACATGAAATCTTTTTTTTAATTGTATATAAATAAGATTAGAAAAATAATTAAAGTAGGCAGAAGTACTTAGTAAAAAAGCTTTGTTCTTCAAAATAAATATTAATGTTACTTGTACAAGTTGTATATTTTACCTCAATGTCTAGTTGCCGAATCGAAAAGTGACTGGACTAATTTTATATTTTAATGACCTAGCATTGTGACTGTACCTAGATCTAGACATAAAAATAATAAAAATATTGGTAAAATTGTTATTAATATTACCTACCTAGGTAACAGCAGTTAGTAAGTACATAACATATGTACGTACCTGTACCTACTGCTGGATTTGCTATACTGTGGCACTAAGATATCTTACGCGGTCACGCTTGGTCCGCGCGCGGCGCGTAGCGCAAGGCCTGTCGGGAGCGTAAATGAATACGTCGCGCGCTAAACATGGGGGGGGCTGAGGTAGCGCGAAATGCCTAAAGTTCTTGGATAACCTCGCCTTAACAAGGTATTATAATCTTCAAACGGTAAGAGCGTACCGTACTTACCGTTTGTACCTAGATTGATTGGAGTGAGCGAAGCTAGGACAATTCAAATAAATAACAAGAACTCTCAGTGGGTAGTTACTGTATGACTTAATTATGTAATTTTATAATGGATTCTTCAGTGATGAGCCGAAGCACAGATAGAATAATACTATACAAGTAGCCGAAGTGACATTACTACTTAATATGTTGTGAGGATTTTCTATTTCTTTTGTTAAACAGTGATAGATCATGTTATTTTGACGATCTCCGGGGTGCGGCGGGCGAAGGTCCGCTTGCATATATATATAATATCTGGCTACGCTGATACCTAGCGGTGCATTGGCAGTTTTAGCATTTTGCATTAAGCGCTGCATTGGCAGTATTCAAAAAACAAATTACAAATTGGATTATAAAAATTAGAGATGGACATTGGAAGCTGATATTATGTTAGGTACTCTTTGAGTTAGTATTGCCATATTACAAATTTACTATTTTAAATTTTTGTTTCTTTGTTTGCCAACAGTCATGATGTCGCGAGTCTGTGTCGCCACTTCTTCGTAAAGTCTTGTGTTGTAATGTGAAAATATAAGAAACTAGCTGTACCCGCGACTTCGTTCGCGATTGCCTTACCTGCCGACTAATTAAAATCACATTTAACCATAGTCTCTCATATAATGAAACGCCGCCGTGCAAAAAATCGTGTAGGGCCTACGGGGGATAGCATATTGTCATCTTCAATCTCATTCTTTATCCACACGACTTTTAGCTACGACTCGGCCAGCGTCAGTGTTAAGAAGTGTCCTACTCGTTTGACTTACTCACAGCTGGGGCCCTATTCTGCTATACTAATCGCTTCACTATGACAGGGCTATCGTCACAGAATGACACGTTTTGGTATTCCACCTTGGATGAAAGAAATTATGATGAATGCAGATGGAGAGACGCGCGTCAAGTTTGAAACTACATATTAATTTATCTCGCGCGCACTATCTGGAGTTTGATTAATCTAAGGATTCTACGTGATGATTCTGCGAAGATTCCATTGTAATACTGAAGCAATTGTTTTGCAGAATTGGGCTCCTGATCCATTTGTCTGGACCACCGTAATTTTTTTTCGTTAGTAGGTAGGTACAGTTGGCTGTGTACCACAATAAAAAATATTTTTCTGCGGTCCAGTTAGTTTAAATGGACCACAATAATTAATTAATTTAGTACCGTTAACTGGACCAGCTAAACCACCATATATCATATAAGGCAGGAACCTAACTTATTTTTCTAAATAGATAGGAACTTACCTACCCTTTATCTACTAATTTTTTTCTTCAATCTACAGATTATTTCATCGATCTACTGATTTTCTACTCGACTTTCTACTGATTTAGTCGTATTCGATCTTGCAACAGATGAGCGGTGAAGGAATTTAACTTTCATCCCCTCTGTCAGGGCAACCTTACTGAATTCCGGGATAAAATGTATCTTTCCTCATAGTACGAACTAAAATCACGCCGAGTTGCATTCGAATTCATTAAGTAGTTCCGTCGTGATGCGCGGTTAAAGAATTTTACTTTCATCCTCTCTCCCAGGGGAACCTTACTGAATTCCAGGATAAAATGTATCCCATGTCCTTCCTTGAACTCAAATCGTACCAATTCAGTCCAACTCATTCAGTAGTTTCGGCGTGATGCGCAGTGAAGGAATTTTACTTTCATCCCTTCTCCCAGGGGAACCTTACTAAATTCTGGGATAAAATGTATCTTTCCTCGTAGTATGAACTCATATTAGGCCGAGTTCCATTCGAATTCATTAAGTTGTTCCGTCGTGATGGGCGGTTAAAGAATTTTACTTCCATCCTCTCTCCCAGGGGAAAATTACTGAATTCCGGGATGAAATGTATCCCATGTTCTTCCTTGTAGATAGTATGAAATCAAATCGTGCCAGGTTTCATTCCAACTCATTTAGCACTTTCGGCGTCATGCGCGGTGAAGAAATTATACTTGTATCCCCTCTCCCAGGGGAACCTGACTGAATTCCGGGATAAAAAGTATCCTATGTCCTTCCTCGTGGTATGACCTAAAATCGTACCGAGTTTTATTTCAATACCTTTAGTAGTTCCGTCGTGATGCGCAGTTAAAGAATTTTACTTTCATCCCCTCTCCCAGGGAAACCTGACTGAATTCCGGGATAAAAAGTATCCTATGTCCTTCCTCGTAGTATGACCTAAAATCGTGCCGAGTTTCATTTCAATACCTTCAGTAGTTTCGGCGTGATGCGCGTTTAACAAACAGACAGACAGACAGACATGAATGAAAAAAAATGCAGTTTCGGCTTCAGTATCGATAATAGAGTGCCCTCCAAAAAAAATTTTCAAAATATCTTCAATGTACAGAATTGGACCTGTTACAGTTTTATTATAAGTATAGATTGCAACCTGTTTTGTTTCGTGTCGCTGTCACAGCAAATTGCATAGGGCTACTAGAAATCGTGCGACTATTAGTATTGCACTCATTCGTCACTATCTCAGTGAACCGAAAAAAAAACAAGTGCGAGTCAGACTCGCACACTAAGGGTTCAGTATAATATTGTTTGATAAAATGTAATAAGATAAATATCATCATTCTAGGTTTTCGAAATTTTCCCTTGATTTGTGCTATAAGACCTTGTCTTGCCAAATTTTATGATTCTAGGTCAACGTGAAGTACCTACCTAGGTTTTGGTCCATAGCGAGAATCAAAAGTATTTTTTTTTGTGAATCAATTAAAAATTTACGGTTGGCAGATTGTTTCCTTTACTTGTACGATAAGACCTGGCTTCTTGGCAAATTTCATGATTCTAGGTCTACGGGAAGTACCATATAGGTTTTGTGTGCATGTGATTCCCTTGGAAATTTCAAAATATTCAGACATAAACGGCTATAACTTTTGTATGCGTTGACCTAGAAGTTTTTTTTATATCGAGGCTTCAAGGAGTTGAGTATTTGATGTTAATTTCAACTCGAAAACTCCACGCGTTCCTGAGAAAAGGGGGTTGACAGACGGACAAGTAAATGATCCTATACGGGTTTCTTTTTTCCTCTTCAGGTACGGAACCCTAAAAATTAAAATATCACTGCTTTGACTTTGGTTGGCAGAACAATAAGACAATTATTCATGTTCCGCAAAATTTGCTATAAAAACATTAAAGAGGCTGGCAAATTACAGAAGTTCAAAGGGAAACTTTATTTCTTTAGGCTTACAAAATAATCACTTCGACGAGTCAAAAAGTCACCCAGTTTAGTAAAAGTTGGATAAGTAGGTACATCTCAAGAGGTCTTCACAATAACTTTAGAAAAACACTAACTTAAAAAAAACCAGTTACGGCCTTTGATGTTGATGATGAAGATATTTCTGTTAATATTTCCACGCCTTTCTTTTCCAAGAATTTTTTTTAAATATCGGTATATTATAAATTGTTACATAGAAATAAAGTATTATCGATTTTCTCTAAAGGTGTACCCTATAAATAGTTTAGAGCATGTGCATATTCTTATTAGTTCTTTGTTTTCAGAGTAATTACACCAAATTCTTGAAGAACCTACATAGCGAGCAAATCGCTAAGCTCAATGCGAAGAATCAACATGAGTGCGATTTGCTCGAAGATCTCCGCACCTACGTCATCAAAAGGAGTGCCATTGAAAAGTCCTATTCTGAGGTAAGTAGGTCTACGTTAAGGTGGTTGGTGACGCTCTAAAAATCAAGTCGGTTTTTACTATTTTCTTGGTTGTACAAGTAATTCAGATAGCAGATGAGAAGTGTTTGCTATGAACCCACGCCCAAACAATCTACGAATCAATTTTCATTTCCGAGTCTAAAATCAACATTACAGCAGACTGCCGGCGTCTTGGAGACTTGAGCTACCTGTTGAGTGTAGATTGCCTGCAGTTAGCTGAGTTGTTTCAATTGTAAATAGTGTTTGCTATGAACCCACGCCCAAACAATCTACGAATCAATTTTGATTTCCGAGTCTAAATCAACATTACAGCGGGGCAATTGCTGCCGGCGTCTTGGCGACTCTTCTAACTCTTCTGACTGGTATTGATATAGATCAGTTGAGCTACCTGTAGTGTAGTTAGCTGAGTTGTTTCAATTGTAAATACTAGTTCTATCTATACTTATAATAAAACTGTAACAGGTCCAATTCTGTACATTGAAGATATTTAGAATTTTTTTTTTGGAGGACACTCTACTATCGATACTGAAGCCAAAACTGTATTTTTTTTTCATTCATGTCTGTCTGTCTGTCTGTCTGTCTGTCTGTCTGTCTGTCTGTCTGTCTGTCTGTTTCTTAAACGCGCATCACGTCGAAACTACTGAAGGTATCGAAATGAAACTCGGCACGATTTTAGGTCATACTACGAGGAAGGACATAGGATACTTTTTATCCCGGAATTCAGTCAGGTTTCCCTGGGAGAGGGGATGAAAGTAAAATTCTTTAACTGCGCATCACGACGGAACTACTTAAGGTATTGAAATAAAACTCGGTACGATTTTAGGTCATACCACGAGGAAGGACATAGGATACTTTTTATCCCGGAATTCAGTCAGGTTCCCCTGGGAGAGGGGATAAAAGTAAAATTTCTTCACCGCGCATCACGTTCAAGCCAAAACTACTGAATGAGTTGGACTGAATTGGTACGATTTGAGTTCAAGGAAGGACATGGGATATATTTTATCCTGGAATTCAGTAAGGTTCCCCTGGGAGAGAGGATGAAAGTAAAATTCTTTAACCGCGCATCACGACGGAACACCTGAATGAATTCGAATGGAACTCGGCATAATTTGAGTTCATACTATGAGGAAAGATACATTTTATCCCAGAATTTAGTAAGGTTCCCCTGGGAGAAGGGATGCAAGTAAAATTCCTTCACCGCGCATCACGCCGATACTACTGAATGAGGTACGATTTGAGTTCAAGGAAGGACATGGGATACATTTTATCCTGGAATTCAGTAAGGTTCCCCTGGGAAAGAGGATGAAAGTAAAATTCTTTAACCACGTATCACGACGGAACTACTTAATGAATTCGAATGCTACTCGGCATGATTTTAGTTCGTACTATGAGGAAAGATACATTTTATCCCGGAATTCAGTAAGGTTCCTCTGGCAGAGGGGATGATAGTCAAATTCCTTCACCGCGCATCACGCCGAAACTACATAGGTAATGAGTTGGTATGAAACTTGGCATGTTTTGAGTTCATACTACAAGGAAGGATTTGGAAATACATTTTATCCTGGAATTCAGTAAGGTTCCCCTGGGAGAGAGGAAAAAGTAGAATTCTTAAACCGCGCAACCCGACGGGTCTACGCGTCGTCCTATATCATGCATTCTTTTTGTTAGAAACAGTGTTTCAAAATCGAATTTGACTAAATCAGTAGAAAGTCGAGTAGAAAATCAGTAGTCTGATGAAATAATCTGTAGATTGAAGAAAAAAAATTGTAGATAAAGGGTAGGTAAGTTCCTATCTAATTTTTCCAAGACGCACCCATTAGTTAGGTTCCTACCTACTAAGGTGGTGCGTCTTGGAAAAATTAAAAATTTAGCTGGTCCGGTTATCTGTACTACCGATCTTTGGTTGGAGTAAGTCCAATTAAACTAACTGGACCACAGAAAAATATTTTTTACTGTGGTACACAGCCAACTGTACCTACCTACTAACGAAAAAAAAATTACGGTGGTCCAGTCAAATGGATCAGGAGCCCAATTCTGCAATACAATTGCTTCAGTATGACAGTGCAATCGTCGCAGAATCATCACGTAGAATCCTTAGATTAATAAAACTCCAGATAGTGCGTGCGAGATAAATTAATAGTTTCAAACTTGACGCGCGTCTCTCCATCTGCATTCATCATAATTTCTTTCATCTATGGGATTGATGATGACAACATGCTATCCCCCGTAGAACCTACACGATTTTTTGCACGGCGGCGTTTCATAATATGAGAGACTATGGTTAAATGTGAACTTAATTAGTCGGCCGGTAAGGCAATCGCGAACGAAGTCGCGGGTACAGCTAGTTTGTTTCTATAATTTGACTGTAATTTTCTTTGTTAATAAAGGTCAGGGCACTCATATAAGTATGTAGAAGTAAGTTTGTAGGTACTAAAGTACAAGCCTACAAAGGTTTTCTACATTATGTCTATAGAATCCAAAACTACGCTTGATACAAAGTTTAGGAAATGGTTTACCATGTGCGGAAAACTTCTTATCTCTTATCTAAATTACTTGTAGAACCTAAAAAATAGTAGAAACTAAATTTTTGACCGTCACCAAAAAAAGAAAGAGTAACGTATAAAATCCATCGCCGAAGTCATCTTTTGAGATCCACAGAACGATTCTGAATGTGGAAATTGTTCATTTAAATCCTGCAGTGTTAACGAGAAATAATAATCACCCCCTATTTGGATATATTTACCCACGACTGAACGGAGACGGAATATGCGTTTGGGGTGAGAGGTTGTTTGTTCGTTTGTTTGTGCAAATAATCTCCAAAATGGCTCAACCGATTTACATACGGCTTTTTGTATGTGGTTTGGAATTCACCGGCAATGGTTTTTAGATAGGTGTTTTAAAATAAATCAATTATTTCCAGAACCGTTTGATCGATTTAGACTAAGTTTTCTATAAAGAGTTAATTGGCAATGGTTCTTAGCTAGGTCGTATGGTGTTACTCGCCAGGGGACGCCTTTGTGTGTGTATTTTGTATAAAACTATGCTTTCATTTATCTCCAGAATTGATTTAGACACTTTGGCTATCGAGAACGACCTAAATATCGTATTCTACTTAGAGCTGCATATGACAAAAGTTATGGGTCCAAAATTTTAGGAGTAGTTAAAGTAAAAAATATTATATTTGCACCAAATACGAATACTGCATCTAAACTAAAAAAAATAAATTTACCTGAAATACATTTGTACATTTTGTAGTTTGCTGAATTTATCTTAAAATTTATTTTAATTAACTTAGTGTACTTTTCAACTTTAATGCTCAGTGGCGGCGCAACCCTATGTCGAACATTCTTTTTTTTATTTAGCCAGCACTGTTGTTGCCTTGGAATGTTACATTCATTACAGCTATACCCATCCAGCCATTGACAAAATTGCCGATAAAATGCTAATCAAATTGGATCAGGACTTTTTTAGGTTGATCATCTTCCAATTGGTCTCTTTTTAAGCCTTCCCACAGTTCCCACAGAAAACGCACAACTATTCCCATGCTGCAATCGGTTAGACCGCCTACCTACATACATGGCACCTGTCACCACAACCAAGTTTATGTGTGCTTCGAGGCCTCCGGTGTTATTTGGGTCAACTCGAAAGCGCAAGTTGGAAGTGTCTGTCGATAGTTGTTATCTAGATTCATCTGGTGCATTTATCGCGTATAATTTTGATGTTAGTTTCGTTAAAACGGTCTGATTGTAAGCGTTGACGAGTTGTGAGGTGGGATATATTCGAAAAGTTTGCCCATCGGCAATTTTTCCTTCTAGAGGAACGTGTGTCATCTTTAGAAGTAGTATTGTTGAGTAAATAAACAAATTGGAAATTATTTGGTTGTCGCTTGTACGAGTATGTGAGTAAACTCCGAAAATTCGAAGTACCTAGTCAAATGCGGGTTTCTTTAAAAAGTGCAGGTAATTTGAAACAATGACCGCTTTTCACGGGTGGTAGCGCCATCATATCATCAAATATATTACACCTCCAAAGACATAGTCATTATTTTTTAACTCTTGAAGCCTTGTGTGAATACAGCGCAACATTTCATACGAAGCTATGGAAATTTCATCGCCAGTTAACGAGCGAATCGTTTTCCATTTGCGTCACTTATCTTCTCATCAATGACCGTTTAATTGACGATGAGTGGTCGCTGAACCTTTTCATTAGTTACAGCCCCTGACAGATTTTTTTGGCTTTGTAGTAATAGGAAGGTGAAAAAAATTAGGAAGCTGGTTTTGATACTATAACTTATTTCTGTCTTTTTCAATTCCTTTTAGTCGTTGTTAGAAAAATTATGTAAGTATTCCTTTTACGATTGCGTTGGGGGTTTTGCAAAAAAAAATATTTTGCTTTTATTACTAGCTTTTATTTAGTTCCATCTGTTACTTGAAATTTTTGTTAGGGGGCTTCTGATTCGCCTCACGATGTCTCGCCATTTTCCTCGCATGCATTCGCGTAAGCAATTGCCTACTGCGGATCTTATCTGGTTGGTACATGGCATGGGTGATCTACCGCGCGGTCTTGTGCCTCTACTCTGCACTGCACGACCAGGCGCTCAATAGAATAGAATAGAATAGAATAGAATAGAATATCTTTATTGTCAAAGGTGAAACACACAATAGAGTCACCGTACCGCTTTGAGACGTGTCCGAAGTGTTTGAGGATGTGCCTGTTGGAAATATCTTGCATACTCTTTAGCGCTGGGTGTTGTTTAACATTTCTCTTTTTTCTTGATGTTAATATGGCGATCACGGCTAATTGATGATTGTAGCTCTCTTCGTGTTAGACTTGTAGTTCGTAGGTAAATAAGTTTTGGACGTAACACCAATGATAAATGAACTTCTTCCTCCATCTTTATTCATCGCATCTTCAAACGCCATGAACAGGAACATGCAGTCGGTACAATGTGGTTTCTAGAGAAAAAGCGACAAATTCTCGTCTATTTAAAGTTCCGGCGGTTTACTTTTGATAGTTAACTGGATTACCATCAAAAGGCAAACTGTTTATAAATACTCAAGGCCTGCCCGCTTTACTGTGGTATTTTTCTTTGGCAAAGCAAAAGCGGAAAGTTTTCGAATTTCACTGTAAATTGAGATCTTGGAATAAAAAAAGTTGTATGAAAACGTAAATAAGGTTCTATTCGGTAAAGGGAACTGTTTTAAACAAAAATATTTGAAAAATATCACAAATTAGAAACAAAAATGTTCTAGATATGATCTTTTGAATTTTATTGTATTTTCATGGAAATTGCGAGTTGGACCTTTTTATTCCAAGGTCACGAAAATTCGTCAATATAAGACAATTTTGGCGATTTTTGGATCAATTATGAGGGGATTTTCGAAAATGTTCGCAAAATTGAGAAATAAATACATCAAGATGAATTTGCTGAGTGTAAATTAATAGCCAGAACTATCCATTCTTATTAACACAGCGAAACTTCGCGCAAGTATGGATTTTTTCAGTGAGTGACACAGAGATCAGTATACCCCTTTCAGCTTAGCATACATTTTTCTTGTAACTATTTTTGTTGCAATCTTACGACTTTACTCCCATTTCATCATTTATTTACTTGATCATTTCCCTTCACTTTATTACTTACCAAGTTCATCATTTTATCATTCATAGCCGATGAATGCGAGCTGCGTAAGACCGATCTGCAGCTATTCGATCGATCCGCGTTCGTTCGGTTTTGGAGCAGATTGAAATGCCGTCTCTAAAAATATTTTTGATGAACCCGTTTTATAAAGCAGGGTTGGCAAAAATAATTATTTTGTTTTCGTCTCTCTACTTAACACATTTTTATAGGAAAATGCGACGACCGACCAAACTACACACTGTCGGTCACACTGGAGTGGAGGTTAAAAAAGAATATTCTTAACAAAAAAATGAACAACAGTGTTATAGTAGACTAGCTGCATTCTTACTATCCGTTGTCCTATTACCCGTTTTCCTGTAGGAATGAAGCATTTTACTGCGGTAAAAAATAATCTATGTTCATCAGGAATAATGTGGGCTTCTAATGGTAAAATAATTTTTCACATTGGTCCAGTAGTTTCGGAGCCTATTCAATATAAACAAACAATCAAATCTTTCCTCTTTATAATATTAGTATGGATTACACCACGGGTTAGATGTATAAAGTAGTGTCTTACAGACGATATATTGAATCTCTCTCGCACTCATAACTTTCTCGTTTCGCTCGTGAGCTGTTCTAGAGTCCTGAGTAGCGCTCGGAATCAATCACGGCCAAGACGAAGACAGCTTTATCCACGAGGAGTGCACTCTACTTTATCCACGAGGAGTGCACTCTACTTTATCCACGAGGAGTGCACTATACTTTATCCACGAGGAGTGCACTCTACTTTATCCACGAGGAGTGCACTCTACTTTATCCACGAGGAGTGCACTCTACTTTATCCACGAGGAGTGCACTCTACTTTATCCACGAGGAGTGCACTCTACTTTATCCACGAGGAGTGCACTCTACTTTATCCACGAGGAGTGCACTCTACTTTATACACGAGGAGTGCACTCTACTTTTCACACTTTCTGCGAGAAAATGAAAAGAAAATCTAAGTAGGCAAATAGAAGCATTTTATTCTTATCTAAGTAATCTATTTATCTTAGGAATTAGGTGGTACCTATTTATAAATTAGAAGTGAAAGTAAAAGCCTCGCATCGTGCAGACGTCGCAGCGTCCACACATGGTTTTTTTTTATAATGCTGGACAATCCACATCTAGCCCCAAAGTAAGCTACTCAAAGCTTGTGTTATGGGTACTAGATAACTGATATACTTTATACATTATATACATAGATAGTTTTTTTTATGATACATAGAAAACACCCAGACCAACGGAACAAATTTCTGCAGATCGTACACAAATTTGTTCCGTGGAGGGAATCGAACCCGCAACCTCTTGCGTCGCAGGCGGACTCTCGCCCGCTGCACCACTGAGGTCGTCAAACTGTCGTTTTACTTGTTAACCACGCGGTGGCCACAGGTGGACCACGTCACGACCACCCGTGGACGCCGCGGCGTCGCCGCACGAGACGAGGCGGTGTGGCTCGAGTGCCGGGTGGCTTCAATGAGTGATGATCTTAATATGCTTTTACATGCAAACATATAAAAAAATCCTGTGTCAATTATTGAGCAATAATTAATCTGAATGCCTTTCAATATCCGTAACAATAATAATGTAGGCGAGTCTCCAAACTAGACAAATCAATGATTGGTGGATTATTTTCGGCGCTACATACAAAAATTTACTTAATTAATAGGTTTAATACTTACTTTTGTAGCAAGGAAGCTGTGGTCAGGTGCTTCATTCGGAAAGGTATCACATTTCAGCTGTTGTTGTTTCACCTTTGACTTCATTACTAATCATTCGTGATAGCTATTTATTTGAATGTCGTGCTTTATTGCAATTGTCAATTCAGTTTAACGAATTTATTTACTCAAAAGAACAATGTTCACTTAAATGAGTACATACGTTACTTACTATCTTAATTAATTTATATAATATTACAGAAGTTAACTAATAATATTCGTAGCAAGTTTCACCTTAATGGTTGGTACCGTTACGCTAACTTAAAAGATATTATCATCTAAATATTGTTTTAGTCTTTTTTTAAATATATACATTGATAAACAGTTTTTAATGTTATCAGGTAAGTTGTTGTATAACTGCGCACCTTCATAAAGAATGTTTCTTTTTCCATAATTGGTTCGTGGACTCGTTAGTGTTAACTTTAATTCTTTAATTCTTTATTGTACACAATGAATACAAAAAATTAACTTATATAATAAGATATGTACATAGGCGAGCTTAAACATGAAAAAAAGTTTTCTTCCAGCAAACCTTAGAATTATAGGAGAGGCGATGGAATAGGTAGAGGAAGTGTACAAATCTACAATAGGTAGGTACATACTTAAACTTATAATAAACATACTTATATTAAAATAATAATGACTAAATAAACCTAACAATTACCTTTATTGGAATGTAATATAAATATATATTATAAAATACAATACTAGGATACATAATACTTTATGATGGTTTAGGACGTATGGGTAGCCACTTAAGGTAGTAGTACTTATTTCTATTTCTCAAATTGTACGTGTAGGCATTGATGACTTGATCATTGAATAGATGCGCCATAAGCAGATAGGTGTCTACTTTTAGTATGGGATTCGCGTAGTTTGCTTCTTGGAAGATAAATGCTGAAAATAGACGAGAAGATATCGATTCAGAAACAGACTTGGCACCTTTTGTGTGAACAATGAATGGAAATCCGCGTAAGCTTTCACACACCTTTGAATTTTTCAGGAAGTATTTCGAAATAAACTTTCGTCATTTCGCTAGAGATTTTTATGTTGTCATATAATGGTCAGTTTTATAGTAAAAACGGTGACTTGTATCGCGACATAATTTTTATTTGCCTTCTGATCTGGGTTTAGTTCGAACTTTGAAGAAACTTTAATAACAATGAAAATTACAGTCAAATAATAGAAACAAATTATAATGGAATGAAAATGTTGACTCGCACTAAGAGATTTCATTCGAATAGAACTAAAACCTTCACCTTTATCAGTCTATAAGGATATAAATACTTGCTTTCAGTTAGGGTAACATGACTTATAAATTATGTTTTTCTAGCATGACGTGTGAAAAGGTTAGATGTTTGTAGAGACAGTAATAAAATATTCAGGAGATTGCTTAAGGCAGTTGGAATTATTAATAACTAGTTGCCCGCGGCTTCACACGCGTTGTTTCTACGGAATCCTTTAACGGTATTACGAGTATATCACATAAGTATTTATATCACATAGAAACTGTTTTATGGGATAAAAAGTAAACTCTTTACTTTTTATCCCATAAAACAGTTAAGTAAAGTAAGTAAAGTAAAAAGTATTTATTCTGTGTCACAAATTACAAGTAAATGGTACAGACAAATAAAAGTTACAACCGTGACATCAAAAAAGGTTGTCGCTCAGCATGATGCACAGTAACGATGGTGCCACTGTGCGCTGGTTGTATGCGACACCTAGAGGGCGCAGCAGCAACAGCGCAGACACGCGCGTAAAACAATAAACACGGACAAAGAAGGTACACAAAAATTAAAATATTTACAAGACGAAAAGACTATAAATGAAAATTATTACTAACCTAACCAAATAGGTCCAAAAGATAGAACAAAATTTTATAAAAAGAATATCAAGACATTTATATAGTTCTTATTTAATAAGACGCCATCATAGATAAAATTGACGCCCAGAATGACTGCCCATTGGTGGAATCTCTTGTGATTGTAAAACTGTTTTTTTATATTTTTTCCACGCGTAACTGTCTAAGGCCTAGGAGAAATTACTTGAACCGTCATTGTTTTTAAGTTCGACAAATTGTGAACGCTCAGAAAGGCGTGTGGCAAACCATCTATTAACTTTCGGATCTTTCAGCATGCCCCACCCCTCTTCCATTTTTCATCAAGAGCGTTGTTTAGTTATGAGGCGGCTAGGTAGCCTTCATGAGTTTGTCGGTAGATCTAATGACTTTATGAACAAAGAAAATTACAATCAAATATTTGAAACATATTAGAACTAGTATTTACAATTACAACATATCAATACCAGTCGGAAGCGTCCCCAAGAGCTGGCTGCAATAAGTATTGTAAATTCCTGGTGCTTATATTTTTTTTGTATGTTTGTCTTTTGCTTTGGAGGGTCATGATTTTCGTCGGTGACGGGCCGGATTGAACGAGCTGGTTATGTTTATTAAGGGAGTACACAAAAGCAAAATAGGTACTAACATATAATATATTTACTTCAATGTTTAGTGCTGGTAAACGCTGGCCTATGCAAGCAGCCTCTATTGGGTTAACCAGTCAAGTTGCCATTGTTCTCGTTCAAGACGTAGTGATGGGACAGGCGGTAACGTTTGTAAGTGTCGATAAACGGAAGATTCGATGATCGAGACAAATCTCGATATTTGAGGCAAACCTTATTTGGCTTTTTCAATACAATTTGATCATTATAAATAACATACCTCTTTATTGGATTTCTAGACCGCGCTACTGCTTCATATTTTTTCCTCAACACTGAGATCAGTCTATGAAATTTTACACGTTAAAGGTTATTTTTCTTCTCTTTTCTTTATACTCCGACCTTACTCCGACCCATTTCAAAATAAGAATGACCAACTAAAAAGGCTGAATATAAAACAGACTTACCAGCTATAAGTGTGATGTACATATGTGCCGTAAAATAGCAAAAAATAGTGTCGCCAACGTAGTGGAAATTTTCTTGTTTACCGTCACACTAGAGACAGAGCAGGGTACGGTGTTAAGGTTGGGAAAGTATTTTCCTATCCGTAATACTAGTGTCAAAGTTACGAATAAAAATTCCTAACCTTCATGCTAGTGTAAATTGAGAGAGTTCTCTTCTGCAACCGCTTCCAAACCTGATCTAAAGCTTCGAGTACTTCATGATTGTCTACTTTTTACATGCACATGACAATTCTTGGTAACTTCATGTTTATTGGCATCTAGGGTACACCCACTACACACTGAAGTTTTGGCACACTTCCATTGTAGTATTATTGTAGATTTTCAGTTAATAAATTATTTTATTTATCGTTATGAATCGTTTGTACCCGTCTACGTCACTAGCTGCATAATCCGCCTGAGGTATTCGTATTCTGAAACAGTTTCCAGAACGTCGACCGAGGATTCCGAAATTTAATAATAGTGAATAGTGAATTCATGAACAATTTTGGAATCCTCGGTATAAATGAACATTTTGCTGTACCTACTTTATAAACACAAATAATAATCTTGTTCATATTATACAGTACATGGGGCCTTATCGCTGAGAGCGATTTCTCTTAGGCAATCTGGATGAAGGAAAATAAATAAGAAAAAAATGGTTGATACGATAATGCAAAGACAGTTAATAACAGACTTTTGATTAATACTTATAATACATTATGAACAGGGTGCCACCTAAGATGTGTACTAAGCCGTCAAGCATGGGTTCCGCCCCCGAAACCGAGTGTGCGGGGGTGGTTTATTTTAGAAAATATTCGGTTTTCACTTTTTCATAAAAAAACTTCTACAATTTCAAAAGACTGTGACAACCCTAATCAATATAAACAGCTCAAATCGAATATTTTAAAAGACATGTAAGGGCTGTTTAAACGTAAGAGACTATTTGTAAACATACAATATTATAACTGTTGGTCTTTATATAAATAAATAATAAGTTCAGAACCGTAACTTTTAGCTCGTCAAAGTTTGTAGTGTAGGAAGATGACTTAAAATAAACAGATACGTGTTTTAGGAGTTTTTGAAATTCACACCGAGTCAAAGTTAGGCGACTCACTGACATCACGAAATCTCAGGAACTAGAAGAGCTACGAAATGACGATCCCCCTGGTGGATCACAACAAGGGGTATCAGACCGGAATAAATCGAAATTTGGCATGGAGGTTTCTATTAGGACGTAACACCCGTCCAAATGATTTTTGGAAATTTGTATTTGAATTGAAATAGGTCAAAGGTCATTTTTATAACTTTTAGAAAGTAATGTCCTCCTAGCCGAATTTCGACCACGGCGGCCAGTCTCATCGGAGACTAGCCAGATGCGCAGGACATATTATAGTGCACAACTGTGTGCGCAAACACAGGTACACTCTCTATTCCCTCACTCTCATAATCCGATGGGACGACAGATCGTCACGACCGGGGAGAGACCAGCCGCAGGACCAACGCCTTAACGTGCTTTCCGAGGCACGGGGGTGTAACACCGCCAACTTCCTGACTCCAGGCTGCTACTGTGAATTTTCCTTGCTAGAAAAACCCCAGTAACAACTATTGGCCCGACCCGGAATTCGAACCCAGGACCTCATAATCAGCGGTTGAACAAGCTGACCGCTAGACCAACGAGGCAGAAGTACGAATTTTGGAAATTCGTATTCTAAGGTAGTTAAAATGGGGTCGTAATCGAATAAGTAATTTTTTAACAAGCATTCTTAGAAGGTCGTAGTGGGATTTATAGGTTTTCTCATAATAACTTTAAATTTGTAAAGGATTGGTTATAAAACTTTGGCGCTGATAGTTTACTTGGAAAACAACATTACTTGGGGTATTAGTATTACTAAAGTCAGTAGATTTATTTATGAACTTAACTTGGGGCATAAGTAGGTACTTATTTATGAATGCAAAACGATGCCTTCATGCTTGTGTTGTTGTTAAAAATCGATATTCCTGTCCGTCTGGTAGCAAAGATACGGTTTTGAACATTTAGCACATCCTGTGTTGGTACGTTAAACAAACATAGTATTTGAAGCATTTAGGTATGATCAAATCAATGTTAATATTTTAATAGGTACCTTTACAATTTCATAGTCAATTAGCTGAGCCGTGAGAAAACATTACGTTTATGGAATTCATCGCTATTATGTTCTTAATGCTTGGTTCAGCAGAGGCCGAACTTTTGTGATTTTTAAAATCATCTGAGACTTATAAAATAGTGTTTAAAATTCTGAAGAAAAGATATACATAAAACCTAAGGATCTAGTCTAGTAAAAGTCGCATTCAGTTACAATATTTAATGAACTTCACTCGATAGAAAAAAATCCCAAAGTTACCCCTTTTTCTAATGTTTTTTCAATATTATGACTACTGAACTACTGATAGGATTTTTTTTTGTAATCAACTAAAGACTCAATATTTCTAAACAAATTCTAAGAGTTTGACTTGATAACATTATTTTCTTAATCACCATGTTTAAATAACTACAAGAAACACGAACGCGGCGGCTTGGCAGGCGCGCGTTTTCCCTTTCGCCTACTGCTGCAGCAATACCTAGCCTTAATACGTAACTTTTCACAGCACCAGAAAATAATTTGTACATTCGTTTGAAACACGACTTTGAAAGTCAAAATTGCGCGCGCCACCATTGCCGTACGGAATATGCTAGCAGTATTCTGGGGGCGCTCACACCCCTTTCTTTCGGCTTCATACACATATAATGTGGCACCCTGTATGAAATACATCAATCAGAGACACAAAACACTAATGAGAAAACAATCTTATTAAAATAGTATAGAATTACAGCAAATAATACAAAATACAATATCGGTAAAATGCGCTAAAATCGTATAAAGCGCCGAACCGTGTTTATCTTATATTGATCGCGTTCAATCGCAACGGCGGCGAAATTAGACCTAAATTAATAAATATAAATAAATACCGTGAAATTTACTATGATTTGTATTTTGAGCTTTCCATTATTTCGGTACAGTTTCATGCGCCATGATCTCGGACACATCGGTATGATCACCAAATCATGGTAAATATCCCGTTGTCGACTTTAGTGTTAATAATTATGATGAATTTAATAGGTTTATTACTCAATATTAGTTTTCTCCTCTTGGAGTCGAGACCCTAGGTCCGTGAGGTACCGAGGCTCTTCGGGTTTTCAAAAAATTATCTGAGCGTCTGGTCGAAGCGACGCGTGACCCGATAGCTGGTCAGTATCTGGCGCAGCGCATCAGCATTGCCATACAGCGGGGCAATGCAGCCAGCGTCTTGGGGACGATTCCGACTGGTATTGATATGGATCAGTTGAGCTACCTGTAGATTGTTTGCAATAGTCTGCAGTTAGCTCAATTGTTTCAATTGTAAATACAAATTATATTATAATTTTCTTTGTGAATAAAGGCTTCTGCCCTCTTAAAAAAAAAGGATTTATAAATAAATAAATATGTTTTACGTATTGTTGACAGGCGCTGCTCAAGATATCGTCAGCGTATCTCAACAAGAAGATACCTAATATTCCAGACATCAAGGTCGACGGTTCCGAAGATAAATGGTGAGTTACTATTTAATACAGAACCCTTCGATTGGCCGTGTTTAATTATATTATAAATTTAATTATTAGTTTAGTTTCTGCCCGCGGCTTCGCACGCTTTGTTTCTATGGAAACGTTCAAGGATTTTTATTAGAGTACGAGAATATCCCTCAAGGATCGCGCCTCCTCCGAGGTCATGCGCGCGCTTTTTTTTTTAAGTATTCAAGACCATGGACAAGTATTGTCTTCTAGACCTCGTTCTAGTTCACTCATAGTCAAGTACAATACCAATGTTATCTAGAAATCGAATTTTTATAAAAATACGATTTAAATTTGCCCTTTGTCCGCGTTCCAATTAGTTCGCTTGAAGCTTGAAGGCACAAAGAACATGGAGGACCAATGAGATCGCTTGATCCTTTAGGGATTTAAATTTTAACCGATGGGAACTGATTTATGGGATACAAAGTAGCCCATGTTTTATTCCAGGCCTAGAACTACATCTATGCAAAATTTCGGCTCGATCCGTTCAGGAGTTTTGGCGTGAAGAAGTTACAAACATCCAAATATCCAGATTTCGCTAAATAACAATGTGATTATAAATTTATAAATTGGCCGTGTAACCATGGTACCTACCTAATTTACCGGTTCTTGTTTTTGAACCAGTTGGTATTAAAGGAGATTTGATTCTGAACGACCAAACGAAAATCGTATACGATTTGCGGAAAATCATTTTTCGCTAGTTATTCTTTGAATTTTTTGTAGAATGCAGAAAATATAAAAACACGTAAAAAGTTGAATCTCGCGCCTATTTGAAGCGAACTTAATCGCCTTGTTCAGCTTCTGGTAATAAAGAAAGACATTTGGATGCAGGAACATGTGGAATGTCTGGCGTACCGTCTTGGAGGAAAACGAGAAACTAGCTCGAGCTCGTCTCGCCGCCGTCGAGGTCTTCCAGCAGCAGATCTCGGACGAATCCAAGTTTTTGCGCCAACACAAGCTGAATGTTGCAAAGAAGGTATGTACAAATTATTTTTTAACTTACGCGATCTGAACAAAATCAGGTAAAGATTCAGATTTAATACATATTCTGTCGGCAGATATCTAAAGGAATCTTTCAAAATATACATTTAAGATTCTAGCAGCAACGCAATAAAGTTAATTTCAGCTCGGTTATTTGTCGATCGAGAGTTCAACAAGTCAAATCGAGGTGGTCAGCGCTGTGCGACCTCAGATTAACTTAATATCGATAGGGCTTGAATCCAAAATGTATTTGAAGTCAAACCCCAGCAGTTCAATGTATTTAAAGCTGAAGCAATGAAGAAACATATTGTCTCACTTTTATATCTGTTGCGAAGGGTCCCAGCAGCCGCAACCAACTCAGAAACCAGTTATACCATTGTTTCTCTTGTAAACCCTATAAAATACGGTAACATATGTTATCATTATTTTATATAATTAACAAAGAAAATTACAATCAAATAATAGAAAGAAATTAGAACTAGTAGAATGATTGGTTGACCATCGTGCGAACAGCTGGTTGTAAGTCTTACATTATTAACAACCCAGTTTTTTCATAAACAGGTCGAATTTAAAGTGGCTGAAGGTAAACTTCGATTATTTTTAAGCTTCAGCTTAAGTGCTTACCGGGTCCCTATAATGTAAGCTTTCAATTAAATTCATTTAATGGGCTATCTGGGACAAAATAAAACAAGCTAGGAACGAATCTTTTGTATTGGAAAACTGGGTCTGCGCTCTCAATTTAAATGGATTAAAGCCGGATGCACGGATACATTTCAATTCACACGGTCTACTTTCACTAAAAAGCTTATTCTGTGGAATAAATACAAAAGGAATTAGCATTCTACCCGTACTATTTAAAATTAAATTCCACTAGTGAGTTTTTTCAGTACTCACGAGATCCGCGTGGTAAAAAGCACGAATTACATAGAATTCCAATTTTTTCTTTGGAATTTCAATGTGAAAATAAGATAGAAACCACGATCAAAAAATAATGAAATTGCATTTTGCGCGGGCCTTTTTAAAAAAGTATGTATAGGATTTCATAGGAGCGGGACAGAGGATAATATATGTTTTGCGAACGGCGCAGGTAAGCGCAAAAATAAAGTTTTTTGCTTATTTACAAGAAAAACCACACAACTTATAAAGAAACTGGTTCAATGGACCAAATAATTAATAGTAACCTACAAATCAAAACATAAGTCATTTCAATAGACCACAGGGTTCCTACTTGTGGACTAACACTTTCAGTGCCCCCGTCATTTGGCGGTTCTAGCACTGCTTGTAGCCGCGGCGCGCCCCTACCAGTTCCACCTCAGAAGTTCAGCAGGGAAAGCGTTAAACTTAAACGTAGACGGATTTATTCTTGAAATTAACTAATTGCACATACTAAAGAAGCAGCTGGTCCATTGAGATGTATTCGTGGATTCAGATATGACAAGGTACATAATTCGATGCCTTGTCGAATTCAATCAGAGTACTAGATGTTAAAAAATAATATATTATTGATAATCGATAATTATTTAAAAAAACGATTTTATATGAAAACTAGCTGACCCGGCGAACTTCGTATCGCCTAACAGTCGATTCTTTAATTTTTTATTTCTATTTTTTTTTTTTTTTAGAATTTTTCTCTCCTTATGAACCATCCTCGTACTTCAAGGAATATTTTAAAAAAAGAATTAGCGAAATCGGTCCAACCGTTCTCGAGTTTTGCGCTTAGCAACACATTCAGCGACTCATTTTTATATTATAGAAGATGAAATAAAATGTATTAATATGAAAAAAAACGATATTTCATTTATCCAGTTTAATTTTATGCGTCGTCGTCCGATTTCGTTCTTTTTCGATTGGTATCGAAAACAAGGCAATACCGCTACCCAGTCCTCATTATTTAGGTACCCATATAATGAACACACATTAACGACTATATAATAAATCGCAGCATAACTTAAAAAGGGACTCTATGTACATTTGGAAAACCTCTCAACTACTCTCAAGACGTATCTTCCTTATGTGCTCTAACAAGAAAACCCGAAACAATGCAAGCTGCATTGAATTGTATATTAGCCATCTCTCAAATCATGTCTCTACTTTGCATGCAAGCACATGTTCACGCTTGCAATTTGTAATGGATCCACATATTGTGGTGTTTCGCACCGCGTTTAGGGTATCTACTATATTCTAGATGTACAGACAGCGTCAGAATTAAGTAACCCCCCCTGCATAACACAGCGCAGGCTAAAATCCGATGTTTTATTTATTTTTATCTTTTCGTTCTGTTTTTATGTTACCTAAATAAAAATATAATTTATTTTCTACTACTTACTTACTTAATTCTGCTACTTAATTCTGACGCTGTCTATACGTATGCTTCTTAGATCTTAGATATTTTATTTTATGTTGATATTTTAGGAAAACTAACAGCTTATTAAACCTATTGAATAACTTAAGCCTACAGTTTCCACTTATGAGTACATTGTTATGTGTCCATTGGAAATAACAAGTAACGGATTTTTTTTTCATTAATAGTGAAAGGCGTTGCGCCTAACTTGATGAGTGCTACAATATTATCAATGCCTAACTATTTGGAGCCTACTAAAACAATAGATAAAAAAACAACATAAGTTACCTTACATAAATAACATTTTAAGTCAAACAAACCAACAACACTAAAAAAAAGACAAACTAACAGCATTTTAAAATGTTGTCAGCAATACCTATTTATTTTGTTATTATTAATAATAGCAATTAAAAACAAAATTAAAAAATTAAAAAAAACTCGACAGATTTTCATGAAACATGGCTAAGAACACTCGGGATAAAATTATATATGACACAACAACACAGATACAGTGACAGACACGTTAAATTTATAACACCCACTTTCTTTGCGTCGGGGGTTAAAAAACAAGGTAACACTATAATTTTTTCTTGTTTTAGTGATAACTCATATCACTAAGGCAAGAAAAAATCATAGAATAATTTTACAATGTACATGTTTATTATTATATTTATACACTTAGTTTCGGTTAGTCCCTTAATCCCAACCAATTTTATATCTGTAATTACTTTACTAATAATCATTAAAATAAAAACCACTAAAGAAACACGGAACAAAAGTTGCCACTTCTAGTACCGCTCGATCCATGTTTCCTGCAAACTAGCCCATTCCTCGGAAGTTGGAGTTGTTTCCTTCCCATCGTCGATGCTACCTTATTTCAAACTATCGGCAATTTATAAGTTTCTGTGATTCTTTCTACTTTAGTACGATTTAATCAAAATCTTATTGTCTCCGTTGCCGTCGTCACAAACGAGAAATTTTTCAGCTATGCTTGGTATCACTAGGTATCTCATTTAAAGTTAAATTGTTTTCTTAACTTCCAAAAAATTATTTCTAGCCCTGTACAAACAATACTTTTTGGCTTTAAATAAAAACAGCTGCCTCGTTTATACCTTCTCTTGCAAGGAATTCAGGTTGCTTCAAAATAGCTTACAATTTTAGTCACGGTTCCAAAAGTTCTACACACATCCTTCTTACAATCATCGATTATTATTGAAATATTTTTCGTGTGATTCGGTGTGTATGTGCGGTCACTAACTTTTAACACATTGTTGGAATAGATTTTTATAGAAGCACTGCATTGATTTCGGTTAGCGCATCGCCAGAGCGAGCATCCGTCATCATTACAATAGTTTTTTGTATATTTAAATCCATTGTGCATTAAATTGAATTGGACATTTTTATTTTTGACGAAAACAACATTTAATTTAGATACATATGTAGTTAGTAAAGTAAATATATTCTTGATTATATAATTTTTAAACACTAACTGCATAAAAAGATTTTTATATAATGTCATTTTGAATGATTGAATACTTCAGTTTCTAGTGGCCAGTGAAGAGGTAAAAAGTGGTAGTAGGTGTTAGTATGGAGAAAATTATTATTTGTGATTTAGGCGTTTAAGCTAACTGATAATTAGGCGTATCGCAAAATAGGCAAAATAGATAATAGACCAATAGCGACCTAAGCAAACAGCCACTTATGCTTATACTGCGTTTTGGCCATTTTGCGAAATTGGTAATATAAGAAAAAGGCCAATAGCGACATAAAGACCAATAGCAAATTTCAAATGAAGTTTTGTCATAAGGCGAATTAGTCAGACTACGTTTTAGGTACACCCGGACAGAAGGTTTAGAAATACCCCAAATAATGTTTGTTTCGTAGTAGTGCCCAAGTTGTACAAACCACATTTACGGTTTTAAAGTTATTATGCGAAGACCTTTGGATCCCACTTCCACCCTCTTAGAAAGCTTACTTCCAATAATTGGCTCTTATTGTGTAATAAAATAAGCCTTGCAAGATTCCTTAGCTAAACTTTTGTAGTTCTAGAGATTTCGAGATGATTTTAAAAAACTTCGACCCTCATTTATAGCCCCTTAGAATTCGGAATTCCAAAATTTCGTTTTAGTAATTACGTCCCGAAAAGAACTCGTATGCAAATTTGTATTGAAGCTTCGTAGGTCTTATAGTTCCATAGATTTCGCAATGAGTCAATGAGTGACCTAACTATGACTCCGCACCTTTAAGGTTGTCCGAATTTTGAAAAACCCTAAACACGTGTCTGTTTTTTGAGTCAAAAATGTATGCTACTACTGTTGACGGACCATCAGTTACGATTTTAAAGTTATTATCAAAATGACCTTAGACCCCATTTTAAATACCTTCGAATACGACTTTCCAAAAGTCCGTTCTTAGCCTACTACGTCTTAAAAGATCCCCCGCGCAAAATTTCAACCTCGTAGCTCAAGAGCTACAAGGCTGAAATTATACGTCTCTGAAACAACAAGTTGTTGAGATTTCTTGATGGATCAGCGAGTCTTTTCTCTTTTATAAATAAAGATAAAAGCTTTCATGTTATTATAATGATATTAATAGATACGTAAAAATAAAAAAATAAAAAAACTCATTTATTGCCTATAAATTACTTTACCTTAACTAGAATTAAACACAAAAATAAAAATAAAACTAACATAGGCAAAGGGAGTAGATTCAGCATTGTGCCGCATGCCAGAAACATGCGGCGCTGATTTTAAATCTACTCCCCTCGGGTAGCTGGTTACCGAGGGGTGATGGGATAGCGGGTTTGAGGTACGTTAGTGCTTGTGTATTTATTTCCAGTAGTGTTTATGTATATTCAATAGTGGAAGGTTCATACATAATACATTGTTGTACATATAACCGGGTTTATTAGTGTGTAGTATGAATGTGTATGTGTGCTAGTTAGTTCTCCTGAGGCACCAGTCTCATGAGAGTCTGGGCAACTGGAGACCTAATGCGTGTGTGTTTGTGTTTGTGTGTGTGTGTGTGTGTGCGCCTGTTATTGTGTGTGTGCCTAAGTGATTTTTTTTTAATGCTGGAAAATTCACACAGCATTATCTAGCCCCAAGCTAAGCAGAGCTTGTGTTATGGGTACTAGATAACTGATATACTTAATACAATATACTACATAGATAGATATTTTTATTATACATAGAAAACACCCAGACCAACGGAACAAATTTGTTCCGAGGCGGGAATCGAACCCGCAACCTCCTGCGTCGCAGGCGGACTTTCGCCCGCTGCGCCACGGAGGTCGTCATTTTATGTGCGAACCCTTGTTCGATTAGATGTGCGTGTTCTGTAATTTTATGAGTGATTGAGAGAGTGATTTGAAAGTTTAAAGGTTGTTTCTAGCATGTGCTTCTGTCGTGAGAGTAGGAATAATTTGACCTTTCTTTTAAATGTTACAAATCCAATTTGAATTCGTAATGGAGGTGGTAGATTATTTAAAATCTTTGAAGCCCCGTATTTGTAGGGTTGTAGGGTTGTTTCAAACCCTTAAAACCATTAGTCTTGTGATTTGGGATGGCAAGAAGGTTAGTATGTTTGGAGCGAGTGTTGAGATCATGTGAATCCTTGGACCAAGTAAACTTATCAAAAAGATATTCGGGTTTCTTGTTCCAGAAAATTTTCTGAATAGTGCATGCTATATGAAGTTCTCGTCTATCCTTCATGTTTAAAATACCTTTTTTTGCTTGGTAAGGACTAATGTGTGCTCTTCTAGGAATACAAAATCAGAACTTCATAAATGCATTCTGCACTCGCTGGATGGCGCCTTCCGTCTTTACCGGTGGTCTCGAACGTCATAGTGCGAAATCGAAAATCGGTATATTGGTACCCAAAATCGGTATATTTTGACAAAAATACAATATTAGTCTATAAAATTCGTATATTCATCAAAAACTAAACTAACAGTCTAATTTTCTTATATCAAATACACTTAAATTCTATCCGCACTCGGTATTATTGTGAATTTCTGGTGTTTGTTCCCGAAAAAACAACATAAAACGATGGTACTAAGCAGCAAACCGGTCTTACGTGGTAGAACAAAGTTACTACAAACAATGTGTCGATTCTCACCAAATTAGTCCAAAAAAGAAATATTAAAATCCTAGGCCGCCTAGCCGTCTGTCATCTAGGCGCAGTACAGGATAATTATTTTTTTCCATCTTTAGGATCATACCGATATTTTTTGGCCATAGCCGCGGTCATCTTTGAATTAATTTCCAAGTAATAACAAATAGCGTCATTATAGAGTCGTTTAGCATGTTATAGACTAGTGGTTGATTCAGTAGACAGTATAAGTCGCTGTTTTCTTTCATAAGATTGATTATGAAAAATCGGCTATGTATTCTCTGAAATCGTGGAAAAATCGTTGCATTTCGGTATTCGGTAGGACAGAGCTCATATCGGTAGAAATACCGAAAAATCGGTAGGTTCGAGACCACTGATCTTTACCCATAGCCTAGGACCATAAACAGCAAAAGTAAGATACTTATTAGATTGTAAATACGAGTTAGTTCCACGCAATGCGAAATCTATTGTTCTCTGAATTTTAAAGTTCATACATTGTGTCCTTTTCAATCAACCAATATAAAGTTATTTCCGTCCTATTCCATGAAAGATTTTTTTTTATTTTAGTACGACGGACAATCAAATAGTCATGTCCTAATTCTTTAAAGTTTGCTTTCTACCTATGCCAAATGGTCCAACTAGCTAGCCGACGAATCCTACTCAGATGGGAAGCGTTGGCTTGGTAGGTCAGCAGAGGCTGTATTTTTGTGATTTTTAAAACCATCTGAGACTTAGAAAATTGTGTTTACAATTCTTAAAAAAGATATTCATTAATTAAGGATCTAGTCTAGTCAAAGTAGCATTCAGTTACAAGATCTAATGAACTTCACTCGATAGAAAAAAATCCCAAAGTTACCCCTTTTCTAACGTTTCAATACTATGACTAGCGAACTACTGATATCACACTTTTTCTGTACTCAACTACTACCTGGGTATACGACTACTTGGCCTTAAGATGAAAGTCTGTAACCAATGTGTGTTACTTACTAGTGATGACTTACGGACCCGAGACGTGGTCGCTGACTATAGACATCGTGCTTAAGCTCAAAGTCGCTCAGCGAGCTATGGAGAGATTTATGCTTGGAGTTTCTCTACCTGATAGGATCCGGAATACGGAAATCCTGAGAAGAACCAAAGTAACCGTCATAGCTCACAGAGTTAGCAGGCTGAAGTGGCGATGGTCGGGCCATTTAGCTCGCAGAACCGATAAACGTTGAGTAAAGGTTCTCGAGTAGCGACCGCGATTTGCGAATGCGAAACGTTCCACTCGATGGAACGACGACATTGGAGAAGGCTCAGGACCGCTATTTGGGGCGTTGCTTGGGGGAGGCCTATAAATAAATAATAATAAATAAATAATGCTGGACAATTCACACTACATCATCTAGTCATAAGCTAAGCAGAGCTTGTGTTATGGGTACTAGATAACTGATATACTTAATAGTAAACATCCAGAACACCCTGAAAAAATATCTGCAGATCGTACAAACATTTATCCCGAGGCGGGAATCGAACCCGCAACCTCCTGCGTCGCAGGCGAACCTTCGCTCTCTGCGCCACAGAGGTCGCCTATATTCAGCTGTGGACGCAAGCTGATGATGGTGACTTCTTTACCGATTCGATTTTTGATTTGTTTAAGAAGAAGTTGTAATCAATTTTGTGGCAATTTTGTTATTGTTGATCAACAATTTGTGTTATTCTACAGACGATACTCAGATGTCTAAGGCCTGTATTATGAAAGACTGCTTAGTCATGGATCTATGCTTGAGTGATGCTGATGTCTAGTTTTGAGTAAATACTTATTATAAACACTAGCCTAAGAAGAAGGCTTAGAATGATAGTTGACACAAACGAGGTAAATCTAAAACATTGCGACTAAACGTCGCAATTTCAATTTCGAACCCCTAGTACAACTTCAAATGGCGCGGAAAGCAGCTCCGACAAAAAAAATATAAAAATTGTGTATTGTGCGGTGCAAGGGTGTCCAGACATCACTATAAGAAAACTAACACTGCAAAAGTGTCAATTCACGGATAAATACCTACTAATTTTAAACTTGTAATATTGAGTAAAACAGCCATCAAAAGTCATAAATGTAAGCTTTGTTTATGAATATTAGTTTATTTAGCGGGAATTTTCCATGAATAACAGCTACTGAGTCACAACAACAACACAACCCAGTCAGGGTGATTAGCATAGGAAAGTTCCACCCGAAGTGACACGAGCCAAACCGACCATTGTTTACTTAGGAAAAATCCAATCATATTTCAAGACTTCAACTAGTATTATCATATTATCTCTAATATTGCTGTAATTGTGAGTGCTAATAGATTAGTGTTTTTTTTTTATTAGTGTTTGTTGTCCCTCCTGACTTGTAGTAGGATAACATAAATAAATTGAAAATTTTTTGAATTAACAATTGACGCCCACCTGTTAATAAGCAAAACCACAAAATTACTAATTTTTTAGGGAAAATGCAATTTACTTGCAACATTCAATCATACGAATGTGTGAGTGAAAGCACTGTATCTTAGAATAAGAAGGCTTAGAATGATAGTTGACACAAACGAGGTAAGTCTAAAAAATTGCGACTAATCGTCGCAATTTCAATTTCGAACCCCTAGTACCTACAATACTTCAAATGGCGCGAAAAGCAGCTCCGACAAAAATATATAAAAATGGTGTATTGTGTGGTGCAAGGGTGTGCAAACACCACTAATAAGAAAACTAACAATGCAAAAAGGTAATTTCATGGGTGAGTACTAATATTAAACTTGTAATATTGCGTAAAACAGCCATCAAAAATCATAAATAAATTGAAAATTTTTCAAAGCATTTTTCGTGAAAATGTTGCTATGCGTGGGGGAAAAAATACCCCGGTTTGGTACAAAGTATAAAGTAGTAGAGGAAAGGTGTCTCGTGTGAAAGGTAGGAATTTAACTTTCTCCAAATTTACTCATAGGTACCTACTTAAAAACATCGTTTTAGTATTTTTCAAAATCACTCGAGGATATTCTATCTAGTAATCTGTGGCAATAGACGCGAGTGCGCTTTCACTTGGTTCTTTTTTTAAATGTTGTTTCGAAAACGGGAAAAATCAATATTATAGACTGGGAGTAAAACCTTTTTGAATAGCTACCGGCTACTAACTTGTAAAAAAAACTTTAGAAATGGTTTTGCATAGAGTTTAGCCGCAGTTTAGTACGACAGTAACGCTGTATTTTCTGCAGTGTATAAAGGAATAAGCCACTTTTCCTGCAGGTGTAGTATTAAATACTTTGTGTTTGTAATTTACAACATATTGGCATCAATTGATGAATGTTTAAAACTCTCGGCGTGCTTGTCACATCCGCACTTGACGGGTCTTCTTTAATTTTGTATCAAACTAGTTTCAGCTCTAACATATAAGTAGGTAGAAATATATAATATACTAGTTTCTGCCTGCGGCTTCGCACGTTTTGCTTGTATGGAAACGCCTTATAGTTATTTCTTTCAATCCAATGGGAACTGATTTATGGGATAAAATTTGACCTATGTTTTATTCCAGGCCTAAAGCTACCTATTTACAAAAAAATATCCCGACCACTTCAGTAGTTTTGGCGTTAAAAGGTAACAAACATCAATCCATACATCTAAACATCCAAACTTTCCCTACGAACAAATGTTCTTGTTTTTATAAACCTCATTCGTGCATTTTTTTGAAATTTGTGAATTAACAATTCACGCCCACCAGTTAATAAGCAAAAGCACAAAAAAAATAAATAAATAATGCTGGATAATCCACACAGCACCATCTAGCCCCAACGTAAGCTACTCAAAACTTGTGTTATGGGTACTAGATAACTGATTTATTTAATACATTATATACAGAGACAGATATTTTTTTTTACAATACATAGATAACACCCAGACCAACGAAACAAATTTCTGCAGATCGTACACAAATTTGTTCCGAGGCGGGAATCGAACCCGCAACCACTTGCGTCGCAGGCGGATTCTCGCCCGCTGCACCACTGAGGTCGTCAAAATTACCAATTTTTTAGGGAAAATGCCATTTACTTGCAACATTCAATCATAAGAATGTGTGAGTGAAAGCACTGTATTTACGAGCTGTCAAAACACACATAGATCGGTTTCTGGTTACACAAATTGTCAAATTGTTGAATGACACTATCCCTCTGCTGAGACAGCAGCGAGTTTTTACTCTATTCTATGCCCGGAACAAATACCGGCAGATCGAACAAACATTTGTGCCGAGGCGGGAATCGAAGGTGGTCTTTCGTCCGGTGCACCACAGAGGTCGACTTCGTGTTAAGTCCCATAAAACATAACTAGATTTCGCCACTAGTAAAATTAGAAGGCGCTATCGAAGCGTTCTCGCCGCGAGACGGTCTCAAAACCCTAACATGAGTTCAGCACGTATGTAGCAAAATGCATTTGGACAGCAAGGAAGGGCTCGTGCCCTATCCTATAGTTTTTATAGAGCGATCTCATCTTGTCAAAGATGTATGCTCGTTATAATACAATAAGTCTTTTAATTCCAAATCTTACTAAACATTTGTCACGACGAGTATATTATATATATTTCTACCTACAGGTCGTCAAAATTACCAATTTTTTTAGGGAAAATGCCATTTACTTGCAACATTCAATCAATCATACGAATGTGTGAGTGAAAGCACTGTATTTACGAGCTGTCATAACACACATAGATCAGTTTTTGGTTACACAAATTGTCAAATTGTTGAATGACACTTTCCCTCTGCTGAGACAGCAGCGAGTTTTTACTCTATTCTATGCCCGGAACAAATACCGGCAGATCGAACAAACATTTGTGCCGAGGCGGGAATCGAAGGTGGTCTTTCGTCCGGTGCACCACAGAGGTCGACTTCGTGTTTAGTCCCCTAAAACATAACTAGATGTCGCCACTAGTAAAATTAGAAGGCGCTATCGAAGCGTTCTCGCCGCGAGACGGTCTCAAAACCCTAACATGAGTTCAGCACGTATGTAGCAAAATGCATTTGGACAGCAAGGAAGGGCTCGTGCCCTATCCTATAGTTTTTATAGAGCGATCTCATCTTGTCAAAGATGTATGCTCGTTATAATACAATAAGTCTTTTAATTCCAAATCTTACTAAACATTTGTCACGACGAGTATATTATATATTTCTACCTACAGGTCGTCAAAATTACCTATTTTTTTAGGGAAAATGCCATTTACTTGCAACATTAAATCAATCATACGAATGTGTGAGTGAAAGCACTGTATTTACGAGCTGTCATAACACACATAGATCAGTTTTAGGTTACACAAATTGTTAAATTGTTGAATGACACTATCCCTCTGCTGAGACAGCAGCGAGTTTTTACTCTATTCTATGCCCGGAACAAATACCGGCAGATCGAACAAACATTTGTGCCGAGGCGGGAATCGAAGGTGGTCTTTCGTCCGGTGCACCACAGAGGTCGACTTCGTGTTTAGTCCCCTAAAACATAACTAGATGTCGCCACTAGTAAAATTAGAAGGCGCTATCGAAGCGTTCTCGCCGCGAGACGGTCTCAAAACCCTAACATGAGTTCAGCACGTATGTAGCAAAATGCATTTGGACAGCAAGTAAGGGCTCGTGCCCTATCCTATAGTTTTTATAGAGCGATCTCATCTTGTCAAAGATGTATGCTCGTTATAATACAATAAGTCTTTTAATTCCAAATCTTACTAAACATTTGTCACGACGAGTATATTATATATTTCTACCTACAGGTCGTCAAAATTACCTATTTTTTTAGGGAAAATGCCATTTACTTGCAACATTAAATCAATCATACGAATGTGTGAGTGAAAGCACTGTATTTACGAGCTGTCATAACACACATAGATCAGTTTTAGGTTACACAAATTGTTAAATTGTTGAATGACACTATCCCTCTGCTGAGACAGCAGCGAGTTTTTACTCTATTCTATGCCCGGAACAAATACCGGCAGATCGAACAAACATTTGTGCCGAGGCGGGAATCGAAGGTGGTCTTTCGTCCGGTGCACCACAGAGGTCGACTTCGTGTTTAGTCCCCTAAAACATAACTAGATGTCGCCACTAGTAAAATTAGAAGGCGCTATCGAAGCGTTCTCGCCGCGAGACGGTCTCAAAACCCTAACATGAGTTCAGCACGTATGTAGCAAAATGCATTTGGACAGCAAGGAAGGGCTCGTGCCCTATCCTATAGTTTTTATAGAGCGATCTCATCTTAACAAAGATGTATGCTCGTTATAATACAATAAGTCTTTTAATTCCAAATCTTACTAAACATTTGTCACGACGAGTATATTATATATTTCTACCTACAGGTCGTCAGAATTACCCATTTTTTTAGGGAAAATGCCATTTACTTGCAACATTCAATCAATCATACGAATGTGTGAGTGAAAGCACTGTATTTACGAGCTGTCATAACACACATAGATCAGTTTTAGGTTACACAAATTGTCAAATTGTTGAATGACACTTTCCCTCTGCTGAGACAGCAGCGAGTTTTTACTCTATTCTATGCCCGGAACAAATACCGGCAGATCGAACAAACATTTGTGCCGAGGCGGGAATCGAAGGTGGTCTTTCGTCCGGTGCACCACAGAGGTCGACTTCGTGTTTAGTCCCCTAAAACATAACTAGATGTCGCCACTAGTAAAATTAGAAGGCGCTATCGAAGCGTTCTCGCCGCGAGACGGTCTCAAAACCCTAACATGAGTTCAGCACGTATGTAGCAAAATGCATTTGGACAGCAAGGAAGGGCTCGTGCCCTATCCTATAGTTTTTATAGAGCGATCTCATCTTGTCAAAGATGTATGCTCGTTATAATACAATAAGTCTTTTAATTCCAAATCTTACTAAACATTTGTCACGACGAGTATATTATATATTTCTACCTACAGGTCGTCAAAATTACCCATTTTTTTAGGGAAAATGCCATTTACTTGCAACATTCAATCAATCATACGAATGTGTGAGTGAAAAGCACTGTATTTACGAGCTGTCATAACACACATAGATCAGTTTTAGGTTACACAAGTTGTCAAATTGTTGAATGACACTATCCCTCTGCTGAGACAGCAGCGAGTTTTTACTCTATGCACTGTATATACGAGCTGTCAAACACACACGTAGATCTGTTTTTGATTACACAAATTGTCAAATTGTTGAATGACACTATCCCTCTGCTGAGACAGCAGCGAGTTTTGCTCTATGACACTAGCTTTTAGCTTTTTAATTATTTTCAGATGACATTTTACTGACATTTGCATTACAATTTATACAATTTTTATTTTATTTTGTATAAATTTTTCGAATTATTATTTTAAATTGTATTTTACTGATAAAATTCTTTCTTTTTAAATTGAATTAAATTGTATTTTACTGATAAAACTCTTTCTCTTCTGATTTAATGTTCTTTTCATTTGACATGTAAGCCTATTATATTATCTTTACGCTAGCATTCTTACTACCCATTGTCCTATCACCCGTTTTCCCGTAGGAATGAAGCATTTTCCCGCGGTAAAAAGTAGCCTATGTTCATCAGGAATATTATGGGCTTCTAATGGTAAAAGAATGTTTCAAATCGGTCCAGTAGTTTTGGGGCCTATTTAATACAAACAAATATCAAATCTTTCCTCTTTATAATATTATTATAGATTAGTCTATATTAGTAACAATAAAGAACTTGAACTTGGACTTGAACTTTTTTAAACCTATTAATTGTTAAGGACTTTTACTTTACAAAGTATGTCAATCCGATCATAACCAAAACTTATTTGTAACACACAAAAGAAAACAACAACAAAATTAAATTAAGCAGTCAAGTTGTAGGTATAATTTAAGGTTACCCGTAACTTTGTCCACGTGGGATTCGATTTCATATTTTATACTTTTGACTATTTTCACAATAGACAAACGTTTCGTTTTGTCGGTTTTTGCTTTTATACACTGCTCTCCATTATTAATCCTACCAACTATTCTGTCACCTCGTGTGGGTATCCTCCATTTTGATTAATCAACGGAAGTTTTTTTAGGTATTCTTTAATATGAATAATACAATCTTTACATAGTATAAAACAAAGTCGCTCCGGCTGTCTGTCTGTCCCTATGTATGCTCAGATCTTTAAACCTACGCAACGGATTTTGATGCGGTTTTTTTAATAGATAGAGTGATTCAAGAGGAAGGTTTATATGTATAATACATGCATAATATAGTAGAGAAACACTGATAATTTTAGAGGTTTCTAATGTGATGTCGTAAATAAACACACTTTTATGCGTTTGCATTGCAAACGCTGGCTGAACCCTACGAGATAGATCAAAATAATGTACTACAGTATTGTACACTTTAAAAAGGTCTACAAAACAGTCCGCGATGGTATAATATGTCTATCTGTTAGGGATAACCCACAATAACCATTTTTTATCCTTTACTATAAATCAATATGGACCTTTACAGCATGTTATTTAAATGATTTAAAATGCAGGGACGTAGCGGTTGCGGCGGCGGCGCGCAGCGGTACCTGCCGGGGGCCGATTCTGTAGTATATTTATTATCAGCATTGCACCCTTGCGAAGTCGGGGCGGGTCGCTAGTATAATATATTGAATATAATCGGCAATTTCATAAGGTAAATTGACAACTCATTTCTTTAAGAGCTTTGTCAGAAAATCATCTTCTGTGTAGGGAACGATATAGGTACGATTTCACGGATCACAAATGGCGGTAGTGTCCGTCCGCAGATAAGCGGAAAACACCCTCCGAATTTCGGAAATCGATGAATCAAATGTGTGTTCACTTTCTAAGAGTAATCTACATTTAAAATTATGTAGTTCTATTGCTAACGGTCACTGAAATAATTTTCGTTTAAACTTTCTACCCTTTTTTAACCTCTTGATATGCGAATTTTCACCATTCCTTTCTTAGTGCTCACTTTCGTAGACCTTTCAAGACATACACACCCTGCAAGTTTCAAGTCTTTACGACCAGTTGTTTGGGCTGTGGGTTGTCTATAACTCAGGTCAAAGACGACGCCATCTATAATTATAGCTAGACTAGCTGCTGCCCGCGGCTTCGCCTGCGCAGTTCCCGTTCCCGGGGTAATTCCGGGATAAAACATAGCCTATGTCCGTCTCCTGGTTCTAAGCTGCCTCCCCACCAATTTTCAGCCAAATCGGTTCAGCCGTTCTTGAGTTATAAATAGTGTAACTAACACGACTTTCTTTTATATATATAGATATATATCCCATAGATATTCTTTTATTTTTTAATATAAAATAAAATCTCATGGCAAAATGAAAACAGATAAATGAAAATCATGGCGTTTTAGCGGTTTATAAAAAGTAAATCAAAAACTTGCGTCGTAGCTCGAAAATGACAAAAAAAAAATATTTACATTATGTAACCCTAGAACCGTGTAAATGACTTCAATTACTTAGGTATAGGTATATTTTTAGTTAATGTAATAAGGTCAATAAAATCGCGTGGCACCATGAACACTGGTAAACGAAAACACAGCGTTTTAGCAATTCCAATAGGTAGTTTATAAAAAGGGTTATAGTGTCAAACATAACACACATTTTGACATAAAATAATACTAATCAACAATTTCTAACAAACTTAAACTTTTTTCAAAACTTTGATATCTGCCTAAAACGTAAATGTAACTTTTTGGCTAACAAAGTGGTGCCGAGTCTTTTTCAGGAAAATTTCAGAAATTAATGAATCACGTGATTTTTCGATTTGGATTTCCATGCAAAATTTTGTAGTCCTAATGCTTACCGTTGCGGAAATACATAACTAGAGATCGGATATTCGGATGCATATTTACCTAAAGTTGAGAAGTTGGCTATTATGGATTGCACTTTTTTATCGAAAAATTTTGCGATCTAGGGATATTAAAATTTAAGTGAGATGCAACAAAGCCAATTTGACACAAATTACAGTTGCCCTGTTTCAACGCTTGCTCCTTACTTTTATAAATCAGTGATTTTTGACAAGATTTGTAATAAAAGTCAAATCAGGCCTATTAAACCTCCGGTAATCGTAGAAAAACGACCAACAAGGTTAAATACCATACCAAAAATCTAAAAAACAGGTAGAAAAATGTTTTCAGGAAATTTAAATCGAAATATCGCTTGCCAAACCGCTCTTGAGTTTGTATGACCGACTACCAGAAGCGGCGACTTTCGTAATGACTCGTGTGTAATTCTTTTTTAGAAACGTGTTTTATACTTTTAAATTAAAATAGACCATCTAAAGTTTAAATCTGTGTGGTTTCGGCTAACTGTGTGGTTTCGGCTAACTGTGTGGTTTCAGCTTAGAATTAGCGCCACCACAACTCTTCCTGCGGGTGTCGTAAGAGGCGACTAAGGGATATACACCGGGGGCGGGCAGCAGCGCCCCCTGCAGACCAATTCTATCACCGAACTGTGATCCCCAACCCGCGTGGGGATTATGGGCATTACCCCCCATGTAAACGCCAATAACGGCGCTTATCAAAGGGAGGCCTGCGTCCAGCAGTGGACCAATACAGGCTGTTGAGGTTGAGGAAAGTTTAAATTATTTTAACGAAGATGAAGATGAAATTAACTTTAGGTTAATATGCATCCGATTATCCGATATAACCTAGCCAAGTTGCAATTCTATGATCGCTAAAGCTATAGAAAACTAAGATAATGTATGGGAATCACATTTCTACAACGCAAAGTCACGTGATCAGAACAAACGAATCGAAAAACCGTAGTCAAGTTTACTAGTTAGCGGTTCGACAACACAAATAAAATAGATCGTTGTTCGTAGACAAGTCGCAATTTTGACAACCGCTAACGAAACGCTAACTTTAAATTTGCCATCGCTAGGCGAGCGATCGCTGAGACCCAGTACAAAGTGATACAAAATAGTGCATTTGGCAAAATTTGTTTTAAAATAAGTGTGCGTAACGGAGAAGTGTGAAATAAAAATAATTCTTTTTCACCTAAATAATACATATTTGCCTTATAGCATTACAAAACGCATTCCATAAATACTATGTTATGTTGTGGTGTACCCAAAATAAATAAGTGTGTTTAAATCGCCGGAAAAGACACGTACTTGTTTATATTGTGAGTGATTAGAAACCATACAAGGCATGGAGCGGATGGATCAGACACTTTAGTTATGCAGCGATTTTGTCTAAATAAAATTACTTTCATAGTTCTAATTGTAGAACTTAGACAAAAACCTACATTAAAAAGAACAAACGAGATTCTACTGGAAATTAAGGTAAAAGTTGCCAAAATATGCAACTATTCGTAAAGTAGGTAGACATAAACCGTTCTAAAAATGCACGCCGAGTGTCCCTTCATCCCTTACATCCGTAAATAATTCGTCAAACTACGATAGACAGCAAACGATGCCTGGAAATACGAGTTTATAGATAGGCTCATTAGTCCTATTGGATAAAGGCCAGTTTAATTTAATTGTGTATCACGCAGCTTGTAGTTTAACCGCATGTTCGCAAACTGAGTTTAGTTAACATCATGTGGCACAAGTATGTGAAAATGGAAATACTTAATTAAAATTAAAAAAAAACTCTATCACTAAACAAATATCGTCTACCTGTGTGACTAGTGTAATTAGAATATATTTTTGTACGTACTAGTTTAATAATAATAATAATAATATATATTGCTGGAAAATCCACACAGCATCATCTAGCCCCAAGCGAAGCAGAGCTTTTATCGTAGGTACTAGATATAAATAAATTTCAAAAGTTAAGGAATATTTCATCGTATCTGTGATATATCTGACCTTCCATGTCATATGACCGGACACCTGTTTGTATAAAGTTTTTTATTTAGCGATATGAAAACAAATGCCTTCCACTTGAAAATAATGTTGTGCTAAGTGTTTTTTCTTAAACTACACAAATGAAAATATAATAATATAGGAACACTGGTGTCGGATTGGATCGTATATCCAATTAAGGTCAGATACATTACAAGCACGGTAATGCACTAACTGGGTCTAATGTCTCGCTCATTAGCATTTAGCTTGCATCGTGTAGATAGATATACCCTATCTATTTGAACTCAGAAAGACAGCTGTCAGTAATTTAGCGCTCTGACAGAGAAGCACCAACTGAAATTAACTTTATTAAGTTCTTTCTAGAAGCTAAAATGTATATATTCCAGCCCCAAAAAGATAGGCTAGAAAAACAAATGTATTTTGTCCATTACTCTGTGTAAATAGAATGCTCATGCTGTAATATTTTGACAGTGGACGGACTTACTGGCGGCCGCCCACAAAGAGCTTCAATTGACCGTGATGGATGTCGACAAGACCAAGAAACTGTACTTTGATGAGGAGCACACTGCCCACGATGTACGGGACAAGGCAAAAGATATCGAGGAGAAGTAAGTCCTACACATAAGGTTGTAAGATCAACATAATAATTTTATGATTAAAATCTAGTAAGTGCAAAAATTAATACATTGTCTAGCCCAGACAGGGCGGGCAATGACAGGGCGGGCAACGACGTCGCCCACACACCATTTAGCTCGCAAGAAATGTCACGACACTGCTATAATTTTGCTTCGTTCACTTATCGACACATTCTCTTCCTCGTTTATAGTAAGGTGGGCGATATTCCTGAAATAACAATCATTGGCAATTTGAATGGCCCGTTGAATTAGTTGTTCAAAATCAGTATCTAAGCTTATTTTGTAAACCTATAAAAAGAAAATACGTTTGATTTAATTTATTCTTATAGACATTGATTTGAACGGTTACGAAGTGACAAAACATCGTTAAAAAAGTTGGTTGTAAATAAAAAATAAAATAAATAAATCTGGACAATTCACACAGCATTATCTAGCCCCAAGCTAAGCAGAGCTTGTGTTATGGGTACTAGATAACTGATATACTTAATAAAATACACTACACAGATAAATATTTTTTATTTTACATAGAAAACATCCAGAACGCCCTGGAAAAATGTCTGCAGATCGTACAAACATTTGTCCCGAGGCGGGAATCGAACCCGCAACCTCCTGCGTCGCAAGCAGACCTTCGCCCGCTGCGCCACAGAGGTCGTCAAACCTGTTGTAAAGTACTAGTTTCAATTCATACCTGAAATAAGCAAAGTTTTACACGAAGTTTTGACACTGCACGGGTTTCTATTTAAGAGATGAGATAAGATAAAATTAAAGAAAATAAATAAATTAATAACTTAACATAGTGAAGAGGAAATCTTGTTTCTAATATATTAATGCAAAAATTCTACTTCTTATTGATTTTTAAAAAATTGTCACTGAGTGAGTGAAACTCTTATGTTCTGGCCGCAGACTTTTCGTGTAGGTACATAATATTTATTATCATTAGTTCATCAAAATCACTGCATTTATCACAAAGCAACTAATCATCTTATGTTATCTTCCATACAGCTTCAAATTCACAATACTGATCATTATTTAAAAACGTTATGCAGTCGTGGGTAGAATCTATAATAATATTTTCCACAAGGCTATCAATTGCAATTTAACTCCATCGAGGTAGATTTAACGTGATAACAAGATAAAATCGTTCAAGTTAATCGAATTAGACTTGCTGCAGCGTGCATGCGAGAGGCGATAGTCACTCACCCACTCGTGTAATGTTATTAATTAGTATCGATCGAGACTGTTCTGGCTGCTATTGATAAAATTTATCCATAAAGATCGTTTATTACGGATCAAGAGGTGTTGTTTTTATCATAGTGGATGTCAACTATATTTAGCCCAGACAGTGGCCTCAGTGAGGTCAGGCCAGTGACCGTCCCTTCTTAAGTCACAAAGAAAAGTTTTAAATACTTGTATACGCAACAACACCTGGTTCGAAAACTAGCTTAACTCATTCCTTTTCCAAACATGAGGCAGAAAGTACGTCACTTTTGTCATGCTAAAATGCGGGAGGAAAGACATCTCACGTTTAATTCGCTAAGTGGGAGACGAAAACGTATTGAAATCCATTTCAAACGTTGAATTTTTTATGTTATGTGATTTATCAGCTTGTTGCCATGGTAACTTTTATGGGCGTAAGCTCGTACTTCCTCAATTATCTTAATATTTTAGTCAAACTGTTACACAAATCAAACATAGAATGTATGATTGTGTAATAAAGATACATTTGTGTTACAGTTGGACTTGAATTTAAGTTTTATGAAATTTATAATGATTATCGAGTATGCTTGAAAGTAGAATTTCAAAGGGCTGCCAGTCAGAAGAAAGGGGATTGTGGTCATTATTTTAAATATTCTTTGAACATTTTTAATCAACCTAGGTTCACCCGTTTTGGGGATTGCTGGTTATCGGGTACACCATGTAGATTTTTTAACACTAGCGGCCGTTCCCGGCTTAGGTACCATCATACAATTATATATCTCTGCCATAAAAAAATATATATATATATGTTATTTATCTAATTTCAATGTTTATTACGTCAAGGATAAAGAAGAAGAAGGGATCGTTCTTCCAATCGATATCGTCGCTGCAGAAGAACAGCGCGAAGGTCTCATCCCGCCGTGACCAGCTCGAGGAGAAGTCCACGGGCGCTAGGAACGACTACATCCTCAGCATTGCTGCAGCCAACGCTCACCAGGTATGTCTTTAAACGAACTCGCCAACGCCGCAGACACTCGCCAACCCGACGGGCTGTGTCGGCGTTGGCCGACTTTTGTGTGTCGATTCCATTACGTTTCATGTACAACATCGCAAAATCGCCAGCACGTCGATTGCGGCCGCCTGCCACTCAGCCTGTTGGAAATATCCCAATATTATCTAGCTTTCTCTTGTCTTGTAACGCAGGGAAGCATGATAAGTAAGATTATCAAATCTTAATTATCATGCTTCTCTGCGTTAACAATCTAAAAAGTATGAACATTTGCTTCACTGAGTAGGGCCTTTGCCAGCAGGCTGGGATTATCACGTTTATTAAAGCCTTATCACTCTGGTGATTTGCGAGCGATTCCAAATGGAGGTAAGTACACAGCGAGCTTGCGGCAAGTTCGCAGCCAGGGCGCGGCGAACACGCCGTGAAAAGGCGAGCTTGCGTCGTGCGATCCACGTTTTTAACACTCATAACAAAATAAAGACGAATTGAGAACCAAAGGAGGTTCTCTTTTGAAGTCAGTTAAAAATTGATTCCGATGAGGAAACACTGCTGTTAGCTTTGTTAGGTACTTCGAAGACGTAGGAAACAAACGAAAGCAGATACAACGACGAATATGGTAGGATCCATAATCACGTAATCGACTGGGAGGGTGCGACTACTATGTGATGAGATGTGACAAACACATAGTTAAAACAAACAAGTTTAAAATAATCATAAAAAAATTCGCAGCTTCAATGGTGCTAATAATAACACTCATCACCGAAATCCTTGTTCCAAAGAAACAATCATGTGATAATAGTAATAGTTGCAGCTGTTGCAACCAAAAAAGTATTGTGATACTTATTTTATCTTTACTTTTATATCAGTACTATTTTACTACTATTTTACAGTAGGTACTATTTTATATCAATAACTAACTATAGTTATATTAATACTAAACGTTGCAACAAAGTATATTTCTATCGATGACACTGCTTGACAAGTAAAGTTCAGAAAATTGTTGACTAGAAGTTAAACTTTATTTACATAAAGAAATGTAGGAAGCTCTCTTTTCCATTTCTACTGTAGAATATTTCAAAGACAAAGAAAGAAATACCAGCATATTTATTGACGCCACTCACAAACGTACGAAGTCTCATGCGAGACAGATAACCATGAAAGCCAACATTGCGAGAAATGTGAAAGAATTCTTCGTCCATTCACGAATGAAATTGTATTAAAGAAAAATTTTCTGCGGTAAAATATTGCGGATTGAAATTGAATTTATTTATTTGTCTTTGGACAACACGGTCAAATCCATTGACACTTTCTAACGGGAGGTACATGGTGTAGGTAAATTAAATCATATTTCTTTATATTGTTTGATAATACAAAAAAATTATTCAAAATTTTTATTTTTAAAAGTAGAGCATGCCAGATTGAAATTCAAGCTAGTGTGGCCCTCATTTTTTTAGCCTATTAATCTTGAAATAATTCATCTATAAACTTATATTATATAGTTATATTAAACGTTATAAAATTCAGCAACTATCTGTTTATTCGAGCATATTCTCTGTTGTTGAGTCTCTATTCAATGAAATCCAATTAATTTATTATGAAATTTATTTAGTTAAAAAAAGAACACATTTGAGTAATTGAGGTGGGTATTAAGGCATCCTGGGGGCCATATTAAAAGAAAGAAACCATTAACGACGAAAATCGCAGATATTGTGTTCTCCTTCTAAGCGGTATGAGCCCACAGAATACAACTTTAGCATTGTTCCACTCTTCGCTTCGTTGATCATTAGAGTAAGCAGTGTCCCTGAAAATACAACTTGTTTCTGCATTTCTGGCCGGGCTATCTTCGGCTATCTGTCTTCAAAATCTGAGCTATCACTCGAGTTGTCACTCGCACCAGGTCCGCCGTTTTCTCGTGGTCCTACTATTTTGTCCTACCAGTAGGACCACGAGGGAGATCAGTTTCTGTTCGTCCTACTATGGCATATTAGAGCTGTAAAAATTTTTTATACCACCTGTACTTACCTAAATTATCTTGTTATTTTTTTACTTTTATTTATGTAAGTAAATCATATTTGTTGTAATTTTTATTTATTTATTAGATCTTGTTTTCTATGCTCTCATTTCTAATAACAAGTCAAATAAATATATTATATATTCTTGTCTGACGAAGATTCGCGATCATTGCTCTCTGCCCTGGCCACGTTCATGTCCTCTTCGAGATTCTGCTAGGTACAAGGATTACGACAGCTGGTTTTTGTATGGAGAAGACGACCTTTGCAGTCGTCTATTTTCTCCCTCCTTTAGAAGTCTTCCTCTTAATAATAATAATATAATAATGTTTTTTTTATTCAGTAATAAAATATGCATAGTCTTATTTTTAGATAATAACACCTTTTAAGTATAATTATACCCTTTCAGCCTTCTGCTTGAGTCCGATTATCAAATCTGATGTGGCAGACGTGCTTGCGTTATTTTGTGCTTCTGCCAAATAATCAGCATCATGAAAATTGCGGATTAAATGGGTACATGCCGGTGGCACGAAAACCACTCACTACTATTTGTCCCGTGGAACATCTCAGATATATATATATATATATAATGCTGGACAATTCACACAGCATTATCTAGCCCCAAGCTAAGCAGAGCTTGTGTTATGGGTACTAGATAACTGATATACTTAATACAATACACTACATAGATAGATTTTTTTATTATACATAGAAAACACCCAGACCAACGGAACAAATTTCTGCAGATCCTACACAAATTTGTTTCGAGGCGGGAATCGAACCCGCAACGTCCTGCGTCTCTTACACTCGATCTAAACGCTCTGAAAGAATGGAAAATAAACAGACGAATCTCTTCGCTGTAATGACTTGAGTGAACCCATGCACGTTTTATTGAGAGGTTGTAGTTTTCAAGTTGTTTGAGATGGGGGAGTGATTGTCGAGTGTTTCTCGCGGGTCGGGTCTAAGAGTTGCGATGATCTGAGATGTAGCGAGTGTGGTTATAATATACACACATATGTATAAGACATTAGAGGGACACTGAAACCAGTTTCAGATGGGTTTGTCTTTTCATTGAAGTATACAAACCACTCCGTGAATAAATCGTTTTGAAGACATCCTGCTGGGTAGGTTTTTCCAAAGGCTCCCGGTGGACCACTTTTTATCAAGACATCTAAAATGTTCTTCCGTTAAAAGTCATGAAAGGCGGTATAAAGATGCCCGGTGCACTCTTATAATACAATAGTTAAGTGAACCTCGTTCCGCTGCCGTCAAGGCTCCAATTTGTCGTTTTCCTTACTTGTTGAATTTGGTTTGAACTATCGTCAATCCAGTTTCATTGTATATGCTATACGATCTGGACTGTTGTGTGTTTTCGTCATTTCAGCTTCTAAAGTTTCAAAAACTTTTTAACCGCATTTTTGCTGAACACGAGCTTGTGACGTACCCATTGGCTCATGTTGAGATCATCATTGTGTGTATTCAGAAAATTATAAAAAAATATATTAACGCATTCACTGCCGAGACCCGGTGTTCGCTATGTTAGCCTTGAAATAGGCCAGCCCGCCGAGCATCTTGTTTAGTCAATCCACAAAATTTGGCCTCTATCTACAAAATGTAGTTCACTAAACGTTTCTCCAAATGAGGTGGCAGGTTAGACTTTTACGTGGTTTATTCACTCCTAAGTTGACTGCTTACTTAGTTTTATTTCGGACGGCTCGCTCCGCCTGTTTCATTTTATCATGATCCGCAACTTCCTTTTTTTTTACATGAAGTTGATGTCAAACTCTTTCGTGGCACCTAAAGCCAATAAATGAAACCACACACACATATAATATGTCCCCCGTTTGTTAATACATTCAACATGATACGTACATAATACATACCACACACTGCGACGTCTTCAAGTGCTATTCGTAATTTTTGTTACAGTGTTGTCTTAGTCCTGTTACAATCATGAAAATTAAACATTAGGAATAAAAAAATAAACATCATCAATAAAAGGTAGCATTCCGTTCCTAGCGACTGGGTCGCGCGACCTACGGCTTAGTATGAATTTATATGGAGCACTAAACAAATGCCGCGACCGCGTCGCGCGACCGGTGGGCTTAGCCAGAGACCCGCGTGGCGCAGCGACCCGGTCGCGTCGGAGGCAGTGCTGTCGCGTGACGCAGGCGAGAAGAACATCAAAATGACGTCGTTTTCATCACACGAGGACGTTAGTGAGTTATTGATAGAATTAGTGAATAAAAACCCTCCTTTATATGATGTGAGGCTCCAATCTTATAAAGACAACATCATAACAACATAATAAGAATATCATCTTCTTCTTCATACTTTCTAGCTGCGGATATATTGTCCGACATAACGTACTGCAATAGAACACAACCGTCATCTATAAAAACTGTGGGAAGAGTGGCGGGACTGGCGGGTGACGTCGCGGTCGTTGACATCAGAAAGCTAGTGGTCGCCCCGCGACAGGCGCCCATGGTCGCGTGGTTGTCTCGTCGCCTGTCGCGGGTCGCGGTCGCTAATAACGGAATGCTACCTTAACAGTAATGGACATTTCACATTTACATCGTATTTTAACATTTAAAAGAACAATCCCCTTAAAATCCTTAATTTTGGATATTGAATGTTACATAGATTTTACTTGATAAAGGTCAGCACCTTTAACAAGTAAAATCTATGTAACATTCAATATCCAAAATAACTTTTTGCTACAACTATGAAATAAAACCAAAGCGCGCGAAACAATTTCCGCGCGTACTACTTGTTTCTACTTCCATGAATGACAAGACATGACAAGCCCTCTAGCGAAGTTCTTGAGTATTAATTACCTAGGTCACGTCGTTTACTGGTGTAGAAATTTTCTACAAGATGGCACTGTTTCAAAAGAAGTAATAAAGAGAGTCGAATAACCATCAGGGGTCGTATTACCACCATCTCTTTGTAATAATTAACGATATTGAATAACATTTACAACAAATACATTACACAGGTCAAATTAAGTGGTAACAGGTTAAATTACGTAGCCAAAACACTAAGGATATTATACAGGGTGGAATTTTGTAATGCCACCTGAAGGGAAAGTACTCTTAATACTGTAGATAGAGAATTTTACTCAAAGAAAACATTTATTTATTTGAGTAAAGAAATAAAACTGCGTTCAAAGACTTTCAAAAATTCTCTTGCCACACCCGGGAATCGAACCGACTAAAATCTGTAAAAATTTCACCCTGTACTTTTATCGCATCGATCGTTAGGATAATTAATATACCTAATATTTAAAATACCCACAAAATAAAAAAGTACATCAACCGCTAAACGTTACGCTCAAATATACCAACAGAATCTCACCCCGAATATCCGCAAATAAGTCGTTTTCAGGGCTATCGTTAAAGGTGACTGTTGAGTGCGCCCAGGATGCGCAGAATGGATACTTCTTTATCGTATACATTAATGACTTTCCTAATATCATAAACCATTAGTTAAATGACCTTGTTTGCGGATGACAGTACGGTACTATTTACTAACACTTGGTTTAGAAATAGATAGCCAGCTTAATTGGAAAAATCATACTGACAATGTTTATAAAAGACTGCACCATCATACGCCCTACTTAAACTTAGTACAATAGTTAGTACACCAACGTTGCTCACTGCATATTAAATTACAACTTTTCACAGCCCTAAAACGTTGCATTAGCTGTATGTTCGGCATAGGACAGATGGATTCCTGCAAAGATGTTTTTAGACACTGGGGAATACTCACCCATTCTACCGTTTCTATATACCTTAGAAATTGCGGTTTTTGTAAAGATTAATCCACAATTTTTCAAGATTTTCTCTACAGAAAGCCGACGAGCACGTACTTTACACCGGAATAATGCAAAAACGAGAGTTTGTACCTCTTACGAGAGGGGGTTTTCTGTATGGCACCAATCATATTTAATAAAATTCCTGTATATTTTTAAAAATACCCTGACAAAGTTATTGACTGATAAATCATACTATACGAAAAGTGAATTTTTAGAAAACAAACTACAATAATTTATGTAGGTATTTATTTATATTTAACATTTCTTTTCAATTCTCAAAACTAACTAAAGTTAGTTTTTGTTTTTATTTAAAATCTTTTTGCTATTAAATTTGACATTTTATTAGTATAGGTTTTGAGTTTGTCATTGATATTTCTACGGTGAAACAGGCATCTGTCGTCGTTTCAAAGTGAGTGTATATTTTTTATTGTAAACAAAACAAAGTTTGCAAACCACAGTTTGTGAACTTTGTTTTGTTTTGTTTAATGTTATTTTATCTTGTATTTTACATAATTTTGCACGCTTTGACGAGGCAGAATGTACGGGACCGAAGGTTTAATCATACATATAATACACCACTTCACACTTCTGCACACTTACATTCCTGCAAAATAAACGATTATGATATGATATGATGGGTGACGCGGCATAATTGTATTGTATTGTATTATATTCATTTATTTCAGACAGTTAAATAATCCAAATTATACACACAAAATTAAATAAAATTCAAAAATTATACATGTCAATAAATTAATAGATATAATAATAAGAATAGGTAAATTAGGTCACAATTTCAAATTATTAGAAAAATTAGATTAGATTAAATTATATTACATAAAATTACATACTTACAGCTAACATCGAGTCAGCATCAATAATGACGATCATACAAAATATAAATAAATTACTGCTCACGTATGTACATACTTTTCAGAAACTGGCATTGGTATTATAAATCACAAAATCATGACGTAAAAGTGTTAGATTTCATTAGTTCGAGACCAAAGTGCAGTTGTTTGTAATGTCAGACTACCAAAGCGGTGCCCCGCTGCGCTCCAAGATATTGTATTGACAGGCCTTTGTGCCTTTATCTGTGTTGCACAAACGTGCCACAACAGTGAACGATGAAATAAAACCTGTCATTTAGTAACCTTGGTTAATCTTAGTAGACTAATTTGAATATTGTTCTACAGAACCGCTACTTCTTGGCCGAGCTGCAAACCTGCATGGCTCACATGGAGGCGTCAGTGTACGAGAAGGTGGCTGAGTTCCTCACCATGATGGGCCGCACCGAGCTGCTGACTTGCTCTGCCACCCAGCACTCGTTCGGCAAGATCCGCGATCAGGCGCAGCAGTTGACGCGCGACTATAACTTGCAATGCATCTATCTTTACTACCCAGTGCTGAAACAACATATTCAGGTATACGTGCTGATTGAACAATCCTCGGTGTTGAGGGCCCTCGCCCACTTTATTGTAAACATTCCAGGTCGTCCCGCCGAGATGCAAACTACATCTGTACAACTCGTTGCAACCTGAACCGTGCGTTTACGAAAGTTTTCAGCTCTTTAGTCTGTGTTAATTTAATTACTAGTTCTAACTAATATTTGAAAATTTGAGAAAGATTTCCCATTGGGAACACTTTTCTAAAAGTAACTTCCCTTACCAAATCATAATCTTTTTGACATAAACCTTAAAGAATTTTTCTCATTTAATTTTCATTAAAAATTCTTACTTCGAAATCGAATTTTCAGAATGTATTTGTTCATCTTAACAACGGAGTAATTTGTTCCGATGAATTGTTGAGATGGTGTTCGACTGATTAGTAGATAACATAAACCTGGTTTCTACGAAAACATGCTTTCTTTGAAAATGATCAGAAATCAAGAACAAAATTAGCTATAACTTCTAAACCAACAAAAAAACAAACATACATACAGAATAGGGGCCCATTCGCAAATCGGAACCTAGAGCACATGGGACATCGGTGGTTACACAACCTCTTCAAAGATTTATCAAGTTACCGACGTTTCCTTCATCCCAAGTTGCCGGATACCGGGACCGACGATTTTCTGCCCATTCCGTGCAGATAAGAGGAAATTGGAAAGGAAATAGGGATTGAATTCAACGTACCAGAGCCAGATAGTGTTTACAATAGTTTCACAAATAAGTAAATTGGTTGTTTTTGATTTTATCAAATGTGATCGCGGTTAAATTATTTATTTGCAGACCTACTAATCAGAGTTTTGTGATTTCATAAATTCGGCGGTTTAGTAGGTAGGTACCGGGAAACAAGATATGCACCATTTTTTCGATATCGCGATCTCATAACCCGATGAAAAAAAGTATCTTTTTGATCTTGTTCATAAATCGAACACCCGAAATATTAGGATAAAATTATTATTTTAAGAAAATAAATAATGTAGGACAATCCACATTATCTGGCCCCAACTAAGCAGAGCTTGTATTATTTTATACAAATGTTATATTAGTCAAATTATTTAGTAAGAGTGGCAAACTTTAGTTGACAGGCATTGCAAATGAATTGAGGTAAAATGAAGTCAAACTTTGTAAAAAGTTTATTCGCATGGGCATTACTTAAATAATCATCACTGTTTTCTATTTAACATACAAATACAAAATACAAAAACGTTTATTTCAGAAATGTGTGACACAATTGAGTTAGATCACTGCCTCCTGTGGTAGCTACAATGTAGCTGTGTTACAGGCGAACAGTATCTTCCCTTATGTATCTACTATATATCTACTAGACATAATTTAACATTATGTAGGTATCTTAATATTAACTTATCTAATATTATAATGAGTAAGTAGGTTAACGCACTAAACCTAAACCTCGTTAAACCCTAAACAATATTTACTACATATTAATAACTTACTGCTAAACATTTGCTTACGTACTATTTTTTTTTTTTTTTATAATTAGAAAACAAATAAACCTTTGTCTTATCAATGATTAAAGTATGATATGGGGTGCACAAGAAAAAAAAAGTGAACAGTGAAAGACAAGTAATATTTGTGTATAGATGAGTGTAAGACATTTTTGTGTATAAATAAATTATAAATATATAGATAAGTGCTTAGATAGGATTCGATTTTATGATTTTTGTGAATTTGAATTTACATTATTTTAAGTCATTTTAGAAAACAGTTGCTCTACACCATCGTAGTCATAGCATAAATATGATAATGGATTTAGGTGGTCGGTATTAAATTTTAAATTAAATAATATAAACATACATTATTGTTTGAGTTTAATAATATGCTCGCAAGACAGGCGAGTGTGGAAACACTGCTCGTGCTGTGCCATCAGAGACTATACAGGGTTATTAGTAATTCACTGACACTGCGTGAACTGCAGTTTCTGCCCATCATCACAAACACGTTCGTGAAGACGTGCCAGGTATTAACTCCAATTTTTTTATGTAAATCACCTCGCATACAAAATGTTAAAATACTTTGTACGAAACCCTAATGAATTACTAAAGACAAATTTAATTCAAGTCAGAGCCATGTTCAAGTTTAGTTTCAAATAAAGCCCCTCTAAGCTCTGAACGATTTTATCTAGTAGAAGGGTTCTATCAGTAACAAGTTTAAAAAAAATAATTAAATAATGCTGAACAATTCACACAACATTATCTAGCCCCAAGCTAAGCAGAGCTTGTGTTATGGGTACTAGATAACTGATATACTTAATACAATACACTACATACATAGATTGATATTTTTTATTATACATAGAAAACACCCAGACCAACGGAACAAATTCCTGCAGATCGTACACAAATTTGTTCCGAGGCGGGAATCGAACCCGCAGCCTCCTGCGTCGCAGGCGGACCTTCGCCCGCTGCGCCACGGAGGTCGTCATGAAGAATGATGACCTGGGTCTTCACGAACGCGTTCATAATGATGGGTAGAACCAGTAGTTGACGCAGTGTCAGTGAATCACATCACACTATAATATTATAAATGCGAAAGTTTGGATGGATGTATAGATGGATGGATGGATGGATGTTTGTTACCTCTTCACGCCAAAACTACTAAACGGATCGGGCTGAAATTTTGCATATAGGTATTTCTGATTCTGGAATCAAGCATCGGCTAGTTTTTATCCCATCACTTCCCATGGGATAGAAATTACCTTTAAACGTTTCCATAGAAACAACGCGTGCGAAGCCGTGGGCATAAACTAGTTACCTATAAACCCGTATAAGGGGAGGTGTTGCGGGCAATGCTTCACTTTACGCGAGGAACTCGGAGAAGGAACATCACTGTCGTTCCTTGGCAGTCCGTTTCAAAGTCGAGTAGTGTGGTGTCGTGTTGAATGCGCGTGGAGAGACGAAACTATTTGACTATTTCTCATTGTGTGGTTGGTGGGGTTTCATTCTTCTCCAATTAAGTGTCTCCTTAAAGTTGGAGGGTAAGTGACTTAGCAATATTGAATTGTGTAAGTCTGTTTTTTACCTTCTCTGATTGAACGGCATTTCAATTTGTGGGTGGGCGGGCGGTGCACGCGAATTGCGTTTAGTTGAATCTTATCAAAGAAGGTTTTACGCGGCATTGTTACTAAATATTTTTTCCTAATATTTTGCAATGGAAAGTAACGCCTGAATCTATAATTTATAGTAAACTCAAGTAAAAATTAATGATATCTGCTTGGTGAGTAGTTGGTTGTCCGCGTATTACCTCCTGCTCTACAAAACGTCTACAAAAGCGGATCGTCTTCTATGCAAATAGTTATTGGACATTATCTAGTAGGAATTTAACACGTGAAAAGTTGTCTGTAAATATCGTAGGAAGATAGGCCTTCGTAAGTGATTTCTTTTTATTTTGTTGGTCTCAATGTTACGCAAAAGCCTTCCCGAATCCTAGTTAAAGCGTTTTTTTTTTTATATATCGTCATCATTTTATTCATATTAATACGTTATAATTATTGTGACGGATTTTTTTTAAATAAAACGTCAGGTGCGAGTCGGACCCGCGTACTAAGGGTTCCGTTAAACCTTGTGTTTTGCCAAATTATCATGATTCTAGGTCAACGGGAAGTAGGTAACCCTGTAGGTTCTGAACCATGGCGAGAACCAAATTTTTTTTTGTTAATAAACTACAAATTTACGGTTTCTGGATTTTTCCCTTTCTTTGTGCTGTAAGACCTTGCTTCTTACAAAATTTTATGATTCTAGGTCTACGGAAAGTACCGTATCGGTTTTGTGTGCATGTCCCTTGGAAAATTCTAAGGCTGTAACTTTTGAGTGCGTTGAAATAAAAGTTTTATTTATATTGCGGCTCCCAGAGGCTACGTACTTGAGTTTTTGACGTTTATTTCAACTCGATACGTCCACGCGTTCCTGAGAAAAGACAGGCGAACTGAAAGACTGACGGTTATACAGACAGACAGACGGACAACAAAATGATCCTAGAAGGGTTCCTTTTTTCCTTATGAGGTACGGAACCCTAAAAAACGAAATCTGCCTTTTTTTTCTTTGATTTGGTATATCATACATAATACATAGTTTTCGTAATGTAATATGCATTTTTTTCATTTACAAATCCGAATTTTCCGACGGATACCCTGTACTACTATGCTCAAATAGTTCATAACACCACCTCGACCTATTATAATTACAAATATAGGCATACTGCAAGTATAGGCTTCCTTAATTATCAACTGCTGTTATGTAGGTATAATTTAACTGGATTTAATTGACTGGAAATTTGATATTTCTATTCATTGGGGTCATGTGAATTTCGTAGTGTATTTTAAACTGGGACGGTATGGTCTCTTTAAAACTTTCTTAGAAAACGTCACTCTTTTTTCGTGAAAATCATTTTGGCTTATAACTTTTTCGTCAAGCGTGAGTTGCGCCAAAAATGAGTCAAATTGGTTTTTTTTAAATGTCGATCGACTCAGTTTTCTATTTGGATCATGACATTGTATCGGAAGGAAAACATCTAAGCAGCTCACGTTAGTCAAATATTATGACAAAAATATGGGGTAAACCGAATCATGCAGAAGAAATACCTGCAGGGAAAATGTTCTATGAACCTTTACGTCTTTTTAGTATATTTTCGTTTCCCTGTGCCTCATCTGCAGGGGTATTTTGATTCATCGAAAAGGCCGTCGGATTCGATATCGGAAGCTTTTTACGAAGAAAAACGTTACCGATGTCGAATCCGACGGCCTTTCCGACGAATCAAAATACGCCTGCTGGTGCACACAAAGTCCCGGCCAATTTTAGTTAACGATTCGAGTGTGGTAGTGATAATATATTTGTGTGATCGTATGGGGAAATTATGTCCAAGAACGCAGGGACAGTGGCGTTCAGGAGTGGTGACCTAATTCTAAAGACATTGTTGTCTTGCAGATTTTCGTGGTGCTGAAGCCCTTTTTAAAATTTATTATTATTTAGGTCCTAGGTTCAAATACATAAAGTAAATAACTTTAATAATTACCTTAATTTTGAAGCTTAATATGTTATCTGTTCCGTAAGGAAAATAAAACATCAAAAATTATATTTTATTTTAAAACAATTTTTCATATGTTTTCTATAATATTTCGCTGATAAACCGTGTAGTAATTTTGGGCTGAAATTCGGAATTAGATGAAATTGACTAATATCTGCAACTGTATATTGTTTATTGGTGTGAAAGGTAATGTTTTTTGTACAGTACGAGTTCGAACCGTGCGACAACGATCCGGTGGAGCACGTTACCATCGAGCACGAGTCGGTAGCGCAGACGCTCGCGCAGGAGGCCCGGCGCTGGGCCACGCGCGTCATCCGTGAGACCGCAGTCTCACGCGACGCCGCACGCAAGATATACGTCTACCAGGCTATGCGCGACAGTGGCCAGAAGGTCAGATTTAAGTGGAAGGTACTAGCGTAAAAACTACAGCAGGGCCTCGATAATCCGAACACCCAACATTTATGTACGTTCGTATATAGACATCTTAAAAGGATTAAAAAAAACTACAAGTTTTTTTTATGATTGAAAATGTTAAACTTAAAATTTAAGTATATTTCTTCTAATCACACTTTTTATAGAATTCCTATGTGCTGCTTTGACGAGAGCACAAATAGCAATCGACATCAAAAGGCGTTTTTATCACTCAATTTTCGCAAACAATTTTTTCTGGAATACAAAATTTTAACTTCAACTGCCAATTCGCGCGCGGTGGATGGCAAAACAATACGTGTAGCAATATAAAACTGCAAGACTGAGAAAAAAAGTCGCACAGGGTTGTGCGGCATAACTTTTTTATGATCTTTTTCGTTCGGATTAGCTGGGGTTCGGAATATCGTTACCCTGCTGTGCATTTATAGACGTTGCAATTTGTTGTTGTCAGCTGCGTTTTTATGACAAAGGAGTTGCGTTTATTGTTGCGACCGGGTATTTGAACACCAAAAAGGATTTTTCCAGAACGGTACAGCAAAGCTGTGAAATTTATAAAGAGGCACGAACTGATATTGTTTTCTCACACAGATGTCATTTCACATTTTGCTAGTTTTGAGCTACTCCACTGTCTTTGCAATCTATTTTTGAGATGTATCTATCGTAGATATATCGTAGATAGCCCAAATAGGTACTATTTGGGCTATTTAATTTTAATGTCTGTTTTTAAAACCGGCAAACAAATTTGAATTTCTACTATAATGCTCTTGCAGAACTAATTATATTTATAATAATAATAATAAAAATAATAATAATAACCTTAATAGGCAAAAACTGTATTATTTTATAAACTTAATTTTATTTCACACAGCTTTGATGATTTCCTACGGGTTAATCAATGATACCTACATTGGTTAACCTACATTGGATATTTCCTATTCGGTGGTTGAATATTCGGTCATCTCGATGAATAGTTTTCGGCATCGGCATTGACATCGTTCGTTGATAACATGATAACGAACACGTACTAGAAAGTAGGCAGGACTTAGGAACCTCACGAAACTTATAGAGTTTGTGGTGTAGGTATGTGATGTGTATAAGAATAGTGAATAACAGCAAATGTACATATATCATCAGCTTTCAAACAAGCGGGCTGCATGCTTGTTTTCCACGTTGGTGGTATAAAAAAATCACTGGGAACAATTAGGTTTCATTTTTGCACATATTCATTTAAACATATGTATTTAATAGTCTTTAAATGATGGGCTAATGCTTACTTAGTGCCTTTTAGTGTGTACACGTTTTACCGGTATACCTACCAGTTTATTAAATTTTCATGTATTTTTTCACAGTATCAAGCAAACTCTTGGATGATTCGTCAATAGCACAGGATTGAAACGATAAAATTCCTAAAAAATCTTCGTTTTCAAAATAAATAAAATTAGCTTAATTTGTTTTTAAGAAAATTCCTCAAAAAAAAATATTCGGACTCAAATATTTCTCAAAATTTTGTATGGCTCAAATATTTACCTAATAAATCGTGGCCCGTTGCTGTAATCAAATAATTGGTGGTGTTATTATGCTCCAGGGTTGTTAGTTCCGTGGTGCATAGCGGTATCACAGTAGTCTTACTATCACGAGTGCTTATACTCATCAGCACAACAGCTTTGCACTCTACGCTTGCTAACCACAACACATAGATGCACTATTTGTACATGTATAATATGCTAGATACCAGACACCGATTCCGGACAGTGAATCGAAAGATAAATACAACAATTCAGACAAATATATATTTCAACTTTTGCGTATAGACATAAACGAATGAAAATAAACTCGGCGGCCATTGAAAGTAATATCTACACGTGAGGAAGTAATCCTGCTATTTACACGCGTCATTTTTGCTCGCAAACCTGGACGCAAATAAATCGAAGCTAGCTTTTAATGGAGCCATATACCGATAGGATGGACCATGAACAAATGAAGCACAATATTTAAGTTTTCAGTCAAAACGGGTGATGTCGACTCTCGTTTTGAGCTTACAAAAAAATTCAATTTATATTAAAACTTTCCCGCCGCTTTTGAAACTTGTCACTTCTTTGTCGTCATGAAATTTTCAAATTAAAAAGGAAAATGAAAATAGTACGGCAGTAAGTTAATTGATACAACGACCTCGAAGGCAGATAAGTACATTCTAGTAATTATTGACAATTATCGTTTCAAATCCATTGACAGTTGTGTCAGCCACCACAAGTAAACTATTATTTGCTATGGCATTGTCAAAGGCGACGGTGCACGCACTGTCACTAAGGAACGCTTTTAAGCCTGTTTTTATTTCCTGAGTTCGCACCGTTCCGTATCGCATGTATGTCGTGAGCTTTTGAAATGAGTGGGTTTAAGTAAGTTGAATGTGTGTTATAATTGTGGGGTGGGGATGCCGGTAGGTGGATCCCAACGACCCGAACGGTCCTGATCTGGAGACGAAGATAGACGAGCTGCGTGCTACGCTGCGGCGCGCCGAGACCTCCAAGGTGAAGTACGAGGCGCGGCTGGACGTGCTGAAACTGAGCGGCGCGCCCGTCGAGGAGTGGCTCAAGGACATGGACCAGCTGGGTGTCTCGGAGCCGCTGCAGCGCAGCAGCAGTCTGCTGAGCGTGAGGACCGACGCCTCCGGGGCCGCTGCTAGCGTAAGTACCTACATGTCCTAATGTGATGTCGTCTTTTTAATTTGTTGTCTTTAATGCCTGTCATGATAGCATTACAGGCTGACCTTTTTCGATACTGTTATTAACCACCATAATAATAATAATAATAAAATCGTTTAATTCTAAAGGTCGTACAAATAACATAAATAATATTTTTGACCTATTTCTCCCTTTCGTACAACTCTTCGCTCTGAGTAGAAATAACCATCGTAAGTAGAGCGACAATCATATTCTGTAGAAATTTATAATCGTCAACATTTCATAATTTATTTTTAAAATTTATTTAAATTCCTAACATGAAATGATATAAATTCCAGCTAGCACACCCAAAACATAATAAGTAGAAAATAAAAATTAATTAAATAATAAATCGGTCAAAAACATAAAATAAATAATATAGCCTTTGGCAACTCGTTCACAGAGCAGTCAAATGCACCTTTCTGCAAATAAATTGAGTTTCCTCCCCCCTCCCTTCCGCTCAGGGGAGCTTTGTTTAGAAGGTTGGTTTTTCCGCGAGGCAGAGCAGAGAGGGTGGGCCGCCTCATCCACCACCGATGCACGAAATTCTTTACCTGTTTTTTTTTCGTTAGCCTGATTCGTCCCACTGCTGGGCAACAATAATATTATTAGTTTAAAATATGACTGAGGTTGTTTTGTAAGCCTAAAGAAATAAAGCGAGTACTTGTTGGTTCAGGATCAGCCGAGCTCTGACTCGTTCTACGACAGCGACAACACCGAGGAGGCCGGGCCCTCCACTTCCGGCATGGCCTCCGCTTCCGGCCACCAGCGCACCATCTCCGGCTCGCAGCACGAGGACGATGATGACGACGACGTTGACGTTGATGGTACCCTTCTAGGCTAAGCCGTATCGGTGTCAATAAAAACTTAACTAATTTGGCAGCACCTAAAAATATTAAATTATTTGGCCGATAGTAAAGATAGACCACCAATCATATTTTTAAAGCGAACCTCTGAAGCGTTTTTACGAGATAAAAGTAGCTATTGTCCATCGCAAACACACAATCTATCTTCTTAATAAACATTAAGACCCATTCTTAAATCGTGAAAATGTAATTAAAAACATACTACACACTATATTTATTTAAATTAGTATAGATACCTTACAGACGTATATTAGTAATAATTTTAGAACTGGGACTGTAGGTAATAATTTACCTACAGTCCAAGGCAAACTAGCAGATTTCACTGTGCCTTGTAATTAGTGGTATAACGTTTTCTATATAATTTCCCTTTGAGTGAAGCAAATTATTCCGCGGTTTGTAATTACGACGGGTCGTAGTATTCCCGGGGATGTGTGTACTTTGATTTATTGATTTCCTTAAAAGCGGCAGCGTCAGCCTTGCGGTTGACGCTGCAATGGCGCCTCAATGGCGCCTGGCATTACGCGTCCGCGAAGCGGGTACTTTTTAATGCAAAAGTTTCGCGTTGTAGGCGCTCCCACTTCGCTTATAGCATTATTATCAGCATAAGAAATAAAGTGCCTATTTAATTTGTTGTAGAGATGCTGCTCTTTCAAATCGAATCAAATCGTGCTGTATATCCATGCATGTAAACAAATAAATAAAATTGAGGTGACGGTTTTGACTGACAATATACTAATACGTCAATAAAAATGACAATCACTTGATTTTACACAGGGCAAAAAATAATATTAAATTAAAATAGACAGGGCAAAGAAAATCAGTTTATTTAAAGGGGAATTTAAATTACATTTTTTATTTTTATTTAGGCAAAACTAAAAAAATGAAAAACAGATTAAAATTAAGGGATTCGATGTTGGTTTTCAGTTTCTCAAAACAATTAGGTAATCGTTATGGAATTTATTCTATCATATTCGTTTAAGTATCGTCTACGATACTTGCATTGGCTTTCGGTTTTTTGTTTTTGTCTAATATACAGGGTTATTGGTAATTCACTGACGCTATGTTAACTGCAGGTTCTGTCCACCATCATGAACAGGGCCGTGAAGACGCCAGGTCTCAATTCTTAAAGTTGGTGCAAAGGGAATAATGATATTAGTATGTACTACCCCCCTAAATTCAAAAATCTTTCATTATAGGGGTTTTCTTTTAAACTAATCCTAAAAATGGCTCTGCCCTTAATCTGAATTATCAGTGGGTGTGTGTGTGTTGGCTGTCTCCCAGCCAGGCTAATGCCACTTAAATCATCTTGCGTAGATGTAAAAAAAGACAATGATGATGATGTGGATTTAAATACGAAAGGGGATCGGTATTAAGTAATTAATTAGGTTATAATAATTAATTAGGTAGGCGACTACAGGATATACACCGGGGGCGGGCAGCAGCGCCTACTCCAGAACAATTTTACCACCGAACCCGCATGCCCAGCGTGGGGACTATGAGCATTACCCCCCATGTGATAAAAGCCAATAGGGCGCTTATCCTGCGTCCAGTATGGACCAAAACAGGCTGTTAAAGTATAAGACGGTAACTACATATACTGTTAATCGCAGCGTCTCTGGAAGAGGAGCGCAAGCGGATCGAGCAGTTGACCGCGGGCTGGGACGACCCCACGCAGGTGAGCTGGGGCGAGGGCGAAGCCGCCGCCTCGCTGCCGCCGCCCGGGCCTCCGCCCACGCTCTACAAGTGCACCGCGCTCTACTCCTACCAGGTAAGAAGATGCAACAACACCACGACTTCCAACTTCTAAGAATTTACTCGCAACCTAGTACGGTTGTTGCGGTTTCAAGTCCCGGCAAGATCGTAAATTATTATTTTGAGCGTGCAAATATTCAATTAGTTCATATTTCATATCCGTTAGAATAATGAATAGGTACACGTGTAAACACTACCCTAGTAAATACCTACGCATCATCTTTGTGAATGTGCACCACGAATGTGGTTATACCTGCAGGCTCAGAACCCGGACGAGCTGTCGATCATCGAGAGCGAGCAGCTGGAGGTGGTCGGCGAGGGGGAGGGGGACGGCTGGCTGCGCGCGCGCAACTACCGCGGGGAGGAGGGGTACGTGCCGCACAACTACCTGGACGTGGACAAGGAGGACCAGGTGAGGAGCGACACACAACACACACACAATGTAGATAGATACATTATTTATTGCAAACTTATGAAACAATTAACAAACAATATAAAATAAAATTTAATTTTTTTTTTAACAATTCTTATCGTTCTCTACCAGACATTGTATTTTGTATTTGTATTTTCTTTATTAATCAAAACTTATTCTATTCTTATTTCTACGACACTTTAAACCATATAAAGTTGGTCTAGTGTCGACAGTTACAGCGTGATCCATCCAGATAGGATGCATTGTTATGTAGCTAATACAAATTACAAAATTCAAATCATTTATCTAATGTTATATCAAATAACTACTTAACTAATCTTACATCAAATACCTACTTAAATTACAAAAAATACCTTAGTACATATACCTACTTATAAATACTTTATAAATTTATCATCTTTATTTTATAAAGGAAAACAAGAGTGTGGTTAGTGACAGCAGGACAAATAGTGTTCCTTTGCCATATTATTATATTCTTGAATATTGGTAGTGTTTTGCACGCCTTAGGCTGCAGCCAAACGAGCGTAATTTTTTGAGTCGTGAGTTGCGTATCGGTCGCATAAATTCTGCCCAGCAGAAAATCTGTTGGGTTGCCAGACGGGCGCAATTTATACAGTTGCTTTTTGCGAGCAAAAAACGTGTCGACTCTCACACAATCTGTATCTGACTGACGCATTCCTCGCTCCCCTCACCCCCGCGACCACAATTCGGTTGGAACTATGCGTGTGAATCGGCAGATAACTAATTTTGCGTCGCCGTGTGAATCAAACAGGACTTTTCTATGAAACCAAATGCAGCAGAAATTACGCGACTGACAACTCAAAAAATTGCTGTGCAGTATTGTACTATGCAATGCACGTTTGTACACCTGACATAATAGATATGCGCGCTTGGATGAAATGCACAACGATTTTTTCGTAGAAAGGCCGCGTAATAAAATGGGAACAGACTTTTAGCACAAGGGTTATTGTAGAAAAACTATTGAAAGTATCTTTTATTAAATAATAAATTTTGAATAGCTAAACTTTATCGGTACGGGCTTTATTTTAGGGTTTTCTTTCTCCTCATATTATTTATTTTCGCCCAAATTTGGGGCAAAATCAGTGATCAAATACGGAAGTACGAACTTAGAAGCTTGTATATTTCAAATATATACTTTTTTACGGTTTTGGGTGTATACAAACATAGATAACGACGAGAAAATTGACACTATCCTTAGTTTTCGATGGTCAACATCAAACAGCGTAGAAGTTACCCTTCCACGTTTGTATGGAAAGATGAGCAACTCGTTTAGCCTTAAAGAAAACAAACGCGTTGTCAGGGTATAAGTTCTTAGTGTGTCAATGAAGTAACTGTCACAGGCCGCGGCGTCGGGCGCTCCCGGCCTCGTCGCGCAGATCTCTTTCTCGTCCGTGGACTACACTGTGGAGGGCGAGGACGCGGACGTGGTCCAGTCCCCGGACCAGATCTCGGTCATCTCGGCGCCCGTCGCCAAGCCGGAGACGCGGCCCGAGCTGAAGGTGCAGCACGCCACCTGCGGCTGGTGCTTCGCGATGTACGAGTACGACGCGACCGCGGATGATGAGCTCAACTTGGAGGAAGGACAGGTTAGTCGTCTTCTACCTTTTTAAAACTTTTTAAACTTTCGCGATTTGTTAACATAATTAATGGCTTAAGGCTTGGTAGGCCAGCAGAGGTCGCATTTTCGTGATTTTTAAAACTGTCTGACACTTGGAAAACAGTGTTTAAATTTCTGAAAAAAAGTTATAATATTTAGTCTTTTTCTAACGTTTTTTCAATACTATGACTAGCGAACTAAAATATCACACTTTTTTGTACTCAACTAAGGACAATTAATATTTCTTAACAAATTCGCAGAGTTTGACTTGATAAAATGATTTTCTTAATCACCATGTTTAAATAACTACAAAAACACGAGCGCGGCGGCTTGGCAGGCGCGCGTTTTCCCTTACGCCTACTGCTGCAGGACTACCTGGCCTTAATCGGGTATTTATCGCGTACCTTTTGTTATTATTAAACGTAGGGGAAATAATAACAAGGTACGCAATAAATACCCGATTTAACCATTTACTATGTTCTACCTTTTTAATTTATAAGTTCTTAGCAGCACTTTATAAATATAATAATAATAATAATAATAATTCATTTATTTCAGACTATAGAAAAGTTATAGATCTCATTTAATTTAGGGTAGTGTCCTTTTATTAGATAACAATGACGATCTTAACTGAACTTCTGATATATCTGACGGATTTATTAGATTTTTTTATGACGTTAGTGTGTATTTAACCGAAAAAATATAAACTAAGCAAGTTTAATGTTCGAAAAATATAAAACAAATTCAAATGCGTAAAATAAAACAAAATCGAGACGCGCAATAGAAATTCAGCTAAGATCAGAAAAAAAAATTGGTTGGCTGTAATGTCGGTATACGGGCGAAAGTTTTACGTGACAACGACTTTGAGTGGTAAAATAATTTTAATGTGAATATTCATTCGTATAGTAGGAAGAAGGATGAAATACGCGTGCCTTTCACTTTTTATGTCTGTCTCTCTCGCTCTTAGGCGGGCTAACCATGCCCGAGTGGAAGGGACGCGTGCCTCTCACTCGCTCTCATTGTGAGCGCATAACGTGAGCGGAGCGTAACGCAGTTTCTTGAAGTGTCACCCGGCAAACCAATTTATAAGACGTTATCACGTCAAAAACGAGCGACGCAATAGCAGTATGTATCTTTACCTACATGAACCGTTGGGCGCGCTTTTGGCCACTTCTATACAGATCTCTCTAGGAAACCCTTCCTATGTGAAATATACATAAGTAAATAATTCTGGACAATCCAATAACCAATGTATTTACTCAATACTCAATATATTTATTGTTGCCATTACATTGGTGAAATATGTAGGAACTAAAGTGAGTAGTATCTACTTGTCTAGTCTAAGTAAATAAAAATTATAAAGTTGATTAGTAAAAATAGTGCGTTATAACAGGACTTAGACAACACGTACTGTAACAAAAAAATAATTATGTAGGTACGCAAGCTTAGTTTTAAAAAACTTAATAATAATTTCGATTGTTGATAAAATAATACAGGTATTCAAATTAAATTTTGACATTTTTATTGTCATTTGCTGTGTGGTGCTGGCTTAGAATTTGCACCAGCCCAACTCTTTCCGCGGGTGTCGTAAGAGGTGATTTAGGGATATGCACCAGGGGCGGGCAGTAGCGCCTGTTGCAGAACAATTCTACCACCGATCTGCGATCGCCAACCCGCATGCCCAGCGTGGGGATTATGGGCATTACCCCCCGTGTGATAAAATCCAATAAGGAGCTTATTAGGGGGAGGCCTGCGTCCAGTAGTGGACCAATACTGGCTGTTGAGGTTGAGGTTATTGTGTCAGTTTGTCTATTTTGTCATTCGAAATTTCATTTACGTCATTATAGCATTTGTCAATTAATAATTGTTTTAATTTATTTGTGTATATGAATTCTGATTGAATGTCTTTCGTGTCCATTACGCATCCACACAACATCGTCTAGCCCCGAGCTAAGCAGAGCTTGTGTTATAGGTACACATATTAATAAATATTACTTATTAAAAAAAGGCCAAGGCGTGACTTCCCTTGTTATTCTATGTCAGTTTTGTAAATGAGTGAACAAATTAGGGCCCGAAAATAATGCTCTTTCTAGTTCTAATAGTGATTGTAATAAAAAATTCTTTCAACAATTATTTTCGGTAAAAAAGAATTAACGGAATAAAGAGAACGCGCTACGAGAAATAATAAGCTACAAAAGCGCTACGAGAAGCAAATTGCTACGAAAGCGCTACGAGAAGTAAATTGCTACGAAAGTGCTACGAGAAATTATGTGCTACAAATCGCTACGAACTGTTGTGTTAGTGCTACGAATGCGCTACAAGATAATTCATGTTTATTGTTAAAAAGATATTTTTTTTCTGATTAGCTGGTATCTTTTATCCGAATTATTAAAATATTAAATAAATCTTAGCACACAAGGCGTAGTATTACAAAAGAGGTAAATTGCGCTACAAAAATAGTGCTACTTTGCTTAAATTTAAATGAAATGTAAAATCATGAAATTTGAATGAATACAAAATACTGTACATTTTCTTGATCGTAAAAGCTTGAAATAACCTTCCATTTTCCTGTCACATAAAATAAAATGTTGTTGTTTGTTAAAATATGAGTTCAAAGAAAATGGTGTAGGTGCGATTGGCGGCAACTGCACCCCCGCCATATACAATAGGTTATATTGATACTCTGGTATTTTTATAACCTATTGTAAATGTTAACCCACTTTTCTCAAGAAACACGTGGAGATTTCTAGTTGTGTGAAATTAACATAAAATACTCAAGTCGCGCACTAAAAGCATTGTTAAAATATTTAAAAAACTAACACACGAGGCGTAGTATTACAATTTTTTTTCTCGCAGGAAGCGTTCACTGATAGATAGACTGCGTTTCATTTCAATTGACTAGGATTTTGTCAGATAAATATTTCGGAAATTAAATTTTATTTCCATTTCAGCGTAATAATTAACCCATAGAATTTCGTCTCAAATTATCAAAAACTAAATTGCAATAAGCCTCTACACGCACGTAATAAAAAATATAAAACAGATTTTACAAATCAGGGATAAGTTTTGCGTAGAACGGAACGTAATAGAGATGGACAAAATAAAAATGAACCAGGAAAATCAAATAATCAAAATTTTATTGAATGTTTTCGGTGTTTAGTTTCTCTTACACTTTGTTACTTCAAAATTTACGTGTAAATGTAGGTTGCTCAAAGACGGTGTCAATTGAGAACATTCAATAGATTGGGATGTGATTTCTTTCGTCCGAGTTTTAATTTTACCCTAAACAAGGCCTTTACGCCTACGTACTATATAGTTTTTCAGTGGCCTTGTTTAAGCCGTCCATGCTAATCCCGCGGGAGAAATTGTGGTCGTAGGTACAACTATATCCATGATACGCAAAGCTATGAATATACATTATTTTGAAAGGATTTATTTATTGTTTAGATAGTCCGCATAATTTCGCGGGAGGCGCACGGCTGCGACGACGGCTGGTGGACAGGCGAGGTGAACGGAGTCATCGGGAACTTCCCTTCGCTCATCGTCGAGGAGTGCGACGAGGTAAGATACTCGCCGCCGTACTTGTTCACTTTATATCAAAGATATATTCACGATAAAAAAAGGCCCTTTTTGTATGTCGAGTCGAGTTATAGTCGAAGCTAATCCTATTATTATACAAAACTACTCAATGGATCGAGCTACAGTTTCGCACACAAAGTTCCGGACCTGGAATAACATAAACGCTACAATTTATTCCGAAAAAAAGCGTCCGATGAACGCGTCCGCCCTTACTCATAAAGTTTTGATGAAGTAAGTGGAAGCTATGTCTTTGTTACACAAACAACAATAATTGGATAACTACTAGAATAGTCCTTTTAACTAAACGATAAGTGGCTGATTGGTCCCATTAACCCTTGCCCTTGTATTTTCTAGTAATAGGGGTGATCTATTGATTTAGCGGTGAATCAGTAATGTACATAACATTACTGATACGCTGCATTTGTCGGGAAATACACGATGTTAGTTTTACTACGACAGTCGCGCGAGTGCCACGCACGTCCTGCCGTACCTTTATTATTATTTAATACAGTAAATTTTTATTTAATAAGGCTTTGTCTAGTGCGGAGCCACTGCTAATATTCTGGTCTTTTTTTTTAATTTAAAGTCATTTACAACGGGATATTTACCATGACTTGAGTTTTGAGCTTTTAAAATATGCCGTTGGAAATGACTTAAATGTTAATTTTAAAAAATCTCAATTTGAATTTGGCCGAATATTAGGGGTTGGTGAATTCGCATATAGCTGAAAATTGGTATGAACGTTAGGGACACCATTATAAACAAAACGTGAAAAGTCGCCATCGATCACAAGTGTGCAAAAAAAATTAAAGCCAAAGTTTGCTAACATTGCTTTTTAGTTTTTTCAGTCAAAAGGTAAGTTTTATCCTAAAATACCGAGAATGAAATTATAGAGTATGCTATTTTCTACAAAAATGATCGTTACACTTTCTTTCTAAGAATTTACCATTTTTGAGATTATTCTTTATATTATTTTTTATTATTTATTATTCTTTATTATTATATATCTTTTTTATTATATATATATTTATTATTCTTTATTATTAGCTATTCTTCGTCCTAAAAGTAGCTCCAATTAACGTTTACTTATTCACTGACACTTAGTTAACTGTAGGTTTTGCCCATCATTACGATCACGTTTATGAAGTCGCCAGGTCTTCATTATTCAATAATCGTTTTTTATGGGGGCTTTATCTATACTTCTATACTAATATTATAGAGAGGAAAGATTTGATAGTTTGTTTGTATTGAACAGGCTCCGAAACTACTGCACCGATTTGAAAAATTTACCATTAGAAGCCCACATTATTCCTGATGAACATAGGCTACTTTTTATCGCGGGTAAATGCTTCATGCCTACGGGAAAACGGGTAATAGAACAACGGGTAAAGAATGCAGCTAGTTTGAAGCTAAAGTTATTCCTCAGCCCTGAATTAACAGTAAATATGGGAGATATGTCTTTAGTAATTCGTTGGGTTTCGGACAATCGTGTTTATATTCATTTTGTAGCAGAGATGATACACAAAAAAAAAACAAGAATTAATTACCGAGCGTCTTCACGAACGTGTTCGTGATAATAGGCAGAACCTGCAATCCACGCAGTGTCAGTGAATTACCAATAACCCGGTATTGTATTGACTACTGGTTAAAGGCTTGAAATTTGGATGGTGTGTTGTTCCTCTCATGGTGAAATTACTTTTGTTTCCATAAAAACCACGCATGCGAAGCCACGGGCTTGAACTAGTTTATAATATTAGTGTGATTATTTTCCCGTGTTTCATTTCATATTGAACTTGTATACCTTGTTACGCAAGGCCGATCTATGGAAAGTGCTGCGCTTGCACCGACCTTAATACTGCACGGACTTTGAGTGTTATGCTTTGTCGACGGCTCGTGTTAGTGACGTCAATCGCGATGTCTTCTTTTACCTAGATTATAAGGAATTACCCATTCTCGATTCACACTTCGAACGAGTCTCAACTCTGTAATTCTAGCTACTAAATTAGGGTTAAATATTAAAGTCTTTTTTTAAAAGCCACCCCGGAGCGTGACCTGCATAATTACCTCTGAAACAACCTTCACTGGAGCGGCTGGTAAATAATTCGGTGTTTCAGAACGGTGATCCTCTGGAGGCTGCGAAGATAGTGACGGAGTGGGAGGTAGACCCCAACGCTGTGGAGCCTGTCTTCTCCGCCACCACAGAGCAAACCGACGACGACAGTGAGTGCAACCTTATTCTTCACTCATGAGATTCTGGTGTGTGCAGTGCTCCGGGCCGGCGGAGTTAGTCGAAATCGATACCCACACTGTAAAAATTGGAGTAAAAAATATGTCGGCCACAAAAGATTTTGAAAAAGACGTCATATTCGTAATATTCGGCCTTGAGACTACCTAGAATAAACAATAATCAATTTATTGGTAAAAAGTATTACAGGCAAGTCAAATCACGAATTATAACATTAATATAAAGTTACAAAAAACAAAATAATGTCAATTAATAACGTAAAAACAAATTATATGTAAACACACAAAATAAAACATTAAAATCAATAAATTGGAAAGCTGATACTTCGCAGTTCCGTGAACTCTAAATATTCTATGGCCTTTACTTTGTTTTTAACAAAAATACATAAACCATGTCTTTCTAGATAGCTATACACTATCCGAACTCGATGAAGAATGTTTGTAAACAAACCAGGACACAAATAACTAAATCTCACTTGCTTGGCGTCAATTTTCAGATATAATTGCATAAATGCATATTTATTGAAGGAAATATTTCAAATCGACAAGTAATGTAAATTGCGTATAGACTTAGGTTATGTATGGGCGGGTTGTTAAAACATTCTACATCGACTTTGGCTAGTGTATATAAAATAATAATAAAATAAAATTAAATTAATTTCTGTAACAGTTTTACAATAATTATTACCGTAGTGGAGACCTTCATTTCAGTAAAATACTTATAAAGGTATCGCTCTTCTATAACAAACATTTCAGATTATTTATTAAATATTGAACAGAAACATAAAAAAGAAAAAGATAGTTATGAATGTACTTAATTTAAGTCTAGCTTAAAATATAATTAAGTCTATTATAAACTAACAATGTGTATAGATAGGTACTAATGTTTATCCGTAAATTAGATGTACTTCACCAGTGCTCGGTCAGGCCTAGCATGTCACAATCTAGCTCGTAGCTTTAAAACTTCTACTCGTTTAGTCTTTTATCGAGAAACGCTGTGCTTTGATGGCATATTACTAACGGCTTCGGTTGTGAGTTGTAGTTAGGGTCGTCATTGCCAGGCGCTGGCGTTGAAGCCAGCATCCGCTCCGGCATCCTGGAGGGGTATTTTAATTCATTCGATTCGTTTCCGAATCGAATCCGACGGATCTATAAAACGCGATTTAGATTTAGCCTCGGGTTGATGATCGTAAATTCGAAGCGAATCTGTTGACTGATGGCCATGTCAATGAGGAGGAGTTCCTTATTTCGATCATCAACCCGAGGCTAAATCAAAATAATGTTTTATAGACTTCGAGGTATTTTCTCATTGATTCGTTTCCGAATCGAATGAGAAAATACCCCGAAGGCATCATGAGTTTCCGATCGAACGCTGCGTTTCTCTACACAGTATTTAGTCAGTTAATACTGCGTATAGAAACGCAGCATTCGATCGTTATTACGATGTTGTTTTAAATGCTATGTACTTGCGTAGTGGTGGTGTCAGCTCAAAATTACCAGTCTTAAATATATTTCTTGCGCTCCGCGGCTTTGAGTTTGTTCGAAACGTTTCCCGTCCCCACCGTGATGGGACGTCTTATTTTCTTCTTATTGTTTCGGCTGACCACTTGCCACTGTGCATCAGCATAGTCATCATCAGTCGAGTTTGACGAGATATCAGCCCTATTCCTTGCTAGAGTTAGTTTCTCTACACTCGATACCGGACCCAAGTAATCAAGTCGAGGGTCTTTTTTTGGCGTGATCGGTGCGCGTTTCGCAGGCTTCGCAAGATCAGATAAAGTGATCGATGCCTCTGGACCAGCAGTGGGGACGGGTCGCTGCGGCGCGGCGGCTGTCGCTGCTCTCCTGGTACACGGGGCGTTAGACGTTGACAGGCGACTGTTGATGATTACACTTGGTGTCCTTAGCTCGGCTATGATCACAGATTGCTCCTTAATGCGAGTCTCTAAAGAGTCCACTTTGTTCACTAAAGTCACTATTGTTTTTTGCAATGCGCGTATCAAATTTTCTAGGGCATTCATGTCCATTAAAACTTTAAACGAAAGTTACGAAGCAGCTGTTGTCGCGGGTTGCGTAGACGGCTAGCACTACTGCTTTGTATAGGTGTTTCGGTCAACAATCTGTGCCATTCATATCAGTCTTGGTATAGACTCTATGAGGCAGCCAATAGTCTTTAAACCATACGAAATGTATTCCTTAGTTTTCTGTAGTGTAAAAAGTTTTGGGGTGGAAGCTTCGATTCTCTTAACTAATCCGTTTACTGCCCATTTTCCAAAGTTGCGACCCGCAGGGACGCGACGCCGTTGATAAATCGCACGTTCGCACACAACGTGGACATGTGCGTAATGGGCACTGAAAGTGTTAAAACCTAGAATGAATTGTAGTAAATAACTTTAAGTAATATCTGTGCCGAGACGTAATCACGCTCGGGCGGCTCACGTGAGGTGGGCCGTCTCTTTAGAAAGTGTAGGTAACTAATAATGCAGCAAGCACTTGGAAGATATTTATTGTTCCTACTTTATATTATAAGCAACTTTTTCGCAGCTTAGTTGATAAAGGTCTCGCATATTTCGACATTTTTTTTGTATAAGAAACCAATTCACTTAAAACTCTGATTCGTATTGGGGACTTACAATTACATCGCTTACGTAAAACATTGTTTGCTATGAACTTTATTTGCAAGTTATTAAGAAAGGTTCTCCAAATTACCGCGTTTGTTTTATACACATTATTAAACAGAAAATCGATGCATGCGCATAGAAAATGAAATATAGTATTACGTACAAGCAGAGCCGGTAGATCTTCTTCCTAAACTCTCAGCTGTAATTTTTGGGCTTTTCCATTCAATCTGTTATATCACAACATTTCCCGCGATGCGTTAAACGGGTTGAGCGCACAAAACAATCGCAGTAGTAACAAATCACGTCGAAGCCTCGCTACGTGACACTCGCTGGGGACTCGCCTCTGGCAATACACTTTGCGAAGGTGCGCTTCGCTTGCGCAGCGTAAACAAGCTTAGGTCGATTGAAATCTCCCTCCCGGTGGTGCACTTTATTAGGTAACTATCATGTGACCTGCTCTTGCAAATTGCCGGCGTCCGGAGTTTGCTTAGGGCCCGGGAGTACTTACTGCAATGTATTCTGTGATAAATCACGGCATACTGCACTAAGGGTTAGGGCACATTGGAAGCAAAGGTTTCAAGATTTTATGTAGCACTAACCCCCCTGACTCCACTATTTGAGAGCATCTGTCGAATGTACGAGTCTTTTTATTTATTAAATAATAATAATAACTATTCAGTGGTATTAAGTGAAAAGTTATTCTATGGTGTTCAAATCGCGTTAAGTTTAAAAATCTAAATAAACTTCTCCACCAGATACGATACCTACCAGCGATACCTACCAGAGTGCAATGAATGCAATGCAACCAGAAAACCAAATATATATTTTGACTTTAACATTTCCAGCTCTACCACTGGCAGAGCTAAGAATCCAAGCTACCATGCTTAACCAGCCATTTAACAAAGTAACAGAATCTCTGATGGAAAGGCACCCTATGGATACTAGCTCATGAATTGATTCCATTGGCTACTTCCCGCGTCAATTTGCAAATGAATTGCACAATCCAGTGACTGCAATATCTTAACATGCATACGCGGTGGTACAGTTGTGGACACTTGCGCTGACGCTAACTGTGATTTATGAGTCCGCAAACACCTCGTAAATAGATAGGTTTCAAATGTGTAGTAGAAATGTTTTTAAGATCTACAAATATTTCGGTCTTCCTTCCTTTATTAGGTATTAGTATTATTGCACGGGTATTTATCGCGTTTATTTACCGAATTAAAACGAATATTAAGGTTTTCAGATCGCGTAAGTTTGAAAATATTTATTCCTTCCTTAAGGCCAGGTAGTCCTGCAGCAGCAGGCGTAAGGGAAAATGCGCGCCTACCAAGCCGCCGCGCTCGTATTTTTTATAGTTATTTAAACATGGTGATTAAGAAAAACATTTAATCAAGTCAAACTCTGCGAATTAGTATAGAAATATTAAATGTCCTTAGTTGAGTACAAAAAAAAGTGTGATATCAGTAGTTCGCTAGTCATAGTATTGAAAAAACGTTAGAAAAAGGGGTAACTTTGGGATTATTTTCTATCGAGTGAAGTTCTATCGAGTTTACTAGATCTTGTAACTGAATGCGACTTTGACTAGACTAGATCCTTTAAAAACTACTTTCTAATTCTCAGATCGTTTTAAAAATCACAAAAATGCGGCCTCTGCTGGCCTACCAAGCCTTGAATACTTCTTGGAAAAAGTAAACTATTGCAAAGAGGTTTAAAGAATGGAATATTTCTTGTAAACAGTAGATATAATTTAATATTCTAGGCTCGTTCCTGACCTAACGTCAATAGAAAGCGAAGACAACAAACAATACCATCTAATCATGAAATGAAAACCTGACGCGAGGAACGCCCATTCCTTGTCAGCCCCTTCACTTTCAGACACCCTCAAATGTAAATTTATTATGAGCTTTATACGACCTTTGACTCTAAATCGAACTAAAGTTAAGGATGTACAGTTCAGCAGTTGCAATCGCCAGTCGCTTAGCGTTCATCGTGTGCAGTACAGTGATATGTGCTGCGGGTCTTGCACGTGAAATTAAAATCAGGTTGCGTTAATGTAAGCGAAAATCTACTGTCACCATGACATGTCTACCATGTGTACGACCATTTCAGAGGACCTCGACACTACTTTCTTCAACACTTAAAAAATACATTTTCATGTTTTGGAGAATTAAAATAGGCCTCCAGGTCACAGATAAGGATGATTTTGTACAAATTCATAGTTAGCTACCTAACACTATTTATTCATCTTCATAGTTAACCCTATCGTACATCCTTCAACCGTTTCATAGAACATTTGGTGGTTGGGTCTGGTATTGGTCTGTGTGTGTCAGTGTCAATGGAGAGTAACAACGAGAAGACCGGCGCGCCGCCGTCGGTGCCGCCGCCGCCGCCGCCGCCCGGCGTGGAGGAGGCGCTGGACAGCCAGTCGGATAGCAGCTTCAACATGGAGCTCAGCCGCAACCACCACGACCAGTACGACGCGCAGTTTGTATATGCGCACTCCACCACCCCGCCGGTCATCGGGCCCCCGGCTGTTACTATCATTGGTGAGTTTTATCTCGTTATCATCCCATTTGCATGTTTTCAGTTCATCGATTATTTTGTATCTGTGTCATCGCAGCGGGCGGACGTCCGCCAGCGACGCGGAGGTTGCGGATGCGACTGGTTGAGGATGCGGTTTTCTAGTTTCTTGAGGCGGAAATCGAATCCGCATCCGACATCCGCCTGCGACGCGAGAGGTTGCGGATGCGAGTGGTTGAGGATGCGGTTTTCTAGTTTCTTGAGGCGGAAATCGAATCCGCATCCGACATCCGCCTGCGACGCGAGAGGTTGCGGATGCGAGTGGTTGAGGATGCGGTTTTCTAGTTTCTTGAGGCGGAAATCGAATCCGCATCCGAGATCCGCCTGCGACGCGAGAGGTTGCGGATTCGATTTCCGGCTCAAGACATGTGTTGGTTCGATCTGCAGATAGTTGTTCCCACCCGGACTAACTAACTGTCTCTATACTCTGAATGTTTTCTATTTATTATAAAAAAAATCATTCATGTTGCTTAATTTTATTCACGTTTCCCAGGTTCTGAAGTATGCAGATACGTTACAACCGGATAGATAGGAAATGACTGTAATTCACGCGCTAGAGTAAACCATTTCTTGAAAATCTAAATCGAATACCATTTATTTGGGCTTTAAAAAAAGAACTTAGAGTAGTCAAATTGTTAAGTACAAACAAATAAGATATATCGTGTTCGTATTCGCTTCATGAAAATGAAGCGTAACGCTTCATTTTCAATGCGCTTGTTGCGTTGAATAACGGAGGGTTTCCCAGTGTCCCCCTCTCCACTATAAAGCTTTTTAGTTCTCGCGCGTGGGCTACCAATTAAATGCACCTCTAATGTTTCTGTACTTTCTCGTTTCCTTTTGTTCTCATCTCACCCTTCATTTTATTATTTTTATTGTTTTTATTAAATAGAAATCGAAGATTTATTTACTATTTTAAGGATGGTGTTTTACGAAAGAAAATATGATAATTAGCAGCTTCAAAATGTCTTAATTTTTTATCGTTTTTAATGAATAGAAATCGAAGATTTTGTTTACGATTTCAGGGTGGTATTTTACGAAAGAAAATCTGATAATTACCAACCTCAAATTGTTAAAATGTATGAAAAGTTCTGTCATAAACCTCAATGACGTTTTTGACAGAACTTTACAAATTACTTTTAAAATAATGTTTCTGTGGTTTTCTAGTTTGTAAAAAATATGGTACTAGGTACCTAATATTTTTTTCCCTCTAATAAAATAATAATTAATAATTTAGGACCTACTTTAAAAAAGTCAACTAGCCTATTCCTAGCATAACATAGATATGTCAGTCAGATTTTCAATCAATGCATAAAAAAGTTATTTCAAATGAAAACGTGCATCCTTTGAGCAGATCAGAGCTATTAGCGAAGGCGGGATGAAAATACAGAGTGATGGTTAGAACAGACCATTTAGAACCATTTGAGCCACGGTTGTCTACGATGAAATGTCACTATTGATTGTTGATTTTGGGAAGAAAAACCTTAATTCAACAGTTAATTAATATAAATTAATTAGAACAAGTATTTACAATTGAAACAATTGAGCTACCTGCAGAATTATGCAAACAATCTACAGGTAACTCATCTGATTCATTTAATCCCCCCGAGACGCTGGCTGCAGTTAATTTAGTTAATCAACTTTTATATGATATTTTTTTCACGCAGTCGATGAGATCGTCTCCGATATGAATCACGAAGATCCTGAGGTTTGTTTGCATTTTCGTTGATTAGACATAAAATAGGCTAGTTTCCTATAAAATTTAAATAGTCTGTCAGTTAGATTATCAGAACATATTGGACACGTATTTTTTCTTTTGTCGATACGTAAAAAGGGCAGAAGCCTTTATTCACAAAAAAAATTACAATAAAATAATAAAAATAAATTAGAACTAGTGTTTACAATTGAAACAATTAAATAAATAATAAATAATGCGTGGTGTGACGTCACTAGCCCACTAGTTAGATTGACAAAAGAAAAAATATGTGTCCAATATCTTCTGATAATCCTACTGTTGGACTAAATAGAATATTTATTTTTTATAATCAAGACACTTGCCTAATATAAACGCTTACATTATGGAATGGTTTCGCCATGCTGGCCAGTACCTTGCTACCTACCTACTGTGTATGCATTTATATATTTCGTAGTTTAGCTTCTTATCTAGAGTAATTCTTACTCACTAGATTACTTACTGCTAGCCTTTGATCTTTTTTAGAAAATTTACATCGTTTAATTTATTTTTACAAGCTTTTATTTAACTTGCCTTGTTGAACTGAATTTTAGACCTATTTCTGAAATCTGAAAATTTGCATACATATGTAAGTTCGGTGGCACTGCAATGTTATGGTACCATCGAGCTGGTCTGATGATGGAGACGGAAGGTGGGCATAAGAACTCCTAAGCCAACGACGTAAACCCCGTTGAGTTTGGGTATGTTGGCTTTGTTTTGCCAAGCACTTTGGTCCTAGATGGTTCTGATGATGAAGCCGGAAGGAGGACATAGGACCTACTAAAGGAAACGACGTAACCTCATCGAGTTTAGGCTCGATGGTTTTCTTTTTCCAAGCACTAGTTCTTAATAAGTATTTTTAAATTTGAAAACTTTGTTTCATAGGCCAATGGCAATGGCTTCTCGTAGTTTGATTATTTTTTTAAGTTGTAAGTATATTTTACTATTCAGTCTGCTACAATTTTTGAATGGCTTCTGAATTCTTTATTATTCTGGCTGTTCTTTTACCTACAGGGTGTTCCATAAAGTGACGTTATCATGACAGTACCTACGTGTAGAAAAGATTAATTGAAAATTTCCCAAAATTTTAAACTTTCGCCCTGCAACAATTCGCCGTTTAATTATTTTAAATGTGTTTTTAATGACGTTGAACAAGAACTTTTTGTACAATAGTGTTTTAGTTCCGGTGCTTAGCCGTTGCTGCCTGATCAGGTGCGAAGTTAATTTTCAAAGTTCAAAGGGCTGTATTCTTTAACGGGGTTTTATCGTCATTTATTCAACGACGGAATCTGAGTTTTGTTTATACCGCATCTATAGCTGAAAATTATGTCAACGAATCCGAACAAAAAAGATGCTTGGAGTTGAGATGAAGATGTTTACAATGTTTTCAATATTTATGAAAAAAAAAACAATGTTGACAATATTTATTGAAGAAAGGATTTCAAATCGACAAGTACTCGCACCTTACATTTTGTGTAAAAATAAACAAAAGTAACTTTTAGGTGCTGCGGGATTGTTCATCTAATAATCAGATTAAACTCGATTTAAAGTCTGTTGTAGGATGCGGTCGGCTCCAAATTGTATGGGTTGGACCATAGATCTGAGTAAAATCTGTAGATAAAGTACGGTCTCCCAGCGTTTACACAACAACTGGCCTGTGTTACAACTACACACAAACACTCGCTCACAGTTACATTTCCAATCTAGTGCAATAATTCTAATGAACAAACACGATGTAATTGGTGCAGTCTTTTAGTCAATAAATCACACTAAATTTTATTTATTTATTTATTTATTTATTAAGTAATTATTTACATTGTCATTACAGTGAAGCACCAAATCGACAAAGAAATATAAAAGAGATACATTGAGAAAAACACACATAAGTAAAATTACACCAACAAGCTACTAACTATTACATAATTCTATTTTAAATATTCCTATGCGTCCTATCCAAAAAAATTAAAACCGCATCCCTGAATTTTGGCAAGGACATAGAGAATAAATCACACTAAATTAGGTACGTCGTAGAAAGCACGCGTACGCGTACACGGTCCGACAGAGATGGGTGGATCTAATTGAGCTACTTTCGAGAAGCTAGTAAGGTATCTCATCTCCCCCTTTTCACTTAGATCGATGGGTGTGACCCATACTATTTGGAGCGCCTGTGGTTTGTTTCCGATTTGTCGACACTACACTTTATGGAACACGCTGTCTAGTATCTCCCAGACAGTCGCGGCCGGTGGTGGCGTTCAGTTCACGTTGTTTTGTATCTTGCTAATCGCACTGGCCGGTACCGCAGGCCGCGGCCGTCTGGGAGACTTCATTCAGCATGTTGGTAGTGGCTTTCGAATGTACTTATAAAATTTTTCTTTTATAGAGAGTTTACGATCTGGATTTTTACCACCGTAGCATTTACGTATGCGTAAGTGGTTTTTTTAGGTCTTAGGCCAAGCCGCACCTCGACTTTCATTTTTCAAAATTTATACATATACCTTTGTTCCGCTTCCATAAGGATTGTTAAATTTCAGGCAAATACGTTTATATTGGTGCAGTGAGTTGTCAAACTATACAAATATGTCAAATCTACGATTAGATTATATTTAGCAATCCTAAGGCAAGCCACACAAACCACCAAATCTACAAAAAGGTAAAAGATGAAATTAAAATCAGTTACAATCATTGTATTTTTGATGTTATTACTGTCATAACATTATTATTTCAGCGCCGTAACTGTCCCACTCCTGGGCAGATACTCATTTTACCTTCCACTAATCGGGACATATTCATGTCATAGTAGGTACTTAAATGTTAAAGTAATTTTTATTCACATACACTTCAAATAATATGTATTTTTCCGGAAGCCCAAATATATATAAACAAATTGGCATATTAAATAAAAGCCATCCCGCACAGCACTTGCGAGTTATCGTGTCACCCATCTCAACAACAAACATTAACGAACAATTCAATCCACAGGACGACGAGGTACCCCCGCCTAAATCGGCTCCCCCCAAGATCATCGAGACCAAAACGGTCCCCGCCAAGGGCAAAGAGGTGAAGGTTGCCAAAGCAACGGAGGACGCTCTGGGGGTCGCGCAGATAGTGATCACCGCTGCCACGCCACAGGTAGAGGAGCCCGAGCAACCGTTCCCTCCGACCGAGGAGAAGGAGGAATGCGAGGAGGAGGACTCCTCCCTGTCCTCCCAGACGGCGGAGAGCGTGCGCCCGGCGGACGGGTCCACGGAGGACGAGGCAGAGTCCGCGCCGGCCACGCCGGGCGCGCCGCGCGCCGGCCGCGCCTCCATCCCCGACGAGCTCGAACCCGCTCAGCTCGCGCGCCTCACCGACCTCAAAGAATCCAACGCATAACTCTTCACTACACAACCATACAACCTGCCTATTTAAAGAATACCATTTGCACATCCCACACGCTGTGCCGCTGACATCGGATCCGAACGGGACACTGTGAGAGGTGGCGTCATTCTCGATCACATTCTTTATGTACGCAGGTTATTTAAAGCTGGCGCGACTTACTTAGAAATGACTACGTTGTCGTCGTCGCAAATCTGTCGGCAATAGTTTTTAAAGGCAAAAAAACAGTCGCGCCGACTTTGGTTGCACACATAACCCACCGGTAGGATCAGGTTGCTCTACCACCGTCCGCCTCTTCACGCACTTGCTCAGGAGTCTTAACCCTGAACAGAACCCTGAACAGAACCCTACCCATTGTTCTTGCTGTTTTCAAAATTAAACTATGCCCCAATAACAGGGATACATTGAACTTTAAATATTACACATATTATAGTTAACTATTATACTTCATTGTATAGCTTTCTTTGGCAGGGTTCTTATAATATATTCTAGTACTCCCTTTTCCCCAAAGTTATCGTTACGTTACGTTTGAAAGCTCTGATTGAGGAGAAGAGATACAAACATGCCCCACTGCTGAAAGACCCCAACTTCTGAAAATAGCTATCAAGTTCTTTTAGGCTGATTAATAAGGCCTGGGGATTTAGCCCAACACGTTTTGTATCATGGGATACTGGTGTGAGATATTTTAAAAAGATTTCATGTACCAAATATTTGTGCATTAATGTGAGCTTATCTCTTAAGAGTACACATGTCGCCTGTCACGTCGGTGGGTTACGTCAGTGACCGTCTCCTTCCCTATACCTTAAGCCTTGAGGCCTTGAAGCTTAAGGTATTGTTGGGCTTAGTTCGTGATCCTAATTTCCCTACACCTCATAAGTCACTAATGTATTAACCTATGCTTCGCAAACTATACTTTTCGATCCCTATTGAGTAGTCTACCTGCATAATTATAATGTGTTCTGTATGTTGGTTGATGTTATTCTTAGTATCTTTGTACTAAATGTGTGTGTAGGGAATCGGTCTTAAATCAATGTAGATTGTATTGTATATAACTATATTATACTAATAATAGTAAACACGTTCTTGTAATACGGCATTGCTAACCGGCCGTGAAGAAGGCGTGGATAGAGGCGTTTGTTAGATCGCCACTTGTTGGCTGATCGACGGCTCCGTGTGCCTGCTAAGTATTACTAGACAGCGTGGCTTTTGGTAAAAAGTAAAGATTGCAAGAAGACAAACAGAGTTAGTATGAATAAAATTTGTTCCGTCTGATTCGCCAAATGGACAATTTTGAGACAATAATCGTGCTTAGAGACAGTTTATCAGCCAGCAACCGGCGCAGCGCGGGGGGTAATGAAGACGTAGATTTTTCACATTGAATTTTACACCGTGTCCTTATCTATTGACAAGTTTTTTCCAAGGTATCACACACACGTAGCTTATACAGGGCGGTGGGAAAGTTCAGTGTAAGAAACTAGCTGAAGAAATAAACAGGGTGTTACTAGCTTCTCTGCACATTTTGGAAACTCATCTGTCCTTGCCTTTCCTATCAGATATGTTTTTCCGGTAGATATGTACCTATGTTCGCTAAATAGCGCTGATACCTAATGTAAATGAGTTGATGTAGTTATTCGTGGTAGATGTGTTGTTTTGATCGAAAGGCGCCGGCGCATGCTATCTCGCGTCAGGTTTGAAACCGCGCCGGGCCCTAGCGTTGGTCTTGAATTCTAGATGTTTTAACTTATCAATGTAGGTACAATACAGTTAATGTTACACAAATAAGTACTATAATCACTTTATCTATTCAATGTTACTATTCAAATATTATAAATGGTTGTAGACAAAGTTGTTAGTTAATCAAAATATTATGAATGGTAGTAGACAAAGTTATTTGATCACGTTATTTATCAGTATTTATCAGTGTTTAGCCGTTTGAATTATAACATGTTATGCAGATTTTATCACTATAATAGTTATTAATGACAACACGAAACATACCAATGAATAAACTTGAAATAGTTTCGAGATAGTGATGTTTTAAAGCATAGTTGAGAGGATTGTAGCACTCTGTAGTACCTATTATATTAACTATTCAGTCATTCATTACATTACAAATAGCACCGTAATGTCTAACTTTATAAAACTTATTGTACCCTATTAATAACTAAGTACCTATATTAAGTGTTACGTTTTGATTTAGATGAATCTGTTTTGTTTTTTAGAATATTTTAGCTGGGCTTTTAGTTTTGCTGCAACTAGTAGCTAGGTAGTATTTAGGTACTCTTTAAGTATAGGGAAGCTCTTATTTTTGTGAAAGGCCGATTAAAATATTACCTATGACAGAGACGTAACGTGTTAATAACGATTTAGTATGGTATGGTCGACCTAACATCAAAATTATTAAGACACTAGCTTTTCGAGTTCTTCGTAAACTGAACTTTATTGACGAGGCTTTTAGTGACTGTTTTTAGCTTTAGATTATTTACTGTACCCAGCGTTTGAAAATATGTTTAAGAAAATATATTATTATCTTACCCAACATTAGCCGGTTATGTTAAATGAAACAAGTGTACTATCGTAAAGTAGCGGCCCGTGCCGTATGCAGTATTACATTCGTATCGATAAGTTTTAATCGATTGGCATTGTGTAAATTTTGAGACTGAAAATGAATATATTTTGTTCATCTTTTTATTTTGGTAGGAACTTATAATACTTACTTCATTGGCACATACTAAATTGTGTTCTAAGAATTCAAAACGAGATAAAATAATTTAAATATTAGGTACCTTGATTTGATAATTATTTTTAGTTAAACTCTTGTTAAAATGTTGGCTAAAGTAAAAATTGTGCGAAAGATCGAAAATCTATCAGACAATGTTCCGAAAACTTTCTTTACCGTGTCTGATATACCTAAATATTGCATACGGTACAAAAATGTAAACGTTTTTAGGCGACTACGGTCACATTTTCGACGTAGGTAAGATTGCTTTGTTCCCACCAACGCCTATTCAAACTGCAAATAAACTTTCTCAAATAAAATTGCGTTTCTTTTCAACCTTCCCTAATGAATTTAACAAAGAACATAGGAACTAAACATAGATTTAAGTAATTCTACTTACATCGATGGAACTAAAAGGATTATTTGTTTATGCAATAAAGTGTTTTTACTATTAGGTAGGTACCTACATAAGTACCTACCACAGCGAACAAAACTACCTATGTATTTACGACTTTATGGCTACACTTTATGACAAAACTTATAGGCAGCCACGTGGTATTCAAATCAGACCATTATGGTCAATGTTAATTTTAGTTAGGTACCTATATGTAATATGAATGATCGGAGTCTCTCTAAAGGATAGGATTCGTAACGAATACATCCGACTGAGAACCAAAGTTATCGACATAGCTCAAAGAATTAGCAAGCTGAAGTGGCAGTGGGCCGGCCATATCTTGCGAAGAACCGACAACCGCTGGGGTAAACGTGTTTTTGATTGGAGACCGCGACTCGGCAAACGTAGTGTAGGACGCCCTCCGGCCAGGTGGGATGACGATCTACGAAAGGCTGCAGTGCAGGCAGATGCTGGATGCGGCAAGCTGAATGGCGCTATGGTGCGCATTTGGGGAGGTCTATGCATTGGAAGAATATAGGCTGATGATGATGAATGATAGAACCAAGACAGGGAAATATAGCTACCTACAGGCCTATCACAGAGAGCCGTGTTAGGAATTTTCAAACTAATAATAATAATACCTGATAATGCTGAACAATCCAGCATCATCTTAAATCATCCACCCCCAAGCTTAGCAAGCAGAGCTTGTGTTTTCGGCACTAATATATGACTAATATAGTACCTACCTAATACCACAGATATTATAATACTATACTAGTACTAATACCTATAAAAGGTACATTATACAGATAGATATTTTAATAGACATAGAAAATATCCAGAACACCCGGAATAAATATCGTACATACATTTGTGCCAAGACGGGAATCGAACCCGCAACCTCCTGCGCCACATAGGTCGTCAAAAAGTAAAGTGGTAAAACTATACGTACCTAACTACCTAGTTAAATACTATTTTGTTCTGATGACTCTCATGATTTACCAAACTTTTTTAGTAATAATAATCTGAAAGTCTGTCTTTTAAAGCCGCCACACACAGAAACCGTGGCCGGGCCGGAGGCGAAGGCGTGCGGGTTGTATCATACGAATTTATATGAGAGACTACACACGCGCCGCGCGGCGGTGTACCTATAGGTATGTAGTCTCTCATAAAAATTCACGCATTACAACTCGCACGCCTTCGCCTCCGACCCGGCCACGGTTTCGGTGTTTGACGTCTTTTACGCCTAAACGGCTGAATAAAATGAACGGATCTTGATGGGCGTGGAGATAGGTACTTAGATGTTATCCCAGGGACGGACACAGGTTACGTTTTGCCTCAAAGTTTAATCTTAAATAATGGGGTAAACTATTTCATCATCAATACCTAACAACCTTTCTAAAATAGACAATGAGGGGTTTTCGGTTTGCATTTTTATGAAGAGAAAAAATTGTACTAAATATCTCGATAGGTAGCAGGGCCGTCGATTGGCAATTTGAGTATATCAATGTCAAATGAAAGGAAAACAAAAACAACAAAAAAATATTCTAAATTGGAAGCACAAACTAGAAACTTGAAAAAGTTGGTTTTCCTTTCATTTGACATTGATATACTCTAATTGCCAATTGAGACACTGCCATCTATCGAGGAATATGGAACTAACTTTTTTTTTCTTAATGTAAACCGAAAACCCCTCATTAAACTAATCCACCTACTGTCATTGTCAAATCAATACCCATATTATGTCACTGTCACATCCGCCAATATGTAATGTCCTCAGTAATGTCAGAACACATGAACACAATGTAAACATACATGTAAACAATTCAATTACGAAATGAAAATGTAAAATTTATTTTAGCATATTCATATGGCATGTAAAGTCAGTATGAACTGCAGGAACATTCTCATCAGCACACAAACACCCACTGATGAACATGACTCCCCCAAACGAGGTTTTGTTATACGTCAAGTGCCAACCTATAGGTCAATCGAAGTTGAAAAAACAAACCTCAACCTGAACAGCCGTATTGGTCCACTGTTGGACGCAGGTCCCCCCTGATAAGCGCCTTATTAGCTTTCATCTCATGGTACTACCACAGATATTATAATACTATACTAGTACTACTATACTACTGCCCATAATCCCTCGCTGGGCATGCGGATTGGGGAACGCAGTTAGGGGGTGGAACTGATGCAGCGCTGCTGCCCGCCCCCGGTGGATATCCCTTAGTCGTCTCTTCCGACACCCGCGGGAAGAGGTGGTGCAAATTCTGCAAAGTCAAATTTTTGACAAACGGCGACAAAAAAACTAAGCTCTCTAAAAACTACAGCATTCTGTAGCCTAGAAGTCTAGCTTCACCAACATGACATGAATGTCCATTTATAAGTGAGAGCTATCAGAGAACAATGGAGCCTACTTCGTTTATACCTATGTGCATTCAGAAAATGGAAGAAAATGATCCTATGGCTACTCCCATTACCAAAGAAGTTTCATTATTTTGACATGCCCATTGTTGGTGAACTTACCTACTAAATTGACTGACCATTTTATGTGACTAAAGCTATTATGTGATGATGAATAACCTACCTTTGTTTTTTTTGCAGTTTTGCTTAGGTAAATGTGCTAATAAAATGTGCAGTACTAATATGAATGCTTTTTATTAAATAAGGAACGGTGACCCAGATAAAATGTGGGCCGCAGCCCTGCAAGTTAGAAAACTACAACTAGCTAGGTTAAAAAGAAATATTATTAAGAAATTCTGGTCAGTCTACTAAACAGCCACTACAAGGGTCAGGCAATAGGGTCGTTTTAGTTTTAGATCATTGATAGCGCTGCAGGATTCCTTACCTTTAATGTTACTGGCAAAGAGAATTAAAACACTGTTATATTTAGGTCCTGGTAATTCACTGATAAGAGAAGGGTCTTTATGTAAAGTCTATTGCAAGCTCTCAGGTTTTGTAGTCTGGTATAAACTTTAGGAGGTTTGGATTTTTCTTAACACATATCAACATGACCCTATTTATGTCCACTGCTGGACATAGGACTCCCCTAATGAACGCCATACCGCAAATACTAGTAAGTAATTTTAATAGGTATATTCCGGAGAGTGTTAATATGTTTTCACTAATAAACTTAAAAACCCTTCCGACTGGTATTGATATGGATAAGTTGAGCTACCTGTAGATTGTTTGCAATAGTCTGCAGTTAATCAGTTCAAATACTTGTTCTAATTTATTTCTTTATTTGAATGTAATTTTCATTGTGAATAAAGGTTTAAAAAAAATCTCAATTGTCCCACGCCGGGAATTCTGCGTTTCAGAACACCGCTACGCCACAGAAGTCGGCGATTAATTTTTAAGCCTATTGCCTGCGGTGGACACGTCCAACACGCTCCGGCTATAAAACGGAAGAACCCGAATATACTGCTTGCTGAGCTCAACTCCTCGATAGGTAGATAAGTCCCTCCCCGCACCCCGGAGTTTCCCCTCAGTCGTCGGCTTAGCGCTGAACACGACCACGTCCCCTCGGCATCGAAACGCTAAAACCCGACTTTAATGTCGCGTGCCAGCAGCCCGTACCCCTGTTGTTTCAATGGAAACGTCCAAATGTTATTTCTATCACCTGGGAATTGATTTATGGGATAAAAAGTAGACTATGTGTTATTGTTACTTGTTATCTAGACCTACACCCAAGCGTTCCAGTAGAGAATGGTTATCTTGTCTAGATCTTTCCTTCACTTAGCAAAGGATAAATCAGGTAGGTATTAACAAAGAAAAGCCTTTTAATCAAATTATTTATTTATTATTCAAGCAACTTGTAGTAAGTACAATTATTAGTATTGCATATAAAACTACTACATACTAAAATGTATTGTTATGGAATAAACGTATTTCATTTAATAATATGGGCAGAAGACAGATATAATAGGTATGACTCAATTATTAAATCTAAGATGCTCACAGCTCCATGTGTGCGAGGTAAGAAGCACAAAGCATCTCCTCACAGTGCATGAGGTGGGGAACATGCCCTACAGTGTTGCCAGCCAGTTGCTTTCCTGACCTTTGAGCTCAACCTGGAAGGTCACCAACAAAAAAACAGGGAGATCATGTCTCCGAACTAGCCCTAACATTTAGTAATACATTCTGTACAGAAATAGATATAGAGCCATTAAAATACTTAGCTATTACTAATTTACAATATGTATCAAGTATAAATTAATATTACATTAAAAACAGTACCCGTGATGTTATTGTAAATACAAACGACTTATTACTTATTTACAATGAGGAATTAAGTAAATGATTTATAATATTGCACTAAAAGCACTACCCATAGCGTTATTGTAAGTCCGTACTGCTAATTATTAATTTACAATAAGTATCAAGTAATTAATTCATAATGTTGCAAATTATACATACTCGTGGTATTTTTATATACTTTAACTACTAATTCTTAATTTACAATACGTAACAAAGTATAAATTCATAATATTGCATTAAAAACAATACCCGTGTTATTGTCAATCCGAACTAAGTGAATAACTAGTTAAATTGAGACAGAAACAAAAGTAGATAACCTTATATTCTATGTTTATTCACAGAGGTAGTTTGTTTCCGTTCGTAAAGGCCGCTCTTGAATGCCGATAGTTTGTGATTATACATGTTAATAAACTAGAACTTAACAAATTTACACTAACATTAGTTACATAATTATATTAGCATCAGAAAAGTACAGAAATCTTGTCCTACAATACAATCGGACGATTAGAAATAAATTAACTTTGATTAATTGTCGTTGACGGAAGTATTTATACACTGTTAATTGACAAAGCTGCTGATCAGAATTGTGGTACATAGTCGCAAAGCCAAGAAACAAAGAAGAAGATCGTCGGTGTACCTTCCAGAGAACACATGCGTAATTAGGGTAACATCACACGTCATCTTCCGCGGTGACTTGCGGGAAACCATCGGCTTTATACTGATAGTAGATCTTGTTGAACATATCGCGACAGTTCATTTTGATTTTCATTTTCGAGCACAGTAAAAATACACCAGATAACTTTCTATGTAGCGAGTAGATCTCCTCCGGCGGAGGGCAGAGCCGGTAGTTGATGATGGTGGGCACTAGGGCTTGTATCCGGCGCGTCGTCTTCTGGGTTCCGAAGTCGAATTCACCGTCCTGCGTGAAGACTTCGCCCATGATCATCACTGTGTCTACGTGCGTTTGCTCCATCAACTGTCAAACAAAACGTCAATTACATACTGAGACCTTGTGTTATGGGTATTAGATAACTGACATACATAATACAATACACTACATAGATAGATATTTTTTATCATACATAGAAAAACATCCAGACACCCTGAAAAAATATCCGCAGATCGTACAAACATTTGTCCCGATGCGGGAAATGAACCCGCAACCTCCTGCTTCGCAGGCGGACCTTCGCCAGCTGCGTCATTGAGGTCGTCAAAAGGTCGGTATAAGTAGTGGGGTCAATTTTTCGCCGCAACCGAAATGGCCATGTAGACCGTAAGATTATTAATAAAGCATAACAACTTTAATATGCATAATACCATATTTTATACTATAATATGTGAATGTAGAAGTGTGGTTGTAGCTCCCTCTGTCTGTTATTTTTCATCAGGTACTACGGCTGAACGGATCTTACTGAAACTTGGCAAGGATAATGGATAGTATTATGTGGGAGGAAAACATACTACCTTTAGTCTTAGAAATTAATTCAAATCAAAAAAGTTGAGAAGCTACAACATTAGTTTATACGATGTATTTTTCAGTTTTAAGACTAACGCAAATCAGATTCGAGCCAGTCTAAAATGCTTAAGCGAATTGAGATGTGCTTAAATAGCGTTTGAGTATTTGGGGGTAAAGGAGGGCAAATTCTACACTTACTTTAGATTCGTAACCGCTCAAAAACTTCATTTCCTTGGACATCCTTAGTATCGCGTCACGGTCGCACTCAGACGCTGCCTTGATAATCTCGATGTACTGGTCCATGAACTCCTTGGAGTACTCGCGGGTGGCGCCAAAGTCAAGTAGAATCACCTAGAATAATAATACAGGTATTGGTGTCAATTCAAATGTCACCAAAACGAAACTAACTGAGATATTTATAATTCTAAGAGTAGTATTCTCATTCTCAAGTGGGGGAAGTGGTATATGTATTTACAGCTAGCATGGGAATGTATTGTGCATTGTACCCCTGCTTTACCAGGACCTAACCAGCCCATGAAGTACTGGAACAGAACTTTTGGTGATGGACAGCTTCATTTCAGATTTTCTGTAAGTGTGGACGGGCTTGATGCCTCTATGAGACTCTTTGATCACGTTTTTTGTCTGACCCCTCTGTGATCGTGCTGTGTACCACATGTTCCAATGTCTCTTCTTCTTGGAATCAGCCACAACACACGCTGCTGTCTGTGGTGGCGCCTCTTGTCTTGAGAATATGATGGTTCAGTTCACAGTGACCAGTGATGCTCACCATTGTTCTTAGGTCCTCACGCGGCTCATTTTCAGCATTGTGTTTGTGATTTTCCTATCTTTGCATGGGAATATTGATTTAATATGCTTGTAGTCTTTTTGACGCTGCCATAGTTTTTTGTGTTCATTTTCAGAGTTTTTGCTGTGGCCGGGTTTGAGAGACTTATGTCCTGTTTTATTTTACTCTTTCATTTGTTAGTCTGTCTGCATTTATGTTGCCTGGACAGGATTGACTGTATATTCTATGCTGACTTTGCTGTGTTCAGAAAGATTTTGTTGGCTGTAGCATTCTGCAAGTAATTTTGATCTTGTGTTGTGTCTGTCCTTTTGCGTGCGTTTATTAGTGCAGCGCGTTTGTTTTGAAGCCCAGCTGCATCTGGCAGATCGGCTCTTTGATATTTGTTTTGAGAGTCCGGTTCCTGGACAAGAATAGCCCGCAGCCAGCTCTTGTTTTGTTTTTGGCCTCGTCATGATAGACGTCATGTGAGTACATGTGTTAAGTAGACGCTATTCTGTCTGGTGGTGACTTTGTTTTCTCTAGGCCACCATACTATTGCACCTTAGGTTAGCAATGGGTCGACCATGACTGTATACAGCCACAGACAGGCTTGAGGCCCCAGTCTTTTCCCATCGCTCGCGTGCATTGCCATAAGATGTTTGTGGCTTTTATGATGGTCTTTCGCAGAGCGTTTTTTATTAATGGGAAGGTTGTTTTGACGAAGGCATCTTCTATATCTATGAAGGTGACCAAGCAATAATGTAAATGCGAAATCGTATGGGCTTTTTTAGATTTTGGCTAGTGAACGCATAGGTACCTCACCTGTTTAGTGGTAGGATTGTAGAAGAAATTCGCCCAGTTGGGATCGGTCTGCATACAGCGCAGCGCAAACATTTCGTTGAGGCAGAGCCGCATTATCTTCTCCGCGATGTCATGCCGAGTCTCGTAGTCCGCGTCGAAGAACTTGTCCAGCGGGGTACCGTCGATCAGCTCCGTCGTGATCACTTCCGGCGCGCACAGCTCATCTGGACACAACACAAATATAAATTCATCTACTGAAATGATCATTCACTAATTCACCTGCCAAGTGTGCTGATTATATTGAGTTTAATTAAGTACATGTTTTTAAAGGCGATTCAATAAAAGTCTAATTATTTAACTATTTTTCACTTATGGCAAATCCCCCTTGTGTTGGGGGAGGAATGTTCAGCAGTAGATGTATCTGTGCTGATGAGGTACAATATCTGTTGTACTTATCTATCTACTCAGCTCGTGAGCACCCAGCACTGGGTATAGGCCTCCTTGGTATAACGGCATTCAGTCCGGTCCTGTGCAACCCTCATCAATTTTAAGACCAAAAACCCCTCTCAATTAAAAAAAAGCCTTTATTAAAAAATCTTAATACATCATTTATATTTTAATTATTTATATGATTGTATTAGCCATTGGTATAGTACTATGTAGTTAATCTGTGTCGTTATCCAGATTGTTTTGGCTTTCAGTGTAGACAGTCCTCCATTCTTCATGTTTTTCCTCCTCAAATGTGTACCTGCTGTAGATTATTAGTCATTCTCCCATCGTAGAGATTGTTCTTTTATTTTCTTCCCCTTGCTTGTTTTCCTTCTCTAGGATACTATTTGATACATCTTTCGCCGGTTATCTTGTAGACGTGGGCGTTATTTCACGTCACTAGTTACAGTAACTAGCTACGCAGCATGTAACCGAATAACTAGTTTCGAGTCAAATGACAAGTAGTGATTTTTGGAATGCGTTACTGTACTCTGCCCTGTGCGTTTCATTTCTTTCGCACCGCGCTACCGCAAAAAAACTGAAAAACTGTATAACATTAAAAAATTTTATTTTTCCAAACAAAACTATTGTATAGGTAGTGTAAAATAAGTGAAATAAACAAATGACAGTTATGAAATGAAAAATGTAAAAAAAATGTAATAGCCAAATAGTGTAAATAAACTGTAATTTTTTTCTATAGTTAAAGTAAACAACATTTTATTAAAATCATAGTTTTATAGTTAGCACTAATCATAATTACTATAAAAAGCAATAACATTTAATGCAGTCAGTCCTAAGCCTGAATAAAGTATGAAGGAAAGTTAATTTGTTTATCCTACGTTATTGATTAAACTGTTTACAAACAAACAGTTATGTGATTTCAATAATTTTCGTTTCGCGAGTAACTGTATTGGTGGTTGAGTTATTTATACAAACACATCAACATCAATCACAGTAGCAGAATAAAAGAAACTGGTTACAAAAATCACTAGTTTTAAAACAGGTGACGCCGATCAAGTCACTGGTTTCGTGACGTTTCTTGAAAATGACGTAACGACCCACGTCTATTATCTTGTTTGGTACTAAGGACATGATCAACCTACTTCTGCTTATTTTTTTTTTGTTGTGTAAGTTATGTTGGCTATTTTCGTTTATTTTTTCTTCTTACTTTTTGTTTTCTTGTCTCTTTTCCGCATATTTAACATGCTGCTCTCTAAGCTAAAACTTCCTGTTTATTTTTTTGGTTAATGGCAAAAATGCAAAAATAACTTATTATGGTTGCCATGTTTAAAATAAATAAATAATAAATAAATAATGTTGGACAATTCACACAAGATTATCTAGCCCCAAGGTAACCAGAGCTTGTGTTATGGGTAATAGATAACTGATATACTTAATACAATACACTACACAGATAGATATTTTTTATTATACATAGAAAAAAAACCCAGACCAACGGAACAAATTTCTGCAGATCGTACACAAATTGTTCCGAGGCGGGAATCGAACCCGCAACCTCCTGCGTCGCAGGCGGACCTTCGCCCGCTGCGCCACGGAGGTCGTCAAAAAACGTGTTTGGCAACCATGTTATGGTCTTTTTGCATTCACTGCCCACCCTCGATGGTGAAACCCGCGGGGGCGCGCCGCCGCCCGCTACACGGAGCTGGAGCAAATGCGTCGTGGGGTATGAAGGTGTTAAAGGTAGAATATAACACTCTACTTTTTAGTTCAAGTAGTATATTATTAACTGGGATTTTTGGTAATTTCTTTAAATAACCAGTATCTTTTCCATGTTGAGTTTATTCTGTTCTGGATTTTGTTGGAAGTTAGAACAATATTTATTGATTTGCACAAAGATATATAATACAAACTTTACAAGGTTTTTAAGTATGCCACAAGGTTATTGCATAGTATCGTGAAAGTCTAGTAGTTTTTTTTAATTCACTACATTTTCAACAGTTGTCTTATGTAATGTTTTTTTACTGGTGTACAATAACGCATTTCTGTATTGTATTTTTTTGTATAAGTCTCCATAAAAGACTTTAAGGCACATAAATTTGAGAGTCCAAAATATTGTGGTCATATTTATAGAGAAATTTTGTTTTCGTCGTTAAGAAGTAAAGCACGATTTAAATTTTTTTTTGAAATTTTTTGAAATATGTGGGCTATGGGCTTGTGATTTAGTTGTAAAATGATTCTTCAATGAGTGTAGGTTGATTGATAGTAACACAGGCCCATAGTATAGTTCCAGATGTGCCATGGTGCTTTCTCGAGAACATTGGAAGGTTAACCTAGCCCCACCCTGAAAGGTAAAAAGGGGCCACAAGAGGCCTAGTTGCGGAACCCAGTCCAGTAACAAGTAATTAAAACACTCGATGATGACTCACCAATGACATTAGGCACAAAGTATTCCGGGTAAGGCTCCAGCAGACGTTTAAACTTCTTTGTGAACTTCGCTTCACGAAGGTAATCCACTTCCCATGCCAGCTCTTTCTTCGCCACCGAAACTATGTTGTCTATGAACATGCCTTTTGGGAAAACGTTCCAAACCTGAAATGAAGAAGAATAAACATTAATTTCGAACAGAAGTCACGAGACATAGAGGATTAAATCATAGTTTTGATCGTGCAATAACTTACTTATTGTTAATTAGTTTTATCAACGTATAGTTATTATTTATGATTAAGTATTTTCTTTTTGTTTCCAAATTGATAGTATATATTGTGTGTGGTGGCAAAATAATGATAGGCTATGTCTGTGTCAATATAGCAAATATTTTTTTTTTCTCTAAAACTTGATCATCACATTATGTGAACAATTAATAAAAATAATAATGCTGGATAATCCACACAGATAATAAGAACTAGACTAATTTTATAGAGAAAAAACACGTGCGAGGCCGCAGGCAGAAGCTAGTGAAGTAAGTCAAATGTTAGTTAGTAGTACCTTCATAACTCCAACTAAGTTGTCAATATCACTGTCTATCCCCTTCGCCACTCCGGGATACTGAACCTTCATGGCCACCTCCTGACCGTTGTGCAAACTCGCTAAATGCACTTGCCCTAAAAATTGGATAAACCATTCCAGTGTTACATTAACTTAAAACAACAGTCATATAAAACATCTAGGTACTTAGATTTAAAATAATACTAATCTAATTAAAGTAATTCTCAAGATCCAATGTTTGTAAACAACTAGCAACACAATAATCCATATTATTCATTTTGGTATTGTATAATTGTCATTATTATGCCATTAGGAAAGAGGTACATCGACAGTAGTGCAAAAATCAATGCTGCGAGGGTTGTCCAGAATTTTCTTTATGTAATAGAGTATAAGAACAGATTCATAACCTACCAATAGATGCAGCCGCGAAGGGTTTTTCATCGAAGCTTTGCACTCGGGTGCGCCAGTCGTCGCCGAGCTGCGCCGCCATCACCTTCTCGACCTGCCACGTCGGCATGAAGTCAGCGGACTGGCGCACGCGCTCGAAGATCCGCTGCAGCTCTGGAGAGATCACCGCCTCGTCCTGGATGCTGAGCAGTTGGCCCAGCTTCAGGGCAGCACCTGGAGAACATTCATAACGCAGAAAATGAATTTATTGGTACATAATAATTTACGGGCGATGTTAAATGAAGGTTATTTTACATTAGAGTAATTAGTGCCCGTGTCCGCCTAATAAAACAATAGGCCATCCCTCAGCAGGTTGCTCCACAATGCTGGTTCTCTGGCAGCACCTTAGGTGCATTAAGACATTGGCAATAGACCACAGAGAAACAAGATTAATAGTTGTAATGGTAGCAAGCACACACTTGTCTCTGCCGGCGTCTCGGGCGCTCGTTTTCTCAACGATGTGCACATTCGTGTTTGACTTCTTTCAGGGTGTCCTGGCGAGTGTGTACTGTCGAGTGTGTACTGTCAGTAGTAAGAACAGAAACAACCCAGGTAAAAGATAATTATATGGGCTGGTGGAAATTGGTGACTGTAAGTGTGTACGGTGAGTCAAAAGGACTGTCAGTAGTGTAGAGCCTTGGCTTCTCTTGACAGCACAAGATGTGTTTGAACACTTGGGAAGCTTTTGAGCGGGCTATGTCCAACAGTGGACAGACAGACAATGATGACTTGGCTCAGTGACATGCAGGTGCGGGCTGATTAGCAGTGTAATAATGTGCCACTCAAAAGCAACATTCTAAAATTCCTGAGAGTAAGCCATCACGTCTGTTCACTCACCTCTTACTTTACAAAGTGTGTCGACTATTCGCTCAGCGTTTGCGGGCGACATAAAAGCGTTGGTGCTCTCGTCGACCCGCCCCGTGACGGATTGTATCGTATTCCTCGCATACTGCGCCACCGTGCCGACTCCCAGGCCAGCAGCCAGCGAGCCGAACGATATCATACGACTGATGCGGCTGGCGGGAACTACACGAGCTTTTGAGTTCTCACTTAACTGCCAAAGAAAACTTAGTATCATCACATCACACTAATATTATAAATGCAAATGTTTGGATAGATTAATGTTTGTGAAGGAGTACCTTCACGCCAAACTACTGGATGGATAAGGCTGAAATTTAGTATAGATATAGGCTTAATCCTAGAATATAACATAGGCTACTTTTTCATTAATCAGTTCCCAAAGAATGGAAGTAATGTTCCCATAGAACAAACGTGAAGACCCAGGCAGAAACTAGTAAATTATTAGTAACTTGACACAGCAAATGCCACAAGTGTTGTAGTTAATGCATTCGCTGCCCAACCTCTACACAGCTACACAGGGGCGGAGACTGGCATCTGGGCCATGAATGAGTTAAACAGCATCTAGTGCAGTGTTTGTTCTCCTTACAACCACTGCTGTCGCTGGGCAGTAATGTTAAAAGATAGTTGTCATAGTTGTTATATTGAATAGACTTGTATAATAAAAATAATTAAATCAAAAATAACACAATCTTTTACTCACTGATACTTTTATCTTCTTCTTAGCAATAGGTTTTTGGGGGTTGCTGCTGGAAGGAGCTGCACCATCAGTTGCCTGCTGCCTTCTTGGGGCCACCATTGGTTCCTGTACATCTGCCACTGATTTCTCTACAGGATAGGGTTCTAACGGAGCCACAAACTCAATAGAAGCAGCCTTTATTTCAGCTTTCTTCAGGCTTTCAAATGTTTTGTTGAACTCTCTGTTCAGTTCATCAATCTCCTGCTTCATTCCTGGATCCATGTCGCTCGCCTCTGAATCAGTTTTAAAATGAGATACTTGCATGGCAGAGTACTGCCTAATGCCTTGGCCCACCACCATAGCTTTTTCAAGGATTTCTTTGACAAAGGCGGAGCTTGGTGCATTTTGTGAGATTGTTACAGGAGGAACATTTTGTAGAACATTCTTAAAGGTAGAGTTATTCCATATGACCTGACAAGCTTCTTGCTGCAGCTTGCCTCCAGCCTCCGTCACGAGGCGGAGACCCCTCAGCACACCTATCAAGTCGTTAATGTGAGACATTTCCTGGAAAAGATTAGTCTCTTGTTAATTTAGCATTGCTAGTCGTTTAGCATGTTATATGTGCATGATAGCAATGGTAGTTGATTAGACTTGGTAAGTTTGAATTATTATTTATTTATTTTGGTTAATTGCAAGTTAACCAGTTGTCCAGAATGATTAACTAGATAATGCTGGACAATCCACACAGCATCATCTAGACAGGACTCTACAGCATGCAAAACATGCCCGAATCAATTGGATATACACATAGATAATAAGACCCATTTTTCTTAAACTTGCTTTTATGGTTATGATATTAAGCACCACTATCTAATACTCAGATAACCAATATAACTAGATTATATGAGACTATTCTTGTGCAACAGGAAATAAACTTGAGTATGGAGTGCTTATAATAGAGGATTACACACAAAGAACTTTATCAAAGAAAACTACAACATTATTAGAAACAAATTACAACTGTGTTTATAATTGAGACTGTTGCAAATAATTATATCTAGCAAGAGGTAGAATAATTGATGCAAATAATACCAACAGTGTCCCCGAGATGCTGACTGCATTGCCCCGCTAAATGAGAATACCGCATTTATGAATCAGAATGGAATTAAGTATTACCTACCACACCTACATTTATTTGCGGACATCAATCAAGACCATAGATTTAAAACCCGTCGGAATTAACTGCGAACCTCGAATTTATGTGCGCTCTAGGCAGACAGCTCTGCAAATATTTCCAACGGGATAGGTAAATGTCAGTAGGTACATAAAGTATTGCATAACATTTTACAATCAGCAGTCAAACACATGTTTTGTAATCCATTCATTTTGTATGGTAAGTATCATACATATAAAAAATAAAGGGCCTATAGTGTGCGAACCGGAGTAGAATCAACAAGCAACGAGTTTCAACTTGCAACTTACCTATGTACTATGAAAACAAAATAGAATGAAAATCCTGTTTGACTATTACACGTTATATCGTAGTTTAAAAGGTTTCATGACAATTATTATCACTGATAAACCAGAATGATACACTCCACGAACTCAAAAGAAACCAATTACGAAACTAAAAATCTGAAAGAAAAATCTATATTTTCTTTGGGATGGGAGGAAACGAAATGAAATGGAAGCGGTTTTTGTTCCGAACCGTACCAAAGACAGACTTCTAAGTAAAGTACCTACCTACTAATAAGTTGTTACGAAGTATACTAATTAGTCTATGGTCAATTCCAGAAAAAAATTAAGAAATCGACTGAGTGGCGCTGCGCTGAATTGAACTTTATGATTAAGAAATAAGGTAGATCTTAATTTAGTTGCCGATTCAAGCAGTGCGGTGCGCCGCCTAGTTATTAGAGTAGATAGTTTTTAGACTTGACTTCTTTAGATGATTGTTAGGATTATTGCCATCAAAAGAGAAGTCAAGTCTAAAAAGTACTCCATTATCTTTATTAAATGCGTCTGGTTTTCCCATGAACCTTGAGCTTACTTTAATACTACTTTACTTTGTTTACAGATTCAAGGGTTTTTCACTTTTCATCCATCTTGGACGAACGAAAACACCCCTGCTTTGATTGAAAAATCTCACGACATCGGCTCTAACCATTCACTAACACAAGCCGTCACACACTGAAGACGGAGGCGGAGCGGTGGCGGACGGTAGCTGGGCCAGGCGTGGCGTTCGCGGTGCGGATGTCTTCACATTGCAGGCGTACGAGAGCCGTGGCGTCGCGGAGGCGATTTGGGGCCTTGTGTGTGTAGGGTCACGGCGCCGGCGTCGCATTTATTGTTAAGATGTCCTTTTTTATTGTAAAGATGTCATTTTTATAATCTTTTATACGGCAGTCGTAGAAACAACGATGTGGTTGAACTAGTTAAATCAATTTTCCGGTATGGTCCATTTTATTTACTGCCTTATTCGGGTCACAAGTTAAAATTTTTGATAATAAATACAACTTGTAACTCCGCTAGTAGCACGCCTCCGCACCGACCGCGACGCGTGGCGTGCGCTCTGTGTGATGTGAAGTAACTCCACAGATTAGGCTGAAATACAACGCCAGCACGCCACGCCTCCGCCTCGCCACCGCCACTGGGCTCCGCGCCGCGTCGCGCACGCCGACTGTTTGTGTCGCTGAGCCGGCCCGCCACGGCCGTGCACCGCTTAGCCACCGCCTGCGGTGTGTGTGTAAGCTTTCATAAAAATTCATAAGATACAACTCGCGTACCTCCATAATGTATTAAATATATCAGTTATCTAGTACCCATAACACAAGCTTTGAGTAGCTTACTTTGGGGCTAGATGGTGCTGTGTGGATTGTCCAGAATTATTTATTTATTATTTACTTATAAGCCTCCTGCTTGCGCAGGAGGAGGATGAGATTGGCGCAGGACCGTGTCCAAACTTTTGTGCCACTCGCACAAAAGTTTGGAGGCCTATACCCAGCAGTGGGTGAAGACGGGTTGCGGATGATGATGATGAAGCCTCCTGCTTGCGTAGTCGGGTAATAAAGGTACCTAACTATGTAGGTAGGTAGAACCACAAACAACTCAGTTCCCATGGGATAAGCTTAAAACGTTTCCATAGAAACGCCGAAAGCCGCAGGCAGAAACTAACGAGTTCTAAAGCTCCCCAGGAAAATTGCCAATTTAAACATGAAATGCGAGTCCGAATGACGCTTACATTTCAACGTTAAATTACTTATTTGTACCTATTTAAAATACTATAAAACTAGGACCACTATTCGTGGCGACGTTTTGGGGAAGGCCTATGTCGTAAGCTGATGATGGTGATGAATAGTATAAAACTGTTTAAAGGTACCTACATACAATGTCTGAAAGTGCTTATCATATTTTCAGTAACAAGAATTGTGTTAAAAATACGTTTTATTCTCTATAGGGATTCGGTCAGTTACGGCCACTTGTCTTGAACCTCCATCCACCTCCCATGAAAGGCCAAATCTCCGTAACAGAATTCGGCCCCTGGTCAGCCAGCCCAAAGGTCTATGGTACGTTTCGAACGTTTGTCAACAAAATTTATATGTACCAAAAGTACCGGTTAGAGACTTAGAAATTTAACGAATACCTAAGAATAGTAGGTACCAACCTACTCTCTCTGCATGCATCAGTTAAAGTGGGTAATGGTAAATTTTCGACTTTTTTCAAAATATTTCACAAAGTATGAAACTTACAGAAATTTGAAAAACTGTTTTGAAATATCTATATTGATACCTTTTATTTGATACTCGGTGGGGCAGCTCACCTTTTGAAAATTATCCCTTTTTGACCATTTTTCAAAAAGTTATTAATTTTACAGACTTCTCTATATTTTTCCTGTAAAATATAGATTCATATCTACAAACGCTTCATACATTTCAAATGGATCGCTCTGCAAACTTCGGAGATAGGGGGGGGGGGGGGAATGGGTATTTTTCAACTTTTTTCAAAATATTTCAAAAAGTATAAAACCTACAGAAATTTGAAAAACTGTTTTGAAACGTACATACCAATACCTTTCATTTGATACCCCACTCGGTCAGGTAGCCTCCCCTTTTGAAAATTATTCCCCCCTTTTTGACTATTTTTCAAAAAGTGTTCTTTTCTGAAACTTCTCTATATTTTTCCTGTAAAATATAGATCCATGTCTATAAACGCTCCATAAATTTTACATGGATCGCTCTGCAAACTTCGGAGATAGGGGGCGGAATTCGACTTCTTTCAAAATATTTCAAAAAGTATGAAACCTACAGAAATTTAAAAAACTCGACCAGGTTTTATACTTGGTATTTGCTTTCAAGTACGGAAACCTGGTATGAGTTGAAATACTTTGAAGGTCTTGCAAGTATTCGGTATTCGGGCGTGTAGTGCGGCTGGCAGACTGTATGACTGACTTCTGACAGTGACAGTGACACAAAGTTGCGTCTGACCCAGACAACTTTGTGTCACTGTCGCTGTCAGACATGCTCAGTATTTTATTTTTGATTGATTTATCAAATGGATTTTTCGATCGATGTGCGTGACCTGTCTTCGGCATGAATCTTTAGGTAGGGTTAGTTTTTAGGGTCATGGTCGTCGGTTGATCGCCGTCATCTTGATTATGCACGAGTACTTTAGCTACATATACATTCATTTAATTTCTTTTGACAGACCTACCTAAGCCTGTTTGTGAAGTAGGAAGAAAAGGTTTAAATTCAATGTAGGTAGGTAGGTATATGGATATTCATAAATTGTACTTAATACATAGGTACTTAATAAATACTAGGTAATTTAACTATACTAACCAAACTACATTAAAACCGATCGACTAGGTATCTTCTACAAACCTACGAAAAAATACCTACCTACCTAGGTACTTGCTTAAAATCAGTTAAAACTTATTAAAAATGTAGATGATGTACCTAGTAGGTACTACCCACCTTACAAACGTCATGTATAAGTAATCTTAGTCTGAGATCATGCATCTATAATTAATATATAGGTACCTACCTACTGATCTATCTAGTACCAACCTACTTAGCCACCAAACCTCCCATACCAAATAGGTAGGTACCTAGGTACTCTTGGTAATTATCTAGCTATTAATTTTGTGTGATTAAAAAATCTCTATCTAAAAGATATCATTATTTTGGATTTTGAGTGTGTTATTGGTTATCTAAACAACCTGTATCACTAAAAAAAAATGCCATTAACAGCAGAACAGAACAGATCGCGCAAGCCGTCGCATTGATCGACCAGGGACTGACACAGCGTGAAGTGGCTATTGTTTTAAACGTACCACGTTCCTCCATGCAGTATGCCCTGAAACGATATGAAGCATCAGGGACCTACACCCGGCGACCAGGTAGTGGTGGTAGAAGACGCACATTAGCTCGGGACGACAGGTTTATTGTCTTGAAAATTTTGAGAAACCTTACAGCCGTTGAGATACGACAGCGGCCAAATCCAAAACGTCAGAGGCAGCGAGTGAGCGTGTGTGAGCGAGCGCACGGTGAGAAGACGAATGAAGACCAGCGCGTGGCACTCCTCAGACAGCACCGAGTAGCTCGTCTTCGTTTCGCCCAAGAACATGTAAACTGGACACACGAGCAATGGGCCAGAGTTCTCTTTACAGATGAGTGCCGTAATGCCTTAAGATCTCCAGACGGTGAAAGGGTGTGGAGAAGAAGAGGAGAAAGGCACCTACCCATTACCACTACACAAACAAACAGTGAGGTTTCATGGTGGCTCCATAATGGTTTGGGGAGGAGTGAGTTCCGAGGCTCGTACCGAGTTAGGTATTGGTCGTCGACAACCGGGTTAACGCTACTCGATACATCGAAGAAATTCTCCAGGATCATGTTCTACCCTATTCGGGGTTTATTGGGTACGACGATTTTTTGTTGATGCACGATAATGCTCGCCCCTACGTCGCTCGCTGCGTCGAGGAGTATCTTCAAGAGGTTGGGATCCAGAAGTTACAGTGGCCAGCTCGTAGCCCGGTCTTGAACCCGATAGAACACATCTGGGACATGCTAAAAGGAAAGATCAAGTCGGGTTCCAATCCACCACAGTCACTAAATGAGCTCCGCGTTGCAGCGCTGGCCGCTTGGGAAACGATACCGCAAGAAGACGTCAAAAACTTAATTCAGAGCATGCCTGATCGGATGCAGGCAGTCATCAGGGTTAGAGGAGGAAACACCCGCTATTAATTTGCACAAAACCAACTGAAAAATATTTTTCTTTCTTTCTTGAATCAACTTAAAATTTTGTTAAAATTCCTTACTTTTTGTTTGATTTTTCGTATTTTCATATGGCATGCTTTATTTGTTATCCGGAGGCCTAAAACAGTTCTGAAGGCATTGAACCACTATTACTAGCGTATCTGAAGGCAATAAAGAATACCGTAAATTGTTTTTGAACCTCTGACTATCATTGGTAGAAAACACGCGAACAGGAAACACCAAATGAAAAAAAAACATTAAAACTACTACCTACGTCAATATTATATCTTTCCTTTATGTTATAAAGAAGATTCATAACTAATAAATAACTAATCAAGTCAGCTGCGTATCGACTGTTCATTTCATGGGACCAATCGGTATCGGCTATCGTAGTGTTAACATAACGAGTGTTCATTTAAGATACACATCATCATGATGATGTGTGCATGAGATCAATATTCATAAATGAGAACGTGTAATGATTCTGTTACATGTTGGACAAGTCATGGCCAGCCTCGTCTCGCTTAGGCTTGCACAGGATTCAAATCTACTTAATAGTTAGTGCAATGTCACATCAGCCTATTTTTGTCCACTGCTGAACACAGCAGGCCTCCCCTTATGAGCGCCAGAGCGCCCTGTCTTCAGTGCACTGTAATATATATCTACACTATACAGTGCATTAAAGACAGGGCGCTATAGCGATTCAAGAAATTACTGATCTATTGATTAGTAATTTCTTGAAATCACGGACCTGAAATACCAAGAGGACTGTTCAAATAACTTAATCAGATTAGCTTTTGAACCACTGTACCTAGTAAATTCTGTCTCCTGAATTCCACAAGTAAACTGACTTCTCCATGAAACCAGCATATCCCGATTGCGACAGAGAAATCAATTCTGAGAAATATGGTTGCAACTCAAATAGCTCAAATTCTATGCAAACTTCATTCAGTCTCTGTTCCCACATTTCTGTGTAATTTCAACTGGTCCTCTCACTAAAGCCAGGCTCTGATAAATCTCGGAAGGTAACATTAGCTGAGACAACGTTAGACTTTGAGTGCTTTCGCGCATCGGAGAGCAAGATGAACTGCCTCGCTGAATTTGACGGTCAAACATGTTGGTTGAGAACTTTAAAGGCGCCTCAGTTTCCTTTACCCCTTTTAAGATCAGCTATACTTGTTCACTCCGATCTTTAACACATCACGCTGTAGATCCAAACAGGCATGTACAATTTATTAAGAAAAAAAAAACTTCTGTACCTATGTACCATGAAAATAGTTAAGCACTCAACGTTTTTCCAGGGTATCAGGACACTTGCGCGAAAGACACTTGCGCGAAGGACACTTACGCGAAGGACACTTGCGCGAATGGACATTTGCGCGAATGGACACTTTCGCGAATGGACACTTGCGCGAATGGACACTGTCGCAAATGGACACTTGCGCGAAGTACATTTGCGCGAGTGGACACTTGAGCGAATGGACACTTGCGCGAATGGACACTTGCGCGAAAAAATCACAAAACTCCTAATATCTCTCGAAATAGACGTTGTAGAGAGTTGCGGATTTCACCACTGTGTAGGTAATTTTGCTCTCTTTCTTGTGATATATTTCACTTTCCCCTACCCCTCCCACTTCCTTCCCAATAACGAGAATCCTACTTTTACGTAGACGTTCGTAGCACGTGCTACGATGCTACGAGAGATCGCTGTAGCATAAAAAAAACTTCAACGAGCACGCACCTTCTTCCTACACATAAAATGTAATTTCGTAGACAAACGTAGCAAGTGCTACGATGGCTACGGGTGGCTACATTCAAAGCTGCCAAGGAGTATTCAGAACATTGGTGACTGGTCTTCTTTTAGATCTCTTTTCTTGAACATACGAGTAAGTGAAGTTACCATTCACTCCACTTTACATACAAAAAAATGTCGTAGACCTTCGTAGCACGTTTTACGATGCTACGAGGGATCGACGTAGCATACAAAAGATATCAACGCGCACGCACCTCCTTACTACAAAAAATGTTAGTTCGTAGACCATCGTAGCATCGTAGCTACGGGTTCACGTATTCATGTCAGTGTAGAGTCTGTGACCCATTCAGAGCTGTCAATTGCACACAGTAAAGAGGTGACACGGTCTTCTTGTTTACTGAAAACTGGATTTATGTACTGTACTTAGTCTTAGTAGCTTTCAACTAGCTCTAAGTTGTAGATTACGAATTGGCTTATTCTACAAAACCACTGGGACCACTTTTGTCCCAGTAATTCTTGTAGCTAATGAATGAATAAATGATGAACAGTTTATTATACAAAATTTATAAAATAATTTATATGTTATTGAAATAAAACGTTCAATAGGCAGCCTTATTGCTTAAAGCAATTTCTTCCGGGCCACCTTGCTTGACGTGTGTGTATTGCAGTTCGCTTTGCTCACCGCAATCCGACTCACGCCAACAGATTTCGGGCTTCGTTCACCGCAATGCTACCCCACCGTCATGAAATTCGAAATCCTCACCCCTATATTAGTCAAAAACTATACCTATATCAAATTTTTGGACGAGGGTTCAAGCGGGGCTGGAGGCGCGGGAGGTCGTAGCATGGCTCGTTTCGGTCGCCATGCTGTTCCCCGTAGTCGCATTGCTCTCTCCGGATTCAGAGGGAGGGGGTTCTGGAGGGGCACGGGTGTGTAAAACCGCGCCTCCAGCTGATTTTTCGCGCAAGTGTCCATTCGCGCAAGTGACCATTCGCTCAAATGTCCATTCGCGCAAGTGTCCATTCGCGAAAGTGTCCATTCGCGCATATGTCCATTCGCACAAGTGTCCTTCGCGCAAGTGTCTTTCGCGCAAGTGCACCAGATCCCTTTTCCAGTGGTGTAGCACGACAGAAATTTAATTATTAATTAATGATTGGTTATTACTTACCATGACCCTCGACGCACTCGCTCATCTGGAGCTCCGTATAGCGGCGGCGGCGCGCCCCTGCGGGTCGCACCGCCGAGGCTGGGCAGTCAAAGCGTTATGGTGTTGGCACTTGGTTATACCACAGCAATAATAGAGTTTTTGCAATAGAAAAACTATTATTGCTATGGTATAACCGAGTGCCAGACAATGCGGTGATAATTGGCAGAAATGAGCGAACAATACAATACAACTACCTAGTCTATATTATCCGTCTATATCCGTCTCAAGAACGGATGCAATGGCAAATGAATAACTAAGTAATAATCAGACATTTCCATTATTACCTGTGTGTATTGTCTAGCATTATTTATTTATTGTTTTTATCTTCAATATTTAGTCCTTCACCCATCGATCTGACAAAGTATTTCGTCGATTTGTCTTCTAAGGGATCGATACGTACGTTGGTAAATGTTCTCACATTACTTTAACCTTACTTTTTAGTTTAGTCGCGAAAATTGTGAGTGGCCAAGTTTCTGTGCCGGTGCGTGTAGATAGTGCCTGGATTAGTTCTCTCTGGAAAACTTGAAATACACGTTAGCAATACGTAGGCAGTTAATACGTAGCTAGATTGATTTTTTTGATCCCGAAAATATCAATATGGCAGTTTTCATCAAAATTATTAGTAAGTAGGTAGGTACTACATTCACGTACCACGGCCTTTTCCGAGATCACAATGTACCTAAGTAATTGACATTCATAACAAACAAATAGGTACTTACCTATACATATTTACAAACATACATATATAAGTAAAGGGATAGGTAGATATAGGTACCTCATTAATGTATAGGTACATTATGGACTAGACTGAAATTAGATAGGTACCTAAGTGGGCTGGGCACAGATCTCATTTTATAATTTAATAAATACCTAGGTACCAATAGGTACATACCTATTACGTCATACCTACCTAGAGTGAAAAGAGTTTCCTCCCGTACTAGGTACCTAGGTATGTATTAAAAACTATAACATGGCCCGTCCCTGGCTATTGATTTTATGTAGGCGTTAGGATTAGTCTTAAGCAGGGTTGGCATGATTAAAACAAATGGTTTTAAAACACATGTTTAAAACAATGTTTAAAACAGTTTGATTTTAAACCGTGTTTTTTATCACACGTTTAAAAACACAGATTAAAACAAGTTTTAAACATTGTATAAAACGATGAGAAAAAAACAAGCTTTAAAACTACTTTTCATTGCGAATGAATGATATAAAATGAAAGTAATATTTTTTTGATAAGTTATTTATTCAGTCAAACAAAGATCTAAGTACCTACCAAGTACCAGGATTTATATGGGTAATGGGATAAGATAACACGTATTTTTGAAACATGCATTAGATAGTATAGAATATTAAAAATTTCAATTTAAAATCAATCAAAAACAAAATTATTACAAACAAAATTACCTATATTTAATAAACATTATAAAATCAAAATTCCAAAAAGTCCTGCTAGGAAACATTCAGGGTGAATGTAAATCGTTTAGTAGTGATTAGAGATACGCAACATAAAATAAATGTTTATCCATTGATCGTTTTTTGTCAATATTTATTTTACTATAGAAAATTTGAAAAGTCAAAAGATCTAGTCTGGAAATGAAACATTATAGGTCGAATTAATTTAAAATAATGCCCTAAACTAAAAAGGACAAAAAAAAACAAAAAAAACAAAACAAACACTTGTTTAAAACAATTTGAACTGTTTGTTTTATAAAATTTAAAAAAAACTGTTTTTTTTCCAACCCTGGTCTTAAGTAGGTACGTACAACCAATGATATTATATATAAAAATCTCATTGCGTACAACATAGGTAATTTATTATACAATATATTTACTTACCCGTATTACCTAATTAAATTCTAATCTTAACGCCTACTTAAAATTATGAACAGACGTCCCACCTGTTAATCTGTCTGCTGATGTTTGCTTAGAAATTTTAAAATAGAATTAATATGAGTGAGTACCTACCTAGATAGTGATAGGTAATACCTATTAGTTGTAGGTATACCTAACCTACCTATTTATATAAGTAAATTCATAATTAAAATAAAAGCTTACCTATCTCATATAATCGATAAAATTACTAAATAGATATAATTTTAGTACCTAGTACCTACCTACCTAACCTACACCTAGACTCGAAATCGTAAGTCTGACGGTAGGTCAATCGTGCTGATAAATTATAATACCTATTCAAAAAGTAATTTGGTACAAGTATTTTTTCATTGACACTATTTTGTTCTTTATAATTATATTATAATAATTAATAACAAAGGAGGCGCGGCGCATTTTCTATGAAGGTATTTGTGTCCTGCTTGCAAGTATTTTTTCAGAAAACTCAATTACCAACTTTATTCTCATGAGTATTCGGATCAATTTCTTAAGCAAGTATTTTACTTTCAAGGTGCGAGACCCGCCACGAGCCGCACTCGTCCGCCAGCGCCATACGAGTATCCCAGAGTAATAGTAGTTCAATGGAGTATCCGTACTTAATTAACCTGTTCAGGGGTGAGGCCATTTGCGGAAGTGGCCACACAAAGAACTGGTCGCTGATGGGAAGTGGCCGTTTAAAGAACTGGGCCTTAATTCCATTATTTTCAAAACAAATGCTACAGTAGCGCCATATTATGAAGAAGATCGTCTTCGTCGATCGTCGATCTTGACTTTAATTTGGAATTCTACTATCATTTCATGACAATCCCTCCCCTCCGATTCAATAAAGCTATGGCAGTGTGGCCTTATAAATCATCAAATAAATCTATGGACAGACCAAAATAATTTTGGAACTCTTCACTCATAATCATAATAATTATAAGAGGTTTTAGGTATCTCTAATACTTATTTAAAATGATTACTATAATGGCCTTAAAGTCTATTTACATCGTTCACCAATATTTAAAACGCAATAAAATCACAAATTTAATAAAAAATTGTGTGTGGTAGGCCATAAATGACAGAGACAAAGATTTTAAGTTGGAGTCCGAGTGTAGCTTTGACAGTTAAGATTACCTAGTACAAATTTTTGTATCCACTTGGCAATGGCTTTCCAATCGCTGGGGATACAGAGCATAATAAGATAAAGGAATTCTACTAATTTTCTGACAGCTCTTCCCATCGTAATAAAGTCTATGGGTAGCGATTGATTTGTCATTGAGCAAATATAGCTGTCGAAGTGAATCTGAATCAGATTCACTAGCTCTATGGGCTTTACACTTCAATCAGATTATCTGATCGAAGTGTAAAGCCCATAGAGATAGATAATTAATCCTTATGTAAGGGCTGCCACACACGAATGTTTTTGGATTTGTGATTTGGTTGCGTTATAATAAGTGTTTGGCAGCGACGTAAATAGACTCTTACGCAATAACAGTACTAATTTCAAATAAAATACACCTAAACCCCTTGATTAAGAGTTCAGAGTTCCAAAAATATTTCGTGCGCCATGTTGTTGGTCCATAGATTCATTTTACATTCCAAAAGGCCACACTTGATATACCACTCAATTGCAATGCTTATACGAATCGTAGACTTTGTAATAATTTGTTAGTACAATTCCAAATTAATGACAGTTAAAATAGCGATCTTAATCGCAAGATGCCACTGTCACACTTTTTTTTTATAGAAGAAATTAAGCCCAATTAGGTAGTAAAATTTCTTTGTTTGCTCTATTTCAAAATCGATTGGAAAGCCGATGCAGAGTAGAATACTAAAACTTGTCATAATCTTAGCCGAAAAGCCAAAGCTACGGCTGACACTTTGTTAGGGTTTCGAAGATCGATGATCGGTTTCGAAACCCTTATGGTCTCGCTTTGTCTGTCCTTTTTTCCCTCCTTAATAACTCAGCAACTACTGCGGCTATCAACTTGAAATTTAAAATAATAATACATTTCGTGCACTAGTACAGATTTAAAGAAAAATAAATGAAAAATGAAAATGAATATTTTCCATACAAATTTTGATGCCGAAATTTTAAAAGATAGCTACAGGGTCATGTGGGGTATCAAATGAAAGGTATCAGTTAGTACATTTCAAAATAGTTTTTGAAATTTTTGTAGGATGAGATGAGACGTACTTGCAAAATCGAGTACCAGGTCTTCCAAGTAAGTACGTCCTAGTATAAAAACCAGCGCCTAAAACCAGGGTTAAAAAACTTTCAAGTATTTTGATACCTTGTGATATTATTCTCAAAATAATATTTTGTAAAATGATTTTTTTTTAAAGGGCAGAATAGCCTTTATTCACAAAAAACATTACAATAAAATAATAGAAATAAATCTCAACTGATCCATATCAATACCAGTCGGAAACGTCCCTAAGACGCTGGCTGCATCGCCCCGTTTTAAATTAAAAACATTGTAAGGTGTTGAATTTTTCATTTTAAAAATGACAATGTTAGGTATTTGTGTTTAGGAATTTAATCTAGCATAAAGGTTCTTATGCTAGATTAAATTCCTAAACATGAATACCTTAGCTATAATTTTTACTTTAATACCATGTTTCGATTGTTTTCTGTTTTGTATGCCAATAAAGAAAAAAATAAAGAAAATAAATAGACTCTTGATTCGAAATAAATATTTCAGATTATCTATCTTTATTATTTTTGTACATATTGTACTAGCAGCGTCATGCATGACGCTGGCGCTGCTAGTTTTCTAAGAACTATGTACCTAGACCTACCTTATTTTGGAGTTTGTTGCTTCAATTCATTAATGAAGTTGTACATGGAACAATGTTACGGTGTACGTCCACACATGATCCATGCCTACCGAAAATATAGTAGCAGAAACTTATTTTTAAGAATGATTATCCTAATGTCCTCCTAGCCGAATTTCGACCACGGCGGTCATCGGAGACTATCCAGATACGCAGGACATACTAAAGTGCACAAGTGTGTGCGCAAACACGTGCACTCTCTATTCCCTTACTCTCATAATCCGATGGGACGGCAGACCGACACGACCGGGGAGAGGTCAAGTGCAGGACCAAAGGATTAACTGCTTTCCGAGGTACGGGGGTGCTACACCGCCAACTTCCTGACTCCGGACTGCTACTGTGAAGTTTTCTTGCTTGTTATACCCCAATAACAACTATTGGCCCGACCCGGAATTTGAACCCAGGACCTCATAATCAGCGGTTGAACAAGCTGACCGCTAGACCAACGAGGCAGTCGAATTATTACCCTACTATATTGTTATGTACCTAAAGAAATATCCACACTTGGTGTGCCTGTGACTGTGTGTGTGATAAATAAAAAAGAGTGATAAATCGATTTGTAGATAGGTACCTTTACCGAGAGGTAGATACCTCATTTTTGTCGAAGTGTTATAAAGCGATAAATAATACGTAGGCGTTGACTATATTTTGGCAGAATAGACGTGAACTATGTATAATTTACGAAAGATAACGCTAAAATACCTAGGAGTACTATTACAATAAAAAAAACATACAGCCGAATTGAGAACCTGCTCTTTTTTTGAAGTCGGTTAAAAATAAAGAAGCATTTATGTGTAACTCATTTAATTTTAGAAAAAAATTAAGTAAATAATTGTAGGTACATCTCCCCAGTCGCGAGGCAATAAAGCCTGCGTCTTGGCGAAGGACATAAGACATTTTTCTTCGAGAAATTGTTTGCGGCAAGAAGTTTCCAAGAATTCCATAAATACCGTCGCCAGCTTCAGTGAGGAGATTAATTTTCTAGAAAATAATTTTTCTTGAAAATTAATATTCCTAGAAAAATTTTTTTCTAGAAAATTTATCAACCTCGATGAAGCCTCGGCAAATCTGCTCGTTATAAAGGATTTTTTTCTGGAAACATACTTAAGAACCTTGATGAGAACAAGATCGATACTAAGAAAAATAAAACGTCAAGTGCGAGTCCGAAAGCGCGCCAAGGGTTCCGTATAATTGTTATACCTTGTTTCTTGCCAAATATAAAGCATGATTCTAGGTCAACGGGATGTAAGTACCTTATAGGTTTTGGTCCATGGCGAGAATCTAAAATTTTTATTTGTGATTAAAGAACAACTTGACGGATTTAAATTTTTTTCTTTTACCTGTGGTATAAGGTCTTGCTCTTTGCTAAATTTTATGATTCTAGGTCTAGGTAGATGTGTTGGATGTGTCGGAAGGTATAGGTGTTGGTCTAAGGAGAGAATAAAATGTATTTTTTTTGTGAATATACTTCATATTTACGATTTTCGGATTTTTTCGTTTAGGTATTTGTGCTATAAGACTTATCTTCTTGCCAAATTTCAAGATTCTGGGTCTACGGGAAGTACCCTATAGGTATTGTGTGCATGCGATTCCATTGGAAATTTCAAAATATTCGGACATAAACGGCTGTAAATTTCGATTGCATTGACTAAGAAGTATTATTTTATTGTCACGGCTCCAAGAGGTGATACCTCCGCGACGAAGAGAACGCGGGAATTCCTGATAAAGGGGAGTTGACAGACGGACAGATAGACAGACAGACGGAAAACAAAGTGATCCTATAGGGGTTTAATTTTTTTCCTTTTGAGGTAATATAAAATAACCCTAAAAATTTATCAATACCAAGACAAAAAATTTGGATTTGTCCCATGATCACACGGAATCTGATCATGACATTATCTAATGATCACATAAACCAGCGTCGTCTGATCACGTGATCAACTGGGGTGAGAAAAAATGAATCCGGTACGATGACGCCATACAGACATTACGGTAATAATTTTACCTTATGTTCATGCCTTAGGTACTTTTAATTTTACCGTCCTGAGTATGGTACCCTGCTCTAGACAACAATATTCCCGACAAATATTGATTTAGATTTTGTAATTTTGATACTAGCTTGATTGAACTTTTACGGAAATAGAATAGTTTTTTTACAATTCTACCATCGAACTGTAATCACTAAACCACATGCCCATCGCAGGGATTATGAGCACTATCCCTCATGAGATAAAAGCCAACAAGGCGCAAATCGAATATAAATAAATAAATTACTGTGGAGGTCTGTAATGATTGGGTTGCTGGCATCGATGATGATGGCCAAAAGCGCAGAGTAGCACAGTGTAGCGATGGTCCAGGACATGACAGCGCGGCCAGCATTGCAGCAGTTGATGGACAAGCTGAAATAAATGCCGAAAGCGAAAGCCGAGGCCTTTGTAGAACGGACAGCAAGGGCTGCAATGTAAAGATGCGCGACTGCGAATGATCTGGCTAGTCGAATGATCTACAACTACTAATTTACTCATTCGACTTGAATATTAGTAATATACTAATCTTCAAAGTAGAATGATAACTACTAATTAGTAATTACAAATGCCTCTACGAATTGATCGAGGCGTCGCATAACGAATTGAGTTCGACTGCCCGACTCGAGCAGTTGCCACTACTAAACTTATTAGTTACTAATTTGGTTAGTAATGGCGAGTCGGGCAGTCGACGCGAAATCAATTCTTTATTCGACGCTAGGTACTCGCCATTACTAACCAACTTAGTTACTAATTTGTCCTAGTCATTCGAATGGTTCGAATGATTTGTGACGTCGAATAATTCGAATGAAATCATTCACAGTCGCGCATCTTTACTGCAATGATGATCGAGCTTGAAGGCCGAGACCGTAGTAAGTTTATAGCTTGTTGAGGCCATCATAGCCTGGGCAGCAGTGCAGTCATTGCGGACCAGTGCTTTAAACGAACAATGCCAGTACCTAAACAAAATAAAATCAGAATCATTTTAGCCTATTGAAGGAGGGAAGCTAAAAATAGCTAAAAATAGCTACTTGTACCTACTAAAAATGTTCAACCTTCTCAAGAAGTATACCTACATAATTTCGTGGGATGAAGGAAGTAAAATAATCCGTTATGGAAAAGCTAAAACTCACCAACAATGTTACATTGCTGGCGCCGGATTGAAGTAAGCCGACTTTGTCAAAAAAGTTTGTCTAAATAATGAGCAGATTACGAGCATTTTTGAGAAAAACATCTAATATGTTTATTGAACCTCTAAGGTCCGCTCTAAACCGTTTCAATCAAAACTCAGGCATTTTAAGTATCGATTTTCAATCGTGTTATAAATAGCAAAAAAGTTAAATTTCACATACTTAGTTAGGTACATTTTAATAAAAAATATATATACGTAGGTATACTTACGAAATCGCGCGCAGCGTAGTGAGCAGATTAAACTTGCCATCCACTTCATTAGATGTCTCAAGTTCCCTAAAAACTAATACCAAATGCACTTTTTAATATGTAATTGAAATATTTACACTATACTGTCTATGTCTGCAAAATCACTAAACTTGTCATCAGCACTTGCAGACCTTTTTTAAGAACTAATACACCGATATAGTTTCGAGTTTACACATTCACAATTAATTGTAATGTCATAAAAGTACTCGAGGGTTCACATGGGCATGCCAAACTGAATAGCGGAATCGCGCGCGGGGTCCAGTCGCAGGTGCGACTGGACCCCGCTCTCGACGACGTCCAGACTAGCACTGGCTAGGTAAAGATGGGAACGTGAAGTTACGGCGGATTGATTATATTTAGTTCATGAAGCTATAAGATGTGACGCTCTACACTATTATGATGGTAATCAGTGAACATGGGATACTTTGCTAAGCTATATCAATTGAGGATACCTTAAATAACATTGCCTAGTAGAGGAAATTGCAAAAATACTCTTTTCTAGACAAATAATTTTATTGGATTGTGGGAGAAAATATTAAAGGAAGAACTGCCCTATATAGTATAGGTAGTATAGGTTAAGGTACACCTATGTCAGAAAAAGGGATAAAAAGATTCTTTAATGTTAGTAAAATAAGAAAATATTTTCAACAATCGTCGAAAAAAAGGCCCGATAGAATTAATTCACCTGGCAGTATTAAGTGCTACGCACGATAGACTTGGTGTGTTGTCCTGTGCGGTAGTTCTGTACAACTGGGAAAACTTTTGTCCCAGTTGTTCTGTGAACCGAAAATATGTTACTAATCTTTATCATTATCTACATATATCGTTATCTTATGTTACTTAACTGAGTGTCTCGTCGTAGCGACTCGTGACCCGGTAGCTGGTGAGTATCTTGCGTAGCGCATCAGCCAATAAGACAAGTCTTAATTCGTTTGTTACCACTTTGTTAAATATTATGTTCTATCACGTACCTACTTATTTTTATTTTTGGTATTCTGTTTAAATTAGTATTTAAGTAGGTATATTTTAACGTATGATAAATAAATAATGCTGGACAATTCACACAGCATTATCTAGCCCCAAGCTAAGCAGAGCTTGTGTTAAGGGTACTAGTTATCTGATATACTTAATACAATACACTACATAGATATATATATATTTTTTATTATACATAGAAAACACCCAGACCAACGGAACAAATTTCTGCAGATCGTACACAAATTTGTTCCGAGACGGGAATCGAACCCGCAACCTCCTGCGTCGCAGGCGGACTTTCGCCCGCTGCGCCACGGAGGTCGTCATGATTCCCATTGTTTTTTACTATTCCCCTTGCTTTGTATTGAGTGCTTATGTAAAGTAAGTTAAATCAAAATATTATGCATGCTGAGAGCTATAATAATAATAATAGTGCTGGCATGCTGAGAGCTATGTCGGTTCCTTTGGTTCTTCTACCGGTTTCCGTATTCCGGATCATATCGTGTACGTATCACGTACAACACTTACCCCCGAATACTCAAACGCATCTCAGATATAAGCACGTCTCAATTGACGAATTTTTGACACATTTTCATTGATAACTGTCAAAAAATCGTCATTTGAGACGTGCTTAAATCTGAGATGCGTTTGAGTATTCGGCGGTAAACCTACTAATATTATAAACGCGAAAGTTTGTAAGTATGGATGGATGGATGGATGTTTGTTACTCTTTCACGTAAAAACTACAGAACGGATCTGGATGAAATTTGGCACAGAGATAGATTGTAGTCTGGAATAATACATACCTAGGCTATATTTTATCCCAACGTAATTCCCACGGGAACGGGAATTACGCGGGAGGAACCGCGAGGCGCTGCTAGTTTTATATAAAACTATTTCGGCTGACACCGTGATCAGCCGCGAACTACATTTTCAGATGAGTATCTTTATTAAAATTGTATACTTTTCAAAATATAACTACGATTCATTTACTCAGTGGTTTAATTTAAACTATCTAACAAGCATCAACTTCAAGACGTATAAAGAAAGGCTGGGTTACCAGATGCAAGCACTAGTCCAGTAGAATCCGGCGTATCACTTTTGGCATCGACTGCCCAAGGAAAAGCAAGATTTAACGTTTGTCTCGTGACACAAGTGAGATCAATGTTATATTATGTGAGATAATAAACATTGAGAACTATTGCGTCAACAGCAGGTACTCCAAATTCAAAGCTTTTGAACGTGCGGTGGAAAATATAAACTTAACTCTAACTATAACGAAGGAGAAATGGGGACTGGAAGACGATCTAAACATCCTTAACCCTAGCTCACTAACCTTAATATCGAGTAACGTTATCACTAACCATTCGTAAATTTTACGACGGCTCTAAACATCAATATTTTGTTATTCAGATTTTATTTATGAGACAAAACAACCATAATTAGAACGTTTATTTAGCCTTCTCTGAGTAAAACTTAAGGGTCTATTTCGGAAATAACTTATAAAAATAGTAATTAGACCCAGAAACAATATGCTCCCTGCAAATCGCTTGTTTGCTGCCTTCCAGAAGTTCAAGGTCTTATGATTATTTTTTGTAGTATATTAGCTGCAAGTTTTAAAAGTTCTGGGAACACCTTGAATGGCTTACCTGAAAACCATAAATATTCACGATTTCACAGATGATTTTGCTTCATATTTGTGTGCAAAGTTACAATCTGAATTTTTTATAACTCGTTATCTCTCGTTGCAACATATTATGTGCATCCACAATAAGTGACTGCAGGTCTCTAATAATACAATTTAGGAAGGTATTAGAAACGGGTGGGGTGGCAGAGGCCGGGAACATAGCGAAACACTAAATGCTCCAGGTACGCCTCGTCAATTTTACGAATGGTTAGTGATCTAGGGTTAAGAATAAATGAGAGTCCACCGAGAAAGCCGACAGGCAACTTGTTAATCGCGTACCTTTTTATTATTATTTTCTTTAAGACGAAGTGAGTGAGATCGGTTTTGCGAGACAAGGACGAGCGGACGTCGCGCGGGGAAGGCGAGAAAGGAAGGCGAGAGCCGCGAAATGGCCAGCCCGCGCGCAATTTCACGGGGCGGTATACTTAATTCTCCTGGGGTAATTCACCCGGGTGCACTAAGTACCTACACTTTTTGTAGACTTGATTCATTTTTAGAAATTTGGTTTTTGCTCTAAAATAATACTCTTTCGCGAAAAAATAAAACAATAATCGTCTGAAGAATTAATTGGGGAACACGTAGACGAAATTTTATTGAAATATTATAAAAATGAAACTGATTTTTCCGTAGAAGTATTTGTGCAAAAATGAAGATTTAGAGGAAAGTTTGTATCGAGTCAAGTTTTGTCAATCGTGTTTCGGCTCCCATAACTTACTAACTAGAATCCTAAACTTTACATTCTTATCAAAAAATTATATAAAATTTTATGTTTTATTGCCTTAAAATTGATTTTCCGTGTGGTCAGACAGAACAGAACGTGGGTTTTGGGACTCACTTCACCTTAAGTTTCTACCGCGTTACAGCGTTCGTGACCGATATCCGATAATGATGACTTATAACGCGCCGTCTTCAGCTTGTCGCATCTAGCATCTGCTGTCACTTGATCAAAAGAAAATATTTCGATAAGTACATTGAGCCGGCAATGTATCATCAACACCGAAATAACAGTTGCAAAAAAGGTCTCAGTAGTCCGGTTAATTAATTCAACCGGACTACTGATACATCGAGCGACTCAGTAGTCCGGTTGAGTTAATTTTAACCGGACTACTGAGAATACACCAAATAATCGTTAATTATATTAGCAAATCGCGCAACTGTAAAAAGTTTTCACTCGACTATATTTTACAAGTTAACTCATAGTTCACTGCAAAGAAATTGTAAAAATTAGTCTTGAACAACCCTTGAAGCGATTCCAGTTTAAAGCTCGCAAGTGTATAAGCAGAAGTATGATGCTGCGTAGGACATCTACGACAAACAAAATTTTGACGACCTCCGTGGCGCAGCGCAGCGAAGGTCCGCCTGCGACGCAGGAGGTTGCGGGTTCGATTTCCGTCTCGGAACAAATTTGTGTACGATCTGCATAAATTTGTTCCGTTGGTCTGGGTGTTTTCTATGTATAATTGAAAAATATATGTATCTATGTAGTGTATTGTATTATGTATATCAGTTATCTAGTACCCATAACACAAGCTCTGCTTAGCTTGGGGCTAGATAATGCTGTGTGATTTGTCCAGCATTATTTATTTATTTATTTAAACAACATGCAGCACAAGATCTGGAATAATGCGCACCACGAAAATCTACACCAAAAATCGAAATACCGGACTTTAACGGCAAGTACAGTCAATGGTTAACAACGCGGTAGGTACTATCCAAGGCCCAGAAAGTGCAACACCTGAAAACAAATCTGAAGGGCGACGAAACTGATTCAGCATCCTAGGATCAACGCAGAGAACGACACATCATGCTAAGAGATCATGCTCATCGCTACGATAACGAGAGACTGCTCTGTACATCTTACATGAATTACCGCGCTTCTAAACCAACCAACGATTCAACAGGTTAGCGCCGCCAGCATAAGAAAACTACATGACATCGCGCATCGTGCTGGAGTGCTTGAACGGTCTCAAGAACATTGGACTAGACATCTCCGATTGGGATTCGATTGTTGTACATCTAGAATTCTAGATATAGATACTACAGTACAGAAACTAGACTAACAGCGTAACATACAACGAGTATATAAAATAAATTAAGAAACCTAGGAGGTTTCCAGATTTGAAAGAATTCACGGAATTTTTAGAATCAAAATTTATGGCATTAGAAATCTTCCAGGGAAACAATCAAAAATCGTCCACGTCATATAAACCAGGAAAGTCAGACAAACAAACTAAGTAGGTAATTACGCAAACGAAGTCAAACGAACAAATATATTTTTACCTCGTTGAGGTTTTGAATGTAAGGTATAGTTATCTACTTTACCATGGAGTGCAACCGAAAAGAGTAGAAAATAAATGAGGGCGCTGCTATCGTTTAGATGGCAAAACGAATACTACGACGCAAACGGTCTTGATCCTTGCGTTTTGCTAAACACAAGGATCAACACCGTTTTTTTTTTTAATTTTGTTGAAAACGTGGATGTCAGTAGGTACAAATCCGACCAAAAATAGTAGAAATTAATTAACAATGAACGAAAAACTGTAAACTGGCAACTCTTTATGAATGTTGTTAATTAATTTACGCAAAAGTAATCTCATATTCTTATTATTATCGTAATCATTTATTTTTAAAATAATAGATATGATTTATAGATTTGATGTTAGAATGCCTAAAGTTATTAAGACTAAGACACCGTATACCAGTACCTATACCTACATACATACTGACTTATCTACACACTGCACTGGTACTTTAATTATATGGTAGTATCTACTTGTTCAACGATTGTTTTTTTGACAAGACGCACAAAAATTTTTATATGTGTATGTAGTGGGCATTAGGTGGCTTGTTATGATATTTTTTTGTCGGTGTACCTCCGCGAAAAGTGTCATAAAAAAATAAAACAAAAATAAAAGTAGTTTTTTTAAGGAAGTTTAAGGACATGATGTTGTTTGAATAAATGCATTTGGTTTATTATTTTTTATTATTTTCATGCATTCAAATGCATTTGGTTTATTGTTTTTTATTATTTTCATGATGATTTTGTTTGGTTACTCTATCTTGAACAGTTTACCTACTAGGACACTTTAAATGGCACCCTTTTTTTATATTATCCTAAATTACTCGAAACCAAAAGTAGATCGAGGACTGATATTAAGCATGGTGTATTCTTAGGAGCTGCCAGTACACCACCAGAAAGAATCACCAGATCCCTCGTCGGGGGCCAGTCTCGTTAGCTTAGCCTGCTAGACCCTTTAAATTATACTGTAATGTCACGCAGGCCCTGATGGTGATGATTCTGTTTTTAAGACACAAACTATGGAAGTGGACTATACTTTTTCCAAGACAAACGGAAATAAACATTAAAAATACCATGAACACAATTTGCAATAAACAACATAAATATTCCTCAAACAATCAAATTCACAAGTTTAATCGTTTAAGAGACGCAGATTTTACTACATAAATACCATAGGATCAAGTATTTATCGATGATCTCGGAGGTTCTTTGATATTGTCCGTAACATCGGGCCATAACTTTCCCACTTGAAATTCGGCTAAACAATGTATGAAAACTTTATCAATCACTTGTTTTGTTCCACTGAGATTAGTTTTTACATGTTGGATTACAATAAAAACCGTAATACATATTAAAACAGTTATTTTAATGCAAATTTCGTTGAGGTACCCAAAGTTTATTTACATTTGTGTGACATTTTGAAAAGATTTGACATTGGTTTATTGTTGGCAAAGATTTACTTTAATTCCATTTTAAATAATTTCTACTCTTTTCGGTCCAGCTATACTTATCTATGAAATTACCTTGAGGTCAAAATCTCTCTGGATAAGTGCTACTATTTAAAGCGCTGCCTCCCCGCACACTAGCGCCGCTACCTATTTTATCTAATTATTAAGTTTAAGAAAGGAATTTCCAAAAATTATGTTAGCCAGTTCGTGATACCAAATACAAGCTTTTTCTTAATGCCTCTGTAATAGTTTTATTTTGTATAGTTTAGGCAGAGATTTGAAGTTGCCCTTGTTGGCCACCTAACTCTATTTTCGACTTTCACTCACACATTCGTATGATTGATATGTTGCAAGTGAAAAAGTATTTTCCATAAAAAATTGGGAAATTGAATCAAAGTTCAGAATTTTCTGATTTCCTCCATTTTAGCAGTGTGAAAAACAGGATTTTGTATAATATCGAAAGCTTAGTAAAGCGCCCTCTGTACTTTTTCTATATCTACTCGTGCAATCTTGCCGCGAGTAGCAAAAGCTCTTTTTCGGGTATAAGCTCACTAGGAAGTTTGCGGAGTCTCGCATAGATGGCGCTATGCGCAAATGATAAACAGTAGGTATCGATTTTCATTTATTTAGGTATGTTGTGAATGACACACCAATACTTCCACATTTTCAGAGTTCACTCACTGGAATCTGTTTGGGGCGAGGTTTCGGAAATTGCGATGTTTTGATTGTACCTTTTTTCGTATAATTCACTCCAGTTCTTCTTTGTCTTGGTGTTTAAAGGCCTTGTCGAAAAATAAAGTTTACAGACATAATAAAATAAACCATGTCATTTTTAAGGCGCTGCCTCCCCTCACACTAGCGCCGCCACCTATTTTATCTAAATAATACGTTTAAGAGCCCTGTCACATATCGGAGAATTGCAAGTTTAGGTATTTTACGCACCGAGTGGGCGGCGACCTGCACAAGCGTGCTTTCTTTTGCGACTAAATGATCTTGATCCACCGTAATACAAGTTTTCTTAGGATGGAGTTCGATGGATTGTTTTGTTATGTGAAGTATTAATTTTGTTCATAATAGAGGTACCTAATTTGTTTTGATATATTTTTCATTATTTTATGCAGTAATCGATTGCTTACCGACATTAGCAGCATATATAAACAGGGTGGAATTTTGAGACGGTTCAGTAAGGGCAGGTACCTTAACCGTTGAAGCTACATGAAAATGGTCTGAGGAAACTAAACATCCTTTTTAGAAAAAAATATCTTCCCCTTTCATAGATTTTCAAAAAAGTTACGTACAGATTTTTTGAACTTTTTTTGATGCCAATCAATCCTGTTTTTCATACTAATCAATAATTTCTTTAGAATCAACTAAATTTTCTGTACTAGAAAAGTCAGAAATCACAAAAATAAGATCCCATACATTTTGTAGGGAGTTCAAATCAATTTACTTTTTTCCGTAATAAAACTTTTTGTAACCGTGGGTTGGATTGCAAAAACACTTGGTTGAATAGAAAAGTTGTGTTTCAAACGCATTGTTTCTTTTTTTTTTTTCAAACTTTATCATTAATATGTCAAACTCTGACTGTGTGTGGTTTTGTTTATTTATTTATTGTTTATTTAATTAAAACGGTTTGAGTGAGTTCTACGAATAATCAAAATAATGGACATTTTGAGCATCTCATTTCGTAAATTGAGATTGTACATAAGAGTGTAAACGTGTACAAATAAGAGTGTGAATAAGTATATTATTGTAAAATACTACATATCAACGTAATCAGTTTATCGTTGGTTTGTTTTTTCGTATTTTTCTTTGACTTGGTTTTCAAGGATGTAATGATTTTGTTCGAAAAGTATGGAATTTTTTTTTTGCAATTAAAATGCTATTAAACCCTCTACACGAACGTGAAAAATTTTTTCTTCTTTCGTACTCAGTTTGGGAGATATCAAAGGGGGGGGGGGGGGGGGTGAAAATTGGGGAGGGAGGGGGGTGATTTTTTTTTCTTCCAATTCGAGAAGAAACCTTCTATACGATCCCGCAATCGGAACTCCTCTATCGCGACGGCATCTCGTAGTACTCTCAAAAGAGGGGTCCGGGGGGCAAGGGGGGGTATTTTTTTTTGAAGTCGAAATCATTCGACCCCCTCTATACAACGCCCCTAAAATTTTTCATAAGTATGACTCGGCTCGGTAGCCCCCACGAGGGGCGGGGATCCCGGGGGGCAAATCTCAAAAATATTTTTTTTGTAAGTTAGCGATCTACACTCATAATGGGATACCGTATAGGTCAGTGCCCGACATAATATCGTGATTTGAAGTTTGACAGCTGTCATCCGAAATGTACATCTCGACGAGTACTACAATTTCACTTTAGAAACTGGTGCTCTGCGATGGTCAGTTCCCGAGATTAGTGATTTGAAGTTTGACAGCTGTCATCAAAAATGTAGATCTCGACGAGTACTACAATTTCACTTTAGAAACTGGTGCTCTGGGATGGTCAGTTCCTGAGATATCGTGATTTGAGGATAGCTGTCATCCTAAATGTAGATCTTGACAAGTACTATGTTTTACCATTAGAAATCTGGCAGCATTTGTGCTGGATGTATTTCGATTCAGAAACCTTGAAAAGTAACGAAGAGATTCGGACGAGATGTCCCCTTCACTTTTGATTGAGGGTACAACTGATCCGAATCTAAAATCAAGAGAATTTAGATTCGGACCAGATGTACCCGAACACAAAATTGAAGTGGACATCTCGTCCGCGGATCAGTTTGAGATTCGGACCAGATGTACCCTAACCCCTTACTGTGTTGGGATAACTATAATTAGTTATCTATCTGGTATTATAATAATGTACAAACTAAATAGTAATTGAAAATACTGTACGAATGTAAATACTTACAACGATCAAAAACTTTGGTCGTAGTTTACGATGTTCTAGCACGCACACTCTGACGCAGTGCGTGAAAAAAACTGACATAGGTCCGACCTCGACAAGCGCTCGCGCGGTACTGAGGGCAGATCGCCGGTGCAATGAAATATATAGCACTTTTAATAAATTCATAAAAAAATAATGGTAGTGATTTAATAAATAACATTAATATTGTAGTTTAAGCAAATGTTGAGGATTATTAAGGTATAAATATTATGTCAAAATGACGTAGAACTTCGGAGATATTGGGGTTTGTTTTGAAGCCTTTTCGGTCGATAATTGAATTCGGTTCAGGTTTTTTTTTGTTTACATAGAGGCCTATAACAAAAATGTATTCTATTATTATTGAAGAATAGGATATTTGCAATCTAAAAAAATATATTTTATTTATCTATATTCAATAGAATCTACAAATTAGATCAAATTAGATAGGTCTCGCGAGACTTTTTGCGTAAACATGCATTGGTAGAATGATTATTATAAAATAAATAAATAAGTTTTCTAAAATTTGTTCTATTATTATTGAAGAAGAGAAAACGAACTATTATTACCAAGTAATTGTTATTTCAATCAACGAACGAAAACCATAGAATTTGTACAAGATAACCGTGGAATTTCTGGTTTACTTGTGAATGCCGTCTTAAGAAAGGAATATCCAAAAATTACGTTAGCTAGTTTATGAAACCTAATATAAGCTTTTTTTAATGCCTCTGTAATACCTAGTTATATTTTGTATAGTTTAGGCAGAGATACGAAGTTGCCCTTGGTGGCCACCAAACTCTATTTTCGCATCTCTGTCTAAACTATACAAAATAAAACTATTACCACAGTAGATAATATAATATATCTACTGTGCTATTACAGAGGCAACTGAAGTACCTACTTATCTACTACATTTTTCGGTAGGTAATGTATTTTGATATGGACTGCAAACTCCTACAAACGTTTCAGTCTTTATTTATGAAACACTAGCTTGTTTTTGTATGTAGGTAAGTTGTATTGACTTATTGTGGGTCACTTGTTTGTTATATCAATGGAATAATTAAAAGTACTTCCAAAAGTTTCTACCTCAAATAAAGGAAAACTATACGTTCACCTACTTACTCGTAGGTACCTAACCTTACGTTTTTATTACCTACCAATTTACTAATTTATAAATATTACCAACACCGTACCAGGGCATCTTAATAGATGCCCTGGTACGGTGTTGGTAAGATTAATAAATTAGTCGACAGTGTCGCGGAGAATTGTAATCAATTCTCCGCGACACTGTCGACCCCAATGACATACGACCGACGCACGCAAGTGCATAGCTATTCTTTGTAAAAAGTGAGGGGATTACTATTTAACATGTCTAGATGTGTATCTGTGGATCTGTCTGTGGTATCGTAGCTCCCAAAAGGATGAACCGATTTTCATTTAGTTTTTTTGTGTTATAGATAATTTTATCCCGAGTGTTCTTAGTCATGTTTCGTGAAAATCTGTTATGATCTGAAATGTTCTGATATGTGCTATTTTTCCCCGTGAGATCCAATATCTTAAGTCTCACGGTAGTCTAGATAGGTATGATATATTTTAATTTTTTTGAAAACCACCCGAAATCTTGCCTTTAAATCGTCCAACTTTTTTGTTTGAGGTTATAATACCACAAAACCAAGTATGCTTGTATTCTACAATGTTTTTTTTTCACCTATATCTATCTATATACTTAGGTATAATAAAACTGTAACAGGTCCAATTCTGTACATTGAAGATATTTTGAAATTATTTTTTGGAGGGAACTCTATTATCGATACTGAAGCCAACACTGTAATTTTTTTCATTCATGTCTGTCTGTCTGTCTGTTTCTTAAACGCGCATCACGTCGAAACTACTAAAGGTACTGAAATGAAACTCGGCTCGATTTTAGGTCATACTAAAAGGAAGGACATAGGATACTTTTTATCCCGGAATTCAGTCAGGTTCTCCTGGGAGAGGGGACGAAAGTAAAATTTCTTCACCGCGCATGACGCCGAAAGTGCTGAATGAGTTGGAATGAAACCTAGCACGATTTGATTTCATACTATAAGGAAAGACATGGGATACATTTCATCCCAGAATTCAGTAATGTTCCCCTGGGAGAGAGGATGAAAGTAAAATGCTTTAACCGCGCATCACGACGGAACAACTGAATGAATTCGAATGGAACTCGGCATAATTTGAGTTCATACTAGAAAAGATACACTTTATCCCAGAATTTAGTAAGGTTTCCCTGGGAGAAGGGATGAAAGTAAAATTCCTTCACCGCGCATCACGCCGAAACTACTGAATGAGTTGGACTGAATTGGTACGATTTGAGTTCAAGGAAGGACATGGGATACATTATATCCTGGAATTCAGTAAGGGTCCCCTGGGAGAGAGGATGAAAGTAAAATTCTTTAACCGCGCATCACGACGGAACTACTTAATGAATTCGAATGCAACTCGGCATGATATTAGTTCGTACTATGAGGAAAGATACACTTTATCCCGGAATTCAGTAAGGTTCCCCTGGCAGAGGGGATGAAAGTCAAATTCCTTCACCGCGCATCACGCCGAAACTGCTGAATGAGTTGGACTGAATTGGTAAGATTTGAGTTCATACTACAAGGAAGGACATGGGATACATTTTATCCTGGAATTCAGTGAGGTTCCCCTGGGAGACAGGATGAAAGTAAAATTCTTTAACCGCGCATCAAGACGGAACTTCCTAACGAATTCGAATGCAACTCGGCAAGATTTTAGTTCATACTACGAGGAAAGATAAATTTTATCCCGGAATTCAGTAAGGTTCCCCTGGGAGAGGGGATGAAAGTAAGATTCCTTCACCTCGCATCACGCCGAAACTGCGAAATGAGTTGGAATGAAACTTGGCACGTTTTGAGTTCATATTACAAGGAAGGACATGGAATACATTTTATCCTGGAATTCAGTAAGGTTCCCCTGGGAGAGAGGAAAAAGTGTAATTCTTAAACCGCGACCGGTCGACGCGTCGTCCGATGCATGAAGAATGCATGAAGCATTCTTTTTGTTAGAAACAGTGTTGCAAGATCGAATTTGACTAAATCAGTAGAAAGTCGAGTAGAAAATCAGATTGATTTGATTTGATTTGAGTAGATTGATGAAATAATCTGTAGATTGAAGAAAAAAAATGTAGATAAAGGGTAGGGTAATTCCTATCTATTTATTTATTTATTTATGTGGAAAACAAACAGCTTTTAAAAACTTAAATGAGTAGATACAGTGGTGGTACAATTTAAGCTTTAAAGTTTTCACTTATAGAACGAAAAATATGCTTAAACTAAATTTAAATAATCATAAAAAGTTAAAACAAGTAATTAAATGAGTGAGTATACCTAGTTTGAAGTGAGTTGCCTGTTCGACGAACAAATAATAGTTAGGAAGGAAAATATTGGTCTGAAGAGTCATATACATGCCTTATATTATAAATAACAAAATAACAATATTATACTACCCTGACGATAAATAAGAATAAGATCTAAATATATAGCTGTTTGTAATGATTATGTTGTTACTTATCTACTGCTGAGAGTTAAAAAATTGTTTGCAAGACGCACCCATTAGTCCCTACCTACTAAGGTGGTGCGTCTTGGAAAAATAGGTTAGGTACCTACCTTACATGATATATGGTGGTTTAGCTGGTCCAGTTAACTGTACTACCCAAGTTTGGTTGCAGTAAGTGGTCCAATTAAACTAACTGGACCACAGAAAAATATTTTTACTGTGGTACACAGCCAACTGTACCTACCTACTAACGAAAATAAATTACGGTGATCCAGTCAATTGGATCAGGGGCCCAATTCTGCAATACAATTGCTTCAGTATGACAGTGGAATCGTCGCAGAGTCATCACGTAGAATCCTTAGATTAATAAAACTCCAGATAGTGCGTGCGAGATAAATTAATAGTTTCAAACTTGACGCGCGTCTCTCCATCTGCATTCATCATAATTTTTTTCATCTGAGGTGGAATACCAAAACGCGTAATTCTATGTCGATACCCCTGTCATAGTGAAGCGATTAGTATAGCAGAATAGGGCCCCAGCTGAACGGAACCATGAGTAAGAAGTGAAACGAGTAGGTATGACACTTCGTACCACTGACGCTGGCCGAGTCGTAGCTAAAAGTCGTGTGGATAAAGAGTGGGATTGAAGATGACAACATGCTATCCCCCGTAGACCCTACACTATTTTTTGCACGGCGGCGTTTCATAATATGCGAGACTATGGTTAAATGTGAACTTATTAGTCGGCAGGTAAGGCAATCGCGAACGAAGTTGCGGGTACAGCTAGTTCTAAATAAATCATTAGGTACATACTTGCTTCAATTCATAACAAAAAAAAACTTAAGAGCTTTCAAAGTGGTGAATCGGTGTAAATGTTATGTAAAGTGACCACTTCTAAATTCATTTTTAAAAAACTGAAATTCATTTCGAATAATTTAGCTTTCTTTTAAAAAGTTCTTTACTTATTACCCTTTCCAACGATATGCTACAGTGCAGAAATAATACATCAGGGTTCGACCTAAGAGATACTTTGTTGCTAGGGTCAAGATAATGAAAATACGTTTTAAATAGGTACGTGTTAAGTTGTGTATTATTTTTAGTATAATTTTTCGGATCATTTTGACTACTCTAGACGCTCATATCAATTTGACGCTGACTGTCCCAGTTCAGGTTAATTTTGAAGAAACTCTAAATAATTGTTTCCATTGAGTCGTTCTGGCAAAAAATATGGGCAGAAAAGATTTCGCCCAATATCACCAACCTAAACATTAACGTTGAATTTTCGGTGAAAGGGAGTCTGCCTTTTTTGTGCGGATTTTGGCCCCTTTTCTCCCAGTGATGCTAATTGTGTAGATTTACTATGCCTTTATGGCTGAAATTTGACTCGTCGGTCCATAAAATTCGTTTCAAAAAGTCGCCATCTTCAACTTCTGTATGCAATAAAAATCGGCAGAACTCTAACCGTCTTGCATTGTCATCCTCTTCGAGACCTGGAATAATGAATGAAATCCGTGTGTTTGTAACTGTTAATCTATATATATAAAAGAAAGTCGTGTTAGTTACACTATTTATAACTCAAGAACGGCTGAACCGATTTGGCTGAAAATTGGTGGGGAGGCAGCATAGAACCAGGAGACGGACATAGGCTATGTTTTATCCCGGAATTACCACGGGAACGGGAACTACGCAGGCGAAGCCGCGGGCAGCAGCTAGTAACTGCATAAACGCGATATTTCTTTCTTTTAATGGAGCTCACGCAAAGAACTTTTTCAGTTGTCCGAGAAACAGAGCAAGAAAGGAATTCAACTAAACAATTACATACAACAATAAAAATAAATAAAAAATTATTCAAAAGTGAACACATTTTATTAAGATTTGAAATCGGTTAAAATGTTTTAATGTCACTACACTTGAATAAGTAGTAAGTACTGTAAGTTGTTACCTTGAACAGGAGTGTAATGGAATGCGTGCCTTCCATCAGTCCGAAGAACGAACCAGACTTTCCTTTCCAAACTGATAAGTTAAGTCCGTCAGCAACAAGTCGTACGCTTGTTGTAAGATTGACATCAAAAGCTTGAAGGATTCTCTCATCAACACTTTACTTTAGTTCAACAACAGATTTAACAAGAAACAATAACAAGACTTTAATTTGACTACGATAGAACAACTGACCGGCTGATTCCCGGCCTTTGCCAACTTTCAACTCGATAGAGGAAGACACAATAACTGTAGTACTAGTAAGAAAGAGACTTTTTACCTGCTGCTTGTTAATCCGCGTTGACTGGTTACATTGTTCAAACCAGTTACATTGTTAGAGTGCGTGTTCAGCCCTGGGCCCTGGCAAACGAATCTTAATTTGACCACCTTATGAACGGTTTCTTATGTCATGTAGCATATCGTTAAAAAAGGGTAATAAGTAAAGAACATTTTAAAAGAAAACTAAATTCAAAATGAATGACGACCTCCGTGGCGCAGTGGGCGAAGGTCCGCCTGCGACGCAGGAGGTTGCGGGTTCGATTCCCGCCTTGGAACAAATTTGTGTACGATCTGCAGAAATTTGTTCCGTTGGTCTGGGTGTTTTCTATGTATAATAAAAATATCTATCTATGTAGTGTACCTATTGTATTAAGTATATCAGTTATCTAGTACCCATAACACAAACTCTGTGTCGGCGATACGAAAGGATAATTACGTAAAATAAGTTTTAAATTTGAACTTAGTTAGCCTTGTTATTTTGTTTTAAGTTATATAAAATTTTAGTGTGGTATTGTTTTATTTAATAAAATTTTACGATAAAAATACCCTTAGGAGCAAGGCTTAAGCTTAAGGAATAGTGTACAGCTTAAATTATTAGAATCAGTTGCAATATTTGTGTAAGAAAAAATGTTCCTAAGTAAATTTTTGTAGGTTTTAGGCTAAGAACTTTTTTACTACCTTTTAATACCTAGATAGGAAGGTTTTATAATAAGAAGGAGTGTTTTTACTATATAATAAACTTAATTTATAAGGGTTTTTGTAAGGAAATAATAAATAAATAAAGATCCAAAGGTTTCGGCTTAGGCAAAACTCGATAGAAAGTAGGTCAAAATTACGCCGGCGTCTGAGCGGTAAAACACGACCATATAAATATAAGCGTGGGGCCGGCACTCGCAGTCGCAGCCTAGCCTCCGGAGAGGCAAGAAGTAGTCAGCAAGAAAACGAAGCCAGCAAGTAGTGGTAGGGAATAAGCCGAAACCCGGATCAAGTTTCAAGATTGGATCAGTGTTTTATTTCGAAGCTAGTTGAAGCCCCCATTAGGAAGGAAAAGTGAAGTTAGGATATTGTACCACACGAACAGTACGCATTCAGGGGTGCGTGGCGGCGTGCGTCTACCAGCAGCGGAAGAAAAGGACAACGCGTGTCGAATTTAAGTGGGATACTTTCCCAGGGCGTATCAGGCCAATCCTGGTAACCGTCCGCAACACTCTGCTTAGCTTGGGTCTAGATAATGCTGTGTGAATTTTCCAGCATTATTTATTTATTTTATTTTATTTAATTTATAGTTTTAGTTTTTTTTAAACGAATTTAGAAGTGGTCACTTTTTATAACATTTACGCCGATTTACCACTTTGAAAGCTCAGTTTCAAGTTTTTTTTGGATATGAATTGTAACAGGTAATGATTTATTTAGAATAAGAAAACATTGTAGAATACAAGCATTGGTTTTGTGGTATTATAACCACAAACAAAAAAGTTAGGACGATTTAAAGGCAAGATTTCGGGTGTTTTAAAAAAAAAATAAACGAAAAACATATCTAGACTACTGTGATACTTAGGATATTGGGTCTCACGGGGAAAAATAGGACATGGCCACCCCATCCCCCAAAAAATCATGTCATTCCATGTGCCAAACACCCCGTACAGTATCTTATACTATGCCACAACTGTACCATAGAATCCGCAGACTGAAAAAAGGCGAAACCCACTGTCTGCCAATCTCAAAAGATTATTACTCCTACTGTTAAATCATTTTTTAGGGATTTACTACATCATTACTAGCTAATAGTTTTAGCTTAGGAAAAAAATAACACTTCCAGAAAGACTCAGTTTTAAGAGACCTATCAAATGATTTTTTTTTGATATACCAAATAGTAAAAGCGCTTGAAAAACTTTTTTTTCACTTCAAGTGCTTAATCTCGAAATCTGTTCGTGGGCATATTGTGGTCACGAGCAGCTGCTATAAGCTGTTTGTGAGTATGTGTGGCCAGTGAGTGAACGGAAGGTACTTAGGCCGAAGTACTGTCCGTTATTCTTATTATGTAATCAATAACCGGACACGTGGCGCGGCGGGCGAAAGTCCGCCTGCAACGTAGGAGGTTGCGGGTTCGTTTTCCGCCTTGGGACAAATGTTTGTTCGATCTGCAAATATTTGTTCCGGGTGTTCTATGGTCAATAAAAAAATTCTATCTAAGTAATGTGTTGTATTTAGTTTAACAGTCATCTAATAACACGAGCTCTGCTCTAAAAAAGATCTTCCGTTTATATTAAGATGACGTCAAAAATAAAAAATCATTCGTTAAAAATCAATGGTGAGACTTCGTCTTAGACAACCATGGTTTAAAATGATTCTAAATGATTTATTCTAACTTCATCTAGAAGCTTTGCACCCAGCTAGCAACCACCTTGTATAACATTTATTGTGCGCGGAAATATTGAAAAAAAAAAAACAAATAAGGGTCCACCCTTCAATGCCATCTATACAGCTCCTTTGAAATTATCTCGGCCAGGTGCAGAAACAAGTTATTATTACCTACGTATAAAAAGGGGAGCGCCCCTTGCAATGGAATGCGCACATAGATCTAAGTAAAATTTTGTAGATAAGGTACGTTCTCCCAGCGCCAACTGAACCAAATGGGTTGTAATGTGTTACAATTACAACTAAACGCAAAGACACGCGATTTTAAATCTTTTGCAATATAATTACCTAATGAACCACAGGGGCATGATTCTCTATGACCTAAGAAATAACATGCCCAAAACGTGTGACGTCACAACGTGTTCTAAACACAAATACGATTCAAACGAGCCTAGGTGTGGAATGGAAAAAAATGTATTCTGCATGCCACAAGACTGGTTGTCTATGCCCCGTGTTTTGTTTTTCGATTATTTCACACGCTTCGTTCAAAATCTTACATTACGGACTACTCGGAAAATTTACGGTTTTATTATAAATTATATTTTGTTTCCAACTAATAAATATTTTGAATTTTAAGCTTGCTCAACCATCAATTGTTGAGCTTACAATATTTTGGTGTGATTTGAAAATTAACAGCCCTAAAATAATGATTTGTATATACATGACCTCCTATTTTGACGACCTCCGTGGCGCAGCGGGCGAAGGTCCGCCTGCGACGCAGGAGTTGCGGGTTCGATCCCCGCCTCGGAACAAATTTGTGTACGATCTGCAGAAATTTGTTCCGATGGTCTAGGTGTTTTCTATGTATACTAAAAATATCTATACATGTAATATATTGTATTAAGTATATCAGTTATCTAGTACCCATAACACAAGCTCTGCTTAGCTTGGGGCTAGATAATGCTGTGTGAATTGTTCAGCATTATTATTATTATAATTTTTTTATTAACATTCAAGTCACTCATGACTAGTTTCGGACCGAATAAGTTTGTTTGTTTTGATTATCATAACCTAAAAATCTATCATTTCTAAGGATTGTGTTCTTTGATAAACACAATCAACAAAATATACCTTACGGGTTCCTTTTTATGAAATGCTTTTATTATAACCTCAAAAGACGAACGGCGAAACGAGCCGTACTAACTATTGCAGGAACACGCTAATCTGTGCCTTAACACGCTATGAACGAGCTCATTTATTTGACAGTTCAAATCGTGCCGTGCCGCGGTAAGGAATGACAATCAGGGCATGCAGAATACGGTTTTGTCCGATTTCACGCCGTTATCTTGTCGTACCTACGACAAGATAACGGCACACCTGTGTAACACGCTTGCATTGGGACGTGCCTAGCTAGACCGAAGTGCGACCGAGACAGCAATACGCACGAAAAAGACGAACGCCGGCGGCGCCGCCAGTCCAACTATGACTGAGGTCGGTGGACCTAATTGGACCTAATTTGAGCGTTTCACTTTCGAGAAGAAGATTTATTTCTTTATTTATATTTATTTTTTGTTGTTATGCGTCTTAAAAACCGACACACGCCTAATAAGTACCTAGTTAAAAATGGAGTTATTGCAAATAAACCTAATTATTATTATTATTATGAAGAAAAAATAATAGTTATCTAATAAAATTGCAATATTTACTAATGAAAAGTACCTACACCCTGAGCATTACGTGTATTATATTGTTGAATTGTTGTTTCACTTGTGAAATGCACACATGATTGCATTATAATGACAGCTAAAAATTGCAAACTTACAACACGCTCGGCTAACACTGTTTTTATATGTATACCGATTCCAAATGAGCGAGCTATCTCATTTCGCTTGAAATCAACACGGCTGGGTCTCACTACGGTACGGGCCTTTAACTATTTAGATCTATGATAAACACAGCAACGACACGATCGATCGTCTGCTATTCGAGTGGGGGAAGAGCGCGCATGTACAAGGCAAGCCGGCCCGCCATAGACTTCGTACCGCTCGAGCGAGCTCCACGTCTGCCGAATAACCATAATATCTGTAAAGTGAAATGTTGAGTGGCGTCATTTGTTGGCGAATGTAACGCCAACAAATTAATATTTTGTGTTGTTCTTTATGACTGTTGGTCGCATTTAGCAGCCAAGTTCATCAACGAGTGTACTTGAACCTGAGTATTCTGCGTTCTTTTATTGATTACGTAAACGAATAAAATGATCGCAGGTTCTGTCCGTGCGGAAAGTTTTGCAAAACCTTTTATTGCTATATCGTGTTTTCATGACCACATTATGACTGTTGCTTGCTTGAAGTGGTCAAGTCAGTTCATCAACGAGTGTACTTGAACCTGAGTGTTCTGTGTTCTTATATTGATTACGTAAACGAATAAAATGATCGCAGGTTCTGTCCGTGCGGAAAGTTTTGCAAAATCTTATATTGCTATATCGTGTGTTTTCATGACCACATTATGACTGTTGCTTGCTTGAAGTGGCCAAGTCAGTTCATCAACGAGTGTACTTGAACCTGAGTGTTCCACGTTCATTTATTGATTACGTGAATACATGAAATAATCACGTTCGGTCCGTTCAACCCCTTTGTTAATTGGCCGGAATGGGTAAAGGGTTGACCTGTGTCGATTTAACGGCTGCAAATTTTGTTGAAAGAAAAAAAAAATCAATTTATTGGCTCACACATAAAATATAGGTACAATAATGATGTGACCTTTTGTGTTCTCTTCATACAAAATTTTACGAATAAGCACGTTTTCCCCGTGTTGTTCTTATATATTGTCTTGTCGTTGTAACTGTTGACTAACAAAAATAAGGTAACGGTTTTCAATTAAAAATGAAATTGAGCCCGAGTGTTTAACCTGAATTTATTAGTAACGTGAGTAAATAAAATAATACCACGTTCTGTTCGTGAAGGTTGTTTTTCGTATAACCTTGCCTTTATATCTCGTGTGTTTTCATAACCACATTATGCTGTCATCGTATAATAATACCTAAATGGCTCTCACGAATTTGCAGAGATTAAAAGTTTGTACTGTGTAGATTTAAGGGCCGTAATTTCTTATGGTTTTCACCTCGGTCCTGTGCTAATCTCGTCTTAAATTTTGTTTAAATAAAATAGACAAATAAAATGCTGTCATCGCATAACAGAACCAAAATGTTAACTGACCGCAATGATTAAGGTTTTGAATTGTGTAGTTTTGAGAGCTGTAATAAGATTGTTCAAACATAACAATAAAAAAGATGTTCCTCAGCACGCCACTTATGTAGAAAAGAATAAACACGTTCTCTGCTATGGTAAAAGTCAAATGAACTAAAGTTTGCCGCGGATATGGACCGCACTTCTGCCACAGAGCCCATACATAATTTATTGGCTCACACATAAAATATACAAGAACGTTACAACCTTTTGTGTTCCACTCTTCATAATATAAACTGTAACGAATTAACACGATCTGCCCGTGTTGTTATTTTAAATCGTCTTGTTGTAGTAAAACTGCACAATTCCTATCTATTTATTGGCTCACACATAAAATATAGGTACAATAATGATGTGACCTTTTGTGTTCTCTTCATACAAAATTTTACGAATAAGCACGTTTTCCCCGTGTTGTTCTTATAAATTGTCTTGTCGTTGTAACTGTTGACTAACAAAAATAAGGTAACGGTTTTCAATTAAAAATGAAATTGAGCCCGAGTGTTTAACCTGAATTTATTGGTAACGTGAGTAAATAAAATAATACCACGTTCTGTTCGTGAAGGTTGTTTTTCATATAACCTTGCCTTTATATCTCGTGTGTTTTCATAACCACATTATGCTGTCATCGTATAATAATACCTAAATGGCTCTCACGAATTTGCAGAGATTAAAAGTTTGTACTGTGTAGATTTAAGGGCCGTAATTTCTTATGGTTTTCACCTCGGTCCTGTGCTAATCTCGTCTTAAATTTTGTTTAAATAAAATAGACAAATAAAATGCTGTCATCGCATAACAGAACCAAAATGTTAACTGACCGCAATGATTAAGGTTTTGAATTGTGTAGTTTTGAGAGCTGTAATAAGATTGTTCAAACATAACAATAAAAAAGATGTTCCTCAGCACGCCACTTATGTAGAAAAGAATAAACACGTTCTCTGCTATGGTAAAAGTCAAATGAACTAAAGTTTGCCGCGGATATGGACCGCACTCCTGCCACAGAGCCCATACATAATTTATTGGCTCACACATAAAATATACAAGAACGTTACAACCTTTTGTGTTCCACTCTTCATAATATAAACTGTAACGAATTAACACGATCTGCCCGTGTTGTTATTTTAAATCGTCTTGTTGTAGTAAAACTGCACAATTCCTATCTAGATATGATTCATAAAATAAAAACCGTGTTCATGTATGCGTTTCCTCTTCAATTATATCTTTCAACTAGCCTTTGATTTAGGGTTGCCGGATCTCAACCTCAAAATTGCCGTATTCAAGGGAAAATTAAAAAAACAGGACGTATATTACGTAAACGAATAAAATGATCGCAGGTTCTGTCCGTGCGGAAAGTTTTGCAAAATCTTTTATTGCTACGTGTTTTCATGACCACATTATGACAGTTGCTTGCTTGAAGTGGTCAAGTCAGTTCATCAACGAGTGTACTTGAACCTGAGTGTTGTGTTCTTATATTGATTACGTAAACGAATAAAATGATCGCAGGTTCTGTCCGTGCGGAAAGTTTTGCAAAATCTTTTATTGCTATATCGTGTGTTTTCATGACCACATTATGACTGTTGCTTGCTTGAAGTGGCCAAGTCAGTTCATCAACGAGTGTACTTGAACCTGAGTGTTCCACGTTCATTTATTGATTACGTGAATACATGAAATAATCACGTTCGGTCCGTTCAACCCCTTTGTTAATTGGTCGGAATGGGTAAAGGGTTGACCTGTGTCGATTTAACGGCTGCAAATTTTGTTGAAAGAAGAAAAAAAATCAATTTATTGGCTCACACATAAAATATAGGTACAATAATGATGTGACCTTTTGTGTTCTCTTCATACAAAATTTTACGAATAAGCACGTTTTCCCCGTGTTGTTCTAATAAATTGTCTTGTCGTTGTAACTGTTGACTAACAAAAATAAGGTAACGGTTTTCAATTAAAAATGAAATTGAGCCCGAGTGTTTAACCTGAATTTATTAGTAACGTGAGTAAATAAAATAATACCACGTTCTGTTCGTGAAGTTTGTTTTTCATATAACCTTGTCTTGATATCTCGTGTGTTTTCATAACCACATTATGCTGTCATCGTATAATAATACCTAAATGGCTCTCACGAATTCGCAGAAATTAAAATGTACTGTGTAGATTTAAGGGCCGTAATTTTTTATGGGTTTCACCTCGGTCCTGTGCTAATCTCGTCTTAAATTTTGTTTAAACAATAAAAATAAAATAGACAAATAAAATGCTGTCATCGCATAACAGAACCAAAATGTTAACTGACCGCAATGATGAAGGTTTTGAATTGTGTAGGTTTGAGAGCTGTAATAAGATTATTCAAACATAACGATAAAAAAAAGGTTCCTCAGCACGCTACTTATGTAGAAAAGAATAAACACGTTCTCTGCTATAGTAAAAGTCAAATGAACTAAAGTTTGACGCGGATATGGACCGCACTCCTGCCACAGAGCCCATACATAATTTATTGGCTCACACATAAAATATACAAGAACGTTACAACCTTTTGTGTTCCACTCTTCATAATATAAACTGTAACGAATTAACACGATCTGCTCGTGTTGTTATTTTAAATCGTCTTGTTGTAGTAAAACTGCACAATTACTATCTAGATATGATTCATAAAATAAAAACCGTGTTCATGTATGCGTTTCGTCTTCAATTATATCTTTCAACTAGCCTTTGATTTAGGGTTGCCGGATCTCAACCTAAAAATTGCCGTATTCAAGGGAACATTAAAAAAACAGGCCGTATATTCTATGTTTTGACAATAAATGTTTACAAATAAAAGATACAGTATTAAAAATTAAATGTACAGTTGGTATTAAATATAATCGTCTCCGTCTTAGTTTTGGATGGTACTTAAAACTTGAGACTCATCTGCCTAACCAGGCCCTAACCAGTCCAGCTCCTTGAAGCACCGAAGAAGACTTTTGGTGACTGACAGCTTCGTTTCAGCTTTTCTGTGGATGTGAATAGGAGTTGATGCCTCAATGAGATTCTTCAATCCTGGTCTTTTTTCTGGCTTTCTCTCCTGACGAAGTGAAAGTTCTCCTGCAATAACTGCAGGAGAACGGTTGCACGCCGTTGTGCATGTTGTTGTGTGTTGTACGTGCTGCTTGCGTCTTGAAGCAGCGATCACAAATACAGCACTTGTGAGGACGCTCATTGGAATGTGACTTCATGTGCTTGTTCAGCCTGTCTTTTTTCTGGCTTTCTCTCCTGACGAAGTGAAAGTTCTCCTGCAATAACTGCAGGAGTACGGTTGCACGCCGTTGTGCATGTTGTTGTGTGATAATACTGCTGCTTGCGTCTTGAAGCAGCGATCACAAATACAGCACTTGTGAGGACGCTCATCGGAATGTGACTTCATGTGCTTGTTCAGCCTGGAGCTGGAAATATTTTAAAAAACACATATTCTATTTTTTACCCTTCACGGCAAAAACTTCATACATAGACTGCTAAACTGCCCATTTTAGTATGTGTATGTTTGTATTTTCGCATATTCGTCGTAAAGCCTAGAGTCTAGCCTTTGATTTAGGGTTGCCGGATCTCAACCTAAAAATTGCCGTATTCAAGGGAAAATTAAAAAACAGGCAGTATATTCTAAGTTTTTACAATAAATGTTAAATAAAAAATACAGTATTAAAATTGAAATATACAGTTGGTATTAAATATAATCGTCTCCGTCTTAGTTTTGGATGGTACTTAAAACTTGAGACTCATCTGCCTAACCAGGCCCTAATCAGCCCGGCTCCTTGAAGCACCGAAGAAGACTTTTGGTGACTAACAGCTTCGTTTCAGCTTTTCTGTGGATGTGAATAGGAGTTGATGCCTCAATGAGATTCTTCAATCCTATCTTTTTTCTGGCTTTCTCTGTTTACCTGACGAAGTGAAAGTTCTCCTTCAATAACTGCAGGAGAACGGTTGCACGCCGTTGTGCATGTTGTTATGTGTTTTAAGTGCTGCTTGCGTCTTGAAGCAGCGATCACAAATACAGCACTTGTGAGGACGCTCATCGGAATGTGACTTCATGTGCTTGTTCAGCCTGTCTTTTTTCTGGCTTTCTCTCCTGACGAAGTGAAAGTTCTCCTGCAATAACTGCAGGAGTACGGCTGCACGCCGTTGTGCATGTTGTTGTGTGTTGTACGTGCTGCTTGCGTCTTGAAGCAGCGATCACAAATACAGCACTTGTGAGGACGCTCATCGGAATGTGACTTCATGTGCTTGTTCAGCCTGGAGCTGGAAATATTAAAAAAAACACATATTCTATTTTTTACCCTACACGGCAAAAACTTCATACATAGACTGCTAAACTGCCCATTTTAGTCTGTGTATGTTTGTATTTTCGCATATTCATCGTAAAGCCTAGAGTCTAGCCTTTGATTTAGGGTTGCCGGATCTCAACCTAAAAATTGCCGTATTCAAGGGAAAATTAAAAAACAGGCAGTATATTCTAAGTTTTTACAATAAATGTTAAATAAAAAATACAGTATTAAAATTGAAATATACAGTTGGTATTAAATATAATCGTCTCCGTCTTAGTTTTGGATGGTACTTAAAACTTGAGACTCATCTGCTTAACCAGGCCCTAATCAGCCCAGCTCCTTGAAGCACCGAAGAAGACTTTTGGTGACTGACAGCTTCGTTTCAGCTTTTCTGTGGATGTGAATAGGAGTTGATGCCTCAATGAGATTCTTCAATCCTGTCTTTTTTCTGGCTTTCTCTGTTTACCTGACGAAGTGAAAGTTCTCCTGCAATAACTGCAGGAGTACGGCTGCACGCCGTTGTGCATTTTGTTGTGTGTTGTAAGTGCTGCTTGCGTCTTGAAGCAGCGATCACAAATACAGCACTTGTGAGGACGCTCATTGGAATGTGACCTCATGTCTCTTGTTCAGCCTGTCTTTTTTCTGGCTTTCTCTCCTGACGAAGTGAAAGTTCTCCTGCAATAACTGCAGGAGTACGGCTGCACGCCGTTGTGCATGTTGTTGTGTGTTGTACGTGCTGCTTGCGTCTTGAAGCAGCGATCACAAATACAGCACTTGTGAGGACGCTCATCGGAATGTGACTTCATGTGCTTGTTCAGCCTGGAGCTGGAAATATTAAAAAAAACACATATTCTATTTTTTACCCTACACGGCAAAAACTTCATACATAGACTGCTAAACTGCCCATTTTAGTCTGTGTATGTTTGTATTTTCGCATATTCATCGTAAAGCCTAGAGTCTAGCCTTTGATTTAGGGTTGCCGGATCTCAACCTAAAAATTGCCGTATTCAAGGGAAAATTAAAAAACAGGCAGTATATTCTAAGTTTTTACAATAAATGTTAAATAAAAAATACAGTATTAAAATTGAAATATACAGTTGGTATTAAATATAATCGTCTCCGTCTTAGTTTTGGATGGTACTTAAAACTTGAGACTCATCTGCTTAACCAGGCCCTAATCAGCCCAGCTCCTTGAAGCACCGAAGAAGACTTTTGGTGACTGACAGCTTCGTTTCAGCTTTTCTGTGGATGTGAATAGGAGTTGATGCCTCAATGAGATTCTTCAATCCTGTCTTTTTTCTGGCTTTCTCTGTTTACCTGACGAAGTGAAAGTTCTCCTGCAATAACTGCAGGAGTACGGCTGCACGCCGTTGTGCATTTTGTTGTGTGTTGTAAGTGCTGCTTGCGTCTTGAAGCAGCGATCACAAATACAGCACTTGTGAGGACGCTCATTGGAATGTGACCTCATGTCTCTTGTTCAGCCTGTCTTTTTTCTGGCTTTCTCTCCTGACGAAGTGAAAGTTCTCCTGCAATAACTGCAGGAGTACGGCTGCACGCCGTTGTGCATGTTGTTGTGTGTTGTACGTGCTGCTTGCGTCTTGAAGCAGCGATCACAAATACAGCACTTGTGAGGACGCTCATTGGAATGTGACTTCATGTGCTTGTTCAGCCTGTCTTTTTTCTGGCTTTGACTCCTGACGAAGTGAAAGTTCTCCTGCAATAACTGCAGGAGTAAGGTTGCACGCCGTTGTGCATGTTGATTTGTGATGTTAGCGCTGCTTGCGTCTTGAAGCAGCGATCACAAATACAGCACTTGTGAGGACGCTCATCGGAATGTGACTTCATGTGCTTGTTCAGCATGGAGCTGGAAATATTTTAAAAAACACATATTCTATTTTTTACCCTACACGGCAATAACTTCATACATAGACTGCTAAACTGCCCATTTTAGTCTGTGTATGTTTGTATTTTCGCATATTCGTCGTATAGCCTAGAGTCTAGCCTTTGATTTAGGGTTGCCGGATCTCAACCTAAAAATTGCCGTATTCAAGGGAAAATTAAAAAACAGGCAGTATATTCTAAGTTTTTACAATAAATGTTAAATAAAAAATACAGTATTAAAATTGAAATATACAGTTGGTATTAAATATAATCGTCTCCGTCTTAGTTTTGGATGGTACTTAAAACTTGAGACTCATCTGCCTAACCAGGCCCTAATCAGCCCAGCTCCTTGAAGCACCGAAGAAGACTTTTGGTGACTGACAGCTTCGTTTCAGCTTTTCTGTGGATGTGAATAGGAGTTGATGCCTCAATGAGATTCTTCAATCCTGTCTTTTTTCTGGCTTTCTCTGTTTACCTGACGAAGTGAAAGTTCTCCTTCAATAACTGCAGGAGAACGGTTGCACGCCGTTGTGCATGTTGTTATGTGTTTTAAGTGCTGCTTGCGTCTTGAAGCAGCGATCACAAATACAGCACTTGTGAGGACGCTCATTGGAATGTGACTTCATGTGCTTGTTCAGCCTGGAGCTGGAAATATTTAAAAAAGCACATATTATATTTTTTACCCTACACGGCAAAAACTTCATACATAGACTGCTAAACTGCCCATTTTAGTCTGTGTATGTTAGTATTTTCGCATATTCATCGTAAAGCCTAGAGTCTAGCCTTTGATTTAGGGTTGCCGGATCTCAACCTAAAAATTGCCGTATTCAAGGGAAAATTAAAAAAAAGGCCGTATATTCTAAGTTTTTACAATAAATGTTTACAAATAAACTCGTCGGTTTTTAGACTGCGAACTTCAAATATCGATAATTTGTTTACGATTGGTAGCAGTCTGCATTCACTGTCGATAAATTGGATATCATCACCGTTTTCACGTGGCAATTTTTGGGCAAGTGGCCAAATGGATGGGTAAATACTTTTAGTTTGATGATTGATAGCTTCTTCAGGAGCCAATTATTTTAGATATTGCAATAAATCGTAGGAGATGTCATATCTTTTCAGAATTTCTCTGGAGCCTGTGATCTGAAAATCTCTGCATCGCAAGTAAAACTGGTCCAGTTCTTCTTTTTTTGTTGATAGGGTTAGTTTTTCTATCTCAACCATAATTTTGACTGCCAAATACATTTGTTGGAGGAAGTACAGGGTGTTCGGTGGCAGAATTAGGATTTAAAAATAAAATAATAAAAAAACTGTCAATTTTAAATGTTTATTTCAAGGACGATTACAAAGAAGAATAGTGCGGATTTTATTGTTTTAAATATTATTTCATACAAATGTTGACCATTACGTCGGACACACTCTTCAAATCTAGCCTCTGTATTCCGTTCCACACGCTGGAGCAATGAAGTCGGGATGGCGTTAACTTCGCGAACAATATTTTCTTTTAACGCCAAGATGGTCGCTGGGTTCGTCTCGTATACTTTACTTTTAAGGTATCCCCATAAGAAAAAGTCACACTTTGTTCATCCGTCCAGTGCGGCATCGTGACTAACAAATCCGCACGATCCACGAACCCACCGCCACCCGCTCGCCTACTGATCCTACGCTTAGCCGTTACGGAGTTAATTACATTTGAAAACCGAATTCTGCCACCGGACACCCTGTACCTCGTATTTTCTGGATCAATAGAACTTCTGTTTGATGTACATAATTACTTTGCAAGTAGCACAACAACAGCTCTTTGTACGTCTGTCTCATTCTCGTGTCTAACTATACCAGTTTTGGATCTGCACTTTGAAAGAATTCTTTCAGCTTTAAAAATTTTGGTAAAATCCACTGCAAAAATAACAGATATAATCTTGATAAAATTGTCATTCATCTCGCGGTATATTAGTTCTGCCGCAAGCCTTTTCATCAATCCATTTTTGCGTGAAAACTAATTTAAGACTGTCCCACTGTTCTAGCAGTCTGTTCACAACAGATAACACTGACAGCCATCGAGTCTGCGCCGGGTGTAAAATTTTATGTATTTTAGCATTAACGAAGACCTGAAATTCCATGTATTGGGCTTGCCGCTTAGAGTTGTGCTTGAAAAAAGCATATAAATTTCGAGCTAAGTCTTCACACCGCCGCGTAATTTCTTACATGCTTCACTTGCACACAGGTGTAGTGAATGGCATACGAGTATGCATTTAAAAATGCAAATGCCAGGTACGTTTCGTCGTAAACGGCTGGCTAGGAAATTTTGAGCCCCCATCATTGTGTTGCACCCATCTGATGCAAAGCCGATAGTATTTTCTGTTACCCCTTGACTAGAAAAGGTTTTCATAAAAAATTGTAGATACAAGACTTCTGCTATATATTCACGAAGCCATTCAGATGGAAATGCGCAGAAATTGTTTAATTTCGAAAAACTGTCATTGATTTCACTTTGATGATTGATTTCGCTTTCCATGGTCTGCTGGTTTGAGCTCCCGAGTAAGCTGAACCTTGTACCCATGACGGTGGAGGTCGTTTGTCAAAATTCGCTGCGTAGTGCTTCGTGAAATTTGAAGTTAGTGAGAACGTTACCGAATTAAAGTTTTCAGGTTTTCGGCGACACTCTTGGTTACAGCAGCAATGTTTTCAAGAGACCGACCTGTACGTTGACGCAAAGGAGTCCAACCCAGTTTCTTAAATTTTTTTGAAAGACCTCTCATTCTTTGCGTTGCTGTTTTCTCAAAATTCAAAGTAACCTTCTGAGCTTTAAATGATGGAATCTGTGATTTAATAATCGGAATAATATTTAATTAGTTCCTATTTTATTTTTCAAGAAAGGCATAAATTAAAGGGTTAAGTATCTTTATCATATCCGTGTATGGAATATAACCCCTTGAAAGATCGTGGTCAGGACTTAAGAGTTTCCGACGCAGTAAATGTGTTTAAAATTTGTGTTTCTGGTCTTGTATTTTTTGTGCATAATAATAAAATTCGATTGCCGTCATCAATTAAATCTGCTAAGAGCTAATTTTAAAATTTTGGGAGCAACTACTTCGCTGTCTAGCGTAAATCTCTGTTTCATAACACCTAATACTTTGTTACGTTTGTTATATAGCCCACTTTTAATATTTTAAGAACTTTGCAATTCAGTAATAAAACCGACTCCTTCATTTTAAATATCACATTTCATATCTTCATATTGTTTTTTAACTGAGACAAAATTAGTGATATCTCACCAAGGGGAGACAGGGGGTCGAAAAATCTCCAAAGTCACCTCACGTAATTTATGGATGCCCCGCCTCCTAAATGGGAAACGGGGAGCATTCAAACTAAAATTAAAAAATATCCTTTTCCTTTCATTTATAACAAATAATGCACATGGAGACCTTCGCAATATACACCCTTATCTGCAACTGGAAAAATACAGGGAGTGATATTTTTTTAAAATCATCTTTTCGATTTCTTTGCAATATTATAAATATTATAATAAAGATATAAAATCTAAATTTGCGATGTTTGTTTCCTCATAAATCGTGGTCGTCATGACCACGTCCTTTCACGACTTTTCTCTAACTTTCATTGTTTTGTATTTGGCCATCCACTCCAATCTCTAAAAGCCATCTAGGGTTGTTGAAAAAATATCGATACATCGATATATCGATATTATTTTTTCGATGTATCGATATTTTTTAGTGATATTTAATTTTTCGATATATCGATGTATCGATATAAAATTCCAAGTATCGAAAAGGTATAAAAATCGATATTTTACTAACATTTTTCATACATTTTATGCTTTTTTTATTGTTGGTCGACTCAATTCGCTGCTTTTTTGGTATATAAGGTGGTAGCACTGTTGACTGTCTTGTCTGTCAATGTCAATTTCAAGTTCCGTCTCCACACGACTGACTTATAACCTCATCGCGCGCGTATTTCTGTATGTTCTGCACTTGAATTCCTACCTACTTGAACTAGATAGGTACCTACTCAAGTGATTAATAAATAATGAATATTTTAATTCTTTGTTCTTGATTTATTAAAAATAGTGAGTATTGATTAGTATTTATCTAGTAATATAAGATGATTGAAGTAGGCCAAATAATGCTTTCCACTCTTGGACTTTACTCCAGCTTTCCATGAGGCAGAGTCGACTCACTATAGAAGGTACTATAAAAATAATACCTAATAATAATTTGTAGAGTGCCAATATTCTCTGTCAAATCATACCAATATATCGATATTTTTTAATAAAAATATCAATGTCGATATTGATATTTTTTATAAATATCGTTATATCTGTTGTAAAGATTGATATCCAAATAATGTATAGGTACCATAGAGACATCTGTTGTCTATTGTTTAAACTATCACAACTGTCAATGTCAAGCTTTTCATTATAAAATAAAGTTAGTCGATAACCTGCAACTAACGCGTTTCATTATAGGTTATGGGCCCAGTCCCAAATAATTCGATAAATAGAAGTTATTGTGGTATTTTTCGTGTTGAAACCTAATTAAAAATGAGTTCCAGCTATCTCGCTAACGTGCCAAAGTTTAAAAGGTCGCGAAAACTTTTACGATTGGGCGTTCGCAGTTGAGAACTTGCTAATTTTGGAGGGCGCGGACAACGAACAAAGCAAGAACGAACGGGTGATGCAGTGGAGGCCTTGTGGAGGCCGATGCAAAGGCACGCGCAAAAATGATTTTGACTATTGATTCATCGATATTTGTGCACATAAAGGACACAACGACCGCGAAGAAATTGTGGACAAAACTACGGTCTTTGTTTGACGATTCAGGATTTCTCGGAGGATTACGTTGCTTCGTCATCTGATTTCTATAAGGTTAGAAAACTGTGAGAACATGACGAATTATGTGACACAAATTGTTGAAACGTCTCAACGGTTGAGCGGAACAGGCTTCAATATTAATGATGAATGGGTTGGTTCATTGTTACTTGCCGGATTACCTGAGCGATTTATGCCTATGATTATGGCTATAGAACATTCCGGAATTCAAATAACCACTGATTCGATCAAGTCGATAACCTGCAACTAACGCGTTTCATTATAGGTTATGGGCCCAGCACGCTTCCACTGCGCAAAAACACGAAAACTATAACTTGTTATCGTTGTAAGGAAATTGGTCATTATCGGAACCAGTGTCCACTTTTGAAGGAGAAAACAGAAAATAAGAAACAAAGTAATGCTTTCAACGTTGTTTTTCTCAGTGGCGGATTCAGTAAAAGTGAATTTTATATCGACTCGGGTGCAAGCATGCATATGACGCCGAACGAATGTTGGTTGAAAAATCCTAAATACTCATAAATTTTACCAGAAATAATTGTCGCTAATAAGACGAAAGTTCCCGTTTTATATTCTGGTGACATGGAAATAACGATAAGCTACAATTACGATATTACTGTGCAGAATGCGTTATGTGTACCGAGTCTTACGACTAACCTATTGTCGGTGAGCGAGTTAATTAAAAATGGAAACAGCGTCGTATTTGAGCTCAATAAGTGTCTCATTAGAAACAAATTGGGCGAATTAGTTGCAGAAGCAGATCTGGTTGGTGGAGTATATAAGTTGAAAGTACAAACACAGAATTGTTTATTGACAGCAGTCAGTGGAGATACATGGCACAGACGGCTTGGCCACATTAATAGCACAGATATGAACAAAATGAAGACATGTGGACTGGTGGAAGGAGAACTAGAGAAACTAGATTATCCTGATGCGTTCATTATTAGCAAATCCAGCTGTCAAACAAGCTGCGAAGGAAAGCAATCAAGATTACCTTTTAGTTCCGGATCACGTGCCATAGAGGCTCTTCAGATCATTCCTTCAGATGCCTGTGGACCCATGGAGACAGTGTCAATAGGCGGTGCACGTTATTTTTTAATATTTGTTGATGACTACACCAGGATGACTTTTATTTACTTCCTAAAGACTAAGAGTGAAGTGTTAAGTCATTTCAAAGAATTCAAATCTATGGCTGAGAAATTTCAGAATAAGAAAATTAAAATCCTGCGTACAGATAATGGCTGTGAGTACTGCAGTAATGATTTTGAAGATTTCTTAAAGAAAGAGGGAATCGTACATCAGAAAACGAAAAATGCAAATGGGTCTTAAAAAAGAAAATTGATTGTGATAATAAAGTGCGATATCGTGCCAGACTAGTAGCAAAGGGCTTCACCCAGAAGGCTGGAGTGGACTATGATGAAACTTTTTCTCCTGTGATTAGGCACTCAACCTTGCGGTTACTGTTTGCTTTAGGTGTGCGACGACGCATTGAGGATATTGGCGTCAGGGATTTCAACTTTTTTCAGCAATTACAAGACATTCGGAATTTATTTTTTATGTTTTGAATTTTTCATGTTTTTTACTTTAAATTGGTAGTAGGTTTTCACGATTGGTTAACTTTCATAGCAGAAAAAAAATCCCGAAAACTGCTCTATAAAAACATGGTTTTTAACTTTACAGGCAAACAGAACCGATTTATGCCTCTAAATTTTCTGTACAAATAAGTTTATACACCCTCTTCAAAATGGTGGTAGGATTTTTCATAATAACCAATAGTTTTTATTTTAAACGAGAATTACTGTTTTGGCGCTTACGCCTTTTCGTTTCAAGCTAGCTCTCGCCTCTGTTTGTATGCAGGCGGCCCCCTTCAGTCCGCTTTTGACCATTGTCAGCGTCGGACGTGTGCCAATCGTGCTCGCCTCCCGCGCACAAGTTGGTCTCGATTGACACATCATCAATATTATCTTCTGTGTAAAAAAAATCTTATAAATTATTAAAAATGGGAAGAAAGATGATTAAAGTTTCAAAAATAAAGATGAAAGGTCTGTATGTTGAAAAATGTAAGGAAATGGTAGGTAGTGGTAGAAGTAAATGTTAAAAAAAAATCCCTAGCACTAGATAGGTACCTAGTGTATCGATAGCCGTGAATCAATATTATCTTGCGAGTAAAATCCTAAGCAACACCTTGAAAACATCGTGAAGAAACGTCAAATATTTTGCCTACCTGCCTCTGCCTACCTATCTATCTATCCTATCTATCTATAAGGTAAATAGTATTATAATAATTATAAAGTTTATTTTGTTTTTTGTTCTTAGAAAATAAAAACCTAAAAAATTGTCCGAACAAAGAAAACCATGGAGTCGTCTTAGTCCGGAAAATTAGACCAAAAAATAGGGGTGAGGTTACAACAATTCGCACCCAGCTGAAAATTTGTAGGATTATTCAAAACCCCATTATAAATGAAATGTGAAAAGTCCTCATCGATCCGACACCTAAATTTTTTTTACTAGGGGTCAAAGATCACTAAAACGGGTTTTTCGCGATTTTCAGCAAAACGGTAAGTTTTATCATAAAATTATCACGGTCAAAAATTGTAGATCAGATAATTATATATAAAAAATGTTTTAATACTTTTTTTCCTAAGAGGCACCGTTTTTGAGATATAACGATTTACTTTTTTTTACTTTAAAAACGCAATCAAAAATCCTCAACCTCAACAGCCTGTATAGGTCCACTACGGGACGCACGCCTCCCCCTGATAAGCGCCTTATTGGCTTTTATCTCAGGGAGGTAATGCCCATAATCCCCACGCTGGGCATGCGGGTTGGGGATCGCAGTTTGGTGGTAGAATTGTTCTGCAGGGGGTGCTGCTGCCTACCCCCGGTGGATATCCCTTAGTCGCCTCTTACGACACCCGCGGGAAGAGTGAGGTGGTGCAAATTCTAAGCCGGCACAACACAGCTCAAAAATCAAAGCCGTTTATCTCCGAATATAATCTAATACAATATCACCACCAAATCCTTCCACCCATCGCAGTCCTTGGCAAAGTTTACTAATAGTATTTTTAGGCATGCTGAAAAGGATCAGAATGCACTTCCATGTTATTCTGAATTAATATTATATATTAAAGTTATTTAATATAATTATATCAATATAATTTTAAATTTAGTAAAGACATGTACGGTTTTACTTATATAATATGTCAGAATTTTATAATACAGGGTGTTAGTCTAATCAGTGTGCCGTGCTGAAGGAGATCATTATTCAGTGAACAAACCAAGCCGCAAACGTTTTTTTGCAGGATTTTGATTTTATTACAAATCAAACATCAAATGTATAAAAAACAGTATAGAATTACAAAACAGCTTTATTTTGCGCCAGGCAGGTAAGGGCGGCTCAAGGCGTATCTGGCGTGGTAGGTAGGTGGCTTGCCACCCCGCTCGCTCATACTGCGCTAACCGGTAGCGCATGTTCACAGCCAGGATGCCGTCAACATTTTTGCCTGCCTCTGGTCCAGGGTTTATCCCTCGTTTAAAGTCAGTGACAAAGTATTCAATCAAATCACTGCAAAACATCGAACAAAACCACAAATTTTTCATGGCTCGCTCCGCTCGCTAGTAAGATCTTGCCATTCTGTGTGTGGTCTAATGCTTCAGTGGCGGCGCAAAGGGGCACGGAACTCTTTAAGGTAGCTTGCCCCCATCAACAACCTCGAACATAAATAACTACGGCTTGCTCCGCTTAGCTCCAGTAAATGTCTTTAAAAAAAAACCCGCGGCTTGCTCCGCTCTCCGTTCATTCTATATTGTATGTGATCTTCCTATGTTGTTGTTAGTCTTTAAAAAAACATAAATTGGTTCTATCTTAGCTACCTTGTCATTGCCAAGAATGCCACTGCTACACCAATTACAAAATAATCTGCGGTTTATTACAAGCGCCGATATTTATTTTGTATTAGTTTCTCAACAATTTTTTCAGCTGCAGCCGCCAAAAACTCCGGAATTTTCAGAGCCCACTCCACTCACAGTTACTTATTTTATACAGGGGTATTGGTACCCCCCGCCATTCAATAACTCTTCTTTTAATAGGCTTTATTTGAATATAAACTTACTACTTCATGGGTTCCGGACAATCGTATATTTTAGTAGAAGTGATTTAAAAAAATTAAGAATTTGAACCTGGCGTCTTCACGAACGTGTTCGTGATGATGGGCAGAAACTGCACTTCACGCAGTCAGTGACCTAAGCCTATACAGGTTTAGGTTAAAATAAATAATTTCAGCGGAGTGGGCTCTGAATTTTTTTAAATTCTCCTCTAACTTTTTTGTCACCACCCCGTGAACCACTCCATACCATAGAGTAACAAACATTTTGGAGACTCGATCCGTCGTTATTTGTTTTTCGTATTTTTATTGTCATATTAATTGTATTATTAATAATGTTATTCGAATAAGTAGTTAATAAGCTATCGAAGAGACTTAGTTCTGCAGCGTACGCAGTCAAAAAAATTCGTCATCTTACAGACGTAGATACATCTAGACTTATTTATTTCAGCTACTTCCATAGTATTATCTTTTATGGTACATTGCTGTGGGAAACGCTGCAGATATTAACACCGTATTTGTGCTGCAGAAGCTCTCTTCTGACGAACAGCTCTCTGTTCGTCCAATGTATAATATGGGATCCAGAGACGAGATACGTGATAAATTCAAAGAAATAAACATAATAAATAAATAAATAAATAAATAAATAATGCTGGACAATTCACACAGCATTATCTAGCCCCAAGCTAAGCAGAGCTTGTGTTATGGGTACTAGATAACTGATATACTTAATACAATACACTACATAGATAGATATTTTTTATTATACATAGAAAACACCCAGACCAACGGAACAAATTTCTGCAGATCGTACACAAATTTGTTCCGAGGCGGGAATCGAACCCGCAACCTCCTGCGTCGCAGGCGGTCCTTCGCCCGCTGCGCCACGGAGGTCGTCAAATAAAAACAGTACCATGTCAATTATATTCATGACAAATAATGACAGTACCATGTCAATTATATTCATGAAAACTTGTTATACACTCATAGAAATATAAAACAGTTCCCTAAAAATAGCGATAAACATAATTTTGATACCAGAAATAAACGTAAACTAGCTGTGTCCACAACTAGGGTACACAAAATTAATGAATCTTTTAAAGGGCAATGTATACGCTTCTACAGCTAAACTCCTAGGGAGTTGCAAAAATTATCCGTAAATAAATTGAAAAACATTGTCAAAACCTTGTTGTACAAAAAGGCTTACTATAAAATATCAGATAGATAGATAGATAGATAGATAGAAAACACTTTATTATACCACACAAATACAGGAAACAATACAAAGAAAATGCTTAGAAAAAATGAAGTATAAAGGGCGGCCTTATCGCTAAGAGCGATCTCTTCAGATTATCTAGCTAGAGGATACAAAGGCTTGGGACGGGTTTTTCTCTAACTCGAAAAATAACAATTAACAGGCTAAATGTTACTTTGTCGCTTTTTTACTTTAGTCTACATACCGAAGCGACAGAAATAAAAAATATCACCTTATATCCTTAACAGTGGTTAATTTTGTAATTTGACCTTTTCTAAGTGTACATTTATTGTACTTGTCGAAATAAAGAGCTTTGACTTTGATTTTGCGCACTCAATAGACCGAGGTACTGGAGTGAAAGTAACCTCAGCAGTGGTCCAATCTCCCCATAGCGCACGGGCATGCGACCACTGGCGAGTTTTTTTTAATTTCCAAGAATAGATAGCGAAATGGGCAGCTCCTATACCGTAAACATGTACTTAGAGGTCGTACGCGTTTTATGGAAACTATCTGCTTTCTCGCTCGCGCAAGACGACGTTTTTAAAGATTTTTAGTTTAAGTGTGTTACTGAACATGTGATTCGCCCATTATTTTAATAATATTAAATACCACATTTTGAAATGAACTTTTGAACTTATCGTGATCTTTGTAAAGATAAAAGACAAATACCTTTCGTTTTTAAAATGATAAGTTATGTCTATTCGCAAACTTTAGGTACATAAACAGACCAGCTACTTATTCGAATAAAATTATTTTTTAATGTACCTGAGTAATGTCCGGAATTTAGGAAAAAATATTTTCGGAAGGAAGTCTCCGATTCTTTTCACTGTTCCTCGAAGTTTAGGTAAATAAGCCCTACCTATTCCTATCATTGCTAATTACCCTACTTAGGTAACCTAACCTACCTACCTACCACGCTAACGAAGTTGCGGGTAGTATCCGTGCCGTCAAATTATGTTTTTTTATCGATATACTACCGCCAAAAAAAGCTTGCCTATAACGTAATAGTAATTCAATGCCTATAACATTGTAAAATATTCAAATGGATATAAATAAATAAATAAAGGTAATACGACTCCATGACGTCTTGTCCCAGCGCGGCAACGCACGACTGAGAAGCGCGCTAGTTACGGCGACGCGGCCCGACCGACGACGGCACGATTGCAAACCGCGTAAAATTACCGCGGGGTATGTGCTGCTTGCGGGGAGCTCATGGGGGGCGTGGCGCCCTATTTCAAATTATTGTTTATCAATGCGTCGCCAATGGTTATTTGAAGGAAAGCATCTTTATGCACTTGAAAGAAGGTTTTCCTGTTAAAGAGTCTAATAAAGTATTAAAATTAAAAAAGGCTGTTTATGGCTTGAAACAATCATCCTTGGCTTGGTACCAAAGAGTAAATGAAACATTGTGTAATTTAAGGTACAGTAGATGTAAACTTGAACCTTGTGTTTTAATAAAAAGTCATAATAACAATAAGAAAACTATTGCTGGTATTTATGTTGATGATTTTATAATTTTTTCAAATAATGAGATAGAAACTAAGTCCCTGATAGAAGTGTTGAGTAATAAATTTAAGATTAAAAATTTGGGTCAAGTTAAACAGTATTTGGGCATGAGAATTAATTTAAGTAAAAATGTTATTACAATAAATCAGGAGAATTATATTGAACAGTTGGCAAATAAGTTTAATATGACTGATTTTGATTTGGCAAACACACCAATAGAATGTAAATTGAACCTTGAGAAATCCAATGCGTGCAATCATGACTTACCTTATCAGAGACTAATAGGTAGCTTGATGTATCTAGCGGTCTTGACACGACCAGATATTGCATATGCAGTAAGTTACCTTAGTCAATTTAATAATTGTTATTCAGATTTGCATTGGAATTATGCCAAAAGAGTTTTAAAATATCTGTTAAAAACAAAAGATTATTGCCTAAGATATTCCAAAGAGGAAGCAGATCTAGTTGGCTTTGTAGATGCAGATTGGGCAAGCGATGCCATTGATAGACGTTCATATACAGGATTCTGTTTTATGAAGTCTGGATCTGCTATTTCTTGGGAAAGTAAAAAGCAAAGAACGGTAGCTCTCAGTAGTTGTGAGGCAGAGTACATGGCTCTGTCAGAAGCATGCAGAGAAGCCTTATATTTACAGAATCTAGAGTGTGAATTGATAGGTTGTTGCAATAAGATTGTTCTGTATAATGATAATCAGAGTGCATTGAAGATGGCAAGCAACCATTACTCTCATAAGCGTTCCAAACATATCGATGTACGATACAATTTTATCAAAGATGTAATTGATAATGATAAGGTTGAGACGAAATACTTGCCAACTTCTAGTATGCCTGCGGATTTGTTAACTAAGGGATTGTCAGGAATAAAACACTATGAGTTTATGCAAACACTTGGTATTGTTAAAAAATAAGTTAATTATTATTTTCTTGTTTGTATAAATTGTGAGATATATGTATGTATGGCGGTGTAGTATTTATAGGTTTAAACATAATGTATGTAGTGCAAAAGACATCAGTTTATTTGTTATTTTGATATAGTGGGGGTGTTGTAAAGATTGATATCCAAATAATGTATAGGTACCATAGAGACATCTGTTGTCTATTGTTTAAACTATCACAACTGTCAATGTCAAGCTTTTCATTATAAAATAAAGTTAGTCGATAACCTGCAACTAACGCGTTTCATTATAATATCGATATTTTTTTTCACTTCCGACATCCCTTAGTAGTCTTGTGTAGTTCAGGAATGATGAACTAAAATGAATTAGTTCCCACTAGTGAACGAGTATGAACTATTCAGCATAAATCGTTCCGAGTAGTTCTCTCGTTCACTTGCTCTTCAGTCACGAAATCTCGGAACCACTATACTAAAAAGACCATATACACCGACCGATAACATGAAGAAAAAGAACTATTAGGAATAATTAACGAAGGACAGAGATAGACAGCGCATAAATCCGCGGTACTAAAAGAGACGGAGATATGCATTTTGATCTCTAGTTCAGTAGTATCATACTAGTACATGTTTCCTTTAGTTCACTATTCCTCTGTCTGTGACTTAACCGACTGAATTGCAAAACAAACACAGAATAGGAAAAACAAAGACATACAGCGATAATCCACTGTAGTGCAAAAGAGATGGAGATATAATTCGTTCGAGATTACGTTCTAACATTATAATGCTGCAAAATCTTAAAGTTCTAATGTAATAAATATGCATAGAGGAATAAATAAGGAAGACCAGAGATAGACAGCGCATAATCTGCAGAAGTAAAAGAGACCGAGATATGCATTTAGTTCTCTAGTTCAGTAGTACTAATGTTTCCCTCACAGTTTTGCCGAGTGAGGTACTAATAGTACTGGAAGTCCGATCTAGTACTTTATTAGGATTGTTCTAGTTGGGAGCGATCCCTTTACTGACCGAGCAAGAACAAGCCTATCCCTTAGCCATCCTGTATAGCTCTTATTAATTTATGTTTATTGTAGTGTGTTGCGAGGGGCGAGCGGAGACATCGGGAATAGATAGTTAAACGTCCGTAATGAGTGGCACTCGTTTATTGTCTGTTTAGTATTACCATAGAATGAAAATGCTTACTCGCTACTTTACGCTAACACGTACATTCATAATGCACACCACTACATCATAGGGGTTGCAAAGAAAAAAAAATAAAACATTATTATATTTTTTTTTTTACACAATCTACAGTAAGATGTTTGTACTTATAAATTTGACACATTTATAACAGTTTCATAACCAGTAAATATTAATACCTAACACACTTAATGTACCTAGCTTAATTAGCATAACTAACTAATTCCTTCTATCCTAACTTACTAATGTAACAGAAGAATACCTACTCATGTAACGTAAACAATAAACTAATTTATAAACATCTTAGTTCTATTTTTATGAATAGTTTCAGGCTTATTACCTTTAAGTATCGTGACATTAGGTTCATTTTCGAACAACACTTTATAAGGTCCTTCAAATAATTTATCTAACTTTTTTCCAGTTTCATTTTTAACTAAAATTAAATCTCCTTTCTTATAACTAATTGGATTACATTTCTTATCGTAAACTAGCTTTCTATTTATTTTTCTTGAGATTAAATTACTTGCTACTTCCTTATGCGCTAACTGTAATCTATACTTAAGTTCTAACATATAGTTATCAGGATTATAAAGAGGTTCTACTACGTTATTAGTTAAGTTACTAGGAAGGTTGCATACTTTACCAAATACTAACTCAAATGGTGAATAATTTGTCTCTGTGTGTATGGTTGTATTATGTGAAAAACACCAAAACTGTAGCCATTGGCTCCAAGTTTCTGGGTGGCCATCACATTGTGTTCGTAAAAATGCAGCTAGGTGCTTATGGGTATTCTCTAATGCACCTATCGACTGATGATGATATGCTGTCGAATGAATTTTTTCTATTTTTAGTAATTTGCATACCTCTTTCATAGTTTCGGACATAAACTCCGTGCCTCGATCTGAAGCGATGGTGGTTGGTACGCCGTATCTGAGAATAAAGTTATTTACCAAACATTTTGCAACACTCACCGTGTCTTTTCTCTGCAATGGATATGCCTCGACATACTTACTTAATTCGCACTGTAAACTTAAAATATAAACGATATTATCTAAATCCTTATCTAAGGGCCCTACTAAATCTAAATATACCTTTTCAAAGGCACTCGTCGCTGTCGTAGTTATAGTCATGGGTTCGATTTTATTTTTAGAATATTTATTAAATTGGCACTTTTCGCACTTAGCAACGTAATTCTTAATATCGATGCTCATGCCTGGCCAAAAGTACTTACGTTTGATATTGTTTGTCATTCGCCGTATGCCTGCATGCCCACTTGTAGGTAACAAATGATAGTCATGTAGGATGCATATTTTATCGTCATTATTGAGGACTTTTGTAATAGTACCTCTAAGAATATTTATCTGTGGTCTGGACCATTCGACTCTTTGTTTTATTTCGTCGATTAATTGTTTTATAAAACTTTCATTACATTTGTCTTTTATTATGCATATTTCTTTTATATTTATTTTTTTACAAAAATTACTCAACATATTCGCAAATTCGGCTCGCGTAAAATGCGACATAAAATTGAGATTAATGTATAAAGTTAATTCTTCTTTAACAAAAGCAAGACATTCATTTTCACAATTAATATTTTTCTTTATTAAATCTTTTCCTTTTATAAACTTCAACTCGACACATTCGCACGGTTTTCTTAATATCTCCGCTATCCTCGGTTGGCCAAACTTTGGTTCGACAGGTATATTAAGAGAACTACTACTCGTACTATCATCATTCAATCCACATTGCTCATCACTCTGTAAATCTAATCTCGCCTTTTAATAAGTTTTATTCATGAAAAAGGTTAACAAGTACTTTTGAGCTCTAGTTGTTACCATAGCTATAATTTTTTCGTTTATCGATTTCAATTCCTCCGAACTTATTGTCACTCTACTCAATGCATCAGCTACTGCGTTATTACAACCTTTTATATATTTTATGTCGTAGTCATACTCCTCTAATTGTAATCTAAATTTTAAAAGACGTGTAGATGGGTCTTTCATACTAAATAGATATATAAGGGGTTTGTGATCTGTCATTATAATAAACCTTCTGCCGTATAAATAGGGTCTAAAATACTTAACACTCCATACTATTGCCAAAAGTTCTTTTTGTATCGTAGGATAGTTAAGCTCTGCTTTATTGAGTGGCCTACTGGCGTAAGCAATTGGTCTTAAGTCTTTATTGCATAACACTGATCCCACGGCTGTACCAGAAGCATCTGTTTGAAGTATGAATTCATTTTGTTCCGAAAAATCTGGATATTGTAAAACTGGTGGTTTTATTAGTTTATCTTTTAGCGTTTTAAAACATTTATGGCATTCGTTTGTCCATATAAAAGGTTCATTTTTTCGACATAATTTATTTAGGGGTACGGTAATTTCTGAAAATGATGGGATAAATTTTCTGTAATAATTACAAAAAGCTATGAACCGCTTAAGTTCATTTGCGTTTTTCGGTTCTGGATATTTTTCTAAAATACTAATTTTTTCAGGGTCTGGTAGCACACCTTCACTTGACACTACGTGACCGAGATAGAGTAACTGTGTTTTCATAAAATCGCATTTAACTGGATTGAGCTTAAGGTTCATTTTCCTAAGTCTTTCAAATACATCCATAAGATTTTTATTATGTATATCAGATGTTCTGCCGAATACTATTAGATCATCACAGTACACGAAACATTTTTCATAGGTGAGACCTGACATTGCTATAGACATTACTCTAGAAAACGCACTAGGTGAAATTTTTAATCCCATTGGGAGGCGTTTCATACGATATTGACCTGTACTTGTAGAGAAACTTGTAATATCTCTACTTTCTGGCTTTAAATTGACTTGATAAAATCCTTGTTCAAGGTCTAAATGACTAAAATAAATACAACCCGAAAGAGAGTCTAATATTTCGGTAATGTTCGGTAGGGGAAATTTATCGTCCTGTATCGTATCGTTAACTTTCCTGTAATCTACAACCAAACGCCATTTCTTTTGTTCACCTGATTTTTTGGGCACTAAAAGTATTGGGCTATTCCATTCACTACAAGCTGGTTCGATTATATCATCCCTTAGCATTTTATGCACTTGTTTACTAATCTCTGGTTTAGACGACTGGGGTAAACGATAAGGTTTGACATACACTGGTTTCGTGTAGGGTTTCACTACTATATACTGATCGGCTACACTCGTTGTACCTAGCTTATCGCCTTCTAGGAAAAATATGTCTGCATATTTTGCGCAAATAATTTGAATTTGTTTTCTATCTTTTGGGGTTAAATGTAATAGTTTTAGTTCTGATAATAATTTAGTGACACGATCGGTACTTTTTTGAGCTTGATTAAATAAACACAAGTTGTAATTTTCCAAATAATCAAAATCTTCATGATGGATAATATCTTTTGTTGTTATTTTTATTGAATTTTCACTGGTATTTAAAATTTTTATTGGGATTTTACCGCGATTCGGCTTAACTATACAACCTGCTAAAAATAAATCGTCAGTTAACTGCTTTGGATATAATACGCAATCTTTATAAATGTTTTTATTGATATCAACATAATATATTGACTCACTACGTTCCGGGATAATTAAATAACTTTCATTCTCCGAACATTCATCGTAACGCTTTTGTATTTGTATATCACATTTTGTCATATCATTTAATTGCAAAGTAAGTATATTCATTGGTAAGTTTATTTTTGCATGATACTTTCTCAGGAAATCTAAACCGATGATTCCGTCAGTTTTGCACGGAACGGTATCAAATAAATGAAATTTATGATAAAACTCTACACCGTTCTCCGATTGCAATGAAATGCATGAGAATTTAGTTGCTTGAACTTTTCCGCTGATTCCTGTTATTATTGTTTTATTAGAGTACGTTTTTAAATTGTTTACTAAATGTGTACTTATTATAGAAATTGATGCGCCTGTATCGATTAAGAATTTTAGTTTTTTGTTTCGAAAATATAAATGAATGCAATCTAAAGTTTCGCTTGTCATAATATAATTAGGAGTCCCGAAAAAACTGACCTAGATTAACCTCTGCATTTTTCTCCTCCTTTTGCTCATTAACTAAATTCACATTATTTTGCTGTGGTGATCTTTTACCTCTGTTAATACCTCTATAATAGAAACCTCTATTCGATGATCTGTAGTAACCACGCGGTTGGTAGTATCTACGTCCTCGATAAGAACCTCGCTGAGCAGGTCCCTGGCCTCTAACCTGTACATTATTACCTCTGTACCCTGTTGTCTGTCCGCGGCTGTAATATCCACGTCCTCGATGAGGTCTACCTCGTGTATATGAGAACACGGCATCCTGACCTGAAATTCCGGGTAGTGACTGCTCCTCATCCTCAGCTGCGCGCACAGCATCCTTCATATTATCGTAGTTCCGGGCTGCCAATATGGTACTTAGTCTACGGTTTCTCAAGCCATCTGAAAATCTTTTGACCACTAACCTTTCGTTTATGGGACTCAATATTACAGCTGCTGCTTGATTTCCGTCAGCTTGCGCTATTGTAAGACCTGTAAACAGGTCCCGCAATCTTTCACCATATTTTGAAATGGACATATTATTTTGCGAAAGGTTGTTAATCTGCGACATTATGGAATTGGCAGATTTTTTAGAGAGAAGGCAATCTCGCATATCTTTGACTAAACTTTGCACAGATTCATAATGAATTTTTCAGTTTCAGTTTTGCTGTTTTTGAAAGTCGTGTTTTAATTACGAATGATATTAGTAATTTTTTGTTTGCATCGTCTTTTAAACAACTTTCGTACATCTCCAAACCTTCTATTATTTTTTCTATGCTATCCTCTTTACCATCCATAAATGGAATTAAAATACTCGCCGTTTTTAAATTGAAGGTCTCCATTATAATAGTATTATTTTCGTCTATATCTAAAAATTCGTCAGACGAACTCTCTGAAATATCTTTTACCTCTTTATAGCCTAAGATTTTTCTATAAACTTCCTCAATTTTTGTTGGAATTGATGGACTTAATTTTAATTCGTCCTTACGTAGACGTCCGTAATCGGTTAATAGTGTAAACTCATTATACAAATCATGAGCCTCCTGAAACTTTTGCTTACCTATTGTATCTTCTCGACGTTTTGGACCTAATTTTCTAATACTTACGCACAAATCTAATAAACTATTGTATATTTCACTGAGTCTTTCCATTAATAAATAAAGTCACTTATTATACGAATTACACTGTTGCACGATCTGTCTCTGCAAGGGCTGCTTCACACTTTCACTGGAACAGCTGCTTGGTTTTTCCACTGCATTGGCTGCTTGGCTCGTCCCCTGGATAGGCTGCTTGGGCCGGGCTATACCCTGGACACCACTGGTAACTGAGCCGGGAATACCCCTGACTCCTCCAACAAATAAATTTTTCTTTCTTCTGTCTTCTTAGATTTTATTTTTCACGTTTCTTTATTATTTTCTTCCTATATTTATCTCTTCTTTCTTCATAATTTTTTTTTTATCTTCTTTTTTCACAATTAATTTTCTTTAGTATTTATTTCTTCTTTCTTCATAGCTATATATTTTCTTCTTCTTAATTTTGTTACTTTTCATTATCATTACGAGAGGTGCAGGCGACGCAGGTAGGTTCCTCTACTTGTCTCGCAGTCACGCGGCGGAAGGATCTTCTTAAATTCTGCGTAAAAACTTCGCTCCTTATCCAGTCATGATGGCATTTTTTGTACAGAACGTATAATCCATACAGTCCTGCTATGGATAGTATTGTGCATATTACGAACATAACGATGCTGATATTCGTGAGGTGATATTCTGTGGCTGTGTTAGATCCTCCAGAAGCACTTTGTGATATGAAAACTTCATCTTTTTCTATGTTGGAGCGGCACATTTTGTTTTGTTTTTAGTATGTATTTTATTTTATTTTTATTTAACACTGGTTTATTAACGCGACGGTAACGCGGTCGCTGGCAGGGTCGCCATGTAGTGTGTTGCGAGGGGCGAGCGGAGACATCGGGAATAGATAGTTAAACGTCCGTAATGAGTGGCACTCGTTTATTGTCTGTTTAGTATTACCATAGAATGAAAATGCTTACTCGCTACTTTACGCTAACACGTACATTCATAATGCACACCACTACATTATTCTGAAGTCTCGCTGGGGTATGCAATCCCATGTTCTTTTTAAATGGCAAAAAAGTTGGTCTTCTATGGTCAAATTTGACGGCAAATTGCTGAGCTGCGCAAAGCCCTTCGCTGCAACATGTCTCAAGCGTGTTCAATTGGGTTTAAGTCGGGTGACTGTGCAGGCCAGTCCAAAACCTCGACATCATGTTCCTAAAGGGCAGCTGACACTTAACGCGCAGTGTGTGGAGGGGGATTATCATGCATCAGCTGAAATACCTGGCCAATTTGACCTGAGTATTTTAGTGCAGTCATGCTGCCTCATATCCAAATGAGCTCGGTTCGCGCGCCAATACGAATTCCCGCCAAACCATGATTGTCCCACCTCGGTACACGATCTTGTGGCTGCTGGAGGCGACTTTCGCCTGGAACTCTCCAAACACGTGACACGTCTTCGTGAATCAGGGTGGAATCCAAACCGAGACTATCAGTAAAGAGAACCATTGTCCATTGGCCATTGTTCCATAACAAATGTTCTTGAGCCCAAAGAAGTCGCCTTCTGCGATTGCTTCGTCGTAGAGCTGGCACACGATGTGGCCTTTTTTTTTATTCGGCGAGGAAATTCGTTTACGAAGAAAGTGGTCTGGGGACCAGAATAATGTGGGAGTCAACGTCCTGAAAAGAACGTAATACTTACAAAAACCTCTTCGGTGTCCTTCTCTCGCCATTTTCGCCAAACCACGGGAACATTAAAAACCTCCGCGGCCCAACTGGCATCCCCTCTTCCTCCTATACATGGTTAGCGAGCCCACCGATCCACACACTCGCCGACCCCATTCTTCCGTCACCTTTCCTCCCCCGGATTAGGACACAGACAGGACAGACACAGTAGGAGTTGATGGTCTGACTGATGCCTTTGCACTGCTGCTTTGCTGGGGTTGGGGTAAAAATGTCACTGGACCATTTTTTGTGCTAGTTGTAAGTTCCATACCTACTTTGAGGGTAAAAATGTCACCGACGAATAAAATTTTAATTAAAAAAATAAAATAAAAATAAAAATTAATTGTAATTAATTTTAAATTTTTTTTAATTTTTATGGGTAAATTCGTCATCGGTTCTTCCATCGTGGATTTTGTACAGTCTGCATGAGAATAAAGGCAATAGTGCTTGAAAGCGTAATTGTATATTAAGTACAATTAATCAACATATATTGTATCGTGCCCGCCTCCTGGCTGTTTCTAAATGGGAGTCGGGACATTGGTTGCAAGCATTTCCTTCATATAACACTGGTACATTATTGGATCCCATAACTTTCAAATAATAAATCAAAAAATGCCAGTGCGGTACTGCTGTCGAACAGCTTGGTCATCACTAATTATCGTGTACTAGGGCCGCCGGTCGGATATCTGGCCACGCCAGCCTTGACGACATCATCCAGCGGGCCTTTGTCACTGCCAACGTATCAGCTATTCTCGAACCGAATGGTCTGTTGCGAGACGATGGTAAGAGGCCCGACGGTATGTCACTAGTCCCATGGAAGTTGGGGAGGCCCATTGTGTGGGGTAGCGTCCCACACAATGGGCCTCCCCAACTTCCATGGGACTGCATGCCTCCATGGGGATGCGTCGACATACTTGCGCCTTCCCATCTTCCGAGGACATTCGTGAGGGCGGGTGCGGGGGCTGATTTGGCCAAAGATCTCAAGAGGCGCAAATATGCAGGTCTCGACAGAGCCTACACATTTGCTCCCCATGCAGTCGAGACCCTAGGTCCGAAGGGTACCGCGGCTCTTAGGATTTTTAAAGGATTTTAGTTGAGCTACCTGCAGATTGCTTACAACAGTCTGCAGTTAGCTCAATTGTTCAATTCTTTGATTTAATATCGTTTTTTTTTTTGTATTTTTCGGATACATTTTGCATTTTCAAATCTAAATGTTCTGCCTCCTTTTTGATTGTATCTATGAAGAGCAAATGCCTTAAGTCACCATTCACCACACAGAAATCAAAGTCCAAAGAGAATAGCCAATGTCGATAGGATGGATAGAGACGATAAATATTACTCTCGGGGTGACTTAACTCATCAAAAGTGAGGAGGAAACAAACCCATTATGGATGTCCTTGACCTAGCCAAAATTATAATGTAATGATGATTTTATTGCCACTTGTAAAGCAATCGGTTTTAGGAGACATACACTATTAAATTATCGGTAAAATATCACCAACATTTTACTTATTTATGTAATTTTATAACATTCATGTAAAACGAGAAATCTTGTTTTAATAATACAAGTTAAATAACTGTGCATGTAAGTTTACATTTAAAAGGTCTATCACTATTTCGCCAACTGTACTATAGCGGTTTAAAAGTAGGCAGTGACAAACTTACTCTAAAATTATTAAAATAATTTGAGCGATGACAAAGTTACACTAGATTTTTATGATGACAATTTTACCTGGTGACATTTTTACCCTAACCCCTTTGCTGTGAGATTGGGTTCCTTCCTGGCGGAATTTTGGAGAAAACGATCATGTCTAGGGGTGGTTACTCGTTTTTTTTCCAGTGTGGCGCTCTCTTACATCCCCAGTACGATACGATAACGTGACCATAATCGAGAAATTACGTTTCGATTGGTGTTAAGAGTATTGGCAACCAAGCGTTGGATAGCACCGGCTTGTAACATGCCTATCGCTCTTATCATTTCTTCTCTACTTAAATTTCGACGTTCCATGACATTACGAATATCACGATATTCGTTAAAATTAAAAATTGCTTAGAAAGCACTTATTGATAATTAAATAACAGTTAATTTATCTTACGCAAAATTAACGTTGTTTAGTTTAAATCGGAGTCCCCAAAGGCTACTTATTTTTGCTTCAACTGTACTGACAAAAAGCAACCCCGTCGTTTTGCTACCAGGGCATTTTACTTTAACGACTACTTGAATACTAGGGCATTTTACGTTCTTGGCGTTTTGTCGTGATCATCTTTTTGCTACATGGGTATTCAGATAGGTACCCATGGCATTCAACCTTGAAATACATTTCAAGTCTGTCCGTATACGATGACCACGTACCGCTCTTCATTTCAAATTCACCAATTTTTCCGATAGACATCTTAAAGTCTCGCACGCACAATTTTTATACTCTATCACCACTGAGAATTATCTACTTAGGTATAGGAGCATATTCAGAAATATTAGGCCATTCCGTAAGAGTCCGTTCCCAGTTGTCAAGTGTCAGGCCCTACAGAAAATCGGCTGCTCTAGTGGTAGAAGAACATTTTATATGAAGCTGTTCACACTTATCTGACACCGTTTTCATATAAGATGGCTCGTTCCCACTTGTCGTCTATCGGGTCCGTATTTTACACGGATGTCGGAGCTTCTGTTCACATTAACGGTTAATAATCGGTTGTCGGCCACGTCAAAGCTGGTGCCAATTTTTATCACTCTACGCGAGTTTGTTCTGATGTAAAGAGATTGACTTGTGTGGGTAAACATACAGTGATTGGCACTCTAAGATGATCTTCAACATATAAGTAGTACATTCTTAGGTTTTTTGTTATTATAGTGCGCAACCCCACACTCACAGGGTAATTTCTAAGGAATCAAATAATATCGCAAAAATTTTCGACTTCGACGGGACTAGAACCCGCATCCTTTTTTCAGTACCGGAATGTGCTAACCAACTACACCAAGAGGTCAAGTGACGTGGGAGTCGAAAATATCTGCGACTTCCTACGGATTACCTTTTATTTTCCTATTATCCTAGAACAAATCTAATCAAAGCCTAATTATCTTCCAACATTTTTAATAATTCTTCATCTGTCATCTTCATCTATTTTCTTTACTACTACTTGACTACTTGATCTTGATTAAATGGGCATAAACCACAAGTTTCAAAACCGTTCTTCAACGTCGTCTTATTTAATTTGGGTAAAAGCTTCTCCAATATAATAATAGGAGCAACATCTGTTTTTAGTAAGGATTTTGTTAAGTTATCTGTTCGCCATTCTAGGATTGCTTTTATTTTACGCCACATTACTTTTATTGGACGAATCGACGCTACGTCTGCTGGTTGCAAAATTGTAATTTAATCAATACTACAAAATGAAAAGTGATAAATACTAACTGCTGAAAGAGTAGCCCCACAACATTTATTTTTCTTTATCTCCTTACAGCGCCAATGTGAATTACCACTTTTACGTCTGATGTTTATAATATTGATAACCATTATTTAATATTACCTTTCCTCGGCCTCTATCAATTATTTTCAATTTATTTCCATTTAAATTCATTTTAACTTGTAATCAACAACGCAATAAATTACAATGACGTATAGATCGCGTCACGTAAAAAGAACGCTGGAAGAAAGTGGAAGGGGTGTGTTCGCGCATGGGTACTCTCGCGCACGATAGTACTATGCCAATTTGCTAAGCATATTTTTAACTAATATTTCGTTCGCGGCTTGGTATTGGTTATTAAAAAATAATATAAGATAAAATTAAAAACATGTTCGATTCAGTTTAGAATGTTTAATATGATTACAAAAAGTTTATGTAATGTAGCAACTCCATCCATTAAGTCGTCTTGGGTGACGTGAAAACGTTTCATACACTGTTTTAAATTATCAACAGCATTATTATCTGCGTTTCTCTTCATAAAACAATATGTCTCATTTAATTTTTCTCACTTTTCTACGTAAAACCATTTCGTAAACTTTTGTGCGCGATGGTATTTTGACAAGAAAAGTGATGTGGACACAAGGCGCAAAGCAAATGTCAACGAACCAATAGCGCACCCGCAGGCATGCGGCGCATGAACCGCCCGCCCCGCGCCCCACTGCTTACCACCAAAGAGACCTAGAAATCGCCTACTGCGCAGCTTGACCGTCAGCATTCTTTTTATATGACGCGAACTATACCCTCTGAGACTATACCTAATGTTTTTTTTTCAATCCGTGGTTGAAAAACTTTGACTGATAAAACAAAGAGTATGCATGTTTGCGATTATAAGTAGATTTTAATGTGCACAAATAGGTAGGTACTATTATTTGAAGTGCTTTTAAGTTTGAAGTGTTCTGACGACTTCGGTGGCGCGGCGGGCGTGGGGAATACTTTGGGTGTTCAGCGTAATACTCGTCAGACCATAAAACCTCTTCTTTATTTTAAGTCAATAGTGATTTCCCGTCTTAAAAAGTACAGCACTGACCTGTCATCCTTTAAAGGGACAAATGAGACTTTTTCTTCCCATTAGTTCCTTTAATAATTTTGTTTTTTAATAATTTTTCCTTTAAAATTTCTTTTCCTTTGAATAAAATAAATAAATAAAATAAAAAACTCCAATCTGAATTTTCATAATATGTTTTGACATCTTGTACAATAACTCGAGGTGTAGCATCGATTGCTATCATTCCATTATTATCGGTGGACATGAATACCTCTTCTTGCAGTTCACTTCTTGCCATTGTATTATTTTGAAGCTGCACGCTGGAAGCTGCATCACTAGAGTCTAGTATATTTAATGTTCTACTATCGTTTGTCAGTCCGGTTGCGTTTGGTTCAACATGTTGAATTTGGGACAATGTAGAATTATTTCCTTCCTCTTCAGCACATCCTGCTGCTAACATAGGCTCTGAAGAAAATGAAACGTTTGACCAGGACGTAGATGGTCTTGATTGAGCATTATCAACTTCATCCCATATTTGAAACAATACTTGTTGTATTTGCCGTTTGGCTTTTTTTACATGGATTACATCGCCAGCAGACAAAATATCATTAAGTTCCGATTCAATAAATTGGCAAAAAGAATTGATGTTTTTATTCAATGTTGGTTTTTTCGGGTTGTTGTACATTTGCCAGAAAGTAAATTCGTCACATTTTTGTAAACTCCATACATTGAAAGTAAATTCGTCACATGCGTTAAAAAACAAGTGAAGTTCTTTTAAATTTTTCCCAAACTCTCATATTACATAATTTTTTAAATAAAGTAGGGTTAGCAAGTAAAGTAAATGGTGTTTAGCGGTTGAAATGAAAGAAAGGTTTAACTATTGCAAAAATAAATTATTAATAAGAAAACCTAGAAAAAAATATTAACGCATTTACTGCCCAGCCTAAGGAGGACATCTGCGTCTTGGGCTATGACAGTGTTAGTTTAACAAAATATCTAACAGTTGTCATCACACAATAGGCAAAGCCATACATCTCTTTTTTAACCGACTTCAAAAAAGGAGGAGGTTCTCAATTCGTCTGTTTATTTTATATGATTTTTATGCTGAAACCATAATTTACTTGAGAGAAGCGTAGAAATTCTTGGCAGGAGAAAATATTTGTTTTCATGTGAGAATTACATTTCATATGTTGGAACATTATTATTTCCTGGCATGAAGTGTACCTTTTCTAATGTGAATAAAGTCGTGATTTTAATGCAAGAACTTTGATTCTACCTATTCTACAGTGAAGAACATCATGGTTTCAATGCAAAAACTTCAATTATCATTCTGAAACCGTGATTTACTTGGAATAAACCTAAACTATTTTTGTAGAAAAAAAAATGTTTCATGGAAGGATTTCTTACGTTAAAACATTATTTTCTTGCTTGAAGACTACCTATTCGACGTTTAATAAAATCGTAGTTTCAATGCAAGAAGTTCGATTATTATGCGGAAACCATGATTTATTTAGGAGAAGCCTATAAATTCTTGGTAGGAGAAAATATTTGTTTTATGTGAGAATTAAATTTCTTGTGTTGAAGCATTATTTCCTTGCAAGAAGAGTAGCTTTTCTAATGTTAATAAAATCGTGGTTTCAATACAAGAACTTTGATTCTCATGCCAAAACCATGATTTACTTGGGAGAAATTCGTAAAAACTTGATAGAAGAAAATACTTGTTTCAATGTAAGAATTATAAATCTCACGTTGAAATACTATTTACTTGCGCTGTACGCAAGTAAATAGTATTTCAACGTGAGATGAGCACTTATTCTTCAGTGAATATTTTTTTGTTAAATGCAAGAATTTCAATTACTCGAGTGAAGCTTTTTTTTTTTTTTTTTTTTTTTTTTATTATTTCTCGTTCCTCTAACTTAATCAGAGACTTTTACAATCTTAATTCTATATAAACGTTTTTCAATTTATCTTATGTCTATTGTTTATATCTACTTAATTTTTCTAACTGCTTTACATATGTATACTATATTATATATTTTAATATATATATATAAATCATATTTTATCTATCTATTTCTTAAAATTACCTTCTTTGCGATCTTTATACAATACTTTAGAAACTTAGGGCGCAGAAACTTGTCATTGATTATTTCACATAAATTAGTGCATGTAATTTGTACGTCCAGTTCGTTTTCAATATTATACCCTTCGTGTCCAAAAACAGGGCAATCGAAAAGAATATGTTGCACGGTTTCTTCTGTGCCAGGTTCACAGATGCACGACGGGTTTTCCTTACACCGAAACCGGGCAAGGTATTCGGAAAACCCACCGTGGCCGGTCATAACCTGTGTCAACACATTGTTTAGGTCCATCCTCCTGACGATCTGATATGCCTCAATTGCATCTGGGAAGAATAGCTTGGTTACCGCAGCCTTGTTTTCAGTCTTGTATCTCCGGTTCCATACGTCAAGCGACTCCTGTCGGATTTGTCGCTTGACGTATGAAGCCGGACACAAGTCATAGTCAGGCTTTCGTTTGGAGTTTAGAGCCGCCTCTTTAGCTAGTATGTCGGCCCTCTCGTTTCCATCCATCCCTGCATGAGCTTTGATCCAGAACAAAGAAACATCTTTGTCTTGGAGTGCGATGGTTCGAAGGTTATCACGTGTTTCTATAGCAAGTGGATGGATGGAGCCATTATTCGTGATGGTTTCTAGAGCCGAACGTGAATCGCTGTAGATTCCGAAACTAGTCTCCCGGCGTTTCATAATCTCACGCGTGGCTCTACATATGGCGAGGAGTTCCGCCTGGTACACCGTGCAGTAAGATGATAGCTTGAGTTTTAGGGTTTTGATTTCGGCTCCGCTATTCCACAGGGATAGCGCCGCCCCAACTTTACCCTCTATCTTGCTACCATCTGTAAAAATTCGGACTGCCTGATTATTGTTTTGCTCAACATCTTGCTGGTTTCTCAGGCTCATGAACTCCACGTCCATATACTTTGCCGGGTGCGGAGTCAAATCGTATGATGCCATCATTTCGACCTCTCTGTCTCTCAACATTAGATGGGGAAATCCACGCTTGGTTTCATACAAGGCAGCTGCCTCCTGGATCCTTAGATCCAATGGGAGTATACCAGCTAGCACTAATGCTGAGTTTAGTGACACTGTGCGGTAGGCTTTTGTTAGCTTCAGGGCAAAAAATCTCTGGACTGCGTTGAGATGTTTACGCACATTGAGTTTTTTTGTAGCAGGTGCCCAGACGCTAGCCGCATAGGTCATTACAGGTTCCACTGCAGCCGTGTAAATAACTCGAATCACTTCGGGATGGAGACCCCAGCTGCTTCTAGCGGCCCTCGACAGCTGCTTGTATATGTTCAGTGTCTTTCTGCATATATTTGCAGTGTGGGCATTGAACGTTAGCTTGCTGTCGATGGTCAGTCCCAAAAGCTTGACCTCTGTCGACATGCCAATGTCGATCCCGCCCATCCTCAGGAGTGGTGTATCGTATTTTAGTTTCCTCGTTATGATCATCGCGCAGGTTTTATGCGGAGCAAATTTTAATTTGTTCCCGATTCCCCACTCCTGAACATAGGCGAGAGCAGCATTGGCCTGTCTTTGAACCTCTAATGCTGTGTCTCCGTCAAACAGCATCACCACGTCGTCTGCGAAAGCCTGACTATAGTGTCCACGCTGGTCCAGACCTTTGAGAAGGGGGTCCAGAAGAAGATTCCAAAGCATTGGTCCGCCGATGGAGCCCTGGACACACCCTTTGTTGGTCTTTTTGTGATGTTCGCACCCAGCGTATCGCAACTTGACACAACGATCGTGCAGGTAACTATCGATGAGCCTTCGGAGGTTGATTGGGCAACCTGATTCAGCGAGCCTTACCCGGATAGCTGGCCACCAGGCGCTGTCGAAGGCTCCCTCTATGTCCAATGATACAAGCGTAATGAGTTTCTTTCGGTCTAGTTTACTTTGAATTTGTTGCATGTCGAGTGAAGCTTTTCCAGTATTGGATAGAGAAATATTGGTATTGATATAAGAAAGATTTGTGTTAATATAAAGAAATTAAAGTCTCGTACAAGGATAACCATTATGTTGGCTTTAGAAGTTTTACTCTTGTATTAAAACTAATTTTATTCTTAACTGAAGGAAATATTTGTTTCTATTTAATAATTACTATTCTCTTAATTCTTTAGTTTTACTTTTGTTAAACTTGTTGTAGGTGAATGAGTGACGTTCCTGCATTTTTGTTCTTGTAAGTTAAATATTTCATCAGATAAAGTACATTTTTGCCCTTATTGATTTATCTCTAAATGTAGGTTCGTATTTTAATATTTAACTTATTCAACTAGCAAGTATACAGGAATGGCACCATAGAATACCTACAGAAAGATTTAATCAAGTAAAAATTTAGAATAGGTAATAGAATAGTGATAATTAAATAATTTCAGAAGAATAAATTCATTTTAATCCAAGACTAAAAAATCTAAAACCAATTTAATTATCTATACAGAAGACTTAAATTGCGTAAATAAAACAAATCTGAAAATACAAATATTTATATAAAGCCTTTCAAACAAAAAGCATCACCCCAGTAATTACCACTTCATTTAATGATCAGGTAATTGTGGGTAATAAGTAAAAAAGATATAATATTTGTACTTAATCATCATTTAGTTTTCCAATAAATACTGTAATTTTGCAGCTGGATCGCAGGTGTAAAAACTGGAGATTATTAAAAACAGCAGAAATATTTGAACATCGCGCGAATTTTGTCCGTTTCCGAGTGTTCGAGTGAGATTATTATGAATTAAGGTGATCGCAGCAACCTTTTTGCTAATCTAAGTATTCAGTGTAGAATGTCTACAGTTAAACATAACAAAAAATTACCAGCATATCAAACATAAGGTAAGGGATATAGGTACAGGGCACCGTGCCATGAGTATTGAGTACGGCGTACGTACTGTATGACACAGGTTTGGATTTAGAATCCGCACCACCAAAGAAAGAAGGCCACTAGGCGCGGCGCTAGTTGTAATACAATTAAAAATGTGGTTGAAAACTGCATGACCGATTTTTGATTGTATGACAACTAGCGCAGCACCCTAAATCAATTCTTTGGTGGCGCGGATTCTAAATCCACACGTGTTGAAACCTGTGTCGTACAAGTGATGATGTGACATATTATTTTCCTTACAATAATCAATTTCTTAAATCTACATATTTTCCTTACCATAATCAATTTCTTAAATGTACATATATTATTGGACTTGATTTACCTGTCGAATAGCAGTTGGTGTATTACAATAACATTCATCCAAAGAAATAAATTTTAACTCAGTAGTATTTTTAACACGATATGCCATAAGGTGAGCATTGTAACCAATTGTTGTTAATTTTTTACACAGGAAATAAATTTTAATTTCGTTCTCTTCAGATATAAAGACATTTTCTATCTTGTAAAATAATGGGTAATCATGTTGATATTCATACACTAAAACATTTATATTGTTATATCTTATTCCATTTATTTCAATGAAATGAACACAAACATAAACTGTTTTATTTAATAAGTCGTGTGGTAGGTTTGAAATATTAAAATTTACAGTTTTGCCAATACGAAACCGATTGCTTAATCCTGTTTCTGACCCTAATCTGTGGCAATTATTCAATTACAGCCTAGTTGCAAGAGTCTGAGGCTGAGGTTTTTTCGGCTCGAAATAGATCGTGTTATTTTCTTTAGTTCTTTATGTTTAGCTTCAAACTTGAAGGCACTTGATAATATTGGAGGTCCAAGAACATTAATGATTCTAGCATATTGTAAAAGAAAGTTTTGGCTTTAAAGCACATCCAATAAGTTTAATCGGGTTTTCTAAGTAGTTTTCTATTAAATATTTGATGTTCAATTAATTTAAAAGAGAAAACTTGAGACGTCAAAATTTGGGAAATATCTAATAAACCCAAGTAATGAATCCAAACTGGATCGTCATCCGGAATCATGTCATGTGAAGCATAACATTTCAGATGCCGAAGAAAGAACGATTTGACCACTTATTAGTTTTTGTTGTGTAATAGGTAGGTGGAGGACAATTCTTTTCCGAGCTTAAATATGTGAAAAATATGACTCTTCTATTTACGTTATAAAATACTTTTTCTCAAGGAGGTAGATTATGTCATATTAAGACACATGTCGTATCAATGAACACCTTCGCTTAAGTCGTACATCACATCACACGTAAGATTAGTATAAACCAATGATATTATATATAAACTGAGGGTATAAACATGAAAATGTAAAGCATGCCAAATACATTTCTCTTTGATGCCGACATTACCTTCGCAATCTAAATTATTATCGCTTTCACAACGAATATTCTCTATTCGCTCTTTGGTGTCAGTTTTTGTATCCGATTTTGGTGTAGTGCAAAATCTACAGAAATTAGTCGACGAAAAACTTTCATGCAATCCTTGAATAGAATGCATTCCTAAGTTGTCTCCGGATATATTCGCAACACAAAATTTTGTAGAAATAGTAGTGTCTTTTCATTGCACTTTTATTCCTTCTGTTTGTAGAAATATCAATTCTTCGATCAGGGGCTTTAAAACAGCATTGTTTCCAAATTCAGTTCTATCATGCGTGTAAAATATTAGAGCCGGTAATACATTCTCCAGGCGACTAATTACATTGGGCGGTATTGTAGCTATACTAACATAAACCACACCAATTTTTTGGTTTCCCGCATGACTGCCTAAAGAATTACCAGACTCAAAATCATCATAGTAAACTGTCAATGGTATAACAGTTTCTCCATTGAAATGGTTTAGTGAAGTGCGCCAACAAGTGCCGTTAACGATACTTCTGATGACATCATTATTGTTGCAGACATTTTTTTGGTAGTTCAATATTACTTCTAATACACCAGGTAACTCAAGAAAAATTTAGACTTCTGCGTAATGGAATTAAGTATGATGATCTGTTCTTTAACACCAATTGGACATTCCCTTTTTCTAATTTATTATCTTCAGAAACCCCTACTAATTTAGTTGTCGGTTCAACATAAGACTTTGTCTTTTTTAACTGAGTCATTCTTTTATAATCTGTGTCAAAGTCACTGAGTACATTAATTAATATAGACAACATAGAAGAAGTTTCCTCACTCAAATGATTCAAGGACTTTTGCAAAGAAGTAAGCGGTTTTGACATTAATAAATCACATATTAATTCTATTATTTTTTGAATGACACTTCTTGGCAAATCTAAACAATTGTGAAATAAATGCTAGCACCGCATCATACACTTCGGATTTGAAACCATTTAGTAATAGGTTGGGGAAAAAGTTTCTTCGCAATTTTTAAGAAAATTCAAAACTTTTTTTAATATAGCTTATTTACATTTAAATAAAGTATGTAGGTACCATTTTGTTCGATAACTTTTTACCATCTTGTAGGTAGGAGGGACATGATCCAATTGCTATAGAAATAGGTTTAGGTTTAGGTGTAAGTACTCCTATTTCCGCATTCAGACTAGTAGTTGGTCCATTATAGAAATTTTGGGGCTTCTGATCAAAATACCGCGACAAGTGGTTTTGGCAGTCCTCTCGTGATGTTAATCTGATACTGCCTAAAGAATTCTGAAGAGACCGAAACAGGTGCAAATCTGAAAGTGCAAGGTCATGACTATACGGCGGATGCATTAACACCTCCCAGCCAAACTAACTTAATTTTTGCTGAGTGGCTAAAGATGTGTGAGGTCTAGCGTTATCATGATGAAAAACCACACCCCTTCTGTTGATTAATTCCGGCCGCTTTCTCTCAACCTCTTGCTTTAATCTCATCAGTTGTTCGCAGTAGAGTTCAGAATCGATGGTCCTGCCTGGTGGTAACAGCACATAATGAATAATTCCCTTCGAATCCCACCACAGACGCAGCATCACCTTGTTGCGAGTTAACCCGGGTTTCGCCGCAGTCTGTGAAGCCTGACCGGCCTTTGACCATGACCTTTTTCGCACGTTCTTGTCGTGCGTGATCCACTGTTCATCTCCAGTTATCAGCTTCTTCAAAAATGGTTCGGTTTCAGTACGTCGTAATAAAGAATCACAAATGAGTACACGGTTCATTAGGTTTCTTTTAGTGAGCTGGTGAGGTACCCAAATATCGAGCTTTTTTGTGTACCCAGTTTTTTTCAAATGCGCCAAAACTGTTTTGTGGTCAAATCCCAGTTTTTCAGCTACGTCGTAACTACTGATATGCCGATCTTGCTCCACTTTTTCAAAAATGGCATCCATTTTATCCGTAATAGGGCGACCAGAGCGACGTGCATCTTTGACATCAAAATTTCCGGATTGAAAACGATTAAACCAAATTTGTGCTACTCTCACAGACACTGCACTAGGTCCATAAACATCGCAATTTTTTTTCGCGGTTTGCGTTGCATTTTTACATTTTTTCTAGTAAAATTTTAAAATGTATCGAATTTCTTCATCAGATTCACTCATCTTGACAGTACGAAAAACAAATAAAAATCACACATTTTCCTTATTCATTTCCAAATTCCAAATTCAAATTATCTTCTTGAAATTTAAACTTTTAATGATACCAAAACCAGCAAATATAAATAGTATAGCCAAATGCGAACTTAATGCAAAAAGACTTTTTCCCCGTTTCGTTTTCGATCTGGCTATTTGTATAACGTTCGTATTTATTGTTCACATGCGGAATTGAATCCTGATGGATAGTATCATATAGTTTTCCTAAATTTGAAACCGACGTGCCAACATTATGTAAGCGGTGTCGAATCAGAGACAGGACTAACTATCTCCACATTACAGTTAGCCGTACTTTCAGAAATAGTGTGACAGGTAGTTATATGCCTTTTCATAGAATTTTTTAATTGATAAACTCTTTTACAATTCTCATAAGGACATGAAATAATCGGTAACACCATGAATATATCGCAAATTGATAAAGTATGTGTTGATGTTGTCATAATCTAGTTTACATTGAGGGCACCTCATTTTAATTGTTTGTGACATCCCGGCAATAACGGGCGATTTTCTGACGGATAATTAAAGAGCAATATTACACTAACAAAAAAGCAAGCTTAATCTTTGTCGACAATAATTTTCCGTTTCACGATCTTAAAATTGATGTCATACATTATATTAAGTCATGACCTACGCAGCGGAGACGTGGACACTCACGGTAGGGCTGGTCCACCAGTTCAAAGTCGCTCAGCGAGCTATGGAAAGAGCTATGCTCGGAGTCTCTCTGAAGGACAGAATTCGTAACGAATACATCCGACAGAGAACCAAAGTTATCGACATAGCTCAAAGAATTAGCAAGCTGAAGTGGCAGTGGGCCGGCCATATCTGTCGAAGAACCGACAACCGCTGGGGCAAACGTGTTCTTGAGTGGAGACCACGGCTCGGCAAACGTAGTGTATGACGCTCTCCGGCCAGGTGGGATGACGATCTGCGAAAGACTGCAGGCAGATGCTGGATGCGGCAAGCTGAAGACAGGGCGCTATGGCGCTCATTAGGGGAGGCCTATATCCAGCAGTGGACTAATTTAGGTTGATGATGATGATGATGATGATTATATTAAAATTAAAATAAGTTTTACTTTGAAAATTATATTTTAATTAGGGTCCTTAAATGACTAATTTTCAAACGGCTATTGAAAATAAAATAAAACCACAAAAACAAAATTAAGTACTTAGTTTACAAAGTATATATTATTTTGATATAATTATTATGGAGTGAATTACGGCATCTCGACGCACGCTATCCCGACACAAAACAAAAAATGAACGCAATCCCGACGTACGGAATCTCGACAAAAACACTTAGCATGAACGTTAACGCGACTCAATTTTGAAGATTATGAAACGGAACATTCGTTTTGCCAAATAATCAAGCTTGTGTGTTTAATATTGAAATTATTAAACACACAAGTAATGGTATACATATGTAATGGTGCTGTTAAATTTTTACATAAGAATAGCCAGTTAATTACAGTTAAGGCGCAAACAGTAGCTGATCGGTCTTTTTTGGAGGCTTTCTACTCATAGAGGAGTCAATATTATGTGCTGAAAAAAATATATGTCATTCATTGACCTTTTATCTGTAAAGTGAACCTACAAAAATGTTCTAGCTGTTCATTTACCCTGTGAAAAAAATTCACAAAGTGCAGCTGTTTTGGTCTGAAAATTTGTATCTACTTCTAAACGACTTAGAACTTTGTACTTTTTCCTTCACCTATATGTCGGCAAAAACTTTATCTTCAAGTTGAACGTATGATTTTGTGATGCGACGATTTTTCACCTAGTAAATCATTTTTTTCTAGATTTCCGTATAATTAGGGGGCGTGAACCTTTGAAAGTGGTCGCGCGGGCGACGGGCGGCAGTGCACCGCTGGCTGTCGTACGGGATGGTTGTGTCCGTCTGCCTAGTACTCGCTTACTTTTCTCGTCGGCTTTTCGATACTAATTGATTTGTTTATTATTCTAAGTTGTGCGCGCATGGACGCTTTATTTAGTGTAAGATAGTTTGTTATTATATAGGTATACCGACTTCATAAGTAGGCAGGTACCTATTTTTATTTGTCGCGCAAGGACGCTTCTAGTGCTAAGGTATATTTACTACCCATACCCTAGGTATACTTTGACTAGGTACCCATTGTTGTTGTGTGTATCTAGGTGTAATAAATTATATAGAAAATGCCGAAGATCAGTAAGCTGAAGAAAACCAGAGCTCTGAAAGCCCAAAAGATGTTAGAAATGTAAGAATAACTACTACCTACCTACCTATGTACATTTTATTTCAGCAATTTTATGTACTTGCTACTATTAGCAATATAGGTTTATATAGACTTTTCATGTTGTTATTTTTTGTAGGAGATCAAGGAAAGGGCAAATTCATCAGAAATAAAATATTCAGACAATGCCTTATGAAAATGATATCGAGTAAGTAACAACAACAGAGTTTATAAAGTAGGTATCTACAAGCCATAGAGGTAGTCTATGGCCTCCGCTTTCCAATGTCCAGCGCAGTACCAGGTAAGAACAAATCAACGAAGATGTACCTAAGTAAATACTTCATACCTAGCTACTCGTTTATTATTGATCTTACAATATTATTCATTTACAGATGTACTGTGACGGGACAAGTTGAAACTAGAGTGAAAATGCCTGCGCTAGAGGTAAAACATCCATAGTGCTTAGGTAGCTAATATTAGGTAGTAGGTATTCTGCGATGAAATAAAATAAGTAGGTATGCCATCTGTTCTAACCCGGTTCATGAAAATCATCAGAATGTGAATACGTAGCCGAGCAGACTGAAATCTAATAACTAAAAACCTATAGGTACTTAGTCACAACCGTTTTATGTCACTCCGAAGTGAGGCACTAGGTACACCTCTCACTTTACTCCAATCCGAGCCAAGAATAGGAACTGCGCTGCCCGTGACTAAGTTCGGAGACTTTCTTACTGACATGAAATGGGAATGGGGTTCGAAATGTAAAGGAGACTGGGTAAAAACGGTACATAGCCTTTTTTTGTCATCTTGTAGAGATCCTTATTTATTGGTACAAAAAAAACAAACAAACAACAACAAGTAAACATTTTTGACAAGTTATGATGACATTGATTTTGTTAAAAATATTTGTTACTGTAATATCTTTTGGCCGTGCGTCCTATTTGTCCCACCCCGTAACATAACAAAGAAATAGCTTATTATTTTGTATTATTTTGTATGTTACAGCTAAAACCAATGACACCAACCTCATTTGGAAACTTGGAACTCTTTGGAACTCAATGGGAAACGGTCTTCGGGGTCTGTAGTTTCAATGGGTGTACCGCAGGGTTCTATCCTCGGTCCTTTCCTATTTTTAGTTTATATTAACGACCTGCCTCATCTAGTAAAGAATAATCACGAGATTGTATTGTTTGCTGATGATACTTCATTAATTTTTAAAATGAAACGACAAAACACAAATTTCGACGATGTGAATAATGCAATCTCAAAAGTAGTCCATTGGTTTAGTGTCAATAATCTTTTGCTAAACGAAAGCAAAACAAAATGTATTAGATTTATTCTACCTAATGTTAAACAAGTGAAGGCTGATGTAAACGTTAAAGGAGAAACGTTAGAAATAGTAGAAAGTACCGTATTCTTAGGAATCACCTTAGATCATAAACTTCAATGGGGCCCACACATAGATAAGCTATCGAAGAGACTTAGTTCTGCAGCGTATGCAGTCAAAAAAATCCGTCATCTTACAGACGTGGATACATCTAGACTTGTTTATTTCAGCTACTTCCATAGTATTATGTCTTATGGCATACTGCTGTGGGGGAACGCTGCAGATATTAACACCGTATTTGTGCTGCAGAAGAGGGCTGTTCGTGCAATCTATAATATGGGTCCCAGAGAATCCCTACGTGATAAATTCAAAGAAATAAATATAATGACAGTACCGTGTCAATATATTTATGAAAACTTGTTGTACACTCATAGAAATAAAAATCTGTTCCCTAAAAATTGTGATAAACATAACTTTAATACCAGAAATAAACATAAACTCGCTGTGCCCACAACTAGGCTACACAAAATTAATGTATCTTTTAAAGGGCAATGTATACGCTTCTACAACAAAACTCCTAGTGAGTTGCAAAAATTATCAGTAAATAAATTCAAACAAATTGTCAAAACCTTGCTGTGCAAAAAGGCTTACTATAAAATATCAGATTATCTAGAAGATAAAAAAGCTTGGAACGGGTTTTGCTCCAACTCGAAGAATAACAACTAACAGGCAGGTTTCTTCGTCGCTTCTTTACTTTGGTCTACATACCGAAGCGACAGAAATCAAAAATATCACTTTATTTCCGTGTCAGTGTATAGTTTTATAATTTGACCTTTTCTAAGTGTACATTTATTGTATTTATGGAAATAAAGAGTTTTTGATTTTGATTTAGAATACCATACCAGGCTTCCAGACCAGAACCAATTGAAGATGTCTTTGAAGTAGAGGTACCTACTATCATCATATTATTATGTCTACTTTATTAGGTACCATTTTTTCCGTGTTTATCTTGAAATTAATGAGTGTTTTCATCTAATAATTCATTGTTCTAGCCAGAGTCTACAGAACCAGAGTCTATACCTATTACAGGTAGACGCATATTGGATATTAATCATTTCTTTGATAAACTAAAAGAAATATCCAATCACAGTCCTTTTGATTGTGGTCTTGGTTGTGTGGACATAGTTGGCGAGAAGCAGATAGGATTACGATCCAAATTTACACTGCGATGCAAAATGTGCAGGAAGAAATTTTATGTAGATAACGATCCGCCTAACGATTTGGATATTAATCGACGAGCTGTTGCGGGTACAATTTCAATTGGATGTGGTCATGCACAGCTTGAAGAATTGTCCGCCCCATTGAATTTACTATTGATATCATCAAAGATATACCAGGACTGTCACGACCAATTGGCAGATAAATGGGAAAAGATAGCGCTTGAATCTATGAATAAAGCTGCAGAAGAAGAACGAAATTTGTCTATCGCCGAAGGACGTGTAGACAAAATAGTATACCTATTATCGATGTAATCGTGGACGGGTGCTGGAGTAAACGAACCTATAAAAAAAATTACTCAGCGCTCTCTGGAGCATCAGCAATTATTGGCAAGCGAACAGGAAAAAATCTTTTTTTAGGATTCAAAAACAAATACTGCTGCATCTGTTTACAAGCAGAAAATAAAGGATGTGACCCTAAAGAGCATGTTTGCTATAAAAATTACTCTGGCTCCTCGACTGGGATGGAATCAGCTATTCTCCTCGAAGGTTTTAAGACATCTATTGAAATGTATAACCTTATTTATGGTCGGATGGTTTCAGATGGAGACTCCAGTACTTATTCAAAATTACTACAAAGTCGACCGTACCCACATATTACAATTCAAAAAATAGAATGTCGCAATCATATTTTACGAAACTTTTGTAATAAACTTGAACATTTGAGGACTGATACAAAATACCCTTTGCGTTTCAGAAAATGCTTATCTCAAACTAAGCTTATGATTATGAGGAAAACGATTCGCATGGCAATACGAAAGTACACATCAGAATCTGAATCCGTAAAATATTCTCATATAGAACTACTTTATAACGACATATTATTAGCTCATCTACATGCTTTTGATGATCATAGCAGGTGCAAACCATACTTTTGTTCAAAGCAGCCTTTAGCGGAAGCTACCAACAACGACTTATTTACAAGTTCCTTGTGGAGTCGAATTTGTCTGCTACTATCCAATGTTGCTTCTCATTCCCCAAGTTTAATACACGATGTTGACAGCCACGCCGTAGAACGCTACAATAGTATTGTAGCAAAGTTCGTGGGTGGTAAACGCATAAATTTTAGTCGAAAAGGATCCTATCAAACGCGGTGCCAAGCTGCAGTTGTGTCGTTCAATACCCAAAAAGTTGTATCTTCAGTTTATAAGTCTATTATGAACAAAAATCCAAAATGTAAGATAAACATTTTTGAAGAAAGACGGTTGAGGAGATCTAAATTGATGGAAAAATATTCTAGGAAAAAGAAAAGCTTATTTCAAAAAGGACAGGACTTAGATTACGGGGAAAAATGTGTGAAGCCAGTTAGGTTGACTGACATGTATGAAAGAGAAAAAAAACACTTTTCTAAAAAATTAAAAAAAACTGAATAAGAAAGGAATAAAATTCAGAAAGAAACAATCTTACAAAGTAGCTCTAGTGAATGGATGCAGATTAGAAGAAACATGCTCAGCGCATCCAATTTTGGAAAGGTAATCAAGCGAAGAGAGGACGTGTGTTGCATAAACCTTGTTAAAATGTACTGTATAAAAGTAATTTAAATAACGTACACTCAATAAAACATGGGCGTGATAATGAAAAATTAGCAATAAACGCAACGTAAATAATAGCTGATCAAGAGAAGGTTGAAATAAAGGCTTGCGGTCTATTTATACACAAAGACATTCTATTTCTTGGAGCTACTCCTGATGGAATAATTGATAAAGACACAATCGTAGAAATAAAGTTCCCAATCACAGCCATAAAACTTGAGTTTGACGGAGCCGTAAACCTTAAAAATAAAAAAATATATATATAAATTAATAAAAACCACGACTGGTTCTTACAAATTCAAGGACAAATGCAGATAACAAATTCTTCCAAATGTCTACTTGGTATATGGCACGGAGAAAATAATCGTGTAGTTACCGAAATAATTGAAAGGGATGATAAATTTTGGGAAAAGGTTATGAAAGAAAAATATACCACATTTTACATAGATTGTATTCTACCAGAATTGGTAGATCCAAGACATTCTAGATCGATGCCATTAAGAGACCCAAGTTATATTTTAAGAGCTATTGAAGACAAAAAAAAACAGCGGAAAGAGAAAAAAAAGGTAAAGGAGGAAATGGAATGGTAGAAGAATTAACAGTAACAACAGAAAATATAGATGGACAAATAGAACAGGAAAATATAGAAGAAGAAATGACGTGGATGGACAGTAGAAGTGAAACAGAAGAAACTGAAGAAACAGAATAAAAAAAGAAGAGGAAAAAATGGTAGAAGAATTAACAGTTAGAACTGAAAACATAGATGGACAAATAGAACGGGAAAATATAGCAGAAGAAATGACGTGGATGGACAGTAGAAGTGAAACAGAAGAACCACAATTCAAAATAAGAAATATTGAAAGCCCAGGCAGTGATTTTTCGCAAATACTACGCGAAAGGCAATTAAACTTTTCGGAATTATAATTAAAAAAAAACAATTTGTAATCGTAATTTCTTCTCGTGGTTTAAGATGCCCTTTCAATACAATACAATTCTTTATAGATAACGCCAAGTTATAAGTCAAAAACAAAAATATATATTTAATATTCTATTATTATAATAAATACCCTACTATAATATTATATTATAATATGTGAATTTAAAACTCTATTGCTTACGCTTGAGCAATAGAGTTTTAAGTTAAATTTTGGACCTTAAATAAACGTATCTAATATAAACACAATTAAATTAATTGGACTTTAGTAACAACGAAAATTACAATCAAGAAATAGAAACTAATTAAAACTAGCATATACAATTGAAACAATTGGGCTAACTGCAGACAGTTAATTAATTGGATAGCTTATTATTTTTAAAAATCTTCATTAATAAAATCAAAATCTCTAAACAGATTTATAAATTCGTCAAATCGTTCCACCAGTATTTCAAGCTTCATTTCTTTCAAGAGTATAAAAAAGCTACTATGTAATAGGGAGTAATTTTGTCTCTTGGTCCAGGATGCCCTTTCTCCTCCAGCTTAGGTAAATGTTTCATCAAATCATTACTATTCGTATTTCTGGCTTCATTTTTTTTATATATACGGGTGTAAAAATCCTAGGTACAGTCAGCGTCATGTCTATGTAACATTATTTTTTTTTCTTGGTCCAGTATGCCCTTTCTCCTTTACTTCAGAGATTTATTGTTTCAAATCATTCCACCCATATTACTACGAGTACCTACCTAGGTATTCGTTGATATCCTCCTAACATTAATTATTAGATGAGAGAAGTTTGTGTGAATGTTTGTTACCCTTACAACCTATCTCCGTAACTACTAAATAGATTAGGATGAAATTTTCGAATGATTGGAATATAGACTACTTTTGAAGGAGGTACCACAAAGGAGGACCTACAACGCGAGCGAAGCCGCGGGTAGCAGCTAGTAATAACAACAACAACCCAACAGCCATATTACATAGGCACCTAATAGGTATACCGAGTTCTGTTCCTAGATTAGGTTACTTACCATCGTGGTACCACAAAACCCAGACCAGGAACAAATAATTGTACCTAGATTTTTAAAAATTATCTAGTGGGATCGAATCCGCATTTCTTGTGTTTCTATTCGTTTACTACGCCGTGCCCGCGCCCCGTCCCGTAAGTTTTCCTTATTTTGCGGTTTACGCGCAAAAACTATTTCACGGCGGCAGGTGCGGAAGGTGCGGGGCCGAAACGATAGCTACGCCCATTTGCTCAAGGTCATCCGCTCCTGTTTGCGCCTTAAATTAAATTCAGCTAGATTCAATAGATCAACAGTATACGAGAAGGCACGATTTTATGTCACTTTTTAATTTTTAACTTATTTAGCCAGTTAATCACATTTAGCCAGATAGATCAGCGATATAAGGCACGACTTTATCAAATTTTGTGTGAATATCATACACGCGTTTTTGGATTAACAAGGAAATGTGGTCAGATGCAGATGTGGGTAAGACGCGTGGAACGTCTGATAACATTTAAACAAGGTGTCTACCGCTTTTGTTGCTGAGGAGAACGAGTACCTGATTTACCTGATTGACAATTATTAGATAAGTTTTGTTTTCAGCTTCTTCTCTGTCACAATGGAGCAGGTAGGGTTGTACTCTCTCTGGTTTATTTGCCTCGCTTTCTCAGAAATTTCATCAATTTTAGCTCGCACATATCCAGGGTTCTAAAAAAAGTTAAATGGTAATTTATTGATGTGATTAGATACAAAACAGACCGACACACAGACAGTAGATTTATAGAATTATAATATAATTCATAGAGTCATAGTATATGAAGACCTCTGTGGCGCAGGAGGTTGCGGGTTCGATTCCCGCCTCGGGACAAATATTTGTACGATCTGCAGATTCAGTTCAGGATGTTCTGGTCGTTTATCTATAATAATCATATTTATCTACACTAATGTTATAACATTCTACTTATGTTTCCAATACTTGACTTATAATGACTACTGTTATAGCGCAGTTAGCAAAACACTCAATTTAAGCAATTTCACATGATGTTATAATATCCACATCGATATCGTAAAATCTCATTATAACATCAATAAAACGCGACCAATTAACCTGGCGAGCCTTATGTCAAAATCCTCGTACAAGTTGTATAAAATTTTGATATTAGGCTGGCTTTTGAAAACAGTTGGGTTATACGTGAAAACTTCGTCGAAACTACTAAACTTACATACACAAAACTCTTTGGTAAGATCTTGTGCCAATTAAATAAAAAAAGAACAGCGCGCGCTCGTTCCTGATTGGCCCTGCGCGAGCAGCTGCGCTCTCATTGGTTAGATATTAATGGCGGCAAGTTCACTGTGACAATACACGTACGCGTGAATTTAATGTTTCGCAATGTGTTTTGTTTTTAAAATACAAATTAAAAGTTAAAAATGGATAGCGAGGTGGGCTAAATATTCTATGCTCAAGTCCACACTGAGTATCTACAACAATATTGATATCACGAAGTATTCAAAAGTCATAGCGTTCCTGAAACGCAGTTCAGAAGGACACAAGGGAAAAAAGTCCTTGACGTTTACATCAGGTCAAATAAAGATGTTCCTGGAAGATTCACAAGATATTTTGTATCTTTTTGAAAAGGTAAGTGTATTTTAGTTCTGTTATTTAATCTACCTAGTACTTACGTACTACACACGCAAGTTATCTAGACACTCCGTTTAAGCGCTTTGTGTATAAATTTGGTAGTAGGTACCTACACTTTACTACTTCATAAATCATAGTTTTTGCCTTGGCTATGTACCTCAAGCTTATTATATCGTTTATTGTTACAGGTTGCACTAATCTTCGGCATAATGGGGGCATGCCGAAGGCAAGAGCTATACAACATCCAGTTCGATGAAGTCTCTAACATAGACGACAGTACAATCATGGTGAAAGTTTTATATATTCCGACTCCGTCTACGAGCTCTACTGCTTGCCCCGCGGCCGCTACAGCTGCTGGATCAATAATTAACATTAACTTTCAAAATTGTACCATCCAAAATTTTAACAATTATTATAAATAAACTATTGTCAGCTTTTACTCTTGTTGTTTGATTAATTGCATTAGTGAAGATAAAGTAGTGTATGCAACTGCATATAACACGGGTATTAAAACACTCGTTACTATTATGAAACTCGCTACGCTCGTTTCATAAACTCACACTCGTGTTTTAATACCCTTCATTATATGACAGTTGCATAAACTACTATTATTAATTAGTGCTATAATCTTCACATTTTCTATCGAGTGGGCCAACCCTAACCATCATAGAAACAGAGAAAGATCTACGCACGAGATGGCAACTCACGCAGAAGATTTTCGATGACGTGTGGAAAAGATGGCGGTCGGAGTATTTGAGTCAGCTCTCTATCAGAAGCAAATGGAAACAACTACAGCCAAATATCAAAATCAACGACATTGTTATCATCAATGACGCCAACCTTCCCGCCGGCAAATGGGCGTTAGGTAGGGTTGTAGAGCTACACCCCGGAAAGGACAAGTGTGTTCGCGTCGTATCACTTAAAACCAAAAACGGCATTATTAAACGGCCAATCATCAAATTATCAACAATCGTTCACGCACCGGAAGAAGACACGAAATCGGAAAAGCCTGCCAATATCAAGACGCCTAAATCACGATCAACTATGACGTCAATCCTTCTTACAATTTTTGTGGTCTTGAATCTACTTACAACAGCATTCGGGTCGCATAATATCACAGCATTGAACAGCACGAAAGGGTTATATTTCGACAAGATGTCAAATATCCAGGTAATCAGGGACGATTGGAAAATCATTGTCTATTACGATATGCATCCCTATTGGGAAGGTTTCGCAGCAATGGATAAGTTCTTCAACAACCTTGTAAACACATGCGATAACATAAAGGGCAATGCACCATCACATTGTAAGATTGTCCTAACACAATTACAACACGGCTTTTCAGAACTACGCTACTATGATCAGAAGTTACTGAATCAGCAGTTCTCAGCACGCGACCTTCATCGAAAGAAGCGAGGCCTTATCAACGGCGTCGGGTAAATCGCTCACCAGCTGTTCGGAGTACTTGACGACGAGTTCGCACAGCAATATCAAAAAGACATCGATATCATACACACAATAACAAACATTTAGCGAAGTTATGGAAAAATCAAACATCTGTAGTCGAATCGGAGTACAATCTTATCAAAAGAATGGAACAATCTATCAATAAATAGCATACTCTAATCGACATGCACTTTCAAAGATTAGAAAGCTCGGCTAATCAAATAACATCGGAAGTACAACAGCTCGAACTTAAAAACGAGTTTATTTTATCAGCTATCATTGCAAACAATATGTTGTCTAAACTAAGCAACATACAAGAATCATTATTGGATATCATTACCAACGGTAAATTTAGCATACATCTACTTACGCCGGAACAACTTCAACAGCAGCTAAATATCATTTCCGGTCAACTACAACAAGATCCGTGTCTACTATAAGTAACATAGAAACAGACTTGTGGAGCATATATCATCTTCTGCGAATCAAAGCACGAATGACGAAATCATACCTTATCTTTGAAGTGAAAATTCCTCTCGTTAGCAGGGAAATCTTCGAAGCCTATCAAGTTCTTCCTATCCCACGGATGGTGGGAGATAACACTATCAGCATCATTCCAGTAGCAGAAAATTTAGCCATCAACATACAAAAAGATACATACGTACCTATAACAGATATCAAATCATGCCATAACACAAACAGAGATACCTATTTGTGTAACATTCAAGGTCCCATTTTTAAGATCATATCCGACATGAGCCTATGTGTCAAGGATCCCGGCACAAGTACTTGCCTAACTCAGTCAACAAAATGCAGAAATATGTGGAGAGAATTGCACACGCCCAATACATACTACTATTTTTGCTGTGACGTTTGTTTACTACGAGTCATATACGAGGATCAAATATCAACTGAACAGATAAGCCGGGCCGGCATCATGAGTCTCGGTCAAGGTTGCATAATAAAGGGAGAGGACTTCACCATCTACTCACCTCGGCGACCATCATCAAACATCAAGGTGCACTCTGAGATTTACGTCCCTGAGATAACAATTGCACCGATCAATCATATCATAAACATAACCGTTCCTATCACTGCCAACTGGACCTCTGAAGACAAAGAAGAGAAAGCCTACTTGGCGAAAATCAAAGAACAAATAGATCAGATGAAGAAGGAGGAGAGCATTACGGAAAATATCACTACACCGTGATCTACTTGATTGCGGGCACGGGGATCGCAGTGGGAGCAGTATGCGCGTGGAGGCGCGCGCGCTGCGGCCAGGCGCGCTGGCGCGTTGGCCAGCACGCGCCCGCGCGCGCTCCGGCGGCGACGGCGGCGGCGGCGGCGGCGGCCCGGGCGGTGGAGGCGCAGCCTCTGTCACTGCCGGCCGCCGCGCCGCGTTTCAGCAGCTTTATCAGTGATGCTTGTGTTAGTGGTAGTGCAAGTGTCGAGCAAAATGTAGAGTATAGTGAAATAAGCAAGTTTAGTGGTATAAAAAGCAAAGTGATCGTTTAGATAAGGCGTCGTCGCCTATTTTTCGCGCGATCGATATCAGTGGAACCAAGATGTAGGACTTGAATAGGTTACGTTACTTTAACTTAGCTGTAGTCTTACTAACAAAAATATTGTTTTATCATAATGAAATTTCTTAAGGACCTATTGTTCTATCATCATGTATCATTAGCATTTAGTATCATTAGTTAGCGTATCATTTCTTATCATTACTCGTATAGGTCATTATTAAGTTTGTATCAATTTAACCAGCATCTTCTCATCTCGCTGTCGGGAATATGTACGGTGAAACCGCACCATCCTCTCGCGTCAGCATTTTTACTTCATTGTAGCGATATCAACGCGCGCGCTCTCATCAGTACATGTTAGCCTTTCATACCGGGCGCGTGTCTCATAATATCATTATCATCATTAGCTCGTAGAGTGTTGGAATAAAATCCATTTATCAAATATAAACATCTTATCATTTTAAAGCTGTAAGACCTTACAACTTTATGTATACTTTAGTTTACAAACTCTTCAGTACTACAGCGGCAGCATGAGGCCGCTAAGAGTCAAGAGTCTGGAAAAACATTCATCAACAGAAACTCAATATTTGAAGAAAGGCCAGTACTTCGAAGATGAAGAAGCTAGTTTTACCTACTAAGATTTAGTATTTAGTATTTTATTTAAAACATTACAACTATTATACATGTCAGACCTAATACAATAGAGTAGTCATCTAAATAATTATAAATGTATATCAACCAGGTAATTAATTAAATACACATGTCATTAATCAAAAACAATTCAATATCAGTAAGCAAAATAATATCAATAAGCAAAATAATTTAATACGAATGTCAATAAGAAAAACTATTCAATAATTCAGTAAAACAAAAAGCAAAATAATTATATTCAAATGTCAATAAGCTTAAAACAAATCAATAATCAGTGAGAAAGAATATAAATTTAATTTTATAACAAGTCATTATTAGATTTGTAGCGTAAAAAATAATTATTATTTACCATAGCACAAATTAAACAATATAGCCCTTACGAACTCGCTCTGAGAACAGTGGAAAACGTCAATGGTTACTAGGGATTCCAAAATCGGGTCGTTTTCGAGGAACCGGGAATCCCGGGAATTTTCAAAGTCGGAACCGGGAATTCCCGGGAAATTTCGAAAAAATATTTTTACTGCTCTACCCCTACCGAAATATGATAATTTAATATACTTCACGTCCTTTTAGGCATTTCGCTGATATCAGGTACCTATGCGGTATTAGGTATGTTACTTAAAGCTGTATTTCTTTTGATGTTAATAAAATGAATAACAAATTCTTAGGTTTATTTAGCCATGTCTTTTGTCCCCTCGTTCGACAATAAGCTTAAAGGCTTTTCGTTCTATAGAGTCGTGACTGAACTCAGCATAACACATGCATTTGCTGTCATGTTGCGCAGCAAAGTGCTTTGCTGATACTCCATGAGGCTGGACTTGAGCTATCCTTGTGTGAAATATCGCCTGATCTCGTATAGTATGAGACGCTTAGCTTCGTGGCCACCGTTTTAGCTTTGATTCGTTTCTTCATGTTAATCCAATGAAAGTACAGAAGTTCAGAGTTGTTGTAAGAGTGACACCGAGGAGCTCCCGTTGTTTTTCGAATCCTCTAACTGAAAACATCAATCTAAAAATACCTTATTACGTACCCACATAATAAGCAATATAATGTTCTTCTATCCAAATACAAGGCCACGGTGGCCAGGCTCAACGGAGACAAATATAAAATTGGACTAAGTTTTCTTTGTTAGTCCACGGTATTAAAAAAATAAATTAAATTGGATTGTGACTTCCATTCGTGTCGGTCGTCATTGATGACTGTTCGTCTAATCAATTGGCGATCAACGTCGTTCGGGTACTTCAGAGGTCTCTTCCTACTATGCATTTATTTCTGCCAGCCGTAAACGGTCGATTCGTTGTGTTCCAAGAAGTGTTCGAATACATTTGAATTCTCTACCTGATACCAGATGCTGGTATCTGGTATTTTTACCTAATAATACCCACGCAGGCGATATCATCGCGCTTTACAGGTTCAGAAGTCAGAGCCGATCAGAATAACATGCACAAAGAGGATAATAAATTGCAGCAATGCACTTGGCTCTGGTACTTTCTCTTTGCCAAGCTCAAGTCCAGCTTCATGGAGTATTGCTGTCATGTTGCTCAGCAAAGTACTTTGCTGAGCAAGATGGCAGCAATCGACTATGTAGAGCTGGCTTCAGTCACGGCTCTATAGCAAGAAAAGCCTTAAGGCTTGTTGTCGAACGAGGGGACAATAGACATGGACCTAAAAATTTATATAAATTACAGATCAAAAGTAATATAGCTATAACTAACATTTCTTATACTAGATTTGATAAAAATGGTTAAAAAAGAAAATACGATTAATTTGATTTAAATCGGAATTACATAATTTAATAATTTTTTTCTATCATAATCGCTTTGGTCAATCCAGTTTTAAGGTTTTTATAGGATGGTATTTAGTATTTTATTTAAAACATTACAACTATTATACATGTCAGACCTAATACAATAGAGTAGTCATCTAAATAATTATAAATGTATATCAACCAGGTAATTAATTAAATACACATGTCATTAATCAAAAACAATTCAATATCAGTAAGCAAAATAATATCAATAAGCAAAATAATTTAATACGAATGTCAATAAGAAAAACTATTCAATAATTCAGTAAAACAAAAAGCAAAATAATTATATTCAAATGTCAATAAGCTTAAAACAAATCAATAATCAGTGAGAAAGAATATAAATTTAATTTTATAACAAGTCATTATTAGATTTGTAGCGTAAAAAATAATTATTATTTACCATAGCACAAATTAAACAATATAGCCCTTACGAACTCGCTCTGAGAACAGTGGAAAACGTCAATGGTTACTAGGGATTCCAAAATCGGGTCGTTTTCGAGGAACCGGGAATCCCGGGAATTTTCAAAGTCGGAACCGGGAATTCCCGGGAAATTTCGAAAAAATATTTTTACTGCTCTACCCCTACCGAAATATGATAATTTAATATACTTCACGTCCTTTTAGGCATTTCGCTGATATCAGGTACCTATGCGGTATTAGGTATGTTACTTAAAGCTGTATTTCTTTTGATGTTAATAAAATGAATAACAAATTCTTAGGTTTATTTAGCCATGTCTTTTGTCCCCTCGTTCGACAATAAGCTTAAAGGCTTTTCGTTCTATAGAGTCGTGACTGAACTCAGCATAACACATGCATTTGCTGTCATGTTGCGCAGCAAAGTGCTTTGCTGATACTCCATGAGGCTGGACTTGAGCTATCCTTGTGTGAAATATCGCCTGATCTCGTATAGTATGAGACGCTTAGCTTCGTGGCCACCGTTTTAGCTTTGATTCGTTTCTTCATGTTAATCCAATGAAAGTACAGAAGTTCAGAGTTGTTGTAAGAGTGACACCGAGGAGCTCCCGTTGTTTTTCGAATCCTCTAACTGAAAACATCAATCTAAAAATACCTTATTACGTACCCACATAATAAGCAATATAATGTTCTTCTATCCAAATACAAGGCCACGGTGGCCAGGCTCAACGGAGACAAATATAAAATTGGACTAAGTTTTCTTTGTTAGTCCACGGTATTAAAAAAATAAATTAAATTGGATTGTGACTTCCATTCGTGTCGGTCGTCATTGATGACTGTTCGTCTAATCAATTGGCGATCAACGTCGTTCGGGTACTTCAGAGGTCTCTTCCTACTATGCATTTATTTCTGCCAGCCGTAAACGGTCGATTCGTTGTGTTCCAAGAAGTGTTCGAATACATTTGAATTCTCTACCTGATACCAGATGCTGGTATCTGGTATTTTTACCTAATAATACCCACGCAGGCGATATCATCGCGCTTTACAGGTTCAGAAGTCAGAGCCGATCAGAATAACATGCACAAAGAGGATAATAAATTGCAGCAATGCACTTGGCTCTGGTACTTTCTCTTTGCCAAGCTCAAGTCCAGCTTCATGGAGTATTGCTGTCATGTTGCTCAGCAAAGTACTTTGCTGAGCAAGATGGCAGCAATCGACTATGTAGAGCTGGCTTCAGTCACGGCTCTATAGCAAGAAAAGCCTTAAGGCTTGTTGTCGAACGAGGGGACAATAGACATGGACCTAAAAATTTATATAAATTACAGATCAAAAGTAATATAGCTATAACTAACATTTCTTATACTAGATTTGATAAAAATGGTTAAAAAAGAAAATACGATTAATTTGATTTAAATCGGAATTACATAATTTAATAATTTTTTTCTATCATAATCGCTTTGGTCAATCCAGTTTTAAGGTTTTTATAGGATGGTAGGAAAGGTAGGTTCAAAGGTTTAATGACACGAAGTACTAGCAGAAAGGAAAGACACCAAGATTGAAACATTTTCATTTCTGTCTTACATGTTTGGTTTAAGTTTTTTTTTCGGTGTCTAAGTCCGTTTATCACACTTCCTTCTAATATTATAAATGCATGAAGTTTGTGTGAATGTTTGTTACCACGTATCTCAGTATATATAGTTTAATTTCTGAAATAACACATAGGTTAATCTAATTTGCAAAAAATAATCTCAGGTGGTTAAAATGGTTGGTTGAGTTTCTATGGATAATATTATTCCTTGGTTAGATTCACTCAAAACTCGGTATAAATAAACTATAAAGTAAATAATTAATTACGTATTTCTTATTTTTACAAAACGACCCCTAAAGTTATTTATTGCACACTACCTGTTGTGCAATAAATAACTGAAATTCAGATGCGGGCGAAGCCGTGGGGCGCAATAATATTAAAATATTTATAAATATGAAAGTTTGTACCGTTCCTTCTTCACGCCAAAACTACTCAACGGATCGGGCTGAAATTTCGCACGTTTCCAAAAATAAATTTTAAACGTTTCCAATAGCGCGTGCGAAGGTGCGGGCAGAACGTTACCGGAGTACTAGTTCTTTATACAAATTGTAAAACAGATATGACTTGCCGCAAAAACGTTGGCTAAGCATCTTTTTTTCAACAACTCGCATTATTTGAACTTTATGGAATTATTAATTTCGGAGAATTTCCTGAATCCTCAACCAATAAAGCAGGTATAGGTACATTGTGCACGGAATGTGTACGGAAGCTCAATTTTGGGCACTTTCATACATTTTTGACTGCTCTCTGTTTTCATTGCAGGGAAAATAACAATTGATTTATATCAAGTGATACAAATCATGTCAACCCTGCCTAATACCGCGTAGGTTAGGTACCTGATAATGTGAAATGCTATAAGAGGAAGTGAAATATGTTGAGTTACGTTATTTCGGTAATGCTATAAAAGTTAAAATATTTTTCCCGAATTCCCGAAATTTCCCGGGAAATGATTTTGGATTTCCCGGTTCTTAAATCAGCCATTCGGGAATTCCCGGGAATTTCGGGAACGGGAATTCCCGGGACTAATCCCTAATGGTTACCGCTACCAGATTTAGTGCTTGTATGGTGCGTGTCGTAGTTATTTTATAAATGAAGATTTTTTCTTGTATATTGTTATTATGAGCATTTAGTTGTACTGTAAGTGAATTATAGCAAAAATAAATACAGTAAAAGAGCATTTATTTGGGTCGCGACTCGTGGTCCCACTGGGATTGTACCACTATTACTCGTGGTCCCACTATCCCTGAAATCATGGGTTCGTAGTTTGCACTGCTTAGTGGGACTACCAGTCATAGTTAAAATCGTAGGTTCGTGGCCCCACTGCATCAAGTTTATACGTAGAGTAAATACTTGAATTAAAGTGAGTTCTTCAGGTACTGGCCACTTGAGATACTGGCCTTTTTAGTCACAATTCACAATAATATTATAATTGTACGTTGTACCTGTTAGTGTCGCGCGTCCTTCAAGTTAGCAGCAATTATTTACACAGTTTTCTGTTTTTTTCATTAATTATGTTTCAAATAATAAATAGAAAACGAGGCAAAATCTTACTTAGCAACGGATACCAATACTATCGGCATAAACGTTATATTTCTGTATCAAGGACAATTTGGCATTGCAGCCAAAAACGAAAATTGAAATGTCCCGGTTCTATTACAGTGTGTGATGTAAGTTGAATAATTCACTTATTCGTACACATAAACATAGCTTTTGCCCGCGATTTCGTTCATTGCCTCTTATTGATTACTTTTTATCATTCAAGTAAACAAAACGTTACGTCTCTGCCGTTAAACTTAACTAGAATTTACTTCGGGTTCGCATTATATTGACCAAATTTTATTATTTTAGGATGACACAGTGTTTAAGAGCAAGGTGCACAAATCCGAGTGTTTACCAGATATGGCAAAAAACAGGGTGGCACTAAAAGTTATAGAAGCGAAAAAAGAAGCTGCGAGTTCGGACGAGCCAATACCTAAAATTTACAAAAAACACTTTGACCCCCTATTAGACGAAGGCATTAACCTTGTTACAAACGTGTCGTCATTCGACAACATGAAATGTGATTTGTACAGTGAAAGAAAAAAACAGCTAAAATTAAAGAAATTGGTTTACAAGACATTATGAGGTTGAAATTCCCGCAAATTTCAAATCATTTCTTGCAGCAGATTATAATTGTATTGGCGGCGATGCTAGAATCATTGTATTTGCATCAGAAAGAACTGAGCAATTATTACCAATTACCGATGTTTTTTTTTTTGACGACCTCCGTGGCGCAGCGGGCGTAGGTCCGCCTGTGACGCAGGAGGTTGCGGGTTCGATTCTCGCCTCGGAACAAATTTGTGTACGATCTGCAGAAATTTGTTCCGTTGGTCTGGGTGTTTTCTATATATAATAAAAATATCTATCTATGTAGTATATTGTATTTAGTATATCAGTTATCTAGTACCCATAACACAAGCTCTGCTTAGCTTGGGGCTAGATAATGCTGTGTGAATTGTCCAGCATTATTTATTTATTTATTTTATTTTTTGATGCAACCTTTAAAAGCACTCCCAAGCCTTTTTATCAGCTAATGGTGATACATGGAGACACGGGGAGTACTACTGACAAAACAAAAGTTGCTCCATTATTTTTTGCTCTCATGAGTGACAAAAAAGAAAACTCATACTTCGCATTATTTGACATCATTAAGACACGATTTCCAGATTGGAATCCTATAAAAATTCACGCCGATTTCGAAATTGCTCCTACCAATGCTTTGGATGTAATATTTTCTGAATGTCCTACCGTAATTATTAAAAGATGTTACGCCCATTTCGTGCGGAGCCTTTACAAGAAAGCTAAAACGTTAGGTCTGAAAGCAAAAATCTATAAAAGAATAGTTGGATTATATATTCTGCTCTTCCCCTTTTGCCGCAAGAGTTCATTCAAGAAGGTTTGGAATACATCAAAACTGAATGTATGAACATGGAGAAAATGAACGTGTTTATGGCATACTTTGATAAATATTATGTCAAATCTGAAAAATTTGTAAGGGCATGGTGTATCTAGCGAAAGACATATGCGAAAGTTGGAATTCAAAACTCAATAAAAGTATAAATAAAAATTATGTTACTGTTTTGAAACTACTGCATACACTTAAAGAAGATTTTACTGCAAAAAATACTTTCGAAAAGAAAAGAGATCGGTTGCAACTGTTAAAAGACGACTTAATAATACAGTCACAAATGCAGCTGATAAACCAGGAGATCACAGATGGTTATTTTTTTGAAAAGTTAAGATAAATATAAAAAAAAATTAGTTTAAAGCTCTAAGTTTAGTTCATTAAGTTCATTATTAGAAATAAAAATTATTATTTTGCTTCACGTTTTTATGCTGGCCTTTTGTGTTTTCGGCTTATTCCTGTTTTGAATCCCCCTTAGGCGGAAAAACTTTAATAATAAAATAAAATAATTTAATAATAAATTCCACTTTTCTGTTAATTTCACAAAAAAATATGGTGTAGTCTCAGTAGTCCGTTGAACTACTGAGACTAAACCAAATATATGTGTGTTATAGCCCTTATGACCAAATCAGTGGGACCACGAGCGACTGCATTACGTTGACTGATGGTCCCACCAACGACCACGAGCCCATTAAATCGACACACAGTCCCACCAGTGGGTCAAATTAGTGGGACCACGAGTCGCGACACATTTATTTAGCTGCCGTTCTACAATAACTTTGATTATTGTTATAATATATAGCCTATATTAAGCTGCCTTTTACAGTGAAGTTGAATACTGTTGTGCCCCACGCTGTGTGGTGCCGGCTACGCTGTGTAGTGCCGGCTTAGAATTTGCACCACCCCAACTCTTACCGCAGGTGTCGTAAGAGGCGACTAAGAGATATCCACCGGGGTTGGGCAGCAGCACCTCCTGCAGAACTTCCACCACCGAACTGCGATCCTCAACTCGCATGCCCAGCGTGGGGATTATGGGCATTACCTCCCATGAGATAAAAACCAATATGACGACTATGTGGGGGAGGCCTGCGTCCAGCAGTGGAGAATGTTGAGGTTGAGGTATGTCCCACAAGGGCTCATGTATAAACTGTTGGTACCGTAACATAAAATCTACTTATGTACAACAAGACACAGTAAAAAATCTTAAATGATTTATTTATTTAATCAGTAAGTACCTACTTACATAACCATAGTATTTTACACAGTACCTATTTAACATGGGAAATTTATCTACAAATCTTGGTGCAACGTATTGGTTGACACAAGGCCTCCTTCAGCTTTTAGAGGATGTCCCTCAGTAGGTACCGTGTGCTTCTGGAAAAGGCTAGTTCCAGTTGTTTATACTCCGCTTAATCCCTGGCTATTCTTCTTCTGCGAGACATTGTGTAGAGCACTCTTGCCAACCAACGTTTGGTTGGATCATGTGGCGACAAAAGCCAGTGCAGTCAATATCTGCAAAATAAATAGGTAGGTAGTTTTTATTTGTAGGTAGCAACTACCTAGTTACATAGGTACCATCAATATTACAGAAACTTGGATTAAATCGGACGATGAAGCTAAATTGTTTTCTTTACCAGAATATTCACATGCCTACAACATAAGAAAAGACAAAAAAGGAGGAGGAGTGTCTATTTACATCCACAAAAGCTTAACTTTCGATGAAACAGAAAGTCTATTAATAGACGGAATTAACTACCTATGGATATACCTTCATCGCTACAAACTCCACCTTGGTGCAATCTACAAACCTGATAAGAGAAACACGAAGCAATTTTTAGAAACCTATTCACAACAAATGGAAAAACGTAAAAATAGTATTGTCGTGGGCGATTTTAACATCGACCTACTGTCTAACAGCGACAGCGATACACGGAACTACCTTCTAATGTTGCAAGAAAGCGGATATCAAGTCTTGAACAAAATCGAAGAAGAATACTGTACCCGGCAGAGTACCACTACAAAAACGATTATCGACCACATTTGTACGGACATGTACAGCTCCCCATATAACCTTACAATTGTAAATTCAAGCTTATCTGATCATAAACAATTGACCTTGGAACTCGCCAAACAAAAGCAATGTCCTAAGCAGAGAATGCAATACGAAGCCATAGACTACCCTCAATTATACGTAAGCATGCAAAATAATATAAGTTCGCTAAAGACTAACTGTACCTATTCTACTTTAGAATATTTTATACAAAGCTACATAGATAAAAACAAAACACTAAAAACTAAAATACTAAACGGACCCAGGGACGATTGGATAAACAAATCAGTAATCGAAGCAATAAACAGTCGCAATATTTTATGGACGCGATTAAAAACAGACTCGCAAAACGACAGACTTAGGAATGATTTTAAATTAGAAAGAAATAAAGTATGTATGCTAATAAAAAATACTAAAGAAAAATATTTTTGTAAAGAATTCGACCAATGTAAAACCCCTAAAAAAATATGGTGTCTCATCAACTCATTAGTTACAAACAAAATTCAAAACCCCTCTTTACCCCCTAAATTAAATATAAACGACATGGATATTACAGATCCCATTCAAATTTGCGAACATTTTAACTCGTTTTTTTCATCAATCGGTGCAAAATTAGCCAAAGATATCCCGACAACTTACCAAAATAATACCTGCTACACACTAACCTACCAACAAAGCAAACCACCGGACGAAATGCATTTCTTACGGCCTTGTACCGAAGATGAGATTCATAAAATAATACACAACCTAGACTCGTCCTGCAGCACCGGACTTGACGGAATCGGCACGAAGTCCGTTAAATGTATTTCTGGTATAATTACCCCCGCACTTACAAACTGCATTAATGAATGCCTCCAAGAGGGCGTATTCCCGGATAATCTAAAAATTGCTAAAGTCACCCCTATTTACAAATCTGGAAGCAAATCCGACCCGGGTAATTACAGGCCTGTATCAGTTTTACCCGTTATCTCTAAGATCTTTGAGAAAGTCATGTACAATCGGCTCGAGCATCACCTCACTAAAATAAACTTCTTATACGAGCATCAGTACGGGTTTAGACCGAAGTCGAACACATTGTCTGCTACTATCGATTTGATAACTAAAATTAAGGTAAATATAGACGAAAAAGCATATTGTTTGGGAATATTTATAGATTTTAAAAAAGCGTTTGACACAATTAGCCACGATATACTTCTAAAAAAACTTTGCGATCTAGGAATCAAAAACAAAGCACTAAAATTATTTACATCATACCTAGCGGATAGATACCAAGTTGTAAAGATAGGAAATAGTGAAAGTGGTCGTCAGAAAATAGCCTACGGGATTCCTCAAGGATCCATTGTCGGAACTTTAATTTTTTTGATATACATTAATAATATTAGTCAAATAGGACTAAAAGGACACATCACTTTATACGCCGACGATACCTGCCTATTCTACTTCGGTCCAAACCTCGGCGAACTGTTTAAAGATGCACAAGCTGACTTATTTAAATTTAATATTTGGTGTCAGAGCAATTTAATGACAGTCAACGCAAAGAAAACCTCTTTTATGATATTCGCAGCAAAAAATAAAAAAATATCACACTTACCGTCACTTACTATAGGTAATTCGATAGTGCACCGCTCGCGACAGGAGAGATACCTAGGTCTAATACTTGACGACGGCCTAACCTGGCGATCTCATATTGAGCATGTGCGAACTAAATTAGTCTCACTAACAGGTGCACTGCGGAGATCAGTGGGATGCGTTCCACGTACAGTTCTGATGACTATCTACAATTCCCTAGCTAAATCTCATTTGCAATATCTATTAGAGGTATGGGGGACAGCAGCATTGACGAATCTAAAAGCATTACAAATATCACAAAACAAACTAATTAAAGTTCTTTACAAATATGACTACCTAACCAGCACATGTATTATTTACAAACAAACCAATATTTTTAATATCAAACAACTATATACTTACCTAACCTGCATCCTTGTTAAGAAAATATTAACTAAAAAAATACATACGCAAATAACACTTGTAAAAAAAACCTACACGTACAATTTGAGAAATAGAAATAAGTTAAAACTAAGGAATCCACGAACCAATTATGGAAAAAGAAACATTCTATATGAAGGTGCGCAGTTATACAACAACTTACCTGATAACATTAAGAACTGTTTATCAATGTACATATTTAAAAAAAGACTAAAACAATATATATATGATAATATCTTTTAAGTTAGCGTAACGGTACCAACCATTAAGGTGAAACCTGCTACGAATATTATTAGTAAAACTTCTGTAAAGTAATATTAATTAATTAAGATAGTAAGTAAGGTTATTGTATGTACTCATTTAAGTGAACATTGTTCTTTTGAGTAAATAAATTCGTTAAACTGATATTAAAAAACTTAGGAAAGAGGGAATATCATCAACAAAGATTTTTTTACTAACCATGACATACATTATGGACATACCATCGCTACGGCAGCGGCGTTCCTTACGAGGAGTGAGCGCTTCCGCTACTGGTTTTACTGCCCTCTTGCCAAGGATAGGTTTTTATAAATTCACTTTCGGCAAGATCCTGCAAGGGGTCCAGCGTATCTCGCAGGAGAGCTTAGCTTCGGCGGTTTTGGCGCTCGACAAGGCGATGATCGGTTATTAATATTTGTAAGCGTAATGCATTTTTTTTACTTAAAAAAAAAAAACATTTTTGTGTCTGTCGGCTTTTGAATTGAACAAGAATCACCGACACATAAATCACCAACCATAGACTAAACATTACAGTGGAAGAGCTGTCAGAACAATACATTGGGAAGAGCTGTCAGAAAATTAGTAGAAAACCTATAATTGCTCATTAATCCCAGCGATTGGACAGCCATTGCCGAGTGGAATACGAAAATTTGTACTAATCTTAACTGTCAAAGCTACACTCTGACTCCAACTTAACACGTTCTATGCCAAAGGAAAAACTAAGTTTTCCCGTTCGAGCCGAAAATGACCTATAAAACCCATAAATTGAAAGCAAGCTTTAATGAAATTGAAGTTTTGTCAATAAAATACATTCAATTGTTTAATTATTTTAAAGTAGCAGCTTTTTTATTGTTTTCAACAGTTTAATAATTTTTTTGCGCGCGAGTTGTAGGACCCGCGGTTTGGACGACTTCGTGACCGCGTGGCCCCCCCGCAACGGTAAACCACTTTACGTCCGCAGAGGCCGTGACGTTCACTAATTTTACCGTATCTATCAATACAACTACAAAAAAGATAAAATATGGAAAAATTATGTTTTTCATATGGCTCCGTGAAAAATGACTGATGACGGACCGTTGATCGACAGGCAGGGCGCAGAACATGTTATACTCCTTTGTCTCTGTCATTAAGGCCTACCACACACATTTTTTTATTAAAATTGTGATTTTATTGCGTTTTAAGTATTGGAGAATGATGTATATTGGATGGTGGGCATTCTTCAATTCATTTAATTTATTTATTTCGGTTATTCACGATAAATGTTAGTACAACAACCTATATACTATGTTAGTTACCATAAAACAGATTTCAATTATTCATGTCACATAAACTCCAGAATACATTCAATAAATTATCATTGCAAAATTAAATTAAAATAACAAACTCTAATAAGATGAAATTTAAGCATGTAAATGTCAAATAATATTCAGCAATTCAAATTAATTTATGTACCTACCTAATTAAAGCATGTAAAAGTCAACAAATTAATAAATAGTACCCTACTGAAATAATTTTAAATTAATTTTATTATATTAATATAAATAAATCATGTTAGGTAACTTAAAATATCTTCTAGAGAAGTAAACACAAGATGACACACGTAAAACTAATACAACTTGTTGCTATGGCTACCAACTCTACTGAGTGCATAGTGCATTACAATAGTAGTAAAACCTTATTTTACAACAATGTTTATAGGCTTTTAGGCCAGTAGAGTAATCAAAATATGAGAGATACCTAAAACCATAGAGTAAAAACTCGCTGCTGTCTCAGCCTCAGAAGAAGGTCTCAGCAGAGGGATAGTCTCATTCAACAATTTGACAATTTGTGTAACCAAAAACTGAGCCAAAAACCAATCTATGTGTGTTTTGACAGCACGTAAATACAGTACTTTCACTCACACATTCGTATGATTGAATGTTGCAAGTGAATAGCATTTTCCCTAAAAAATTGGGTAACTGAAGCAAAGTTCCAATTAGTTCCAAAAGTTCAAATAAGCCATTGTTTTTTTATCACCTTACATTTTTTATTTTCGATATTATCTTATTTCTTTTTTTAATTTTACGAAATATCAGCTGATTGGTTACTATCATTCTTCCTAGGTCTAACGACAAAAAGGTTCTACTCCAAGTCCACAAAATAAGATGGGCTGCGATCGTGTTCGGAACAATAATTTAAATAGACGGTCAAGTGCGTGTTCGACCACGTGCAGTGTAAGTAATTGCACGGTTCATGTCCTATCTAAAAAAACTTATTTACGTGTTTTACATATCGAACAACCTTAATAAAGTTATTTTCAACCAAATTTGTTAAAATTTTCCTTTTTACCCACCAAATTACATACTTTAAGTTGATTAGGACCATTAGGTACTCAACTAGTGAAGTGTATTGTAGCTGTGCAGTTTTCCCTTAAAATTCACAGCACCTACGACCAGCATTTTTTCCACGAATAATAATGCCCGAGTTAGACAAGCACCTACACCGAAATAAAACCAGGATTTCCTACGACTTCTTAAGCATTAATAGTAATAATGTACAATTTTCTTTGTAAAATAGTACATTGACTTTACAATATGAATCTATTCAGAATATCGTCGAGTGACAGAAATTCTAAAACTGTGATATTCCGTAGTAGCGTAGTTTGATTCCTAAGTCCTAACTTGAGTGAAGTCCACCCTCCCCTCAAACATTTTAATAATGTCCTCCTAGCCGAATTTCGACCACGGCGGCCAATCTCATCGGAGACTAGCCAGATACGCAGAACATATTATAGTGCACAAGTGTGTGTGCAAACGTAGGTGCAGTCTCTGTTCCCTCACTCTCAAAATCCGATGGGATGACAGATCGACACGACCGGGGAGAGGTCAGGCGCAGGACCAACGCTCAACGTGCTTTCCGAGGCACGGGTACTATTATTATTTTTACGGAACTATTTTTATATACCTATACTATGTAACAAAACCGGGGTATTTTTTCCCCTGAGCATAGCAACATTTTAACGAAAATGGTGGACGAAATTTTTAAATTTATTTATGAGTTTTGATGACTGTTTTATGCAAAATTACAAATGTAATATGTGTGTAGACCAGTGAAATGAGATATTCATTCGAAGTACCTATTGTACTAAGTCATTTGTGTGTATTCGTCATTTGAAGTACCTATTGTACTAAGGGCTCAAAATGAAAATTGCGACGTTTAGTCGCAATTTTTTAGACTTACCTCGTTTGTGTCAACTATCATTCTAAGCCTACTTCTTCTAAGCCTAAAACCTCTTATAATTATGAGTGAAGAGTTTCAAAATTATTTTGGTCTATCCAGGGATTTATTTGATGATTTATATGGCCATACTGTCATAATGACGCTATAATGAATCGGAGGGATTGTCGTGAAACGTGAAATGATAGATAGTAGAATACCAAATAAATTAAAGTGATCGACCATCGACAAGGCCGATCTTAATCAAACGGCGCCACTGAAGATTTTGTTTTGAAATTAGTGGAATTGAGACCCAGGTTTCCTTAGGGCGCCTTCAAATTAGCCGCAAACTGTCGCGCGTAGGCAGCGCGGCTGCAGCGCTGCGGCCGCGCTGCTGTAGCTTGGTTCGAGAATCATAGTGTTGTATATTTAGTTTCACGATGGACTCTGACTAAGAAACACTGCTATTAGTGTTACTATTAAAAAGAAAAAGGATTTTGAACAAAAAACAAAAAAAGAAGCCGAAGAAAACGTTACCGTTATTTTGTATAACTCAACAAACTGAATTTTATAAAGTGAAAGATTACAGTGACAAAAAATTTCAGAATTACTTAAGATTATCAAGAAAACAATTCTACGAATTACTTCCCCGTTTGGAACGTTATATTGGAAAACAAAATACAACCTTCAAAAATACTATTTGTGCTGAAGAAAGACTATTTATAACCCTCAGATGAGTAAAAATTATTACGCTAGTAATAGTAATTCAATGCAAAATTATGACTATGCAACTGACGACGACATAAATTGTCATCTCATCTCACGCGTGAAAACTCTCGTGGCCGACGTAGTTAAAAATCACCTACTTAAAAGCAGGGCTTGAAAGCGGTATAGGTATAGGGTTAAGCTACCGGTAAAAAATTACGGTACCGTTTTGATTTAAAGGTAGACCTATACCGGTATACAATAACGGTATTGGTACAGGTATAAAATAACGGTACCATTATTTCAAGGGTACCGGTAGCTACCTGTATTTTTCTGGTACCGTAACGTTATTCATTTCGGTACCGAAAAACGCGTGAGTAAACGACGCTAGTGCTCTGTTTACAGTTCGCTCGATAGGAATGCCACTTGCCTTGTCGAACGAGGTTTCACTCACACACACTTCTTAATACACAGCTATGACGTCGCGGTCGTTCTTATATTCGTCGATTCGGCTTCTTTCCTTGTAAAAAGGAAGCATGGGGAGAATGCGAAAATATACTTTTTATTGTTTCTTTTCATTCAGCGTGGAGACTAGATTGTCTACACTAAGTGCCAAATATTAGCGTTATAAGTGCCTTGCATTTGCATTTTTGCATTACAGCTAAATGCTGAATTTACTCCTTTTGTCTAAATTTATTAGTTTTAATTAAGTATTTTAGAATTTAGTTAATTTAGAAAATACACAAAAACAATATACGTACATATTGTTTTTGTGTATTTTCTAAATTAAGGCAATAAATGATTTTCTATTCTATTCTATTCTAATTTAATACGTACTACTAATAATTTTCAAAAATTTTAAACTGTGCCTTTTTTTGATTTCATGAAGGTCAACGACCTGTATTGCCAAGATATCTGGCATCTGGTTTTCTTATAACTGTTTGGTACCTGACTGTGACAAGGCATTTTCACACAAGAAAAACATTATTTTATACCAATATACATACTGGTACCGGTATACATACCGGTACCGGTATAAATGCCGGTACATACCGGTACCGGTATAAATACCGGTATACATACTGGTACCGATATAAATACCAGTATACATACTGGTACCGGTATAAATACCGGTATACATACCGGTACCGGTATAAATACCGGTATACATACCGATATTATTACCGCAATACATACCGGTATAAATACCGTGATTATTACTGGAAAACATATAAATACCAATATCGGTATACATACCGGTACCAATATAAATACCGGTATACATACCGGTATTATTACCGCAATACATACCGATCGGTATAAATACTGGTTCCGGTATAAATACCGGTATACATACCGGTACTGGTATAAATACCGGTATACATACCGATATTATTACCGCAATACATACCGGTATAAATAACGGTATTATTACTGGAAAACATACATAACGATACCGGTATAAATACCGGTATACATACCTATCCCGGTATAAATACCGGTAAACATACCGATATGATTACTGGAAAACATACCGGTATAAATATCTATCTATCTATCTATAGCTGTCTGGTCCCTGACTAGGACAAGGCATTTTCACACAAGAAAAACATTTTTTTTTCACACATGAAAAACATTATTTTATACCGGTATACATACTGGTACCGGTATAAATACCGGTATACATACCGGTAGCGGTATAAATACCGGTATACATACTGGTACCAGTATAAATACTGGTACCGGTATAAATACCGGTACCGGTATAAATACCGGTATACATACCGGTATTATTACCGCAATACATACCGGTATAATTACTGGAAAACATATAAATATCGATATCGGTATACATACCGGTACCGGTATAAATACCGGTATACATACTGTTACCGGTATAAATACCAGTATACATACTGGTGCCGATATAAATACCAGTATACATACCGGTACCCGTATAAATACCGGTATACATACCGGTACCAGTATAAATAGCGGTATGTATACCGGTACCGGTATGTATACCGTATGTTTTATAAGTACCGGTATTTACACCGGTATGTATTGCGGTAATAATACTGTTATTTATGAAACCTACCGGTATAAATAGTGGTATACATTTCTGTACCGGTATACATACCGGTACCGGTATAAATACCGGTATATAATAATATAATAATAATATAATCGGTAGGTAATAATACCGGTATGTATACTGGTAATGAAACCGGTACCAGTATAAATAGCGGTATGTATACCGTTACCGTTATGTATACCGGTATTGATACCGGTACCGATATTTATACCGGTATGTTTTATAAATAACGGTATTATTACCGCAATACATACCGGTGTAAATACCGGTACTTATAAAACATACAGTATACATACCGGCACCGGTATACATACCGCTATTTATACTGGTACCGGTATGTATACCGGTATTTATACGGGTACCGGTATGTATACCGGTATTTATACGGGTACCGGTATGTATACCGGTATGTATTGCGGTATTGATACCGGTATGTATACCGGTATTTACATCGGTATGTATTGCGATAAGAATAGCAGTATTTATAAAACATACCGGTATAAATACCGGTATTATAACTGGAAAGCATACCGGTATAAATACTGGTATACATACCGGTACCGGTATAAATACCGGTATACATATCGGTACCGGTATAAATACCGGTATACATATCGGTACCGGTATAAATACCAGATTACATACCGGTACCGGTATAAATAAAGGTATACATACCAGTACCGGTATACATACTGGTATTTATTCTGGTACCGGTATTTATACCGGTGTTATCCAGTAATAATACCGGTATTTATACCGGTATGTTTTATAAATACCGGTACCGGTATGCATACCGGCATTTTTACTGGTACCGGTATGTATTCCGGTATTTATACCGATACCGATATGTGTACCGGTATGTTTACCGGTATTTATGCCGGTACCGGTATGTATACCGGTATTTATATCGGTGTGATTTTCAGTAATAATACCGGTATTTATACCGGTATGTTTTATAAATACCGGTATTATTATCGCAATACATACCGGTGTAAATACCGGTATACATACCAGTATTATAACTGCAATACATACCGGTATAAATACCGGTATATATACCGGTACCCGTATAAATACCGATATACATACCGGTACCAGTATAAATAGCGGTATGTATACCGGTACCGGTATGTATTCCGGTACCGGTATGTATTCCGGTATTTATACCGGTTCCGATATGTATACCGGTATTTGTACCGGTGCCGGTATGTATACCGGTATTCATACCATTATCGCAATACATACCCCCATAAATCAGTTCACATGGGATAAAAATCACCTTTAAACGTTTCCATAGAAACAACGCGTGCAAAGCCGCGGGCATAAACTAGTAGTAAATAAACGCAGCCCGCCGCCGCCGCCGCGTTGGCGTGGCCAGTGCGCGGTGTGGCCCCGTGCGTGCAACGCAGTGAGGGATGTGGATATTTCGACCACGGCGGCCAGTCTCATCGACCAAGATGCGCAGGACATAATTATAGTGCACAAGTGTGTGCGCAAACATAGGTGCACTCTCTATGCCTTCACTCTCATAATCCGATAGGACGGCAGACCGACACGGCCGGGGAGAGGTCAAGCGATAGACCAACGGCTTAAGCCGTCTAACACCGCCAACTTGCTAGAAAAGACCCAATAATACAAATCTTGGCTCGACCCGGGATTTGAACACGGGACCTCATTTTCAGCGGTTGAACAAGCGACCACTAGACCAACGAGGCAGTCGGATAAAAGTAAATGTCCTGCCACAGAAATAATAGATACCTTCATTTACTTTACGCTTATTCCAAAATGTTTAAAAATAAATGTCCATCCGTGCGAAGCCGGGACGGGCCGCTAGTTATTAAATATAATTGCAACTTGGCTCAGCTAAGCAAACGGTTATACGAAATAAAACTTCGAAACGCACGAGTCACACGACTGTCCGGTCTCACTCGCTCGACTAGAACGGAACTGTCTCGATAGAATCTGCAGCTGAGCCGAGAGCTATTTATAGTTTTCTCATTTCGGTACTCTTATTTTAAAATTACGCTACTGCTAAAAATAAAGCTATCGCTATTTTTCGGTATCGGAACATAACGGTACCGTTATATAAGGATATCGTAATATAAAGGTATGACGTCATACCGTTAACCTTTTCATACCGGTATTTTCCGGTTAATCAAGCCCTGCTTAAAAGGTAACAAAAGTCACCTTCTGGCGCGGCCGCAGCGCTGCAGCCGCGCCAGAAGGCAACTTGCGGCTAATTTGAAGGCTCCCTAAATCTTTGAAAATTTTCGTGAACTTTAAATGACTGTAAAAAATGTTTGTAGTCACAGCACATGTTTTTTTAGTTTGCTTACACATTATTTCAATAAGGTAAAATAAAAAAAAACATATCACTTTTTCATCAAGCTGACCATTAGGTATTAGCAATTAACTGCTGAGTTTTGGGCTTATTTCAAAAACAAAAAACATAATAAAAAATCAATGGTGAGACTTCGTTTTAGACAACCATGGTTTGAAATGGTTCTAAATGATCTATTCTAGATTCTCTTTGAAGCTTTGCACCCAGTTAGCAATCACACTGTATAACTACCTATATAAACTATCGTAGTTTGACGAATTCATTAGCGGTAGGTTCATAGTAGGCCCTAAAAATAAATAGATATATAGATAGATAAATACCCGATTAAACCATTAACTATGTTAACAAATCGCAAAAGTTTAAAAAGCCTTGTATAAGTTGTACCTACTACTGTGCGCGGAGATTTTGAAAAAAACTAATTTTAATGTTAGGGCCACCCTCCATGCCAACATTTTGAAGCCCCTTTGAAATCCTTTACGCGGTGTATACCTATTACGCAGTACAACTAAACTAACTCGCATTATGCCTAAATTTACAATTATACTTATGATGCGAGTGGTTTACTTCCAATGTCAAATGATCAAGTAAGTAATCGTACATGGAAGTAATAATAAGTTGTTTATACTACACCTGCTCGGAAAGTTGCCTATTCCTTTTCCATTTATAGAATAGAAAGTATGTCTTTGCAGGCCTATAGGAAACCGGGAGGAAAAACTCTATGGAATTTCATTTCTCACGTGTTTTAGCGGGTGGAAAAAGTGTATGGACATCCATTTCTAACGTGTTATTTTTTTTTAATTTCCTCAAAGATCGGCCGGTAGCTATGGTTATTTTCGTTCGGTCAAACGACAAAAAGTTTTTACTTCAAGTCCATTAGGCCTCCTCGGATTTCCGAACAATATTTTGAAAAAAGAACCCTAGGCTGGCGCGGTCACTGAGGTTTTACCAACATCATTGGGCGCGGTAAGTTCTTCTAAATTTCAATTAATAATTAATTCTGCTTTTTATTTTCCTGGAAGGTGCATAAAATACTATTTATCATATAACATATAAAGCACTATTTATCACTCGGCAGAAAGTGCGATTCCTACCTCGTGTGTTTTAAGGCCCTCGGCTGCGCCTCGGGCCCAAAACGACACACTCGGTAGGAATGGATCACTTTCTCGCCTTGGTGTAAAATGTACTATTCTGCACCCTCGCCCTGGCCTCGGTCAGCTGCCCTCGGCCAGCTGCAGAAAACAATTATTAGTACTTACATATAGGAAGGGGCGAACATAGGGGGCGAACACAGGGAGCGAACACAGGGACCGCAGGTATAGGCGTCGATGGTCTAAATAAGCAATTGGCCCGCTCGATACCGCATAACTCGAACTCAATTTTTATTTATTAGATAGACATTTGATCCTACTAATAATAAAAACGCGAAAGTTTGTATGTATGGATGTTTGTTACTCTTTCACGTAAAAACTACTGAACGAATCTAGATGAAATTTGGCACAGAGATCTACTGAACGGGTCTGAAGGAAATTTGGCACAGAGATAGATTGTAGTCTGGAATAGCACATAGGCTACATTTTTTCCCGGAATTCCCACGGGAACGAGAATGTCGCGGGTGAAACCGCGAGGCGCTGCTATCTATTTCCTTTATTACGTAAGTTGTTGAACTTAAATAAATAAATTTCAAATACAATGAAAAATTGCGTCACTTTTTCATCGAATGCGTAAATTACTTAATTATTTAATGAATTCCTTCAACTTCAATATTGTATGCAGTGTATGACGATGCGATGACATTATTGATATTCTACGCCAGAGAACAATCACCGTGCTACTGGGTTAACGAGTGAAACATTCAAAATGTTTTGAACTGTCTCATTTATTTCTATTATTTGATTGTAATTTTCTTTGTGAATGAAAGCCGAACTTCTCACATGGCATAAAATAACATACAAGCAATATTGAAGAGTCCCTCGCGACCCTCGTCGCCACCAATAAGTTTATTACAAAACAAATTGGTGCAAAACTCGTTAATTGCAAATTTACAAAATGTAATCGACATTACCTTTTTTATAAACTGGCCAGACGTATTTGCGAATAAAAGAGCACGGATCGATAGTCCGCAGTGCGTCATAGGGCGTGTCTGCCCCTTCCGCGGTCTCCGTCTCCCCCTGCTCGCGCATGCGCCGTGGGCTGCAGGGGCACATGAGTAGATAAACGGAACAGAGATAAAGCTTCTTAGGAACGTGCCAAATTGTTAGCTATTTTGGTAGCGTTGACACAATAGGTGAAGACAAATTAAACAAAACATTTTTTAAATACTTTTATTATTCACTGTGATATAACACTTTACAAATTACTTACTCTAATAATTTTCATTTATAATTTTTGTTTTTTAATAAATAAATTATAAAAAAAACTAAATTTATTAAAAGAAAATTGTTTCTTTTAATTGTGTGGTAAATTCTGAATCTAATAAATCTTACTTGCAATATTTGAACTTAACATGCATACAGTAGGTAGGTAGGTACTACATACTAACCCACCACATGCCAACCTACCTACAAATATTTAGTAAAGCTTGTTATCTAATAACAATACAAAAAGGTACAAATACAAAGATAACAATACAAAGGTAAAAACACCTCTTCTTATTATAAAAAGGATTGTACAATAAGATAAAGGTTGGTAAACTTGAAAAGGTAAACATCAAATATTTATTTACATATTGAACTCCTTGGGATAGTTAAAGTATGATATATTTTAGTTTTTTCTAGTATTATTCATAGACACATTATAATAAACAACCATTATTAATAATAAAATACCACGTTTTCTCATTAAATATTCAAACTTGCAACTATCAAAACAAACAACGTGGGTCGCATCGCACTGCCGCCCCTGTGTTTGCCCACTGACTGTGCCCGTTTAAACTGGTTTTTACCTGTCTCGCCGCGTACGCGACAAGCGGCCAGTGGTCACGCACACATGCCCCGCGTGCTTGTAGTAGTGCAACCGGTTCGCGCGGTTGTGTGAAGCTTTGTCTCTGTTCCGTTTATCTACTCATGTGGCAGGGGTGCGCAGTGACGCGGCGCATCTGCCTACAGAGCCCGGCCATTAGTCTTCCGGTAGAGTCCGTGCGCGCAGCACGCATCCATCATACACGGATCTTGTAACATCATCAGTGTCTGTGCTAGTGCTGTGTTACTATCTATGTTTACGTCGTGGTCGCTACTCGAGAACCTTCTCTTCCCAACAGTCAACGGTTCTGCGAGAAATCTGGCCTGCGCATTAGGTACGGTGGGTCGAAAGTTTTTTTGTATACGGGTGCTAATTTGGATTATTTGTACTTCGTGTGTAGGGTTGCCATACGTCCGGAATTTTCCGGACATGTCCGGTAATACGGCTATTTGTCCGGAATGCGGGGGAATTCTAAGCCGTCCGGAATTTCTCCAAAGAGTAAAATAAAACAAAAAAAAATCTAATATTTTAGTATAGATCAAGGTATAAATCAACATTAATGTCGAAGAATATATCAGGGAGCATTATATCAGAAGTAATTACTTCAGATATTTAATGCTCCCAATGGAGTAGATAGGAAGTACGTTTTTCAAAGGCTCATACATTTTGAGAATTCTCTCAACTGCCGGGAAAACGCTCAGCCACCTTGTCTTGCTGTGTGGCAGTAACTTCTCATAGTTAACTTCAATGTAGTCGCAAATGGTTTTCCCGGTTTCGTTCACAGTCACAAAGTCCGCGCGCACGCGGGAGAAATTTGAAAATTTGCTTCGTTTATTCATAATCACAATATTTATCAACATTAATATGAAATTTATAAGAAAGTCAGGAAATCTCATCGAATGTCCGGCATTTTCTCCGGAATTTCGATTTTTTGATCTGGGAACCCTATTCGTGTGTCGACATTTTCGAGTAAACAACCAAGTAGGTAAGTCGCCTTTCGTGCGTTCTGCTACCTGGCGAAAAAATAGCTTAACCTTTTGACGACCTCCGTGGCGCGGCGCAGCGGGCGAAGGTCCGCCTGCGACGCAGGAGGTTGCGGCTACGATTCCCGCCTCGGAACAAATTTGTGTAATTTCTGCAGAAATTTGTTCCGTTGGTCTGGGTGTTTTCTATGTATAATAAAAAAATATCTATCTATGTAGTGTATTATATTAAGTATATCAGTTATCTAGTACACATAACACAAGCTCTGCTTAGCTTGGGGCTAGATAAGCTGTGTGAATTGTCCAGCATTATTTATTTATTTATTTATTTTATTTTGTCGCTTTTCGTGCGTCGACCTTATAATTATGTACAAGTAAGTTTTAACCACGACACCACAAATGCACGCAAAAACAACGTCATTATCCATGGCATCGAAGAAACCGAAGTTAATGCAACTGATCTAATAGAAAATGTTATATCCTTCACAAGAAACATAGGCGTACAGTTGGCAGTTCCAGAAATAGACCGTATTTACCGTCTTGGAAAATCTGTGAAAATGGAAAAATCCGCCCCATCCTTTTATCAACCACTTCTTTACAAAAGAAATATGAAATATTACGGAACAAAAAGAAAACCAATCCAAACACATACATAACGGAGGACTAAACAAAAGAACAGTTGGAAATACGTAGAAGCCTACAAAAACAACTAAAACAAGAACAAGAAAAAGGTAACTTTGCTTTCATCCGCAACAACCAAATAATAGTAAGAGAGAAAAGAAATGAAACTGAGAAAAGGCAACGATCTGCGTCAATCTCACCAGAAAATACAAATCCTTCACTGCAAAAAGAGGTTAATATGCATGCTGGAAAAATACCGAGGGCCAATGCATTCGATATAATGAGAAGCAGATCAAGCTCCTTTAACTCTAGAAACAACTCCAAAAAATAGCAACTAATATACAATGCCGGTAACAGAAAACAACAACAATATAAAAAGAAACCACATGCACCGAAAATAAATCCCCCAAGCCGGCTGGTCACCGTGGGGAGATCAGACCAACACCCCCCAACCTCAAGGAATAAAATACTCCATCAGAAAGATGAAGAGAAAAAATTGTTTGTGGCCACCCTAAACACTTTAACCCTGAGAACCGATGAAAGTTTTACAGAATTACAGAATGCATTGACCAAAATCAAATGGGATATTATCGGCCTCAGTGAAGTGAGAAGGATGGGAGAATGTATAGAAGAGCACAAAGAATTCATACTGTTCTATAAAGGAGAAACACCAGGAAGCCACGGAGTGGGATTTATGATAAAAAAATACCTAAAAAAAACATTGAAGAAATAGTTGGCATCTCTAAAAGAATTGTAATCCTAAACCTAGTTAACATTCCACGGGACAGAGAAAGGTGCACAATTATACAGGTATACTCCCCCACGGAACAAGCAAAAAAAGAGATCATAGACAAATTCTACCTGGAGCTGAACCAAGCTTTTGTAAAATATTCTCATAATTTCCTCGTGGTGATGGGAGATTTCAATGCCCAAATAGGCCAAAGAATGAGTGGAGAAGACATGGTTCTGGGACCCTACTGTTTAAACAAAAAAAGAAGCAATAATGGGAAAAGATTAGTAAATTTTTCCTTTGAGAATAAGTTGAAAATTCTTAACACCAACTACAATAAGAAACCAGGCAGAAAATGGACATGGAGCTCACCTGATGGTACTTTCAAAAATGAAATAGACTTCATTCTGTCAAATAAAGAATATAATTTCAGCGACATAAATGTGATAAATAATTTCAACTTTAACACAAACCACAGAATGGTAAGAGCAACTATTAAATCCAAAATAAAAAAGAAATCAAGAAGTGGTTATCAAAAATCCACACCTCATTTAACAGCGATAAATCAAACTGCAGTTGTATCAAAACTGGCTAGCAAAATTGAAAATTTCTATACTGAAACCAAACTCTTAAGCCTACAAGAAAAATATAATTTTCTAGAAAAAAGTATACAAGAAGCATTAACTACTAACAACAATCTATATATATAAAAGAAAGTCGTGTTAGTTACACCATTTATAACTCAAGAACGGCTGAACCGATTTGGCTGAAAATTGGTGGGGAGGCAGCTTAGAACCAGGAGACGGACATAGGCTATGTTTTATCCCGGAATTACCACGGGAACGGGAACTACGCAGGCGAAGCCGCGGGCAGCAGCTAGTAATAATGATAAAAATTCAAACATGTACAAGAAATTATCAGAGAACACAAAAGATCTCATAAACAGAAGGAAAATATTAATTGAAATTAAAGAAAAATCCAAAGAAGAGCGAAAAGAAATCTGAGAATTAAGCAAAAAAATCAAAGTTAGTATAAAAAAAGATAAAAAACAAGAAAAAATGAAACTTATTGAAACAACAGTTATAAAAACAGGAGGCATCAAAAAGGCACAGAAAATATTAACAGATTGTACAGAATGGATTCCTAAAATGAAAAACACAAAAGGAAACATGCACACAAAAAGACCAGACATTCTGAAAACTGCTACTGAGTATTAAAAACAATTATATGAAGCAGACATAACCAAAAAAGAAGAAGAAAATACAACAGGCATTTTGACACATGACATACCAGACATTATGGAAAGTGAAGTCTTGTGGGCTATAACTACTTTGAAGAAAGAAAAGGCGCTAGGCCCTGATAACATTTCTAATGAAATCCTCATGGCATCAAAAGAACATATAACACCCATTCTTTGTAATATATTTAATGAAATAGTCCGATCAGAAACAGTTCCAACACAATGGACAGAGTCCACAATAATTCTTCTATTCAAAAAAGGCGATAAGTATGACATGGGAAACTATAGACCGATAAGCCTTATGTCCAATATTTATAAAACCTTCTCTAAAGTTATCCTAAGCCGCATGACTAAAATTCTTGATGAAAATCAGCCACGAGAACAAGCTGGATTCAGAAGTGGTTACTCTGTACTGGATCACATCCACACAGTGAGACAACTATTTGAGAAAAGGAAGGAATATAATCTACCTCTATACTGTTCATTTGTGGACTACAAAAAAGCGTTTGATTCTTTGGAACACAAAGTGATCTGGGAAGCTTTAAGAGACCAGGGTGTGGAAGAAAAATATGTAAGGATAATTAAAGAGATCTATAAAAGCAGTACCGCGCAAATAAGATTAGAGAAAAAAGGAGGAATAATAGATATAAAACGAGGAGTAAGACAAGGGGACCCAATTTCACCAAAAATCTTTACAGCAGTCTTGGAAAAAATATTCAGAGCTTGAATGGCAACAATTTGGCATAAACATCAACGGAAAGCTTATCTCACACTTGAGATTTGCTGACGATCTGGTGCTATTTTCTGATTCACCAACTAAACTTCAAACTATGATTTCAGACTTAGATTTTGTAAGCAAGAAAGCCGGCTTTCATATGAACATGGACAAGACCAAGGTTATGACTTTAAATGAAAAAACAGAAATCAAAATAAATAATGAGATAATAGGATATGTCGATGAGTACTCCTACCTTGGACAAAATATCTCAACAGATGAGCAAATGAACAAAGAGATCCAAAATAGAACTACAAATGCATGGAAAAGGTACTGGGCATCAAAAGAGAATAAATATAAAAGTTAAAACCAAATTGTTCGAAACATGTATCTTACCAATACTCACATATGGCTGTCAAACTTGGGCACTCACAAAGCAACAACTAACAAAACTCAGTACGTGTCAAAACTCAATGGAACGTAGCATGCTAAATATTAAAAGGAAGGACAAAATAAGAATCTCGCATATGAGAGAGAGTACAAAGCTAAATGACATATCAAACATAGTAAAGCAGCTCAAATGGAGTTGGGCAGGCCACATAATGAGAGGTCCAGATAAATGGAGCAAAGAATCAACAACATGGTTTCCCCGAGAAGGGAAAAGGAACCAGAGCAGACCTTTCACTCGATGGGCTGATGAGCTTGTCAAAGGAGCAGGCAAGACGGACGAGGAAAACCCAAGACAGGGAGGAGTGGAGAAGGCTGGGGGAGGCCTTTGCCAAGCAGCAAACAAACTAGTATTATAATTTTTAAGTAGGTAATGTTTGTAAATATTATTAGTTTGAATAAAGGCTTATATTATATTATTAAGTTTTAACCACAGAGCAGCAACGCTTCCAGAAGTCTCATTGTTTATTATTAGAAGTACCTATCATGTTTAAGTTTTACAAGTAAGGTAGGTAATGTTTTGGGATATAAAGAAAGTGATGGCGTAGGTTCCTTATTAACTTTACTTGTCTATCTTTAACATAATTAATTTATACGAAAGATTAATAACAAAGTGTTGTACTTATACCCCAGTTAAATGCTTAAGAAGGTATTGGTCAAAACTTAATAATAAGCACCAATATTGAAACAGTTACCGACTCTTGACAATCACAGTTTTTTTATCAAGAGTTTTTCTTTAGATTACAAACTTTTACTAAACTCGCTTTTGGATCAGCTTTTTTATAAAAAATATCTGCATAATGTACGTACCTAAATAGATTGTGAAGTTTCATGACAATCGGAAATAATCTTCAGTCTCCGGATTTATGTGGAATTGTCAAAAAATTTAGGTTTTTGGATTTTATCATTTTAGCATGAACCTCCTTAACACTCATACACCAACCAGCAGCCTTGCCGGCGCTTTTCAGAGTCATCATAGTAAATGTATTTATTTTATTTGCAGAAACCTTCATGTTCGACCAGATACTGAAAGATGTCGACAGCAGTCGGAAGAAGATAAAGCCAGGCAGCATCGTGGACAGTTATTAATGATCCTAGGACCGCTTTAGGTAAGCTAAACATTCCACCGATTATAGTTGACCTCCTTCGATAAAGTATCTGCCGCCGTCTCAGTAATACAATACCTAGACCCTTACAAAATGACGCTCTATATCTAATAGGGATGAGACGTATTTACTCGACCAGGTTTTTATACTTGGTATTTGCTTGCAAGTACGGAAACCTGGTATGAGTCGAAATACTTTGAAGGTCTTGCAAGCAGGTCTTGAAAGCGGTATAGGTATAGGGTTAAGCTACCGGTAAAAAATTACGGTACCGTTTTGATTTAAAGGTAGACCTATACCGGTATACAATAACGGTATTAGTACAGGTATAAAAAAACGGTACCATTATTTTAAGGGTACCGGTAGCTACCTGTATTTTTCTGGAACCGTAACGTAATTCATTTCGGTACCGAAAAACGCGTGAGTAAACGACGCTAGTGCTCTGTTTACAGTTCGCTCGATAGGAATGCCACTTGCCTTGTCGAACGAGGTTTCACTCTAACACACTTCTTAATACACAGCTATGACGTCGCGGTCGTTCTTATATTCGTCAATTCGGCTTCTTACCTTGTAAAAGGGAAGCATGGGGAGAATGCGAAAATATGCTTTCTATTGTTTCCTTTCATTCAGCGTGGAGACTAGATTGTCTACACTAACTGCCAAATATTAGGGTTATAAGTGCCTTGCATTTGCATTTTTGCATTACAGCTAAATGCTGAATTTACTCCTTTTGTCCAAGTTTATTAGTTTTAATTAAGTAGTACGTATATTTTTGTTTTGTGTATTTTCTAAATTATGGCAATAAATGATTTTCTATTCTATTCTAATTTAATACGTACTAATAATAATTTTCAAAAATTTTAAGCAGCCTTTTTTTGATTTCATGAAGGTCAACGACCTGTATTGCCAAGATATCTGGCATTTGGTTTTCTTATAACTGTTTGGTCCCTGACTGTGACAAGGCATTTTCACAAAAGAAAAACATTTTTTTTTCACACAAGAAAAACATTATTTTATACCGGTATACATACTGGTACCGGTATAAATACCGGTATACATACCGGTATCGGTATAAAAGCCGGTATACATACCGGTACCGGTATAAATACCGGTATACATACTGGTACCGATATAAATACCAGTATACATACTGGTATACATACCGGTACCGGTATAAATACCCGGTATACATACCGATATTATTACCGCAATACATACTGGTATAAATGCCGTGATTATTACTGGAAAACATACAAATACCGATATCGGTATACATACCGGTACCGGTATAAATACCGGTATACATACTGGTACCGGTTTAAATACCAGTATACATACTGGTACCGATATAAATACCGGTATTATTACCGCAATACATACCGACCGGTATAAATACCGGTATACATACCGGTACTGGTATAAATACCGGTATACATACTGGTACCGGTATAAATACCGGTAAACAAACCGGTATTATGTGAATACCGGTATTTATAAAACATACCGGTATAAATGACGGTATTATAACTGGAAAGCATACCGTTATATTTATGTAATATTAAATTATACGTATTGTATTGTGATAGTCCTGTTCACTTGTGTTTTTGTAGGTAGGTATGTGTTACTAAGTAGTCTTTTATTTTATCTTTTATTTTATTTCATTAGTTGTGTACTGTAGTGTCTAATAAATAATTTTCTTTCTTTCTTTCTTTCTTTCTTTCTTATAAATACTGGTATACATACCGGTACCGGTATAAATACTGGTATGCATACCGGTACCGGTATAAATACCGGTACACATATCGGTACCGGTATAAATACCGGTACACATATCGGTACCGGTATAAATACCAGATTACATACCGGTACGGGTATAAATATCGGTATACATACCAGTACCGGTATACATACCGGTATACAGACCGGTACCAGTATAAATAGCGGTATATATACTGGTATCGGTATGTATACCGGTATTTATTCTGGTACCGGTATTTATACCGCTATGTTATCCAGTAACAATACCGGTATTATACCGGTATGTTTTATAAATACCGGTACCGGTATGCATACCGGCATTTTTACTGGTACCGGTATGTTTTCTGGTATTTATACCGATATGTGTACCGGTACTAATACCGGTACCGGTATGTATACCGGTATTTATGCCGGTACCGGTATGTATTGCGGTATTGATACCGGTATGTATACCGGTATTTACACCGGTATGTATTGCGATAAGAATAGCAGTATTTATAAAACATACCGGTATAAATACCGGTATTATAACTGGAAAGCATACCGGTATAAATACTGGTATACATACCGGTACCGGTATAAATACCGGTATACATATCGGTACCGGTATAAATACCGGTATACATATCGGTACCGGTATAAATACCAGATTAAATACCGGTACCGGTATAAATAAAGGTATACATACCAGTACCGGTATACATACTGGTATTTATTCTGGTACCGGTATTTATACCGGTATGTTATCCAGTAATAATACCGGTATTTATACCGGTATGTTTTATAAATGTTTTATAAATACCGGTACCGGTATGCATACCGGCATTTTTACTGGTACCGGTATGTATTCCGGTATTTATGCCGGTACCGGTATGTATACCGGTATTTATGCCGGTAACGATATGTATACCGGTATGATTTTCAGTAATAATACCGGTATTTATACCGTTATTTATACCGGTATGTTTTATAAATACCGGTATTATTATCGCAATACATAGCGGTGTTAATACCGGTATACATACCGGTATTATTACTGCAATACATACATTGTATTGTATTGTATACAGACCGGTACCAGTATAAATAGCGGTATATATACTGGTACCGGTATGTATACCGGTATTTATTCTGGTACCGGTATTAATACCGCTATGTTATCCAGTGATAATACCGGTATTTATACCGGTATGTTTTATAAATACCGGTACCGGCATGCATACCGGCATTTTTACTGGTACCGGTATGTATTCGGGTATTTATACCGATATGTGTACCGGTACTAATACCGGTACTGGTATGTATACCGGTATTTATGCCGGTACCGGTATATATACCAGTATTTATACCGATATGTATTGCGGTATTAATACCGGTATGTATACCGGTATTTACACCGGTATGTATTGCGATAAGAATACCGGTATTTATAAAACATACCGGTATAAATACTGGTATACATACCGGTACCGGTATAAATACCGGTATACATATCGGTACCGGTATAAATACCAGATTACATACCGGTACCGGTATAAATACCGGTATACAGACCGGTATCAGTATAAATAGCGGTATATATACTGGTACCGGTATGTATACCGGTATTTATTCTGGTACCGGTATTCATACCGGTATGTTATCCAGTAATAATACCGGTATTTATACCGGTATGTTTTATAAATGTTTTATAAATACCGGTACCGGTATGCATACCGGCATTTTTACTGGTACCGGTATATATTCCGGTATTTATGTATACCGGTATTTATACCGGTATGATTTTCAGTAATAATACCGGTATTTATACCGTTATTTATACCGGTATGTTTTATAAATACCGGTATTATTATCGCAATACATACCGGTATAAATACCGGTATATATACCGGTACTCGTATAAATACCGATATACATACCGGTACCAGTATAAATAGCGGTATGTATACCGGTACCGGTATGTTTTCCGGTATTTATACCGGTACCGATATGTATACCGGTATTTGTACCGGTGCCGGTATGTATACCGGTATTCATACCATTATCGCAATACATACCCCCATAAATCAGTTCAGATGGGATAAAAATCACCTTTAAACTTTTCCATAGAAACAACGCGTGCAAAGCCGCGGGCATAAACTAGTAGTAAATAAACGCAGCCCGCCGCCGCCGCCGCGCCGGCGTGGCCAGTGCGCGGTGTGGCCCCGTGCGTGCAACGCAGTGAGGGATGTGGATATTTAGACCACGGCGGCCAGTCTCATCGACCAAGATGCGCAGGACATATTATAGTGCACAAGTGTGTGCGCAAACATAGGTGCACTCTCTATGCCCTCACTCTCATAATCCGATAGGACGGCAGACCGACACGGCCGGGGAGAGGTCAAGCGATAGACCAACGGCTTAAGCCGTCTAACACCGCCAACTTGCTAGAAAAGACCCAATACGGGACCGGACGGGCCCGACCCGGGATTTGAACACGGGACCTCATTTTCAGCGGTTGAACAAGCGACCACTAGACCAACGAGGCAGTCGGATAAAAGTAAATGTCCTGCCACAGAAATAATAGATACCTACATTTACTTCACGTTTATTCCAAAATGTTTAAAAATAAATGTCCATCCGTGCGAAGCTGGGTCAGGCCGCTAGTTATTAAATATAATTGCAACTTGGCTCAGCTAAGCAAACGGTTATACGAAATAAAACTTCGAAACGCACGAGTCACACGACTGTCCGGTCTCACTCGCTCGACTAGAACGGAACTGTCTCGATAGAATCTGCAGCTGAGCCGAGAGCTATTTATAGTTTTCTCATTTCGGTACTCTTATTTAAAAATTACGCTACTGCTAAAAATAAAGCTGTCGCTATTTTTCGTTATCGGAACATAACGGTACCGTTATATAAGGATATCGTAATATAAAGGTATGACGTCATACCGTTAACCTTTTCATACCGGTATTTTCCGGTTATTCAAGCCCTGCTTGCAAGTATTCCAGTATTCGGTAGGTAGGTATTCAGGGCGTGTAGTGCGGCTGGCAGACTCTATGACTGACTTCTGACAGTGACAGTGACACAAAGTTGCGTCTGACCCAGACAACTTTGTGTAACTGTCGCTGTCAGACATTTTCAGTATTTCTAATTGTTTTTTCCTAAGGATTTTTCGATCGATGTGCTTAACCTGTCATCGTCGGCATGAATCTTTAGGGTTAGTTTTAGGCTCATGGTCGTCGGTTGATCGCCTACATCTTGATTATGCCCGAGTAGGTACTTACTGTAGCTACCTTCTCATTCATTTTATTTCTTTTGACATACCTACTTATGCCTGTTTTTGAAGTAGGAAGAAAAGGTTTAAATTCAATTAGGTAGGTAGGTACCTAGATAGATATTCATAAATTGTACTGAATATATACTAGTTTAACTACGAACCAAACTAAATTAAAAACGATAGTATCAACTAGGTATCTTCTACAAACCTACGAAAATATACCTACCTACTTAGGTACTTGCTTAAAATCATTAAAAACTTATTAAAGGTAGATAATATAGTACTACCCACCTTACAAACGTCATGTATAAGTAATCTTAGTCTGAAATCAGATATAGGTATAGATAATTAGTATGTAGGTACTAGGGATTAGTCCCGGGAATTCCCGTTCCCGAATTTCCCGGGAATTCCCGAAATTTTTGGCTGATTTAAGAACCGGGAAATCCAAAATAATTTCCCGGGAAATTTCGGGAATTTCGGGAAAAATATTTTACCTTTAATAGCATTACCGAAATAACGTAACTCAACATTTTCACTTCCTTTTATAGCATTTCACATTATCAGGTACCTAACCTACGCGGTGTTAGGCAGGGTTGACATGATTTGTATCACTTGATATAAATCAATTGTTATTTTCCCTGTAATGAAAACAGAGAGCAGTCAAAAATGTATGAGAGTGCCCAAAATTGAGCTTCCGTGTACACATGCACAATGTACCTGCTTTATTGGTTGAGGATTCAGGAAATTCTCCGAAATTAATAATGCCATAAAGTTCAAATAATGCGAGTTTCGACAACTCGCATTATTAAAAATGGCAAACTTATGGCAAAAAAGATGCTTAGCCAACATATTTGCGGCAAGTCATATCTGTTTTACAATTTGTATAAAGAACTAGTACTCCGGTAACGTTCTGCCCGCAACTTCGCACGCGCTATTGAAAACGTTTAAAATTTATTTTTGGAAACGTGCAAAATTTCAGCCCGATTCGTTAAGTAGTTTTGGCGTGAAGAAGGAACGGTACAAACTTTCATATTTATAATATATTTTAATATTATTAGCTGCGCCCCGCGGCTTCGCCCGCGTCTAAATTTCAGTTATTTATTGCACAACAGGGGGTTTGCAATAAATAACTTTAGGGGTCGTTTTGTAAAAATAAGAAATACGTAATTCATTATTTACTTTATAGTTTATTTATACTGAGTTTTGAGTGAATCTAACCAAGGAATAATATTATCCATATAAACTTAACCACCCTTTTTAACCACCTGAGATTATTTTTTGCAAATTAGATTAACTTATGTGTTCTACTATCTACACACCAAATTTCAACCAAGTCGGTTAACTAGTTACTGAGATACGTGGTAACAAACATTCTCACAAACTTATGCATTTATAATATTAGTAGGAAGTGTGATAAACGGACTTAGACACCGAAAAAAAAACTTGAACCAAACATGTAAGACACAGAAAATTTTTCAATCTTGGTGTCTTTCCTTTCTGCTAGTACGGCTTTTCTTGCTATAGAGCCGTGACTGAAGCCAGCTCTACATAGTCGATTGCTGCTATCTTGCTCAGCAAATTACCTTGCTGAGCAACATGACAGCAATACTCCATGATGCTGGACTTCAGCTTGGCAAAGAGAAAGTCCCAGAGTCAAGTGCATTGCTGCAATTTATTATCCTCTTTGTGCATGTTATTCTGATCGGCTCTGACTTCTGAACCTGTAAAGCGCGATGATATCGCCTGCGTGGGTATTATTAGGTAAAAATACCAGATACCAGCATCTGGTCTCAGATAGAGAATTCAAATGCATTCGAACACAACGAATCGACCGTTTACGGCTGGCAGAAATAAATGCATAGTAGGAAGAGACCTCTGAAGTACCCCGACGACGTTGATCGCCAATTGATTAGACGAACAGTCATCAATGACGACCGACACGAATGGAAGTCATAATCCAATTTAATTTATTTTTTAATACCGTGGGCTAACAAAGAACACTTAGTCCAATTTTATATTTGTCTCCGTTGAGCCTGGCCACCGTGTCCTAGTATTTGGATAGAAGAACATTATATTGTTTGTTATTTGGGTACGAAAACGAAATAAGGTATTTTTAGATTGATGTTTTCGCTTAGAGGACTCGAAAAACAACGGGAGCTCCTCGGTGTCACTCTTACAACAACTCTGAACTTCTGTACTTTCATTGGATTAAAATGAAGAAACGAATCAAAACTAAAACGGTGGCCACGAAGCTAAGCGTCTCATACTATACGAGATCAGGCGATATTTCACACAAGGATAGCTCAAGTCCGGCCTCATGGAGTATCAGCAAAGCACTTTGCTGCGGAACATGGCACCAAATGAATGTGTGATGCTGGGTTCAGTCCAGACTCTATAGAACGAAAAGCCTTCAGGCTTATTGTCGAACGAGGGGACAAAAGACATGGACCTAAGAATTTGTTATTCATTTTATTAACATCTCAAAAGAAATACAGCTTTAAGTAATATTCCTTGTACCGCATAGGTACCTAATATCAGCGAAATGCTTAAAAAGGACGTGAAGTATATTAAATTATCTTATTTTGGTAGTGGTATAGCAGTAAAAATATTTTTTCGAAATTTCCCGGGAATTCCCGGTTCCGACTTTGAAACTTCCCGGGATTCCCGGTTCCTCGAAAAGGACCCGATTTTGGAATCCCTAGTAGGTACCTACTGATCTATTTAGTGCCAACCTACTTAGCCACCAAACCTCCCATACCAACTACAACTAGGTACTCTTGGTAAATATCTAGCTAGATAGTGCCTGGGTTAGTTCTCTCTGGAAAACTTGAAATACACGTTAGAAATACGTAGTTATTACGTAGCTAGATTGATTTTTTTTGATCCTGAAAATATCAATTTGGCAGTTTTCATCAAAATTATATTTAAAAGGCAAGTACTACATTCACGTACCTAGGTAGGTAGGTACACGGCCTTTTCCGAGATCACAATGTAAGAAATTTCGCATTCATAACAAACAATTTTATAAATAGGTACCTAGTAGGTACGTCATACCTACCTAGAGTGAAAAGCGAGTCTCCTCCCGTACTATTAAAAACTATAACATGGCCCGTCCCCGGCTATTAATTTTATATAGGCGTTAGCATTAGTCTTAAGTAGGTACAACACAGGTAGTAGGTAGGTAATTTAAATTTACCTGTACCTACCTATTACCTTATTAAATTCTAATCCTAACGCCTACTTAAAATTAAGAGCAGACATCCCACCTGTTAATCTGTCAGCTAATGGTTGCTTAGAAATTTTAAAATAAAATTAGTATGAGTACCTAGATAGTGATAATACCTATTAGTTGTAGGTATACCTAACCTACCTATTTATGTAAGTATACCTATTCATAATAAAAATAAAAGATTATCTCATCTGATCGATAAAATTACTAATAGATAGGTATAATTTTGGTAACTACGTACCTACATCTAGACTCGAAATCGTAGGTTTGAGTCAATCATCGTGCGCTGATAAATTAAAATATTCAAAAAGTAATTTGGTACAAGTATTTTTTCGTTGACACTATTTTGTTCTTTATAACAAAGGAGGCGCGGTGCAATTTTCTATGAAAGTATTTTTTCTGAAAACTCAATTACCAATTTATTCTCATGTGCGTTCGGATCAATGACCTATGCAAGTATTTTACTTTCAAGGTGCGAGACCCGCCACGAGCCGCGCCCGCCCGCCAGCGCTATCCGAGTATCCGTACCTATACCTAATACCACAAGGTATCAAAATACTTGAAAGTATTTGAACCCTGGTTTTTGGCGCTGGTTTTTATACTAGGACGTACTTGGAAGACCTGGTACTCGATTTTGCAAGTACGTCTCATCTCTAATATCTAATATAGTTACTAGATAACTGCCAGTCGCAAACTTATTTAGTAAGTACTCATATTTGTCATTTTTATTTATTCTACCATACAAAACCCCCTTCAAAGTCGAGATATAAATGTGTGTACACTAGACATGTGCGCCGCGCCGACCCGCCGCCGCCGCCGGCGAATTTTCCACGCCGCCGCCGCCGATCGGCCAATCGGCGTGAATTCGGCGTGGAACGTATTCTTTTAGACGCTTTGAAAAGTCCGTCATTTTATTGATTATTACATTGTGCGACACCTGCTACCTATAACCAAGTTGTAGTCAAAGAAGAACCGCGCCGCGCCACGCCGATTATAAATGAAGAGGACACCGTACGAAATAAACTTTAACAAATACCAGGACAATTCCACTACAAAGATTCATATAAATTTATAGTATTAATTGCATTTAATTAATTTCAAAAACTTTGAAAGTTACCACAAAAGCACAAACACTGTTAGGGGTACGAAACGTCAGGCTTTATATATATTTATCAATTTCGAAACTGAATTTCGAAAGTTCGAAGTTCAGATAGAAAATATAACTTTTATTCTTGAGATCTGCGTGTCCCTTTACAGATAGAGTTAGAATCGGAAAAGTAATTTACCTAATCCAAAACATACGAAAATACTTTGATTACGTTCCACATTAAGTGTCACTGACGCGCTTGCACTGCACGTATAGCAGCGACGAAGCGCCTTTCCGGGTCGAATCTCTGAAGCCTGGCAGAGAACTGGTTAACCTACTTCTATAATTTTCGTTGATTATGATCTGTGATAATTACAATAGAAGCAATTGAGCTAACTACAGACTGTTACCAACAATCTACAGCAGGGCGAGCACGGGGATTGTTGTCTAGGGTAGAATAGATAAAAATTACGTCACTTTTTCATCGATTGCGTAAATGGTTGGAAAGTCATTCCTTTTACTTCTATAATGTACGCAATGTATGACGATGCGATGTCAATAATGTCTATTCTACCCTAGAGAATAATATCCGTGCTTCGCCTACAGGTAGCTCAACTGATCCATATCAATACCAGTCGGAAGCGTCCCCAAGACGCTGGCTGCATTGCCCCGCTGTATGGCTATGCTGATGCGCTGCGCCATATACTCACCAGCTCTCGGGTCACGCGTCGCTTCGACTCAATAATAAATAAATAATAAAAATAAATAAATAAAAATCATTTATTTCAGACATAAATCCATACACACAATTACAAATTTCAATTTAATATAATATAATAATAATGATAATTATCTGAAAAAAATCAAGGCTCAGATAATTTTTAAGAAACCCGAAGAACCAGTGGTCTCGACTCCAAGGGGAGCAAATGTGTAGGCTCTGTCGAGACCTGCACATCTTGCACCTGAAATCTTCCCCCGCACCTGCCCTCACGTATGTCCTCGGAACAAGGGAAGGCGCAAGTGTGTCGACGCATGTAGCGTCCCACACAATAGGCCTCCCCAACTCCTATGGGATTAGTGTCATACCGTCGGGCCTCTTACCATCGTCACGCAACAGACCATTCGGTTTGAGAATAGCTGGTACGTTAGCAATGAAAAAGGCCCGCCGGATGATGTCGCCGGTTGGCATGGCGAGATATCCGACTGGCGGCCCTAGTACACGATAATCCGTGATGATCAAGCTGTTTGACAGCAGTATGCACTGGCATTGGCATTGATGAGGCGCGCAACACCTTGCACCCAACCGATGACATGTTGCGATCTTGCGATACGGAAAGTTACGGGATCCAATAAAGTACCAGTGTTATAATTATGAAGGAAATGCTTGCAACCAATGTCCTGACTCCTATTTAAAAACGGCGGGAACGATCCGCTTTGCTAGAGCACTTTTGTAACAAACAATTCCGTGTCAACACAGGGCTCGTCCCATTGCCGTTGGGACAAAAGTGTTTTTGGAGGAGCAGCATCGGGGCAAGCACTGTGCCAAGCCGTTCGAGCTTCGTTTAAAAATTAAATTTTTATTGACATTCCAGGTGGGACCAAACGAGATGTCCTTAGAACTTTTTTTACTAAAGGTGCTGTAGACAGAAGACAAGATCGCTTGTAAGACTACATTTGATATTTTGCGTATACCTAGGCAAATTTATTGAATTTTCCAATGATATTGTTTTTGTCTACACAAGAGTCCGAAATAAAAAGCTCGCACTTACTCTTTCATAGCACGTGTGTAGGTAAATAATAGAAACTAAAAAATTCGAATTCGTGGCCACCGCATTCGAACTTGAAAAATACCCAATGAAGGCTATGAACTTCGAATTTACGAAACTTCGAAGTTTCGAAATTCACCCCCTAATGTATTCGTATATTATTTTATGTATATCAGTTATCTAGTACCCATAACACAAGCTCTACTTAGCTTGAGGCTAAATAATGCTGTGTGAATTGTCCAGCATTATTTATTTATTACTCATACCTACGCGCCGAGTTCACGCCGAAATCACGCCGCCGCCGCCGATTTCAGGCCGGCGCCCGCCGCCGACTATTTTAACGTCGGCGCACATGTCTAGTGTACACATTGCCTCACTACGAGTACCTACTTGTCGATTAGAGCTCATTCCTCCACTGCACAATGTTGACTATTATTTTTCAAACTGGACATCAAAACGCGATTTGGAGTTTAGAGATTATATTTTTTTGTGTTGTTTACTAGGTAGGTACAAATAAAGGTACCTTTATTTGTTGAGAATGGCTTGGATAGTGGGTGATTATGATAATGCTAAGCCTGCAGTGTGGTGACAAGAACAGACAGTACCTATCCTACTGTTGAATCCAAACTTGTTATAAAAGGGTTCAAACTAAGCATAATGCCAGCTAAGCCAGCGCTGGTCTTCATAAAGGTGACGTCACCAAAGTATGTCTTGTTCCAGGTCCAACGTGGCAGCCTCGGTCAACCCCTGCAGCCGCCCACCTAGCCACTGATCACAAGCTTGGAACCCCTAGCTACTGACAATTCCTTTCAACTGCACAAATCCATATAAACTTTATGTACCCCAATTCAAATTAGACGCAGACAAAAGAAACTCCTCTATCAGTCATTCGCGTCTATATTATATTACCTAAATCATTCAAAGATGTTAAGTTATTATTATTTAAGAGAAAACTTACAAAATGGCTATATGTAGGTACCTACATGATTTGGACATTGTTATTAATAAAAACAACTTGCGGCACGAAGCAAAACGCGCGAATGTAAGTGGAGGAGAACGGAGAAGGAAAGCAACGTAGAATGGCCGTCATAAAAAGACTGTGAAACACGTAGATAGAAAACCCTTATTTTTATACTGTTTTTTAACCCCCGACGCAAAAAGAGAGGGGTATCATTTTCTATTTCAAGCTAAGTAATATTTAAAAATATATATATATAATTATAGTTATTTATAATGTTTTCCTTCAGTTATAGTACCTATGTGTTATTAAAACTGTATTGAGGCTGTAGTTGTGTGGGTTCAACAAAATGGCGTGCATATCGTATTTTTGTGTTTTTACAAAGAAAATTAGACGCAAAACTATTATATAGGTATATATATAGAGTAAAACACGCTGCTGTCACAGCAGAGGGATAGTGTCATTCAACAATTTACTTGATTATGTAGCCAAAAACTAATATAGGTATGTGTGAGTCGACAAGCATATAACATCCGTGCTTTCACGCACACAAGCGCACGTATACTTAAAGGAAATTGAGACTAATTTGTCGCTATTTTTCGGCTACACCTCGTTTGTGTCTACTATCGTTCTAAGCATTCTTCTTCTATGGGTATATATATGAATACGGAGTGGTTTGTACTTCGAGCAACAGGCTCTCAGTAGAAAAACGTTCGCAACGCGATTCGTCATGGGAGCGAAAAGTCCTCAGTTGAAAATGTGCTGTCTTTACAAAGCGAAATGACTTTTCTGTCAATCGAACGCTGTTTAAGGAGCCATGGGAGCGAAACGTCTTCATTTTAAACCTAGGTGGTTTAAATTGAGGACCTGGGTTTCAGTTTCTGCTTGAAACATCTCTACGTCATAAAACATAAATAAATTTGTAAGTACTAGCTTCATGCTAGATATAATTCAACGTCGTAAAGCAAAAACAAATAATGGTTGAAAATACTGGCTGACAAGCACATACCGTGGCAACCAGATGTCGGTGTCACCATCGACCGACGCCTCAGCTTCAAGAAGCATATCGACCGACTGATTGATTCACCAAACTTAGCACCGTCGCACCGTCATCCGGTGACCGCTGCCTCGGTCGCTGATCGGTTCGCTGGGCCTTCTCTGGGTAACCAGTGATCTCACTCGGCAGGGCCAGATCGCACCGAGGCTATAGGCGGCACCGGCGATGATGGCTAAACGAAACCGCTAAAATAACTTAATAGACCCGCCTATAGAAATGGACGGAGACCAGCCAGGGACAGGAGGCACAGCCCCGATACACTATCCCCCCCCACACAAGGGGTGAGATGAAGGTGACGTGATGAAAATAATTTATTATTCGACTGAGAGGAATGGGATTTTGTGGGCTATGGCGGCGTCGTCGTATCCTTCTCTTTCTTAGATAACGGTTCTAATGAAATAAACTTGTTTTCTAGAAAGTTCATAAGCTCTTGGAGCGTATCTCTCGCGGCGCTTTGAGAGTTTCCCTGAAATCCACCACTGTCTCGGGGTCGAACTTTTTGCAAATGAGATGGGCCAAAATGGGCCCCCATGTCGTCGTGTTGATCACGAGATTCTGTATGGCGTGAAACTTTTCCATGGAGGTGTCGTAGATTGGTTGTACATGCGCTTTAGAGAAACCTTAAGGACGGCGATGTATGTCAATGTATGCATGGCATTCTTGTAGCCCCTTAGGAATTGGTTTATCTTTGATGGTAACTTGAGAACCTGCATTAGTAGTGTTGTCAATGGTAACATACGACGTAGTGGTAGACAAGTGTTGTTTCACATTTAGGTTGATCTGAGTAATACATTCATCAGTTATCTGAAATAAACATGGTTTTTTTTTATATTTACCATGATTTGATTTATAATCATTACATAGGTACTATAAATAAAAGAAAAGAAAGAAACCGCTCCGAGACCCATTTGTAGCTTCACCTTGGTATATTCTGTTCTGGCAGATGGAAGTGTTTTAAATGTTTCCGTAAAGAAGGTTTGGGAGCTACGATACCACAGACAGATACACAGACGGACACGTTAAACTTATATCACCCCTCTCTTTTTGCGTCAGGGGTTAAATAACAGTACATAAATTAGGGGTTTTCTATCTACGTGTTTCACAGTCTTTTTATGACGGCCATTCTACGTTGCTTTCCGTCTCCGTTCTCCTCCACTGTTACATTCGTGCGTTTTGCTTCGTGCCGCAAGCACGCTGCTTCTTCCGCTCCGAGACCCATTTGTAGCTCCACCTTGGTATATTCTGTTCTGGTAGCTAGGTCCTCGCATTGAGTACAAGATCTAAAGCAATTCACTCGATGGAAATAAATCCCAAAGTTACTCCTTTTTGTTATCTTTTGTCTTTAATATGTCTATTGACATATTACTAAACACAACATGGAATTGGCAGATGGAAGTGTTTTAAATGTTTTCGTAAAGAAGGTTTGGGAGCTACGATACCACAGACAGACACGTTAAACTTATATCACCCCTCTTTTTTTGCGTCGGGGGTTAAAAAACAGTATAAAAATTAGGGGTTTTCTATCTACGTGTTTCACAGTCTTTTTATGACGGCCATTCTACGTTGCTTTCCGTCTCCGTTCTCCTCCACTGTTAAATTCGCGCGTTTTGCTTCGTGCCGCAAGCACGCTGCTTCTTCCGCGCCGAGACCCATTTGTAGCTCCACCTTGGTATATTCTGTTCTAGTAGCTAGGTCCTCGCATTCAGTACATGAGCTAAAGCAATTCACTCGATGGAAATAAATCCCAAAGTTACTGCTTTTTGTTATCTTTTGTCTATAATATGTCTGTTGACTTATTACTAAAAACAACATGGAATTGGCAGATGGAAGTGTTTTAAATATTTTCGTAAAGAAGGTTTGGGAGCTACGATACCACAGACAGACACGTTAAACTTATATCACCCCTCTCTTTTTGCCTCGGGGGTTAAAAAACAGTATAAAAATTAAGTTGTTTTATTTTACAACGAAACCGAAATAGTGACAAAGTAGTTTTTCAGAAACATCGAAAATTAAATATTTGTCAATTAACTGCATATTACTTTTTTTTTTTGCCGCTGTCCCACTGTTGGGCAAAGTTCTCCCTTTTTTCCTATCCCTGTGTTAATATTCTGATACATGATACACCCCTATTATTTTCATCATCATCACCCTTTTAATAAAAATAAAATATAATGATAAACTTCTTATGATGGTGGCTCTTGTTGCTTCATAGCAGCGGCGTAGGCGAGGCGTCCGGCTGCGCGCGAGGCATTGCGCTCAGATTTCGTGCCCCCTTTGATGCACTTGGTAATGATCGGCGCACCTTTCTTGGCCTTGAGAGGATCGTAAGTGGAAACATTCTCATCTTCCCAGATCTCTCCTCCGCAGGCGTTCTCGACCTGCGGGCGCGGCACATCCGCCGTGGGGCAGTGGTCATCGTCAGTTATGAACATTTGCGAATCAAGGAGGATCCGCTTGGGACAGGTCTGAACATGATAATTTAACTCGGCATCCCGTATGATATGTCGAATGGGCAGGTGGCAACACCAGCACTTGGATACTGCTTGCGGCACTTTTGCAGGTAATTTCAGCGACATAAATGTGATAAATAATTTCAACTTTAACACAAACCACAGAATGGTAAGAGCAACTATTAAATCCAAAATAAAAAAGAAATCAAGAAGTGGTTATCAAAAATCCACACCTCATTTAACAGCGATAAATCAAACTGCAGTTGTATCAAAACTGGCTAGCAAAATTGAAAATTTCTATACTGAAACCAAACTCTTAAGCCTACAAGAAAAATATAATTTTCTAGAAAAAAGTATACAAGAAGCATTAACTACTAACAACAATAATAATGATAAAAATTCAAACATGTACAAGAAATTATCAGAGAACACAAAAGATCTCATAAACAGAAGGAAAATCTTAATTGAAATTTAAGAAAAATCCAAAGAAGAGCGAAAATAAATCTCAGAACTAAGCAAAAAAATCAAAGTTAGTATAAAAAAAGATAAAAAACAAGAAAAAATTAAACTTATTGAAACAACAGTTATAAAAACAGGAGGCATCAAAAAGGCACAGAAAATATTAACAGATTGTAAAGAATGGATTCCTAAAATGAAAAAAAACAAAAGGAAACATGCACACAAAAAGACCAGACATTCTGAAAACTGCTACTGAGTTATTACAAACAATTATATGAAGCAGACATAACCAAAAAAGAAGAAGAAAATACAACAGGCATTTTGACACATGACATATCAGACATTATGGAAAGTGAAGTCTTGTGGGCTATAACTACTCTGAAGAAAGAAAAGGCTCTAGGCCCTGATAACATTTCTAATGAAATCCTCATGGCATCAAAAGAACATATAACACCCATTCTTTGTAATATATTTAATGAAATAGTCCGATCAGAAACAGTTCCAACACAATGGACAGAGTCCACAATAATTATTCTATTCAAAAAAGGCGATAAGTATGACATGGGAAACTATAGACCGATAAGCCTTATGTCCAATATTTATAAAACCTTCTCTAAAGTTATCCTAAGCCGCTTGACTAAAATTCTTGATGAGAACCAGCCACGAGAACAAGCTGGATTCAGAAGTGGTTACTCTGTACTGGATCACATCCACACAGTGAGACAACTATTTGAGAAAAGGAAGGAATATAATCTACCTCTATACTGTTCATTTGTGGACTACAAAAAAGCGTTTGATTCTTTGGAACACAAAGTGATCTGGGAAGCTTTAAGAGACCAGGGTGTGGAAGAAAAATATGTAAGGATAATTAAAGAGATCTATAAAAGCAGTACCGCGCAAATAAGATTAGAGAAAAAAGGAGGAATAATAGATATAAAACGAGGAGTAAGACAAGGGGACCCAATTTCACCAAAAATCTTTACAGCAGTCTTGGAAAAAATATTCAGAGAGCTTGAATGGCAACAATTTGGCATAAACATCAACGGAAAGCTTATCTCACACTTGAGATTTGCTGACGATCTGGTGCTATTTTCTGATTCACCAACTAAACTTCAAACTATGATTTTAGACTTAGATTTTGTAAGCAAGAAAGCCGGCCTTCATATGAATATGGACAAGACCAAGGTTATGACTTTAAATGAAAAAACAGAAATCAAAATAAATTGTTGGCATCTCTGAAAGAATTGTAATCCTAAACCTAGTTAACATTCCACGGGACAGAGAAAGGTGCACAATTATACAGGTATACTCCCCCACGGAACAAGCAAAAAAAGAGATCATAGACAAATTCAACCTGGAGCTGAACCAAGCTATTGTAAAATATTCTCATAATTTCCTCGTGGTGATGGGAGATTTCAATGTCCAAATAGGCCAAAGAATGAGTGGAGAAGACATGGTTCTGGGACCCTACTGTTTAAACAAAAAAAGAAGCAATAATGGGAAAAGATTAGTAAATTTTTCCTTTGAGAATAAGTTGAAAATTCTTAACACCAACTACAATAAGAAACCAGGCAGAAAATGGACATGGAGCTCACCTGATGGTACTTTCAAAAATGAAATAGACTTCATTCTGTCAAATAAAGAATATAATTTCAGCGACATAAATGTGATAAATAATTTCAACTTTAACACAAACCACAGAATGGTAAGAGCAACTATTAAATCCAAAATAAAAAAGAAATCAAGAAGTGGTTATCAAAAATCCACACCTCATTTAACAGCGATAAATCAAACTGCAGTTGTATCAAAACTGGCTAGCAAAATTGAAAATTTCTATACTGAAACCAAACTCTTAAGCCTACAAGAAAAATAAATATAATTTTCTAGAAAAAAGTATACAAGAAGCATTAACTACTAACAACAATAATAATGATAAAAATTCAAACATGTACAAGAAATTATCAGAGAACACAAAAGATCTCATAAACAGAAGGAAAATCTTAATTGAAATTAAAGAAAAATCCAAAGAAGAGCGAAAAGAAATCTCAGAACTAAGCAAAAAAATCAAAGTTAGTATAAAAAAAGATAAAAAACAAGAAAAAATTAAACTTATTGAAACAACAGTTATAAAAACAGGAGGCATCAAAAAGGCACAGAAAATATTAACAGATTGTACAGAATGGATTCCTAAAATGAAAAACACAAAAGGAAACATGCACACAAAAAGACCAGACATTCTGAAAACTGCTACTGAGTATTAAAAACAATTATATGAAGCAGACATAACCAAAAAACAAGAAGAAAATACAACAGGCATTTTGACACATGACATACCAGACATTATGGAAAGTGAAGTCTTGTGGGCTATAACTACTTTGAAGAAAGAAAAGGCTCTAGGCCCTGATAACATTTCTAATGAAATCCTCATGGCATCAAAAGAACATATAACACCCATTCGTGGAGTGACGTCACGGCCGTCAGCTGGTGCATGACTGGTCCTACTGTTTTATTTTGTTTTCAAACGTAAAAAAGTTTAATGACCCGATTAACGCTAATTAACTAAAAGTTTATTGTGTTCTCCATAGACAGTATCGTTATCTGCAGTGTTTAGTGCCTAATTAATGGTTTTAGAAGCAAAATCTAAATTGCACTAACTAAGTGAACCTTCGCTACCCTCATCAATCGGGACGACAAAAATAAAGTGATCAAAGTTAACTTGTCATTTCGCGGTGGACTGCATACCTAAGTGCGTGAGTACTCATAGGTAATCTGGCTGAGAAAAATTGAACACTAAACTAGGATCTGGTGCTTGTACACAACAAAATAAAACCTAAAACACAAACCCTAACTACAGCTAGCGCCATCTAGTGTCGAGTAGCAGTACTACGAACCTAAACATTGATTACGCAGTTTATCGTTCGGGTTCTCGCTGCGTGCATCTCTGTGCGCACCATGAATTCTAAATTAAACTGTATAAGCTGCGGGAAATTCACGTCGCGTACAACTGATGGCGCTGTGTGTCCGAAATGCGACTCAGTCACACACCGCACGTGTGCTGGTATTGGTACGCGAGCTAAAGTTCAGGCTTCTTGGCGTTGTGCTGCTTGTCAAGCCAATGCTCCAAAGGGAAGGGACCCCTCCACCCCCATCCGGAGCAGCCAGGACACGTCTTCCGACCAAGAGCTCTCAGAGACTAGTGTTGGGCCTGTGACTGTGAGTTTGGATAACGCGGGTCTACATATCACCGCTGAACCCTCAGATGCGGAAAAACAGTTGAATCTTAGGCCATTAAAAGAGGAATTCACCGCGGAGGTCATGAAAATGCATGAAGCCTATATGACCGAGCTAAAATCATTTAGAGGAGAGTTCCGTAGCCACTGCTCAGAAATGCAGGAATTAAAAACTGAGCTTTCTACTTTGCGAGCGACTGTCGCGGCATGCAGCGAGAGAGCGGACGAGGTAGAGAGGAGGATGGCGCATTTGGAGCAGGCCCAAAAGGAAGACCCAATTCTGCAAGAGTTTGAAAGAACAATAGCTGACTTGAAAGCGGAACTAAATGACCGTGAGCAGGAGGCTTTCCTCAATGACGTTGAGGTTTCTGGTATACCCGAGGAGAAAGGCGAGAATCCTTTTCATCTTGTGGGTGTCTTAGGGGCTGCCATGGGGATGACACTTGACGAGCGCGACATAGTGTCGGCGGAGAGAGTCGGCGCTGTTGCACGGCCCCACTCAGGCGAGGCTACATCACAGGCGGCCGTGAAAGCGCGCAGGATCGTAGTACGCTTTGCACGTCGCTCTACCCATGACGAATACCTGCGTGCTGCGCGAGTGCGCCGCGGCCTTACCTCTGCCGACGTCGGCGTCTGCTCTACGCCACCAGTACGCGTGTATGTCAACGAGCGCCTTTCAAAAGGAAACAGGCACCTATTCGCCAAGGCAAGAGAAGCATGCCGCCGTCACCAGTGGAAGTACTGCTGGACAAAGGCGGGCCGCATCCACGTACGCAAGGAACATGGTTCGGCGGTCATTCGCATCCACAGCGAAAAGAATTTGGACAGGGTTTTTGGAACGTCTTCCGTTTAAATGCTTTTAAATGTACACATAAGCAAGTAGGAATATTTACATTGCATTCCTATTGTTTTCTTAAATATTATGTTATAATATATTTTTGCGTTTGCAACTTAGTTCATCATATTTACTTAATAAGATTTTCAGTTGTGCGTAGCAGAGTACTTACTTATTGTAACATACGTGATATATTAGAAGGTAGACCTTCAGATAGACCAATACTCCTTAACTACCTTAAATTCTTTGAAAATATTAAAATCATTAATTTTGTTTATCATCTTAGGCCCATAAATTTTACTTACTACTATACAGTTTTAAAACAGTTCAAAATGAAGTTAAATGAATTATTAATTGAATTAAACCCATTTTGTCATCTATTGGTCCAATACTCTACATATTGTCGTACTATAGTGTTTATTTTATACTACCAAAATTTATTTTTTGTTATTGTTATCCAACTTTTTTATTTACAAATTAATGTTATTTTTCATCATAGTTATAAAGATTGTATCATCCTCGCATCCAACATAAATAACGAGAACAAATCTCCCCTTACCGTACACTATTTACAGTGTACAAATTTTATTTTAATATTTAATTATGGTTAAGTTCCTAAGGGTAGGTTTGTTCAATGCGGGATCTCTTGGTACAAACCATGATGAATTTTTAGTTAAGATGGATAAACATAGTGTAGATATAATGGCTATTAATGAGACCTGGCTCAGGCCGGGTGAAGATGGCCGCGCTCCAGTCGTCCCTGGGTACCGACTCCGGCACACCCCGCGGCCCGCTTTCGTACGCGGCGGTCGCGGCGGGGGTATCGGGTTTTACATAAAGTCAGGCATAAAAGCACGTATATGGCAACATCCAGTGGATCCTAATCATAGATCAGTAGAGCAAATGTGGCTGACCTTAACTCTCAACGGGAAAAAAATAGCTATTGGCACCGCCTACCGTCCTCCATGGATGGAAGTAGATTTATTTCTTGATGCTCTAACTGATACTTTCAATTCTACTCCAAACTGTGACAGTGTAATTTTATTAGGCGATTTTAATATAAATCTCCTCGATGATCTCGATGGAAAATCAAAAAAGTTTAAAATTTTCACAACCTGTCTGAGTCTTTCCCAATTAGTCTCTACCCCGACTCATTTTACTGACAAAAGTCAAACACTTATTGACGTCGTTTGTACAGATTTAAAATCGAGAAATATCAGTGTTGAACCGGTGGGAAGTATAAACGGCCATTCCTTTATAGTTTGTGAATTTAACGTTAAAAAAGAAAAATTTGGCCCTACCATCATTAAATATCGCCCCTTGAAGGACATATTACCTGAAATTTTCAATCAGGACCTTAACGGTATAAGTTGGAAACACTTGTTAACAAATAATGACACTAATGAAACGGTAAATCTTTTTAATGGTTGTATTAAGCTTTTATTTGATTTACATGCGCCGGTAAAAACTGTTACTTTTAAAAAACGTTCCCTTCCTTGGTTAACTGACACCGTTAAAATCATGATGCATGAACGGGACGCTGCTCTCGCAGATTACCTAAAACATAAGACCATTACCAAAAGAGAATACTACCTTAGTTTGAAATCGTTAGTCAATAAATCACTTTATTATGAGAAATCAGCTTATTTTAAATTTAATATTAATAACCAAATACATGATCCAAAGAAATTATGGAAAAACTTAAAATCAGATTTACTACCATTTAAAAATCGTAACGAATTGCCTCAACACTTCACTGATCCTGACAAAATTAACCAACACTTTTTGAATGTTCCCGGTAGCAGTGAAGTTGAAATATCTTTACACACATATTATTTATTCCATAGATTTAGTGACTCTACATTTACAATTAATTCTGTAGAAGTAAAGGATGTAGTAAAAATTATTAAACAATTGAAAAGTAACGCTGAAGGTCATGATGGCATAACATTGACAATGCTTCATTCTACTTTGCCACAATCTCTAGAGGTATTAACACATATTGTAAACAGCTCAATTGGAACATCAACATTTCCGGACATTTGGAAAATAGCGATTGTTCGGCCTCTCCCTAAAAACAATAATCCACAGGAGGTCAAAGATCTTAGACCAATAAGCATACTACCTTGCATTTCCAAAATTGTTGAAAAAGCTGTCTGCCAACAATTGACCGCGTATCTAGAGAGAAATAACATCCTGCCCGATGTGCAATCAGGTTTCCGTAAAAACAAGAGCACAGTCACCGCATTATTAGATGTCACGGATAACTTGTTATGTGCTCAAGATAAAGGTCTTTGTACGCTATTGGTCTTATTAGATTTTTCTAGAGCGTTCGACTCTATAAATGTAGAGTTACTTTTGTCAAAATTATATTTTTACGGATTTGATCAATCTGCTCAAAATTGGTTCTGTAGTTATCTGAGTAATCGTTATCAATTTGTAGAACTCAAAAATAATAGTGGATCCTCATCAGTGTCTCAGATAACACCCGTTCGCAGAGGAGTACCCCAAGGATCCATCCTGGGTCCAATTTTGTTCACCCTGTATTGTGCAGATATTACAACCTGTATAAAACACTGTCAATATCACATTTACGCCGATGATGTACAAATATATTTATCTTTTAAACCCGATGATATAGACACCGCTATTAGTAAACTGACAGAAGACCTTAATAATATTGTTACATGGGCAAACAAAAACAGCCTTATTCTTAATCCCCTAAAAACTAAATATCTAATCTTCGGTTCAAAACATAAACTTGCACAAATACCAAATGACATAATTCTTTTCCTCATGGGTGAGCCAATAGATCGTGTTTACGAGGCACGAAATTTGGGGCTGCTTATGGATTCCGACCTCAGATTCGAAAAACATATTACAGAGTCAGTTCAAAACTGTTTCTATCGATTAAAGGTTCTTTATAAAATAAGATCGAATCTGAGCGAAGAACTCCGAATACAGCTGGTAGAATCTCTAGTCTTGTCCAAATTAAACTACACTGATACAGTTTTCGGTCCACGTCTCTTAAAACGTACTCAGCGTCTCATCCAGAGAGTCCAAAATGCTTGCGCAAGGTTTTGTTTTGCTGTACCTCCACGAGAGCATGTCACTCCATTCTTGAACCAACATTATATCCTGAGAATGAAGGCACGAAGAAAACTCCACCTAGCGACTCTCCTTTTTGGGATCGTGAAGTTTTGCGTACCCTCTTATTTATATAATAAACTTACTTGGTTTAAGAAGGGAGGACAAAGGAGAAAATGTTGCCCTACTCTAGCTACGCCTCAAAGTTCTTCTGCAGCTTTCAGGGGTAGTTTTCGTTACGCAGCAACAAAATGCTGGAACAATATTCCACCCCCGATCAAGGATATGACAAATATAAACACGTTTAAACTAAAATTAAAACGTTTCCTGCTTAGCGCTCAGAAGGAAGATGAAAGTTTAAACGATAATGATCGATCCGTCATATAGTGTTTTAGTTAATGTGTAACTTTTTACCCACCTATTTTTATATATGACATTTTTTACATTTTATTTATTATTTATTCTGTTCACACCTACTTCAAGCATAATTCAATTCCTCGCCTTAGATTTGACTGATATGCAGGGTCACTTCCGATTATTGCCCATAAAATATTGTCTTTGCCTTTTTCGCCAAAAGTTCGTATACACGGTGATATACGTGCGGTCAAGCCACAAATCCGACCAACGACGACCGTTGTACAATAGCCAAGGAAAAGCTTACTAAAATAAGAGTATTGAAATTTGTAAGCACCTTATTGCATATATAATATTATCATTAAATAAATACGTACAAATATGTATAGGTTCGCATGAATTTAATTAAAATCCTTCCTATGTATAAATTTTTATTGTACCTACCACGTTTAAATGAACTTTGATTTATAATTATCTTTTAGTTACTTTATCGATTAATGTTTAAAACTTAGCATGTAAATATGTCTTTTTTTTTGTTATTTTTAGGCACCCCTAGAGGGTCGTGACGTGACACGATTATTATGGTTTCCGCTGAAAACCAGCGCCGGGTGCATGCATCAGTGTGTACCCAGCACAATGCTGAGCGAAAACCATGTTTGCCTTGAGCTCTGCTACGCACAAAATTAAATTACGTAGCAATAACTATTAATATCATTCAACATTTATTGTGTAGTAGTTCGTAAGGTAAATAAAATATTTCATTTCATTTCATTTCCATTCTTTGTAATATATTTAATGAAATAGTCCGATCAGAAACAGTTCCAACACAATGGACAGAGTCCACAATAATTATTCTATTCAAAAAAGGCGATAAGTATGACATTGGAAACTATAGACCGATAAGCCTTATGTCCAATATTTATAAAACCTTCTCTAAAGTTATCCTAAGCCGCTTGACTAAAATTCTTGATGAGAACCAGCCACGAGAACAAGCTGGATTCAGAAGTGGTTACTCTGTACTGGATCACATCCACACAGTGAGACAACTATTTGAGAAAAGGAAGGAATATAATCTACCTCTATACTGTTCATTTGTGGACTACAAAAAAGCGTTTGATTCTTTGGAACACAAAGTGATCTGGGAAGCTTTAAGAGACCAGGGTGTGGAAGAAAAATATGTAAGGATAATTAAAGAGATCTATAAAAGCAGTACCGCGCAAATAAGATTAGAGAAAAAAGGAGGAATAATAGATATAAAACGAGGAGTAAGACAAGGGGACCCAATTTCACCAAAAATCTTTACAGCAGTCTTGGAAAAAATATTCAGAGAGCTTGAATGGCAACAATTTGGCATAAACATCAACGGAAAGCTTATCTCACACTTGAGATTTGCTGACGATCTGGTGCTATTTTCTGATTCACCAACTAAACTTCAAACTATGATTTCAGACTTAGATTTTGTAAGCAAGAAAGCCGGCCTTCATATGAACATGGACAAGACCAAGGTTATGACTTTAAATGAAAAAACAGAAATCAAAATAAATAATGAGATAATAGGATATGTCGATGAGTACTCCTACCTTGGACAAAATATCTCAACAGATGAGCAAATGAACAAAGAGATCCAAAATAGAACTACAAATGCATGGAAAAGGTACTGGGCTTCAAAAGAGAATAAATATAAAAGTTAAAATGAAATTGTTCGAAACATGTATCTTACCAATACTCACATATGGCTGTCAAACTTGGGCACTCACAAAGCAACAACTAACAAAACTCAGTACGTGTCAAAACTCAATGGAACGCAGCATGCTAAATATTAAAAGGAAGGACAAAATAAGAATCTCGCATATGAGAGAGAGTACAAAGCTAAATGACATATCAAACATAGTAAAGCAGCTCAAATGGAGTTGGGCAGGCCACATAATGAGAGGTCCAGATAAATGGAGCAAAGAATCAACAACCAGATGTCAAATATCTGGGTGTCACCATCGACCGACGCCTCAGCTTCAAGAAGCATATCGACCGACTGATTGATTCACCAAACTTAGCACCGTCACCCGGTGACCGCTGCCTCGGTCGCTGATCGGTTCGCTGGGCCTTCTCTGGGTAACCAGTGATCTCACTCGGCAGGGCCAGATCGCACCGAGGCTATAGGCGGCACCGGCGATGATGGCTAAACGAAACCGCTAAAATAACTTAATAGACCCGCATATAGAAATGGACGGAGACCAGCCAGGGACAGGAGGCACAGCCACGATACACTATCCCCCCCACACAAGGGGTGAGATGAAGGTGACGTGATGAAAAGAATTTATTATTCGACTGAGAGGAATGGGATTTTGTGGGCTATGGCGGCGTCGTCGTATCCTTCTCTTTCTTAGATAACGGTTCTAATGAAATAAACTTGTTTTCTAGAAAGTTCATAAGCTCTTGGAGCGTATCTCTCGCGGCGCTTTGAGAGTTTCCCTGAAATCCACCACTGTCTCGGGGTCGAACTTTTTGCAAATGAGATGGGCCAAAATGGGCCCCCATGTCGTCGTGTTGATCACGAGATTCTGTATGGCGTGAAACTTTTCCATGGAGGTGTCGTAGATTGGTTGTACATGCGCTTTAGAGAAACCTTAAGGACGGCGATGTATGTCAATGTATGCATGGCATTCTTGTAGCCCCTTAGGAATTGGTTTATCTTTGATGGTAACTTGAGAACCTGCATTAGTAGTGTTGTCAATGGTAACATACGACGTAGTGGTAGACAAGTGTTGTTTCACTACTGCATTGCGTCTTGAAGCAGCGATCACAAATACAGCACTTGTGAGGACGCTCATTGGAATGTGACCTCATGTCTATTGTTCACTCTTCGTTGTCGTCTCTTGTTGATGCACTTCACGTTTGTTGTCTCTTGTTGATGCACTTGGTAATTATCGGCGCACCTTTCTTGGCGTTAAGAGGATCGTAAGTGTCTCATCTTCTCATTCTCATCTTCCCAGATCTCTCCTCCGCAGGCGTTCTCGACCTGCGGGCGCGGCACATCCGCCGTGGGGTCCTGGCTTTCTCTCCTGACGAAGTGAAAGTTCTCCTGCAATAACTGCAGGAGTACGGCTGCACGCCGTTGTGCATGTTGTTGTGTGTTTTGAGTGCTGCTTGCGTCTTGAAGCAGCGATCACAAATACAGCACTTGTGAGGACGCTCATTGGAATGTGACCTCATGTCTCTTGTTCACTCTTCGTTGTCGTCTCTTGTTGATGCACTTCACGTTTGTTGTCTCTTGTTGATGCACTTGGTAATAATCGGCGCACCTTCCTTAGCGTTGAGAGGATCGTAAGTGTCTCATCTTCTCATTCTCATCTTCCCAGATCTCTCCTCCGCAGGCGTTCTCGACCTGCGGGCGCGGCACATCCGCCGTGGGGTTCTGGCTTTCTCTCCTGACGAAGTGAAAGTTCTCCTGCAATAACTGCAGGAGTACGGCTGCACGCCGTTGTGCATGTTGTTGTGTGTTTTGAGTGCTGCTTGCGTCTTGAAGCAGCGATCACAAATACAGCACTTGTGAGGACGCTCATTGGAATGTGACCTAATGTCTCTTGTTCACTCTTCGTTGTCGTCTCTTGTTGATGCACTTCACGTTTGTTGTCTCTTGTTGATGCACTTGGTAATAATCGGCGCACCTTTCTTGGCGTTGAGAGGATCGTAAGTGTCTCATCTTCTCATTCTCATCTTCCCAGATCTCTCCTCCGCAGGCGTTCTCGACCTGCGGGCGCGGCACATCCGCCGTGGGGTTCTGGCTTTCTCTCCTGACGAAGTGAAAGTTCTCCTGCAATAACTGCAGGAGTACGGCTGGACGCCGTTGTGCATGTTGTTGTGTGTTTTGAGTGCTGCTTGCGTCTTGAAGCAGCGATCAAAAATACAGCACTTGTGAGGACGCTCATTGGAATGTGACAAACCACAGAATGGTAAGAGCAACTATTAAATCCAAAATAAAAAAGAAATCAAGAAGTGGTTATCAAAAATCCACACCTCATTTAACAGCGATAAATCAAACTGCAGTTGTATCAAAACTGGCTAGCAAAATTGAAAATTTCTATACTGAAACCAAACTCTTAAGCCTACAAGAAAAATATAATTTTCTAGAAAAAAGTATACAAGAAGCATTAACTACTAACAACAATAATAATGATAAAAATTCAAACATGTACAAGAAATTATCAGAGAACACAAAAGATCTCATAAACAGAAGGAAAATCTTAATTGAAATTTAAGAAAAATCCAAAGAAGAGCGAAAATAAATCTCAGAACTAAGCAAAAAAATCAAAGTTAGTATAAAAAAAGATAAAAAACAAGAAAAAATTAAACTTATTGAAACAACAGTTATAAAAACAGGAGGCATCAAAAAGGCACAGAAAATATTAACAGATTGTAAAGAATGGATTCCTAAAATGAAAAAAACAAAAGGAAACATGCACACAAAAAGACCAGACATTCTGAAAACTGCTACTGAGTTATTACAAACAATTATATGAAGCAGACATAACCAAAAAAGAAGAAGAAAATACAACAGGCATTTTGACACATGACATATCAGACATTATGGAAAGTGAAGTCTTGTGGGCTATAACTACTTTGAAGAAAGAAAAGGCTCTAGGCCCTGATAACATTTCTAATGAAATCCTCATGGCATCAAAAGAACATATAACACCCATTCTTTGTAATATATTTAATGAAATAGTCCGATCAGAAACAGTTCCAACACAATGGACAGAGTCCACAATAATTATTCTATTCAAAAAAGGCGATAAGTATGACATGGGAAACTATAGACCGATAAGCCTTATGTCCAATATTTATAAAACCTTCTCTAAAGTTATCCTAAGCCGCTTGACTAAAATTCTTGATGAGAACCAGCCACGAGAACAAGCTGGATTCAGAAGTGGTTACTCTGTACTGGATCACATCCACACAGTGAGACAACTATTTGAGAAAAGGAAGGAATATAATCTACCTCTATACTGTTCATTTGTGGACTACAAAAAAGCGTTTGATTCTTTGGAACACAAAGTGATCTGGGAAGCTTTAAGAGACCAGGGTGTGGAAGAAAAATATGTAAGGATAATTAAAGAGATCTATAAAAGCAGTACCGCGCAAATAAGATTAGAGAAAAAAGGAGGAATAATAGATATAAAACGAGGAGTAAGACAAGGGGACCCAATTTCACCAAAAATCTTTACAGCAGTCTTGGAAAAAATATTCAGAGAGCTTGAATGGCAACAATTTGGCATAAACATCAACGGAAAGCTTATCTCACACTTGAGATTTGCTGACGATCTGGTGCTATTTTCTGATTCACCAACTAAACTTCAAACTATGATTTTAGACTTAGATTTTGTAAGCAAGAAAGCCGGCCTTCATATGAATATGGACAAGACCAAGGTTATGACTTTAAATGAAAAAACAGAAATCAAAATAAATTGTTGGCATCTCTGAAAGAATTGTAATCCTAAACCTAGTTAACATTCCACGGGACAGAGAAAGGTGCACAATTATACAGGTATACTCCCCCACGGAACAAGCAAAAAAAGAGATCATAGACAAATTCAACCTGGAGCTGAACCAAGCTATTGTAAAATATTCTCATAATTTCCTCGTGGTGATGGGAGATTTCAATGTCCAAATAGGCCAAAGAATGAGTGGAGAAGACATGGTTCTGGGACCCTACTGTTTAAACAAAAAAAGAAGCAATAATGGGAAAAGATTAGTAAATTTTTCCTTTGAGAATAAGTTGAAAATTCTTAACACCAACTACAATAAGAAACCAGGCAGAAAATGGACATGGAGCTCACCTGATGGTACTTTCAAAAATGAAATAGACTTCATTCTGTCAAATAAAGAATATAATTTCAGCGACATAAATGTGATAAATAATTTCAACTTTAACACAAACCACAGAATGGTAAGAGCAACTATTAAATCCAAAATAAAAAAGAAATCAAGAAGTGGTTATCAAAAATCCACACCTCATTTAACAGCGATAAATCAAACTGCAGTTGTATCAAAACTGGCTAGCAAAATTGAAAATTTCTATACTGAAACCAAACTCTTAAGCCTACAAGAAAAATAAATATAATTTTCTAGAAAAAAGTATACAAGAAGCATTAACTACTAACAACAATAATAATGATAAAAATTCAAACATGTACAAGAAATTATCAGAGAACACAAAAGATCTCATAAACAGAAGGAAAATCTTAATTGAAATTAAAGAAAAATCCAAAGAAGAGCGAAAAGAAATCTCAGAACTAAGCAAAAAAATCAAAGTTAGTATAAAAAAAGATAAAAAACAAGAAAAAATTAAACTTATTGAAACAACAGTTATAAAAACAGGAGGCATCAAAAAGGCACAGAAAATATTAACAGATTGTACAGAATGGATTCCTAAAATGAAAAACACAAAAGGAAACATGCACACAAAAAGACCAGACATTCTGAAAACTGCTACTGAGTTATTACAAACAATTATATGAAGCAGACATAACCAAAAAAGAAGAAGAAAATACAACAGGCATTTTGACACATGACATATCAGACATTATGGAAAGTGAAGTCTTGTGGGCTATAACTACTTTGAAGAAAGAAAAGGCTCTAGGCCCTGATAACATTTCTAATGAAATCCTCATGGCATCAAAAGAACATATAACACCCATTCTTTGTAATATATTTAATGAAATAGTCCGATCAGAAACAGTTCCAACACAATGGACAGAGTCCACAATAATTATTCTATTCAAAAAAGGCGATAAGTATGACATTGGAAACTATAGACCGATAAGCCTTATGTCCAATATTTATAAAACCTTCTCTAAAGTTATCCTAAGCCGCTTGACTAAAATTCTTGATGAGAACCAGCCACGAGAACAAGCTGGATTCAGAAGTGGTTACTCTGTACTGGATCACATCCACACAGTGAGACAACTATTTGAGAAAAGGAAGGAATATAATCTACCTCTATACTGTTCATTTGTGGACTACAAAAAAGCGTTTGATTCTTTGGAACACAAAGTGATCTGGGAAGCTTTAAGAGACCAGGGTGTGGAAGAAAAATATGTAAGGATAATTAAAGAGATCTATAAAAGCAGTACCGCGCAAATAAGATTAGAGAAAAAAGGAGGAATAATAGATATAAAACGAGGAGTAAGACAAGGGGACCCAATTTCACCAAAAATCTTTACAGCAGTCTTGGAAAAAATATTCAGAGAGCTTGAATGGCAACAATTTGGCATAAACATCAACGGAAAGCTTATCTCACACTTGAGATTTGCTGACGATCTGGTGCTATTTTCTGATTCACCAACTAAACTTCAAACTATGATTTCAGACTTAGATTTTGTAAGCAAGAAAGCCGGCCTTCATATGAACATGGACAAGACCAAGGTTATGACTTTAAATGAAAAAACAGAAATCAAAATAAATAATGAGATAATAGGATATGTCGATGAGTACTCCTACCTTGGACAAAATATCTCAACAGATGAGCAAATGAACAAAGAGATCCAAAATAGAACTACAAATGCATGGAAAAGGTACTGGGCTTCAAAAGAGAATAAATATAAAAGTTAAAACCAAATTGTTCGAAACATGTATCTTACCAATACTCACATATGGCTGTCAAACTTGGGCACTCACAAAGCAACAACTAACAAAACTCAGTACGTGTCAAAACTCAATGGAACGCAGCATGCTAAATATTAAAAGGAAGGACAAAATAAGAATCTCGCATATGAGAGAGAGTACAAAGCTAAATGACATATCAAACATAGTAAAGCAGCTCAAATGGAGTTGGGCAGGCCACATAATGAGAGGTCCAGATAAATGGAGCAAAGAATCAACAACCAGATGTCAAATATCTGGGTGTCACCATCGACCGACGCCTCAGCTTCAAGAAGCATATCGACCGACTGATTGATTCACCAAACTTAGCACCGTCACCCGGTGACCGCTGCCTCGGTCGCTGATCGGTTCGCTGGGCCTTCTCTGGGTAACCAGTGATCTCACTCGGCAGGGCCAGATCGCACCGAGGCTATAGGCGGCACCGGCGATGATGGCTAAACGAAACCGCTAAAATAACTTAATAGACCCGCATATAGAAATGGACGGAGACCAGCCAGGGACAGGAGGCACAGCCACGATACACTATCCCCCCCACACAAGGGGTGAGATGAAGGTGACGTGATGAAAAGAATTTATTATTCGACTGAGAGGAATGGGATTTTGTGGGCTATGGCGGCGTCGTCGTATCCTTCTCTTTCTTAGATAACGGTTCTAATGAAATAAACTTGTTTTCTAGAAAGTTCATAAGCTCTTGGAGCGTATCTCTCGCGGCGCTTTGAGAGTTTCCCTGAAATCCACCACTGTCTCGGGGTCGAACTTTTTGCAAATGAGATGGGCCAAAATGGGCCCCCATGTCGTCGTGTTGATCACGAGATTCTGTATGGCGTGAAACTTTTCCATGGAGGTGTCGTAGATTGGTTGTACATGCGCTTTAGAGAAACCTTAAGGACGGCGATGTATGTCAATGTATGCATGGCATTCTTGTAGCCCCTTAGGAATTGGTTTATCTTTGATGGTAACTTGAGAACCTGCATTAGTAGTGTTGTCAATGGTAACATACGACGTAGTGGTAGACAAGTGTTGTTTCACTACTGCATTGCGTCTTGAAGCAGCGATCACAAATACAGCACTTGTGAGGACGCTCATTGGAATGTGACCTCATGTCTATTGTTCACTCTTCGTTGTCGTCTCTTGTTGATGCACTTCACGTTTGTTGTCTCTTGTTGATGCACTTGGTAATAATCGGCGCACCTTCCTTAGCGTTGAGAGGATCGTAAGTGTCTCATCTTCTCATTCTCATCTTCCCAGATCTCTCCTCCGCAGGCGTTCTCGACCTGCGGGCGCGGCACATCCGCCGTGGGGTTCTGGCTTTCTCTCCTGACGAAGTGAAAGTTCTCCTGCAATAACTGCAGGAGTACGGCTGCACGCCGTTGTGCATGTTGTTGTGTGTTTTGAGTGCTGCTTGCGTCTTGAAGCAGCGATCAAAAATACAGCACTTGTGAGGACGCTCATTGGAATGTGACAAACCACAGAATGGTAAGAGCAACTATTAAATCCAAAATAAAAAAGAAATCAAGAAGTGGTTATCAAAAATCCACACCTCATTTAACAGCGATAAATCAAACTGCAGTTGTATCAAAACTGGCTAGCAAAATTGAAAATTTCTATACTGAAACCAAACTCTTAAGCCTACAAGAAAAATATAATTTTCTAGAAAAAAGTATACAAGAAGCATTAACTACTAACAACAATAATAATGATAAAAATTCAAACATGTACAAGAAATTATCAGAGAACACAAAAGATCTCATAAACAGAAGGAAAATCTTAATTGAAATTTAAGAAAAATCCAAAGAAGAGCGAAAATAAATCTCAGAACTAAGCAAAAAAATCAAAGTTAGTATAAAAAAAGATAAAAAACAAGAAAAAATTAAACTTATTGAAACAACAGTTATAAAAACAGGAGGCATCAAAAAGGCACAGAAAATATTAACAGATTGTAAAGAATGGATTCCTAAAATGAAAAAAACAAAAGGAAACATGCACACAAAAAGACCAGACATTCTGAAAACTGCTACTGAGTTATTACAAACAATTATATGAAGCAGACATAACCAAAAAAGAAGAAGAAAATACAACAGGCATTTTGACACATGACATATCAGACATTATGGAAAGTGAAGTCTTGTGGGCTATAACTACTTTGAAGAAAGAAAAGGCTCTAGGCCCTGATAACATTTCTAATGAAATCCTCATGGCATCAAAAGAACATATAACACCCATTCTTTGTAATATATTTAATGAAATAGTCCGATCAGAAACAGTTCCAACACAATGGACAGAGTCCACAATAATTATTCTATTCAAAAAAGGCGATAAGTATGACATGGGAAACTATAGACCGATAAGCCTTATGTCCAATATTTATAAAACCTTCTCTAAAGTTATCCTAAGCCGCTTGACTAAAATTCTTGATGAGAACCAGCCACGAGAACAAGCTGGATTCAGAAGTGGTTACTCTGTACTGGATCACATCCACACAGTGAGACAACTATTTGAGAAAAGGAAGGAATATAATCTACCTCTATACTGTTCATTTGTGGACTACAAAAAAGCGTTTGATTCTTTGGAACACAAAGTGATCTGGGAAGCTTTAAGAGACCAGGGTGTGGAAGAAAAATATGTAAGGATAATTAAAGAGATCTATAAAAGCAGTACCGCGCAAATAAGATTAGAGAAAAAAGGAGGAATAATAGATATAAAACGAGGAGTAAGACAAGGGGACCCAATTTCACCAAAAATCTTTACAGCAGTCTTGGAAAAAATATTCAGAGAGCTTGAATGGCAACAATTTGGCATAAACATCAACGGAAAGCTTATCTCACACTTGAGATTTGCTGACGATCTGGTGCTATTTTCTGATTCACCAACTAAACTTCAAACTATGATTTTAGACTTAGATTTTGTAAGCAAGAAAGCCGGCCTTCATATGAATATGGACAAGACCAAGGTTATGACTTTAAATGAAAAAACAGAAATCAAAATAAATTGTTGGCATCTCTGAAAGAATTGTAATCCTAAACCTAGTTAACATTCCACGGGACAGAGAAAGGTGCACAATTATACAGGTATACTCCCCCACGGAACAAGCAAAAAAAGAGATCATAGACAAATTCAACCTGGAGCTGAACCAAGCTATTGTAAAATATTCTCATAATTTCCTCGTGGTGATGGGAGATTTCAATGTCCAAATAGGCCAAAGAATGAGTGGAGAAGACATGGTTCTGGGACCCTACTGTTTAAACAAAAAAAGAAGCAATAATGGGAAAAGATTAGTAAATTTTTCCTTTGAGAATAAGTTGAAAATTCTTAACACCAACTACAATAAGAAACCAGGCAGAAAATGGACATGGAGCTCACCTGATGGTACTTTCAAAAATGAAATAGACTTCATTCTGTCAAATAAAGAATATAATTTCAGCGACATAAATGTGATAAATAATTTCAACTTTAACACAAACCACAGAATGGTAAGAGCAACTATTAAATCCAAAATAAAAAAGAAATCAAGAAGTGGTTATCAAAAATCCACACCTCATTTAACAGCGATAAATCAAACTGCAGTTGTATCAAAACTGGCTAGCAAAATTGAAAATTTCTATACTGAAACCAAACTCTTAAGCCTACAAGAAAAATAAATATAATTTTCTAGAAAAAAGTATACAAGAAGCATTAACTACTAACAACAATAATAATGATAAAAATTCAAACATGTACAAGAAATTATCAGAGAACACAAAAGATCTCATAAACAGAAGGAAAATCTTAATTGAAATTAAAGAAAAATCCAAAGAAGAGCGAAAAGAAATCTCAGAACTAAGCAAAAAAATCAAAGTTAGTATAAAAAAAGATAAAAAACAAGAAAAAATTAAACTTATTGAAACAACAGTTATAAAAACAGGAGGCATCAAAAAGGCACAGAAAATATTAACAGATTGTACAGAATGGATTCCTAAAATGAAAAACACAAAAGGAAACATGCACACAAAAAGACCAGACATTCTGAAAACTGCTACTGAGTTATTACAAACAATTATATGAAGCAGACATAACCAAAAAAGAAGAAGAAAATACAACAGGCATTTTGACACATGACATATCAGACATTATGGAAAGTGAAGTCTTGTGGGCTATAACTACTTTGAAGAAAGAAAAGGCTCTAGGCCCTGATAACATTTCTAATGAAATCCTCATGGCATCAAAAGAACATATAACACCCATTCTTTGTAATATATTTAATGAAATAGTCCGATCAGAAACAGTTCCAACACAATGGACAGAGTCCACAATAATTATTCTATTCAAAAAAGGCGATAAGTATGACATTGGAAACTATAGACCGATAAGCCTTATGTCCAATATTTATAAAACCTTCTCTAAAGTTATCCTAAGCCGCTTGACTAAAATTCTTGATGAGAACCAGCCACGAGAACAAGCTGGATTCAGAAGTGGTTACTCTGTACTGGATCACATCCACACAGTGAGACAACTATTTGAGAAAAGGAAGGAATATAATCTACCTCTATACTGTTCATTTGTGGACTACAAAAAAGCGTTTGATTCTTTGGAACACAAAGTGATCTGGGAAGCTTTAAGAGACCAGGGTGTGGAAGAAAAATATGTAAGGATAATTAAAGAGATCTATAAAAGCAGTACCGCGCAAATAAGATTAGAGAAAAAAGGAGGAATAATAGATATAAAACGAGGAGTAAGACAAGGGGACCCAATTTCACCAAAAATCTTTACAGCAGTCTTGGAAAAAATATTCAGAGAGCTTGAATGGCAACAATTTGGCATAAACATCAACGGAAAGCTTATCTCACACTTGAGATTTGCTGACGATCTGGTGCTATTTTCTGATTCACCAACTAAACTTCAAACTATGATTTCAGACTTAGATTTTGTAAGCAAGAAAGCCGGCCTTCATATGAACATGGACAAGACCAAGGTTATGACTTTAAATGAAAAAACAGAAATCAAAATAAATAATGAGATAATAGGATATGTCGATGAGTACTCCTACCTTGGACAAAATATCTCAACAGATGAGCAAATGAACAAAGAGATCCAAAATAGAACTACAAATGCATGGAAAAGGTACTGGGCTTCAAAAGAGAATAAATATAAAAGTTAAAACCAAATTGTTCGAAACATGTATCTTACCAATACTCACATATGGCTGTCAAACTTGGGCACTCACAAAGCAACAACTAACAAAACTCAGTACGTGTCAAAACTCAATGGAACGCAGCATGCTAAATATTAAAAGGAAGGACAAAATAAGAATCTCGCATATGAGAGAGAGTACAAAGCTAAATGACATATCAAACATAGTAAAGCAGCTCAAATGGAGTTGGGCAGGCCACATAATGAGAGGTCCAGATAAATGGAGCAAAGAATCAACAACCAGATGTCAAATATCTGGGTGTCACCATCGACCGACGCCTCAGCTTCAAGAAGCATATCGACCGACTGATTGATTCACCAAACTTAGCACCGTCACCCGGTGACCGCTGCCTCGGTCGCTGATCGGTTCGCTGGGCCTTCTCTGGGTAACCAGTGATCTCACTCGGCAGGGCCAGATCGCACCGAGGCTATAGGCGGCACCGGCGATGATGGCTAAACGAAACCGCTAAAATAACTTAATAGACCCGCATATAGAAATGGACGGAGACCAGCCAGGGACAGGAGGCACAGCCACGATACACTATCCCCCCCACACAAGGGGTGAGATGAAGGTGACGTGATGAAAAGAATTTATTATTCGACTGAGAGGAATGGGATTTTGTGGGCTATGGCGGCGTCGTCGTATCCTTCTCTTTCTTAGATAACGGTTCTAATGAAATAAACTTGTTTTCTAGAAAGTTCATAAGCTCTTGGAGCGTATCTCTCGCGGCGCTTTGAGAGTTTCCCTGAAATCCACCACTGTCTCGGGGTCGAACTTTTTGCAAATGAGATGGGCCAAAATGGGCCCCCATGTCGTCGTGTTGATCACGAGATTCTGTATGGCGTGAAACTTTTCCATGGAGGTGTCGTAGATTGGTTGTACATGCGCTTTAGAGAAACCTTAAGGACGGCGATGTATGTCAATGTATGCATGGCATTCTTGTAGCCCCTTAGGAATTGGTTTATCTTTGATGGTAACTTGAGAACCTGCATTAGTAGTGTTGTCAATGGTAACATACGACGTAGTGGTAGACAAGTGTTGTTTCACTACTGCATTGCGTCTTGAAGCAGCGATCACAAATACAGCACTTGTGAGGACGCTCATTGGAATGTGACCTCATGTCTATTGTTCACTCTTCGTTGTCGTCTCTTGTTGATGCACTTCACGTTTGTTGTCTCTTGTTGATGCACTTGGTAATAATCGGCGCACCTTCCTTAGCGTTGAGAGGATCGTAAGTGTCTCATCTTCTCATTCTCATCTTCCCAGATCTCTCCTCCGCAGGCGTTCTCGACCTGCGGGCGCGGCACATCCGCCGTGGGGTTCTGGCTTTCTCTCCTGACGAAGTGAAAGTTCTCCTGCAATAACTGCAGGAGTACGGCTGCACGCCGTTGTGCATGTTGTTGTGTGTTTTGAGTGCTGCTTGCGTCTTGAAGCAGCGATCACAAATACAGCACTTGTGAGGACGCTCATTGGAATGTGACCTCATGTCTCTTGTTCACTCTTCGTTGTCGTCTCTTGTTGATGCACTTCACGTTTGTTGTCTCTTGTTGATGCACTTGGTAATAATCGGCGCACCTTTCTTGGCGTTGAGAGGATCGTAAGTGTCTCATCTTCTCATTCTCATCTTCCCAGATCTCTCCTCCGCAGGCGTTCTCGACCTGCGGGCGCGGCACATCCGCCGTGGGGTTCTGGCTTTCTCTCCTGACGAAGTGAAAGTTCTCCTGCAATAACTGCAGGAGTACGGCTGCACGCCGTTGTGCATGTTGTTGTGTGTTTTGAGTGCTGCTTGCGTCTTGAAGCAGCGATCAAAAATACAGCACTTGTGAGGACGCTCATTGGAATGTGACAAACCACAGAATGGTAAGAGCAACTATTAAATCCAAAATAAAAAAGAAATCAAGAAGTGGTTATCAAAAATCCACACCTCATTTAACAGCGATAAATCAAACTGCAGTTGTATCAAAACTGGCTAGCAAAATTGAAAATTTCTATACTGAAACCAAACTCTTAAGCCTACAAGAAAAATATAATTTTCTAGAAAAAAGTATACAAGAAGCATTAACTACTAACAACAATAATAATGATAAAAATTCAAACATGTACAAGAAATTATCAGAGAACACAAAAGATCTCATAAACAGAAGGAAAATCTTAATTGAAATTTAAGAAAAATCCAAAGAAGAGCGAAAATAAATCTCAGAACTAAGCAAAAAAATCAAAGTTAGTATAAAAAAAGATAAAAAACAAGAAAAAATTAAACTTATTGAAACAACAGTTATAAAAACAGGAGGCATCAAAAAGGCACAGAAAATATTAACAGATTGTACAGAATGGATTCCTAAAATGAAAAACACAAAAGGAAACATGCACACAAAAAGACCAGACATTCTGAAAACTGCTACTGAGTATTAAAAACAATTATATGAAGCAGACATAACCAAAAAACAAGAAGAAAATACAACAGGCATTTTGACACATGACATACCAGACATTATGGAAAGTGAAGTCTTGTGGGCTATAACTACTTTGAAGAAAGAAAAGGCTCTAGGCCCTGATAACATTTCTAATGAAATCCTCATGGCATCAAAAGAACATATAACACCCATTCTTTGTAATATATTTAATGAAATAGTCCGATCAGAAACAGTTCCAACACAATGGACAGAGTCCACAATAATTCTTCTTTTCAAAAAAGGCGATAAGTATGACATGGGAAACTATAGACCTTCATATGAACATGGACAAGACCAAGGTTATGACTTTAAATGAAAAAACAGAAATCAAAATAAATAATGAGATAATAGGATATCGTCGCCGTAGAGCGAAAAGTCACTAAGTAGGTCATTTGGTGTTTTGAGTTATGAAGGTTTAAAGTTTTGAAAAACCAATAAAATCATAACTTTGTTTCGATATGGGATATTTCTAATTTTATGGTCTCATATGTTAGAAAATATAAAAGCTATTAAGGTCAATTCACGACAGTCACTGAATGCCTGATATTTTCAGGGATAATGAAGAAATACTGACTTAGTTAATTTTCGCCCTCAAATCTTCTACTCATTTTGTGAGAAAATGATTTGTTAAATATAGTTGGTGACTTTTCACCCTCGTTTGGATAACTTATTTAGTGTTTTAGTAATTTTCTAACTATCTTTTTTGCCTAATTTATATAATTTATATTCCTCGAATCAGATAATGAATAAGAAAAAGATAGATAATCAAATACAGTTGTCATACTTAATTGAAAAATACCTAAAAATAAAACATTCAGAACAAGTTATTAGGAAATTACTATTTTTTTACGTATTGTTATTATTTTAAATACGAAAATCCTATTATAAACATTAATGATAGCGTTTTGGTCCAGTGAGTCTGAACATTGTGAATGTCTTAATTCTTGAACTTGATTATAGCTTTTCCATGGCGTATTCGCTTCTCATACACAGACCGATGACTGAGTAAGCTTTCATAATACGGCCACTAGTGACATCGGGCTCCAGTAGCTATTCTGCAACATCGTTGTGTGTAGCTGTAGGGTAGAGGGTAGAGACTCGCTCGTACAATGAATGAAGTTATCGGGGAATGGTCCAGTACAGACGACGAACAAATATCAACGGGTTTTGTTTTTGTTTTAGAGACTCGCTCGTACAATGAATGAAGTTATCGGGGAATGGTCCAGTCCAGACGACGAACAAATATCAACGGGTTCTGTTTTTCTTGGCATCTGAAATACATGACAGTGTGGTTCAAACGAACATTACCTGGATGGAAGGCAGTTACCCGAAATATTCAAGTTAGCAAATTTTACTAAAAGGAAACACTCCTTTATATTATTTAAACTACTGGACTACTTGACAAGGCAGCAATCGCCTTGGTGTCCGTACTTGCTTGTATGCGGTAGCTGCTATGAGTACTTCGGGTAGCTGCCCCGCAGGTAACGTTCGTTTTTACTACGCTGCATATTCAAGGGGACATCAGAAAGGGTAAAATGGGTCTGAAGTAAAAAGACTCGCAATGATGGCTCAATAATAAGCTACTTGCGATCTCAATGTATTTGCTTCTCTTTAGATTGCAAGGGCTTAGACAAGGGATTTTGTTGGTCTTTCTGGCAAGAGTAGATGATTTCTCTAGAGCTTTACTGATAGTTCAATAACCAGCAAATTAGGAAACTACGCCAAGTCTTCGCCGAGTCATCCATACTGCAATGCTTGAAAACGAATATCTTCAATCAGTGCGTCCTTCCCGTCGTGACCAACGGACACTTTAGGACACTCACTTTAGGGTTGATCCACCAGTTCAAAGTCGATCAGCAAGCTATGGAAAGAGCTATGCTCGGAGTTTTTCTAAAAGATAGGTTTCGTTTATATCCGACAGGGAATCAAAGTTATCGACATAGCTCTAAGAATAAGCTGAAGTGGTAGTGGCCCGGCCATGTCTCGCAAAAACCAACAACCGCTGGGGTAAACATGTTCTTGAGAGGATACCGGGACTTGGCAAACGTAGTAACGTAAAGTAAGTACCAAAGACTGCATGCAGATGCTGGATGCGGCAAGCTTATAGACAGGGCGCTGTGGCGCTCATTAAGGGGAGGCCAGCTCCAGCTGTCTCAGTACAGCTGTAGACTAACATAGACTGATGATTAACCAGCAAAGACGTTTTGGACAGGTCGCTGGGGCCTAATAAAAGTCACTGGCCGCAGAGTAAACAAAATCAAGAGCGTAAAAGAAACCAAATTGTACGTTTAATTCTCTCAAGCAACATAGACGTACGAAACTTATGGCTATAATAATCAACAAAACACTTTAGATATCATTGAAAACAAAGCTTTGTAGCCATAATATTGGGGCGAAGACTAACTTAACATGTTAAATGATTTCTTGCTCTAAAATTATGAAGAACAATTATGGCAAATAGCGATCTAGAAGACACTAAGTCGACTTGATTAGTTTTCGCTTTCATGTTGTGTATCAAACCAGTTACTACATAACTAATCATGTAAATTTAGTTATTTCTCATTTAGAGTAAGTCCTAGCAATAAGCTTTTATTTTAGAAAAGAAAGTAATCAACCCGACTTGGGTTCTAATTTTGCAATTCTTTCAAATAGGAAAAAAGTATCTAAGTAACTTAATTAGTTTTCGACTAAAATGTTTTAGGCCAAATGTAGAGTTAGTGAATTTTTGCAGATCCTAAAATGAAAACCGTGGTAGCTAGGGATATGGTTGTAAGACTGAAAAATGCAGAAAAAATTGGTGATTTTGATGGCATATCTAACTCAATTTTGGCCAAATAGCGAGTTGATGACTTTTCGCTCTACGGCGACGATATGTCGATGAGTACTCCTACCTTGGACAAAATATCTCAACAGATGAGCAAATGAACAAAGAGATCCAAAATAGAACTACAAATGCATGGAAAAGGTACTGGGCTTCAAAAGAGAATAAATATAAAAGTTAAAACCAAATTGTTCGAAACATGTATCTTACCAATACTCACATATGGCTGTCAAACTTGGGCACTCACAAAGCAACAACTAACAAAACTCAGTACGTGTCAAAACTCAATGGAACGCAGCATGCTAAATATTAAAAGGAAGGACAAAATAAGAATCTCGCATATGAGAGAGAGTACAAAGCTAAATGACATATCAAACATAGTAAAGCAGCTCAAATGGAGTTGGGCAGGCCACATAATGAGAGGTCCAGATAAATGGAGCAAAGAATCAACAACCAGATGTCAAATATCTGGGTGTCACCATCGACCGACGCCTCAGCTTCAAGAAGCATATCGACCGACTGATTGATTCACCAAACTTAGCACCGTCACCCGGTGACCGCTGCCTCGGTCGCTGATCGGTTCGCTGGGCCTTCTCTGGGTAACCAGTGATCTCACTCGGCAGGGCCAGATCGCACCGAGGCTATAGGCGGCACCGGCGATGATGGCTAAACGAAACCGCTAAAATAACTTAATAGACCCGCCTATAGAAATGGACGGAGACCAGCCAGGGACAGGAGGCACAGCCACGATACACTATCCCCCCCACACAAGGGGTGAGATGAAGGTGACGTGATGAAAAGAATTTATTATTCGACTGAGAGGAATGGGATTTTGTGGGCTATGGCGGCGTCGTCGTATCCTTCTCTTTCTTAGATAACGGTTCTAATGAAATAAACTTGTTTTCTAGAAAGTTCATAAGCTCTTGGAGCGTATCTCTCGCGGCGCTTTGAGAGTTTCCCTGAAATCCACCACTGTCTCGGGGTCGAACTTTTTGCAAATGCGATGGGCCAAAATGTGCCCCCATGTCGTCGTGTTGATCACGAGATTCTGTATGGCGTGAAACTTTTCCATGGAGGTGTCGTAGATTGGTTGTACATGCGCTTTAGAGAAACCTTAAGGACGGCGACGTATGTCAATGTATGCATGGCATTCTTGTAGCCCCTTAGGAATTGGTTTATCTTTGATGGTAACTTGAGAACCTGCATTAGTAGTGTTGTCAATGGTAACATACGACGTAGTGGTAGACAAGTGTTGTTTCACTACTGCATTGCGTCTTGAAGCAGCGATCACAAATACAGCACTTGTGAGGACGCTCATTGGAATGTGACCTCATGTCTATTGTTCACTCTTCGTTGTCGTCTCTTGTTGATGCACTTCACGTTTGTTGTCTCTTGTTGATGCACTTGGTAATAATCGGCGCACCTTCCTTAGCGTTGAGAGGATCGTAAGTGTCTCATCTTCTCATTCTCATCTTCCCAGATCTCTCCTCCGCAGGCGTTCTCGACCTGCGGGCGCGGCACATCCGCCGTGGGGTTCTGGCTTTCTCTCCTGACGAAGTGAAAGTTCTCCTGCAATAACTGCAGGAGTACGGCTGCACGCCGTTGTGCATGTTGTTGTGTGTTTTGAGTGCTGCTTGCGTCTTGAAGCAGCGATCACAAATACAGCACTTGTGAGGACGCTCATTGGAATGTGACCTCATGTCTCTTGTTCACTCTTCGTTGTCGTCTCTTGTTGATGCACTTCACGTTTGTTGTCTCTTGTTGATGCACTTGGTAATAATCGGCGCACCTTTCTTGGCGTTGAGAGGATCGTAAGTGTCTCATCTTCTCATTCTCATCTTCCCAGATCTCTCCTCCGCAGGCGTTCTCGACCTGCGGGCGCGGCACATCCGCCGTGGGGTTCTGGCTTTCTCTCCTGACGAAGTGAAAGTTCTCCTGCAATAACTGCAGGAGTACGGCTGCACGCCGTTGTGCATGTTGTTGTGTGTTTTGAGTGCTGCTTGCGTCTTGAAGCAGCGATCAAAAATACAGCACTTGTGAGGACGCTCATTGGAATGTGACAAACCACAGAATGGTAAGAGCAACTATTAAATCCAAAATAAAAAAGAAATCAAGAAGTGGTTATCAAAAATCCACACCTCATTTAACAGCGATAAATCAAACTGCAGTTGTATCAAAACTGGCTAGCAAAATTGAAAATTTCTATACTGAAACCAAACTCTTAAGCCTACAAGAAAAATATAATTTTCTAGAAAAAAGTATACAAGAAGCATTAACTACTAACAACAATAATAATGATAAAAATTCAAACATGTACAAGAAATTATCAGAGAACACAAAAGATCTCATAAACAGAAGGAAAATCTTAATTGAAATTTAAGAAAAATCCAAAGAAGAGCGAAAATAAATCTCAGAACTAAGCAAAAAAATCAAAGTTAGTATAAAAAAAGATAAAAAACAAGAAAAAATTAAACTTATTGAAACAACAGTTATAAAAACAGGAGGCATCAAAAAGGCACAGAAAATATTAACAGATTGTACAGAATGGATTCCTAAAATGAAAAACACAAAAGGAAACATGCACACAAAAAGACCAGACATTCTGAAAACTGCTACTGAGTATTAAAAACAATTATATGAAGCAGACATAACCAAAAAACAAGAAGAAAATACAACAGGCATTTTGACACATGACATACCAGACATTATGGAAAGTGAAGTCTTGTGGGCTATAACTACTTTGAAGAAAGAAAAGGCTCTAGGCCCTGATAACATTTCTAATGAAATCCTCATGGCATCAAAAGAACATATAACACCCATTCTTTGTAATATATTTAATGAAATAGTCCGATCAGAAACAGTTCCGACACAATGGACAGAGTCCACAATAATTCTTCTTTTCAAAAAAGGCGATAAGTATGACATGGGAAACTATAGACCGATAAGCCTTATGTCCAATATTTATAAAACCTTCTCTAAAGTTATCCTAAGCCGCTTGACTAAAATACTTGATGAGAACCAGCCACGAGAACAAGCTGGATTCAGAAGTGGTTACTCTGTACTGGATCACATCCACACAGTGAGACAACTATTTGAGAAAAGGAAGGAATATAATCTACCTCTATACTGTTCATTTGTGGACTACAAAAAAGCGTTTGATTCTTTGGAACACAAAGTGATCTAGGAAGCTTTAAGAGACCAGGGTGTGGAAGAAAAATATGTAAGGATAATTAAAGAGATCTATAAAAGCAGTACCGCGCAAATAAGATTAGAGAAAAAAGGAGGAATAATAGATATAAAACGAGGAGTAAGACAAGGGGACCCAATTTCACCAAAAATCTTTACAGCAGTCTTGGAAAAAATATTCAGAGAGCTTGAATGGCAACAATTTGGCATAAACATCAACGGAAAGCTTATCTCACACTTGAGATTTGCTGACGATCTGGTGCTATTTTCTGATTCACCAACTAAACTTCAAACTATGATTTTAGACTTAGATTTTGTAAGCAAGAAAGCCGGCCTTCATATGAATATGGACAAGACCAAGGTTATGACTTTAAATGAAAAAAACAGAAATCAAAATAAATTGTTGGCATCTCTGAAAGAATTGTAATCCTAAACCTAGTTAACATTCCACGGGACAGAGAAAGGTGCACAATTATACAGGTATACTCCCCCACGGAACAAGCAAAAAAAGAGATCATAGACAAATTCAACCTGGAGCTGAACCAAGCTATTGTAAAATATTCTCATAATTTCCTCGTGGTGATGGGAGATTTCAATGCCCAAATAGGCCAAAGAATGAGTGGAGAAGACATGGTTCTGGGACCCTACTGTTTAAACAAAAAAAGAAGCAATAATGGGAAAAGATTAGTAAATTTTTCCTTTGAGAATAAGTTGAAAATTCTTAACACCAACTACAATAAGAAACCAGGCAGAAAATGGACATGGAGCTCACCTGATGGTACTTTCAAAAATGAAATAGACTTCATTCTGTCAAATAAAGAATATAATTTCAGCGACATAAATGTGATAAATAATTTCAACTTTAACACAAACCACAGAATGGTAAGAGCAACTATTAAATCCAAAATAAAAAAGAAATCAAGAAGTGGTTATCAAAAATCCACACCTCATTTAACAGCGATAAATCAAACTGCAGTTGTATCAAAACTGGCTAGCAAAATTGAAAATTTCTATACTGAAACCAAACTCTTAAGCCTACAAGAAAAATAAATATAATTTTCTAGAAAAAAGTATACAAGAAGCATTAACTACTAACAACAATAATAATGATAAAAATTCAAACATGTACAAGAAATTATCAGAGAACACAAAAGATCTCATAAACAGAAGGAAAATCTTAATTGAAATTAAAGAAAAATCCAAAGAAGAGCGAAAAGAAATCTCAGAACTAAGCAAAAAAATCAAAGTTAGTATAAAAAAAGATAAAAAACAAGAAAAAATTAAACTTATTGAAACAACAGTTATAAAAACAGGAGGCATCAAAAAGGCACAGAAAATATTAACAGATTGTACAGAATGGATTCCTAAAATGAAAAACACAAAAGGAAACATGCACACAAAAAGACCAGACATTCTGAAAACTGCTACTGAGTATTACAAACAATTATATGAAGCAGACATAACCAAAAAAGAAGAAGAAAATACAACAGGCATTTTGACACATGACATACCAGACATTATGGAAAGTGAAGTCTTGTAGGCTATAACTACTTTGAAGAAAGAAAAGGCTCTAGGCCCTGATAACATTTCTAATGAAATCCTCATGGCATCAAAAGAACATATCGATACCTCTGGGCTCACTTGGCGTAAAGGACATTTGGTCGAAATTTAGTTAATAATGCAGTTTTACTCAGTTTTTAATTCTCTATCGAACTGTATATTTAGTTTCCTCAAATTCAAGAAAAAAACGCCTATACGACCCAGGATTTTTATCACGAAAACTCAATTTTTTGGAAATAAAAGGGTGTAAATGACAAAACGTCATCGGAGTGTAGTCACCTTAGTAGTATAGGAAAAATACAAAATAATAGTCCTATACAACCTTTCAAAATGAAATAAGAAAAATGATTTGTCCTTTACGACCTTGCTATTTTAAATTTAAAAAAACAATTTATATTTACGACCTTACTAAATAATGCCTAGGTACTGTTATTTAGTTAGGTCGTAAAGAACAATTGATAATTTCGCAATACTTTTACAAAGGTCGTAACCTTACATTAGAGAATTATTTTCTTCTATACAACCTAGAATATCAAAACAAAACATGAAATGTCCATTACTACCAATGAAATAATAGGTGAATATACTTTCACAATGGGCGTGAACTTAAAATAACTAGGTACCTAACAAATTGTCTTAAATATTTTATGTTTATCTTGCGGTATGGCACTCATTAGAGGAGGTCTATGTCCAGTCCAGCGAATAGTGGACTAATAATAAGCTGATCATCACAATAATTATCCGTAACGTAACACATTTATCGGGTGTAATTTTGCATTACTTTGTGAATTTTATGGAAGCCTGAGTTACTAACCTAATTCTTTAAGACAAATTAAAAAACCTCGACGTGTTTCGTTGTTCATTATGAATAAGCTACGAATCTAGTTTGTGTTAGAACCCCTCACCCTGATGGAGGTTCTCGAAAAGGGATGAAATGTTGGTTGGTGTTCTTCCAACACAAATTAGGTTCGTAGTAAACCTGCATTCATATTGAATTCAAAAAAACGATTTTTTTATAGTTTTCTGTTATTATTTAATTATTGTACTATAAAATACCAATAATAAAAACTATTAAATACCAAAGCTTATCGCAGTGATTGTGCCAATTTAGATGTGATTTGGGCTGTATAGCACAATTATAGTAACTTGAATTGTGCGTAAACAACGGCACCATATTAAAATGTCCTTTAAACCCCAGAAACTATATTCTGAACCAACTAAACGTGTCCTTTACGACCCAAAAAGTTCTTTGATATAATTATTTTTGTCCTATACACCCTACATTGTAAGTCAATGTTAGCTTTACACCCTTGAAAATGATCTAATACTTACAATAAATATCCCTTACGCCGCAGCCTGATCTATCCAAATTAAATTAATACATACGTCTCTTTCTCGCTGATGATAATTCATCGTAGTTAGAGAGAGAAACAATATGGTGTAGGTAAATGGCTCCATGAGCGTGTGATCACTGCTGTGAAACAGAGGCGCTTCGGAATAGTTTAATATAGACTCTATTATTTAAACTTAAAGTTCACAATTCATTGATTGTTTTATTTTGCTGATGTGCGGTTGCACTTCAACTGACTGACACGTGCTTCATTACATTGAAACTTTTAGTCTGCGAAACGGTTTTCGCTCCAAATAAACTTTTAAAACTTTGTTTTTGCATTGAATAAGAAGTGTGACAATGAAAAATTGTGATAGTGATGATGATGAAGATAAAAAAAAGAGACTAGAGACTTTGTTGAAGCGCCGTCGTCAACTCGCTGCGTTAGTTGAATGTCATCGTATCAGGCAAGTACCTACCTAGTAAAGTATTATTATTTACTTAGTTATTTTCTAGAAGCTTATCTTATTATCTCATAGCTTATCTAAAAGCTATATCTATTTTACTGTGGTAAAACAATCACAGGTTCCTGGCTGACTGAGGTGGCAAACCAGGGTACCTAGGTAGTTATGTCGAATCTCATTGATCTATTGGTTAATTCCAGTACCATGATTTTCCTTAGGGTAGTCTTAATAGGTAATTATACTTTTATCTCTTTTACTGTTGTCATTGTACAATATGTGTTAAGCCAGTTGGTTCCTAGTCCTACCTTCGTAGGTACAGGCTTATGAGATACACTACCTTCACATTTTTTCAAGCACGACATCACGTAGGTATCTTTTAGTTTCAAACCGTCTTCAAAAAGGAGGAGGTTATAATGTTCGGCTGTGCGTATGTATGTTCGTCGATTACTCCATCAGTTATGGACAGATTTTGATAATTCTTTCGCTATTATAATAGTGAATAATCCCCAGATGGTTCCATAACAATTTTATTCACGAGGAATTAGTATTTATCCCAGTAAGCTTAAGAAACCACATAATACCTTTGAAAAATCACGACTAGCTACAACAGTTTTGATGATATCTTCGCCAATTGTTAATCATCATCATCAGCCTATATTAGTCCGCTGCTGGACATAGGCCGTGAGTGTCTACGTCTCAGCTCCGTAGGTCATTACGGGTAGGACGCACTGATTGAAAACGAAAGTTTTCAATCAGTGCGTCCTACCCGTTTCACGAGAAGATTCGACGTAGTTTCCCAAACAAACGCTGCCCAGCTCAGCTGGGTCCTCCTCTTGGCCTCCTTCTCAAAATTGTTTTTACGAAATCATTTCATCAATTCTAAATAATTATATTTTGATAATTTTTCTTTGTTGTATAAAAATAGATTTTGAGGTGGTTTAATAAAAGATTAATCCTTGAGGAATTTATGTGTGTGCCGTAACACTTATCTACGATCAAAAATTTAAGTCGGCTTTCATCGTTTTTTAAAACGTGCTTAATGATTTATTATTATACTAGCTGTGCCACGCGGTGTTACCCGCGTTAAATAATTTTGGTTATCCCACGGGAACATGGCATTTTTCCAGGATGAAAAGTAGCCTATGTCCTATTCCAGAATATTAACTACCTACCATTGTACAAAATTTCAGCCCAATCAGTAGTTTTGACGTGAAGAGGTAACAAACATCCAAACATCTAAACATCCAAACTTTTGCATTTATAATATTAGTGTGATTTTTATATTTCAGAGCTTCTACGAGTTCTTCATCGATAGAAAATGGTGCTGGTCAAAATCAGCAACCCAAGAAGTATTCAAAAGAAACCATGTCTCAAGTAAAGATGACGTCTCAGCATGAACTTGTTCAAACAAAGCATACTATAAGCAGCGATATAATAGAAGACACTGACGAAGAGACGTCTTTGAGTCGTTACAGCGGAGCCAACGTGATCATAAATTCCAGTAGTGAAAACGATAGCAATACCTCTGCGTTTTCAATTACTGAAAAATTTATCGATAATCCAGTGAAAGTAAAACAACAGAACCCAAACAAAACTATAAACGTTTTGTCAGCTGTAATTATTAAAAAGTCAAGTGAATCGGGAGAGATGAGTTATTTGGGGACTAGTAATTATAACTCCACCACTAATTCCGACCTAACAACAACTGTCCAGAGTAAAATGTAAGAGTGACAATAGTTGATTTTACTCACATTGGTTAACTGATCAAAATTATCAATATATATTTTTTTTGTAATGTAATAAAGTATTTTCATTAATGCATTGGTTATGTTTTTCTTTCAGGAGTTCCACTTGTACCGAGGCTATTAATCTAAATCGGCCGATGCAAGATACCAAAGAAAATATTGCTTGCTACGAGACACAAGAAGATAATTGCAACTTAGCAGCAACTCTCCAGAGTAAAATGTAAGAGTTACAATAGTTAATTTTACTCACATTGGTTAACTGATCAAAATCCTTAGCGATAAGAATGCACATTTTACGTCTCTGTATACTGTTTATTTTGTTAATGTTTTTTTTTTTTTCAGGACTTCCACTTGTACCGACTTTACTAATCTAAATCGGCCGATAAAAGATACGAAAGAAAATATTGCTTGCTACGAGACACAAGAAGATAATTGCGACCTAACAACAACTGTCCAGAGTAAAATGTAAGAGTGACAATAGTTGATTTTACTCACATTGGTTAACTGATCAAAATTCTCAATATTCGTTTTTTTTGTTTTGCAATAAAGTATTTTCATTCATTCATTGTTTATATTTTTTTTCAGGACTTCCACTTGTACCAACGTTACGAATCTAAATCGGCCGATGCAAGATACGGAAGAAAATATTGCTTGCTACGAGACACAAAAAGATAGCTCGGATGCTACTTCTAATATGCAATCTCTCCAGCAACCGACCATCTCATCGCTTACGCCAGCTTTACCTTCGGATACTACAATGATTTTGTACTCGCATCCTGAAAATTATAACGATGAATCTGATGCTACTTCTTGCGAGTCTCTAGAGCAACCATCAAACTTACCTTCTACAGCAGCTGAAGTTTCTAACGCTCATCAAACTTATTCTGAGACACGTGAAGATATCTTGAAGGCTAGTCATGTAGCTCTAGACATGGACTGCATTTCTCAAAGAAAAAGACGCAACACAGGCAGAACAGCAAAAAAGCATGCTTATATTGACTTTTTGATGTCTGATGAGGACAAAGAAGACTACTCTGCAGGTAGTTCAGACCTTTGGTCATGTAATGGGTCAGACTCAAGTAGTAATGAAATACAAAATCTTAGCAAGAAGAGGAAGAAAAAGAAGAAAAATGATAAAACCGAGACCAATAAAGAAATTAAAATAAAAGAAAAAAAGATGAATAGCCGCAAGATAAACAAAAAATTAAGAGAAGAAGGAAAACCCTATCAAAATCGAAAAGGCGAAATTATGTCTGAGAAAACTATGAAAGAAAATCCTTGTGAAATCGGTAAGTGTGCCAGAGGATGTTACGATATTTCAGAAGAAAGGCGGAAATCTTTATTTGAATATTTTTGGAGTCTGGACGCACAGCGCAGAAAAGATTGGATAGTGCACTGTGCTCAAAAGGTCTTGATAAAACGAAAGAAAACAAAAAATGATTTGAGCCGAAGAAATATAACTTATGAATATTACATCAACAATGGTGAAGGCCACAAGCAAGTATGCCAAAAGTTCTTGATTTATACCTTGGATATTACTCAAAAATATATTATTTACAACGTATCAAACGCCACAGAGGAAATGGGTCAACCAGATAAGCGAAAACCTAACGTGCAACAAAAATACACTGAAGAAGCAAAAATGTTCACAAAGAAATTTATCGAGAAATTACCAGCAGTTCCGTCACACTACAGTAGAAAGAGAAGTAATAGAACATATCTTCCTCAGGAAATGAAAAACGTAACAAACCTATATCAGATGTATTTCAAAAATTGTGTTGACCAGGCTCAAGAAGCATTAAGCGAGAACGCATTCCGAACTATTTTCAAAGAATATAATATAAGCTTTCACATTCCGAAAAAAGATAAATGCGTAACTTGCGTCAAAGCTGAAAATAATAAAGACCAAATGAGTGAAAGGGACAAAGAGCTATTGGACATTCATCTAAGGGAGAAAAAAGCTAGTTACGAAAGATTCAAAGTTCATCAAACTCTTAAGTCAAACAACAAAACCATCACCTGCAGTTTTGACCTACAAAAAGTTTTGAATACGCCTCATGGTCAAAGCATGTTGTTGTATTATTCTAGAAAATATTCGGTGTATAATTTTACAATTTATGAAAGTGAAACACAGGAAGTTTTTTGTTATACGTGGGGGGAAAGCGACGGCAAAAGAGGAAGCAACGAAATTGCTACATGCTTGATGAAATATCTAGAAGAAAAAGACAGAAATGGGGTTAAACATCTATTAATGTACTGTGACTCTTGTACAGGACAGAATAAAAATAAGACTGTACTGGCAGCCATGAACCATTTTCTAAAGTCTGCGGTAAATTTGGAAGTCATTCAAATCAACTATTTACTACCGGGCCACACTTATATGCCCGTTGATTCAGTTCACGCTGTTATCGAAAGAGAAATAAGAAAACTTATTGTCTGGAGCCCCTCACAGTGGCCCACATATTTTGAATCGGCACGAAAAAGACCCAGACCCTATAAAGTCCATGTAATGGACTATTCAGAGTTTTTAAACTTTGATCAAATAGCTGGAAATACCTTCACGCCAAAGACATCGAAAGATATAAAACTGAAAGATATTAGGGTAGCTACTTTTAAAAAGAAAACTACAGACAATATGTTTATAAAATATTCAATGGAAGAAGATGCACCGACACACAATATAAAATTATGTGAGAAAAACTCATGGAAAGGAAAAGGCAGAGGAAAAGGGAAGAGTCAATCAAAAGTAAAGAAAAGCCAGCCAAACAATGAGTCAGGTGAAGAAATTACAACAGTAAAGTTATACTCTTGTAGGCTACCAATAGCTGCGGCTAAATATAAAGATCTGAATAATATGTGTGAAAATGGAACTATCCCTTACAGATTTCATAAAGAATATCGGGAACTGCCATGCGACTCTAAGCTTCGCGAGACTTTGAACGAAACCGATGAGGATGACGAAAAAAGTGACTATGATTAATATGCATCGAGGAGCCCACGCCTTTCCCCAGCTGTGGAACGGTTCAGAGCAAGCTGGACCCAAGCTTAGTAAATAATAGAGATTATGTTCTGTTGTGATTATGATAAATAAATAAAAGTCATTATTTAAAATACATATTCAAGGATATTTATCGCGTTTATTTACCTATTTTTTTCCCAAAGTTTCATCAGGTTTACACTCTGCCGTGGTCACGAGATGTGCGGAATACTGGAGCTACCACCTTGCGAAGCGAATACAGCACGTTTTTTGCAAAAAAAAACACAAAAATGCTTTTCCCGCTTCGCTGAGCTAGTTGATCCAGTAATCCAATCATTCCATGACCACGACAATGTAAATCTGTTAAAATGTCTGAAAAAATTGGTAAAGAAACGCGATAAATACCATTGAATATTTATTATAATGTGTTCTGATTGCGTAAAAAACCTTAGAAATTGTAATAAACCATTTTTATTTGATTCTATCTATGTTTTATTTATAGAGAAATATCCTTTCATTAAACTTAAAAGAAAAGAGCAACAATATAAACACAATACATAGAAAAATAACATTATTTATTTATTTATTAGCTTATTAATTAATCCTTTATGACCTCAAAATTTTTAAATTTGTCAATTACAACCTTGATTTGTAAAGTTTTGAACATCAAAAGTAGCTTTACGCTCTAAGGTACTTGCATACACTGATTTTTTTTGGGGCATATAGGTCATTTCTTTGTAATTTTAGGGTCGTATAGGAATTTTATTTCAGTAAATATAAAACTAGGACAGTTAATCAACACAGCTTTAGAAAGTACCAGAAATTCTAAGTACTTTCTTCCTAGGTTTCGTCTAAATAGCATCAAAAACAAAAAAACTACAATCAAAATAAACTTTTTGTTTTTGTTTTTTGCGTCTCCTGTAAAGTCGCCTTTTGTCCTTTACGCCAAGTGAGCCCAGAGGTATCGATATAACACCCATTCTTTGTAATATATTTAATGAAATAGTCCGATCAGAAACAGTTCCAACACAATGGACAGAGTCCACAATAATTATTCTATTCAAAAAAGGCGATAAGTATGACATGGGAAACTATAGACCGATAAGCCTTATGTCCAATATTTATAAAACCTTCTCTAAAGTTATCCTAAGCCGCTTGACTAAAATTCTTGATGAGAACCAGCCACGAGAACAAGCTGGATTCAGAAGTGGTTACTCTGTACTGGATCACATCCACACAGTGAGACAACTATTTGAGAAAAGGAAGGAATATAATCTACCTCTATACTGTTCATTTGTGGACTACAAAAAAGCGTTTGATTCTTTGGAACACAAAGTGATCTGGGAAGCTTTAAGAGACCAGGGTGTGGAAGAAAAATATGTAAGGATAATTAAAGAGATCTATAAAAGCAGTACCGCGCAAATAAGATTAGAGAAAAAAGGAGGAATAATAGATATAAAACGAGGAGTAAGACAAGGGGACCCAATTTCACCAAAAATCTTTACAGCAGTCTTGGAAAAAATATTCAGAGAGCTTGAATGGCAACAATTTGGCATAAACATCAACGGAAAGCTTATCTCACACTTGAGATTTGCTGACGATCTGGTGCTATTTTCTGATTCACCAACTAAACTTCAAACTATGATTTCAGACTTAGATTTTGTAAGCAAGAAAGCCGGCCTTCATATGAACATGGACAAGACCAAGGTTATGACTTTAAATGAAAAAACAGAAATCAAAATAAATAATGAGATAATAGGATATGTCGATGAGTACTCCTACCTTGGACAAAATATCTCAACAGATGAGCAAATGAACAAAGAGATCCAAAATAGAACTACAAATGCATGGAAAAGGTACTGGGCTTCAAAAGAGAATAAATATAAAAGTTAAAATCAAATTGTTCGAAACATGTATCTTACCAATACTCACATATGGCTGTCAAACTTGGGCACTCACAAAGCAACAACTAACAAAACTCAGTACGTGTCAAAACTCAATGGAACGCAGCATGCTAAATATTAAAAGGAAGGACAAAATAAGAATCTCGCATATGAGAGAGAGTACAAAGCTAAATGACATATCAAACATAGTAAAGCAGCTCAAATGGAGTTGGGCAGGCCACATAATGAGAGGTCCAGATAAATGGAGCAAAGAATCAACAACCAGATGTCAAATATCTGGGTGTCACCATCGACCGACGCCTCAGCTTCAAGAAGCATATCGACCGACTGATTGATTCACCAAACTTAGCACCGTCACCCGGTGACCGCTGCCTCGGTCGCTGATCGGTTCGCTGGGCCTTCTCTGGGTAACCAGTGATCTCACTCGGCAGGGCCAGATCGCACCGAGGCTATAGGCGGCACCGGCGATGATGGCTAAACGAAACCGCTAAAATAACTTAATAGACCCGCCTATAGAAATGGACGGAGACCAGCCAGGGACAGGAGGCACAGCCACGATACACTATCCCCCCCACACAAGGGGTGAGATGAAGGTGACGTGATGAAAAGAATTTATTATTCGACTGAGAGGAATGGGATTTTGTGGGCTATGGCGGCGTCGTCGTATCCTTCTCTTTCTTAGATAACGGTTCTAATGAAATAAACTTGTTTTCTAGAAAGTTCATAAGCTCTTGGAGCGTATCTCTCGCGGCGCTTTGAGAGTTTCCCTGAAATCCACCACTGTCTCGGTTTCGAACTTTTTGCAAATGAGATGGGCCAAAATGGGCCCCCATGTCGTCGTGTTGATCACGAGATTCTGTATGGCGTGAAACTTTTCCATGGAGGTGTCGTAGATTGGTTGTACATGCGCTTTAGAGAAACCTTAAGGACGGCGATGTATGTCAATGTATGCATGGCATTCTTGTAGCCCCTTAGGAATTGGTTTATCTTTGATGGTAACTTGAGAACCTGCATTAGTAGTGTTGTCAATGGTAACATACGACGTAGTGGTAGACAAGTGTTGTTTCACTACTGCATTGCGTCTTGAAGCAGCGATCACAAATACAGCACTTGTGAGGACGCTCATTGGAATGTGACCTCATGTCTATTGTTCACTCTTCGTTGTCGTCTCTTGTTGATGCACTTCACGTTTGTTGTCTCTTGTTGATGCACTTGGTAATTATCGGCGCACCTTTCTTGGCGTTAAGAGGATCGTAAGTGTCTCATCTTCTCATTCTCATCTTCCCAGATCTCTCCTCCGCAGGCGTTCTCGACCTGCGGGCGCGGCACATCCGCCGTGGGGTCCTGGCTTTCTCTCCTGACGAAGTGAAAGTTCTCCTGCAATAACTGCAGGAGTACGGCTGCACGCCGTTGTGCATGTTGTTGTGTGTTTTGAGTGCTGCTTGCGTCTTGAAGCAGCGATCACAAATACAGCACTTGTGAGGACGCTCATTGGAATGTGACCTCATGTCTCTTGTTCACTCTTCGTTGTCGTCTCTTGTTGATGCACTTCACGTTTGTTGTCTCTTGTTGATGCACTTGGTAATAATCGGCGCACCTTCCTTAGCGTTGAGAGGATCGTAAGTGTCTCATCTTCTCATTCTCATCTTCCCAGATCTCTCCTCCGCAGGCGTTCTCGACCTGCGGGCGCGGCACATCCGCCGTGGGGTTCTGGCTTTCTCTCCTGACGAAGTGAAAGTTCTCCTGCAATAACTGCAGGAGTACGGCTGCACGCCGTTGTGCATGTTGTTGTGTGTTTTGAGTGCTGCTTGCGTCTTGAAGCAGCGATCACAAATACAGCACTTGTGAGGACGCTCATTGGAATGTGACCTCATGTCTCTTGTTCACTCTTCGTTGTCGTCTCTTGTTGATGCACTTCACGTTTGTTGTCTCTTGTTGATGCACTTGGTAATAATCGGCGCACCTTTCTTGGCGTTGAGAGGATCGTAAGTGTCTCATCTTCTCATTCTCATCTTCCCAGATCTCTCCTCCGCAGGCGTTCTCGACCTGCGGGCGCGGCACATCCGCCGTGGGGTTCTGGCTTTCTCTCCTGACGAAGTGAAAGTTCTCCTGCAATAACTGCAGGAGTACGGCTGCACGCCGTTGTGCATGTTGTTGTGTGTTTTGAGTGCTGCTTGCGTCTTGAAGCAGCGATCAAAAATACAGCACTTGTGAGGACGCTCATTGGAATGTGACAAACCACAGAATGGTAAGAGCAACTATTAAATCCAAAATAAAAAAGAAATCAAGAAGTGGTTATCAAAAATCCACACCTCATTTAACAGCGATAAATCAAACTGCAGTTGTATCAAAACTGGCTAGCAAAATTGAAAATTTCTATACTGAAACCAAACTCTTAAGCCTACAAGAAAAATATAATTTTCTAGAAAAAAGTATACAAGAAGCATTAACTACTAACAACAATAATAATGATAAAAATTCAAACATGTACAAGAAATTATCAGAGAACACAAAAGATCTCATAAACAGAAGGAAAATCTTAATTGAAATTTAAGAAAAATCCAAAGAAGAGCGAAAATAAATCTCAGAACTAAGCAAAAAAATCAAAGTTAGTATAAAAAAAGATAAAAAACAAGAAAAAATTAAACTTATTGAAACAACAGTTATAAAAACAGGAGGCATCAAAAAGGCACAGAAAATATTAACAGATTGTAAAGAATGGATTCCTAAAATGAAAAAAACAAAAGGAAACATGCACACAAAAAGACCAGACATTCTGAAAACTGCTACTGAGTTATTACAAACAATTATATGAAGCAGACATAACCAAAAAAGAAGAAGAAAATACAACAGGCATTTTGACACATGACATATCAGACATTATGGAAAGTGAAGTCTTGTGGGCTATAACTACTTTGAAGAAAGAAAAGGCTCTAGGCCCTGATAACATTTCTAATGAAATCCTCATGGCATCAAAAGAACATATAACACCCATTCTTTGTAATATATTTAATGAAATAGTCCGATCAGAAACAGTTCCGACACAATGGACAGAGTCCACAATAATTCTTCTTTTCAAAAAAGGCGATAAGTATGACATGGGAAACTATAGACCGATAAGCCTTATGTCCAATATTTATAAAACCTTCTCTAAAGTTATCCTAAGCCGCTTGACTAAAATACTTGATGAGAACCAGCCACGAGAACAAGCTGGATTCAGAAGTGGTTACTCTGTACTGGATCACATCCACACAGTGAGACAACTATTTGAGAAAAGGAAGGAATATAATCTACCTCTATACTGTTCATTTGTGGACTACAAAAAAGCGTTTGATTCTTTGGAACACAAAGTGATCTGGGAAGCTTTAAGAGACCAGGGTGTGGAAGAAAAATATGTAAGGATAATTAAAGAGATCTATAAAAGCAGTACCGCGCAAATAAGATTAGAGAAAAAAGGAGGAATAATAGATATAAAACGAGGAGTAAGACAAGGGGACCCAATTTCACCAAAAATCTTTACAGCAGTCTTGGAAAAAATATTCAGAGAGCTTGAATGGCAACAATTTGGCATAAACATCAACGGAAAGCTTATCTCACACTTGAGATTTGCTGACGATCTGGTGCTATTTTCTGATTCACCAACTAAACTTCAAACTATGATTTCAGACTTAGATTTTGTAAGCAAGAAAGCCGGCCTTCATATGAACATGGACAAGACCAAGGTTATGACTTTAAATGAAAAAACAGAAATCAAAATAAATAATGAGATAATAGGATATGTCGATGAGTACTCCTACCTTGGACAAAATATCTCAACAGATGAGCAAATGAACAAAGAGATCCAAAATAGAACTACAAATGCATGGAAAAGGTACTGGGCTTCAAAAGAGAATAAATATAAAAGTTAAAATCAAATTGTTCGAAACATGTATCTTACCAATACTCACATAATGGCTGTCAAACTTGGGCACTCACAAAGCAACAACTAACAAAACTCAGTACGTGTCAAAACTCAATGGAACGCAGCATGCTAAATATTAAAAGGAAGGACAAAATAAGAATCTCGCATATGAGAGAGAGTACAAAGCTAAATGACATATCAAACATAGTAAAGCAGCTCAAATGGAGTTGGGCAGGCCACATAATGAGAGGTCCAGATAAATGGAGCAAAGAATCAACAACCAGATGTCAAATATCTGGGTGTCACCATCGACCGACGCCTCAGCTTCAAGAAGCATATCGTCGCCGTAGAGCGAAAAGTCACTAAGTAGGTCATTTGGTGTTTTGAGTTATGAAGGTTTAAAGTTTTGAAAAACCAATAAAATCATAATCATCTTTGTTTCGATATGGGATATTTCTAATTTTATGGTCTCATATGTTAGAAAATATAAAAGCCATTAAGGTCAATTCACTACAGTCACTGAATGACTGATATTTTCTGGGATAATGAAGAAATACTGACTTAGTTAATTCTCGCCCTCAAAATTTCTACTAATTTTGTGAGAAAATGATTTGTTAAATATAGTTGGTGACTTTTCACCCTCGTTTGGATAACTTATTTAGTGTTTTAGTAATTTTCTAACTATCTTTTAAGCCTAATGTATATAATTTATATTCCTCAAATCAGATAATGAATAAGAAAAATATAGATAATCAAATACAGTTGTCATACTTCCTTGAAAAATACCTAAAAATAAAACATTCAGAACTAGTTATTAAGAAATTACTGTTTTTTGACCTATTGTTATTATTTTATGTATGAAAATCCTATTATAAACATGAATGATAGCGTTTTGGTCCAGTGAGTCTGAACATTGTGAATGTCTTAATTCTTGATCTTGATTATCGCTTTTCCATGGCGTAATCGCTTCTCATACACAGACCGATGACTGAGTAAGCTTTCATAATACGGCCCATAGTGACATCGGGCTCCAGCAGCTATTCTGCAACATCGTTGTGTAGCTGTAGGGTAGAGGGTAGAGACTCGCTCGTACAATGAATGAAGTTATCGGGGAATGGTCCAGTCCAGACGACGAACAAATATCAACGGGTTTTTTTTTGGCCTCTGAAATACATGACAGTGTGGTACAAACGAACATTACCTGGATGGAAGGCAGTTACCCGAAATATTAAAGTTAGCAAATTTTACTAAAAGGAAACACTCCTTTATATTATTTAAACTACTGGACTACTTGACGAGGCAGCAATCGCCTTGGTGTACGTACTTAGAAAGAAGAAGAAAGAAACACTTCGGGTAGCTGGCCCGCAGGTAACGTTCGTTTGTACTACGCTACATATTTAAGAGGACATCAGAAAGGGTAAAATGGGTCTGAAGTTGAAAGACTCGCAATGATGGCTCAATAATAAGCTACTTGCGATCTCAATGTATTTGCTTCTCTATAGATTGCAAGGGCTGAGACAAGGGATTTTGTTGTCTTTCTGGCAAGAGTAGATGATTTCTCAACAGCTTTATTGATAGTTCAATATCCAGCAAATTAGGAAACTACGCCTTGTCTTCGCCGAGTCGTCCATACTGCAATGCTTGAAAATGAAAATCTTCAATCAGTGCGCCCTTCCCGTCTTGACCAACGGAATTGAGACGTGGACACTCACTTTAGGGTTGATCCACCAGTTCAAAGTCGATCAGCTAGCTATGGAAAGAGCTATGCTCGGAGTTTTTCTATAGGATAGGTTTTGTAACGAAAACATTCGACAGGGAATCAAAGTTATCGACATAGCTCTGCGAATAAGCATGCTGAAGTAGTAGTGGGCCGGCCGTGTCTCGCAAAAACCAACAACTGCGGCAAGCTATAGACAAGGCGCTGTGGCGCTCATTAAGGGGAGGCCAGCACCAGCTGTAGACTAACATAGACGTTTTGGACAGATTGCTGGGGCCTAATTAAAGTCACTGGCCGCAAAGTAAACAAAATCAAGAGCGTAAAAGATACCAAATTATACGTTTAATTCTCTCAAGTAACTAGACGTACGAAACTTATGGCTATAGTAAATAATCAACTAAACACTTTAAATATCATTGAAAACAAAGCTTTGTAGCCATAATATTGGGGCGAAAACTAACTTAACATGTTAAATGATTTCTTGCTCTAAAATTATGAAGAACAATTATGGCAAATAACGATCTAGAAGACACTAAGTCGACTTGGTTAGTTTTCGCTTTCATGTTGTGTATCAAACCAGTTACTACATATCTAATCATGTAAATTTAGTTATTTCTCGACTAGAGTGGGTCCTAGCAACAAGCTATTATTTTAAAAAAGAAAGTAATCAACCCGACTTAGGATCTTATTTTTCAATTCTTTCAAGTAGGAAAAAAGTATCTAAGTAACTTAATTAGTTTTCGACTAAAATGTTTTAGACCAAATGTAAAGTTAGTGATTTTTTGCAGATCCTAAAATGAAATCTGTGGTAGCTACGGATATGGTTGTAAGACTGAAAAATGCAGAAAAAATCGGTGATTTTGATGGCATATCTAACTCGATTTTGGCCAAATAGCGAGTTGATGACTTTTCGCTCTACGGCGACGATATCGACCGACTGATTGATTCACCAAACTTAGCACCGTCACCCGGTGACCGCTGCCTCGGTCGCTGATCGGTTCGCTGGGCCTTCTCTGGGTAACCAGTGATCTCACTCGGCAGGGCCAGATCGCACCGAGGCTATAGGCGGCACCGGCGATGATGGCTAAACGAAACCGCTAAAATAACTTAATAGACCCGCATATAGAAATGGACGGAGACCAGCCAGGGACAGGAGGCACAGCCACGATACACTATCCCCCCCACACAAGGGGTGAGATGAAGGTGACGTGATGAAAAGAATTTATTATTCGACTGAGAGGAATGGGATTTTGTGGGCTATGGCGGCGTCGTCGTATCCTTCTCTTTCTTAGATAACGGTTCTAATGAAATAAACTTGTTTTCTAGAAAGTTCATAAGCTCTTGGAGCGTATCTCTCGCGGCGCTTTGAGAGTTTCCCTGAAATCCACCACTGTCTCGGGGTCGAACTTTTTGCAAATGAGATGGGCCAAAATGGGCCCCCATGTCGTCGTGTTGATCACGAGATTCTGTATGGCGTGAAACTTTTCCATGGAGGTGTCGTAGATTGGTTGTACATGCGCTTTAGAGAAACCTTAAGGACGGCGATGTATGTCAATGTATGCATGGCATTCTTGTAGCCCCTTAGGAATTGGTTTATCTTTGATGGTAACTTGAGAACCTGCATTAGTAGTGTTGTCAATGGTAACATACGACGTAGTGGTAGACAAGTGTTGTTTCACTACTGCATTGCGTCTTGAAGCAGCGATCACAAATACAGCACTTGTGAGGACGCTCATTGGAATGTGACCTCATGTCTATTGTTCACTCTTCGTTGTCGTCTCTTGTTGATGCACTTCACGTTTGTTGTCTCTTGTTGATGCACTTGGTAATTATCGGCGCAGCTTTCTTGGCGTTAAGAGGATCGTAAGTGTCTCATCTTCTCATTCTCATCTTCCCAGATCTCTCATCCGCAGGCGTTCTCGACCTGCGGGCGCGGCACATCCGCCGTGGGGTCCTGGCTTTCTCTCCTGACGAAGTGAAAGTTCTCCTGCAATAACTGCAGGAGTACGGCTGCACGCCGTTGTGCATGTTGTTGTGTGTTTTGAGTGCTGCTTGCGTCTTGAAGCAGCGATCACAAATACAGCACTTGTGAGGACGCTCATTGGAATGTGACCTCATGTCTCTTGTTCACTCTTCGTTGTCGTCTCTTGTTGATGCACTTCACGTTTGTTGTCTCTTGTTGATGCACTTGGTAATAATCGGCGCACCTTTCTTAGCGTTGAGAGGATCGTAAGTATCTCATCTTCTCATTCTCATCTTCCCAGATCTCTCCTCCGCAGACGTTCTCGACCTGCGGGCGCGGCACATCCGCCGTGGGGTTCTGGCTTTCTCTCCTGACGAAGTGAAAGTTCTCCTGCAATAACTGCAGGAGTACGGCTGCACGCCGTTGTGCATGTTGTTGTGTGTTTTGAGTGCTGCTTGCGTCTTGAAGCAGCGATCACAAATACAGCACTTGTGAGGACGCTCATTGGAATGTGACCTCATGTCTCTTGTTCACTCTTCGTTGTCGTCTCTTGTTGATGCACTTCACGTTTGTTGTCTCTTGTTGATGCACTTGGTAATAATCGGCGCACCTTTCTTAGCGTTGAGAGGATCGTAAGTATCTCATCTTCTCATTCTCATCTTCCCAGATCTCTCCTCCGCAGACGTTCTCGACCTGCGGGCGCGGCACATCCGCCGTGGGGTTCTGGCTTTCTCTCCTGACGAAGTGAAAGTTCTCCTGCAATAACTGCAGGAGTACGGCTGCACGCCGTTGTGCATGTTGTTGTGTGTTTTGAGTGCTGCTTGCGTCTTGAAGCAGCGATCACAAATACAGCACTTGTGAGGACGCTCATTGGAATGTGACCTCATGTCTCTTGTTCACTCTTCGTTGTCGTCTCTTGTTGATGCACTTCACGTTTGTTGTCTCTTGTTGATGCACTTGGTAATAATCGGCGCACCTTTCTTGGCGTTGAGAGGATCGTAAGTGTCTCATCTTCTCATTCTCATCTTCCCAGATCTCTCCTCCGCAGGCGTTCTCGACCTGCGGGCGCGGCACATCCGCCGTGGGGTTCTGGCTCTCTCCTGACGAAGTGAAAGTTCTCCTGCAATAACTGCAGGAGTACGGCTGCACGCCGTTGTGCATGTTGTTGTGTGTTTTGAGTGCTGCTTGCGTCTTGAAGCAGCGATCAAAAATACAGCACTTGTGAGGACGCTCATTGGAATGTGACAAACCACAGAATGGTAAGAGCAACTATTAAATCCAAAATAAAAAAGAAATCAAGAAGTGGTTATCAAAAATCCACACCTCATTTAACAGCGATAAATCAAACTGCAGTTGTATCAAAACTGGCTAGCAAAATTGAAAATTTCTATACTGAAACCAAACTCTTAAGCCTACAAGAAAAATATAATTTTCTAGAAAAAAGTATACAAGAAGCATTAACTACTAACAACAATAATAATGATAAAAATTCAAACATGTACAAGAAATTATCAGAGAACACAAAAGATCTCATAAACAGAAGGAAAATCTTAATTGAAATTTAAGAAAAATCCAAAGAAGAGCGAAAAGAAATCTCAGAACTAAGCAAAAAAATCAAAGTTAGTATAAAAAAAGATAAAAAACAAGAAAAAATTAAACTTATTGAAACAACAGTTATAAAAACAGGAGGCATCAAAAAGGCACAGAAAATATTAACAGATTGTAAAGAATGGATTCCTAAAATGAAAAAAACAAAAGGAAACATGCACACAAAAAGACCAGACATTCTGAAAACTGCTACTGAGTTATTACAAACAATTATATGAAGCAGACATAACCAAAAAAGAAGAAGAAAATACAACAGGCATTTTGACACATGACATATAAGACATTATGGAAAGTGAAGTCTTGTGGGCTATAACTACTTTGAAGAAAGAAAAGGCTCTAGGCCCTGATAACATTTCTAATGAAATCCTCATGGCATCAAAAGAACATATAACACCCATTCTTTGTAATATATTTAATGAAATAGTCCGATCAGAAACAGTTCCGACACAATGGACAGAGTCCACAATAATTCTTCTTTTCAAAAAAGGCGATAAGTATGACATGGGAAACTATAGACCGATAAGCCTTATGTCCAATATTTATAAAACCTTCTCTAAAGTTATCCTAAGCCGCTTGACTAAAATTCTTGATGAGAACCAGCCACGAGAACAAGCTGGATTCAGAAGTGGTTACTCTGTACTGGATCACATCCACACAGTGAGACAACTATTTGAGAAAAGGAAGGACTATAATCTACCTCTATACTGTTCATTTGTGGACTACAAAAAAGCGTTTGATTCTTTGGAACACAAAGTGATCTGGGAAGCTTTAAGAGACCAGGGTGTGGAAGAAAAATATGTAAGGATAATTAAAGAGATCTATAAAAGCAGTACCGCGCAAATAAGATTAGAGAAAAAAGGAGGAATAATAGATATAAAACGAGGAGTAAGACAAGGGGACCCAATTTCACCAAAAATCTTTACAGCAGTCTTGGAAAAAATATTCAGAGAGCTTGAATGGCAACAATTTGGCATAAACATCAACGGAAAGCTTATCTCACACTTGAGATTTGCTGACGATCTGGTGCTATTTTCTGATTCACCAACTAAACTTCAAACTATGATTTTAGACTTAGATTTTGTAAGCAAGAAAGCCGGCCTTCATATGAATATGGACAAGACCAAGGTTATGACTTTAAATGAAAAAACAGAAATCAAAATAAATTGTTGGCATCTCTGAAAGAATTGTAATCCTAAACCTAGTTAACATTCCACGGGACAGAGAAAGGTGCACAATTATACAGGTATACTCCCCCACGGAACAAGCAAAAAAAGAGATCATAGACAAATTCAACCTGGAGCTGAACCAAGCTATTGTAAAATATTCTCATAATATCCTCGTGGTGATGGGAGATTTCAATGCCCAAATAGGCCAAAGAAAGAGTGGAGAAGACATGGTTCTGGGACCCTACTGTTTAAACAAAAAAAGAAGCAATAATGGGAAAAGATTAGTAAATTTTTCCTTTGAGAATAAGTTGAAAATTCTTAACACCAACTACAATAAGAAACCAGGCAGAAAATGGACATGGAGCTCACCTGATGGTACTTTCAAAAATGAAATAGACTTCATTCTGTCAAATAAAGAATATAATTTCAGCGACATAAATGTGATAAATAATTTCAACTTTAACACAAACCACAGAATGGTAAGAGCAACTATTAAATCCAAAATAAAAAAGAAATCAAGAAGTGGTTATCAAAAATCCACACCTCATTTAACAGCGATAAATCAAACTGCAGTTGTATCAAAACTGGCTAGCAAAATTGAAAATTTCTATACTGAAACCAAACTCTTAAGCCTACAAGAAAAATATAATTTTCTAGAAAAAAGTATACAAGAAGCATTAACTACTAACAACAATAATAATGATAAAAATTCAAACATGTACAAGAAATTATCAGAGAACACAAAAGATCTCATAAACAGAAGGAAAATCTTAATTGAAATTAAAGAAAAATCCAAAGAAGAGCGAAAAGAAATCTCAGAACTAAGCAAAAAAATCAAAGTTAGTATAAAAAAAGATAAAAAACAAGAAAAAATTAAACTTATTGAAACAACAGTTATAAAAACAGGAGGCATCAAAAAGGCACAGAAAATATTAACAGATTGTACAGAATGGATTCCTAAAATGAAAAACACAAAAGGAAACATGCACACAAAAAGACCAGACATTCTGAAAACTGCTACTGAGTATTACAAACAATTATATGAAGCAGACATAACCAAAAAAGAAGAAGAAAATACAACAGGCATTTTGACACATGACATACCAGACATTATGGAAAGTGAAGTCTTGTGGGCTATAACTACTTTGAAGAAAGAAAAGGCTCTAGGCCCTGATAACATTTCTAATGAAATCCTCATGGCATCAAAAGAACATTATAACACCCATTCTTTGTAATATATTTAATGAAATAGTCCGATCAGAAACAGTTCCAACACAATGGACAGAGTCCACAATAATTATTCTATTCAAAAAAGGCGATAAGTATGACATGGGAAACTATAGACCGATAAGCCTTATGTCCAATATTTATAAAACCTTCTCTAAAGTTATCCTAAGCCGCTTGACTAAAATTCTTGATGAGAACCAGCCACGAGAACAAGCTGGATTCAGAAGTGGTTACTCTGTACTGGATCACATCCACACAGTGAGACAACTATTTGAGAAAAGGAAGGAATATAATCTACCTCTATACTGTTCATTTGTGGACTACAAAAAAGCGTTTGATTCTTTGGAACACAAAGTGATCTGGGAAGCTTTAAGAGACCAGGGTGTGGAAGAAAAATATGTAAGGATAATTAAAGAGATCTATAAAAGCAGTACCGCGCAAATAAGATTAGAGAAAAAAGGAGGAATAATAGATATAAAACGAGGAGTAAGACAAGGGGACCCAATTTCACCAAAAATCTTTACAGCAGTCTTGGAAAAAATATTCAGAGAGCTTGAATGGCAACAATTTGGCATAAACATCAACGGAAAGCTTATCTCACACTTGAGATTTGCTGACGATCTGGTGCTATTTTCTGATTCACCAACTAAACTTCAAACTATGATTTCAGACTTAGATTTTGTAAGCAAGAAAGCCGGCCTTCATATGAACATGGACAAGACCAAGGTTATGACTTTAAATGAAAAAACAGAAATCAAAATAAATAATGAGATAATAGGATATGTCGATGAGTACTCCTACCTTGGACAAAATATCTCAACAGATGAGCAAATGAACAAAGAGATCCAAAATAGAACTACAAATGCATGGAAAAGGTACTGGGCTTCAAAAGAGAATAAATATAAAAGTTAAAATGAAATTGTTCGAAACATGTATCTTACCAATACTCACATATGGCTGTGAAACTTGGGCACTCACAAAGCAACAACTAACAAAACTCAGTACGTGTCAAAACTCAATGGAACGCAGCATGCTAAATATTAAAAGGAAGGACAAAATAAGAATCTCGCATATGAGAGAGAGTACAAAGCTAAATGACATATCAAACATAGTAAAGCAGCTCAAATGGAGTTGGGCAGGCCACATAATGAGAGGTCCAGATAAATGGAGCAAAGAATCAACAACCAGATGTCAAATATCTGGGTGTCACCATCGACCGACGCCTCAGCTTCAAGAAGCATATCGACCGACTGATTGATTCACCAAACTTAGCACCGTCACCCGGTGACCGCTGCCTCGGTCGCTGATCGGTTCGCTGGGCCTTCTCTGGGTAACCAGTGATCTCACTCGGCAGGGCCAGATCGCACCGAGGCTATAGGCGGCACCGGCGATGATGGCTAAACGAAACCGCTAAAATAACTTAATAGACCCGCCTATAGAAATGGACGGAGACCAGCCAGGGACAGGAGGCACAGCCACGATACACTATCCCCCCCACACAAGGGGTGAGATGAAGGTGACGTGATGAAAAGAATTTATTATTCGACTGAGAGGAATGGGATTTTGTGGGCTATGGCGGCGTCGTCGTATCCTTCTCTTTCTTAGATAACGGTTCTAATGAAATAAACTTGTTTTCTAGAAAGTTCATAAGCTCTTGGAGCGTATCTCTCGCGGCGCTTTGAGAGTTTCCCTGAAATCCACCACTGTCTCGGGGTCGAACTTTTTGCAAATGAGATGGGCCAAAATGGGCCCCCATGTCGTCGTGTTGATCACGAGATTCTGTATGGCGTGAAACTTTTCCATGGAGGTGTCGTAGATTGGTTGTACATGCGCTTTAGAGAAACCTTAAGGACGGCGATGTATGTCAATGTATGCATGGCATTCTTGTAGCCCCTTAGGAATTGGTTTATCTTTGATGGTAACTTGAGAACCTGCATTAGTAGTGTTGTCAATGGTAACATACGACGTAGTGGTAGACAAGTGTTGTTTCACATTTAGGTTGATCTGAGTAATACATTCATCAGTTATCTGAAATAAACATGGTTTTTTTTATATTTACCATGATTTGATTCATAATCATTACATAGGTACTATAAATAAAAGAAAAGAAAGAAACCGCTCCGAGTCCCATTTGTAGCTCCACCTTGGTATATTCTGTTCTGGCAGATGGAAGTGTTTTAAATGTTTCCGTAAAGAAGGTTTGGGAGCTACGATACCACAGACAGATACACAGACGGACACGTTAAACTTATATCACCCCTCTCTTTTTGCGTCGGGGGTTAAAAAACAGTAAAAAAATTAAGAGTTTTCTATCTACGTGTTTCACAGTCTTTTTATGACGGCCATTCTACGTTGCTTTCCGTCTCCGTTCTCCTCCACTGTTACATTCGTGCATTTTGCTTCGTGCCACAAGCACGTTGCTTCTTCCGCGCCGAGACCCATTTGTAGCTCCACCTTGGTATATTCTGTTCTAGTAGCTAGGTCCTCGCATTGAGTATGTGGCGAACTCACATATTTATTTATATTTTACAACTTTATTTTCTCATTAGGGGAGGCCATGTCCATCAGTGGACATGGCCTCCCCTCATGTAGTTTGATGATGATGATGATGAAATTTTACTGATGTTTTATTTTACAACGAAACCGAAATAGTGACAAAGTGGTTTTTCAGAAACATCGAAAATTAAATATTTGTCAATTAACTGCATATTACTTTTTTTTTGCCGCTGTCCCACTGTTGGGCAAAGTTCTCCCTTTTTTCCTATCCCTGTGTTAATATTCTGATACATGATACACCCCTATTATTTTAATCATCATCACCCTTTTAATAAAAATAAAATATAATGATAAACTTCTTATGATGGTGGCTCTTGTTGCTTCATAGCAGCGGCGTAGGCGAGGCGTCCGGCTGCGCGCGCGGCATTGCGCTCAGATTTCGTGCCCCCTTTGATGCACTTGGTAATGATCGGCGCACCTTTCTTTGCCTTGAGAGGATCGTAAGTGGAAACATTCTCATCTTCCCAGATCTCTCCTCCGCAGGCGTTCTCGACCTGCGGGCGCGGCACATCCGCCGTGGGGCAGTGGTCATCGTCAGTTATGAACATTTGCGAATCAAGGAGGATCCGCTTGGGACAGGTCTGAACATGATAATTTAACTCGGCATCCCGTATGAATGTCGAATGGGCAGGTGGCAACACCAGCACTTGGATACTGCTTGCGGCACTTTTGCAGGTGAATGTGCATTCGGTATTGCTCTATAGAATGTGCCTTGTTGTAAGGGCACGTCATCATCTGACGGGGCTTGGGATCAGCCATTTTCTTCGGATCTCAGTTTAAAACATATTTTAAGCAGCAGCGTTAATTACCATGATTTGATTCATTATCATTACATAGGTACTATAAATAAAAGAAAAGAAAGAAAGAAAATTATTTATTAAACACTACAATAAAAGGCTACTTAGTAACACAACACAACCCTAAAAAAACACAAGTGAAAAATACTAACACAATACGTAGGTAACTTTATGAACACAAGTACCTATCTACCTAAGCATTGGGTTAAATAAAGATCACATTTAAAAACAATGGTGTACAGTGGTGGCGAAATCACAAGCCGAGACTTGTTGAAAGAAAAAATAATTTGGGCCTTTGGTCAAGTGAAAGCAAATACGCAAGTAACGAACAGCTGATTTTTATGTGTGGTCTTTGTGTTGGTTGTGAAGGTGACTATTTTGAACGCTATGTGCGCGCCACCCGCAAGATTTGAACCTAGATACTGAACCGAGGTACTGTCTAATTTGTAAATATTACTTTAATCGATCATTTAATTATCGTTATTACGCTGATTCCACTTTTTAAATACGCCTGCATTAAACAATGAAAAGTGAATAAAAGCTATTTAGTTATCTAGCATTGATATTACATAATTTACACTTTAAAACGTTATGAATGATTACGTTAAACATATTACCTACCAGATCTACAACATAGTTACCTATCTACGTACCGCTTATTTGTTTTTAATTGTTTAATGTAGCCAGTCCTAAGCCTGGTTAAGTATGAAGGGATTGTGGACTTAGTACATACCTACTGCTTATATACCTACCCCGTGAGCAATTCATACTCATACTCATTTATTCTCCGTAGGAACACAAGGCACACTTGGAAATGTCACTTTATATAAGGTTACAATTTGATGTGCTTAAATTATAATTCAAAGCCATAAAACAGACAAGACAGAAAATAATCAAGGAACTTAGGAATTGATATTAACTAGGTGGGTAGGTAATTATCTGAGTGTTAGGTATCCTTAATGTAACATAGATCTACAAAAGTCAAGACAGTTCAATATAAACTTAAATAATTTCTAATTCATGTACCTATTGAGTTATTTCAAAAGTCGTAGAGCAAACGTTGTTGCTGATGATGTTAGGAACCCGGTCACCTAAGGTTGCTGGTCTTTTAAAATTCACCCTGTATAGAATAGACTTAAAAATCAAGAGGTTTTACGATTTTTAGTTATAATCTTGTTATCATTCGAGTTACCTACTTTTTCGTTTAGCAGCTTCTTTTTTTTCGATTGCTCGTAAAATATACTCCGGCTCTCTTATTTTCATATAACTCGTATTATTATTATTATCGTATTTGTGCCATTAGTTAAGAATCGGACCGGAGATGTGTCGGATATAGGTAACTATAGGCCTATCTCGTTGGCTACTACTATAGCTAAAGTGCTGGATTGCATGCTTGACACACAGCTACAGAAACATCTTGTGCTGCATGACGCTCAGTTTGGATTTCGATCAGGGCTCTCTACAGAAATGGCAGTGCTGTGTCTCAAGCATATAGTCCGGTACTACACGGATAGGAAGACGCCTGTGTATGCGTGCTTCCTTGACCTATCAAAAGCCTTCGATTTTGTTTCCTATAGTGTCCTGTGGAAGAAGCTCTCAGAAGACACAACGATGCCCGCTGAACTCATTGAGCTGTTCAAATATTGGTACGGTCATCAGAGCAATGTTGTCAGGTGGGCAGGCTCGCTGTCCGAGCCGTACAGGTTGGAATGCGGGGTGAGGCAGGGGGGGTTGAGCTCTGCTCGGCTTTTCAGCCTGTACGTAGATCGGCTGATTGATGAGCTCAGTGGCGCCATGGTGGGCTGCTCCGTTGGTGGTAAAATGGTAAATAACATTAGCTATGCCGATGACATGGTGTTACTGAGCCCATCAATCAGCGCCCTCCGGAAGCTGGTAGGCATATGTGAGCGGTATGCGGTGACACATGGCCTCAGGTACAACTCTACAAAGAGCGAGCTATTGGTATTTAAAGCGGGAACCAAGTACTACCCACACGTGCCATCCGTCTCACTGTATGGCACCATGCTCAAACAAGTGTCGCACTTTAAGTACCTGGGGCACTGGGTCACCGATACCCTCAAGGACGACATGGATTTAGAGAGAGAGAGGAGGGCGTTGGCTGTGAGGAGTAACATGTTGATCCGAAGGTTTGCAAAATGCTCCAAAAAGGTGAAAATTACATTGTTTAGGGCCTTCTGCCAATCGTTTTACACCTGCAGCCTGTGGATCAATGTTACTCGAGCGGCGTACAACGCACTCCGGGTGCAGTACAATAACGCGTTCCGGATGCTGGTGGGGCTGCCGCGCTACTGCAGCGCATCAGGTATGTTCGCAGAGGCGCGAGTGGATGATTTCCACGCCATCATGCGCAAGCGTGTCGCCTCCTTGATGCGGCGGGTGCGCGCCAGCCCCAACAGCCTCCTAGTCACGGTAGCTGAGCGGGTGGATGGCCGCATATACTCAGACACTGGACCGAGACGCATGTGCTGCCCTGTAACTCCATGCGTTGTGTAAAATAAAATTAATTTAAAATTATTTCAGTAGGGTACTATTTATTAATTTGTTGACTTTTACATGCTTTAATTATTTGACTATTATTAGACTGAATATTAATTGACATTTACATGCTTAAATTTAATCTTATTAGAGTTTGTTGTTTTAATTTAATTTTTCAATGATAATTTATTGAATGTATTCTGGAGTTTATGTGACATGAATAATTGAAATCTGTTTTATGGTAACTAACATAGTATATAGGTTGTTGTACTAACATTTATGGTGAATAACCGAAATAAATAAATTGAATTGAATTGAATTATTCTTATTTCCATAATTTTTCTAAATGAACAATTTTCAATAAATTACTTATTAAAGATATTCTTCCGTACACTGTTCACTGTTGTATTATTAAACTCATTTAATGTTATTATTGTATAGATGAAGATAGGAAAGATATTATGGGATTCAACTCAAAATAATACTTACAACTGCAGTGAATCCACACTTCAACTGACAACTTGAATAAATTATAATCGTAGTCCTTGGAATGATCCAAGAAAACAAGGTCTAACATTTCGAGATCTTCTCAAGACCACTGTCACTGTGCAGTTGCCACTTTATTGCAACAAAAAATGGAAGTAACGTTCATTTGCCGGTGACTACCAAACTTTTATTGTCGCGTCACCGGCGTCACTCGCGTTGTTGATCGGATAAATCTTTAAAATAAAATAGGCGGTTGCTCTATCCGTAACTATAAAACTGTAAGTGTGAAAGGCGGTAAAATAAGGATTTTTCATTTCCGAAAAAAGTATCTGTGCCTGAAGAATGTTTTTGCGATTGAATAAATTTCATTTCAAGGGGAAAGTTGATTTATCCATGTGCAGAGCTCATTAGCGTTGCTCAAATTATGGAAACCAAGTTAGAAGAAATAAATGGCAAAACCTAATCCAAACATAAGTCTATTTTTAAAAGCAGATGGAGCTCTCTAGGGAATTTATAACCGTCATAATTCCAGTGCCAGATTTAGAACCCCAAAATCCTGCGTGGCACTATTACCTGGATGAAGTTTTATTATAAATAAAATTATAATAAAACCTAGTTCTAGAAAATTCGAATTTCTCAAAACTAAAAAAATTTAGAACCACCGTAGCGGATATGACCGGCTTGGGATAATCCACGTGACCGTTGTTACCTGGCGAAGTATATTATTATACCATGGTCTTTGGTTTCCTCATCAACACGACTGACCAATGCCAACCGATTTACCACAAAGAAACAAAAACCGCGTGCCTTAAACAAGAAGTTTCTATTACATACAGGGTTGTAACAAGAGGGGTGGATCATCGGTGGCTTGGGGGGTGGGAGAGCTCAGTACCTATCGATTGAATCCCCATATAATTATGTTCTGCGATATTCAGCGGTTCAAAAGTTATTTGGGGTTTGGTAAAATTTTAGTCAAAATTAGATTTCTGCTTGAACTTTGCAATTACAGCCAAACTACAAGGTCAGCGACTCTGTTTTATTTTATATTTTAAATAAGCTCCATAGTGGGCCTTTTGTACCCCTATAACAATTAGATTTATCAAAATCCAAAAAAAAATGTTTTACTTAGTCAATTTATTTTTCAAAATCTAATATTTATATAAGCATTCGGCTTATTCCAATAATCCCCTGCCATGATCACCTGCGAAGGGGATTTCTGGACTTTTTGTCCAATAATCCCCTGCCGGTTCTCTATGTCCTCAAAACTATTGGCTTTCATGAAGAATAAACCATGAAAATTTCATTTGGTTAGTACAATCATGTTGAAATATGTACATATTTATTTAGTTATTTATTAACTAGCTGCGCCCCACACACACAGTGTTACCCGAGTTGTGATTTTTACGTTTATTGTGGCAATTTTTGAAATTTTTGACTTCATAGAACCTTCCACTGACTTGAAATACTATAAAAAAAACATTATCTAAATTGGCCCAGCTGTTCTCGAGTTTTTCGCTTAGCAACACATTTAGCAATTCTTTATCTTTATTTGGTTGAATTAATACACAGTTAAAAACGATTTGACGATTTGAGATCCTTTCTTCAATTTTTTGCAGCTAACTCTAAGCTTGACTAATAGGTTATGTAACTTCTGATAAATAAACTTTTATGTGTGTCTCTACGTTTATAAACATTTGCAAAACAAATACATTTGTCGCTCGTGCATGTCAAAAGTAACTCTATTCCAATGATATAGGGTTAGGGTAAAAATGTCACCAGGTAAAATTGTCATCGTAAAAATCTAGTGTAACTTTGTCATCGCTCAATTTTTTTAAATATTTTTAGGGTAAGTTTGTCACTGCCTACTTTTTAACCGCTACAGTACAGTTAGCGAAATAGTGATAGACCTTTTAAATGTAAACTAACATGCACTTGTATTATTAAAACTAGACTTCTCGCTCTACATGAATGAAATAAATAAGTATATAATAGAAAATGACATAAATAAGCAAAATATTGGTGAAATATCACCAATATACCGAGAATTTAATTGTGTACATCGTCTAAATCCTTTAGAAGTGGCAGTAAAATCATAATTACATTACACGCCTATTGTTTGTAACTTTAATAAATAATTAGTTATAAGTTCTGTAAAAAATGGCAAGTCAGGCTTCAAGAATTCCCTTCAAGAATCCCCTGTAGGTGTCAACTAAAATATTTTGCTTGGGTTAGCCAACTTCAATAAGTTTGGTACCGCCTATTGTTCTAGCTATAAATATTTAACATTACAAAACTACTGACTGCAAAAAAATGTCCCAAAAATTGTGTCATTTATGGCTAGGTTATGGACATCGGTAATGGGTTAGTTTGCTCTTCACTTGTGATGTGTAAAGTCATCACGAGAGTAAATTTTATCTTGGACTTGGATATCTATGTGGTGAAGGCTACGGTGAAGGTGACATAGGCAATGAAATTGGACGTCGACATGCAGCCTTACCTCATCCATGGGAATAAAGCTGGCTGGCGAGACTCCCTGACATGAATTTGAATTGTGGTTTATCTATGTTTTCTAAAAACCAAATGTAAAAATGTCATTTCTCTGATTTACGGTAAATATAAAATAATGAAATTGCTCTCGAATTAGCTTTTTGTTTAACATAATATTCTAAAATGGATCAAGGTCCAAGTACCAGTACAGGGAATAACCATGTAAGTAATATTTTATCTTATAATCATTAATGTTATGTTTGTGATCAAACTAATATTATAAATACCTACGAAAGTTTGGATGTTTGTTCCTCTTTAAGGCGCTTCCCCAACCAAAATAGCGTCGCCACCTATTTTTAACCGACTTCAAAAATTCACAAAAGGAGAAGGTATTGTGTTCGGCTGTATGTATGATTCATCTTATTATTACGTTAAACAAAGGCAGTCAAATTGGTCAGTTTATGATACCTATCATTATATTTTTTTAATACCTCTGTCATAAAAAATACTGTTACAGAGGCAGCTAGTTTGAGTCGGGATAGCGCCTTAACTCGACAAGCACTGAACCGATTTGGCTGAAATTTAAAACATAAATGTATAATGACCAGGAATAGGATAGCCGTTGCTTTTTATCCCTGGAAATGTTAGGTTCCAGTGGGAATATCAAAAAACGAAGTCAATGCAGAAGTCGCAGACGTCAGCTAGTTACTCTATATCTGCATATTATTTTAATATATTAGGTGAATTCGATTAAATGTAAAGAGAATTATTTTATCGATTACTTACTTAATAGCACTCAACTAGCAAAGACATTCAAAATGTATTTGTCAACGAGCAACTAAATCAGATTAAAATTGGTTATAAAAGATATTAAGAAGACGATCATTTCACTTTCAGATTGAATACACTTTGAGTGCAAAAGGGAAGCAGCAAATTATCAGTGCTGGTTATAGATACGGCTTTCATAGAGAAATAGTATCAGGAACCGTGTGGAGATGTGTTAATCGTCCAAGATGTAACGCACTGATTAAAACACAAAAGAAAGAAGATAGTGTCGTTATAGTTTACGAAAGTACACACAAAAGCGCACCGGATCCTGCAAAAATAGAAATAATAAAAATTAAAAATGACTGCAAAAAAGATGCTAGGAATACATGCTCACCTATGCCACAGATCTTTGAAAATTCTTTTCGAAAAGCCAAAGATGCAGGTTATAACTTAATAAACACTCTTCCAAAGTATGAAAACTATAAGCGCTCGCTATATTATGCCAGGAACAAAGAACTGAAAGTACCAAAAACCAGATTCAAAAAACGGGAAGACATAATAATACCGGAAAAATATGCAATGAATTTTTTGCTGTTTGATGACAAAAGTATCCCAGAAAGCAGAATAATAGCATTTTGCACTAGATCAGCACGTGAAATCATACCATCTTTACAAACTTTTTTCTCCGATGGGACATTCGAAAGCTGCTGTGATTTGTTTTATCAACTTTATAGTATCCACGGAGATGTGAACAGCTCTGATGAAAATACAGTTATCATGCCACTTATATATATTCTTATGCCTGATAAACAGCAATCGACATACATGCGATTATTCTGTTTGCTGAAATAACATATACCGAATTGGAAACCCAGCCATTTCAACGTGGATTTCGAGGTTGCTGTTATAAACGCAATACAAATCAGTTTTCCAGAAGCAAAAATCCAAGGCTGCAATTTTCATTTCAAGAAAGCTTTAACAAAAAAATCCCGTGACATTGGTCTAGAAAGTCCTGAAGAGAAAAATCATGTGGCCTTGTGTGCTGCATTAGCTCATATTCGGCCAGTTGATATCGACAATGGCTGGTTGATCGTGATGGAAGAGGCTCCATCAAACCAAAAGGTAACGGAGTTCAATGATTACTTCGTTAGCCAGTGGCTGGACCACACAAGTATTGGAAGAAGCTGGAACTGCTTTGGATCACGCCATAGGACAACAAATGCCCCTGAATCCTGGCATAAACGTCTGAACAGCAGAATGCCGCACAAGAAGCCAAATTTTTTGCTCTTCATAGATACAATTAAGAAGGAGGCAGAACATTTCGATTTAAAAATGCAAAATAACAATGGAAGCCAAAAAAGACAAAAAAAAAACGATGTTAAGAGATCAAAAATTCAAAGAAATCATCGATAAATATGATGAAATGCCATTGAAAGAAATTAATAAGCAAATGTCTATTATTTAGTAGATGTATGTATGTATTCTGATAAGAAAAAAAGGTGATATGTATTTCTGAGTTTTTTTTGCCATGTTAGAACATAAATATAAATATTTTAGTTGAGTAACCCTACATATTAATACAAAATTTTGATTAATTGAACTAAATATACAATTATTTTTCCAAGCAGTATTGGTTTATTTCACCTTATTCTCGTGCTGACTGTACAAAATCCACGATGGAAGAACCGGTGACGAATTTACCCGTAAAAATTTGTTTTTTATTTGATGGTGACATTTTTACCCTCAAAGTATGGAACTTAAAAGTAGCACAAAAAATGGTCCGGTGTCATTTTTACCCCAACCCTACAGAGCGTAGGATATCATCCGTTTCACATTAGAAAAGTGCAACAGTTGAAACCGGAAGATTACAACCGGCGAATTGAATTCTGTCAAGAAATGCTGAGGAGACAAGCTGAAAACGAATTTTTTTTTAACCAAATCTTGTGGACGGATGATCCTACTTTAGGCGCAATGAGATTTTTAATATGCACAATTCTCACTCATGGGCAATTGAAAACCCGAATTTAAAAAGGGAATCGACATTCCAATAACACTTTAGTGTTAACCTTTGGTCTGGCATACTTAACGGTCAGCTAATGGGGCCCTTTCAGCTGCCAGACCGCTTGGGCGGCAATCACTTTTTAAATTTTCTACGCATCGATCTGCCCCTGCTGTTAGAAGATGTGGACTTGGAGACACGCAGAAGCATAGTACTGCAGTGTGATGGTGCACCATTCCATTTTGCCTTGGGCGTGAGAAACTATTTAAATCAAAGATACCCCTGAAAGATGGATTGGTCGTTGCGGTCAGGGTGACGCCTGCCTTATAGCCTGGCCTCCACGGTCCCCCGACCTAAACCCCATTGATTTTTTTGTATGGGGATACTACAAAGACCTCGTCTACTCGAGAGAATGCCGCAATTTGGACGAGTTAACCCGGAAAATGAGAGTAGCAGAAGAAACCATTAAAAATAATAGAAGTGCATTCAGACGTTTCAAAGACAACTTTTTCTGGCGATGTCGCACTTGCATTGAGCAACAGGGGGGCCATTTTGAACATTTATTATAATGTAATTGGTTTTACTTTGCTAGCATTAATCATCATGTAAATTAAAATTTTGCGCTTACCACATTTAGATTTAAATTTTTTGATTGAAGCCTTATGAATAATAAAATGAAATTTTTAGAGTAGCTGCCTGATAGATAGAGCAAGTTTTTAAAAGCCAAATAGTATTTATTTTTATGTGATTTTATTTTTTTAAGGGCCCTTGAAGTTGTGAACATACTGGGTAAATTTTATCTTTCTTAGCATTTTTTTATTTTTTTATTCCATTTGAAGATCTAACGATAGTAAATGTTACCATACTGAATTGACCTATCTATCAGCTTAGCACACAAAAAAATTCAAGCATCTACTGCAATAACTCACGTCACCATAAATAAAAATCTCATCGTACTCGGCGAAAGGAGAAAAATTAAAAAAAAAATCATAACTCCGAAAATACGAATAATCGCGGAACATACATGGGGGTGATTCAGATATCCCTTTAGGTCCTCTACCTCCCAGCTTCAGTATATCACTTCTTCCTGGGACACCCTGTATAAGCCATACCTTAATGTATTGAATGGTTATAATTTTTTGATTATAAATATTAAAATATATCAAGTGTGTATTGTGGTAAACAGAACAGTAAGGTCCCAAAACCGCAGATACCGCACTACAAATGCAGTAGAAAGATGGAATTACAAGATAAACACTCTCCTTACCAAAAATCCCAACCTTCTTCAAGTTTTACACGTATTATTAGATGATGCTACATTAACAAATTTTAGATGTGACCTAAAAAAAACGATTTAATGTGAAGTTCCCAAAACGACGTCAATGCGATACTGAAAAGGATGATTTTATAATTTCATCCCAAGTGCAATTAATTTACGGGAAAATAACTATTCCATTATTTATAAAGAGAATGGCTATGAACATTAACTGTTAATTTGTTTTTTTTTATACAAATATAACTTACGTCTATCTTTTTAGTTTTTCACTTTTTGGTAATGAGATGCCATGACTATAATGCGAACTCTTTGTTAATTACTATTCTGTTTTTGAATTATGGAAATTTTATTTTTATCGTCATTCAATTTCAAAAAAATGGTAAGATGTAATTTTTCATTCATTGCTTTATAGTCGGGTCGAGTAAAAAAAGTATTTACCTACACTAAGAAATGGATTTCAAAATAATAACTTCATTAATTTTCAGTAAAAATCCTAATACTCTGTATCATCTTGCTATGAATAAAGTAACTGAAATTATAGACGAAAGTTACGACTTTTTCAATAATGTAACACCAGTTTTGGAACAGGTTAACATTCTTTACGCACCGACATTAAAATCACATTTGATTTTTGACTCGTGGTAGATTTTTATCGAGTTTTGTACTGAATTAAATTTGCATTACAGATTGAAAATATGCGTGCCACGATTTATTGCCTGCAACGTACAATATGTGTAGATTTATTTAAAAAAAAACCCAGTTATGATATTTCACTAAAAGAGGAGGGCCACAGGATTCTGTGAAGACTGTTGTCGCTATTACTGGTCTCCGGAGAACATGCATGATAGAACATGTATGATGTGATAAATACACGGGTTCTGTATTGCCTCATTATTCTTCAAACTGGCAGAATAATTCCAGCGAATAATTCTGTCAGTTTGATTATGAATAAAATTAATGAATTAAAATAAATTGTATTACGCTAAACTTAGTTTTACTAGCAATCCAATAGTAAAACAAATAAATCGCCATCGGTTGAAATATATATTTATCAACATAAAAATCGACATTGTTGCAACACTAACCATGACGTCGCTGACTTATAGGGACAGAGTGAAGTCCCAGTAGTTCCTTCCAAATTATTAAAGGAACTAAGGGCAGAAAAAGTCTCATTGTCCCTTTAAAGGAACTGTCAAAGGAACAAATGGGAATAAACGGAAAATTGTATTATTTTTTAATGTTTCTATTAAAATTACTTTCTTTTCATTTTGCTCCGAACTCGTCTCTCTAACCGAATAACTAGTTTCAATTATAAGATGTCAATGGTCACTTACCTTTAAATGAATATTTTTTAGAGACTCATTAATGGCTTTGCATGTTTCTGGTATAATTTGAGTTAAGGTGCATTGAGGAATCCGAAAGGAAAACTGTAAACTGGAATAAGTTTCTCCAGTTGCTAAAAATCTTAGTCACCAATAGAAGGTCTGTTGGAGAAACTTAGTTTCTAAAATGTGTGTCCTGTTTTGCAATACTGGCTGCAACTTTTGAAAGAATATATTCAAATACTGAGTTGTCCATTCGCAAATAAATCTTAAATGACCTTTTGTCTTCTTCTTTAAGCTCTTGAACTAAGTTTGAAGTAACGTCGATATGATCACGTCGTGCAATCCATGATCTTAGCCAGATTCGTTTTTTTCTTGTATTCCTTTTTTTTTCTTTTTTAATAGTAAAATAAGGGACACTGCCGAAGTAGCGCACACCACCGACGCATGCTCCATTGCAACCACTTATGACGTAAAATAGGCTCAAACAAGTTTGATAGAGTAATACACAGATATGACTCAAATAGTCAATTATCTCGGATCAAATATATGATCATTTAAATGATCCAAGATAAATGATAGTGTAATATGCCCCCTAGTTTGTTTGAGCACTGAAATTATTGAAGGTCAAGATTAAATAATAAGGTTATCTATTCTTTTAGAACGTTTCTATTTTTATTGCTTTTATTTTATAACAAACATTGTAAGTATAAGACACATAAATGATTATATAAATGTGCTGATGGTTTCTTTTCACTTCTACTAGTGAACAAAAGATTAAAGTGAAGAGAATTTCAATAACCCTTTATTTCTTATTTGATAGTAATTGATGGGTAGACTTGTCTATGTGTTTATCTTGTGAGTCTAGAAATAAAGGTATTGACTTCTGATTTCATTAATTCCAATTCCCAAAATGTGAGGTTGCATTGTAAGGTAGGTAATTCCATGATTGTATCGAAATAAGACCATTTTATAGGTAAGTACCTAAAGCCCCAGATTCTATCACATGCGATAATAATGCGTTTCACCAATAATGCCACCAATAATGACCGCATGGTTCGATCAATCGTATTACGTGAACTTTTTTTCCAGTTGATTCGATTTAAGAATAAAGGACCACGTAGTTCGACTCCAAAGTCGAACCACGATACCCGTTCACCTGGTTTGATTCATCAAAACACAAAGGTTTACCAAGTTCGTAAAGTATGCAAGAATAATTATTGCATTTTGTTCCGAAGAGGCAAGAAAAAAGATATCCACCATAAAAATTTTTTTTGGAGACGGAACATTTCACAGCTGCCTGCCGCCATTTCAACAGTTGTATAGGTAATATGCCATACATGGTGATGTGGGTTCTTCCCCGAATAGCTTAAACGTAGTGACATTGATTTACGTATTAATGTCTGACCAAAAAACTGAAAGCTATGTAGCATTACTACAGTCGATTTTATCGGAAAAATCATGAAGGTGGATTTTTTGGAAAATTTGGTTTATATTGTAGCAAATATCCTGGTTTTTATTAACTTGATGACCTTAAATTTAGTATTGAATGTTTTATTTTAATAAAGATTAAATATTTTTGACGTGGAAAACATGGTTACCTTAAGGTCATTGGTCCGACGCACTTTGCAAAATGTGGCGGACAATAACCAACATAATTATAAAATATTGAGATTACACTTACCTACTCCTCATACATAGTTATTTAACTAAAAACTAATTAAGGACAGCTGTTTATAAAAACAGTAATGTTTTAAAATTTCAATTTAAAAACAGGAAAAACCTTGTTTTACGCAATTTGCAGATTAGATACGAGGGCAGTTTGAAAAGTCAGTGACTTTTGCTATTTGTAATGGTCGATATTTTTGAATTTTTTCTGTGGACTGTGTCACTATCTGTCGGAAGACTTAAAATTTAGGTCGATCTGACAAAAATTTATGATTGTATAGTGTTTTAAAAGAAAAGAATCGCTCGCTTTTGCAAAAATGGATAAAAGTGAATTTCGTGTTCCGATATAACATTATTTTTTGAGAAAAAAAACCATTATGGAAACCGAGGAAAAGCTACGAAAGTATTTTGGGGACTCTGCTCCATCGCATGGTATGGTTCAAAAGTGGTTTCTTCTCAAAGTACTTTAAAGTACAGTAACTTTCTCGCAAAACTGAGTTTCGCTGTGGTCTAACGAGCACCAAGGATGCTGAGCGCTCAGGACGCCCTGTTGAGGTCACTACTGACGGGATGGTCAATATAATACATGATATCGTATTGGAAGACCGCCGAATGAAGATTCGCGAGATAGCTAAGACGGTAAACATCTCGGAAGAACGTGTTTTTAATATTTTACACGAACATTTGGGCATGAAAAAATTATGTGCAAGATGGGTGCCGCGTTTGCTCACAGAAGTCTACCAAAAACGCAATCCTGTGACAAATTCTCAACACGGTCTTTAGACATGTTTAAACGTAACACTAACAAGTTCTTCCGCCGATTTGTAACTGTTGACGAAACGTGGATACATAAAATACTCCTGAGACAAAATAACAATCAAAACAGTGGACATCTGCAGAAATTTGTTCCGATGGTCTGGGTGTTTTCTATGTATAATAAAAAAAATATCTATCTATGTAGTGTATTATATTAAGTATATCAGATATCTAGCACCCATAACACAAGCTCTGCTTAGCTTGGGGCTAGATAATGCTGTGTGAATAGTCCAGCATAATTTATTTATTTATCTCCTGGTGAAAAGGCTCCAAAGAAGGCGAAAACAGTTCCGTCCGCTACTAGCTTCGGCTTGTAGCGGCAAAATGCTGAGACAGGGACCTTTTTGGCCCGTATATAACACTTTCTAATATGTATCTGTTTTTCTTTTCTATAAAATACTGTGTTCTTTGTAAGTATATATGATTGTAATGTGTTGTGTTATGTATTGTCCAAATAAATGTATTTTCTTTCTTTCTTTCTTTCCGTCAGCGGGTAAAGTCATGGCCACTGTTTTTTGGGACTCGTAAGGTGTTATTTTGATTGACTATCTAAAAAAGGGATTAACGATCACAGGCGCATATTATGCTGCCTTACTTGATACATTTCATACATGGAGAACTGATGAGAAAACGGCCTCACTTAGGGAAAAAAAGTCCTCTTTCACCACGATAATGCACCGGCACATTCGTCGGCAGTTGCGGTGGCCAAACTGGTGGAATTACGCTACGAAATGCTACCACACCCACCATATTCTCCAGATTTGGCACCATGTGACTTCTTCCTATTTCCAAACATGAAAAAATGGCTCGGGGGAAAACTATTTTTATCCAATGAGGAAGTCATAGCTGAAACTGACGCCTATTTTTCAGAGTTCGAGAAAAAATATTTTTAGAAGGGTTAAAGAAGTTAGAATATCGTTGGGCTAAGTGTATCGAGCTGAAGGGAGATTACGTTGAAAAATAAAATAATTGCTTTTAAAATAATACTTTTTTCATTGAAAAGTCACGGACTTATTCAACTGACCTCGTACTCGTCTACTACGTCTCTTTCTCTTGTCTTCGAGCAACCAATAGAAATGGGTCAGGTACTGGAACTGGTTCCGGGGCGCGTCCACGCAACCGCGACCTGCGCGTGCAGTCCTTCGTCATCTGTCGTTGCGATCTGTGCTTTAATATAGAACCTTACTGTTTTAACCTATATATTTCCTTACCGTTTAACCGACTGCGTGTTTTTTGGACTGTTTCGTTGCTTTACGATTGGATTTTTGTTGATATGGATACGCTAAATGATTGTGTATCATGTATGACATGACCTGTGTTACGTTGCCGAAAGCACAGCCTTACTGAAGTGTTTTTAGAAAGATACTGAGATCACGTGATACTTCTATTACAATAAATAATACCACGCGAGGTAAGCTACACATTATTTATTTTAATGCATAGTTAGTCAAGCAGATAGGAAGTTAATATAAGCATTGTGGCAAGAGGGTATGCTTTACGTCCTATATGTGTGTGAACCTACTGTACCGGTAACAGGGATCCACCGCCTTGGACACATCATGCCACACTTAATTATTTTACTTTAGTATTGACATTAATTGATAAAAAATAACAAATAATGATAAACATGATAAAACATAATACTGGAAAGCAAAACTACCGGTAGGTGCGGCCTGCCGACTCTCACTTGAGGTGATCGTTGTACGATTTCTCTTCTGTGCGTTATTTAGAAGTGATTGGTTACGGGTTGGGATGTTGCCCCAACCCCTATAACCAATCGCTTATAAATTTATTCATTTCTATGTCGGCAAACACGCTTAACCAATTATTTTTATGACTGCGTCGTTGATCAAAATATAAATCTGACCTTTGTTTTGTTTATTTCAGATTAAAGATGCGCGACTGCGAATGATCTGGCTAGTCGAATGATCTACAACTACTAATTTACTCACTCGACTTGAATATTAGTAGTATACTAATTATCTTCAAAGTCGAATGACAACTACTAATTAGTAATTACTAATGCCTCTACGAATTGATCGAGGCTTCGAAAAACGAATTGAGTTCGACTACCCGACTCGGGCAGTCGCCATTACCTACTAACCAATTTAGTAACTAATATGGTTAGTAAGGGCGAGAGGCGTCGAATAACGAATTGAGTTCGACTCCAGCAGTTGCCATTACTAACCATATGAGTTATTAATTTGGTTAGTAATAGCGCGTCGGGAAATCGACGCGAAATCAGTTCTTTATTCGACGTCACTCGCCATTACTAACCAATTAGTTACTAATTTGTCCTAGTCATTCGCATGGTTCGAATGATTCGTGAAGTCGAATAATTCGAATGAAATCATTCACAGTCGCGCATCTTTATTTCAGATCACTTTCGACACAAGATCATTATGTCACCCTTGTTGGCAAAGGTATGATCATGCCGTAAATGTTCAACACATACGCGACGAGCTGTCTCAGCCTGTGCGGAATGAGTCTGTTCAAAATGCTTCGCCTCCCCGGGCTATACAAGAAGATATTAATCAAGATATAGAACTAGAATCAGACCATGTAAGAGAAGTGGAAGTTCATCAAGAAGTCGGTATTCAGTATTTTATTTATTGCGTTCATACAATCAGGTCTAAGTGATTAGGTGAGTTTGTGTTAAGATCACAGTATACCCATTTAGGGTGTTCCTTTAGAAGACTGGCAGGTATCGTGCCTTTTTACTACAGATGAATTGAACAAATTTATAATTTAATTTGCGAGTCGCTAAAAGAATCGTTGAAGAAGTCAAGTTCGTAAAAAAATATTTTTATGAGCATCTCTTTCAGTTTGCTTTCGAACATGTTATTTTTTTCGAGACATTTTATGTTTTCTGGGAGTTTATTGTAAATTTTTACCGCCATCGAGTTGGGGTAGGATTGGTGGATTTTTAATTTTGACTCAGGCTTCACCAGGTTGTGTTTATATCTAGTTTGGTATCGGCGGGGCTGGTCATTTATTTTTTGGAAAAATTTGGGTATTTCCTTACGAATTTGCTTATTTCTAGAATGTATATATATATATATATATATATTTCCTATCATGATAAGTTCAAGTTCAAATGTTTTATCCTCCTACTAATATTATAAATGTGAAAGTGTGTACCTATGTATGTACTTGTGTATTTTGCTCTTTCACGCGATAACGGCTAAACCGATTTCAATAAATTTTGATGACTTTAGATAGATTAGAAATCGGTTAAGCCCCGAACCTATTTGGATGATTTTTTCAAATCCACGCGGACGCAGTTGCGGGTACCAGCTAGTATTACATACAATACCACTTAAATGTATTCAGCCAGTGATAAGATCGCTTTCTTGAGATTAGTTTTACCCATTACTACTCTAAAGCAAATATACATATTTTAGACATATAGTGTCTTATATATCGATGATGACTATCTAAATGTTGAATCTGATATGCAGGTTTCCTTACGATGCTTTCCTTCACCAGTAGCAATGCCTGACCTGGGGATCGAACCCGGATCCTCTCGGTCAAAGCGCGCGACTCTTACCACTGGGCCAAACACGCTACATCTAGTGTTTTTTTATGTTGCGGAACTGATACAAAATTCAAACTTCCTTACTTATTTACCTATTTTTATATTTTCTTTTCTAAAATAATTAGATGTACTGAACACGCTGAATGAAACTGCGGCCACAATAACGGAGTTAATAAAAACAAGCCTTGAGAAGTATGACTTGCTCTCAAAATGTGTTTCCTTCACGGCTGACAATGCCAACGTTAATTTTGGCGGCGTCAACCGTCAGCCAGGCCAAAATGTTTGGAGAAATTAAAAAAGTATATTAGAAAAAGATATTGTAGGAGTTGGATGCCCTGCGCACATTCTGCATAATTGCACCCAACACGGGACTGATAATCTCCATATTGATATAGAGTCTGTAGTACTGAAGCTGTTCAATTACTTTTCCGTTTACACCGTACGCACGGAAGCGTTAAAGGAAGTCAGCGAGTACATAGATGTTCATTATCAAAAACTTCTCTATCATAGCAAAACAAGATGGCTCAGCCTATTCCCGGCGATCGAAAGAATATTGAAGATGTATCAGCCGTTGAAACATTACTTTCTGTCTACCCCTGGTGTACCAATAACATTGAAGAACTTCTTCGAAAATGAACTCAGCGGAGTTTATTTATTTCTCGCTCACTCACTGATGTCAATTTTTCAAGTGAGAATTGAAGATATCGAAAAAGAATGCAATTCTGTTCTGGATATAACAAGAATCCTCGAATCCAAAATTTCAGCTGCAAGAGCTAATACAAATTTCATGTCACTGAAAGTGCGAGAATCGCTGGCTAAGTGCAATGCGGAAAAGCAAGAAGCTTTCAAGCAAGACCTTAAACATATGTATAAGATTTGCATGGAATATCTGGTCAAGTGGATGAAGGCTTGGGATGATTTCAAAGTCTTTAGATGGATAATGGTGAAAAAGGGCGAAGTGATTTTGATCAGATTGCTACATCGATTCATTATCTCAACGGGAAAGGAGTACACATTGATGATGTGAAACTATTTGATGAAATTGCAACATTGAACAGTTTCTCTTAACAAAACAAGAAGACGCAATCTTTAATGTTATGTTGCATAATTGTGGTCAACAATTCTGAAGAGAATCGGTATTTCAAGATTAACACAAATAAAGCGCATTTGTGAATATGTATTCGCAATTTCAGCGCAAAACGCTAACGTCGAAAGAGTGTTTTCGTTTATGGGATCGCATTGGTCTCAAGAGCGAAACCGACTCAATTTCCTCTGAACGTGCATTACTGTTGACACAGTACAATCTTAAAAATACTACCTGCGAAACATTCTTCAAGATGATAACCAAAGAAAGAGAGCTTTTAAAAAAGTCGCCTCTCAAGATAAATATAATAATAATTTTAGATATACTAATAAGAGTAAGGTATAATAATAAATACCTAAGAAAGGCTGGCTATGTCTTGTTCGTTCGAGTAAACTCACCTGTGAACCTTTACCTTTGATTGAAGTCACACAATTTGTCAGAGACATAATGCGTATGCGGTGCCTCCGGTCAAACTTTTACTGGAGAGTTTACACGAATGAACTAGACATAGCCTGCCTTGGTGTTGATTTTATTTGTTATTTGTGATTTTAGTTGGACTTTGATCTCTTAGTTTTTAATAAAAATATATTGATGTTATGCTCGGTTTTATTAAAAATTCCTGAATTCCGGAGATATTACGACAATTCCGGAGTTCCGGAGATTGGTCTAAAAGTCCAGAGATCTCAGGACAATTCCGGAGATATGGTAACCCTAGGTTTACATGTCTCTGGTACTCTTATGTTAGCTAAGCTCTTTCTAGATATCGTCGTGCATCAAATACAAGACGTTGTATATTTCAAAACTGTAGGAACACAGCTTCACAACTTGTGCCAACTTTTGTTAAGTTTCATTTGTTGCATAATAATAATTTTTATACACCGGAGCTTTCTCGTGTATGCCTGCCACATTTAATGAGAAATGATTAAGATGATATTTATACAAAACCAGAGGCCAACGCATGAAAACTTTAACAATGTTCAAGTACTAGACATCATCAGCTTGTACACGTGGCGATTGGAGCGAAAGCCTCAAATGAACTTTGAAAATCTTGCAATGATTAGTGACAAAGAAATGCATTTTTGGACTGATCTAACAAAAAATCAATTCCTGAATATTTGGGAGCAAACACCGTCTTTAAGAGACGTTTTAGTAATTTACTTGACGAAAATAAGTAGTGGGGAACCCAACGATCGTTTAGCAATAATATTCCAAATGTCTAGATGGGCATTAGAAAGAAAGATAAGAATAGCAAGAGAAAGATTATCACAAGATTTCGTACATCGTCACCTGGGCCTAGATCATATAACCAGAGAGGAAATAGTATCAAGAAACTTATCTCTTCCCAGTCCTATTTTCCAATGGTAAGGAAAATGAACCAGCAGCAATTCTCGTGTTTGATGGAACTTATATTTACCTCCAAAAAAGTAAAAAAAAAAATATTCCAAAGAAGAACCTACAGCCTCCATAAGTTTCGCAACTTAGTTAAACCATTATTAATTGTATAGACGGGTACATAGCAGACGTCGTTGCTCCATATTTGGCAACTACTTTGGATGCAACTATTATGCGCGAACTGAGAAGATTCTGCTTGGCATTGGTATCTTGACCAAACGATACTTTTATCTTGGATCGCGGATTTCGAGATTCGATTCCTGATATTGAACAGGATATATTCCTCACAAGCCACCAACAAGATCAAGAGAACAAATGGACGTCGCTTACCGAAAACGATCCAATCCATCATAACATATCATAACATAATTATCAAACGATCCAAAATGTCTGAATCTATTTAGTAAAATTCATGTTTTTTATTTTCAATATACTCTTGAAAAACCAAAACGATCCAAAGTGTTTGGATCTATTTTTATAAATAAATTTTTACTTATTTTCAATACACTCTTAAAAAACTAGAATGCTCCAAAGTGGACAATAACACTCAAATACCTTGAGTTGGGTCATTCATTTTTGCCTAATGACACAGATTTTTCCAAAATAGAAACTCAGGGGATTTGAAGATTTTGGCCCAAAAAACAACCACCATTTTATTTTTCATTTGTTTTGCGGGTTATTTAGAAGCCATGAGTCAGTGGACGGGGGCGCACCGCGCTTTTGCGGTTGAGGCGTATTTCGCGAAGAATAATTCGATCAATGTGGCGAGGCGTCGGTTTTGTTCTCACTATGATATTCGACGATTGAAGGATGGCCCGTCGAACCAATTGATATGGGCGTGGGTACAGAAGTTTAGAGAAACTGGATCAGTCGGAAATGAACCTCGGCCTGGACCTTCAATTACTTTAACTACTCCTGAAAACGCAGAGCTTGTGAGAAGGGAAATCTTACAATATATACTGGCAATATATATGTATATACTGGCAGGTCCTAAGAATACTCCATGCTTAATATCACTCCTCGATCTACTTTTGTTTTCGAGTAATTTAGGATAATATATAAAATACATGGTGCCATTTAAAGTGTCATATTAGGTAAACTGTTCAAGATAGAGTAACTATACAAAATCATCGTGAATAAAAATAGAATTAAAATAAAATAAATAAATAAAATAATTTATTCAAAATAACTTAGGACTAGCAATATAACAAAAAGGTTTATCTTAGATTATAATGGTATTAAGTAATGTTTGTGCCTGAACTAGGTAAAAAACCTGTTTTCAGGCAAAACGAGTGCTAATATAACAGATAAATTAATCAAATGGACTTACTAATTATATGGCATGTCTTATAGGTGACAGTCTATATGGTTTAAGAGCTATGGGTTTGTGAGAACCTGTATCAATTTTATGTACTGCAAATGGAGTAGGTTCTCCGTGTTCACTAAATATGTCCTCAAATTCATTCAATAATTTAGTTAATTCATTGATCTCTATATCAGTAAGTATCGTGTTTCGGGAATAATAATAATAATAATAATAATAATAATAATGCTGGACAATTTACACATATAAATAATATTAGTAAAATATTTAATATTTTATATTTTATATTGAATATTTAGTAAAATTCAATGTGTACATTTCAAGTTTCTTTATTGGTAATTTTTGTAACCTGGGGTCACTGTGACTCATACCATTACCACTAGTAGGACGTGGTACCGATGGTATAGGGTCCAGTTTATGGACGACCCACAGTGGGTTTTCGATAGGTTCTGGGTTAACGCAGGTACTCATATCGATCTTGTCCCAGTCTCTAAGGTTTCTTATAGTACCTTTCTTAGGTTTTTGTATCTCTGAATCAGCCCTAAGGGTAGGCGGGGTGTCTTTTAAGGGTGAGATCAATTCTATGTTTTTGGCCCATTGCATAAAATCATCTAATGTTTCTCCTTCCTTATTTTTGACCGTAATTGTATTTTCCGCTCGTAAAAACTCGTGTTTGGTTTCGGTTTCTCCGGCGAAGTACCAAACTCGCTGTGCCAAGTCTAAAATGATGGCGTTTGCTTCGAGGAAGTCGATGCCCAGTAGTGTGCGGTTGTCCTCTGCGTCGGGAAAGACTGACAATGTGATCGGTACCTTCTTTCCCCCGATCTCGACGTAAATTTGCGTGGTTAGCATTTTCACCGTGTTTTTGGTACCGTCAGCTAACTGTATTTCAGTCGCGTTCTCAAAAAAGATTACTCCGTCATCTTTCAATATTTTAAACAGACGGGATCCTGCGATACTGGTACGGGCTGCCGTGTCAATGTGTGCATATCCTGTTATCCCTTTATAGCTGACCTCAATTGTTGGCACTTTAGTTGCACTCTGCAGATGTGCGTGCAATGAGTAGAATTGAAGCGGTTTTGAAGGGCTTTCTTTTGCTTTACATGTAGTGCACTGACTACGAAAAATCCCCGGGGCTCCGCATCCGTAGCATTTTACCGGATTTTTGTCCGATGATGATGATGATGGCTTGTCTGGTTCAATAGCCGGTTTAGCGTTCACTGAGCTTGACGATACTTCCGAAAGAGTAGTGGTGGCTTCGTTCTTTGACTGATTAGCCAGCCGTTTTCTGCATATTTCGGTCGTGTGGCCTGCTTTACCGCAGTATGTGCATCTCTTTTTCTCGTAAGTTGGTTTCTGGCTACTGGTACTGCTTTTTCTAGGGCTTCGTATTCTCGAGCTTTGTCCAGTAGTTCGCTGAATGTTTTTACGTCCGTGCGTGCAATTTTCTTCCTAAACTCCATTCTAAGGAGGCCGTACATGAGGTCCAGTTGCTCCTCTTCCTTGTGTCGCTTTGCTGGAAGCATTCCGAGTAGTAGGCGTTTACGTGTGATAAACGCGTCGATGGCTTCTTTTTCTCCTTGAGAGTTCGAAAAGAACTCGATGTATAATTCGTGCGGTGGTCTTTTCGGCGCGAAGGCTGCGCGGATACTGGCGAGCGCCGCAGTCCACGTCTTTATTTCAGAGCGGATTCCTGTCCACCACGCGTTTGCGTTATCAGTAAGCAACAAAGGGAGACCAATCAGTGCGTCTTCGTCTGATATTTGTTCTATTTGCTTGTAGATTGATATTCCTGTGACAAATTCTTCCACTTTACTGTGACTTCGCTCGCCATTGAAGCGAAGAGTACATTTGGTAAAGCTTTTGTGTTGAATAGGAGGTGGTGCCGGATCATTTCTTCGTTTTAGTAACTCATCAAATTGTTCTTGTGTCAAATGCACCCCCATTGTTGGCAAATCACTATCTTCACTCTTTGCCTTCTAAAATTGTTGGTATTTTCTTATCATCTCTTAAAACGCCAGAGTGGTTTATTTTCTGCGTTCTAGGTAATTTACGTTGGGCGCCAAATGAAGGGTAGGTGAGGGATGAAAAGGCACAATTGTCAACAATGTAGATTTATTGGTGTTTGACTCAATACAAAACTCTCAGAGCTCTTAGTAACTATGGTTACAGTGGTCCGTAGGGCGTACCTAGGTAGGTGGTAGGTAGGTACAAGTAGATACGATCACTTCTTACAATATGTAGTATGATCGTTTTATGTAGGTACCTCGCGAATCGGGTTGAAACTAGCTAATATAAAAATACTTATCCCAAGGAATAGACAGTGGCTGAGAACCTAAGTATTAGGACCATCCGACTGCGCTAAACCAGGGGACCGAACTTCCAGAGGCTATGGCTAGTATAGCCATTACCGAGAGGTTGTCCGTTCCTAGCTGAACTGATTTGAATGAGGCCGTGTTTCGCTTTATATCTGCAGCGGCTTCAGAGATTCCAATATAGTTAGTATGCCGGTGCGTTGAGTGGGGCGCGTGACGTGGGCTCGGTGAAACAGCAGGCCTTCGTGCGAGTGAGAAAGTATTCGACCTCGCGCGGTGCGTGCGCGCTTGGACTGTAGCTACGTTTTTGTATTTAAATAATAATCTCTCCTACAGATGTAATTTTTCATTCATTGCTTTATAGTCGGGTCGAGTAAAAAAAGTATTTACCTACACTAAGAAATGGATTTCAAAATAATAACTTCATTAATTTTCAGTAAAAATCCTAATACTCTGTATCATCTTGCTATGAATAAAGTAACTGAAATTATAGACGAAAGTTACGACTTTTTCAATAATGTAACACCAGTTTTGGAACAGGTTTCTTTACGCACCGACATTAAAATCACATTTGATTTTTGACTCGTGGTAGATTTTTATCGAGTTTTGTACTGAATTAAATTTGCATTACAGATTGAAAATATGCGTGCCACGATTTATTGTCTGCAACGTACAATATGTGTAGATTTATAAAAAAAAAATCCCAGTTATGATATTTCACTAAAAGAGGAGGGCCACAGGATTCTGTGAAGACTGTTGTCGCTATTACTGGTCTCCGGAGAACATGCATGATAGAACATGTATGATGTGATAAATACACGGGTTCTGTATTGCCTCATTATTCTTCAAACTGGCAGAATAATTCCAGCGAATAATTCTGTCAGTTTGATTATGAATAAAATTAATGAATTAAAATAAATTGTATTACGCGAAACTTAGTTTTACTAGCAATCCAATAGTAAAACAAATAAATCTCCATCGGTTGAAATATATATTTATCAACATAAAAATCGACATTGTTGCAACACTAACCATGACGTCGCTGACTTATAGGGACAGAGTGAAGTCCCAGTAGTTCCTTCCAAATTATTAAAGGAACTAAGGGCAGAAAAAGTCTCATTGTCCCTTTAAAGGAACTGTCAAAGGAACAAATGGGAATAAACGGAAAATTGTATTATTTTTTAATGTTTCTATTAAAATTACTTTCTTTTCATTTTGCTCTGAACTCGTCTCTCTAACCGAATAACTAGTTTCAATTATAAGATGTCAATGGTCACTTACCTTTAAATGAATATTTTTTAGAGACTCATTAATGGCTTTGCATGTTTCTGGTATAATTTGAGTTAAGGTGCATTGAGGAATCCGAAAGGAAAACTGTAAACTGGAATAAGTTTCTCCAGTTGCTAAAAATCTTAGTCACCAATAGAAGGTCTGTTGGAGAAACTTAGTTTCTAAAATGTGTGTCCTGTTTTGCAATACTGGCTGCAACTTTTGAAAGAATATATTCAAATACTGAGTTGTCCATTCGCAAATAAATCTTAAATGACCTTTTGTCTTCTTCTTTAAGCTCTTGAACTAAGTTTGAAGTAACGTCGATATGATCACGTCGTGCAATCCATGATCTTAGCCAGATTCGTTTTTTTCTTGTATTCCTTTTTTTTTCTTTTTTAATAGTAAAATAAGGGACACTGCCGAAGTAGCGCACACCACCGACGCATGCTCCATTGCAACCACTTATGACGTAAAATAGGCTCAAACAAGTTTGATAGAGTAATACACAGATATGACTCAAATAGTCAATTATCTCGGATCAAATATATGATCATTTAAATGATCCAAGATAAATGATAGTGTAATATGCCCCCTAGTTTGTTTGAGCACTGAAATTATTGAAGGTCAAGATTAAATAATAAGGTTATCTATTCTTTTAGAACGTTTCTATTTTTATTGCTTTTATTTTATAACAAACATTGTAAGTATAAGACACATAAATGATTATATAAATGTGCTGATGGTTTCTTTTCACTTCTACTAGTGAACAAAAGATTAAAGTGAAGAGAATTTCAATAACCCTTTATTTCTTATTTGATAGTAATTGATGGGTAGACTTGTCTATGTGTTTATCTTGTGAGTCTAGAAATAAAGGTATTGACTTCTGATTTCATTAATTCCAATTCCCAAAATGTGAGGTTGCATTGTAAGGTAGGTAATTCCATGATTGTATCGAAATAAGACCATTTTATAGGTAAGTACCTAAAGCCCCAGATTCTATCACATGCGATAATAATGCGTTTCACCAATAATGCCACCAATAATGACCGCATGGTTCGATCAATCGTATTACGTGAACTTTTTTTCCAGTTGATTCGATTTAAGAATAAAGGACCACGTAGTTCGACTCCAAAGTCGAACCACGATACCCGTTCACCTGGTTTGATTCATCAAAACACAAAGGTTTACCAAGTTCGTAAAGTATGCAAGAATAATTATTGCATTTTGTTCCGAAGAGGCAAGAAAAAAGATATCCACCATAAAAATTTTTTTTGGAGACGGAACATTTCACAGCTGCCTGCCGCCATTTCAACAGTTGTATAGGTAATATGCCATACATGGTGATGTGGGTTCTTCCCCGAATAGCTTAAACGTAGTGACATTGATTTACGTATTAATGTCTGACCAAAAAACTGAAAGCTATGTAGCATTACTACAGTCGATTTTATCGGAAAAATCATGAAGGTGGATTTTTTGGAAAATTTGGTTTATATTGTAGCAAATATCCTGGTTTTTATTAACTTGATGACCTTAAATTTAGTATTGAATGTTTTATTTTAATAAAGATTAAATATTTTTGACGTGGAAAACATGGTTACCTTAAGGTCATTGGTCCGACGCACTTTGCAAAATGTGGCGGACAATAACCAACATAATTATAAAATATTGAGATTACACTTACCTACTCCTCATACATAGTTATTTAACTAAAAACTAATTAAGGACAGCTGTTTATAAAAACAGTAATGTTTTAAAATTTCAATTTAAAAACAGGAAAAACCTTGTTTTACGCAATTTGCAGATTAGATACGAGGGCAGTTTGAAAAGTCAGTGACTTTTGCTATTTGTAATGGTCGATATTTTTGAATTTTTTCTGTGGACTGTGTCACTATCTGTCGGAAGACTTAAAATTTAGGTCGATCTGACAAAAATTTATGATTGTATAGTGTTTTAAAAGAAAAGAATCGCTCGCTTTTGCAAAAATGGATAAAAGTGAATTTCGTGTTCCGATATAACATTATTTTTTGAGAAAAAAAACCATTATGGAAACCGAGGAAAAGCTACGAAAGTATTTTGGGGACTCTGCTCCATCGCATGGTATGGTTCAAAAGTGGTTTCTTCTCAAAGTACTTTAAAGTACAGTAACTTTCTCGCAAAACTGAGTTTCGCTGTGGTCTAACGAGCACCAAGGATGCTGAGCGCTCAGGACGCCCTGTTGAGGTCACTACTGACGGGATGGTCAATATAATACATGATATCGTATTGGAAGACCGCCGAATGAAGATTCGCGAGATAGCTAAGACGGTAAACATCTCGGAAGAACGTGTTTTTAATATTTTACACGAACATTTGGGCATGAAAAAATTATGTGCAAGATGGGTGCCGCGTTTGCTCACAGAAGTCTACCAAAAACGCAATCCTGTGACAAATTCTCAACACGGTCTTTAGACATGTTTAAACGTAACACTAACAAGTTCTTCCGCCGATTTGTAACTGTTGACGAAACGTGGATACATAAAATACTCCTGAGACAAAATAACAATCAAAACAGTGGACATCTGCAGAAATTTGTTCCGATGGTCTGGGTGTTTTCTATGTATAATAAAAAAAATATCTATCTATGTAGTGTATTATATTAAGTATATCAGATATCTAGCACCCATAACACAAGCTCTGCTTAGCTTGGGGCTAGATAATGCTGTGTGAATAGTCCAGCATAATTTATTTATTTATCTCCTGGTGAAAAGGCTCCAAAGAAGGCGAAAACAGTTCCGTCCGCTACTAGCTTCGGCTTGTAGCGGCAAAATGCTGAGACAGGGACCTTTTTGGCCCGTATATAACACTTTCAAATATGTATCTGTTTTTCTTTTCTATAAAATACTGTGTTCTTTGTAAGTATATATGATTGTAATGTGTTGTGTTATGTATTGTCCAAATAAATGTATTTTCTTTCTTTCTTTCTTTCCGTCAGCGGGTAAAGTCATGGCCACTGTTTTTTGGGACTCGTAAGGTGTTATTTTGATTGACTATCTAAAAAAGGGATTAACGATCACAGGCGCATATTATGCTGCCTTACTTGATACATTTCATACATGGAGAACTGATGAGAAAACGGCCTCACTTAGGGAAAAAAAGTCCTCTTTCACCACGATAATGCACCGGCACATTCGTCGGCAGTTGCGGTGGCCAAACTGGTGGAATTACGCTACGAAATGCTACCACACCCACCATATTCTCCAGATTTGGCACCATGTGACTTCTTCCTATTTCCAAACATGAAAAAATGGCTCGGGGGAAAACTATTTTTATCCAATGAGGAAGTCATAGCTGAAACTGACGCCTATTTTTCAGAGTTCGAGAAAAAATATTTTTTAGAAGGGTTAAAGAAGTTAGAATATCGTTGGGCTAAGTGTATCGAGCTGAAGGGAGATTACGTTGAAAAATAAAATAATTGCTTTTAAAATAATACTTTTTTCATTGAAAAGTCACGGACTTATTCAACTGACCTCGTACTCGTCTACTACGTCTCTTTCTCTTGTCTTCGAGCAACCAATAGAAATGGGTCAGGTACTGGAACTGGTTCCGGGGCGCGTCCACGCAACCGCGACCTGCGCGTGCAGTCCTTCGTCATCTGTCGTTGCGATCTGTGCTTTAATATAGAACCTTACTGTTTTAACCTATATATTTCCTTACCGTTTAACCGACTGCGTGTTTTTTGGACTGTTTCGTTGCTTTACGATTGGATTTTTGTTGATATGGATACGCTAAATGATTGTGTATCATGTATGACATGACCTGTGTTACGTTGCCGAAAGCACAGCCTTACTGAAGTGTTTTTAGAAAGATACTGAGATCACGTGATACTTCTATTACAATAAATAATACCACGCGAGGTAAGCTACACATTATTTATTTTAATGCATAGTTAGTCAAGCAGATAGGAAGTTAATATAAGCATTGTGGCAAGAGGGTATGCTTTACGTCCTATATGTGTGTGAACCTACTGTACCGGTAACAGGGATCCACCGCCTTGGACACTTGGATCCTTTTTCTTTACACCAACTGATACGAATGAGATAGAGCGTTTAATTGGAACCTTAAAATTAAAATCATCCTCTGGTCACGATAACATTACTAATATTATATTGAAACAAACTAAAACTGTCTTGGCAGAACCCCTGGCTTATATCTGTAATCTTAGTATGATGAGTGGAATCGTACCTGACAGTTTTAAACTAGCGAATGTTACACCAATTCTTAAAGATGGTGATCCAAAGTTACCGTCAAATTATAGACCAATATCTCTTCTTAGCTGCTTATCAAAATTACTGGAAAAAATTGTTAACCACAGAATTCTGAAGTACTTAGAAGATAGCAAACTACTAGCGCCGCAGCAATTTGGGTTCCGAGCCAAAAAATCTACCGAAGATGCCGTAGTTGAGCTTTGTGATCTTGTAGCCGACAAGATTGACAAAGGCTATAAGTGCACTGGCATTTTTCTCGATCTTGCCAAAGCATTTGACACGGTGTCTCGTCAAATACTCGCTAGGAAACTAGAACTGATGGGGATTCGCGGCACTGCACTAAGCTGGTTCAACTCCTACCTGACAAGTAGAAAGCAAAGAGTCCGCGTGGAAGATAACTACAGTGACTATCTCGATGTTGATTTTGGTGTGCCCCAGGGTAGTGTCTTGGGTCCAACGTTGTTCTTGGTATATATCAACGATCTTTGCTCCCTTGACATTGCCCAGGGTCAAATCTTTACCTTTGCAGATGACACTGCTCTTGTTTTCTATGGTGATAGTTGGGACTCAGTAGAGCGGAATAGTCAAATTGGCTTGGATAAGGTAGGAACCTGGTTACAACAAAACATCTTAACTCTGAATGTTGATAAAACGAAGTTTATATTATTTAGAATTAGTGAACGCACACAACCATTTCAACCTCTTTGTTTAAAAATTCATAACTGTTTTTCAATTGATACAACGACCTGTGACTGCCCAGCTCTTAAACAGGTTAACTCATTGAAGTATCTTGGGGTCATTGTTGATGATGGACTTACTTGGGCTAAACATATAGACACTATTACTGGCAGAGTACGGAAGCTTATGTTCGTTTTTAAACGGTTGAGAGCCATAGCAGATGAGACTCTGACAAAGCTTGTGTACACTAGCCTATGTCAGTCGATCGTCAACTATTGTTTGATAGCTTGGGGAGGAGCATGCAAGATGAACCTGCTAAAGCTAGAGCGTGGACAAAGAGCGGTTCTTAAAGTAGCTCACAAAAAGCCTTTTCTGTATCCAACCAAAACTCTTTATCGAGAGTGTAACCTCTTGACAGTAAGGCAACTCTTCATTGTGTCAGTTATATTAAAATATCATAAAATAGCGCCTTCTAAAATTGTTATGTCCTTTAGACACATCAAATGGAAACCCCCCTTCAGACAAACACAATTTTTTTGTAGATTCTATCCCTGGTTAGGTCCCTTCTTATACACAAAAATAAATAAAACACTTAACATATTTTCAAAAACAAGAAGAGAATGCAAAAAGATCCTACATTCATGGCTTCTTGATAAAGACTATGATGAGACGGAAGCTGTCTTATCATACTGTAGATAAATAAGTAGGTACGTGATGGTATTAAAAAAATATTAGGGTAGGTATGTGTATGAATGAATTTTAAATTATTGTCATAAGAACTGAACGGAGCCACATAAGAACGACATAGTCAACACAAGCAAGATCTCAAAGTCACAGGCATGTTCCGAACAATACTTCAGTATCTTACGTCGTCACTTTAAACTAGGACTATACAATTTTTGACTCTACAGCACAGGGTATCCTAGTGTAGAGATCAAAGTGAGATCACGTTTAGCCTTAATTATATTTAGCAAAAATAAGAATAATTGTAATTTAATGTGATTGTATTATTATGTATGCATGTATATTTGTGGTGAATAAATTACTTTACTTTACTTTACTTTACACATCATGCCACACTTAATTATTTTACTTTAGTATTGACATTAATTGATAAAAAATAACAAATAATGATAAACATGATAAAACATAATACTGGAAAGCAAAACTACCGGTAGGTGCGGCCTGCCGACTCTCACTTGAGGTGATCGTTGTACGATTTCTCTTCTGTGCGTTATTTAGAAGTGATTGGTTACGGGTTGGGATGTTGCCCCAACCCCTATAACCAATCGCTTATAAATTTATTCATTTCTATGTCGGCAAACACGCTTAACCAATTATTTTTATGACTGCGTCGTTGATCAAAATATAAATCTGACCTTTGTTTTGTTTATTTCAGATTAAAGATGCGCGACTGCGAATGATCTGGCTAGTCGAATGATCTACAACTACTCATTTACTCACTCGACTTGAATATTAGTAGTATACTAATTATCTTCAAAGTCGAATGACAACTACTAATTAGTAATTACTAATGCCTCTACGAATTGATCGAGGCTTCGAAAAACGAATTGAGTTCGACTACCCGACTCGGGCAGTCGCCATTACCTACTAACCAATTTAGTAACTAATATGGTTAGTAAGGGCGAGAGGCGTCGAATAACGAATTGAGTTCGACTCCAGCAGTTGCCATTACTAACCATATGAGTTATTAATTTGGTTAGTAATAGCGCGTCGGGAAATCGACGCGAAATCAGTTCTTTATTCGACGTCACTCGCCATTACTAACCAATTAGTTACTAATTTGTCCTAGTCATTCGCATGGTTCGAATGATTCGTGAAGTCGAATAATTCGAATGAAATCATTCACAGTCGCGCATCTTTATTTCAGATCACTTTCGACACAAGATCATTATGTCACCCTTGTTGGCAAAGGTATGATCATGCCGTAAATGTTCAACACATACGCGACGAGCTGTCTCAGCCTGTGCGGAATGAGTCTGTTCAAAATGCTTCGCCTCCCCGGGCTATACAAGAAGATATTAATCAAGATATAGAACTAGAATCAGACCATGTAAGAGAAGTGGAAGTTCATCAAGAAGTCGGTATTCAGTATTTTATTTATTGCGTTCATACAATCAGGTCTAAGTGATTAGGTGAGTTTGTGTTAAGATCACAGTATACCCATTTAGGGTGTTCCTTTAGAAGACTGGCAGGTATCGTGCCTTTCTACTAAATATGAATTGAACAACTTATAATTTAATTTGCGAGTCGCTAAAAGAATCGTTTTTTCTGATGCGATGAATGGACCTGAAGCTGAACAATGGAAACTAGCCATGCGAGAGGAGCTAAAATCATTGCAATACAATGAAGCTTGGGAGCTCGTGGACATTCCTTGTGATACGTCAATTGTGCAGTGTAAGTGGTGGGTCTTTAATAAAAAGCTTGACGTGAGTGATAAAGCGAGATACCGTGCTAGACTTGTGGCAAAGGGTTTCTCACAGGAACGTGGTATAGGTATACTATGTGGACACTTTATCTCCAGTGGTGAGACATTCAACGCTGAGAATGTTATTTGCTCTTAGTGCACTTCGGAACATGGACATTATACACCTAGATGTTACTACAGCATTTTTAAATGGACACTTGAAAGAGAACATTTATATGCCTACTCCTGAAGGTTTTGAAAATGAAAATTGTAACGGTAAAGTGTTAAAGTTGAAAAGGGCTATATATGGTTCGAAACAATCTTCTTTTGTCTGGTATGAAAGGGTAGAAGAAAGATTTCTTATGTAACTTAGGTTAAAAAAATAGTAAATATGAACCCAAAAATATGTGTTAGACACAACTTTAGTTCTCGATTACTCGAATCAACCTACTCGTATAATGATCATCTCTAGTAAAGTATGGCGGGAAACAGGGTCAGGATCTGTCAAATGTATGAAGTAGCCATCTCACGTTTTCCATGTGTAAAAATGTAATGCTCAGTGAAAGAAAACAAGTAATTAAATATTCTGACTATAATATTCACATTATGAGAATACAAACATAACAATATGTTGATGCAGTTTAAGTTAAAGTAGCTGGTGATGATTTCCATGCCAACATTACAATTTTTGTGTGGATCGAGTGCAAACTCTCTGCATAGTCTGCATCTATATTGTTTTATAGACCGTTTTTCGTTGCTTTTGATGTGTTTTGTTACGCTAAACAATTTTAATACCAAACAATTAAGTTTATTACGAAAGGACGTTTCTAGATTTAGATTTACGAGAGGACGTTTTTAGGTTAGGTAGTTATTTTCAGTGTTTTTGTGTAATTATATTAAAATGTCTGAGAACAACCACAGAAATGTGCTAAGTGTGGTAAGACACGCGCTGAAGTATGACGGTAACCTATCCTATAGGTTTCCTAAGCCAGGAAAGAAAAATATTTCTAAGTAAGTGAATAAAGTTTCCAAGTTTTTACCCTTGCATGTACCATATACCCTAACATACGACTGACTAGATGGTTCAAACGAGAACTAGACGAAATGGTTGTGAAGACCATTCGTGATCACTCTTTATAATATGTACTAGATGATACCGGCGACTTCGTTCGCGCAGCCTTAGATTTATAGCTATTCCCTAGGGAACTGTCGATTTTTCCAGGATGTAAGGTAACATATGAGCTATTCCAAACAATCATCTATCTCTTTGCCAAATTTCATCCAGATCCGTCCACCCGTTCTGGTGTGATTAACAAACGTCCATCCATCCAAACTTTCGCATTTATTAATAAGATTTTATTGTTCCACAATATTTCCTATGGTGGCCACTGGCATTTGTCATGATGTTATCAGGAAGTCCCAACTTTATCTTAACAAATGCTGCTCTTTTGCAGCATGTACTAGGTAGGAGGTAGTGCAGTACTTCTTCATGTTTTCAAAAATTGATGTTATAAACATTTTTAGGGCACAAGCTTGGGCCAAGTATTGTTGGCCGAATCAAAATTGGTATTCTGTGGAGTCTTTACAATCCCTCCATATATCAAACAAAGTTTTATGCGGGAGACACTTCGATTTATCTCCGTTTTATGATAACCTAAGACAGAAACTGAGCATTTTTGCTGTTCCAGATTCTATTGAATCATATAATAATCAAGAAAATTTGTTGCATCAGGTAATAAAATATAATCTTTCAAAAAATAACACAATAATTATCCATTCTGACTTTCTCTTAGGTCACTGGACAGTATTCCATACTAACTGAAAAATTGTTTAAATCTTTTTCACAGGTTGAAACACAGTCAAGTGTAACTGAGCAGCTGTCATCAAGAGTGCCATTTCCACAAATAGAAAATGTGGAAGTGGAACGTTCTACGCTTGTTCTAGCGCAGCAAACTTTAATAGACACTTCAAGTCCTTTTAAATCAGCAACTATTGAACAAGTACAGTCAACATACAAAAAATATGTATATTCTATTTAATCAACATAATATGTACTTGGTGGGTGGGGAAGTGTGTTCATTTGATTCATATTTATGAACACCTGCAATGATTTGATTCTAATTATACGAAGAAATAAGCCAAAAGCAACTACTACTGCAAGACCACTGGGCCTCAATTCCACTAATTTCAAAACAAAATCTTCAGTTGCGCCATTTGATTAAGATCGGCCTTGTCGATTGTCGATCAATTTGATTGATTTGGTATTCTACTAACATTTCACGACAATCCCTCCGATGCATTATAGCGTCATTATTGCAGTGTGGCCATATAAATCATCAAATAAATCTCTGGACAGACCAAAATAATTTTGAAACTCTTCACTCATAATTATAAGAGGTTTTAGGTATCTCTAATATTTTAAATGATTACTATACTGGCCTAAAAGTCTATTTACATCGTTCTCCAATACTTAAAACGCAATAAAATCACAATTTTAATAAAACATTGTGTGTAGTAGGCCTTAAATGACAGAGACAAAAGAGTTTAACACGTTCTGCGCCCTGTTGATCAACGGTGTCCGTCTTCAGTAATTTTTCACGGAGCCATATGAAAAACCTAATTTTTCAAAATTTTATCGATCTTTTGTTGTAGTTGTAATGATAGATACGGTAAAATTAGTGAACGTCACGGCCTCTGCGGACGTAAAAGTGGTTTTCCGTTGCGGGGGGGCCACGCGGCCACAAAGTAGCCCAAACCGCGGGTCTTACAACTCGCGCGCAAAAAAAAAAAGACGGGTTGCACTCCGGGAGTGCCGGCAGAAGTGAAAACTTGATTATTAACGTTGAGCATGTTTGATATTTTGGAATGGTTAGGGAATAATTTTGCACCAATTGCTTTATCAGTATAAAAGTACTATAATTTATGTGGTAGAATACAATATTCATTTATTGCGCTATCGTACACAAACATGACAATTTATATTAAATTAAAAATTTAACACTTTAAAACTATTACAATTATTTTACAATATTAAATAATATTACAATTATTTACAGCCGGTTGCGCGCAAACCATTACCCGCTACAAAAATCTGATTATTTTTAAAGTCCATAAATAAATTCCGTTTCCCAGCAATTATTTCTGAGCAGTGTTACTTAGTTTCATGTACAGAATGCTTGGTTGACGGCTTCGTGAAGGGTCTGTTTACACCCGTTAAGCAGTACGATAGACTCGATCGAAACCTAACCTTAATTATAAAATTATATTAATGAATAAATGAAATTTTTTGTCCTTGTCTTTCTTTTCGATTCGTTCGAGAAATTAATTATCTATAGATACATAAGTAGGTAGGTATAAGCGAGCCGGACGCTAGCAACTATTACGTAATCTAGGGCCTATTGTTGTTGTCGGAAACTAGCACTATAATCTATTCTGTTTACCTAAAAATAATGTTCGATTTTGAACTCTATCTCAAAACAAAACTTCAAGAAATTTCCTAGCTATAATGAAGATCCTGCACAATTTTGAGCTTTATTCCTTCGGCATAAGGTCGTCGTTGCTCCATCCGTCTTACACTTTTTCGATCAGGTCACGTGTCCTGACGCGAGTTTAAGATTTTATACCCATTACAGAAAAAGTGCTCAACGCCGCTAAAGAAGTTTTCACTTCAAAAATTTTAAATGTTCAAAACAATGAAAAAAATCTGCTACATTAAAATAATTCAACTATTGAATGTATTTTAGTGACAAAAATTCAATTTCACTAAAGCTTACTTTCGATTTATGGGTTTTATAGGTAATTTTAGCTTAGATAAATATTTTTCAAGGACTAGTAATGGTAGGTAAGAACCATATTATTGCATGGCGATAGAGGACCAGGCGGGTCACCTTTCATATAAACTAGTACGCTGGTAATATCCGCCGGCCTGCTAGGACAGATCTAAAATTATTCTGATGTCTGGGCGTCACGGCTCGAATGGAAAATTAATTTGTTGAGTCACTGTGGGCGTCGCGGCTCGAACGGAAAATCTTAGTTTTTCCTTTGGCATAGAACGTGTTAAGTTGGAGTCAGAGTGTAGGTTTGACAGTTAAGATTAGAACAAATTTTCGTATTCCACTGTGCAATTGCTGTCCAATCGCTGGGGACACAGAGCAATTATAGGTATTCTACTAATTTTCTGACAGCTCTTCCAAATGTAATTTAGTCTATGGTTGGTGATTGACGTGTCATTGAGCAAACATAGCTTTTGTGTTGATTTTGTAGTGATTCTTGTTCAATTCGAAAGCCGACAAAGTGACAAAAATGATTTTTTTGTAAAAAAAAATGCATTGTGCGCCTACAAATATTAATGACCGATCATCGCCTTGTCGAGCGCCAAAACCGTCGAAGCTAAGCTCTCCTGCGAGATACGCTGGACCCCTTGCAGGATCTCGCCGAAAGCGGTTTTTATAAATTCACTTATAAAAACCTATCCTTGGCAAGGGGGCAAAACTAGTAGCGGAAGCGCTCACTCCTCGTAAGGAACGCCGCCGCCCCGTAGTGATGACAAAGGTTAGTAAAAAAATATTTGTTGATGATATTCCCTCTTCCTAAGTTTTTTAATATTGATGGTAACTAGGTAGTACCTACCTACAAATAAAAACTATTTATTTTGCAGATATTGACTGCACTGGCTTTTCTCGCCACATGATCCTACCAAACGTTGGTTGGCAAGAGTGCTCTACACAATGTCTCACAGAAGAAGAATAGCCAGGGATTGAGCGGAGTGTAATCGACTGGAACTAGCCTTTTCCAGAAGCACACGGTACCTACTGAGGGACATCCTCTAAAAGCTGAAGGAGGCCTTGTGTCAACCAACACGTTGCACCAAGATTTGTAGATAAATTACCCATGTTAAATATTGTGGACAAAACTATGGTTATGTAAGTAGGTACTTACTGATTAAATTAATAAACCGTTTAAGATTTTTAACTGTGTCTTTGTTGTACTTTTGTAGATTTTATGTTACGGTACCAACAGTTTATACATGAGCCCTTGTGGAGCATACCTCAACCTCAACATTCTCCACTGCTGGACGCAGGCCTCCCCCACATAGGCGTCATATTGGTTTTTATCTCATGGGAGGTAGTGCCCATAATCCCCACGCTGGGCATGCGGGTTGAGGATCACAGTTCGGTGGTGGAAGTACTGCAGGAAGTGCTGCTACCCAACACCGGTGGATTTCTCTTATTCGCCTCTTACGACACCTGCGGAAAGAGTTGGGGTGGTGCAAATTCTAAGCCGATACCACACAGCGTAGCCGGCACCACACAGCCTAGCCGGCACCACACAGCGTGGGGCACAACAATATTCAACTGCACTGTAAAAGGCAGCTTATTATAGACTATTTGTATTTTAATAACAATATTCAAAGTCATTGTAAAACGGCAGCTAAATAAATGCTCTTTTACTGTATATCTTTCTGCTAAAATTCACTTTTAGTACAACTAAATCCTCATAACAATATACAATAAAAATCTTCTTTCACAAAATAACTACTACATCTTAGGTAAAACTAGCTTCTTCATCTTCGAAGTACTCGCCTTTCTTCAAATATCGAGTTTCTGTTGATGAATGTTTTTCCAGACTTTTGACTCTTAGCGGTCTCATGCTGCTGCTGTAGTACTGAAGAGTTGGTAAACTTGTATTAGTAAACATCTATTAAATATCATCATCGTATAAGTCTACTGTTGCCACATAAGTCGACTTTTCGCGAGCTTTCTTAGAACTGCAAAAAGGAACGGTAGATTTAATTGGTGCTTACAAAATCATAGCTTTGTTAAGGTACATAAAAAGTTTGTTGAAGTTGTTACCAGTCTCGAATCTTGCTTGGCCCTTACTTCTTGGGAAGATATGGCCTTTTGTGGGCATATGCGACGCAAAATGCTGGCAGACTTTTTGAATGATTTCATTATTCTTAGCCGAGCGTCAATGCTTTGTGGCACTCAAGGTATATTATAGAGGGCCTTAACTTGTTGAGTAACAGCTATGTCTAATATTATTTATATGCTTTTCAATCGCAATTCCGTTAAGAAAATATTTATTTAGAAAACGTTGATTCGACTTTGACAGCATAAACTTATTGACGTCTTGTCTGTGTCGTGTAAGGCCTATAGAGCTAGATAATTAGAACTTAAGTAAGCGCTGCCACGCACGAATGTTTTTGAATTTGTGATTTGCTTGTGTTTTAAGTGTTTGGCAGCGATGTAAATAGACTTTTACGCCATTACAACAATAATTTTAAATATAAGATACCTAGAACCCCTTAATTAGGAGTGCAGAATTCAAAAAATGTTTCGTCCGCCCGGCGTTCGTTCATAGACTTATTTTATGTTGCATATGGCCACACATAACGTACCGCTGTTATCAATACTGAATAATAATATAATTGTCATACTGATATAAATCGTAGAATTGTTAGTAGAATACCAAATTAATGACAGTCAAGATAGCGATCTTAATCGTAAGACACCGCTGTAACATTTTTCTTTGAAAAAGTAGAAATTGAGCCCACTAGTAAAATTTCTTTGTTTGCTTTCTGTCCCTAACGATTGGAGAGCCAATGCTGACTAAAATACGTAAACTTGTATTAATCATAACCGTCAAAGCTACGACAGACACGTGAAAAAGATTGTGCCATTTGGTATTCTACTAAAATACCAAAGTTATCAATAGAAAGAAAGAAGTCGCGAAACCATAATATTTTGACACAATTGTATTAATAGAATTGGACCCCTGATCAGTAGTTAATGAGCTAAACATAGAGCCTTCATTAAACTGAGCTGTTAAAAATAAACAATCTAGCTACAAATTAACACAAGTAATTTTATTGTACCATATTTACTTTACGGAAGACTAATAATTTTTTTACAGTAGCCGATTTTTAGAAGTTCTCAAGTATTTTTGTAAATGTTTATTGTTTTTTAATAAAGTCATAATATATTAAATAATAATATCTGTAGCAATCTTGTATGAAAAGGTATTTTGTTATTTCAGACAATGAAAACACCTGTGCCTGAATTGTCAACAACAAAGGAAATACATGGTAGTGAGCCCCACTCTTCTAAAAAACAGAGTGGAATTTTGAGAGCCTTAAATATTGCCAAGCTCAGTGAAATGACTACTAGAGAACTTAAATTATATGAAATATGTAAAAATAAGGTAAAAGAAATAATGAGGCTCAGAAATCAAATGAAAAATAAAAAGACAAGAAATATGATAAAAACATTATCAGAAGAAAAAAATGTGCAAGAACTCTGCAATTTGAATAAGAGTAACAGTTTTGCTCTGTTACTGCAAACACAATTAAAAAATTGGCCTAAAAACCAAAAGGTAGAAGATACACAATAGAACAAATTTACACGAACGAACTAGACATAGGCTGCCTTGGTGTTGATTTTTTTTAGTTAGACTTTGATCTCTTAGTTTTTAATAAAATATATTGATGTTTTGCTCGGTTTTATTAAAAATTCCTGAATTCCGGAGATCTTACGACAATTCCGGAGTTCCGGAGATTGGTCTAAAAGTCCAGAGATCTCAGGACTATTCCGGAGATATGGTAACCCTAGGTTTACATGTCTCTGGTACTCTTATGTTAGCTAAGCTCTTTCTAGATATCGTCGTGCATCAAATACAAGACGTTGTATATTTCAAAACTGTAGGAACACAGCTTCACAACTTGTGCCAACTTTTGTTAAGTTTCATTTGTTGCATAATAATAATTTTTATACACCGGAGCTTTCTCGTGTATGCCTGCCACATTTAATGAGAAATGATTAAGATGATATTTATACAAAACCAGAGGCCAACGCATGAAAACTTTAACAATGTTCAAGTACTAGACATCATCAGCTTGTACACGTGGCGATTGGAGCGAAAGCCTCAAATGAACTTTGAAAATCTTGCAATGATTAGTGACAAAGAAATGCATTTTTGGACTGATCTAACAAAAAATCAATTCCTGAATATTTGGGAGCAAACACCGTCTTTAAGAGACGTTTTAGTAATTTACTTGACGAAAATAAGTAGTGGGGAACCCAACGATCGTTTAGCAATAATATTCCAAATGTCTAGATGGGCATTAGAAAGAAAGATAAGAATAGCAAGAGAAAGATTATCACAAGATTTCGTACATCGTCACCTGGGCCTAGATCATATAACCAGAGAGGAAATAGTATCAAGAAACTTATCTCTTCCCAGTCCTATTTTCCAATGGTAAGGAAAATGAACCAGCAGCAATTCTCGTGTTTGATGGAACTTATATTTACCTCCAAAAAAGTAAAAAAAAAAATATTCCAAAGAAGAACCTACAGCCTCCATAAGTTTCGCAACTTAGTTAAACCATTATTAATTGTATAGACGGGTACATAGCAGACGTCGTTGCTCCATATTTGGCAACTACTTTGGATGCAACTATTATGCGCGAACTGAGAAGATTCTGCTTGGCATTGGTATCTTGACCAAACGATACTTTTATCTTGGATCGCGGATTTCGAGATTCGATTCCTGATATTGAACAGGATATATTCCTCACAAGCCACCAACAAGATCAAGAGAACAAATGGACGTCGCTTACCGAAAACGATCCAATCCATCATAACATATCATAACATAATTATCAAACGATCCAAAATGTCTGAATCTATTTAGTAAAATTCATGTTTTTTATTTTCAATATACTCTTGAAAAACCAAAACGATCCAAAGTGTTTGGATCTATTTTTATAAATAAATTTTTACTTATTTTCAATACACTCTTAAAAAACTAGAATGCTCCAAAGTGGACAATAACACTCAAATACCTTGAGTTGGGTCATTCATTTTTGCCTAATGACACAGATTTTTCCAAAATAGAAACTCAGGGGATTTGAAGATTTTGGCCCAAAAAACAACCACCATTTTATTTTTCATTTGTTTTGCGGGTTATTTAGAAGCCATGAGTCAGTGGACGGGGGCGCACCGCGCTTTTGCGGTTGAGGCGTATTTCGCGAAGAATAATTCGATCAATGTGGCGAGGCGTCGGTTTTGTTCTCACTATGATATTCGACGATTGAAGGATGGCCCGTCGAACCAATTGATATGGGCGTGGGTACAGAAGTTTAGAGAAACTGGATCAGTCGGAAATGAACCTCGGCCTGGACCTTCAATTACTTTAACTACTCCTGAAAACGCAGAGCTTGTGAGAAGGGAAATCTTACAATATATACTGGCAATATATATGTATATACTGGCAGGTCCTAAGAATACTCCATGCTTAATATCACTCCTCGATCTACTTTTGTTTTCGAGTAATTTAGGATAATATATAAAATACATGGTGCCATTTAAAGTGTCATATTAGGTAAACTGTTCAAGATAGAGTAACTATACAAAATCATCGTGAATAAAAATAGAATTAAAATAAAATAAATAAATAAAATAATTTATTCAAAATAACTTAGGACTAGCAATATAACAAAAAGGTTTATCTTAGATTATAATGGTATTAAGTAATGTTTGTGCCTGAACTAGGTAAAAAACCTGTTTTCAGGCAAAACGAGTGCTAATATAACAGATAAATTAATCAAATGGACTTACTAATTATATGGCATGTCTTATAGGTGACAGTCTATATGGTTTAAGAGCTATGGGTTTGTGAGAACCTGTATCAATTTTATGTACTGCAAATGGAGTAGGTTCTCCGTGTTCACTAAATATGTCCTCAAATTCATTCAATAATTTAGTTAATTCATTGATCTCTATATCAGTAAGTATCGTGTTTCGGGAATAATAATAATAATAATAATAATAATAATAATGCTGGACAATTTACACATATAAATAATATTAGTAAAATATTTAATATTTTATATTTTATATTGAATATTTAGTAAAATTCAATGTGTACATTTCAAGTTTCTTTATTGGTAATTTTTGTAACCTGGGGTCACTGTGACTCATACCATTACCACTAGTAGGACGTGGTACCGATGGTATAGGGTCCAGTTTATGGACGACCCACAGTGGGTTTTCGATAGGTTCTGGGTTAACGCAGGTACTCATATCGATCTTGTCCCAGTCTCTAAGGTTTCTTATAGTACCTTTCTTAGGTTTTTGTATCTCTGAATCAGCCCTAAGGGTAGGCGGGGTGTCTTTTAAGGGTGAGATCAATTCTATGTTTTTGGCCCATTGCATAAAATCATCTAATGTTTCTCCTTCCTTATTTTTGACCGTAATTGTATTTTCCGCTCGTAAAAACTCGTGTTTGGTTTCGGTTTCTCCGGCGAAGTACCAAACTCGCTGTGCCAAGTCTAAAATGATGGCGTTTGCTTCGAGGAAGTCGATGCCCAGTAGTGTGCGGTTGTCCTCTGCGTCGGGAAAGACTGACAATGTGATCGGTACCTTCTTTCCCCCGATCTCGACGTAAATTTGCGTGGTTAGCATTTTCACCGTGTTTTTGGTACCGTCAGCTAACTGTATTTCAGTCGCGTTCTCAAAAAAGATTACTCCGTCATCTTTCAATATTTTAAACAGACGGGATCCTGCGATACTGGTACGGGCTGCCGTGTCAATGTGTGCATATCCTGTTATCCCTTTATAGCTGACCTCAATTGTTGGCACTTTAGTTGCACTCTGCAGATGTGCGTGCAATGAGTAGAATTGAAGCGGTTTTGAAGGGCTTTCTTTTGCTTTACATGTAGTGCACTGACTACGAAAAATCCCCGGGGCTCCGCATCCGTAGCATTTTACCGGATTTTTGTCCGATGATGATGATGATGGCTTGTCTGGTTCAATAGCCGGTTTAGCGTTCACTGAGCTTGACGATACTTCCGAAAGAGTAGTGGTGGCTTCGTTCTTTGACTGATTAGCCAGCCGTTTTCTGCATATTTCGGTCGTGTGGCCTGCTTTACCGCAGTATGTGCATCTCTTTTTCTCGTAAGTTGGTTTCTGGCTACTGGTACTGCTTTTTCTAGGGCTTCGTATTCTCGAGCTTTGTCCAGTAGTTCGCTGAATGTTTTTACGTCCGTGCGTGCAATTTTCTTCCTAAACTCCATTCTAAGGAGGCCGTACATGAGGTCCAGTTGCTCCTCTTCCTTGTGTCGCTTTGCTGGAAGCATTCCGAGTAGTAGGCGTTTACGTGTGATAAACGCGTCGATGGCTTCTTTTTCTCCTTGAGAGTTCGAAAAGAACTCGATGTATAATTCGTGCGGTGGTCTTTTCGGCGCGAAGGCTGCGCGGATACTGGCGAGCGCCGCAGTCCACGTCTTTATTTCAGAGCGGATTCCTGTCCACCACGCGTTTGCGTTATCAGTAAGCAACAAAGGGAGACCAATCAGTGCGTCTTCGTCTGATATTTGTTCTATTTGCTTGTAGATTGATATTCCTGTGACAAATTCTTCCACTTTACTGTGACTTCGCTCGCCATTGAAGCGAAGAGTACATTTGGTAAAGCTTTTGTGTTGAATAGGAGGTGGTGCCGGATCATTTCTTCGTTTTAGTAACTCATCAAATTGTTCTTGTGTCAAATGCACCCCCATTGTTGGCAAATCACTATCTTCACTCTTTGCCTTCTAAAATTGTTGGTATTTTCTTATCATCTCTTAAAACGCCAGAGTGGTTTATTTTCTGCGTTCTAGGTAATTTACGTTGGGCGCCAAATGAAGGGTAGGTGAGGGATGAAAAGGCACAATTGTCAACAATGTAGATTTATTGGTGTTTGACTCAATACAAAACTCTCAGAGCTCTTAGTAACTATGGTTACAGTGGTCCGTAGGGCGTACCTAGGTAGGTGGTAGGTAGGTACAAGTAGATACGATCACTTCTTACAATATGTAGTATGATCGTTTTATGTAGGTACCTCGCGAATCGGGTTGAAACTAGCTAATATAAAAATACTTATCCCAAGGAATAGACAGTGGCTGAGAACCTAAGTATTAGGACCATCCGACTGCGCTAAACCAGGGGACCGAACTTCCAGAGGCTATGGCTAGTATAGCCATTACCGAGAGGTTGTCCGTTCCTAGCTGAACTGATTTGAATGAGGCCGTGTTTCGCTTTATATCTGCAGCGGCTTCAGAGATTCCAATATAGTTAGTATGCCGGTGCGTTGAGTGGGGCGCGTGACGTGGGCTCGGTGAAACAGCAGGCCTTCGTGCGAGTGAGAAAGTATTCGACCTCGCGCGGTGCGTGCGCGCTTGGACTGTAGCTACGTTTTTGTATTTAAATAATAATCTCTCCTACAGATGTAATTTTTCATTCATTGCTTTATAGTCGGGTCGAGTAAAAAAAGTATTTACCTACACTAAGAAATGGATTTCAAAATAATAACTTCATTAATTTTCAGTAAAAATCCTAATACTCTGTATCATCTTGCTATGAATAAAGTAACTGAAATTATAGACGAAAGTTACGACTTTTTCAATAATGTAACACCAGTTTTGGAACAGGTTTCTTTACGCACCGACATTAAAATCACATTTGATTTTTGACTCGTGGTAGATTTTTATCGAGTTTTGTACTGAATTAAATTTGCATTACAGATTGAAAATATGCGTGCCACGATTTATTGTCTGCAACGTACAATATGTGTAGATTTATAAAAAAAAAATCCCAGTTATGATATTTCACTAAAAGAGGAGGGCCACAGGATTCTGTGAAGACTGTTGTCGCTATTACTGGTCTCCGGAGAACATGCATGATAGAACATGTATGATGTGATAAATACACGGGTTCTGTATTGCCTCATTATTCTTCAAACTGGCAGAATAATTCCAGCGAATAATTCTGTCAGTTTGATTATGAATAAAATTAATGAATTAAAATAAATTGTATTACGCGAAACTTAGTTTTACTAGCAATCCAATAGTAAAACAAATAAATCTCCATCGGTTGAAATATATATTTATCAACATAAAAATCGACATTGTTGCAACACTAACCATGACGTCGCTGACTTATAGGGACAGAGTGAAGTCCCAGTAGTTCCTTCCAAATTATTAAAGGAACTAAGGGCAGAAAAAGTCTCATTGTCCCTTTAAAGGAACTGTCAAAGGAACAAATGGGAATAAACGGAAAATTGTATTATTTTTTAATGTTTCTATTAAAATTACTTTCTTTTCATTTTGCTCTGAACTCGTCTCTCTAACCGAATAACTAGTTTCAATTATAAGATGTCAATGGTCACTTACCTTTAAATGAATATTTTTTAGAGACTCATTAATGGCTTTGCATGTTTCTGGTATAATTTGAGTTAAGGTGCATTGAGGAATCCGAAAGGAAAACTGTAAACTGGAATAAGTTTCTCCAGTTGCTAAAAATCTTAGTCACCAATAGAAGGTCTGTTGGAGAAACTTAGTTTCTAAAATGTGTGTCCTGTTTTGCAATACTGGCTGCAACTTTTGAAAGAATATATTCAAATACTGAGTTGTCCATTCGCAAATAAATCTTAAATGACCTTTTGTCTTCTTCTTTAAGCTCTTGAACTAAGTTTGAAGTAACGTCGATATGATCACGTCGTGCAATCCATGATCTTAGCCAGATTCGTTTTTTTCTTGTATTCCTTTTTTTTTCTTTTTTAATAGTAAAATAAGGGACACTGCCGAAGTAGCGCACACCACCGACGCATGCTCCATTGCAACCACTTATGACGTAAAATAGGCTCAAACAAGTTTGATAGAGTAATACACAGATATGACTCAAATAGTCAATTATCTCGGATCAAATATATGATCATTTAAATGATCCAAGATAAATGATAGTGTAATATGCCCCCTAGTTTGTTTGAGCACTGAAATTATTGAAGGTCAAGATTAAATAATAAGGTTATCTATTCTTTTAGAACGTTTCTATTTTTATTGCTTTTATTTTATAACAAACATTGTAAGTATAAGACACATAAATGATTATATAAATGTGCTGATGGTTTCTTTTCACTTCTACTAGTGAACAAAAGATTAAAGTGAAGAGAATTTCAATAACCCTTTATTTCTTATTTGATAGTAATTGATGGGTAGACTTGTCTATGTGTTTATCTTGTGAGTCTAGAAATAAAGGTATTGACTTCTGATTTCATTAATTCCAATTCCCAAAATGTGAGGTTGCATTGTAAGGTAGGTAATTCCATGATTGTATCGAAATAAGACCATTTTATAGGTAAGTACCTAAAGCCCCAGATTCTATCACATGCGATAATAATGCGTTTCACCAATAATGCCACCAATAATGACCGCATGGTTCGATCAATCGTATTACGTGAACTTTTTTTCCAGTTGATTCGATTTAAGAATAAAGGACCACGTAGTTCGACTCCAAAGTCGAACCACGATACCCGTTCACCTGGTTTGATTCATCAAAACACAAAGGTTTACCAAGTTCGTAAAGTATGCAAGAATAATTATTGCATTTTGTTCCGAAGAGGCAAGAAAAAAGATATCCACCATAAAAATTTTTTTTGGAGACGGAACATTTCACAGCTGCCTGCCGCCATTTCAACAGTTGTATAGGTAATATGCCATACATGGTGATGTGGGTTCTTCCCCGAATAGCTTAAACGTAGTGACATTGATTTACGTATTAATGTCTGACCAAAAAACTGAAAGCTATGTAGCATTACTACAGTCGATTTTATCGGAAAAATCATGAAGGTGGATTTTTTGGAAAATTTGGTTTATATTGTAGCAAATATCCTGGTTTTTATTAACTTGATGACCTTAAATTTAGTATTGAATGTTTTATTTTAATAAAGATTAAATATTTTTGACGTGGAAAACATGGTTACCTTAAGGTCATTGGTCCGACGCACTTTGCAAAATGTGGCGGACAATAACCAACATAATTATAAAATATTGAGATTACACTTACCTACTCCTCATACATAGTTATTTAACTAAAAACTAATTAAGGACAGCTGTTTATAAAAACAGTAATGTTTTAAAATTTCAATTTAAAAACAGGAAAAACCTTGTTTTACGCAATTTGCAGATTAGATACGAGGGCAGTTTGAAAAGTCAGTGACTTTTGCTATTTGTAATGGTCGATATTTTTGAATTTTTTCTGTGGACTGTGTCACTATCTGTCGGAAGACTTAAAATTTAGGTCGATCTGACAAAAATTTATGATTGTATAGTGTTTTAAAAGAAAAGAATCGCTCGCTTTTGCAAAAATGGATAAAAGTGAATTTCGTGTTCCGATATAACATTATTTTTTGAGAAAAAAAACCATTATGGAAACCGAGGAAAAGCTACGAAAGTATTTTGGGGACTCTGCTCCATCGCATGGTATGGTTCAAAAGTGGTTTCTTCTCAAAGTACTTTAAAGTACAGTAACTTTCTCGCAAAACTGAGTTTCGCTGTGGTCTAACGAGCACCAAGGATGCTGAGCGCTCAGGACGCCCTGTTGAGGTCACTACTGACGGGATGGTCAATATAATACATGATATCGTATTGGAAGACCGCCGAATGAAGATTCGCGAGATAGCTAAGACGGTAAACATCTCGGAAGAACGTGTTTTTAATATTTTACACGAACATTTGGGCATGAAAAAATTATGTGCAAGATGGGTGCCGCGTTTGCTCACAGAAGTCTACCAAAAACGCAATCCTGTGACAAATTCTCAACACGGTCTTTAGACATGTTTAAACGTAACACTAACAAGTTCTTCCGCCGATTTGTAACTGTTGACGAAACGTGGATACATAAAATACTCCTGAGACAAAATAACAATCAAAACAGTGGACATCTGCAGAAATTTGTTCCGATGGTCTGGGTGTTTTCTATGTATAATAAAAAAAATATCTATCTATGTAGTGTATTATATTAAGTATATCAGATATCTAGCACCCATAACACAAGCTCTGCTTAGCTTGGGGCTAGATAATGCTGTGTGAATAGTCCAGCATAATTTATTTATTTATCTCCTGGTGAAAAGGCTCCAAAGAAGGCGAAAACAGTTCCGTCCGCTACTAGCTTCGGCTTGTAGCGGCAAAATGCTGAGACAGGGACCTTTTTGGCCCGTATATAACACTTTCAAATATGTATCTGTTTTTCTTTTCTATAAAATACTGTGTTCTTTGTAAGTATATATGATTGTAATGTGTTGTGTTATGTATTGTCCAAATAAATGTATTTTCTTTCTTTCTTTCTTTCCGTCAGCGGGTAAAGTCATGGCCACTGTTTTTTGGGACTCGTAAGGTGTTATTTTGATTGACTATCTAAAAAAGGGATTAACGATCACAGGCGCATATTATGCTGCCTTACTTGATACATTTCATACATGGAGAACTGATGAGAAAACGGCCTCACTTAGGGAAAAAAAGTCCTCTTTCACCACGATAATGCACCGGCACATTCGTCGGCAGTTGCGGTGGCCAAACTGGTGGAATTACGCTACGAAATGCTACCACACCCACCATATTCTCCAGATTTGGCACCATGTGACTTCTTCCTATTTCCAAACATGAAAAAATGGCTCGGGGGAAAACTATTTTTATCCAATGAGGAAGTCATAGCTGAAACTGACGCCTATTTTTCAGAGTTCGAGAAAAAATATTTTTTAGAAGGGTTAAAGAAGTTAGAATATCGTTGGGCTAAGTGTATCGAGCTGAAGGGAGATTACGTTGAAAAATAAAATAATTGCTTTTAAAATAATACTTTTTTCATTGAAAAGTCACGGACTTATTCAACTGACCTCGTACTCGTCTACTACGTCTCTTTCTCTTGTCTTCGAGCAACCAATAGAAATGGGTCAGGTACTGGAACTGGTTCCGGGGCGCGTCCACGCAACCGCGACCTGCGCGTGCAGTCCTTCGTCATCTGTCGTTGCGATCTGTGCTTTAATATAGAACCTTACTGTTTTAACCTATATATTTCCTTACCGTTTAACCGACTGCGTGTTTTTTGGACTGTTTCGTTGCTTTACGATTGGATTTTTGTTGATATGGATACGCTAAATGATTGTGTATCATGTATGACATGACCTGTGTTACGTTGCCGAAAGCACAGCCTTACTGAAGTGTTTTTAGAAAGATACTGAGATCACGTGATACTTCTATTACAATAAATAATACCACGCGAGGTAAGCTACACATTATTTATTTTAATGCATAGTTAGTCAAGCAGATAGGAAGTTAATATAAGCATTGTGGCAAGAGGGTATGCTTTACGTCCTATATGTGTGTGAACCTACTGTACCGGTAACAGGGATCCACCGCCTTGGACACTTGGATCCTTTTTCTTTACACCAACTGATACGAATGAGATAGAGCGTTTAATTGGAACCTTAAAATTAAAATCATCCTCTGGTCACGATAACATTACTAATATTATATTGAAACAAACTAAAACTGTCTTGGCAGAACCCCTGGCTTATATCTGTAATCTTAGTATGATGAGTGGAATCGTACCTGACAGTTTTAAACTAGCGAATGTTACACCAATTCTTAAAGATGGTGATCCAAAGTTACCGTCAAATTATAGACCAATATCTCTTCTTAGCTGCTTATCAAAATTACTGGAAAAAATTGTTAACCACAGAATTCTGAAGTACTTAGAAGATAGCAAACTACTAGCGCCGCAGCAATTTGGGTTCCGAGCCAAAAAATCTACCGAAGATGCCGTAGTTGAGCTTTGTGATCTTGTAGCCGACAAGATTGACAAAGGCTATAAGTGCACTGGCATTTTTCTCGATCTTGCCAAAGCATTTGACACGGTGTCTCGTCAAATACTCGCTAGGAAACTAGAACTGATGGGGATTCGCGGCACTGCACTAAGCTGGTTCAACTCCTACCTGACAAGTAGAAAGCAAAGAGTCCGCGTGGAAGATAACTACAGTGACTATCTCGATGTTGATTTTGGTGTGCCCCAGGGTAGTGTCTTGGGTCCAACGTTGTTCTTGGTATATATCAACGATCTTTGCTCCCTTGACATTGCCCAGGGTCAAATCTTTACCTTTGCAGATGACACTGCTCTTGTTTTCTATGGTGATAGTTGGGACTCAGTAGAGCGGAATAGTCAAATTGGCTTGGATAAGGTAGGAACCTGGTTACAACAAAACATCTTAACTCTGAATGTTGATAAAACGAAGTTTATATTATTTAGAATTAGTGAACGCACACAACCATTTCAACCTCTTTGTTTAAAAATTCATAACTGTTTTTCAATTGATACAACGACCTGTGACTGCCCAGCTCTTAAACAGGTTAACTCATTGAAGTATCTTGGGGTCATTGTTGATGATGGACTTACTTGGGCTAAACATATAGACACTATTACTGGCAGAGTACGGAAGCTTATGTTCGTTTTTAAACGGTTGAGAGCCATAGCAGATGAGACTCTGACAAAGCTTGTGTACACTAGCCTATGTCAGTCGATCGTCAACTATTGTTTGATAGCTTGGGGAGGAGCATGCAAGATGAACCTGCTAAAGCTAGAGCGTGGACAAAGAGCGGTTCTTAAAGTAGCTCACAAAAAGCCTTTTCTGTATCCAACCAAAACTCTTTATCGAGAGTGTAACCTCTTGACAGTAAGGCAACTCTTCATTGTGTCAGTTATATTAAAATATCATAAAATAGCGCCTTCTAAAATTGTTATGTCCTTTAGACACATCAAATGGAAACCCCCCTTCAGACAAACACAATTTTTTTGTAGATTCTATCCCTGGTTAGGTCCCTTCTTATACACAAAAATAAATAAAACACTTAACATATTTTCAAAAACAAGAAGAGAATGCAAAAAGATCCTACATTCATGGCTTCTTGATAAAGACTATGATGAGACGGAAGCTGTCTTATCATACTGTAGATAAATAAGTAGGTACGTGATGGTATTAAAAAAATATTAGGGTAGGTATGTGTATGAATGAATTTTAAATTATTGTCATAAGAACTGAACGGAGCCACATAAGAACGACATAGTCAACACAAGCAAGATCTCAAAGTCACAGGCATGTTCCGAACAATACTTCAGTATCTTACGTCGTCACTTTAAACTAGGACTATACAATTTTTGACTCTACAGCACAGGGTATCCTAGTGTAGAGATCAAAGTGAGATCACGTTTAGCCTTAATTATATTTAGCAAAAATAAGAATAATTGTAATTTAATGTGATTGTATTATTATGTATGCATGTATATTTGTGGTGAATAAATTACTTTACTTTACTTTACTTTACACATCATGCCACACTTAATTATTTTACTTTAGTATTGACATTAATTGATAAAAAATAACAAATAATGATAAACATGATAAAACATAATACTGGAAAGCAAAACTACCGGTAGGTGCGGCCTGCCGACTCTCACTTGAGGTGATCGTTGTACGATTTCTCTTCTGTGCGTTATTTAGAAGTGATTGGTTACGGGTTGGGATGTTGCCCCAACCCCTATAACCAATCGCTTATAAATTTATTCATTTCTATGTCGGCAAACACGCTTAACCAATTATTTTTATGACTGCGTCGTTGATCAAAATATAAATCTGACCTTTGTTTTGTTTATTTCAGATTAAAGATGCGCGACTGCGAATGATCTGGCTAGTCGAATGATCTACAACTACTCATTTACTCACTCGACTTGAATATTAGTAGTATACTAATTATCTTCAAAGTCGAATGACAACTACTAATTAGTAATTACTAATGCCTCTACGAATTGATCGAGGCTTCGAAAAACGAATTGAGTTCGACTACCCGACTCGGGCAGTCGCCATTACCTACTAACCAATTTAGTAACTAATATGGTTAGTAAGGGCGAGAGGCGTCGAATAACGAATTGAGTTCGACTCCAGCAGTTGCCATTACTAACCATATGAGTTATTAATTTGGTTAGTAATAGCGCGTCGGGAAATCGACGCGAAATCAGTTCTTTATTCGACGTCACTCGCCATTACTAACCAATTAGTTACTAATTTGTCCTAGTCATTCGCATGGTTCGAATGATTCGTGAAGTCGAATAATTCGAATGAAATCATTCACAGTCGCGCATCTTTATTTCAGATCACTTTCGACACAAGATCATTATGTCACCCTTGTTGGCAAAGGTATGATCATGCCGTAAATGTTCAACACATACGCGACGAGCTGTCTCAGCCTGTGCGGAATGAGTCTGTTCAAAATGCTTCGCCTCCCCGGGCTATACAAGAAGATATTAATCAAGATATAGAACTAGAATCAGACCATGTAAGAGAAGTGGAAGTTCATCAAGAAGTCGGTATTCAGTATTTTATTTATTGCGTTCATACAATCAGGTCTAAGTGATTAGGTGAGTTTGTGTTAAGATCACAGTATACCCATTTAGGGTGTTCCTTTAGAAGACTGGCAGGTATCGTGCCTTTCTACTAAATATGAATTGAACAACTTATAATTTAATTTGCGAGTCGCTAAAAGAATCGTTTTTTCTGATGCGATGAATGGACCTGAAGCTGAACAATGGAAACTAGCCATGCGAGAGGAGCTAAAATCATTGCAATACAATGAAGCTTGGGAGCTCGTGGACATTCCTTGTGATACGTCAATTGTGCAGTGTAAGTGGTGGGTCTTTAATAAAAAGCTTGACGTGAGTGATAAAGCGAGATACCGTGCTAGACTTGTGGCAAAGGGTTTCTCACAGGAACGTGGTATAGGTATACTATGTGGACACTTTATCTCCAGTGGTGAGACATTCAACGCTGAGAATGTTATTTGCTCTTAGTGCACTTCGGAACATGGACATTATACACCTAGATGTTACTACAGCATTTTTAAATGGACACTTGAAAGAGAACATTTATATGCCTACTCCTGAAGGTTTTGAAAATGAAAATTGTAACGGTAAAGTGTTAAAGTTGAAAAGGGCTATATATGGTTCGAAACAATCTTCTTTTGTCTGGTATGAAAGGGTAGAAGAAAGATTTCTTATGTAACTTAGGTTAAAAAAATAGTAAATATGAACCCAAAAATATGTGTTAGACACAACTTTAGTTCTCGATTACTCGAATCAACCTACTCGTATAATGATCATCTCTAGTAAAGTATGGCGGGAAACAGGGTCAGGATCTGTCAAATGTATGAAGTAGCCATCTCACGTTTTCCATGTGTAAAAATGTAATGCTCAGTGAAAGAAAACAAGTAATTAAATATTCTGACTATAATATTCACATTATGAGAATACAAACATAACAATATGTTGATGCAGTTTAAGTTAAAGTAGCTGGTGATGATTTCCATGCCAACATTACAATTTTTGTGTGGATCGAGTGCAAACTCTCTGCATAGTCTGCATCTATATTGTTTTATAGACCGTTTTTCGTTGCTTTTGATGTGTTTTGTTACGCTAAACAATTTTAATACCAAACAATTAAGTTTATTACGAAAGGACGTTTCTAGATTTAGATTTACGAGAGGACGTTTTTAGGTTAGGTAGTTATTTTCAGTGTTTTTGTGTAATTATATTAAAATGTCTGAGAACAACCACAGAAATGTGCTAAGTGTGGTAAGACACGCGCTGAAGTATGACGGTAACCTATCCTATAGGTTTCCTAAGCCAGGAAAGAAAAATATTTCTAAGTAAGTGAATAAAGTTTCCAAGTTTTTACCCTTGCATGTACCATATACCCTAACATACGACTGACTAGATGGTTCAAACGAGAACTAGACGAAATGGTTGTGAAGACCATTCGTGATCACTCTTTATAATATGTACTAGATGATACCGGCGACTTCGTTCGCGCAGCCTTAGATTTATAGCTATTCCCTAGGGAACTGTCGATTTTTCCAGGATGTAAGGTAACATATGAGCTATTCCAAACAATCATCTATCTCTTTGCCAAATTTCATCCAGATCCGTCCACCCGTTCTGGTGTGATTAACAAACGTCCATCCATCCAAACTTTCGCATTTATTAATAAGATTTTATTGTTCCACAATATTTCCTATGGTGGCCACTGGCATTTGTCATGATGTTATCAGGAAGTCCCAACTTTATCTTAACAAATGCTGCTCTTTTGCAGCATGTACTAGGTAGGAGGTAGTGCAGTACTTCTTCATGTTTTCAAAAATTGATGTTATAAACATTTTTAGGGCACAAGCTTGGGCCAAGTATTGTTGGCCGAATCAAAATTGGTATTCTGTGGAGTCTTTACAATCCCTCCATATATCAAACAAAGTTTTATGCGGGAGACACTTCGATTTATCTCCGTTTTATGATAACCTAAGACAGAAACTGAGCATTTTTGCTGTTCCAGATTCTATTGAATCATATAATAATCAAGAAAATTTGTTGCATCAGGTAATAAAATATAATCTTTCAAAAAATAACACAATAATTATCCATTCTGACTTTCTCTTAGGTCACTGGACAGTATTCCATACTAACTGAAAAATTGTTTAAATCTTTTTCACAGGTTGAAACACAGTCAAGTGTAACTGAGCAGCTGTCATCAAGAGTGCCATTTCCACAAATAGAAAATGTGGAAGTGGAACGTTCTACGCTTGTTCTAGCGCAGCAAACTTTAATAGACACTTCAAGTCCTTTTAAATCAGCAACTATTGAACAAGTACAGTCAACATACAAAAAATATGTATATTCTATTTAATCAACATAATATGTACTTGGTGGGTGGGGAAGTGTGTTCATTTGATTCATATTTATGAACACCTGCAATGATTTGATTCTAATTATACGAAGAAATAAGCCAAAAGCAACTACTACTGCAAGACCACTGGGCCTCAATTCCACTAATTTCAAAACAAAATCTTCAGTTGCGCCATTTGATTAAGATCGGCCTTGTCGATTGTCGATCAATTTGATTGATTTGGTATTCTACTAACATTTCACGACAATCCCTCCGATGCATTATAGCGTCATTATTGCAGTGTGGCCATATAAATCATCAAATAAATCTCTGGACAGACCAAAATAATTTTGAAACTCTTCACTCATAATTATAAGAGGTTTTAGGTATCTCTAATATTTTAAATGATTACTATACTGGCCTAAAAGTCTATTTACATCGTTCTCCAATACTTAAAACGCAATAAAATCACAATTTTAATAAAACATTGTGTGTAGTAGGCCTTAAATGACAGAGACAAAAGAGTTTAACACGTTCTGCGCCCTGTTGATCAACGGTGTCCGTCTTCAGTAATTTTTCACGGAGCCATATGAAAAACCTAATTTTTCAAAATTTTATCGATCTTTTGTTGTAGTTGTAATGATAGATACGGTAAAATTAGTGAACGTCACGGCCTCTGCGGACGTAAAAGTGGTTTTCCGTTGCGGGGGGGCCACGCGGCCACAAAGTAGCCCAAACCGCGGGTCTTACAACTCGCGCGCAAAAAAAAAAAGACGGGTTGCACTCCGGGAGTGCCGGCAGAAGTGAAAACTTGATTATTAACGTTGAGCATGTTTGATATTTTGGAATGGTTAGGGAATAATTTTGCACCAATTGCTTTATCAGTATAAAAGTACTATAATTTATGTGGTAGAATACAATATTCATTTATTGCGCTATCGTACACAAACATGACAATTTATATTAAATTAAAAATTTAACACTTTAAAACTATTACAATTATTTTACAATATTAAATAATATTACAATTATTTACAGCCGGTTGCGCGCAAACCATTACCCGCTACAAAAATCTGATTATTTTTAAAGTCCATAAATAAATTCCGTTTCCCAGCAATTATTTCTGAGCAGTGTTACTTAGTTTCATGTACAGAATGCTTGGTTGACGGCTTCGTGAAGGGTCTGTTTACACCCGTTAAGCAGTACGATAGACTCGATCGAAACCTAACCTTAATTATAAAATTATATTAATGAATAAATGAAATTTTTTGTCCTTGTCTTTCTTTTCGATTCGTTCGAGAAATTAATTATCTATAGATACATAAGTAGGTAGGTATAAGCGAGCCGGACGCTAGCAACTATTACGTAATCTAGGGCCTATTGTTGTTGTCGGAAACTAGCACTATAATCTATTCTGTTTACCTAAAAATAATGTTCGATTTTGAACTCTATCTCAAAACAAAACTTCAAGAAATTTCCTAGCTATAATGAAGATCCTGCACAATTTTGAGCTTTATTCCTTCGGCATAAGGTCGTCGTTGCTCCATCCGTCTTACACTTTTTCGATCAGGTCACGTGTCCTGACGCGAGTTTAAGATTTTATACCCATTACAGAAAAAGTGCTCAACGCCGCTAAAGAAGTTTTCACTTCAAAAATTTTAAATGTTCAAAACAATGAAAAAAATCTGCTACATTAAAATAATTCAACTATTGAATGTATTTTAGTGACAAAAATTCAATTTCACTAAAGCTTACTTTCGATTTATGGGTTTTATAGGTAATTTTAGCTTAGATAAATATTTTTCAAGGACTAGTAATGGTAGGTAAGAACCATATTATTGCATGGCGATAGAGGACCAGGCGGGTCACCTTTCATATAAACTAGTACGCTGGTAATATCCGCCGGCCTGCTAGGACAGATCTAAAATTATTCTGATGTCTGGGCGTCACGGCTCGAATGGAAAATTAATTTGTTGAGTCACTGTGGGCGTCGCGGCTCGAACGGAAAATCTTAGTTTTTCCTTTGGCATAGAACGTGTTAAGTTGGAGTCAGAGTGTAGGTTTGACAGTTAAGATTAGAACAAATTTTCGTATTCCACTGTGCAATTGCTGTCCAATCGCTGGGGACACAGAGCAATTATAGGTATTCTACTAATTTTCTGACAGCTCTTCCAAATGTAATTTAGTCTATGGTTGGTGATTGACGTGTCATTGAGCAAACATAGCTTTTGTGTTGATTTTGTAGTGATTCTTGTTCAATTCGAAAGCCGACAAAGTGACAAAAATGATTTTTTTGTAAAAAAAAATGCATTGTGCGCCTACAAATATTAATGACCGATCATCGCCTTGTCGAGCGCCAAAACCGTCGAAGCTAAGCTCTCCTGCGAGATACGCTGGACCCCTTGCAGGATCTCGCCGAAAGCGGTTTTTATAAATTCACTTATAAAAACCTATCCTTGGCAAGGGGGCAAAACTAGTAGCGGAAGCGCTCACTCCTCGTAAGGAACGCCGCCGCCCCGTAGTGATGACAAAGGTTAGTAAAAAAATATTTGTTGATGATATTCCCTCTTCCTAAGTTTTTTAATATTGATGGTAACTAGGTAGTACCTACCTACAAATAAAAACTATTTATTTTGCAGATATTGACTGCACTGGCTTTTCTCGCCACATGATCCTACCAAACGTTGGTTGGCAAGAGTGCTCTACACAATGTCTCACAGAAGAAGAATAGCCAGGGATTGAGCGGAGTGTAATCGACTGGAACTAGCCTTTTCCAGAAGCACACGGTACCTACTGAGGGACATCCTCTAAAAGCTGAAGGAGGCCTTGTGTCAACCAACACGTTGCACCAAGATTTGTAGATAAATTACCCATGTTAAATATTGTGGACAAAACTATGGTTATGTAAGTAGGTACTTACTGATTAAATTAATAAACCGTTTAAGATTTTTAACTGTGTCTTTGTTGTACTTTTGTAGATTTTATGTTACGGTACCAACAGTTTATACATGAGCCCTTGTGGAGCATACCTCAACCTCAACATTCTCCACTGCTGGACGCAGGCCTCCCCCACATAGGCGTCATATTGGTTTTTATCTCATGGGAGGTAGTGCCCATAATCCCCACGCTGGGCATGCGGGTTGAGGATCACAGTTCGGTGGTGGAAGTACTGCAGGAAGTGCTGCTACCCAACACCGGTGGATTTCTCTTATTCGCCTCTTACGACACCTGCGGAAAGAGTTGGGGTGGTGCAAATTCTAAGCCGATACCACACAGCGTAGCCGGCACCACACAGCCTAGCCGGCACCACACAGCGTGGGGCACAACAATATTCAACTGCACTGTAAAAGGCAGCTTATTATAGACTATTTGTATTTTAATAACAATATTCAAAGTCATTGTAAAACGGCAGCTAAATAAATGCTCTTTTACTGTATATCTTTCTGCTAAAATTCACTTTTAGTACAACTAAATCCTCATAACAATATACAATAAAAATCTTCTTTCACAAAATAACTACTACATCTTAGGTAAAACTAGCTTCTTCATCTTCGAAGTACTCGCCTTTCTTCAAATATCGAGTTTCTGTTGATGAATGTTTTTCCAGACTTTTGACTCTTAGCGGTCTCATGCTGCTGCTGTAGTACTGAAGAGTTGGTAAACTTGTATTAGTAAACATCTATTAAATATCATCATCGTATAAGTCTACTGTTGCCACATAAGTCGACTTTTCGCGAGCTTTCTTAGAACTGCAAAAAGGAACGGTAGATTTAATTGGTGCTTACAAAATCATAGCTTTGTTAAGGTACATAAAAAGTTTGTTGAAGTTGTTACCAGTCTCGAATCTTGCTTGGCCCTTACTTCTTGGGAAGATATGGCCTTTTGTGGGCATATGCGACGCAAAATGCTGGCAGACTTTTTGAATGATTTCATTATTCTTAGCCGAGCGTCAATGCTTTGTGGCACTCAAGGTATATTATAGAGGGCCTTAACTTGTTGAGTAACAGCTATGTCTAATATTATTTATATGCTTTTCAATCGCAATTCCGTTAAGAAAATATTTATTTAGAAAACGTTGATTCGACTTTGACAGCATAAACTTATTGACGTCTTGTCTGTGTCGTGTAAGGCCTATAGAGCTAGATAATTAGAACTTAAGTAAGCGCTGCCACGCACGAATGTTTTTGAATTTGTGATTTGCTTGTGTTTTAAGTGTTTGGCAGCGATGTAAATAGACTTTTACGCCATTACAACAATAATTTTAAATATAAGATACCTAGAACCCCTTAATTAGGAGTGCAGAATTCAAAAAATGTTTCGTCCGCCCGGCGTTCGTTCATAGACTTATTTTATGTTGCATATGGCCACACATAACGTACCGCTGTTATCAATACTGAATAATAATATAATTGTCATACTGATATAAATCGTAGAATTGTTAGTAGAATACCAAATTAATGACAGTCAAGATAGCGATCTTAATCGTAAGACACCGCTGTAACATTTTTCTTTGAAAAAGTAGAAATTGAGCCCACTAGTAAAATTTCTTTGTTTGCTTTCTGTCCCTAACGATTGGAGAGCCAATGCTGACTAAAATACGTAAACTTGTATTAATCATAACCGTCAAAGCTACGACAGACACGTGAAAAAGATTGTGCCATTTGGTATTCTACTAAAATACCAAAGTTATCAATAGAAAGAAAGAAGTCGCGAAACCATAATATTTTGACACAATTGTATTAATAGAATTGGACCCCTGATCAGTAGTTAATGAGCTAAACATAGAGCCTTCATTAAACTGAGCTGTTAAAAATAAACAATCTAGCTACAAATTAACACAAGTAATTTTATTGTACCATATTTACTTTACGGAAGACTAATAATTTTTTTACAGTAGCCGATTTTTAGAAGTTCTCAAGTATTTTTGTAAATGTTTATTGTTTTTTAATAAAGTCATAATATATTAAATAATAATATCTGTAGCAATCTTGTATGAAAAGGTATTTTGTTATTTCAGACAATGAAAACACCTGTGCCTGAATTGTCAACAACAAAGGAAATACATGGTAGTGAGCCCCACTCTTCTAAAAAACAGAGTGGAATTTTGAGAGCCTTAAATATTGCCAAGCTCAGTGAAATGACTACTAGAGAACTTAAATTATATGAAATATGTAAAAATAAGGTAAAAGAAATAATGAGGCTCAGAAATCAAATGAAAAATAAAAAGACAAGAAATATGATAAAAACATTATCAGAAGAAAAAAATGTGCAAGAACTCTGCAATTTGAATAAGAGTAACAGTTTTGCTCTGTTACTGCAAACACAATTAAAAAATTGGCCTAAAAACCAAAAGGTAGAAGATACACAATAGAACAAATTTACACGAACGAACTAGACATAGGCTGCCTTGGTGTTGATTTTTTTTAGTTAGACTTTGATCTCTTAGTTTTTAATAAAATATATTGATGTTTTGCTCGGTTTTATTAAAAATTCCTGAATTCCGGAGATCTTACGACAATTCCGGAGTTCCGGAGATTGGTCTAAAAGTCCAGAGATCTCAGGACTATTCCGGAGATATGGTAACCCTAGGTTTACATGTCTCTGGTACTCTTATGTTAGCTAAGCTCTTTCTAGATATCGTCGTGCATCAAATACAAGACGTTGTATATTTCAAAACTGTAGGAACACAGCTTCACAACTTGTGCCAACTTTTGTTAAGTTTCATTTGTTGCATAATAATAATTTTTATACACCGGAGCTTTCTCGTGTATGCCTGCCACATTTAATGAGAAATGATTAAGATGATATTTATACAAAACCAGAGGCCAACGCATGAAAACTTTAACAATGTTCAAGTACTAGACATCATCAGCTTGTACACGTGGCGATTGGAGCGAAAGCCTCAAATGAACTTTGAAAATCTTGCAATGATTAGTGACAAAGAAATGCATTTTTGGACTGATCTAACAAAAAATCAATTCCTGAATATTTGGGAGCAAACACCGTCTTTAAGAGACAGATCTGACCGTCCTGCCACCGTTTTAGTAATTTACTTGACGAAAATAAGTAGTGGGGAACCCAACGATCGTTTAGTAACAATGTTCCAAATGTCTAGATGGGCATTAGAAAGAAAGATAAGAATAGCAAGAGAAAGATTATCACAAGATTTCGTACATCGTCACCTGGGCCTAGATCATATAACCAGAGAGGAAATAGTATCAAGAAACTTATCTCTTCCCAGTCATATTTTCCAATGGTAAGGAAAATGAACCAGCAGCAATTCTCGTGTTTGATGGAACTTATATTTACCTCCAAAAAAGTAAAAAAAAAAATATTCCAAAGAAGAACCTACAGCCTCCATAAGTTTCGCAACTTAGTTAAACCATTATTAATTGTATAGACGGGTACATAGCAGACGTCGTTGCTCCATATTTGGCAACTACTTTGGATGCAACTATTATGCGCGAACTGAGAAGATTCTGCTTGGCATTGGTATCTTGACCAAACGATACTTTTATCTTGGATCGCGGATTTCGAGATTCGATTCCTGATATTGAACAGGATATATTCCTCACAAGCCACCAACAAGATCAAGAGAACAAATGGACGTCGCTTACCGAAAACGATCCAATCCATCATAACATATCATAACATAATTATCAAACGATCCAAAATGTCTGAATCTATTTAGTAAAATTCATGTTTTTTATTTTCAATATACTCTTGAAAAACCAAAACGATCCAAAGTGTTTGGATCTATTTTGATAAATAAATTTTTACTTATTTTCAATACACTCTTAAAAATAGAAACTCAGGGGATTTGAAGATTTTGGCCCAAAAAACAACCACCATTTTATTTTTCATTTGTTTTGCAGGTTATTTAGAAGCCATGAGTCAGTGGACGGGGGCGCACCGCGCTTTTGCGGTTGAGGCGTATTTCGCGAAGAATAATTTGATCAATGTGGCGAGGCGTCGGTTTTGTTCTCACTATGATATTCGACGATTGAAGGATGGCCCGTCGAACCAATTGATATGGGCGTGGGTACAGAAGTTTAGAGAAACTGGATCAGTCGGAAATGAACCTCGGCCTGGACCTTCAATTACTTTAACTACTCCTGAAAACGCAGAGCTTGTGAGAAGGGAAATCTTACAAAATCCGCGTAAGTGTGTCCGAAAGATTGCAGCATCAACGGGTGTAAAAAGACGTCAGTTCAAAAAATTATTCGAAAAAAATTTAAGTTCCATCCATACAAGCTCCAAATCATCCAGCAGTTGAAAGAAGATGACTGCATAAAAAGGCTGAATTATGCTAGAGTCGTTCTGGAACGATTTTCTACGCCTACGCGTTATGTAACGTATTTTTTAGTGACAAGGCGCATTTTCACATTGGAGGGTACGTTAATAAAAAGAATATGCGTTATTGGAGTGCGAGCAATCCAAAAGAAGTCTATGAAAAGCCTCTCCACAGCCCGAAGACCACAGTTTGGTATGCCATTTCTGGAAAAGGCATAATTGGTAATTATTTTTCCGGCAGAGGTGAAACAGTTAACGCTTCGGTACACTACGGTACCGCGCAATGCTGGACAACTTTTTCATCCCGGAGCTGCATCGTCATGTTGGTTACAATAACAGAACACATTTTCAGCAGGCTGGATCCATGGCACACACTGCTAGGGACTCAATGACTAAAGTGATCTCTCACTTTAGTCATTTTCCTGGAAAATTTATAAGTCGCTTCGGCGACATAGCCTGGCCGCCTAGGTCACCCGATCTGACCCCTTGTGATTTTTTCTTATGGGGATATCTCAAATCTCGCGTACACAGTAATTCGCCATCAACAATAGAGACCCTACAAGAAAATATCCGACGAGAGATTGCAGCTATCAGTCCAGAACTTTGCAAGCGAGTTTTCGCCACCATGAAGGAAAGATTGCAAGAATGTTTGCGGCTAGAAGTACGCCATTTGAGTGGAGTGAGTTTTAAAACCAAATTCCGCATTATTCTTGTGTAAGATATTAAATAAATAACTTTGATTGTATTCATATTTTTATTTTATTTCATTTTTTGAAGTATAAAATCTGCCGGCGGACACCCTTTCAGATAGAAGACGCTAAAATAAATAAAAAATAGTCTATAAAATAATGTCCTAAAGCGTCAGGTTTCTGAGATATTAACAGATGAAAACCACGATATTGTTTCTTCATATTATGTGAATTTCTGAGAAACCTGACGCCCTATTTGTTATAGAACATTTTATTTGTTTTAATGTCTTCATTCCAAAGGGTCTACTAGCAGGCTAAGCTAACGAGAGTGGCCTCGGACGAGGGATTTGGTGATTCTTTCTGGTGGTGTACTGGCAGGTCCTAAGAATACTCCATGCTTAATATCACTCCTCGATCTACTTTTATTTTCGAGTAATCTATAATATAAAAATGAATCGCAAAATGTGTTGGTAAGCGCATAACTCAACAACGCCTGGACCAATTTGGCCAAATCTTTTTTTAAAATGTTCGTTGAAGTTCAAGGATGGTTTTTACGGCGAGAAAAATTAGAATTATTGCTGGAAAAACCCTAAAAATAGCCCTTCTTTTTCCCATACAAATGATTTGTAACTAAAACGTAGTCAATTTGAGCTTTATTGCTATGGTATAAAGTTCATATTAAATTACAAGCACTCACTGTTGTCTAAGCAATGTAGGTGTGTTCCTAACGTCAAAGATCATATTTATCAAAACAATGTGCGTGTGTGCGTTGGAGCACAGAATACATAGTTGGAGGAGTTTAATGTAAATGAATAATGTGGTATTAATCTAGAAAACCCATGTTTCTCACATGGTCAATTGTATGTTGCCTGTTCCCGTGTTGGAAAACCATCAGATTTGTTTATCTATGCGCCAGGTCATCAAACAAAAAACATCGTATACCACAAAGCACTACAATGATAATAATAATAATAATTATGATTCACATGATTAACAATAAAGCGATTACTTACTTTTAAATCCTTATATATGTTTTATTTAATTATTTTTTATTCACAACGCACTATCACCAGGGTGACGGTTCTGTTCAGGAGAATTTTTTAAAATACGTAGGCACAAAAACTGCCACATTACAAATCTTTTTGACAGGACGAAGTCTGTCGGGTCAGCTAGTTTAGGATAATATATAAAATACATGGTGCCATTTAAAGTGTCATATTAGGTAAACTGTTCAAGATAGAGTAACTATACAAAATCATCGTGAATAAAAATAGAATTAAAATAAAATAAATAAATAAAATAATTTATTCAAAATAACTTAGGACTAGAAATATAACAAAAAGGTTTATCTTAGATTATAATGGTATTAAGTAATGTTTGTGCCTGAACTAGGTAAAAAACCTGTTTTCAGGCAAAACGAGTGCTAATATAACAGATAAATTAATCAAATGGACTTACTAATTATACAAGGGGATGGTGCATACTATAAAATAATAACTTATGCTACCTACATTAAACTAGTTTAAATATTAAAGTGCTTGCAAATTTATTTGGCCTACTTTAAAACAGTCAATAAATTTTCTGTGTCAGCATATGACATACATTGCAGTGTATCCTTAAGTTTTTTCTTACAACTATTATAATTTAAGGAATAAATATCGGCTAACACATTTAATCTATTATATAGGAAAGGACCAAGGATACTGTAAAATTTATTTAAAAAGTATGTTTTCGATCTAGTTCTTTAACCTTTGATTTGCGGAAGCCATGATCTGTGCTGCCCTAGTCATTTGCGTAAGCACTGATCTGTGCACAGAATACCTACAACACTTTAACTTGATTTTCACATTAAAATTCTTTGTAATAAGGTCTAAACTTCTTTATCTCCATGTTCCCAACAAACTGAACGAACCCAGAGACTCGTTCACTCGTTGATTGAAACTTTTAGAAACCGTTAGAGGATCATTTCATTTGGACACCGGTCGGCGCGAAGTGCTTGCAAAGTGCGTTGGCAATTTTAGTGTTTTTTCGCGGATTATTCTTGGAAAAGGTAAGTTATTACTACATTTTATTATTCTTTACCCAATAACAAACTATTTTATGTGTACTAATACTAATAATTCGTGAGCAATTTATAATTATCTATCATCAAAAGTTTTGTCGTACGTAACGGTTTTTTTTGAAAATGTTATTTTGGTGTTTTTGAACCTTTTCATATAGTTAGTAGGTGTTCATTATAACAATAATTTATTTGAGAATATAGAATTACAGCAGAAATAAGTGACAAGTCGTAAATTATTACAAAAACAAGGTATTTTTTGCACAACGAGCTTTATCGTACGCACACATATGTAAGTCAAGATGGCGACTTTCCGTGTACGTGTACAGAACTATGAGTGCTATATAGGGGGTGTTGTTGTTTTGTTTCCATTGGTAGTCTGCGTAAGCACTGATTATCTACACTACACTAATATTATATAGAGGAAGTCGTCGCGGTCTCACTGCGGTAAGGGCCTATCTAACGATTTAAATCTATGTACCTACCTACCTTCGCCGCCGCCGGGGAGCGGCTGACGCGCGGCGACGTAGGCTGGCCGCACACGTCCGATTTTTGTCTAATGGATGGGTGCATTCGACTATCCGAAGGCGATTTGTGTATTTACAAATGTATGGAACGAACGCTTTCGGATAGTCGAATTCACCTCCATTGACAATATAATTGTATCAGACAAAAAATCGGACGTGTGCGGCCGCCCATAGCGGGCACGGGCGGCGTGCTAGGAGGGTGTCTATAAAATCACGAACTATAGCGGAAAAAATATTTACTTATTTAGTTACATATTTAATCAATGAAGTATTTATTGTAAGGCTTTGTTTGGCTTTGGTAATTCTTTTTAATGAAAAATTAAATTTATTTTCTTGTTTTCTTACAGTTACAATGGATGCTCCGAGCACAGCGTACAACACCCTAATTAGAGGGATTGAAGTGGTCAGAACTCCTCAGGGGTCCCTGACTCTCGGTAACCAGGAGTATGTGTTAGAGAGAACTGGTTCCGGAAGACTTCGGGTAATTTCTTTTTGCTTTTATTTTTGGAAGTTTGTGTGTAGAAATGTCTTTTTTCATAAAATTTGCTATAAATACCTATAATATATCCTATATTATAATTTAGAGATTGTATTGATTGATTTTATAATAGATATTTTTTGATGATATTGTTTTGTTGACAAAATCTTTCTTTTCGAGTCTCTATAAATGATACAAATTGGGTAGTAGTCAAAACTAATTATAGTATTATTAGTATAAGTATTTGGTAATCGATCAAACCATTCCCATTATTTTTTACACAGCCATGGCAGCCAGTAGATATGGAGGTTGGAGAAGGGATCGAGGTGTTAGAGACTTCCCGGGGAACGCCTCGGCGAATTATTTTCCCAGGCGGGAGCGAAACTGAGCCCAACGTGAGTATTCAGAACATTTGTCTCATTTTAACAAATGTTGAATATTAACATTAATTTAATGTTCCACAAAAAAAATATTATTTGCTGCACTAATACCAATTACCATAACACAAGATATACTGCATGCTATTAGGTGGGCTGTATGCTTGCCACCCGTGCAATTAATAAAAACTAATGGCAAAGCATTCTATTTGGAAAATTAATGAGTTGACGTGTTGAATGATTTGGAGGCTTTCTTTGTTTGTTAGCTACAAGGTTTATTGAAATTGCTACAAGGCTTGTGGGAAACATAAATTATATTATGCAAGAACTTTATTACATTATTTATTACTTTGCTCTGTTTAACTGTATAAACTAATATATCGGAATGCTAAATCGTTAGAGCATTTATTAACCCTGGGTTTGCACGCTGTGTGGTTGCTTTTGGTTTACGGGTTGCATTCTCTTACAGCCTGAACATGATGATTTCGACGCTACATTGGCCGAAGAATTGGGAGTGGACTCCGGGAGCGAGGTGGAGGAAGACGACGAATTTGCAAAAGAACAACTTCGGGAGATTCTGGAAGGCCATGACGTTGAGTTTGACGACGTTGAGGACTTTCCAGATCTCTCGGAGGTGTTTGACTGGTCGGAAGACTACTCCTCTTTTAGGGGGACCAGAGAGGGTTTCGAAGAAGAGGTTGGCCCAAAGATAAGCGGTATTTCGCCTAGCGAAATATTTTGCCAAATATGGGACCAACCTCTTCTCGAAACGATTGTAAAAGAAACGAACCAATATGCTTGGCAAAATATTGCCCAAGCATCGGAAGCGGGCATCTCTTCCCAGTCCAGGCTCAACGATTAGGTTGAGACGTCCGTTGCGGAGGTTTATAGGCTTATGGCCATAATAATTTTAATGGGAATTTGTACGATGGGCCGAGTGGATGAATATTGGCGAAGCGGGGTGCTTTCGTTGCCCGAGTTTCGCAAACTCATGTCGCGGGATCGATATTTAATGCTGATGAAGTTCATCCACTTCGTGGATAATTTTACCATCATTGAGAGAGGCCACGACCGAAAATTGGCTAAAATTTTGACACTACTGGACTATCTGAACATTAAATTTGGATCCGTTTACTGCCCTCGCAGAGAACTATCTTTAGACGAATCGTTGCTGCTTTGGAAAGGTCGGTTGAGTTGGGTGCAATGCATCCGAACCAAAGCAGCACGATTCGGCATAAAGAGTTATGAACTCTGCGAGGCTGTAAGCGGATACGTTATAAAATTAATAATATACACTGGCAAAACCACAACGCCATCACTGCCCGTAAATGGCTTTACGAGCAGTACAGCAAAAATAGTTTTAGAATTGATGAAAAGTTATCTAGGAAAAGGCTACACTCTTTTCATGGATAACTTTTATAATTCAATAGAATTATGCCGTTTTTTAAAGTCGCGTCGTACCGATGTAGTCGGGACTTTAAATAGAAGGCGACAAAATACCCCCACCGCCATCAAAGCCGTGAACGACCGTGGGATGCCACGTGGGACAGCAGTGAGTAGACACTGTGGTGACGTATCTGTCACTTCCTGGAAAGATGTCAAATTGGTCACCACAGTGTCTACATATCATGACAACACCATGATTCAGGGTCGGCGAGCAGGCGAAACTATTACCAAACCGAGCGTGGTTGAAGAGTACAACAAATTTATGGGTGGCGTCGATTTAAAAGACCAAAAACTATCTTCATACCTTCTCGAAAGGAAGAGGGGTATGAAGTGGTATATCAAAGTATTTAAACGTTTATTAAATATATCTATTTTAAATTCATATATTATTTATTGCTCCAACGTTGGCCAACACAGAAAAATGACACACCGTCAATTCCGATACGCCCTGGCTTCTGAAATCGTGGAAAAATGGAGGACACCTGTCATCACAGCACGGACACACATCACCCAGTCTGGTTCCCGGTTGGACAGAACCCGGGACCATTTTCCCGAACAGACAGCGATTGAGGAAAGCCGGGCAAATAATAAACAAAGCAAATTCAAACGGGCTCGTTGCGTGCGATGCCTGTCTCACAAAAAAAGAACGATGTCCAGTATTTCTTGCAGCCAGTGTAAAGTATTTCTCTGTGTTGGCCAATGTTGGCGAGAATGCCATACGTTAGAAACCTTATCTGTGCTTCCGCAGATGACACTTGGCAGTTTATACACACACATACGTGCCTGAATGAAAGATGTTCGATTTTTTTATCTCTGATTTCTTTGCCTTTTTCTAAATTATTTAGTGTGGTTGGTATTACCATGTGTCCATAAACCAATAGCCCGTTTTGTATACTTCATCACACAGTCATTTCCATAGAGTATAGACCGTTAGGACAGTTTGAAATTTGTAAATGAAAACTAGCTTATCAAATCACATGTTGTTTTGGTTTTTCATTGAAATTATAGATAAATTTTATTATTTTTGTATAAACAACAGTTTTCCAGCTAAAAATAATATTTGTGCAACTAAAAACCAACTTGATAACAAGAAATAGTGCTTTTTTAGTTGTTGAAAGTGAATGAAAGTTGGTGGAAATATCACGTACACAATGGCGGTTTTCTGAAAAGTTTGTGATTTTCGTATTAGTTTATTAGAGTGATTTTCTACTAGAACTGTAGTGATTTTTATTTCTATAGGTAACCTGAACATTATATTTATAGGAAAGAAAAAGGTAAATAAAAAATGTGTCACAGAATCTAATGAAAATGTACATTTATTCCATGAAAGGTACAGAGATCGCCTTTTGCATCATTTTTCTGTAAAAATCTAAATTTAAGAAGTGTTTTAACTATAAAATTTAATGTAAAAAGTTACATTGGTTATCCAACTACCAAATAATATCACTTCATAAACATCTACCAAACAATTTAAAGAAAATATTCAATAAATTCCGAACACTATATATTGCGCTGCAAAATCGCGCCATTGTTGCCGCAAATGACATATACAGATTCGCGACCCCTTTCCGCATATCAAAGGTTAATAATTGGCTACCAAATGCATTTGTTCAACCAACATCATGTCCTTAAACTTCCTTAAAAAACTACTTTTTTTTGTTTATTTTTTATGACACTTTTTGCGTAGTACACCTACAAAAAAAATATCATAACAAACCACCCAATGCCCACTACATACACATAAAAATATCTTCAAAAATCTTCGTGCGTCTTGTCAAAAAAAAAATCGTCGAACAAGTAGATACTATATAATTAAAGTATAAGTCAGTGTGTAGGTATATAATCTGAACCTATTTGAATGCATCTACGATGACATGTCAATTTTGATAACATATAACATGTGTTCTGCATTTGTTTTATGCATTTTGTGGTGATGATTGGAAAAACAGAAAAATGGAAATCCTGTGAAAAATCAATAAAAAATATCGGTGGGAAGATAAAACAACATAAAAACTGGGCATGAACCTGAGTTATATAGCAAATGCACTAATAAATTAATTAACATCAATGATGTTTTGTGTGGTAAGTGTCGACTTTTGGTGTATAAACATAAAGTAGTACCAACTACTTCTAGCAGCTCAGCACATGGCGAAGCTGAGTTCTGGTCTGCAAGCTCTGATGCTTCCGACTATAATGTATCCGATGATGATGATTTTGTAAGTAATTTAGAGGACCGATTTGATGTTAGAAAACCTCGAGTTATTTCTACGCATAAATACTGCTTCATATGCAATTCAACTGAAAATCTCAAAAGGGTTTCGGTTTTTTAGGTGATAGCGCTTTTGCTTTAAATAAAAACTTAATGAAGCCATTTCCATTTCACAATATAACTTATGATCAACGAATCTTTAATTTATCGATTTATCTAGAGCCAGACGAAATGTAGAGAACTCGTTTGGAATTTTATCATCAAGATTTCGAGTGTTGCGAAGAACTCTTAATACAGATCTAGATACCACAGACGCTATAGTAATGGCGTGTTGTGTTTTGCACAACTATTTAAGGAAACAGGTAACAAATTATATATCTCAGAACAATGTTGACCGAGAAAACACAGCAACTGGCACATTTGAACAAGGGGATTGGAGGACAACATCATTACATTCATTACAACACAGTTACAATAACCAAAGGAACGATGAGGCGACTATCATACGAAATAAATTCATGCGCTACTTCGTTTCGGAAGGCAGGGTCGAGTTTCAAGATAGAATGATAAATTTAGTTAATGAAGTTAATGACGTCGAATACAAATAAATAAAATGCTAAAGTAGTTTAGTTGTTTTACTTGCCTCATCTTCTAAGGAGTCTGTGACAGTACGACATGATTCCGTTCTGTTTCCCAAAAAACTTATTGCATTAAAATACCACAGAGATGGTACATAAACTTCATCTACTCCAACGCCTGTATGTTTTGATGCCAATACTTAGAATAAATAATTTGGGACAGACACACAGCACCATCTAGTTCTGTACCATAATCACAAGGCTTGTGTTATGGATACCAGATACAGCTATACTAATATTATAATTACAGATGAAAGATTTGATTGTAGTTTTGTTTGTTTGTATTGGCTCCGAAACGACTGGACCGATTTGACCGAAACTACTGAAAAATGATTTCACTATTAGAAAAAAAAAACTTTTCAGGGAGTGACATAGTCTATTTTATCCCGGAATTCCCACGGGAACGGGAACCACGCGAGTGAAAGGGTACGGTGCTGCTATATGCAGGACACCAACATTACAAAAACAAAACATATGAAAATAGTTCAGCTATCTGGAAATGTGCTTCAAGCAAAATTAGCAAATGCGTTGGTTTAGTTAAATACATACGGTAAATTCTTACTAATATAATAATAAGCGGTAAAGATTTGCAGATGTTTTGATGTTTTAATGTTTATAAAATATATAAAATATTTTAATAAATGCGTTGGTTTAGTTAAATAAATACGGTAAATTCTTACTAATATAATAAGCGGTAAAGATTTGCAGCAGTTTTGATGTTTTAATGTTTATAAAATATATTTGCTACTAGATTTATAGTAGTAGGTAGTAGTTAGTAGCCTATGGTATGTATGGATAAAAAAACTATTGTCGTAATTCTAAATTTATTCAAAAAAGGTACCTATTTTGACGACCCGTATTTAATTTGGGTATTTCTTGGTTTCCAGGACAAAAATATACTGAAGCTGAAATGCATAGTAATAACTGTAATTCAAATTTTGTAAAAAATGACATAGATTTAAAAATACATCAATGTAAAGAAAAGGTTGCTTAACATCCTGAGGAATCAATACGTTCGTATTTTAGTATTTTGTACAGATGAAAGCAGACAACTCTTGAAAAATATAAAACATGTTTTTGGTGATGGAACGTTTCGGGCATGTCCTGAACCTTATATGCAAATTTACACTTTGCATGGTGATATCGGTAGTTCTTCGGCGAATACAAATATAATTCCCATGATCTACGCTCTGATGTCAGCAAAAACACAAGAAGCTTATGTGGCGTTGTTTGAAATGATTAAATCTCAAATTCCGGATTGGTCACCCACAAAATTCACTAGCGATTTTGAGCAACCGTCATATAATGCTATGTTGAGAGTATTTCCGAAAGTCAAAACTAAAGGTTGTTACTATCATTTTCGGAATAGTATTTATAGAAAGTGTAAAAATATACAGCTTGTAAAGAATAAAAGCATTCGACGGATTATTGCATTGTGTGCAGTTTTACCTTTACTTCCGAGGGATAAAATAGAGTCGGCATGGAGTTAAATACAAGAATTTGTTGACGTTAATGACAAGAAAATGTGTTCACTGGTTTCATACATGAACAAGTTTCGGATTTTATCGATTCCTAGTGTGTCTTCGGTGAAATGCATCGTACAAACAACTTTATAGAAGGTTGGCATGTGAAAATTAACATTGAATGTAGAAGGAAGAAGGCCGCTTTATTGAAAATATTAAAAGTTTTTAAAGATGATGCCGCTTTGTATAGTGTTTTACGAACACAAATTCAAAATGAAGTGGCCCCATCTAAAAGCCGAACAAGAGAAAGCATTCCGAGGGATCAGCATATTCAAAATACCCAAATGATGATTTAATTGGCGACATCTCTGTGGGACATTATTTAGAAATTTTGAGGTAAAACTTCTAAACAATGTCCTACAAAACCCATTTGATTTTTGTTAAAAAAAAATATGGTTAATCGTAAATTCATTCAAAAAATATCTCGCAAAGTACATTATAAGTCGTTCTGTTTTATTTTTATGAAATCTCACTGTACTTACGGATCCGAGACGTGGTGTTTCACTATAGGTCTGATGAACAGGCTTAGGGTTGCTCAGCGTTTTATGGAGAGGGCAATGCTTGGAGATCGAATCAGAAATGAGGAGATACGTAGAGCCACCTTAAAAACCAAAGGAGGTTTTGAAACCTCAGTCACCTACAATGGTAAGAGTCACAGCGGACCGAATGCTGCAAAAGCATATGCATACTATTTTAGTAGTGTCTTTCTCCCAACTGTTTCTAAATTAAATACTGATAGTATAACAACCACAGGCTTTATAGTAGGTTATAGCAGGGTTAATAGTATTATAAATATTACAATTAATTATTAATTACATACGGACACTGACGCAAGCGCTCTCCGCGCTAGCCATGCGATGACTGAGTGCCTAACCCCCGAATACTCAAACGCAACTCAGGTTTAAGCACGTCTCAAGTATAACGATCAAGTATAACGATATTTAAAAGATTTCCATGGAAATCTGTCAAAAATTCGTCATTTGAGACGTTCTTACGTCTGAGTTGCGTTTGAGTATTCGGGGGTAAGTGCCCTAAGTGATAGTACACTACTCGATTGTAAGGGCGATTAGGGAGCAAGGCTTGCCGGGTCCGTCCGGTCGTCCTAATTAGAATTGTACCCTTATGTGACCCTTACGCTCTAAATCTTATAACACCACTCTTACCGCCGAATACTCAAACGCATCTCAGATTTAAGCACGTCTCAAATGACAAATTTTTGACAGTTTTCAATGAAAATGTGTCAAAAATTCGTCACTTGAGACTTGCTTATATCTGAGATGCGTTTGAATATTCGGGGGTTAGTTAGGGTAAGGGTCCTTTAAAATTGGGTAGTGGAGGCCTTTTAATGTCATGAATTGATGGCACTTTCATTTGTTTTTTAACTTCTTCGAGGGCAGCATTCAATATCTAGTACAATGAAAAGTAAAATGAGGAAAATTATAGAAAATCGGAGTAATGAAGCAATTTTTAATTTATTTCATCAAAAATAAAGCTAAATCTCTTTATGCTTTAACAATAAAATCACTTTCAGGGATGCTTAAGTATACGTATGAAAATCACATGGATTTTGAAGAACAACGTGAACCGCTGTGTGAAAGGGTATTTATGTTTTTATTTTATTCGAGATATAATGTGTTCGGAAGTACATAAGTCATTCATTTTGAACAAAGCTAAAGTATCTATATATTTTCAAGTAGATAATTACAAACTGGCTCTGTTGACTTTAAAGCTACCTAGGCATATACAATCTGAACTTTTCTTCGAAACACTGGAAGATGTCGAAGTGTATTTACTGGATGAATATATTTTTTTAAATGGTGTATGCAAATCCTGTAAAAGATCCTTTGCTTTTGTAAATAGTAAAATGCAGCTTTTAGCCGACTTATACTGCCGCATATGCACAGGTCTACTGTTTGAAATTCTAAAAGATTAGAAAAGAGTATTAACTACTTTTATATTCATAAACATTTTTTAGGAAGGATTAAAATACTGACTTATCTACACACTGCACTGGTACTTTAATTATATGGTAGTATTGTTCGACGATTGTTTTTTTTTTAGCAAGACGCACGAAAATTTTTGGTGATATTTTTATATGTGTATGTAGTGGGCATTAGGTGGCTTGTAATGATATTTTTTATGTAGGTGTACTACCTCCGCGAAGAGTGTCATAAAAAAATAAAACAACAATAAAAGTAGTTTTTTTAAGGATGATGTTGGTTGAATAAATGCATTTGGTAGCCATTTCTATTTTTATTCATGATAATTTTGTTTAGTTACTCTGTCTTGAACATTTGACCTAATATGACACTTTAAATGGCACCCTGTATTTTTTATATTATCCTAAATTACTCGAAAACAAAAGAAGATCGAGGACTGATATTAAGCATGGCATGGCATGATATCTATATTAATAATTTCGTCAAGGGGTACGGTAGACTCGAACGAAATGCACATCAAATTGAAGAGCGTAAAAAATTATTCGATCCGAGTTGACAACTTATAGGCGGAAAATTCGGATTATAGAGTAGTTTCAAAATGAAAATGAATAAATTGCTAAAATTGTAACGCCGTTGCAAAGTAAACATGTCAATTAAGTATAAACATGTCTATGTGGTGTTGGTGTTACACGTCAATCACATATCACATGTGTCGCAGGTTCGGTCTTGGTATCGTGGACGGAAGAAATCGCTCTCCAGGGTATATAAATACTCCTTGATCGTAGCTTGGTACATATATAGTGATCTGTGGTTCGGTCTAATTTCTTTGAATGAAAACTCATTGCTCTTTGATTGAGAAATCATAACGTCCAGAATTCACATCAAAATCTGACAAAAAAACTGCGTTGGTTTTAGTCAGTTAGGCCTCATTCGCACGAGAGCTTTTTTAACGTCCGTTAAAAAGCGTTCAAATAGAACAAATGTATTCCCAAGTAATGTTCACACGTCAGCGCTTTTAAAACGCGACGGTTTTTATCGAGCAGTGTTGTATTTTCTGCGCTGGACGTTGGGCGTTAAATCGAATAGACCATAATATGAAACTCATTATTATTCACACGAGCGCTTAAAAAACTCCGGCGTTGCGTTCAGTGCACCGAGCGCTTGCGCACCGGTCGGACGTGTATGTATTGTGCTTACGCATTCAGAAGGTCGATACGATGTCGTGGGTTGTAGATCCTGAAGTGCTTATAATAGAGGTGAGAATGTTGTTATAGACATTCGAAAATAATTGAAAATTTTTGTCGGGTATTGCCTCAACTCTTCGTATAGTATATCAAACTGTCCTTTTAAGTATCTCTGTTCATTCAGAGGATGTACCCAGAATGCCTTTTGCTTTTTTTTTTCGCCTTCTAGCAACACAAATTGCTATTGCTAGTAATTTAGTAGAAACCATTTTCACGTCTTACTGAAGCGAAAGCAGAGACAAGAGTGATTTTAAAGCGTTCGTATGAACAATCACATCGTAAACGTTTTAAAAGCGCCAACGCCGAGTTTTGACGCAACGGTTTTTTAGCTCTCGTGCGAATGCGGCCTTAGGCCAACAAACTAAGGAGTCGTACACACAGGCCCAGTAGACATCAACTGTCCGTCTGCTAAACGAAAGGACAGTAGAAGGACAGTAGTAGTTTTCATGGACCCAGTTACCTACTGTCTGACAGTAACTGTCCTTCACACTTATATTATAAACTATATATACTATTAACTAATAATTAATACCTTAATAATAATATTGACATATTTAATATTTGCACACCTGCTTGCGGGTCGAATACATTGTCACCACATAACTTTAAGATCTTGGCATGTCATTATTGTATTCTGCAAATAAACGATTGATTCTGATTCTGATTCTGATTCACTGTCCGCCAGCTACTGGGCATGTGTAGTGTGTAAGCGACCCCTAAAACGTGTGACTATCTGTAATAATAAAAAAAATCCATAACCATAAAAGTAGAAGCTTTAGTTCAAAATTATCAAAGTCAATGTATCCAAATGTAGTGTTCTACATCTGGGGCAAACAAACCCCAAGATTACATACACTTTGAACACCTCTATCCCTTAAGTTAACCAACAAAAAGACCTAGGCATTAACAAACAAACAAACAAAAAACATTTATTACTGAAGAAAAGATAAAGTATACAGATTACTTATGGTCCCCGCACTAGGTTCAGAACCTGTATCGCGGGAGGCCGGTTTACAATTGAGTTTTAACAATAAAAGGTAAGTACTAAACAGAGCAGCAGTCCACTCGTGGCAATAACAATATGATAATATGATTTAGAGAAACACAAAATATAAAAATTAAAAATTAAATTTAAATCAAAACGACAAAAGAAAGACAAAAGAAATTAGGCACAACATAACGCAAATAAATTTACTTATATTAATTATTTATCGCTTTTAATATAATTAAGTTCAACACGACATTCGGCCGGTTTTGCTGTTACTACTAACCTCAAATGGGAAGAACACATCACAGGAATAATGAATAAATGAATAATGAATAAATAATGAATAATACTGGACAATTCACACAACATTATCTAGCCCCAAGCTAAGCAGAGCTTGTGTTATGGGTACTAGATAACTGATATACTTAATACAATACACTACATAGATAGATATTTTTATTATACATAGAAAACACCCAGACCAACGGAACAAATTTCTGCAACTGAAGAAAGCTAATTCCTTTATCTATGTTATAAGAAGAGCTTTCCAGACAATGACGGTGGAGATATTCCTAAAAATCTATAAAACTTATATTAGACCTCTGTTAGAATATGGCTTTCAAATTTGGAGCCCCTACTTACAAAAAGACATTAACCTACTGGAGAGTGTACAAAGGAAAGCCACAAAAATTCCCAAAAGCCTTCGCCGGCTGTCATACCCAGAGAGACTAGCCACCCTACGCCTCACTACCCTAGAGGATAGACGCCTCCGTGGTGATTTAATAGAAACATTCAAAATTCTATCCCACACCTACAACCTGCCCGACATACACAATATATATACCCCCAAGGTGCCATTCAAAACAGCTAGAGGCCATAGTCTCAGAGTAATCCGCTCACCATCAAACTCTAACATTGCTCATCACTTCCTGAGTAACCGGGTGGTGCACAATTTGAACCGGCTTCCTGAAGAAGTTGTAACAGCCCCCTTTGTGAACAGCTTCAAAAACAGACTCGACCACTGGTTACGAACGCACAATCTGACCACAACAAGAGACAAACTAGTGTAGTGAAAAACTTTAAAAGCACTGTGATATAGACATATCAGCTCTCAGCTGCTCGTCTATAATCCAATAATAATAATAATAAAAATAAAAAAAATGTTACCGCCCGTGACAGACGTCTGTTTTTGCTAATTTTTATTTTATTTACATTTTATGGCAAAATAAGCATGTAATACGCAGACAATAACCAAGAACTGAATTGAATAAGCATGTAAATAAAATGATAACAAGAGCACGTGCGAGGGCGGCTACAAAAGCACTCCGCCCATCACCACCGCAGCCCGTCTCGACTAGCTCCACATCTACATCTTCGTCCTCAGATGAAGAGGAATTTCAAACGCCGCCTGAGACGAGTGATGTGTTGAGCAGTGAAGACGAGCTGCCACCGTTGCCTCGACCGCCGCGAACACCTGTGCGGCGAGGACGACCTACGCTGTCAGCTGGCTTGGGACCTGTAGGGCACACAGCCCCGCGACCGGCCCCCGCCGCTGACGGAAGAGTGCGGCGCATGAAGTGGACACAAACAATAAACGAAAATGTCATGCGCGCGTACTATAGGGCTACAGAGGGAGGAACTAATTTGACTGCGTACCGTTCTAGGATAATGCCGTTGTTTCAGGCCCTTGAACCGACTGTCAACATTAACGTGCAGGGACTATCTGATCAGGTACGGGTCATTCAACGCTCAAAGCTGTTGGATGACATTGTACTTGATCAACTTCGACGTGAGGTGCTCAGTGCTCAAGTGGTGAACCATCCGCAAAAAAAGCAAAAAGTCTATGCGTGGGCAAGCCGAATTAGAAGATACAAAAAGAGAGTTGACAGATTTTGGCAGAATCGCATCTTTCAAAGTGACCAAAGGAAAGTTTACCGTGATTGGGAGAAACCCGATCTACGTGTGTCTGACGATCAGGTACTGGATGCCGAAACCGGAAATAATTTTTGGCGAGGCATCTGGTCAATACCGGTCGAACACACGGAAGCGGACTGGATGAATGTGGTAAATTCTGAATGTGAAAACATCGAAACCATGGACTCTATTACCATCTCTCCGCTAGACGTAAGTAATGCAATCTGCTCGGCCCAAAACTGGAAAAGTCCTGGCCCGGATGGATTGCATAACTTTTGGCTAAAATGGTTTCGGTGCTCACACTCAGTTCTAGCCACACAATTCCAAGAAGCAATTGAGATCGTGTCACTCCCAAAATATATGACGACGGGTGTAACTTTCCTGCTCCATAAGTCTGGTAGTACTGCGGAACCGAAGAATTAGCCAACAGGACAAACGTAGCAGAGGGAACTTGTCGGCTGCATGGATAGACTATAAGAAGGCTTATGATTCGGTGCCTCATACTTGGCTTGAGAGGGTTTTAGAGTTGTATAAAGTAGATACTACTCTAAGATCGTTCTTGGGATCATGTATGAGGCAGTGGATCACTGTTCTTCGTCATCCAGGGAGCCGAATGGATCCACCACCGGCCACCAATGATTTGATAAGAATAGAGAGGGGTATATTTCAGGGCGACAGTCTGAGTCCCTTATGTATGGTTTTGCCTAGCTCTGAATCCACTCAGTACTCTACTGGAAGATTCAGAAATAGGCTATCGCCTTCGGAGAGATGGTGGGGTCATTTCTCACTTGTTGTATATGGATGATCTCAAACTATTCGCGCCGAATAAAACCCAGTTAATGGCCCTTTTGAATATCACGCAGATATTCAGTAGTGCTATTAACATGGAGTTCGGTGTTGATAAGTGTGCGGTCATACAAATACAACGAGGGAAAGTTGTAAATTCTAGTAATTTACAACTTTCAGAGATAATGTCTCTCAAATCCCTCTCAGAGGGTGAAACCTACAAATATCTTGGTATGCCAGAAGCGTTGGGTATATTGGACGGGAACATAAAGCAGTCGGTGAAGGAGCGCTTCTTTTGTCGCCTTACAAAAGTGCTAAATAGCCTTTTGTCAGGTGGCAACAAGGTGCGTGCCTTCAACGGCTGGGTTATGCCACTGCTCACTTATACTTTTGGCATACTGAGATGGACTCAGACTGAACTAGACGCCTTGGACTGTAAGGTTCGTCAACTTTTAACCATACATCGCATGCGACACCCCCGAGCTTCGGTAATGAGATTGTATATCCCGCGGAAATGTGGTGGTCGAGGCTTTTTAAACGCCAAGACCCTACACAACCGTGAGGTATGCAATCTCAGAAATTACTTCCATCAAGCCGAATACCAGATGCATCGCGATGTGGTTACAGTTGATAAGAACCTTACCTCTCTCTCCTTAGCTAACGAGAACTGGCGCAAACCTACGGTGATGAGCATTCAGGATCGGAAGGCTATATGGGAGAGCAAAGAGCTGCATGGGAGATTCTACAAGGTCCTCACAGGACCTGATGTAGATCTTCCAAGCTCAGTAAACTGCCTACGTTTCGGTGACCTCTTCGGGGAAACCGAAGGTTTTGTCTGTGCAATTATGGATGTGGTGAAGACGAACAACTACCGAAAGTATATCATGAAAGATGGCACGATCGATATCTGTCGAGCGTGTCATCTTCCTGGAGAGACCCTTCGTCATATGAATCAGTTATTTTAGAAAGCGAACAAGTCAGTTTTTTTTGCAAATGGCGATTTTGACGGATTCGTATTCTCTGAGGATAAACGCACAAAACAGTCCAGAAAACGAACAAGTCCGGCCATTCATTCCAGAGTTATAGGACCCTAAACTTTGGCCGTTATTTAAGAAACCGAACAAGTCACTGACATGTTCTGTTTCATACCCAGCTTTCAACACATCATCTTTCGCAGCTAAACAGCTGATTTGTTTTGTTTGTCAGTAGGTGGTTTATTTTGCATTGTTTTGGAAGAGTTTTTAATAACGAGATGTCGGGAAATGAAAGTGAGGAAGTGGAAGAGATGCAGAAAAAAAGAAAAGGAGTAAGGAAGGAAACACCTGCTGCCCTGATCAAACGAAGCCGTGTCAAAGGACGACCTACCCTACAAAAATTACAAAGGCGTGCCGGTTCCAGGTAAAATATCTGGTGAATCATGTAGCTGTTCCTGGATTTCAAGAGTTGGTGGACGAAGTACTATAAGAAAAATTTAATTTCCATCGAAACTCAAAGTCGACAGGTTCCCCGAAACGAAAAAAGCATTGGGCGAGTGAACACATTCGATCTGTTAAAGAATCGGTCAGATATATCAGAGATGCCAGAGGAAAAAGCGTACAATAGTCCTTTACCCTTCAACATCAAAAAAATAGATGACCTCAGACGTATATCGCATATACACACAAGGACTTTTTCATGAATATTGTTGAAAACTGGCCCAATACTAACGATATTAATGATAACGATGATGATTAAAGTGGTTTCTAACGTATACTTTGCTGTTTTTATTTACCTTTTGCCCGTTTGAGTTAATAAGCGAACATGTCAACGACTTTTAAACGCTTATCAAGCATAGTCATGAATATACTAGAGAAAAAAAAAGTCTTAAAATACTTTTAATGCGATAATTTAACATGTGTAATTAAAAAAAAACATAATACACCATTAAACTGTGAGTTTTTTGTGTCTCTTGAAAAATTTGGGTTCACTGACATGTTATCTTTCTTAAATAACCGATTCATATACTTTTGGGTTGTTCGCACCTTGCTAACTCTCAGTACTTGCACAGGCACAACCAAGTAGCCAAAATTATAGGTACACCAACAACTTGCTCTCCGATATGGCCTTACTGGACCTGAAGTTCCGTACTATAAGTACACACCGGCGCCAGTTCTCGAAAACGGCCGTGCCACGCTCTATTGGGACCGATCTATCATTACAGACAGGACTATTCTGACGAAAACGTTGCCAGAATGTTACTTTTGTAACATTTTACGTTACTTTTGACCCTCTCATGTTACCTCCATGTTACACGACTCAATATGTTATTTTGTGTTACTTGTCACTTTATAAACTTGAAAAATATTAATCAGCAAACAAAAAAATATCATGAAACGGAAACGAATCCAAGAATGTTTTTGTTGGTCATGTTGGCACACTTGATTTAGTGGACTGATGCGACGTCCGCGCGAAAATTTGTCACTACGTCGTGCCTCTTACTCACTCGCGTGTATTTCTCGATCTTCTATCTCGCTTACTTAGGCTAGCTAGCAAGCGAGTGGTGACTAGGTAGTATACTATATTTTGTTTGTTTGTTTGTGAACTTGTGAATATGTGCTTTTTTCCAGGTTCTACAAGTTCAAATTAGCAATCCTGTCTCCATTATAATATAATAAATAATATAAATATCTCTATTAAATTGACGTTTTTTTTCATATTCATTGTTAACAAAGTTGAAATAATGAAAGATATTAGGTAATAAATTGGATGGTATATTGCTTAGACACAGATAATTGATTGTATGTTTTTCCTTTTTCAGCATCGCCAATCGATTATTCGATAAACAATTAAGTATTACGATTTTTTCGAAGTTGAACAAATGGGACAGGACAGACAACTTATTTTAGTTTTTGTGTAACAAAGTAGGTACCCTAGTAAAGCATTAAGTAAGTCGTTTTCCATATAATTTAAGGGAATGTAACTTTTCTCGGGAAAATGTTACTTTTTGAGCTGTCGCATGTTATATTTGACTATCTGCCACTGGCAACACTATAAACCTGATATTGCACTGATAGATCGGTTAGAACGGAGGGCGGTGCTCGCTGATGTCACCATACCACATGATGTTAACCTCATTAAAGCTGAAAAAGATAAAATTAGCAAATACCTTGATTTGGCTAACGAGGTTGTCAGCATGTGGGATGTTGATTCAGCGACTATCGTCCCGATAGTCGTTTCGGTTAACGGCGTAATAGCGAAGAGTCTCGATCAACATCTCAAGAAATTTCCGCTAGGAAGTTGGATCAAGGGCCAGATTCAAAAGGCAGTACTCCTGGACTCGGCGCGCATCGTCAGGAAGTTCCTCTCTTTGCAGCCCTAGTCACCGGCCGCTTGAGCCTAGCTTCGCGGCCGGTGATTCACCGTTTTGATATAGTTTTTACTGTGTAGAATAGTTTTATAACATTTTATTTTCTATAGTAAAAAACGTATTTTATAAACGAGATTAAAGAATAAATGAGTGTATAATAATAATAAAAATGTCATTTAGTTCTGCTGATTTACTTTGTTTGGATTACACACTTATTTATTTATTATGCCGAAAATCGTAAGTATTTCATAAAATCTTTCATTGGTCGTGTCTTTGTCTTTGTTTGGTCTTTTGTTTGATGATACCTATATCATTTTGCAGCCGAATCTCTTTTCATTTGGTAAACATTGGTGGATGCAGCGAAGGGCTCTTCGTAAAGATGGTAAGTAGTATTTTAGTAGGTATGAGGCAAGTTGTGTTTTTAAGAGAATTTTGTTCTGTCTTTTTGCATTTAAATAAAATAAGTACTTATTTACTTCCAGTGGCATGCAATTTTTGTAATGGCAAAATATTTGCAAGAAACTGCAAGCAAATGCAAATGTGCAGTCGATGTGTAGTATGCGACAACATTATACTCGGTAAGCGGCTCAATATTTTTTCTATATAACCTGACAAATAATAATAAATGACCACATGCATAGCCTGTGTTGAGGTGTTATGAACACATACAGAAACAGACACTATTTTTTACCGTTTTTCTTTATAATGGAATGGATCCCTTCATGAGCAAGTTCAACTTGAACTTGGCTGGTTCTTATTATAAAATTAGACATCATAAATTGTATATTATATTTTTGCAGATAATTTCAATTTTTGCGAGTGTTGTGGCCAAGAAACAATTAGGCAGTTAAGGATAACCAAGGCTCAGACACTTTCAAATCTTTTCCTCCTTCCATCTTTCAAATAACACCATTCAAGTATCAGTACATTCAGTTGGGTCTATGATTTATATTCATAAATCATAAAAGTGTTCAACGTCAAGCACTTCATTTTTTAGGTGAAAAAATAAAAATCATTTTAAAAATTGTTGTCATAGTGGGAAGGTTTACATAGACCCAGATAGAGCATTGAAACCAATTCCAGATATATTATTAGATTTATACAAAGGCAATACATCTGATGCTAATAATTTTAAGGCTAATATACGACAATAATTCAGTATTTGCAATGGCATCCATAAATTCAAACTTGAATACACTCCCTCCGGGATTTTTTACTTATAGGGTACAAGGGCAAATTTATATAAAAACTGGATCTTTGTTTCCGTTGCAAGGTCATAAACCACAATACAACCAATTATACATTGATACAATTGAAGATGAAGCAGAATTAAATGAACGATTATCTGATTCAAGAAATAACATATGTAGAAGCAATATAATGAGGTCCTTACAAACAATGCTCAATGAAACCAATCCTTTTGTCGAAATATACAAAAGGGTGGCTGCAATTTTAGCTGAAGAGGAACGACCCAAATATTCGGTATCAATGCAGTTTTATAAACATAAATCTCTTGATTTGCGTCGGTATAACACTCCATCAAATGATGAGGTAGCGGTCATCTTTGCAGGAGAAAACGGCGAACCTCCATTAAATATAGACTTTTCTGTACAAGAATATTCTCAACATTTAACTACAACCAAATCAACCAGTCCCAATATTGACCCTTTAGCCTTTCCTTTACTTTTTCCTAATGGAGAACTCGGATGGCATGAAAATCTTCAACACAGAGAAGAGAGTCGAACTACTCGAAGCCGTCTTACAATGTTACAATTTTATCAGTAGGTATAGACTTGCTGTTCGTAAAAATTTTTGCCCATTATTTTACGCCGAAAAACTTTTTCATGAATATTATGTCTTGGCCTATGTTAGGATTGAATCTCAAAGATTATTGTTTCTTCGAATGAATCAAAAACAGCTCAGAGCTGACAATTATAACAATTTAATGGATAGCCTTGTACAATAATGATAGAGAAACGGGTCAAGGCATTGGCAAAATGATAATTTTGCCATCAACTTATGTGGGAAGTCCCCGGCACATGATGCAAAATTATCAGGATTCCATGGCAATTGTATGCAAATATGGTAAATCAGACTTATTTATAACATTTACGTGCAATCCGAATTGGCAGGAAATTTTAGAAGGCACTAAAAAAGAACATAGACCCGATTTGATTGCCAGAATTTTTAAACTTAAATTGGAGGAACTTTTAGATGACATTACAAGGAAACATATTTTTGGAATACCGAGTGCGTGGTTTTACACCATTGAATTTCAGAAACGTGGGCTTCCACATGCTCATAATTATGCTTATTATGCTAAGAAATGAAGATAAACCAAGGTCATCAGAAGATTATGATAAATTTGTGTGTGCAGAAATACCTGATCCAAATCAAGACCAGGAACTTTTTCAGAATGTGTCAAAAATCATGATCCATGGGCCATGTGGCCCTGGATATATGAATTCACCCTGCATAAAAAATGATGGAACTACCTCTAAATGTTCTAAAAACTATCCAAAGACATTTTGCGGAGAAACTAGAGATGGTACCCAAAATGGAGCTTATGCTATAATAAGAAGAGACGACGGAAGAACAATAAAAAAGAAGGATTTTGAGTGTGATAAGATAACAGATGGGTGGTGCCCTACAATCCCTATCTATGTAAAAAATTTAATGCTCACATAAATGTGGAAATTTGTTCAAGTGTGAAATATATAAATAAATATATTTATAAAGGTCATGACCGAGCAAAGATACAAATCACAGTTGCGCCACAAGAGTCCAGCGATCAATTGACTTAAAGTTATGAACACCATGATGAAATTAAGGCTTATATTGATACCAGGTATGTTTCGGCTCCTGAAGCAGTTTGGCGAATATTTGAATCTTCAATGCACAAAATGAGTCACACAATTATACAGTTAGGTGTTCATTTGGAAAACCAACAAACTGTCGTATTTACAGATCAGAATGTTCATGAAGCAGCAGCTAGATCAGCTGAAAAATCAACATTATTAGCATTTTTTTAACTAAACAGAACAAAAGAAAGTGCTCGACAATATCTTAACACTGAAATTCCGACACATTTCAGATTTATCCATGGACAGTGGCAACCACGAATATTTCAGTCACCGGCTGATAAAGTAATTGCAAGAATGTATAATTATTCCTTTTCTGATCGGGAACGATATTATCTCCGGCTATTACTTCTTCACGTCAAAGGGCCGACTTGCTTCAGAGATGTTAGAACTTATGAAAATATTATTAAAAACTCATTTCGAGAAGCTGCTCAAGCAAGGGGGCTCCTTTTCGACGATCAAGAATGGGAAAGATGTTTGGATGAAGCAATTGGTTTCAAACTTCCTCGGCAATTACGACAGCTGTTTGCGTTAATTTGCGTATTTTGTGAAGTAACTGATCCTAATGCTCTTTGGGAAAAGTTTGCATCACATTTTATCGATGACTTTATAAGATCGCGCCCTGAGATATTATCCAAACAGTTGGCTTTACAAGAAATCGATGAAACATTAAAAATCCACGGAAAGAGACTAACAGATTTCGGACTTCCGGAGCCAGATATTAGTGAAAATGATGTTTTCTTATCTGATTCCGTTTATGACTGTAAACTTGAAAAAGCAAATGGCTATGAAAAATACCAAAAATTGAACGCCGAACAAAAATATGTGGTCGATACAATACTAAACGCTGTGAATAATCCCACAAAGAGAAAGCTGTTTTACCTTGACTGACGGCCCAGGAGGAACTGGAAAGACTTTTGTATTTACAACTATTTTACATATTTTAAGATTTGAAAACAAAATATGCCTACCGGTAAAATCGGTTTATTTTTACCTAATCCTGTGTTCACCCATGGCAAGCTCTATGTTGCCTTATCTCGAGTTCGAAGATTCGATGATGTAAAAATTCAAATTATCAATACCACTGAACAAGGCTTGAAAGGTGATAATTATTTAACTAAAAATGTTATATATATAGAGAAATTTTATGATAATCAACCTGTGATGTATAATCAGCGAGCTATGGAGAGAGTTATGCTCGAAGTCTCTCTAAAAGATAGAATTCGTAACGAATACATCCGTCAGAGAACCAAAGTTATCGACATAGCTCAAAGAATTACCAAGCTGAAGTGGCAGTGGGCTGGGCATATCACGCGAAGAACCGACAACCGCTGGGGTAAACGTGTTCTTGAGTGAAGACCGCGACTCGGCAAACGTAGTGTAGGACGCCCTCCGACCAGGTCGGATGACGATCTGCGAAAGACTGCAGGCAGATGCTGCATGCGGCAAGCCGAGGACAGGGCGCTATGGCGCTCATTAGGGGAGGGCTATGTCCAGCAGTGGACTAATTTAATATAGCCTGATGATGAATGATGATGACGATGATTTTGATGTATAATAGAGAATATTCCTTGAAGAGGGGGGCGGGTGAGTACTCATTGTAAAATTACAATTTATATACTTCCTTTTGTTATTTTTGATTTAGCCGATTTGAATAAAAAACAACAATTTCATTTTTTATTTTTAAAATTAGTAAGTACTATCTACCCGCCAAAGTAGAGAATGAGACTGAGTGAGTGAGTCGTTTGTTTTTGGATTGATCTGTTTAGTCTGAATAATTCACTTACACAAGTTTTGTGTTAATTTATTGCGAACATGGCATATCAAGTAAGTTTTGATCTAATGGAAGCATATTTTTTTAACGATAAAGATATCTCTAGAAGTTTGCGGTGGTATAGCGTAAAATATCCTGACAGACAAATACCGTCTCGTAAAGTTTTGAAAAGGCTTGTGGACAATTTGAAAACTCTGGGACGTTTCGATAAACGCCCAAGAGAACCACAGCAAGAAAATCACATGATCAACGACGAAGAACTTGATATTTTAATTTACTTTTCGGCTTTTCCGAAAACATCGGTGAGAGAAGGAGAACTTGAAATTGGAGTTTCGAAAAGTAAAATACACCGTGTATTAAAAAAAACACGGTTTTAGGAGTTATGTTGAAGGACGATTGGTTCAAAAATTACTTCCAGGCGATACAGAAAGGAGAAAAATTTCTGTCTTGATATCCAGGCACGCTTGCTCGAACATCCAAATTTTTTGGATAATATTATTTGGACAGACGAATCTAACTTTAGCAATAACGTTATGTATAACCGCAACAATAATCGTATTTGGTCTAAAGAAAATCCGTTACGAGTCACTGAAACGAATAACCAAGTGCGTTTTTCACTCAACTGTTGGTGCGGACTTTTAAAAAACCGGGTTTTCTTAATCCACTTTTACCAAGGAACCTTGAACACAGAAAACTATTTAGGAATACTTCAAATTTTAAGGGATGAGATAAGAAATCTTTCCGATGAGGAGCAAGAAAACTGAATTTTCCAACAAGATGGAGCTCCGGCTCATAATAGTCGGAGAGCAGCAGATTTTCTAAATGAATGTTTTCCTACATGGATTGGTACTAATGGACCTATTAGATGGCCGGCCAGATCCCCGGACCTTACACCATTAGATTTCTTCTTTTGGGGATACGTGAAAGATATGCTATACAAAAAGCGATACGAGAACGTGGGCGAGTTGCAAACAGAATTGATCCATATCACATCGAGTGTTCACCATAAAATGATAAGAAAATCAACAGGCAGCGGAATCATTAAAAGATTGGCGATTTGCGTACGACAAGAGGGATCACATTTTGAGCATTTTATTAATTAATTAACAAAAATACTTACTTAATTGACTACGGCACTTTCATGTATGTTTTTAATTTGATTAAAATGATTAATTTAATGTTGTTCCTTTTTAAAAAAATACTATGTTACTTAAGCAAAGTTATTATTTTTTAGCTATTCTTTCGATTGGCATCATAGAAGTAGGATGATTTTTTTTTTGACATTTAAGTCGGTTCGATTCCCAGAAGAAGCAAGTATTTTTTAGAAAATCTATGAATGCAGAATTACTAACTTTTAAAAGTAACATAAAGTCTTCTTTCAGCAAAATACCCTATCTACGATATTTAAGGTACTTCCCCTTCATGTCCCATAAGTTTGGGACGCCCTGTATAGTATATTCCATGCTATAAAATTGGCCAAGACCATTTGGAAATTATGTTCACTTCTATTAGGATGCAAGGTGGGTTTAACGACAACCCAAATGTCCGACAGTTCAAAGGCAGTTATCGAAAACTACTTTCGCACCTCGAAATAAAATGCCTCCAACTTCATCAATAAAAGTTTTTAATGACTGTTTAGTTGCTATAATACATATAACAAAGTTATCATAAAAAGACTGAAAACAATGGCTGGGGACGCAAAAAAATCACGCATTATGCAGCGCTTCAATGAAGATTGGTTGACGGAGACTTCTTTCAAGGCTTGGCTTGGCTTATACGTAGCAAAAAGGGAGAATCGTTCGCCTTTTGTAAATATTGTTTGAGTGATTTGTCTATTGGAAGTGGAGGTAAGAAGGATCTTGTCCAACACCTTAACACGACCAAACATCGGAGTTCAGTACCTACCACGTCATCATCGTCCCAAAGAACACTTATAGATTATTTGCCAAAAAGCGATGAAGGCGTTTAAAAGGTGAAATTTTATTGGCTGCTTTTGTAGCCGAGCATAATTTGAGTATGAATTTAATGGAACATATGCCACAGCTTATAAAAAATATTTGCACTGACTCTGATATTGCAAACAAACTAAGTTGTGGAAGAACAAAAACTACAGCCATAATAAAATCAGTTACTGGTAAGGGGTGAAAATAATGTTCTCGAACAGTGTCGTAGTCGCAAATTTTCCCTTCTTGTTGACGAAAGTACAGATATGGGATGTGTAAAACACCTTTGCATGGTGGTAAGATAGTTCAATGATGAAAAAAGTACCGACGCGTTTTTGGGACTAATACCACTTCAAGACGCAACTGCTCAAATTATATACGAGCATATAATCAAATTCTTTGCAGACAACGAGATCCCATACAAACAAAACATGATTGGTTTTGCCGCGGACCCACCTATTTAAGTTTGTGATACCAATCATAAGATTATTTTTAATTCCTCTGTAAAAGTCTTAGTTTGTATGGTGAAGGTAGGCAGAGATGCGAAGTTGCTCTTTTTTGCCACCATGGTGACCAAAAAGAGCAGCTTCGAAAATCTGCTTGAAAATAAGCTTACGATAGGTATCACAAACTGGCCAATCGATTTTTGAAAATTCCTTCATTGAACATAATAATAACGCCTTAACTCATATCAAATAAGTCAAGGACCTTCGCTTTCCCTGTGTCGTATGTATGTAAGAGCGGGGCAATGAACACGTGGAATCATAACTATGGTGTGGGTTCGGTGCCCGGGAAAAAAGGTACTCTATTGTAAGGGTGAGAGTTAGCTGATATCATTGAAAAATAAATGTTATTCTTGTACGTACAAAAATATGTTTGTTTTATAAATTCCTACCTGGCATTTTCGTAAGTTAGAAAATTTGTTATAGTTGTATTTGTTGAAAATTGTGACATACTACTTGTACAATTAGTTCAAGAGGCATATTAAAATGCAGTAAAGAAAGACCTATGCTGCAAATTAGTCTGCAAAGAAGCGAATAAATCAATAGGTTTTGCAGTATCAGGTATTTTTACTTCATTTTAATCTGTACATGTACCATTTTCCGTGCAGTAACTGCTATGATTTTGAAAAAACCTTTTTATTTTGAATTTAATAGAGTAAATATATTTTTAAAAATTGAAAATTTTAGATTTCATGTCACTAAGTCCTTGTGGCAATAAAAAATCTATATTACAAATTTAGAAATATAAAAAATGCAGCGTCAAAATGTTTTTTTGCGGTTTTCTCGAAACCGCTTTTTTTTCTCATACTGCGTTTTAATCCCCCGACTCCACTTGTGAGTTCTGCCCCAGTGAAGGCCATGGTCTAGAAAATTGTCCGGAGTTTCTGAAACTGAACCCAGCAAATATAGGTTCCGGGATGTGAAGGTAAGGAGACTGTGTATTTTGTGCCTAATTAGTTACGGTTAAAACTTTAAGATGGCGCTAATAGTTAAATTCATTAGAAAATCGTGACAGCACACCCACTTATAAGCATTTAAGACTGGTGTACCTAATGAGTAAAGGGACTAAGTCGCGTTATGACTAAATGTCATATTATGTTAGCTTTACGTCTATGACGGCCTTAGTCTATTAAGCAGATTGCTTACTTCGTATAAAGACTAATATTTATTAGACCTTATTATTCATCAGCCTAAATCGCATTTTGCCTAAAATGCCATAGACCATTCAAAAAAGAAAGTGTACCTAAAATATAAACTTAACGTAATCTAATGTACCTACTTGCAGGTACTGGCACTTAAAATTGGAGTGTTCTAATTATAAATAAACATGACAAGGTGTCATCCATCATTACCATATCAATCATATTACGATTTGTGTTTGTTGCGGAAAGAAATGAATTCAAACGAAGAAGTGGTTTTTGTAAAAAATAAAAAAGGCACTAAAAATTTGTTAAAAGGGGGCTATGCTTATACAAGAAACAAAACAAATATTGATGGTTCGTCACTATGGCGATGCTCGAACCGGAAGGTTTGTAGTGCTTCCATAAAGCTGAGTTCAGACAACGTAGTGGACAAGGTCGGTCAACATACGTGTTTGCCTAACCACGGAAAAAACAAAATCTCCATAATTATGGATAAAGCGAAGGATGCGCCTTGTGTCTATAGTACCATTAATTTGTACCATCAATGGTACAAGTGATACTACTATGTGTCCTTAGTACCATCAATGGTACTACCGATACTAGCACGTGTCGCTAGTACCATTGCATCGAAAACATACAAGAAAATATATATACATAATGTCGAAGGGCGCTGTGTACCGCTCAGGTCGCCTTCGTTATCTTCAGACATCAAGGGGTTGGAAAGTAATAGAATGCTGTGTCGTCGACCGTAACGTTACGCTGGGATCATAATGAGTTATCTTTCTCTTCATTGTTACCAAGCAGTTTCGTTACAAGCACTATGGTCATTGGAGGATAGAACAACAATTCATTGAGGAAGAAAACCTTCTTGGCTGTTTCCGCTACGTTTCAACAAGTGCTAGATTAAATCCTGGCCACTTCAAAGATTACAATCTTCTTTTAAATAACTAATTGGAAAGCATCTTGTCTTGTCGTAAACAAATTATTACATTGACATTACAAGTAAATATATTCATTGGGGGATGATTATATGTTTTAAATTAAAGAAACGTATTGAATTCTAAAACCTGATGGATAAAATGGACATTAGTAATGAAAAACCAAGTGTGAGCAGTGACCAAAATGATATAAAAATAGTAGCTCGTGGACGCGGCAAAGTGTTACTCTACAATGGCCACCAATATTTAACTGCACTGGATCCATTACGATTACCCAGGTAAAGTTTAAAAAAAATGCAAAGTTTGTTAGCTTTTTTATTTTTGCTTAGGGTCAATTCATGTTTAAGCTATTTTCGACCTTATTGGCATTTTGTAACTATAATGATTTTTCACACTTCTTTGATTAGTTCATGCTTTTAAATATAAAAATTGGGTTTTGTGAAATTCCCATAAGGTTTAAAAATCACTTAAACATGATTTTTTTACTTGCAATCGCTAGGAAGATATATTCCAACATTCAGAACCAAATTTGTGTATTAATTAGTCTGGGTGTTTCTGTGTGCATTGTTTAGTCTACCTAGTAGCCATAGTACATTGAAGTTTGCTTAGTTTGTGATGGCGTTGTGTGTGACATGTCCATCCGATAGGTATTTGTTTATTTTTATTTTATTTTAAATTCTTACATTTTAATTGTAGCCCTACAAAAGTTCAAACATTTAGCACCAATAAAATTTCTGTTTACTTCAGGATCAGTCAAAGTTGGTACAACAAAGGCAGCATTCAAAGAACTGTTTACCAGACGAAAATGAAAACATTATGTGTATTATCACAAGCTCAAGCTTAGACAGAGCAGCATCAAATGTCGAAGAGGCAGTACCTGCGGTTTACAGAACTACCATAGCATCAATGAGAGATTCAGGACTACACTTGATTAAGAAATTACCAACGTATAACAAATACAAATGCACAGCATACAGAAGAAGAAGGAAATTGGCAGGAGTTGAGAAGATGGCATACAGTGACATGAAGGAAGTTGAAGTGCCTCCAGAGTATGACGACTTCCTTCTTGCTGATTATCGTGATGGCAACGACCGTATTCTCATTTTTGCTCTAAAAGAAGCAAGAGAAATTGTGGTTAATGGAAAAGTGTTCTTATGTGATGGGACCTTCAAGAATTGCTTGAAACCGTTCTATCAGCTTTATGTACTTTTTTGTGATATAGGCAGCACCGCAAATGAAAATAATGTGATTCCTGTAATATACGCACTTCTACCGAATAAGAAACAGAAGACGTATTTGATTATGCTTGAACTAATCAAGTCACAAATACGGATGTCTACAAACGAAAAAAGTTGGGAATGGGAACCACATAAATTCATAACGGACTTCGAACAAGCGGCAATAAATGCCATTGAACGTGCATTTCCCCAGGTGTTGCACCACGGTTGCTACTTCCATTTCCTGGATAAAATTAACAAGAAAGCTACGCAACTTAAAATCCTATGTAAATTAAAAAAAAATTGCAACAAAAACTTAACTAAAATAGTGAGCTTGTGCATGGTTCTTCCTCTTTTGCCAGAGTCCAAAATAGAAGAAGGTCTGAATTATATAATTGCAGAAAGTGTAGTTATTGGTAGTACAAAAGAAGTTAAAGATTTGTTAAAGTATATAACACATTTTTGGATGCCGAAAAAAGCACAGTGGTGCAGTTTTGGCGAGAGACATCGAACAACGAATTGTTGCGAAGCATGGAACGGTCAATTTAACAAGCGTTTTATGAGAAAACCTACCACAACATGCGAATTTCTAAAAGTTCTAAAAAGAGATGCTGCATACCATTGCGTAAATGCTTTGACAACAGAGCCACAAAACTCAAGATCAAAAGTAGTGATCGACCGCAACAATTACATTCAACATGTGCAAATGCAAATAATTCAAGGCGACATTACAGTCGCATTGTTTTTAGAAAAATTGCGTCGTTAGAAAATAAAAGAAATCTGATTTTTATTTTCACAAGTAAATACACAATTTAAATTACACTATAAATCTGAATCTAACTTAAAACCCCTTAGACCTGCAAACGGCACGGTTTATTATTTTTGATTTGTTTTTTTTCACGAGTAAATACACGGTATAAACTAGTATCTTTTTCAACGGTACTAAGGACACATAGTAGTATCACTTGTACCATTGATGGTACAAATAATGGTACTATAGACACAAGGCGGAAGAGTCGAGCGACAGCGACGACGACGAGGTGATGGCTGTTCCTGTACCCAGAGTGGCACGGGTATTTATGGAAACGCCGGAGGATGCAGCTGACCCTGAACCTGTAGCTGACCCTGAACCTGCTGTGACAGCTGACCTTCAGCTTGCACCTGAACAACACAATGTACGAGTTTCTCCTGGGTCGATGTACGAGTTTGAATGGAGATTGTTTCCCGATACTCCAATTCATCCTGAGTTGCGAAGAGAAACATTCTCCGACATTAATTGTGGTCCCACTGTTCCGTCGGTTGACCCATATGACATTTTTGTTGCCATCTGGGATCTTCCATTTATGGAATACATCGCCTCGGAAACTAACACATACGCACAGCAGTACGCCGAAGGTATGATTTTCGACGGTAGCCTCCAACCTGGCAGCCGCATTTGTGAGTGGAAGGAAACGAACGTAGGCGAACTCTACACTTACTTTGCCATGGGGGTTGCCGTAAAAAGTCGGATTGAGGAGTACTGGGACTGCGTAGGTGATATATTTTCGACGCCCGGATTCCGCAGCCACATGTCGCTGAGGCGTTTTCAGTTGTTAACCAAGTGCCACTTCACAAACAGCTGCGATCTGGTGGGGCGGAATCTGGATGCTTCCGACCGAGGCGAAGCTCTTCAAAATCAAACCCGTACTCGACCATCTTAATAATAAGTTTTCAAGTATGTACCAAATGAGGCAAAACATATCCCTGGATGAGTCGCTTTTGCAGTGGAAGGGCTGGTTAAGCATTAACCAGTTCATACCTAACAAAGCGGCTCATGTAGGGATAAAATCCTACGAAATATGTGAATCGCAGACGGGCTACTTGTGGCGTTTCGAAATACATGCCCACCAGAGGAGCACTGCGCCTCCTGCAACTGATGACCCCATGTCATCATACACACCCGCACTAGTGTTGAGGCTGGACCAAGGGTTGGAACACAAGGGTCACACCGTCTGGATGGACAATTTTTATAACAGCCCGGCCCTCGCTCGAAAGTTAAAAACCCTAGGGTTTGACTGCGTCGGAACATTAAGAACCAATCGGCAATATGTGCCGGTTGAGTTAATGAATCTGACCAAGAGTAAAATGCGTCCTGGTGAATTGGCAGGGTACACCTCGGGAGACGTGGATCTCATGGTATGGAGGGATCAGAACCGTGTGGCGACGATCTCGACATACCACGGGAATAGCTCGTCAACCGGGGCAGATGGGACCTCGAAACCAATCCTCATCCGGGACTACAATGTCTGCATGGGGGGTGTAGATAAGAAGGACCAAATGCTGGCCACATACCCCATCGAGCCTAAGAGGACCCGGGTCTGGTATAAAAAATTGTTCAGACGGCTCTTGAATGTTTCAGTTCTAAATTCTTATATCATCCACAAACAGACAGACAGACCTCTGACCCACCGACAGTTTAGAATTAAATTAATAGGTACACTTCTTCACCGACACTCTTCTTCCCAGAGCAACCCACAACCCTCCACAGGCAACTTCTTTGAAGTCAAAACACATTACGCTGCAGAAAACCCGTTCGCACCCACTCAGAAAGGCCGTAAGCGCCGGGTTTGTGTTGTCTGCCACAAACGCACAACTAGTCACTGCGTTGGTTGTGGCAACAAACCCGTGTGCGCCTTCGGCTGTTTTCGCTCACTCCATCTTTAGACAATAGACAGACAGACAACAGACAGACAGACAGACAGACAAACAAACCCTTGTGACCAGCACCGCCGTTCCCCGTCCTCCGCCCATTCTACGATTCACAAAATTTCAAAACTTGCTTGTAATCTTCTCGTAGTGCCCGATGCGCAGCCTTTGCATGCTTGCTCTTCCGAACCAAATTTAATGGCTAAATCGAATACTACTCAACGTAAACGCAAGTGCGACGCTGAATTTCTTGACTTCATGTCAGAAATGAAGTTAATGTTTGCTAGCTTTAAAGCGGGACAAGAAAAGACGTGTGAAAGACTTTGCTCCGCGGTTGAAGACATGCGCTCTACTGTTGAGTTCCTGTCCCAGAAAATAGACTCCCTAGAAAACAGAGTCGAACATTTGGAGGACGGCCGGAAAGCCGATGCCCTATACACTAAGTCTCTGGAAGACAGATTGGATGCCTTTGAACGTAACTCTAGAGCGGCTTGCTTAGAAATCCGAAACTTACCGGTCTCTCCTTCCGAAACTAAGATCAACCTCATGGATACTGTCATAAGTATGAGTAAGGTGCTGAAGGCTCCTATTCTGGAAAACCAGGTAAAAGATGTTTTTAGGATAAAAACAAAAAATCCAGCCAACAAAACTATAATCGTAGAGCTAACTAGCGTCTTGTCCAAGGAGAGAGTAGTGGAAATGTTCCGAAAATTCAACAAAACCTCCAGGTTTACCACTGAGCATCTACACATAAGCGGACCCGCTGTCCCGATATTTGTGGCTGAGAATCTAACCTCCAAAATGAAAAGGCTTTTTTTCCTGGCCAGAGAGGCCGCAAAGGCCGCAGATTACCAGTTTTGCTGGGTTTCCCACGGCAGAATTTTCGCGCGCCGCAGGGAAAATGCACCTATTGTGAGAATTACAAGCGAAGTCGACCTGGAACAGCTCAAGGTAGCTTGCTGACTAGTCTTAGTAGACGTCTTATCCTTGAGCCCAGCTCACGTAGTTTGGTACTCTACATTAGTAATTTTAATTAGTTTTATCTTTAATCTTGTTTTACATTATTTTAGCTTCATAAACCTTAAAAAATTGTTCAAAGACTGTACACAAACAACACACTTAAAACATGGTTATACACACACACACATACATAAAATATACTTACACTCACACTATATTATATCAGATCAACAACATATAAGTTGCCTGGGATGGCCAAGTATTTCATATACAACAGTGTTACTGGCTTACAATAACTCTCACAGCCTCTTAAACTCTTTTTTTACCCAATTGTTGACGTCCCTGCAGTTAATTTTAGACTCTAAATATGGATGACATCATCACTTTAACGAAAGATATCGAAAATATTACCTTGGCAGACTCATTCCTTTGCTCCCCCGAAGATGCGAGTAGGTACTTAAATAAAAGCAATCACTCTATCAAAATGTTACATCTGAATATAAGAAGTATAAACTGTAATTTTGATAGCCTACTTATCCTGCTTACTCGTATTAATGTACATATTGACCTAGTCATACTCTCTGAATGTTGGCTGAGTAAATGCCCGTCTCTTCCTGTAATTTCAGGTTTTAACGCATACGCTTCTAACTTCAAAAATCAAAATGACGGTGTTGTGTTATATGTCCGGTCTTATCTGAAATACAGTGTAGAGACACCGATTTTTAATGATGCAAACTGCCTACTCTTAAAGCTAGATAATAAGTTAGCCGTGATTGCTCTCTACCGTTCCCCGTCGTATAAAAACATCGATGTGTTTCTGGATAGTCTCGACAGTGTCTTGCTGTCACTTAGTTCTTATCCTTCTATAATTATTGCAGGTGATATTAATATAAATATTATTCCACACTCGAATGACACGAACTCAGATGAATACTTAAATTTACTGTCCTCTCACGCTATGCTCCCCGCTCATCTACTTCCTACTCGTTTAGAAAGCTGCTTGGATCATATAATGTTAAAAACACAGCATTCTGCTATCTCTCTTGTGCTCGACTGCGCTATAACCGACCACGCTCCTGTTGTTTTTGGTATAGCAACTAAAACTCAAACAAGGCCTATAAATAACCATCTAAAACTTGATATCAGTTCAGTTGTAGCAGAAATGGAAAAAACAAATTTCTCTCATGTGTTCTTAATAGATGATCCGAATACAGCAGTGGAACAATTAATATCTACTTTACTCTCTGTTATAAACAAACACAAGCGTGCCATTATACTTCCCAGTAAAAAAAGAATTTTAAAGCCTTGGATAACACCAGGGTTGTTAAGATGTATCCGACACAAAGACAAACTCTACAAGAAATCTAAACAAGACAAAGATAATCAAATTCTCAAAATTTCCTTCATCCGCTACCGCAACTACTGTAATAATCTCTTAAAACAAGTTAAGTCTGAATATGAACGTACTGAATTCCAAAAAGCCAAAAATAACCCTAAAGCAACCTGGAACGTTATTAAAAAAGTAGCTAATCTGAATCAAAAACAATCATCAGCTGAAGACTTATTAAAACTTTCATCCACTCCTTCGGCTTCTGTAAATAGTGTTAACACTTTTTTTGCCAATGTAGGTAAAAATCTGGCTTCCAAAATTGGGCGATCTAATGACACACAAAGCATATCCAATACCAACATCATCTATTCCACCCCTCCCACGCTTGACTCTATGGCTCTCCTTCAGACAGACTGTCATGAGATAGATCGTATTATCATTGGTTTAAAAGACACTTCTGCTGTAGGCTGGGACGAAATATCTACCTCTGTAATTAAACGCGCCAGGCATGTTATTGTTCCATTACTTGAATACGTGTTTAACCTTTGCCTTTCGTCTGGTACCTTTCCCCTTGCACTTAAAAAAGCAATAGTACACCCGATACACAAAGGTGGTGCTAAAGACGATCTAAATAATTATAGACCGATCTCGGTTCTTACTGTCTTGTCTAAAATCCTTGAAAAAATCGTTAACGTTAGGCTGATCAACTTTCTTGATAAAAGGAATATACTGTCTGAAAATCAATATGGATTCAGAAGCGGCAAATCCACAGAAGACGCTGTTATATCCCTAACCTCTAAAGTCGCTATTAATCTTAACAAAAAACTCAAAACAGTTGGTATATTCCTTGATTTAAGTAAAGCTTTTGATACAGTGTCTATCCCCATTTTGCTTAATAAATTAGAACACATCGGAGTTCGAGGAGATGTAAAAAAACTATTTAATAGTTACCTATCCGAACGAAAGCAAATTGTCTCTATAAACAGCATAACTAGCACTGAAGAGGATATAAGCTATGGCGTACCGCAAGGTAGTGTCCTCGGGCCTACACTCTTTCTGGTCTATATTAACGAACTTTGCCAAATCTCTTCTCCAAATTGTAATATAATTACATATGCTGACGACACTGCGCTTATTGTGAGTGGTCAGACCTGGGATGACACTAAAGCATCTGCAGAACATGCTTTATCTCTGATTCTGAAGTGGTTGTCCTTAAACTCACTCTCCCTAAACTCTATCAAAACTAAATTTGTAACCTTTTCTCTTTCCCCCCGCACGCAACCTCCCCCAGCGTTTAGTTTACTTGCACACAACTGTTCTAATATAGGTAAACGTGTATGTTCTTGTCCATCTATAGCTCATACATCTAGTTTAAAATACCTAGGAATTCACTTAGATTCTCATCTCTCTTGGAAGTCCCATATTGAATCTACAGTATCTAGAGTTAGGAAATTAATTTACATTTTTAAAAAACTGAGAGTGTCCGCGGATCTAGCTTGTCTTAAGACGGTGTATTTTGCTTTGGCACAAACTATTCTGTCCTATGGAATTTGCGTATGGGGAGGAGCCATAAAGACTCAGCTATTAAGGGTAGAACGTGCTCAGAGAGCAGTTCTGAAGGTTATGTGCTCAAAGCCACGACGTTTCCCTACAGATAGTCTATATACCCTTTGTGGGGTACTTACGGTAAGACAGCTATTTGTTCTAGCGCTGGTCTTGCGCAAGCACTCGAAGCTAGTATTTGACCCTAATCTTAGCTCTACAAAACGCCGTCATGATAGAGTATGTGTGACGGAGTCAAGAGGAACCAGTGCAGTTTCCAGACTTTATCACTATCTAAGCGGATCACTCTACAATAAAATCAACCGGAAAATAGAGATCTACCCACTCACACTGTACAAATGCAAACTGAAAACTGCATCTTGGCTCCAATCACTCTCCTATGGACAAACAGAGGATCTATTGACCACCCTTGGGTGATTTAAATTCACTTACAAACAAGTAGTAGCACCTGTTGCTTGCACTCTACAAGAATCAATGTTCTCTGGAGCACCAAACACCTGCACGTCTCTTATACGCACCTTACACACACCCTGGTAGCTCCTGTTGCCCGGACTCTTTTAGAGACCGGTGTCCTCGGGAGCGCCAAGCGCACAAAACCACACACACACACACACATATACACACACGCATCTTGGAAGCTCCTGTTGCCCGGACTCTTAAGAGACCGGTGTCCTCAGGAGCACCTAGTGCTCTGACACCACACACACACACACACACACACACACACACACACACACACACGCACTCTGTGTCAACAGCCTTTAGATAGATGTTAAAATTCTACTTCACTATTCCTTACTTTCTTTTATTTAGTTATTTTGCTCTAGATTTGATTTTATTTTAGAAACTGTTTTTTAAATAACTTCATTAGTAAATAAGTTGTAACCTATTATAGTTTAAACTTAAGTACCTAAAGTTCGTGGAACTATCTTACCCTAATCCCGGAGGCGGGCGTTGCGATCTGCGACACAGTATTTTACTTCTGCAGGTCGCATCGCTGCCTATTTTTTGTTATTTCCTCCATATGTTCCCATCATAAAGACTTTTTACTTTTTACTTTTTACTTTTTTCTACTTCCTTTTTTTGCTTGTAATTTTTTTGTACCTCACACCTCTTAACTATTTTTTGATTTAAACCCAGTTCATGTTACACATGTTGATTTTTGTATAAAATGCTGTGTGAAAATTGCGACGTCTACATTTTTACGATTTATGAGATACTTTCTGTTCTATCTCGAAAATCTAATCTTTTTCATTTGTTCCGCTAGTGTGTAGTGGACAAAAATGTAAGGGAAGAGAATCTCTAACACTTAATTTCTATTTGTATTCAGTTAAAATTTACCTTGTCAATGTGCTCATTTTGTAAACAGTCATACAAATTATAGAAAGGTATATTTTTAGGTTTCAATTCAAAATTTTTATTAGATATCTAGTACATTTTGTACAATTTGTTGAGTTTCTGATATAATTTCAAGCCATGTAATAAATAAAAAAAATTAAAAAAAAAATAATTAATAATTAATGTAAAATAATTATATTATTGCGTATTTCTAATTTCTTGTTAGATTTATTTTAATACAAGAGATTCATCGAACTAAAGCAACAAAAAAAAAATCGATGAAAATATTGACATGCCACATCCAGTTTCGTTGGTTAGATCCTTGGCAGCGTTTTCATAGAAATTTGTGATTTTTTGTAAGTTTTGATTGTTGAATTCCTAAATGTTTTTTTTTCTGCTTAGCTTGGGGCTTGATAATGCTGTGTGAATAGTCCAGCATTATTTATTTATTTATTATTTATTATGGTAAAGAGTCATTATTTTATTACAAATCTATTGTAAATATATTGTAGTTTTTAGATACAAATGTTATTTCCTAACTCGTTGATTCTACTTTGTACTACAACTCATAAATTGATAGTGTGTATTTGGTGTTGGATTTCAAGGGGTCTGGTTTTTTGTTTACAAATCTTAAAATATTAAGCTTGGGATGTGTGAACCTTTGTCTGAGTATTGTTTATGAACTACTCTTGTAACTAAAGCCATAAAAAAGGCCACTTCACTGTTGTCAAGTTCATAACAAACCTTGTAAGTTGATACTCTTGACATCTGGGCGCTTGGGTTGCCGAAAGTGACCATTTTTTGTGATTCTTTTTTCTTGAAAAAATGAATAGGAAGTTATGCTTCTGTTGTATTTAAAGTATAACATGGTGTTTATATTTGTAAATAAAATACTTATTTGACTAAACAATCTTTTTATTTTTAACTTTTGGGGGTTTTCGTACGTACAGCGGGAATGAATCCGCTTTCTCAATCTTTGACTTCGAGTAGCGATGTGTTCATCTGTAAACAAGTGATAATTTTTATTCAGTGGGTTAGAATATTTCAAGCTGATTTCATGGAGGTATGATACTACATTGTTACAGTAGTTAAATATAAAGTAATCATCAATCATAGACCAAGCGGCCGGCACGCGCCGACCACCCACGAAGGCCCCCCGCAGATCTGTCACTTTTTGCGCGCTAGGCTGCGCAGACAAAAGGCTAAAAGATGATACAACAGCAAATAAAATAAAATTAAACATAAATAAAAATAAGAGAAAACAAGCAGAAATAGAAAATGACAATATAATAATAAATACGCAACTTCAGTTAATTCATGGGCAAATTGAAATTGGGAATTTTTTGGAAATTCTACGTTATGTGGATTCTAATTTTTTGTTCGGTTTTGCAATAGAAGATGCTTATTTTATTTTAGTTTATGTATGTTATATTAATTACATGCTCAAATACCTAATAACCTGGTCTTCTTGATTACGAGTCTTATATGGCTCAAATCCTTCGGTCTCTTAGGTCCAGTTCCTAGGTACGTCTAGTGTTTTTGGTACGACTATTTCTGCGAAAGTCCATTTATGCAAAAGTCCATGTCCGCCTATCGACCATTGGACAAAACAGACATTCACAGAATGGACGTTACAGAAGCTAGACGTCCACGGAATGGACGTTCGAATCAATAGACTTTGTGTAGAGTTTACTGGGCATATCAGGAACTAGACCTAAGAGACCGAAAGGCCTGGTTACCCAACGTTAACACTTTACCTACTCATTTGTAAGATCCACCGTCACACATTGTTTTAAAATAGGTCAGTATGAAAGCTGGGAAAGTAATTTCCCTACCTTAACACTGGTGTGAAGGCTCAGTGGGAAGGTGGGTCGGACGGGCAGAATTCTTTGGCATCCAGGTTTCTTAAAGACATTCGTCATCTGTACATAGTTAAATGTATCTGCCATTCCTTTCATCTATGTGTTTCGTATGCATGTTTGAAATTAGCCCGAGAGCCCGAAGACTTGATAAGAGATGTATACAACTATTTTAACAGTCCCAAACAAAGCGCACAGTTAAAAGAATTCCAAGAATTTATGAACTTAAAACCAGCCGCATAAGATGTTACACCCGAGTCAGACACGATGGCTGTCAGTGCGTGCTGCGGTTTCCCGACTTTTGGAACAATACCAGGCGCTAATACTGTACTTCACTGATACTGCGTATACGGATCGTTTAAGAGCAGCAGAAAACATATTAAATATGTTGAAGAATCCCTAAAATAAGCTGTACCTAGAGTTTTTAGAGTTTTCTTTGAAAATATTCAATGATTTGAACCAACTGATGCAGTCTGAACGCCCACAAGTTCACAAACTTCTTAAGAATGTTTGTGACGCGTATAGGAATCTTCTGGACTGTTACATACTTGACTCTTATTTGACCCACACTATTTGACACAACTGAAATACAGAATATTGAGTATGCTAATCCTCGAAACTTCAAGCCAATAGAAGACATTTACCTTGGAGCAAAAGTGGCTTTTTCGCTAACGTCCAACAGTACGGAGCTTAATCCAAATGACGTGAAAGCATTTAAACTACGATGTCTCGACTTTTACATAGAAGGAACAAAGCATATAAAAACCCGGTACAAGTTTGATGATAATATTCCAAAAAAACTGGAATTTCTAAGTCCAGACGTCGTCGTGCAATCACGCAGAATACAATCATTGGTTGATGTAGCTCTACTGTTTCCCAATTTAATTGAAGGTGAAAATATACAAGCTCTAGACACAGAATGGCGACATCTACGGAACAACACAGATTTGCACTCCACGGATTCTGAAGACATGGGAGAATTTTGGGTAAAGATAATGACAGCTCGTAATCCCAATGATGACATCTATTAGCCGATTTTGACTATATTCAACTCAGCGTTAATGAGTTTGCAACACTCTAGTGCGGCGTTAGAGCGAATTTTCTCCGCCGTAAATCTTTTAAAGACAAAACAAAGAAATAAATTAGGCACAGATACGATTACAGGCTTGCTACATACTAAGCAACTTTAAGGTAAATCACCCTGTCAAGATATGTATAAATAAAATAATTATTAGTTGTTTCATTTTTATATGGAATTTATACGGAATTTCACTCAGAATTGTAATACGGATTTTGTACGGACTTTTGAAACGAAAATACGGCATCCATGCCTTATCCATATGGCAACACGGCGCGCCGAACTGTAGGGGACGGCTTCTGTAGATTGACGGGAGAAAATGCCAAAAATAATTTATTTAGTAGTGAAAATATCATAAATTTCTAGTTTTCTTACAAGTTTATCGTAGAAAAGTGTGTAAATTAAGGAAATGTATGCCATTAAAATATCAATAACATCAAATTTCTGAGTAAATAGGTAATTTTCCCCAATTCAGTTACATAAATGATTAATAGAAAATTCTTTAAATTCAGTCAAAATGTGTCAAAAGCCATATTTCTAAGTAACTCAATAACATTTTTACATAGAAGGCGCCAATTTGTGAAATTACTCTCACAAAATGTCTCGAAAAGTCGCATTTTACTTTAAGGTGCTGCCCCGACCCAAAACAGCGCCCCCACCTATTTTATCCTATTATTAATAAATAAATAATAAATAAATAATGCTGGACAATTCACACAGCATTATCTAGCCCCAAGCTAAGCAGAGCTTGTGTTATGGGTACTAGATAACTGATATACTTAATACAATACACTACATAGATAAATATTTTTTATTATACATAGAAAACACCCAGACCAACGGAACAAATTTCTGCAGATCGTACACAAATTTGTTCCGAAGCGGGAATCGAACCCGCAACCTCCTGCGTCGCAGCTTCGAAAATCTGCTTAAAAATAAGCTTACGATAGGTATCACAAACTGGCCAATCGATTTTTGATAATTCCTTCATTGAACATAATAATAACGCCTTAACTCATATCAAATAAGTCAAGGACCTTCGCTTTCCCTGTGTCGTATGTAAGAGCGGGGCAATGAACACGTGGAATCATAACTATGGTGTGGGTTCGGTGCCCGGGAAAATAGGTACTCTATTGCAAGGGTGAGAGTTAGCTGATATCATTGAAAAATAAATGTTATTCTTGTACGTACAAAAATATGTTTGTTTTATAAATTCCTACCTGGCATTTTCGTAAGTTAGAAAATTTGTTATAGTTGTATTTGTTGAAAATTGTGACATAATACATGTACAATTAGTTCAAGAAGCATATTAAAATGCAGTAAAGAAAGACCTATGCTGCAAATTATGATTAGTCTATAGATGTAATAATATAAATGATTAGTCTGCAAAGAAGCGAATAAATCAATAGGTTTTGCAGTTCAGGTAGTTTTACTTCATTTTAATCTGTATTGTACCATTTTCCGTGCAGTAACTGCTATGATTTTGAAAAAAACCTTTTTATTTTGAATTTAATAGAGTAAATATATTTTTATAAATTGAAAATTTTAGATTTCATGGCACTAAGTCCTTGTGGCAATAAACATTCTATAATACAAATTTAGAAATATAAAAAATGCAGCGTCAAAATGTTTTTTTGCGGTTTTCTCGAAACCGCTTTTTTTTCTCATACTGCGTTTTAGGGCCTGCACGGCAGAATAGCGCACCGGCAGGCATGCGGCGCGTGACCCGCCCGCCCCGTGCCCCACTGCATACCACCAAATGGACCCATGAATCGCCTACTGCGCAGCTTGACCGCCAGCGTTCTTTTTACATGACCCGAACTACACTTGCGAGCTTTAAACTGGAATCGCTTCAAGGTTTGTTCAAGGCTAATTTTACAATTTCTTTGCAGTGAACTATGAGTCTTGTATTAAGTATATCAGTTATCTAGTACCCATAACACAAGCTCTGCTTAACTTGGGGCTAGATAATGCTGTGTGAAATGTCCAGCATTATTTATTATTTATTTATATTTATTTATTTATGAGTTAAGTTATGTTTTCCCTTACGCAGGATTTATTGGCGACGATAAATTTTGATTTAATGGACGATAATGTCCGCTGCCACACCGCAGCAGTGACTAGACAGTACCAACAGACGTTTTCCATGTCGGCATTCCCACACTAGACTGGCCAGCCCTTATTCCTGACTTGAACCCAATCTGGCATATGTGGGACGAGCTAAAACAGCGGATACGAGGGAGAAATCCAGCTCATCCAGCTCCGGCGCCGATAGAAGCCGATAGATGCAACTTCGACTTATTGCAATAATTCCCAAAATTTAGGTAGCCAATTTAATTAATTTAAAATCTTCTTGATATCACTTGAAAGGTAACAAAATTACATTTCAAATGATATATAGTTCTCTATAGTTCATTGTACATAAATTGTAAAAAAATTGTTTTGATCAACTCGCGATGAAAGCGATTCCATTTTAAAGCTCGCAAGTGTATATACGTTCTAACATTATAATGCTGCAAAATTTTAAAGTTCTCAAAGCCGTCACATTTGTCTAGGGTATCATTGTTCAGAATTGGCTATCACCTTTTTATTGGTAACGCTCTCTGGTAACGCTCAGGGCTGTGACAGCTTTAGTTCCAATGAGTCCGTTTTGGCGCTGCAGTTGGCAACAAAAAACCACGTTATATTTAATCTGTGAAAACCAAACTCGTCCCGGCCGGCGGCGGCGCCATTTTTTCCTTCAGCTCAGCTGTTACTTAGCTAGCGCACGAGTCGAGTTTCTGTGGTCCAGTTCGAGTGTCGGTTGGTTAATTTTGTGTTTTCCTCGCATAATTTGCTTGAGTTGAGATACCTGATACGCCAATTCACTTGAGACGATAGTGCCTACGAATGCATGTACATTTATTTCGCCATGCCGCCGCTAAAGTGCTGTGTAGGGGGTTGCAATGCAACTAGTGATTCTCACCGCCTATTTAGTGTGCCCAAGATACATAATTTAAGAAATTTGTGGATGTCATTCCTTGTCCCGACTAATCCTTTACTCATTGGACTTACAACAGAGCAGTTGTTGAGAAAACGAGTTTGTGAACAACACTTTGACAGGGATCAATTCGATGAAGAAGGTCGAAGGATCCGCTTCTCGTATCCCTGCCTATTTTCTTCCAAAGAAATAGCCCATGGAATACCTCTATGTTCAGAAGGTATGTAGGTATATCCAATCACCCATATTTTTTAGAAACTTCTGTTGAATAAACTAATTAATGTATACTTTCAGAATACCAAGTTCTGGCTGAACATAATTATCACCAGATAAAGGAGAATGATATTGATGATGTGGCTGAAGATGAAGCATTGATATTAATTCAAAAGACAGGTAATTATTTACCTATAATACCTAAGTACCTCAAATATAAAAAAGCTAAAGTTTCTTATAATAAATCACATGATATCACACAGTGTAAGAGAGAAACTTCACACAAATTGTAGTGTATACCTCGTAGCACCTTGATATATTCTGTATAATCTAATCAGAATAAAAAATAGAAAATTAATAATCAATATAACCCCTTATAATGCAAGCAAAGAGTGATTACTGATTAGTCAGTAGTACAAGTAATCCTCTTCACTGATTGATTGCCTATTATTATTATTATTATTGTCAGTTGGAGCCATACACATAAAAAAATCCTTTCTTATTATAACTTTGCAACGAGTCACTCGTCCTTGCAACTTTAGAGGCCAATAATAATAAATAGTAAAATTATTTTGTTTCGTCTTAATATTCTAGATGATGGTGAACATCTGAAATCCCGTGAGCATTCATATGCATCATGCTCATCTGTACAGCAAAATGCAACGGGTACACCACCTATTACTACACATGAACAGAAAGGTTTGTTTGAAAAGAATTAATATTTGTGAAATTAATAACATCACATAATCTTAGCTTTTAATCTTATTTAGTAATTAACGTGATTTTATTATTCAGAAATCTAGGAGATGGGTGGTTTGTAAAGCTTCGGTAGTGTCATCATTTCAATTAGTATGTAAGATCCTGTAAAAATATTCAGAATAAACTTTTTTTTTTAAATCAATTAGCTTCAAATACTGCTAGTTCGTCATTATATTAGTTCGCTTCTATAAATTACGTATGTATTGTATTTCAGATGATTATAAACATGTCCAAGATCATGCACGTCCATCATGCTCATCTGCATTTCCATCATGTTCTGATGGCGGAACAGATAAACCAATGGCATTACTTAAGTCCACAAAGACTCGGAAAGGTTTGTTAGTCTTTTTCAAAACAAGTGTACAGTAAATATGCATTTATACCTATTTTTATATAAATCTCAACAAACTTGTTATTTTCTTTCAGCTTCATCAATAACAAAGAGATTGAGCACTAAAAAACTAAAGTATATTAGAGAAGCAAAACAAATCTCACTTGAAAGTTTAGGGAAATCTGGTATGCAGAGATTAAATGATGCCCAAAAACTTATCGAAAATCCAGAGTTTTTAAAAAATTTTGATTCTTTATCCAAACAAGCCAAGACTTTACTGATCATGCAGTTGAAACTGGTAACGAAAAATAAAATGGCAAGAAGATTCGAGATGGAAGCAAAGCTACTAGCCCTCATGTTAATGAAACAGAGCCCGAAGGGCTATAAATTATTAGAAAAAATGTTTGCACTTCCCAGTAAAAGAACTTTAAATAGACTATCTGAAAAGATTTTTTTTGAGCCTGGCATTAATCCGAAAGTATATAAATATGTAAAAGAAGTCACAAAAAGCTGGGATATTAAAAAAAAGTTATGCACCATAACTTTTGATGAGCTTGCATTAAGCCCTCATTTGACATTTAATGAAGCCAAAGATATCATTGAAGGATTTGTAGAATTAGGTGGAGATAGAAAACAAAGATACTGCGATCATGCCCTTGTTTTTATGATAAGGGGCATTTGCTCCCCATGGCGGCAAACACTTGCCTATTACTTTTGTGAAGGGACCGTGTCTGCAACAGAGTTAACAAAGATTTTAAAAGAGATTGTAGCCCAGGTAGTTCAAACTGGTTTGAAACCTCTGGGTCTAGTGTGCGACCAGGGCTCCACATTTCGGGCTGCACTCCATTGCATCCGAAATGATACCATACGATCACGAGATGTTCAAGGGATTCGAGATGGTACGTATAGACTAAATTATGTTATTTCTGCTAGGGGTAACCATAAAAACGTGAACTCTAAAAAATAAAATGTTTTTTTTTTACAGACGGCACGATCGAAATATCTGGGCAGAAATTAAGCGTATTTTACGATCCACCACATCTTTTAAAAAGTATAAGAAATAACTTTATTACAAAAGATATCTTATTTGATGGGAAAACTGGCTCATGGAAGGACATCATGTTCATATTTGACATTGACAGTCAATTAGGACACACCAGGGCTTTGCCTAAACTAACCGCAAATCATGTCATACCAGATAAAATAAAAAAAATGAAAGTCAGTGCAGCCACACAAGTCCTTAGTGCTCGAACTGCAGCAATGTTAAAATATACGAATGCCCTAAGTAAGTAAACCTATTGTGTTGTGGTAATATTCAATCCAATTATTAAATCGTTTTTATTTTAAGGCATCAACCCCCATACTTTACTCGCAGATCAATTCTTATAAAGATTTAATATTACTCTTACCTAGATTGATTATTTAACCTTACTTATAGATCAAATCTTTATTTTCAGATATGCAGCAAAGTGAGAATCCTGAAGAATCAACAATGGCCACAACTGCCGACATTGTTGAATTCTTCGACAATTTATTCGACAGTGTTAATGGCTCACCTGGATGCTCAAAGCGAGGAAAGCTAAGGAGTGCAATTAAAAAAACCTCTCCACATCAGGAATTTTGGCAAAAAGCCATTCAGAAGATAATAAATCTTAAATTTATAGATACTAATAGTAAAATGGCTATCAAAGCAGGGAAATCACGTTTTGTGCGTGTTCCGTGCCTTGAAGGATGGGTCACTACCCTAAAAAGTTTTTTAAGGTTGACCAAATTATTGTTCACAGAATATGATGTAGAATATTACTACCCCCGATATATAAATCAAGATCCCCTAGAAAATTTCTTTGGCAGAATCAGGGCAGTTAATTACCCAAATATTAATCCAGATGCACACACGTTTATTTATTCCTTTAAAGCTTTGATATTATCCAACATACTAAGTCCACACTCACGATGCTGTAATTGTGAAGATGATGTTGGAGAAACATTAATAAGCTTAGATTATTTGTTTGAACATGAAGAGTCAAATAAAGAAAATGTTTCCCAATTGATAACATCTTCCATACCAACATCATCTTCACAAGCAAGGGATAAGAACTTAGGGGCTCAGGTTTTAACTGAAAAAATTAAAGTTCAGTGCTCTGCATATACAGCTGGTTATTTGTGTAGGAAAATTTCAAAATACGTAAATTGTAAAACATGTCTAAAAACTTATACAACGAACGAAATTGACTCCATACACAAATTTATTAAGTATAAAAGTTTAAAGAACAATAATTTATCCTACCCTAATGAAATTTTTTTAAGATTGTACAGGGATTCGGCAGAATGTGTGCACACATATTTAAATATGAATGGCCATAAATATGATGTAGGAAAAAACATAAAAAATATTTGAAAATTAAATTGCGTGCATCTTGGTTAGGATGCAAGACACATCATAATGATGTAAGAAATAAATTTTATACCTTGATAATTAGAATGCAGGTGCATAAATGGTGCAAAATTATAAATAGAATTTTCAAGGGGAATCTTGAATTAAAATATGTTCTGGGAATGCACGAACCACAAAAATTGGCATATAAAAAATATGAGAAAATCAGAATTAAGAAAAAACGTGTAGAAAAAATAAAAAATCTAAAATTAAATAACTAAAACAATAATAATATAAATATGGATCAGTTGAGCTACCTGTAGATTGTGTGCAAAAGTGTGCAGTTAGCTCAATTGTAAATAGTAGTTGTGATTTATCAACTTGTTAACTGTAATTTTCTTTGTGAATAAAGATTACCTATTAATAAAAAGCTGAAATAAATTAAAGTTCATGTTTTATTTACATAATAGTTTAACACTCCTTTAAAAAATTAAGCAAAGAACCCTTTTAAATCGATTAGAGAGGCACATCACTAGAAGGTCGATTGATTTTGATGATCGTAATCGAGACAATCGCATCACTAGTCTAAAGCAGATGAGCCACAGAGTAAATTAACAAAATATGCAACACCAGCGCCAAAACGGAACACTGTGAACTATTGAAAATTTCAGTGTCCTATCTGTACTGGTACATATATAGTGATCTGTGGTAACGCTGCGATTTGTCGTTGACGTATCTGACATTCGTGACTCTGACATTTCTCACGCCGCGTACATTTATGACCGTTAGTTTTTCCCGCGATTTGGAATAAATAATGTCATTCCTTCTTGGATAGTCGAGTTGAAAGTACACAATTTTACGCTATTTTGTTCGGTGTATTTATAATTTATTGTCGTTGTTGTAATTATCATAAGAATACGATACGGGTTTGTGCGGTGCGTGTAATTGTTTGCGTTTGACGTGAATTTCGACGCTGTACGAGACTCCACACATTAGCTCTACTGCTCCGACCGGCCCCTCTAAGCTAACGCTAAGCTTGCCCGCCCAGTGAAGTACAGATAACCAAGGTATAGTTTTAGCCGTGACGCCCCGAGGAACTCTGGAAAGAGCTGAATACTGCTACGCGCCCATGATTCAAAGGTTAGTGGTTTTTCGTAACACCCTCGATACACCTCATTCACGCAATTCACGCCTACTCTCATATTCTCGCTCCAAGATTATAATCACTTTCGCTGCATTCGTGTCTCACAATTTCGGAGTCACACAAACATTCATTACCAAAAAAATAGAATACTTTTTGGAAATCTCAATAGTAGTGGAAACCGAAGGCGGAGATAAATACAGGATCGCTCGAGATTATTCCTATATGCGGATCGAATTTCTGGAGTCCTCGGATCTCATAGGGGTAACAGAAGAAGATCTCAACATAATTAGTAAAGAGTTTCACTCGGCGCAAATCTACATATTGTCAGGTACGTCTAAGACAGATCGTAGCAATGAACTTTCGCACACCATTTCTTTTGATAAGAAATTATTAGGTCTCAAGTTAAGGTTGTCAAAAATACGTGAACAGATAAACAAACCAACTAACCAGAATGGCAGTATGTTGGCAAAATTGCCCAAGATAGTATTAAAGCCATTTGATGGAAGGTTTGAGAACTGGGTGTCTTTTAAGGAGTTTTACGACTCGCTCATACACAGTAGGGAATTGCCAGATGTAGAGAAGCTACACTTTTTGCTGTCAAGTGTACAGGGTGCTGCCTTTGATCTTATAAAGAATTATCCACTGACAGGCAGTAACTATATGGCAGCATACAATGCACTGCACAAATACTATGATAGGAACAGGACCATTGCCAACACCTAGTATGATAAGTTATTAAAATGTGAGTTGGTGAAGAATAAAAGTGCCTCGGAGTTGGAACGGGTTCATCGGACATTCACAGAGAATTTGGCCATACTGTCAAGGTACGCCCTTCCAAGTCAGGATTTCATGCTGTTTCAGTTGGTATGGTCAAAGCTGGATGGGGCTACTCGGGAAGCGTTCGAGCTTCAACTTAGCCCGGATATTGACATTCCACTGTTTGAGGACATCATGGAGTTTTTGGACAAACGTGCTCGGGCGCTAGAAAACTGCCATGGGCCACCCGCAACATCAAAGCCAGCACCAAAAAATCGAACATCATTAATTGTATCCCCCGACTCCACTTGTGAGTTCTGCCCCAGTGAAGGCCATGGTCCAGAAAATTGTCCGGAGTTTCTGAAACTGAACCCAGCAAATATAGGTTCCGGGATGTGAAGGTAAGGAGACTGTGTATTTTGTGCCTAATAAGTTTCGGTTAAAACTTTAAGATGGCGCTAATAGTTAAATTCATTAGAAAATCGTGACAGCACACCCACTTATAAGGGTATCGTTTTCGATCAACTCGAACTCGTAGATAACGAAAAAATGTCCATTTGAAAATCCAAGATGGCTGACATTCTTAAATCGCAAAACCCACTCTTGGTTATCGATTTCGATCAAATCCAGGGTGTAGGTTACGAAAAGGGGAATACAATTAAAAACGAACACTGTGACAGCTACCGCCGCGAGCTGCTTGCAGCTCGCGCACTTATAAAATACTAGTTATCCAGATATATCTGTTATTTTTGCAGTGGATTTTACCAAAATTTGTAAAGCTGAAAGAATTCTTTCAAAGTGCAGATCCAAAACTGGTTGAGTTAGACACGAGAATGAGACAGACGTACAAAGAGCTGTTGTTGTGCTACTTGCAAAGTAATTATGTACATCAAACAGAAGCTCTATTGATCCAGAAAATACGAGGTACAGGATGTCCGGTGGCAGAATTCGGTTTTCAAATGTAAATTTCTCCGTAACGGCTAAGCGTAGGATCAGTAGGCGAGCGGGTGGCGGTGGGTTCGTCGATCGTGCGGATTTGTTAGTCACGATGCCGCACTGGACGGATGAACAAAGTGTGACTTTTCCTATGGGGATACCTAGGAAAGTAAAGTATACGAGACGAACCCAGCGACCATCGTGGCGTTAAAAGAAAATATTGTTCGCGAAGTTAACGCCATCCCGACTTCATTGCTCCAGCGTGTGGAACGGAATACAGAGGCTAGATTTGAAGAGTGTGTCCGACGTAATGGTCAACATTTGGATGAAATAATATTTAAACAATAAAATCCGCACTATTCTTCTTTGTAATCGTCCTTGACATAAACATTTAAAATTGATAGTTTTTTTTATTATTTAATTTTTAAATCCTAATTCTGCCAACGAACACCCTGTACTTCCTCCCACAAATGTATTTGGCAGTCAAAATTATGGTTGAGATAGAAAAACCAACCCTATCAACAAAAAATATGAATTATGAAATGTAGATACTCTTGGTCATTAAAATAACAGAAGAGAATAAGCATCATCATTTTTTTAATACTTATTTATAATTTCACGCAAGCAACGGCTCTCAATAGAGAAGGATCCGTACGACAAAGCGAGTGCTAAGCGAAGACACTGTTTGCGAGGCATATTAATGAATTCCACTCCTCAATCAATTGACCACAATTCAGGTAAAAATGCATCCGAGTATAAAGACTTAACGGGTTTTTGAACAGAGCTTCAATTGCAAATTCAATGTATTGTTAATTATGTAGAATCTCAGACTGCTGAGAAAGAGCAGAGTATAGGTTGGTACCTATAAACTCATATCTTGTGCATATGATATTTTAGTCCACTTCAACATTATCAGATAGGTAGTGAAAGTGTAACTTGGTTGAAGAAGTTCGTAAAATTATGTGGAATTAGTTTACCTAAATTACCTAGTTTTATTGGTGTCATTCAAAGATAATTACTTGATTCACCTACTTATCAATGGATTTACAGTCACTTCATTTTTTCAGGCCCCACTGAAGGAAGACACCTGTCGGTTACCGAAGAAAATTATGAAATCGCCCGCGACCTATTAATAAATAGGTATCAGAATGTGCGCCGGCTGGCCGAAACGTTGATAGGCTCCTTCCTTGGTGAGGCAGGATCCAAAAAAAGAAACTGAATCAATGACAATGACACAGTTAAGACCAGTGGATACTAAGACTGAATCACTAAAAGGCCAAACGATGGATACTGACGGTGTATTGACACCGCAAAGTCATTCCTCCTCACTTCTTGAAGCTATAGCGCATAAAATGACAAAAACTTCCCCTGACATCTGTAATGTAAGCAGGTAGTTCCTACCAAATACCCACTAGTTGTGGGTAGATTCTTTTCTTCTTCTTGTGTGTCAGACCGGGAATAAACGATAGCCAAGCAACGTGTCCTTTTATATTTTCCTCCCCCTGTTCCCGTAATAGTACTAAATACCTCATTGGCGACGAGTATCATTTTAATCTACGTGTGCAGAAATGGCAGTGGGAAAAATAGACGCATTTCAATTGGGAGCAGAAAGTTGGACATTGTACGCAGGTTAGAACAATACTTCGTGGTGAACAACGTGAAAGAGGAGCTAAAAGTGCCCACGCTGATCACTGTGATGGGTGGTGCAGGTTACGAACTTTTGGTAACATTGTGTACTCCTGTGAAACCAGCCACGAAAACATTCAAAGATTTGGTGCAAATTATGGCCACCTGCAACCCAAGCCAAGCATTTTGGCAGAAAGGTACACGTTTCGGCAAAGGAAACAAACACCGGGAGAATCTGTTGCTAATTATGTGGCGGAGCTTAGACGGTTATCAAAACATTGTGGTTTTGGCGAAAAGCTCGAAGAAAGCCTGAGAGATCAGCTGGTGTGCGGAGTTTTGAACGAGGCAATTCGGCAAAGATTGTTTTCCGAGGAGGATATCAAGTTCGAAAGGGCACTCCAACTGGCCGTCGCTATTGAAACAGCGGAGGTAAATTCTGCGTTGGTGGAAGGACAGAAGAGTCCTGTGGAGACGATGGCGGCGGCGGCATGCAATGCTGTAGGAACGCACACTCAACGGCAGGCCGCGGCGGCGGCGGCGCGAGTGTCATCAAGGCGTTCTACGGCGCGGGCGGCGGCGGCGGCGGCGGCGCCGGCGGCTTCGTCGAGCGGCCGCGCAGCACAAAAATCGCAGGACGAGCAGCAGTGCGGTTAAACTTATCTTCCTATTTGTGTTCTTTCACACGCACTCTTGCATTATTTAAATTAATAAAATATTTCACAAATGTTTTAACTACTTTTTTTTGCAAAACCAGTGTTTTGTCATGAAATGATTACAAAATAAATGATGCAACTCCTTTAAAATTTCTAAACAATAGCAATAATGTAAGAATACACGTAAACTAACATGAATTTGAAGAAAAAGCTAAAGTTTTATTCAAAGCAATTATATTTTTGTTCGTTATTAAAAAATCGTTTAACAAATGTTGATCGGCCCGTCCAGAATCACCCCTATTCGGCTTAGTACACATACACATGTTTCGTGGCACCCAATGTTTTTTTTTAAACCAAAACTAATGGACGTAAAAACGAGTTCATGACATTCAGTGTTGTATTATTCTGCCAAAATAAAAACTAAATTCTCAATTATAATGATACCTTATAAAAACATTGTATTTTTGTTGTTTAAAACCTGGAATAACACGAAGCATTATTTTATCTTGGAAAATTGCGTGCGAAACCGCAAACAAAAGCTAGTTAAGATATGTTATTTTAAATATGTCATTCTATTCGAATTATCCGGATTATCCGGATAATATTAATGATGAAATCTGAATTATCCGGATAAGGAAATTATCCGGATTTTACAATCCCTATCTGGGACCTTTGAAACATCACTCCTACTTACCTTGTTGGGGCAAGATAATCTTGTGTAGAACGTCCAGTTTAACAAAACTTTCTTGACTGTACAACAACACATACAAAGGTAACAACCTAATAATAGAAGCTAATAGAGGATCTCTCCAAGAAATCCAAGCCGGAGTTTCACAGAAGAGTTGTAAAAGTGTTCAGTTTGTATGCGTTGAAAGATATAATTGAAGAGGATACGCATACATGAACACGGTTTTTATTTTATGAATCATATCTAGATAGGAATTGTTGAGTTTTACTACAAGGCGATTTAAAATAACAACACGGGCAGAACGTGTTAATTCGTTACAATTTATATGAAGAGTGGAACACAAAAGGTGGTAACGTTCTTTTATATTTTATGTGTGAGCCAATAAATTATGCATGGGCTCTGTGGCAGGAGTGCGGTCCAGATCCGCGGCAAAATTTTAGTTCATTAGAATTTTACCATAGCAGAGAATGTGGTAATTATTTTCTTGTAGGTTCGTGAGGAACGTGAGGTCCCACGGTTTAAAAGTGTTCAATTTTTATGCGTTAAATACATTAATTGAAGAGGATACGCATACATGAACACGGTTTTTATTTTATGAATCATATCTAGAAATGAATTGTGGAGAGATGTCAGTAAACGTTTATTAGGACTAGGGGGTTCAATACCACGGAGTTTCACCACATGGACAGAATGTGGAGAATTCATCAATTTTACGAATTTAACCCTTAATTCGATATCGTGTAGTATACGTCCCAAAAAATAGACCATATATCTCAAACCTAAGTGCTATGAGAGCATCCTTAACTATCTACCGACTTTGTCAAAAATCATCAAGGCCTACACAACGACGGGACGTGAGCAGTCGCCGGAGAGATGGCGGGGAGGAAGGCCGCGCTGCGCGGGCTCTCGGTAAGTTGTATTTCATTAATTGTTTCACGGCTTATTTCTTTGTACTTTTCCTGAATGCTAAAGATAACATACCCCCGGAGCTATTCATAATATTTAGATTGTTTTATTTAGTTTTACAACGCCCACAACTTGTATGTCCAGTATATTTCCCGTCATCGAATTACTAGTAAAGTAACCGCTAAATACTATGTCCAGTATTCTTCCCATTGTCAAATTGATAGAAAACTTAGTATAAAAACTTATGTCTTGTATTCTTCCCGTTACCGTATTATTAGAAAATTAATTATATTGTTTTACCTATTATATATTTAGAGATCCGCAGGTATAATGTTTTATAGGTACCTTACCACTTCTTGTTTTTCAGAGCTTCAAGTCTAGAGGACATCGGTTAGTACCTAAGTAGCAATGGTGCAACCTGAAAATGCTCCTTCGGATGTCGATAGCTGTTCTGAACATGAGAATGAAGAGGAAATAAATGCTGTTCTTGGAGCTGAGGAGCTGTCCTCTTCACCATGTCCGTCTGTTGACTCGTATATATTGCGCATGAATCTATTAGACAGCCCTTAAAATCATACACAAAACAATACTTCAATCGACAGTAATGATAATGAGACTGATGCTGGTATCATCATCGATACAGAGAATGAAAATCGACAAAAAAGGACCGCTCTAGAGTCAGCGACAGTGAGAACAACCCTGTTTTGGAAGTTGAAGATAACTTGCTACTAACAACGGGCTACCACCGACTGGCGAAATAAATTACGATGCTTTACCAAGTTTGGCTTCATTATTGTCGATTCCATCATCAAATACGTCGCCTATTGCTAGTCCATCAACACCAAGAATAACTAGGCGTAAGAGGAAACTTCCAGTCCAAGCTGTGCCAAACGTCCGAGTAAATAGGAGCAAAGTTTTTGTTGTGAACTACAAATGGAAAAAAGGACAATTTAGACACAAAGTTGATATTGCATCAAACGACTTCGTGTTTGATTTACCGGATACTGACTCTCCATTAGAATTTTTTCATCTCTTCTTCTCTACAGATATATTCGTCGATATCGTCGATAACACAAATCTGTACTCAACCCAAAGAACTGGCAAATGTATACAAATAACTATCGAGGAGTTGAAAGACTTCCTAGCGATTCTTATATAGAACATCTTTCAAAAGTCGTCGTTGGTACATGAACATTTTTGGCCAAATGTTAGATATAGCAGTTAATAATGCTTGGCTGCTCTACAGGAGTAAATGCGACATGAAGTGCCTGAAAAACATAGCCCTGTAAAAGTTTAGACAGAGATTGGCAGTCGAAGGCACCGAGCCCTGTAGACAAAAAAGCGCTGATCCAAAAGCCAAGTGCACCAATGCCACCAAACTCTGTGCGCTTTGATGGATCCAACCACTGGCCTGAATATACGTCATACGGACGCTGCAAGTTCTGCAAGAACAATAAAACGAACATGCAATGTTCCAAATGCAACCAGAGGTTGTGCTTAGTGAGCAAAAGAAATTGCTTTTACAACTTCCACAAAAAGTAATTAGGTAGGAAGACAACCAAAAAGAAAATAATGGTATATACTATAGCGATTCAATTTAATATTTGTAAGAATTTAAGGCTGATTATTGTTTATCGTGATCAAAATAATAATGTTGATAAAAAATGTTGATTATTATGAAGATTTTATAAATCCTTAATTATAATTATGTTCAAAATATGAGCGAGTTTTGATACTTTTAAGTTTTTAGAGTTCCTATTAGTGTTTTAACCCTAATAAAATGTAACTATGTGACTAATTGTCTAAAATATATTGAATATTTTGAAATGAACTCGCTGTTTTCTTTATTCATTATCTTCGACAATGGGAGATATACTGCACAAGGTGAGAGTGTATTTGTTTCTTGTGAACTTGATGATGTCCAGTATAAAAGACGTAGGCTTTTCAGGAAACTGAAATGGGTAGATTTTTTTGTATATTTTTATTAGGGTGCCCTAAAAACTAAAAACCTAAATCTATATCGATTTTACAAATTAAAGTAAAAAAAATCCGTCAAATTAAGGGTTATGTGGATGTCGTTGAACACTTGGGCTCAAATTCATTTTTAATTGCTTACCGTTACTTTATTTCTGTTAGTTAACAGTTTTACTACGACAAGACGATTTAAAATAAAAACACGGGCAGAACGTGCTAATTCGTTAAAATTTATACGAAGAGTTGAACACAAAAGGTCGTTCTTGTATATTTAATGTGTGAGCCAATAAATTATGTACCTATGGGCTGTGTTAGAAATATAAAAATGTAGCTTGAAAACCATAATGATAGATGGCAGCACTTATCCATCTATCGATTGTAACTGAGTGTTCTTGCAAAATGGTGTCTTGTCTATACTAAAGAGAAATAAATAAGTTATAATACTGTTTCATAATACTGTTTTTATATCAGAATCCCATAATCCAATAGGTTATGGGCCCAGGAAACTCTGAACGTAGAATTATAGAAGAAATCGGCAAAGAAAAAGTTACAATTGTGTCTGAGAAATCATTGCCAAAATAATAAAAAATTTGATGGAAACAATTTTCGTCCGTGGAAATTCCAGATAAAATGTGCTCTAAAAGCTAAAGGAATAGATATTTTGAAACCGAAACCACAAGGAGACTGTGCAGATTGGTTAAAAAATGACGGCATGGCAATGTTCTTCTATGGACTTCAAACAAATTACACTAATAGAAAATTGCGAAACTGCCTTGGAGATTATGTCAAAATTAGAATCAATGTATGAACAAAAGAGTGAACTATGCAAAATGTTGATCCATTAAAAGTTTTATCAGTACAAGATGTCGTCGGCTGACAGTGTAGCTCAACACATTTCAAAAGTGGAAACCGTAGCTAAACAGCTGAAAGAAAGTGGTGAAGCTATCAGTGACATGGCAATTATAACAAAAATATTGGGAACTTTGCCTTCCAAGTACAGAACACTGCGACAAGCATGGATGTCATTGGACTCAAAACAACAAACTATTGTTAATCTAACTGCACGTTTATTGGATGAAGAGGCGAGCTTAGCAGGTGAAGAGGAACAGGAGACAGCTTTCCTTGTTGCCAATAAAAGGTGGAAAACAAAGCCTAAACAAAATCAAGTAGCGAGTGAGAGGAATACAAATCAGAACAATAAAGCAAATAAACATCGGTTCGAATGCTATAATTGTGGCAAGAGGGGGCATTTCGCTAATGAATAAAATAAATGCTGGACAAATAAAAAATGCTGGACAATTCACACAGCATTATCTAGCCCCAAGCTAAGCAGAGCTTGTGTTATGGGTACTGCTACACAGCCATTTGGACAGTTTTCCACACAACCTCTGTCACTTAAGCGAAGAACTAGTAAAACAGTTTTATCAAGACATCAACGTCATGGAGGCATACCTAAGACGATTTACTTATCTATATAATAAAATAAATTGTATTATTAATATTTACCCTAAAAACGCTACCGCATTGGTCCCCCAACACATTTCAATGCGTTGACAGAAGTATTCCCCGACATTCAACTAAAAGGCTGCTATTACTACTGGTCAAGAGCAGTATGGAAAAAAGCTAAAGCTCTTGGCTTTACTAAAAGAAAAGGCCACGAGCGTATTATTGGACTTACAGCAGTCCTACCATAATTGTTGCCGAATGAAGACATATTGCAGGGTTGGGAATATGTAAAAGCGGAAATTCGAGATTTGGGCATGCAAAAGTTCATTAAATACGTAGAAAGGTTCTGGCTTCAAAAAATGTTGAGTGTTTATTGTCTACGTCATAGAACCAACAACGTTTTGGAAGGTTGGCACTCTTAAATTAATAAAAGGGTGACGAAGGGTTCAATTTAGAGGTGGTCGTTTTTACTAACATCGTTGTTGACCAACGATGTCAGTGTACGATGTTCCCATCGGATAGCGAATAGGTGAACAACGGATGCCTGCGACAACGAGATGCCGAACCGAGTAATGCCGATCGCCACCGACAACAAACGAACGTCACACCGACATCGGAAGAGCGGGGAGGTTAGTGGCGCGGCATCGGATGGCGAACAACGAAGTCAGCCGAATAATGCCGATTGCCTACATCGTTGTTCACAACGGATGCCATTCTGACAAAAACGATGCGCATCGTTGTGGAAATTCAACGACAACGCCCATCTCTAGTTCAATTACATTACCACGATTGTTATAACTCCTGACGGCGTTCCGAAAACGAAAATGTTAAAAAGACAACAAACAAACAAAGGGTCAAAGCGGACTAAACTAGCGATTGACAATGATGATCACATAATGGACATTCTCCTTCAATTTATCAATGGAAAATTAACGGTTGGTTATGCGTTGGAGAAGTTACGATAATCTTTTTTAGGGTTCCGTACCAAAAAGGTCTTACCACCTGGTTTGATTGTTAATGTTTTAACATGTTTTAGTTATAACTTATAAGAGATAACTTTTGTTTTTAGTAAATGTTTTGAACAAATAAATATTTTGTGTATCTTGATATACTTAGTATTAGTAGTGCCATTGGTAATGAGATAATCCATGGAGATTTTATAATATGCGTTTAATCAGCCAATAATAATGGTGGTGTCACGGGAAAGTAATATTTCCCTTGACTCTACTAGTAGTGCCAAGCGGTAGTGCCTAAGAAAAGAAAGGCTTTGTTTCAGTTATAAAAAGAGAGGCACTCCATGCTGACTTCAGAACAAGACAAACTGGCATTTATATTCCAGCGAAAAATAGAACAAGACGGTCGATTGCTTTGGACAAACGCATAGCAAGTTTGGTGTCCACTTTCATGATTGATAATTTATTTGTGGAGCATGGACGCAATGAAATCTGGGATTGCCTATCAAAATTATACCTGATTAATACAGTTAGGTATCACAAACGTATCAACTAATATTTATATTAATTTTAACATTGTGTGCATTCGGAATCCTAAAAATAAATACTAGTTAAAACGTTTGTTATATCTATATTACGTACATAGATATATGCAATTGATGATATATTTTTCTTTAGTAAAACGAATACTTTCCACAAAACAGTTTTATTCGTAACTGTACACTTAGTCAAAATTCTAATACTGACGATATAAATATTCTTTCTAGATAACCTAAGTGACGAATTAGCTATTTTCAGGAAATGGACCAATAAACAAAAGTGACTAGTTGACGATAGTGACAAATTAAAGAATAGATAGATAGATAGATAAAAAATTTATTTGGTACTACAGACACACATACAATTAACAAAGATATACAAATTTTAAACAAAAGTACAGTATGTTTAATTCTACAAACGAGCACTTTAAAAATTATGTAAGTATTTAGGATTAACATAATTTGAGGCAAGTTTGTGTGTGCTGCAGCACGGCAAATAGGCCATGGCTCAGTAAAATTTTTTTGCTTAAATGCAAAAACACTGATTTTCAGCCAAAACCTGATCGAGAGCGAGCAGAACGAGTACAAACGGACAATGTGTGCTATTAATTAATGGTGTAAATTATTGTGGTGTGGGTAAAGAAACTGTCGAGTAGTGTTCTAACTCGTAACATTATTATAAACGAGTGCCTAGCGTTTGTGCAAAACAAAATACAAGGAATGGAATATGAAAGCATGATGACCGTTTGTGTATCGGGATTAACTGAGCATCAGTTTAAACAAATTACATTACTGCTGTTGTGTGTTATGCTTTGAACCATTTTGCTTACACGCAAAATAATTGTGCAGTATTATGCTTTTTGGAGGTAGTAATGGATAGAATTGGATTGTGGAAAATCGAGTTTCAGTCTTTTGTCTCGTAGATGATAAGAAGTTATCCAATTGCATTGTTCTTTTTAATAATACTTACATTTATACATATTTACTCGTAAGACGAGTGTGAGCACCAATAAAACCTACTGTGGTTTAGTGGTGCAACATTGTAAAACCTATATATTCTTTCTAAATAAATAAATATAATGTAAATTACGTGTTTGAGTAGTTATTTTTCTTTTAATTACAGGAGTATGTCCCGCCCGACCTCAATAGTCGTTTTTACACTTGAGTGAAAGAAGCAAGGCGAATATGACGCAGCAATGGCAACACATAAAACTGGTTGAACCACAGTGGCAGTCCGTTTCTTTGCATCGGGACCTGATCACCGACATCACTGTCGTCGCCGATGGAGGAACCCTTAAGGCGCACAAGACAGTTCTGGCGATCAGCAGCCCCTTCTTTACGGAAATATTTAAAACACTTCCATCTGCCAATTCCATGGTAATTCTCGAAGGCGTGTCGTGTCCTGTCATGTCTCTGATCATGGACTTTCTCTATAAAGGCCATATAGCTACTACTAACGAGTAAATAGTTCTGAAAGATGTCGTTACAAATTCTATAGGGTACTCCCCGTAGACCTAGAATCATAATATTTGGCAGGAAACACGGTCTTACAATTATACCTCTTGGTGTGCGAGTCCGACTCGCACTTGGACCGATTTAAGCAAAAATGATCCAACCCACACAAACCTCATTTCGAGATAATTGACATTTAAGTTTGTGGCGGTACTTCTCTGGCTTTGTAATGCAAAATGTTGTTCTTTTATTTTAATATAATTCTATGTTTACTTAACTAATTTTTATATTAATAATTTATGGAGTAAATTGTGATAGTTTAGTAGATAGTCGGGAAAACTTGCGCCTGGATCATTGTTACAAAATAAATTGCTTTTATATTTCCATTTCTTTGAGAAATATATTTGTATCTGTAAATAAATAAAACATTACAAAATCTTGTAGAATCAATGCGCGGACCAGCCGAGGAGCCCTGCAAACTGATCCGGCGTGCCGTGGACGAGGAGGTCCAGTACTACATGCGCGGGGACAACAACAACTACGTCGCGGTCGACGAAAACACGATTTGCAGGTTTTCTCCTTCATTCCGGAGAGGACAACGGCGAGAATGTATTCACCAGATGGTGATGGCGCCCATGGGGCCAGTGATGGACCACAGCCAAAGCTTTAACTAGCTTTAAGACAAAACAGCCCAAATTTCAAGGAACATTTTGAATGATGTCCAAATTGGAGAGCATGAGCTTTGAAAATGAAGACTCAAATCCAGTTGCTCTACTTAACACATTAATGACATTGCTGCGCTCTATTTGCAATAGAGTACTGATTCCGTCGGCTGCAACGACTGACAAAGATTATTTGTCCATTCAAATAGAAGCCCACTTAAATCCGGTACCGTATTTAGGATATATATATGAATCACAGGTTCAAAAGACTTCTTTACCCAATGATGTAATCAATGCAGTCATAAAACTTTGTATTAATTTCACTGTCAAATTAGGAAAAGAAATACAGCAAAGACTTCCTTCAAACTACACTATTTTGGAAAAAAAATTATTTACCGAGTGTGGAAAATACTCTTCGCCAGGGTAAAGACAACAAAATAGCAGATCTTGCCAAGGAACTCGGATTTGATGACGAAGCAATAGACAAACTGTTACAGCAGTGGCATGGTAAAAATTATGTCAAATGGAATACTACACATAACGTCATTGATTTCTGGGCTGAAGTTCTGAAATATACGAATGCTGCTGGAATAAATACCTTTCGTGAGTTGTCTGAGCTGGCACTTCCTCTTATTTGTGCCTGGAGCATGTAGTGCCAACATGTAGTGCCAACATGTAGTGCCAACATGCTCAAGCTGCTTGGCTCTTGAAGAAGAATTATTTTTGAGGAGTTTTTTTTTTATGTATGTACTCGTATGTTACTCGATATCTCCGCCTGTGGATAATTGATTTTACTGATTCTTTCATTTATTGTATAGAGAATGATTCCGAAATGGTCCCATAAAAATGTGATTCCCGAGGGATTGGATGTTGTTTTTTAAGCTTGACGGGATATATAATCCCGTCAAACTTAAAAACAACACAGTACTTTTGAAAAATCACGACTGCTACCACAATTTCGGTGATATCTTCGCCAATTCTTAATAGATTTCGATGATTCTTTCGTTTTTGTCTAAAGGTGGATTTTATGGTGGTCCCATAAAAGTTTGACTCACGTGGAATTTATATTAGCGCCGTAAAACGTATCTAAAACACATGATAATTTTCAAAATCTCTGATTGCTAATTGTTTCCATGGCAGCGGGGCTTCAAAGTCAAACTAGTGTTTCGGAATTCGGAACGTGTAGGCTGCGCACGCACTGCGTTTCCACGCAAGCGGTTTAGGAAAAGCTGAAAACGCCAAACCGCGTACAAACACGCACTGCTTTATTTTATTTCCAATTTATGTTACCAAGTTAATTAACTTTGTTCTTGTTTTTCCAGTATTTTCTATTAATTTTGTTTTTGTTTTTCTATTAGTCGTCAACTTATTGTGTTTCATGCTATTTTTAAGTATATCTGCGGAAACTTGTAATTAGCCGTCAACAAACATGCCTGGTCTACCCAGGCATGTTCTAATGTTCATCTGTTATTTGTAAACCTAGCTGTAAGTTTCTCCAAAATTGTAAAAATAAAATAAAAATAAATAAAATAAATATTTCATGACTCTTTAGCATGTAAATTTTGCATTTAGCATATTGCATATTTTGGCATTTCAAATCAAGTCAATGTCAAAAGATTATTTAATAGAGACCGACCAGAGACATTATTTTTTATCTATGGTTTTCATTGAGGTATGGCAACTCTCTGGATCAGGGACTTCCCTGAAATTAGTTTCTAATTGTTTTTACGTAACGAACGTTTTGTCCAAACCCCACTTGACTCTTGAATAAATTCATTCAATGTGATTTGTGAATGTGAAGTGAAAGTATTATGCCTCCTAAATATGAGCAACATTATCGCGAAGAATGGGAGAAGATAAGCGACTTTAAGGATTGGCTGTCATCAGATAAAGGAGATCCGACCAAAGCTTATTGCAAATACTGTAAGTGTACATACTGGCTAAATTATACTGCCTTAAGCAACACATTGCCACAACGAAACATGTAAAATGTGCTGGGCCGATGAAAAGTCAAAGAAAAATTGATTTTCCTACGATGCCAATTGATCTTGATTTCCAAAGAGCGGAGTCTTCACTCGCGCTCTTTATATGCGAACATGCGTCTATTTTAACAGTTGACCACTTGTCCGAAATGTGCAAAAAAACATTCTCTGATAGCAAAAGTGCAGAAATCAAATTACATAGAACGAAATGTACCAATTTCATTAAATACGCCTTGGCACCACACCACATACATCACAATTGGTAGCAGACATAGGATATAATAAGTTCAGTATATTGATTGATGAGTTAACAGATATTTCGGTCACAAAGGTTCTCCGTACATCAATCCGATATTATAGTAGTTCATACCGAAAAATGATTACCACATTTTTGGGATTGGTTGAAATTGAAAACGGAACAGCAAACGCTATAGTCAACGGGATCAAGTTTCTATTTACAGCGCTAAATATAAATATCAAAAATTTAATAGAGATAGGCACTGACAATGCAAGTTCTATGACTGGAGTCAACAATGGAGTCCATGCTCTTCTAAAAACTGAAACGGGCAATTAAAATCTTGTTTTGGTGCGTTGCCTATGCCACTCGCTCCAATTGGCTATAACACACGCGTCAGAGGAGTCCCTACCACGAAACATACAATTTTTAATTCGTGAAACTTACAATTGGTTTAGCCACTCCTCAAACCGACAGCTGTTATACAAAGAACTTTACAAAAACATAAACTGTGGAAAAGAACCCTTAAAAATTACTCTGATGTGCAACACGAGGTGGTTATCAATTGAACCTGCTGTTCGCCGGATTATTGACCAATGGTTAGAACTGAAAACGCACTTTGAAATTGTAAAACAAAATGAAAATTGCTATACCGCCGAAATGCTCTACTCCATGTATAACGATCCTGCCAATCATCTGTACTTACTATATTTATTACCAATTTTAGATGAAGTACAAAGAGTAAATAAGTGCGGGATATATAATCCCGTCAAACGCGCACGAAGCTCGAACAGGAAAAATCCTTGGTGGCTTCGCGATCTTTATATTCTGATAATTACGTATTTTCTCTATCGTTTCTTTACTAAATTCCTCTTCTATCTGTGCTTGACTTTCTACGTGTCTCTTATTCCTTCTGTTTACATGTACTGTCTGTGTAAAGCTTTGATTATACGGTCTTGTGTATCTGAGTGTTTCTCTTATCGATCACCGACCTACCCGAGCTACTAAAATTTGCAATAGCGAATTGCGAATTAGAGAAGCTTTAAAAACCACAAAACCATCAATAATCGAACTCGCACAAAATTTTGGCTGCCAGGACGATCACATAGAACGTATTGTGTGTAAAAGTGTATGTAGCATTGTTTGTAGATAATTTTTTTTGTGTTTTATAACTGTAAAAAGACTTATGATGAACTAAAAAATGAGTAAGTGTCTATGTTTAAGATAAAAGACTTAGGTCCCGTCAAACAATGCCTGGGCATGAGAGTGAATGTCATGAAAGACTGCATCACTGTAGATCAGAAACATTTGTGGATAGGATACTAGAGAAATTTAATCTGACTTTGAATAGTGAGTGATTGATCTTTAATTAATTTGAGTTGAGTGATCTTTAAATATATAAAACATTACAAAATCTTGTAGAATCAATGCGCGGACCAGCCGAGGAGCCCTGCAAACTGATCCGGCGTGCCGTGGACGAGGAGGCCCAGTACTACATGCGCGGGGACAACAACAACTACGTCGCGGTCGACGAAAACACGATTTGCAGGTTTTCTCCTTCATTCCGGAGAGGACAACGGCGAGAATGTATTCACCAGATGGTGATGGCGCCCATGGGGCCAGTGATGGACCACAGCCAAAGCTTTAACTAGCTTTAATACAAAACAGCCCAAATTTCAAGGAACTTTTTGAATGATGTCCAAATTGGAGAGCATGAGCTTTGAAAATGAAGACTCAAATCCAGTTGCTCTACTTAACACATTAATGACATTGCTGCGCTCTATTAGCAAAAGAGTACTGATTCCGTCGGCTGCAACGACTGACAAAGATTATTTGTCCATTCAAATAGAAGCCCACTTAAATCCGGTACCGTATTTAGGATATACATATATATGAATCACAGGTTCAAAAGACTTCTTTACCCAATGATGTAATCAATGCAGTCATAAAACTTTGTATTAATTTCACTGTCAAATTAGGAAAAGAAATACAACAAAGACTTCCTTCAAACTACACTATTTTGGAAAAAAAATTATTTACCGAGTGTGGAAAATACTCTTCGCCAGGGTCAACAAAATAGCAGATCTTGCCAAGGAACTCGGATTTGATGACGAAGCAATAGACAAACTGTTACAGCAGTGGCATGGTAAAAATTATGTCAAATGGAATACTACACATAACGTCATTGATTTCTGGGCTGAAGTTCTGAAATATACGAATGCTGCTGGAATAAATACCTTTCGTGAGTTGTCTGAGCTGGCACTTCCTCTTATTTGTGCCTGGAGCATGTAGTGCCAACATGTAGTGCCAACATGTAGTGCCAACATGCTCAAGCTGCTTGGCTCTTGAAGAAGAATTATTTTTGAGGAGTTTTTTTTTTATGTATGTACTCGTATGTTACTCGATATCTCCGCCTGTGGATAACTGATTTTACTGATTCTTTCATTTATTGTATAGAGAATGATTCCGAAATGGTCCCATAAAAATGTGATTCCCGAGGGATTGGATGTTGTTTTTTAAGCTTGACGGGATATATAATCCCGTCAAACTTAAAAACAACACAGTACTTTTGAAAAATCACGACTGCTACCACAATTTCGGTGATATCTTCGCCAATTCTTAATAGATTTCGATGATTCTTTCGTTTTTGTCTAAAGGTGGATTTTATGGTGGTCCCATAAAAGTTTGACTCACGTGGAATTTATATTAGCGCCGTAAAACGTATCTAAAACACATGATAATTTTCAAAATCTCTGATTGCTAATTGTTTCCATGGCAGCGGGGCTTCAAAGTCAAACTAGTGTTTCGGAATTCGGAACGTGTAGGCTGCGCACGCACTGCGTTTCCACGCAAGCGGTTTAGGAAAAGCTGAAAACGCCAAACCGCGTACAAACACGCACTGCTTTATTTTATTTCCAATTTATGTTACCAAGTTAATTAACTTTGTTCTTGTTTTTCCAGTATTTTCTATTAATTTTGTTTTTGTTTTTCTATTAGTCGTCAACTTATTGTGTTTCATGCTATTTTTAAGTATATCTGCGGAAACTTGTAATTAGCCGTCAACAAACATGCCTGGTCTACCCAGGCATGTTCTAATGTTCATCTGTTATTTGTAAACCTAGCTGTAAGTTTCTCCAAAATTGTAAAAATAAAATAAAAATAAATAAAATAAATATTTCATGACTCTTTAGCATGTAAATTTTGCATTTAGCATATTGCATATTTTGGCATTTCAAATCAAGTCAATGTCAAAAGATTATTTAATAGAGACCGACCAGAGACATTATTTTTTATCTATGGTTTTCATTGAGGTATGGCAACTCTCTGGATCAGGGACTTCCCTGAAATTAGTTTCTAATTGTTTTTACGTAACGAACGTTTTGTCCAAACCCCACTTGACTCTTGAATAAATTCATTCAATGTGATTTGTGAATGTGAAGTGAAAGTATTATGCCTCCTAAATATGAGCAACATTATCGCGAAGAATGGGAGAAGATAAGCGACTTTAAGGATTGGCTGTCATCAGATAAAGGAGATCCGACCAAAGCTTATTGCAAATACTGTAAGTGTACATACTGGCTAAATTATACTGCCTTAAGCAACACATTGCCACAACGAAACATGTAAAATGTGCTGGGCCGATGAAAAGTCAAAGAAAAATTGATTTTCCTACGATGCCAATTGATCTTGATTTCCAAAGAGCGGAGTCTTCACTCGCGCTCTTTATATGCGAACATGCGTCTATTTTAACAGTTGACCACTTGTCCGAAATGTGCAAAAAAACATTCTCTGATAGCAAAAGTGCAGAAATCAAATTACATAGAACGAAATGTACCAATTTCATTAAATACGCCTTGGCACCACACCACATACATCACAATTGGTAGCAGACATAGGATATAATAAGTTCAGTATATTGATTGATGAGTTAACAGATATTTCGGTCACAAAGGTTCTCCGTACATCAATCCGATATTATAGTAGTTCATACCGAAAAATGATTACCACATTTTTGGGATTGGTTGAAATTGAAAACGGAACAGCAAACGCTATAGTCAACGGGATCAAGTTTCTATTTACAGCGCTAAATATAAATATCAAAAATTTAATAGAGATAGGCACTGACAATGCAAGTTCTATGACTGGAGTCAACAATGGAGTCCATGCTCTTCTAAAAACTGAAACGGGCAATTAAAATCTTGTTTTGGTGCGTTGCCTATGCCACTCGCTCCAATTGGCTATAACACACGCGTCAGAGGAGTCCCTACCACGAAACATACAATTTTTAATTCGTGAAACTTACAATTGGTTTAGCCACTCCTCAAACCGACAGCTGTTATACAAAGAACTTTACAAAAACATAAACTGTGGAAAAGAACCCTTAAAAATTACTCTGATGTGCAACACGAGGTGGTTATCAATTGAACCTGCTGTTCGCCGGATTATTGACCAATGGTTAGAACTGAAAACGCACTTTGAAATTGTAAAACAAAATGAAAATTGCTATACCGCCGAAATGCTCTACTCCATGTATAACGATCCTGCCAATCATCTGTACTTACTATATTTATTACCAATTTTAGATGAAGTACAAAGAGTAAATAAGTGCGGGATATATAATCCCGTCAAACGCGCACGAAGCTCGAACAGGAAAAATCCTTGGTGGCTTCGCGATCTTTATATTCTGATAATTACGTATTTTCTCTATCGTTTCTTTACTAAATTCCTCTTCTATCTGTGCTTGACTTTCTACGTGTCTCTTATTCCTTCTGTTTACATGTACTGTCTGTGTAAAGCTTTGATTATACGGTCTTGTGTATCTGAGTGTTTCTCTTATCGATCACCGACCTACCCGAGCTACTAAAATTTGCAATAGCGAATTGCGAATTAGAGAAGCTTTAAAAACCACAAAACCATCAATAATCGAACTCGCACAAAATTTTGGCTGCCAGGACGATCACATAGAACGTATTGTGTGTAAAAGTGTATGTAGCATTGTTTGTAGATAATTTTTTTTGTGTTTTATAACTGTAAAAAGACTTATGATGAACTAAAAAATGAGTAAGTGTCTATGTTTAAGATAAAAGACTTAGGTCCCGTCAAACAATGCCTGGGCATGAGAGTGAATGTCATGAAAGACTGCATCACTGTAGATCAGAAACATTTGTGGATAGGATACTAGAGAAATTTAATCTGACTTTGAATAGTGAGTGATTGATCTTTAATTAATTTGAGTTGAGTGATCTTTAAATATATAAAACATTACAAAATCTTGTAGAATCAATGCGCGGACCAGCCGAGGAGCCCTGCAAACTGATCCGGCGTGCCGTGGACGAGGAGGCCCAGTACTACATGCGCGGGGACAACAACAACTACGTCGCGGTCGACGAAAACACGATTTGCAGGTTTTCTCCTTCATTCCGGAGAGGACAACGGCGAGAATGTATTCACCAGATGGTGATGGCGCCCATGGGGCCAGTGATGGACCACAGCCAAAGCTTTAACTAGCTTTAATACAAAACAGCCCAAATTTCAAGGAACTTTTTGAATGATGTCCAAATTGGAGAGCATGAGCTTTGAAAATGAAGACTCAAATCCAGTTGCTCTACTTAACACATTAATGACATTGCTGCGCTCTATTAGCAAAAGAGTACTGATTCCGTCGGCTGCAACGACTGACAAAGATTATTTGTCCATTCAAATAGAAGCCCACTTAAATCCGGTACCGTATTTAGGATATATATATGAATCACAGGTTCAAAAGACTTCTTTACCCAATGATGTAATCAATGCAGTCATAAAACTTTGTATTAATTTCACTGTCAAATTAGGAAAAGAAATACAGCAAAGACTTCCTTCAAACTACACTATTTTGGAAAAAAAATTATTTACCGAGTGTGGAAAATACTCTTCGCCAGGGTAAAGACAACAAAATAGCAGATCTTGCCAAGGAACTCGGATTTGATGACGAAGCAATAGACAAACTGTTACAGCAGTGGCATGGTAAAAATTATGTCAAATGGAATACTACACATAACGTCATTGATTTCTGGGCTGAAGTTCTGAAATATACGAATGCTGCTGGAATAAATACCTTTCGTGAGTTGTCTGAGCTGGCAATTCCTCTTATTTGTGCCTGGAGCATGTAGTGCCATTATGTAGTGCCAACATGTAGTGCCAACATGCTCAAGCTGCTTGGCTCTTGAAGAAGAATTATTTTTGAGGAGTTTTTTTTTTATGTATGTACTCGTATGTTACTCGATATCTCCGCCTGTGGATAACTGATTTTACTGATTCTTTCATTATTGTATAGAGAATGATTCCGAAATGGTCCCATAAAAATGTGATTCCCGAGGGATTGGATGTTGTTTTTTAAGCTTGACGGGATATATAATCCCGTCAAATTTAAAAACAACACAGAACTTTTGAAAAATCACGACTGCTACAACAAATTCGGTGATATCTTCGCCAATTCTTAATAGATTTCGATGATTCTTTCGTTATTGTCTAAAGGTGGATTTTATGGTGGTCCCATAAAAGTTTGACTCACGTGGAATTTATATAAGCGCCGTAAAACGTGTCTAAAACACATGATAATTTTCAAAGTCTCTGATTGCTAATTGTTTCCATGGCAGCGGGGCTTCAAAGTCAAACTAGTGTTTCGGAATTCGGAACGTTTAGGCTGCGCACGCACTGCGTTTCCACGCAAGCGGTTTAGGAAAAGCTGAAAACGCCAAACCGCGTACAAACACGCACTGCTTTATTTTATTTCAGTAACACCATGGACTTCGTGCAAACAGCAGCGTGTGTTGTGGCTTTGGGCTTAAAATAAAAAACTGAATGCGTTTAACCACACACATAATCTTTTAGTATAATTCCGTTACAATGATGTTGATTGATACATACATAATTATATTTACTTTCAGAAGAAAAATTCTGGTTCGGGCCCGGTACCGATTTTATTTACATCATACTACTGGTGATGGATCTCAGATGTGGAAATGTATGCAAAGAAACTGTTCTGCAAAGTTAAAAATATCAGGGAACAGAATTTTGCGAGAAGATAACCATACATGTACATTACAAAGTACAATTGTTGAAGAGTTCAAAGAAGAGTGCATTCGTAGAGCACAAAATGAAATCACTGGGATACCAAAGATATATGAAGATACATATAAGTGTTTTGTAGACAAGGGTTATAACTTTATAGAGAACGCGATACTGTTCAGAAGTCTTAAATCTGTGATGTATCGTGCAAGAAATTCAAAGCTAAACGTTTCAAGAACAACATTTAAAAAACCAGAACAAGTTGAGATTCCAACTACATTTGAAGACTTTTAGTTATTTCGTGACAACAGCTCGGGAATAATTGCATTTGCTACCTCGGAGGGCAGAAGAATTTTACGACGAAGTCAAATTTGTTTCATGGACGGCACCTTTAGGAGTTGCCCCATGCCTTTTTATCAAGTCTATTCGATTCACGTGGACGTGGGTAGCGATGACAGACAAACTCTCATATGTCCAGTAGTGTTTATTCTTCTACCCAATAAAGAGCAACACACATACGAAATTATGTTGAACTCAATTAGACAACATGTGTCAGGATGGAATCCAGAAAAAGTTGTTGTTGACTTTGAAATCGCTGTCATTAAAGCCCTGTGCAAAATATTTCCAAACACTGTAACCAAAGGATGCAATTTCCACTTCAAACAGGCACTATCAAAGAAAAGTCGAGAGGTTGGAATTAAAAACCAAGACGAAAAACAGCATGTGGCTGTATGTGGGGCTTTAGCTCATCTTCCTATTAAGTTTGTTGAAGATGGTTGGCTAGTAATAATGGAAGAAGCCCCAAAAACTGAAAGTGTTATTAAATTTAATGATTATTTTGTTACCACTTGGCTTGATAGTACGTCTTTTCCAATACATTTATGGAATTGCGAAGGACAACGTCACAGAACCACCAATTTGGTTGAATCGTGGCACAAGAGATTAAATAACGTGTTAAGTAAAAAACACGAACTTATGACAAATTCGTGGAGTTGTTTGAGAATGAATGTACGCCATATTTAATTTTTTGAAAACAGAACGCTGGAGTACGTTGAGAACAATTTTATATTCACTTGGAGTAAAATGAAACTTATTTTATAACGTATTGTTTTTCGTGGAGCAGTTTAGGACATAATCATGGAGTACTTTGGGAATAAGCCAAATGTAAACCTCAGAATATGAAACCAACTGTGATGTTAACTGTATTTTCTTCATTTATACAAATGTTTTTGCGTTTTTATGTTGGTGTCTGCATCTCACTGCTTATTGGGTGTTTGTATATATATTTTTTTGAAATAATTTGTTCAATGTTATCCTGTAACTGGACTTTATTATTTATTAGTTAATTTCATTTATCAGCAGCTACAGTCAGCATGAGGCCCTAATGAATGCCTTAAGAGAATGTGGCTGGCTGTGAAATGGCATTACGTGTCACCAAAAATGCCAAATTGCTAATTGGAGTCACAAGGAAAACAGAAAGGGGAGGCCTTTGCCCAGCACTCCGAGGGCGGTCCGATAAGTACTTAGCCTCACCGTCCGATGGCACCACGATCGCAAGAGCAATTTTTTATCGCTTATTACATTCTCGTAGACAGCTACTGTAAAAATTTCAGCCAAATCGGAACTGTAATTTTGTTTTGACCGCGTGTGGCGTACCCATACCGATTGAAGGTGAGCGAGATAGCTGAGACAGTAGGCATCTCAAAAGACCGCGTCCGTGGGTTATATCCTGCATGAGAAAGCTGTCGTCGCGATGGGTGCCGCGTTTGCTCACTCCGGACAACAAGCGCAACCGTGAGACCACTTCAGAGCAGTGTTTGGCGACGTTTAAGCGCAATTCGAAGGAGTTTCTGCGTCGTTTCGTGACCGTGGACGAAACGTGGATACCTACATTGGAACCTGCAGAAGGGCAAAACGATCACAGGGCTCTACTATTTGATAGAATTGAAGAAAAAATGGCCTCATTTGGCGAAGAAAAAAGTGCTCTTCCATCAGGATAACGCACCGGCCCACACCTCCGCCGTCGCCATGGCCAAATTGGTTGAATTAGGCTACGAACTTCTGCCCCATCCACCGTATTCTCCGGATTTGGCCCCGTGAGACTTCTTTTTGTTTCCATATTTGAAAAAGTCACTCGCCGGGCAGAAATTTGAGTCGAATGAGGCCGTTATCGCCGCCACGGACGCATATTCTGCAGACCTCCAGAAGACGTATTTTTCAGACGGGTTAAAGAAGTTGGAACATCGCTGGGTCAAGTGTATCGATTTCAAAGGAAATTATGTTGAGAAATGAATGGCTACTTTCCCAATTATTTATTTTTTGTAGGTCAAGTACTTATCGGACCGCCCTCGTAGGTGGGAAAGAAATCATGTTCTTCTTCTCGGTGTATTTTGTTACAGAAAACATGGTTTCGACGCGGCAACCGTCTTTACAGTAGTGTATCGACGATCGTATTATACATAAACTCGGTCACATGAACATGAGCGTACAATATATTGTAATTTAAATAATAATAAATATATTGAATGCTTTGGTTACAAACTCAGAAAAATCTAAAATAACATTTTTTTTACTGGATATGACGTCGGAACCTCTAGAATGAACTCAATAGATTCATACCCTCCAAAATAAGCCTAATCCACGCTAAGTCAGTGAAAAAATTGGACAATAATACGGCTTTCGGATCAAACTCAGCAAAATCCAGCTCAGCTAATCAATCAGCTTCGAGTATTTTGTATGGCGGTGTCGTCCATATTGTTTTCTGTTTATTTCGTGGAATTTACGAGACGTTGTTATGTTGGTTTTTATTAAATATTAATTAAAAATAATGGAAGAGAGTGTATAGTGTGTGGCAGTAACACAAAAATCTAATTGGAATAACTGCAAACAAAAAGTTGAACGGTAAGTAAACTTTTGAGTCACTTGTGTTTATAGCTTGAAACTTTTTTTATGTAGAGGTTGTAAACCTAAGGGCAAGGTGTCATGGCGATCCTAGCTTCAACTTTTTTTTGCAATGGAAGTAAGCTTCGCCCGCCGTGCCACGGAGGTGATCATAAAAATGTTAGCTTATTACTATTAACTTATCCCCTAAACTACCTGTCCAAGCACTCCCTACTTCAGAAATATTACCATTTTAATTTCAGGTATTGGCCAACTAGATGTCGCCACTATTTTCCCCGCGTGGAATACGTTCTACACACTCCGGAACCGTGGTCCCACTGCGATGTCCCACTGGTGGGACAAAACTGTTTCATGGTCCCACCAAACACACACTTGACCGTTTTGTTACGCCGAATTGAAGGAACGCCATGGTAGGGTCTTTTGACTATAATGGTTTCGGCAGAATATCAGCGCCTTTCTACTCCTGAGTGGTAAGGCATTTATGCTGAGCCGAGACCTTTTTGCTGCTGTAATAGATTTTTTTGTATATTTAATATAAGTTATAATAAGTATATGTAATATTTTTATGTCTGTTATGTACTGTGTAAGTAGCAAATAAATGATTGTCTATGTCTATGTCTAAATCAGGGATGTTACGAAGCTTCGACTCCGACTCCGATATGTCGGAACCTCCGATTGATATTACACCTCCGGTTCCGACTTCTGTTCCGAAACTTTCAATCGGAGGTTTAAATCGGAGGTCGAAGCCTAGCGGATAGCGGGCGATGGTGCGCGGCTGCCGCGGTCAGCACAAACAGGTTTATGCATGTCTCGCGGGGAACTCCCCTCCACGTACTTTTCGTCGTCCATTACTCACTCCACTCACTTCAGAGTTGTCTATTACGCAATAGGGATGATTTGTTTTGTTTTGCGCGGCGTTTCAACTAAAGTTAACTGCTTGATTCTGATTTAGACAATGAAGTCAAAATCAAGTGTGATTTGGAACTACTTCGTTGAAGTTTGTGCAGATACGGCAAAGTGCAAAGTTTGTGAAAAGATATATTCACGAAAGGGAGGTACGACTACTTCGTTAAAGGGTCATTTAAAGTCAGTGCATGCTACTGAATACGAAGAATTATTAAAATTAGAATGTGAAAAGAAAAATAGAGTACAACCTTCGACTTCAACGCCTCTTCAAGATGCCAAAAAACAAATAACACTGAAAGAAACTTTGATGAAGAATCAAAAATGGACAAGTTCTAATACTAAATCAATGGAAATAGACAGATTGATTTCTGAGATGATAGCTTTGCAAGATCTACCCTTTAATTTCGTTGAAGGTATTGGATTTCGACGACTTATGCAGCACATTGCGCCGAATTATCAGTTAAGGGGAAGACAGTTTTTTACTGAATATATCTGTAGCGAGTTATATGCAACATTAGCAAAAAAAATTAATGATCTACTGAAACAATTTGAGAAAATGTCTTTTACAACAGACATTTGGAGCGAACCAAGTTCGAATGTATCGTTATTAAGTCTAACAGCGCACGGCATAAATGAAGATTTTAAAAGGCTAAAAGTTATTTTAAAATGCCATACATTCGAAGGAAGACATACAGGAGACCTAATTCAAGAAAAAGTTAATGATATGTTGTTGGAATGGGACATAAAAAACGAGAAAATCCACTGTTTTATTCGCGATTCTGGATCTAACATGATAAGAGCAATGAGACTCGCCGGCATTCCTGATGTCAATTGCACCGTACATCAATTACAACTATGTGTGCGAGCTATGTTAAATTGTGATGAAGAAATCAAAAACCTATTAGCGAAATGCAAAAAAATATCGACGCATTTTAATCATTCCCAAATTGCTCAAACTGAACTGCATAGAATACAAAAGGAACAACTTAACCAAGATGCTTTAGGTGTGGTACAGGAATGTAGTACGCGGTAAGTTGTAAAGTTATATGTTTTTGTTTTAAACCTAGAGATATTTTCAAATCAAAGATTAATTTACTTCACAGTCTACAATAATATTAATATAATATATCCGAAAAAAATTGTCTGTCAAGTCTGTCGGTCAAACCGCTAAATCGATTAAAATGAAACTAAGACTTGCTTTCGTAGGTATATGCCACTCGAAATACATCGTTCAAATACATTTTTTTTACAAAATAAACGAATTTAAAAAAAAAAAAATTCAAAATTGTTTGAAATTAAATTGTATCAAAAATTGTAACTGTTAGTTATTTATTGGTATTCTTTTTACAGGTGGAATAGTTCCTTTTATATGATGGAAAGAATGATTAAAATACAGGATTCACTATGCCTGTACGCATGTAATTGTGTGATATTGTACACAATTATTTCCTGAAGAATGGCTGCAGCTCAAAAAACTGGTGACTATACTACAACCTTTTGAAGAGATTACCCGAAATATGAGTGAAAGTAATACTAGCATCTCATCAGTAATTCCATTAATACACACTGAAGCACACACTACAAGTAGAAGACAGTAAACCAGACACAAATGAAAAATTTAAAACTATAATAAAATGTGCCATCGACGAATTGAATTCGAGATTCGGGGACCTTCAATCAAACAATTTATTTGCAATAGCTACATATCTGGATCCTCGTTATAAAACCAAATTTTTCAACGAAGTGATTAAAGAGACGGTTGAATCCGAATTGATGGTATTACTTGATGCTGGAAATCAATCTAGAAATGAGGCTGAAAATATTGGCGTTCCTGCAGAAAAACGGGCAAGAATAGCATCACCAGCAGGACCTAGCAATAATAATGTCCAAACCACTTTATCAAATATATTGTTGAGTAGCGATGACGAAGATGATAACACTACATCCAACGAACATGCAGTTTTGGACCGATTCCTTATAATTAAGAGTTTACTTAATGAGTATAATAGAGAAAAACGCATCCACATCAATGAAGATCCATTATTGTGGTGGAAAGTTAATGGAAATACAAAATTCCAACCCCTTCAATCGATTGCCCGCCAATATTTGTCGTGTCCACCGGGCTCAGTAGCAAGCGAACAACTTTTTAGTGGGGCTGGCCTAATCTATGACCCGCTAAGAAATAGATTAGACGGAGACAAAGCTGCAAAACTTTTGTTTATTAAATATGTATAATTTACTACTTTTAGAGTCCATTCATTTAATTTAATTTGTAACTGCTGTTAATTTTTAACGACTAAGTATGTTATGTAAAGTAAAGAGAATGATTAAATAAATGTTTGTATTTGTACTATAACATTTGATTAAGCCTCCCCTTAACACTCTGCTCATCTCTCTTCTGCCACCACCTTCGACTCCGCCTCCGCCTCCGACTCCGACTCCGACTTCGGTTCCGTTAAACCACCTCCGTAACATCCCTGGTCTAAATATTACCCACATTATAAATAAGTTTTTAAGTAAGTTTAGTACTGTGTTATTATTCTACGCACCGAGCAAGTATACCTAATTTGATAAAACTATTTATTAAATCTGACATGCACTTGAATTATAAACTATAACTTGAACTGAGAGAAACATTAAACCGCTGTACCGCTCCTGAGGTATGCGCGCGGCGAGACGGGGGGGAAGTATCGGCCGCTCCGATCCATCAGTCTGCCGTCAACGCTCACGGCAGTAGGTCGCCTTTGTACCGGACGGTCTATGTCAGATACACATGAGATCAGATACACATCAAGTTTGAAACAAGATGGCATATTAAATTGTGGACGAGAATTTCTAAGGAGCCTCTTACACACAATAGGTTACTGTTTCAAAAAATGCAAATCGAAGAGACATCTCCTTATAGAGCAGCCTAATATTGTAGTGTGGCGGAAAAAATACTTAACACAAATCAGAAATTACAGAACGCAAAACCGCAACATATATTTCCTTGATGAAACATACATTAACGCCAGTCACCATGTAAATGTTGGCAATCATCGTCCGAACCTGGAATTCATGCTGATATTGGAAAAGGACGGCGTTTGGTAATTCTTCACGCTGGATGTCGAAATGGCTTGGTTGATGGTGCATTGACGATATTCAAATTAGATGCTAAGACCGGCGACTATCATGGAGACATGAACGGGCCTACTTTTTATAAGTGGGTAGATGAAAAGTTAAAAGATAAATTGCTTCCGAATTCTGTAGTTGTCTTTGACAACGCGTCTTACCACAGCGTTCAGGTTGACAAGAACCAACCATAGCAAGCCTCAAAACTGAAATGCAGAACTGGTTACGGCGCCACAATGTTTAATTTTCGGAAGCTATGACAAAATCTCAACTGCAACTTCTTATCGATAATACACAAAAAGAGCCCGTGTACAGAATTGATGAACTCCTGAAAGACAATGGACATACTGTTCTACGATTACCGCCGTACCATCCGGATTTGAATCCCATAGAGTTAGTCTGGGCTGATATTAAAAACAATATAGCCCATAACCATATTAACTCTTCTCTAGATGAAAAGATAAACTTATTGAATACATTGTTTTCGGAGTGCACGGCGGAAAAATGGCAGAAATGTGATGATCATGTCCAAAAAAATGAAAACAATTACTGGGATCGCGATAGTAGATTTGATATTATTATCGATCCATTAATTATAAATTTGCAGAACGACTCTGATTCAAATTCCGATGGCGAAACGGAAGATGAAGTTGAAGCAGAAGCTCTGTCAGAATATCTGTAGATAATTTAGTTAAAAAAAAATATAAACATATCGATATAATATATTAAACAATAATATTGTTTATATTGGTACGATATCGTAAGATATATCCGACAATATCGATCTCATGTGTATTCTTGCTCTTTTTTCCTCGGCCCCCACTTCGCCGCACTTTCTTAGGGAGCGGTACAGCGGTTTCGGTCGAACTATAGCACAATAATTTTGCAGAATAATAAGATTAATTGACTAAGTATAAGTGGATAATACTGACGAGTTTCAAATTATAAACAGAAAGGGCGGCCAAGTGTTGCTCTACGGTGGACGCAGATATTATCGTCAAAAAGTTTATTCGAATAAATCTGTAATATGGAACTGTGGCCAAAAGCGAAATTTAAAATGTACTGGATCTATAACTACCGAGGTAAGATTTTTATCCAAATGTCTTTTATATGTTAGGGTACGCAAACTTTTCTACGTAGGTATCTATTTAATGAGATAATGAGTGTTGATCTCCATATCGAATTAGATACAAAGTTGCATTTGGTACAGTCAGGGTCCGATATATCTATAGCAGGCCGAGAAAGTTATAGTAGTTAAGAGACAGAGGTGTAAATAACAATTTCCCTATATTATTTTTCTCTAACAGACAAAGTAATTCGACAAATCGAGCACAAAACATCAACGGCGGGCACGGAGTGTAATCCTAATATAAAGAGAAATGAATTGGATTTAGTTGTAGAAAAAATGAAACAAGAAGCATCTGCATCTGCCGAACCACTTCCAAAAATTTACACGAAGCATATAACACGATTGATTGATGAAAATGATATTGCGACGTTGCCTAATTTTGAAAAGGTCAAGGGTTGCTTGAATACTGTCCGTAAAAAAGCATGGAATGTGAAAAAAGTCAAATTTCAAAAATTTACCGATGTTGAAGTGCCCAATACTTTACGCAAACTATCATTACTAGGGGAATTTATAGAAAAGGATACTAGAATACTGATATTCTTCAATACTGAAGTGACAGATTTACTTCCCCAAATAAAAGATGTTTTCCTAGATGCAACATTTAAGAGTGTTCCTGCTCCGTTTTACCAATTATTCAGTATACACGGTGACAGGTAGCTCGCCCAGTTCAATCCTAGCTGTCCCAATTTTTTATGCTCTAATGAGCGATAAGAAAGAAGCGTCGTATTTTGCATTATTTGATATAATAAAGACCGTATTTAAAAACGAGTGGAACCCAATATGGATTCATATGGACGTCTAAATAGCTGCATCAAATGGTTTAAAAATATATTACCTGATGTGGTTATTAAGAGATGCTATTATCATTTTAATAATTGTATCTGGAAAAAGGCAAAGTCGTTGGGCATCAAACACAAGCTTTACAGACGTATAGTTGGTTTATGTGCCGTGTTACCGCTGGTTCCTATTGAGAAAATTGAAGATGGATGGAAATATATCCAATTGCGAACAATGAATAAAGGAGATGAAAAATTAAACATGTTTCTGAGATACATAAAGAACACATGGATGAAAAATCAAATTATTATAAATGAATGGTGTGTTGCCCAAGAGAGACACAGGACAAATAATATTATGGAAAGCTGGCATTCCTTAATAAACAAGTCCATAAACAAAAACTATGTTACGTTGGCAAAACTCCTTGAAGTGCTCCAACAAAACGTGACTATACAAAAAATAAAAATTCATATTAAAACATTACAAAAACGAAAAAACATCGAAATAGAAAAAGACCACGAAATTATAGAACTACAAACGCAGTTACTTCACGGCGAAATTTCAGTTGGCCATTATTTAGAAACTTTGCGGTAAAATAAATGATGGATTAATTCTAATTTTATTGCCTTTTCATTATTACTTTTTAATCTCGTTTACTTATTATTTTATAACATACAATTAAATACCACATTGTAACGAAACGGTCAAGTGTGTGTTTTTTGGTGGGACCACGAAAAAGTTTTGTCCCACCAGTGGGACATCGCAGTGGGACCACGGTTCTGTTCTGGAGCATTTGTTCGCTTATGGTCAACTTAGCAAACCGTCCACTATTTTTTACGACTTCGTAATCGGTAAACTTCGCAATCAGTCAACTTCTTGATCGGTCAACTTGGCAACTAGTCATCATCGCAATCGGTCCTCGTAGCGTTCGGTCAAAAATAAAGATAGCAACATTTTCTTATAAGTTGAACACCATTACCTCTTTCGTCATTTTACTATAGATACTGGCCACTTTACATTAGATGTATAGATACTCTTTGCAGTTTAACTGATTATGAGTAAATATGACACTTGTCAAGTTCCGCAGTCCGTCATTAACATGGATTATACTACAAATCTGTGATAAACATAAACAAAGTTGATAATGAAATATTTTCTCCTTGATCAAAATGAGTTTTATTTTTAAAAAAAATCAGCAAGGAAATGATATGTTATTAAGAAATGGCTACCGATACAATTTGCAAAACACTAATAAAGGTGGGTCTACGCTGTGGAGATGCGGCGATCGCAGAAAGTGCCATGCTACAATCACGCTAAACCGTGACAAAGATAAAGTATTACGAGATAATCTACACACGTGTTATACTACTACTAGCCGATGATTTTTTAGTTTGGGATGAAGGCATTGAAGATAGACTAATCATCTTCTGTTTGAAATCATCACTCAATTACTTACAAGAATGCAAAAATCCGTTGGGAGCTTACGGAGACGGTACTTTCAAAAGAGTTCCGAAACCCTTTTATCAGTTGTTCACGTTGCACATTGATTTAAATATACAATCCAATGAATACACGGCGGTAGTTCCAGTAGTATTTGGTTTGCTCCCTGATAAGACCACAATCACATACGAAAGGTTTTTTCTTGCCTTGAAAAATTTGGGAATATCAATTCAAAAATATTAATCGGACTTTGAGCTTGCCCAAATAAAAGCCGTTAAAAATGTGTTTGAAGTTGAAAAGCAAGTGGTTGTTACTACCATTACTCGAAGGCTATATGGAAAAAATCGCGAGGTATTGGCATTGCGGATACTAGGAATGGCAGAATCATTACAAATTTGATTTCTAAATTACCGCTCCTACCAGCAGCATATATACCAGAAGCTTGGATGTCTATCATCGAAATTGGATCAGAGGAAAATGGTTTGGATAATTTAAAGTACTACGTCGACAAGCAATGGATGTTGAAAATTACTCCACAGATTCTGTCTTGCAGTCATCAAAAAAACAGAACGAACAACGCTCTGGAAGGGTGGCACCATCGTTTCAACGTTAGGATGCCGCCCAAACCAACATTATTTTTGTTAATTCAAAATCTGATGAAGGAAGCAAAATACCAAAGTCGAAAAGTGTATGCGAAAAATGTCAATCAGTTATTAAGAAAAAGGAGGAAGTGTGATGTTGATTTTGATAGGACATACAAAAAGTATTTGAAGATACTGTTACGAAATGAAGTAACTCCAATAAACTTTCTGAGGTAAATTAAGAAAAGCCATTATGTATAACTTGTTGTATTCTTTAAGAAAATACTGATTAGTTTGAAGCAAATAAAATATCTTTCTTTTACCTACCTACACTGTTTTTTTTTTGTTTAATTTGGACCATAATTTAATATTAAAATAATTTTGCGAATTCAATACTCTCGAGTGTAGTTGGTGGACACAAGGAATAGGGGACCGTTTGAGACGTGGACCGATTGATACGCGGACCTTTTGAGAAGTGGACCTATTGAGAAGTGGATGGCTTAAGAAGCGGCCCGATTGCGAAGTTGACTATATACGAAAGGGACCGATTGCTCATCTCCTACAGAAAATTTTAGTGGACAGTTCGCTAAGTTGGCCATAAGCGAACAAATGTTCTGGAGTGGTTCTACACCTTGCATCTTTTATCAAAAATAATCTTTATTTCTTTAGTTGATTCTTTTTATTAAAAACAAATTTTTTGTTTTTAATTTAATACCGATTCGTTATAACAGACTAAAAACTGTCCATCCACATGCAACCATTGACCAGCTCAGACCCTTCAAATGAGTCAATAACAAAACTGGCTAAATGCATCAAGTAACTTTCAAAATCAGCTAAATCAATATTGAGTTCCTTACAAAATCAGCCAAATCCAAACTAACTATCAAAACCAGCCAAATCCATCAGATAATTCCGACTATTTTTGTAACAGACTCGAGCTGTTTATTATGTAGAAGTAGTCTTTTACCTCATCTGAATTACCAGCCAAAAATTCGCTTTTACTGGTGGCTATATTGCTGACAAGTAGTTATATTGCTAAGCTAAATTGAATTTAGGCGGAGGAACAAGCCTTATTGGCTTGTTTCTCCGCCTAAATTCAAATGTTAGGATAAGTTTCATTATATGAATACGCTATAATCTAATGTATTGAATGGTCATAATTTGTTCAATAATAAAATATAACAAGTAATACGAACAAATTAGTTTTAATAAAAGAATAAGCTATTTCAGAATGCATTTAATTGGATGTACTTATCATAATTGTTAAATGAATATATAAGATTATTTGTCATGGATATATCGGCATTTTAGAAGATATTTCAATGTATTGGTTGTGAAATGTTATGACAATTCACAGACAGATTATCGAAGGTCAAAATTAAACTATAAGGTTATCTATTCTTTTAGAATGTTTCTATTTATATGGTTTTATGCTTTTATTTTATTAATAATGAACATTGTAAGTATTAACACACATATGTGATTATATAATGCTGATGGTTTCTTTTTCACTTCCTCCACTAATGGACAAAAGATTGAAGTGAAGAGAATTTCAATAACACTTTATTTCTTATTTGATAGTAATTGATGGGTAGACTTGTTTATGTGTTTATCTTATTAGCCTAATGAAATAAAGTTATTCACATCTGATTTCATTATTTCCAATTCCCAAAATGTTGCATTTTAAGATGGGTAATTCCATGATTCTAGCGAAACGAAAAAAAAATCTGCACGATCACGGAAGAGACATAAAGACATCACAGCCTGAAAGAAAAATATAAGAAAATGGACGTAACGAAGGAAAAAGAATATTTCCTCTAAGGCAAAATAATTCCAGCTGAAGAAGAACGTAAATTAAATCATTCAGTAGTTTGGAATTTAAGAAATTGGCAAGCACAAACAAATTTCATAAGATACTGCTTACAAAAGGATACTCGGAAGCGTTCAAAAAGCGTAACAGTTATAATTAAGTTAACAAATTTTACAAGCAGAACCAAAGATCTTTCATTAAAAAAAATTACAGCACTATGACTGTATACAACTAAAATTCTGTTTTAGGTGGGTTTTACAAGGTCATACTTTAAATTATGTCAAACAACACTTTGTTTGTTAAATAATGTCTTTGGTTTGTTTTAGGGAGGAAATGTTTGATACATTTAGATAGTTTGAACAACAAGAACGTAAGCGATTTGTTGGAAGCTGTTGGAAGTCAAAACAGTACAATTTTAAGTGTGGACCAGTTTTGGGGAGCGATTGGAAAAATCCGTGATGCCAAGGGAACTAAAAAATATTTGAATATTACAAATTTTGCAAAAGCAATTTTATGTTTGCCAATGTCAAACGCATCATGCGAGAGAATAATCTCACAAATTAACCTAAATAAAACTAAATTGCGGAACAGATTCCTAAATAAACGCATTTCTGCCATTATAACCACAAAAGAAGGCATAAAGGAACACGGCGACTGTTTTTCTTTTATACCTACAAAGGAAATGATTAAACAGAACATGGAATCAAAATACGACGAAATGAACGAAGAATATGAAGCGAATGTGGACACTCAAAGAATGAAGTTATAAGTTATAAAAGCAAATACTGTTTAATTTAAGTTTTATGTTTTTGTGTTTGTGTTTTTGTGTTTTTATGTTTTATAATAAGTCATCTCAATATATTAATAAGTGTTTTTTTTTATTTTCCAATCAAAGAATCACTAAAAAAGTATGTGGCATATTTTATGGCATTTTTGTTGGAGTGTTGAGCAGATTTTGGCAGATTTTCAGTAAGCGTATGGCAGGTTCTGTATTTTCTCAATGGTTACACTGTTTCAGGGTGAGGTATCGGAGGCGTCAATAGTACAGAAGCAAATGTTGTGCCGAGTTCCAGTTTGACTTCAGTAGGATGCCTGACGACAATCGAGTCAAATATTACACAGACCCAAAAATTAAAACGCTTGAATAAATTTAACGATTTGTGGTTTAGTGAACCAAACTTTTCAAGCTTGTTATGCAAAGATTCGAACATGAGAGATGGAAATGATTTAGCAAACTGTAAACTCTGTTCGGTGTCGATCGCATAAACGTGACCTGATTCGACATATGAATTCAGAACGCCATCAGAAAAAAATATTAGAAAATACAGAATGTTCCGAAAATTTCAACCTACTTGCCAGTGGTGGATTTAGAAATAAATGTACGAGAAGCTGAACTAAATCTAGCTGGAGCGTTGGCTGAAAATAATATACCACATTCATTTACACCTTGGGATCGCTCTGTAAAGATAGCCTCAAATTGCCCCGAAATGTTTAAGACTTCTTGCGTTCTGTTGGGGCTCACTTCAGTAGAAGTTCAAAAAGACAAATTAAATTGAAAGAGTTTCAGGAATTCTTTCAAGTGGAGATACACAAAATTTTAGCATCAGCTCAGACTCGATTGCTCTCCCTGAAAGCGTGTGTAGACCGTGTGTTAGAGCAATATATTCCATTAAAAGCGTACTTGACAGAAACAGTATTCACTGACCCATCGAAGACTACCGAAGAAATGCTCATAACAATGAACAACCAATTTACCGTCGTATATTTAGAATTCATGTGTTATGTACTTTCACTGGTAACGAGTTTCAATTCTTTGTTTCAATCAGAAACATCCCTTCTTTACAAATTGAAACCAGAAGTAGAAAATCTTTTGAAAACAGTGTCTGCTAATTTCATGAAAATCAGCTACATCAAGTCCTACGAATATTTTAAACGCTGACTTCAGAAATTCAACGCATTTGCTAGGTTGAGACGAAATATATATTGGATTACAGACTGGAGAAAGTACGGAAGATTTGACAAATTATTATAATGTACCTCGTGCGGCTATTGCAGATTTAGAACATGCCAAGAATTTTATATGGAATTGACGTCAGACCAAGCGATTTGATATCGGAGATCCTTTATTTTCATTAATTCCGCTGTAAATCCATCAGATGTTCAACAGTTTGAAATCAATCATTGGTACCTGTGCTGATGCGATTCCCAGTGCTTTATAAATTTGTGACAGCACAAAAATTAGACGATGAGTGGCGAGCTCACGCTGTGCTGGATTTTGATCAACATGACGATTCGCGCGCCGCCTTCACGCCGCTCCTCCTCGAGATACAGCTCAAGGGCTCCTGCACCGGAGTACCCGCGAAGGATGATAAGATAACTCTTCCAATGGAGTTGCGCTTGCGGTTTCCGAATGTGATTCCGATAACACGTCCACGACGAAGGAGCGACAGTTTCTTATTCCAGGCGATAACATTGGACAACGAAACAGCTATACATCCCATTACCGGATCTCATGATGGCAGACCGTCCACGACGAGCCTAGGAATTTGATTCTTTCGAGCAGGATTAGTCTGTGTTTCCAAACATATAATTGCTATTTCATTGTTGCTGATACTGCCTTTTTCAAAAGCATCGGTCGAGCGTAGAATTTCAAAACTGCAAACCGCAACCGACTAAATACACGTACTGTTGTATCATTTATGGCTGCAAGGGAAGGGATTAATAAAATAGGCGGCAGTGTCAAGTATGTCAAGTGTAGAGGTGGTCGTTTTTACTAACATCGTTGTTGACCAACGATGTCAGTGTACGTTGTTCCCATCGGACGGCGGATAGGTGAACAACGGATGCCTGCGACATCGAGATGCCGAACCGAGTAATTACGATCGCCACCGACAACAAACGAACGTCACACCGACATCGGAATAGCGTGGAGGTTAGTGGCGCGGCATCGGATTGCGAACAACGAAGTCAGCCGAGTAATGCCGATTGCCAAACCTAAGCAACGACATCCATCCATACCTCACCGCCCGCATGCCTGCGTGTGTGTGAGCGAGAGGAGAGGATGCTAGAACATAGAACTGAACGTTTTATAATATCTAACTAGATATGGCATGAACCATGTACCAATGTTATTTATTATTAAAAAAAAATACGATATCTAATTTTTTTATCAAATGTCTCGTTTTAATATAAGTATTATGGTATTTTAGATTTACCCTACTAGGTACTAGGAACCAAGTTAGATATTGAATTATTTGTATTTGTTCAAATTCTGTAATTTAGGACCTACCCGTCTAAAACGCTCATGTCACTTCCAGTAAGTTTCATATGCTCGTTATTCTTGTCGTTTGTTTGGATTTTTTTTGAGGGAATTATTCTTACAAAAAAATATTCCCTCAAGTAGGGTAGGTAGGTAGGTACCTACTAATTTAATTGTTTGGTTTGCTTTAGATAGGTTTAATAGGTCTAATAGGTAGGTAGGTAGGTACAGGTACCTACTAATTTAATTGTTTGGTTTGCTTTAGATAGGTTTAATAGGTCTAATAGGTAGGTACTACCTACACCTACCTAAATTACTACGTACCTAGTAATTTACTTGTTTGGTTTGCTTTGGATAGGTTTAATAGGTCTAATAGGTAGGTAGTAGGTACTTGTGTTCGTGTTTTAATTTCAAAAAACGTTGTACGGGAACATTGATTGAATTGGCAACTGGTAATTGTCTAGTTATCTACTGCGACACCCTAGTGTCAGTGTTGTGTTAGCAACCCGGCCGACATCGTTGGCGGCAACATCGACACCCTAGTGTCAGTGTTGTGTTAGCAACCCGGCCGACATCGTTGGCGGCCACATCGTTGTTCACAACGGATGCCATTCTGACAAAAACGATGCGCATCGTTGTGGAAATTCAACGACAACGCCCATCTCTAGTCAAGTGTCCCTTCGAACCAAATGCTTTCGAAAAAATATGGAAAAAATAACCGATTGTAGTTTCATTTCTAATAAAACTTATGAGGGGAATTTGTGGGGAATCAGCGGATTTTTGTCCCCAAATTTGGGGAATTCTTGGGATTTTTGAGGATTTTTGGGCAATTGACACACATTTGACAAACATTTGAGCATTTAAAAATTCAAGAGGGGGCTGGCTTACAGTGTTAACAAAATCGCCCAATATTGATCAATTTAATGATTAATGGATAAAAGTGGATATGATTACCATTGCTTCATGTTTTGATCGAGACCCGCGAAAATCCGAGATAAAAGATTTAATTTTATTTAAAAAAAAAGTAATCACTATTGGAAAACGCTATAACTTTTGCAAATGGCGCCATATGTCAATTTGGTTTGATTTTTGTGAAGTAAACAAACGCAGAATACAAATCGACAAGCCATGAATCGGTTTACTCCGCAAGAACGCGGAATAATTGTTTCCACATTTGACAATCTCTGCGGCGTTTGGCCCTTCGCCTTGAAGAGACTGGGACAACATGAGATGTTCCCAAGGCTGGCCGGCCCCGGAGCAATAAATAAAATAAAATTCATTTATTTCAGACACTACAAAAAATCTATTTATGTCATATGAAATATAAAACGCCCAGGTTTACCCACGAGGGGAAAACCGGTTGATTGGACCCGGCCAGAGTTCGCAGCTCAGTTGCCTGCGATACGGATACCGGCCTTTGATGGTAAGATGGAGGACTGGTTATCCTTCGTCGACTTGTTTGACAGCATGGTAAATGTCCGGACGGATATATCGGCAGCACTCAAATTGGCTCAGCTTTTGGCAGTCCTCGTGGGGGAACCACGTGAGTTGGTAGGACACCTGTCGGTTACCGAAGAAAATTATGAAATCGCCCGCGACCTATTAATAAATAGGTATCAGAATGTGCGCCGGCTGGCCGAAACGTTGATAGGCTCCTTCCTTGGTGAGGCAGGATCCAAAAAAAGAAACTGAATCAATGACAATGACACAGTTAAGACCAGTGGATACTAAGACTGAATCACTAAAAGGCCAAACGATGGATACTGACGGTGTATTGACACCGCAAAGTCATTCCTCCTCACTTCATCGTTTATCCTATGCCGTCATCTGATGAGGAATCCGGTGTTTACTATATGTCTCGAGGGCTGCAAATTGTGAACTTAGTTCAGCCTTCTGAAATTACAAAATCGAATACGAATACTGCTAAGAGTCACAATAAACTTATCCACAAATGTGCCTGTGAAGTTGCTCAACCTTCAATGCCTTCCACACTCCCTGATGTCTCTAAATCAAAGTCAAATCCCCAAATATTGACGCTTACTAATCCTGTGCCCACTCCACCGACTGTCTTCACTCAACCTCCTTCCACCCACTTAACTTCTCAAGATGTTAATTATCATTTTATTTCAACTAGTCATGGTCCTAAATTGATCTCATTAACTGCTGAACCGCCACAAAATATCGTGAATCCAAATCAAAGTATGTACTTCGATAATGCTGGCCAATAACAATTTCGGTGATATCTTCGCCAATTCTTAATAGATTTCAATGATTCTTTCGTTATTGTCTAAAGGTGGATTTTATGGTGGTCCCATAGAAGTTTGACTCACGTGGAATTTATATTAGCGCCGTAAAACGTATCTAAAACACATGATAATTTTCAAAATCTCTGATTGCTAATTGTTTCCATGGCAGCGGGGCTTCAAAGTCAAACTAGTGTTTCGGAATTCGGAACGTGTAGGCTGCGCACGCACTGCGTTTCCACGCAAGCGGTTTAGGAAAAGCTGAAAACGCCAAACCGCGTACAAACACGCACTGCTTTATTTTATTTCCAATTTATGTTACCAAGTTAATTAACTTTGTTCTTTTTTTTCCAGTATTTTCTATTAATTTTGTTTTTGTGTTTCTATTAGTCGTCAACTTATTGTGTTTCATGCTATTTTTAAGTATATCTGCGGAAACTTGTAATTAGCCGTCAACAAACATGCCTGGTCTACCCAGGCATGTTCTAATGTTCATCTGTTATTTGTAAACCTAGCTGTAAGTTTCTCCAAAATTGTAAAAATAAAATAAAAATAAATAAAATAAATATTTCATGACTCTTTAGCATGTAAATTTTGCATTTAGCATATTGCATATTTTGGCATTTCAAATCAAGTCAATGTCAAAAGATTATTTAATAGAGACCGACCAGAGACATTATTTTTTATCTATGGTTTTCATTGAGGTATGGCAACTCTCTGGATCAGGGACTTCCCTGAAATTAGTTTCTAATTGTTTTTACGTAACGAACGTTTTGTCCAAACCCCACTTGACTCTTGAATAAATTCATTCAATGTGATTTGTGAATGTGAAGTGAAAGTATTATGCCTCCTAAATATGAGCAACATTATCGCGAAGAATGGGAGAAGATAAGCGACTTTAAGGATTGGCTGTCATCAGATAAAGGAGATCCGACCAAAGCTTATTGCAAATACTGTAAGTGTACATACTGGCTAAATTATACTGCCTTAAGCAACACATTGCCACAACGAAACATGTAAAATGTGCTGGGCCGATGAAAAGTCAAAGAAAAATTGATTTTCCTACGATGCCAATTGATCTTGATTTCCAAAGAGCGGAGTCTTCACTCGCGCTCTTTATATGCGAACATGCGTCTATTTTAACAGTTGACCACTTGTCCGAAATGTGCAAAAAAACATTCTCTGATAGCAAAAGTGCAGAAATCAAATTACATAGAACGAAATGTACCAATATCATTAAATACGCCTTGGCACCACACCACATACATCACAATTGGTAGCAGACATAGGATATAATAAGTTCAGTATATTGATTGATGAGTTAACAGATATTTCGGTCACAAAGGTTCTCCGTACATCAATCCGATATTATAGTAGTTCATACCGAAAAATGATTACCACATTTTTGGGATTGGTTGAAATTGAAAACGGAACAGCAAACGCTTTAGTCAACGGGATCAAGTTTCTATTTACAGCGCTAAATATAAATATCAAAAATTTAATAGAGATAGGCACTGACAATGCAAGTTCTATGACTGGAGTCAACAATGGAGTCCATGCTCTTCTAAAAACTGAAACGGGCAATTAAAATCTTGTTTTGGTGCGTTGCCTATGCCACTCGCTCCAATTGGCTATAACACACGCGTCAGAGGAGTCCCTACCACGAAACATACAATTTTTAATTCGTGAAACTTACAATTGGTTTAGCCACTCCTCAAACCGACAGCTGTTATACAAAGAACTTTACAAAAACATAAACTGTGGAAAAGAACCCTTAAAAATTACTCTGATGTGCAACACGAGGTGGTTATCAATTGAACCTGCTGTTCGCCGGATTATTCACCAATGGTTAGAACTGAAAACGCACTTTGAAATTGTAAAACAAAATGAAAATTGCTATACCGCCGAAATGCTCTACTCCATGTATAACGATCCTGCCAATCATCTGTACTTACTATATTTATTACCAATTTTAGATGAAGTACAAAGAGTAAATAAGTGCGGGATATATAATCCCGTCAAACGCGCACGAAGCTCGAACAGGAAAAATCCTTGGTGGCTTCGCGATCTTTATATTCTGATAATTACGTTTTTTCTCTATCGTTTCTTTACTAAATTCCTCTTCTATCTGTGCTTGACTTTCTACGTGTCTCTTATTCCTTCTGTTTACATGTACTGTCTGTGTAAAGCTTTGATTATACGGTCTTGTGTATCTGAGTGTTTCTCTTATCGATCACCGACCTACCCGAGCTACTAAAATTTGCAATAGAGTACTGATTCCGTCGGCTGCATCGACTGACAAAGATTATTTGTCCATTCAAATAGAAGCCCACTTAAATCCGGTACCATATTTAGGATATATATATGAATCACAGGTTCAAAAGACTTCTTTACCCAATGATGTAATCAATGCAGTCATAAAACTTTGTATTAATTTCACTGTCAAATTAGGAAAAGAAATACAGCAAAGACTTCCTTCAAACTACACTATTTTGGAAAAAAAATTATTTACCGAGTGTGGAAAATACTCTTCGCCAGGGTAAAGACAACAAAAAAGCAGATCTTGCCAAGGAACTCGGATTTGATGACGAAGCAATAGACAAACTGTTACAGCAGTGGCATGGTAAAAATTATGTCAAATGGAATACTACACATAACGTCATTGATTTCTGGGCTGAAGTTCTGAAATATACGAATGCTGCTGGAATAAATACCTTTCGTGAGTTGTCTGAGCTGGCACTTCCTCTTATTTGTGCCTGGAGCATGTAGTGCCAACATGTAGTGCCAACATGCTCAAGCTGCTTGGCTCTTGAAGAAGAATTATTTTTGAGGAGTTTTTTTTTTTTGTATGTACTCGTATGTTACTCGATATCTCCGCCTGTGGATAACTGATTTTACTGATTCTGTCATTATTGTATAGAGAATGATTCCGAAATGGTCCCATAAAAATGTGATTCCCGAGGGATTGGATGTTGTTTTTTAAGCTTGACGGGATATTAATCCCGTCAAACTTAAAAACAACACAGTACTTTTGAAAAATCACGACTGCTACAACAATTTCGGTGATATCTTCGCCAATTCTTAATAGATTTCGATGATTCTTTCGTTATTGTCTAAAGGTGGATTTTATGGTGGTCCCATAAAAGTTTGACTCACGTGGAATTTATATTAGCGCCGTAAAACGTATCTAAAACACATGATAATTTTCAAAATCTCTGATTGCTAATTGTTTCCATGGCAGCGGGGCTTCAAAGTCAAACTAGTGTTTCGGAATTCGGAACGTGTAGGCTGCGCACGCACTGCGTTTCCACGCAAGCGGTTTAGGAAAAGCTAAAAACGCCAAACCGCGTACAAACACGCACTGCTTTATTTTATTTCAGTAACACCATGGACTTCGTGCCAACAGCAGCGTGTGTTGTGGCTTTGGGCTTAAAATAAAAAACTGAATGCTGTTAACCACACACACAATCTTTTAGTATAATTCCGTTACAATGATGTTGATTGATAGATACATAATTATATTTACTTTCAGAAGGAAAATTCTGGTTCGGGCCCGGTACCGATTTTATTTACATCATTCTACTGGTGATGGACTCAGATGTGGAAATGTGTGCAAAGAAACTGTTCTGCAAAGTTAAAAATATCAGGGAACAGAATTTTGCGAGAAGATAACCATACATGTACATTACAAAGTACAATTGTTGAAGAGTTCAAAGAAGAGTGCATTCGTAGAGCACAAAATGAAATCACTGCTCTACCAAAGATATATGAAGATACATATAAGTGTTTTGTAGACAAGGGTTATAACTTTATAGAGAACGCGATACTGTTCAGAAGTCTTAAATCTGTGATGTATCGTGCAAGAAATTCAAAGCTAAACGTTTTTCAAGAACAACATTTAAAAAACCAGAACAAGTTGAGATTCCAACTACATTAAAAGACTTTTTGTTATTTCGTGACAACAGTTCGGGAATAATTGCATTTGCTACCTCGGAGGGCAGAAGAATTTTACGACGAAGTCAAATTTGTTTCATGGACGGCACCTTTAGGAGTTGCCCCATGCCTTTTTATCAAGTCTATTCGATTCACGTGGACGTGGGTAGCGATGACAGACAAACTCTCATATTATGTCCAGTAGTGTTTATTCTTCTACCCAATAAAGAGCAACACACATACGAAATTATGTTGAACTCAATTAGACAACATGTGTCAGGATGGAATCCAGAAAAAGTTGTTTTTGACTTTGAAATCGGTGTCATTAAAGCCCTGTGCAAAATATTTCCAAACACTGTAACCAAAGGATGCAATTTCCACTTCAAACAGGCACTATCAAAGAAAAGTCGAGAGGTTGGAATTAAAAACCAAGATGAAAAACAGCATGTGGCTGTATGTAGGGTTAAGTTTGTTGAAGATGGTTGGCTAGTAATAATGGAAGAAGCCCCAAAAACTGAAAGTGTTATTAAATTTAATGATTATTTTGTTACCACTTGGCTTGATAGTACGTCTTTTCCAATACATTTACGGAATTGCGAAGGACAACGTCACAGAACCACCAATTTGGTTGAATCGTGGCACAAGAGATTAAATAAAGATATACAAAAGTGGATGTATTACGTGGAGATGCGTAAAATGGCGCCAAAAGTGCACGGCATATATAAATATAAAGGTACATGAATAACTACTTTATACCCACTTGCTTATTACCACTGTCTTCTTGTGCAGTGTTCAGATTTTTTGGATAATGTGGAATCTAACTTGAATTTTTGATTATTAGGAAAACAAGATTATAGAAACAAAACATCAATGCGAGCCCGACGAGATTGAAAACATGATGGCTCAAAAGTTAAATTAATGCCGAGAAAAGGTTTTATCATCCAATTTTTCTCCAATACCCAGAATTTACAATGACTTTAAGTCAGAATTCCACAATGCCGGCTTGAACCTGTTAAAGAAGCTGCCGTCATTCGCAAGCATCAAATCGTCATTGTATGATGCTAGAAATAAAGAAGCCGGAGTATCGAAAATACAATGCAATTTGCCTGAAGAAGTGACAATTCCTATGCAGTTCAAGGCATTGGTTCTTGTCGACTACTTTGACAGGTCTTCCAATATTCGAATTATAGTTTTTGCTGATAAGGAAACTCTGGAACATATTAAACATATCAAAGTTTATTTGAGTGATGAAACTTTCGAAAGCTATCCTAAGCCATTTATTCAGCTCTATTCAATTCATGGCGATCTCGGAAGCAATGAAGCTTTTTCTACTGTTAAAGAGCCATATTTCTGATTGGGAACCGTTGAAATATGTCACAGATTATGAAAAAGCGGCCATGAATGCTATTTCAACAGTTTTCACCTCAGTGGAAGTAAAAGGATGTTACTTCCATTTTTCACACAATGTGTGGAAGAAAGCGAAAGCGCTAAATCTAACCAAAGAGACTTCGAAAACATGTAGCGCTCTCAGCTCTGCTGCCTTTACTACCTAGAATATTCATCTCTGACGGGTGGTGCTACATAATGGAAGACAGTCCTGAATCTAAAGATATTCAAGGATTCAATGACGCAGTGGCTAGATGACGAAAGTTTCGTCGACATTTGGTGTGCATATAATCAACGTCATCGCACAACCAATGCTGTGGAATCTTGGCACAAAAAACTAAATAGTACTGTGCCGAAGCGACCAAATTTGTTCCAACTTTTAAAAGCTCTCAAAGACGATATAGACTAACAAAAAGTTAACATTAAACAGTATAATTTTGAGTTACCAAATTTAAAACGACGCCTAACCGAAGCGATAGGTACAGATAACTGGTTTAAACATGTAACTAATCAACTATTGTCCGGAAAAATTACAGGGTCACTGCTTGGAAAAGCTAAAGCTATAAATTATTTTGGTTCCTAAATATTTCGCCATTTTTTATTGTTAGTTTTAAAAATTATATTTTTGTATTTTATTTCCTAATATCAGTATAACTCGGTTAACAGTTTTTGTTTTAAATTTAAGTTATTTTGTTAAACCTATTTAGAAATTTATGAAACCTTATAGTAAAGATTATAATATTAAAATGTGTTGCTCGTTCTTAATATAAATATTATTTATATTTTTGATACAACTATTAGAACTGATTTTTACTTAGTCATAAATATTTGCTTGTTGTAACATGCATACTTTCTTAGCGAAATTTAAGTGGATCCGTTCGGACGAACAAAATAAAAGGTGGATCAGTCTGGAAATTGTTAATATTAATCATGAAAGGTGGATCAGAACAAGGGGGATCTGACCGGAATAACTCAAGACAATCTACTTACCTATATAATAAAATAAATTGTATTATTAATATTTACCCTAAAAACCCTTAATTGCAATTAGCTTATTAAATGGCTTAAGATGGGGAGGCACTCTTTCAGGTTATTTCCTAAATTTTTCATAGTTATCTATATATATATATCTGATATATAAAATCGATAAATAACTCGCACGCACACATACACGCCGATAACTCCTGTTGCCCAAACTTTAAAGAGACCGGTGTCCCAGGATACGCATACATGAACACGGTTTTTATTTTATGAATCATATCTAGATGTCAGTATACAGTTCCACGGAGTTTCACCACACGGACAGAACGTGAGAATTCATCAAGTTTACGAATTTAATTTGGATGTCGATGAACACTCGGGCTCACATTCATTTTTAATTTCATTTAATCATTTTTATAGCCGTTACTTTATTTGTGTAAAAGCCAACAGTTTTATTACGACAAGAAAATTTAAAATAACAACAACGGGCAGAACGTGCTGATTCGTTAAAATTTATATGAAGAGTAGAACATAAAAGGTCATATCGTTCTTGTATATTTCATGTGTGAGCCAATAAATTATGTATGGGCTGGCTGTGTGGCAGGAGTGCTGTGCAGATCTGCGGCAAGCTTTAGTTCATTTGACTTTAACCATAGCAAAGAACGTGATAATTCTTTTCTACAAAAGTAGCGTATTGAGGAATCAGAACTTGACCATCAAGAACCATCGACGGGTGATGACCAGGATCACGTGTATTATTACATGTGATTTCGCAAAAGTTCAATCGCCGAGGATGCAGAAATTTTAGCAATCCTACCTATTGAGCAGGACCTACAGCAAAATTCAGACATTGCAGAATCAGAACCATCGACGGCTAACGATCCCGCTTACCAAATTTATCCCTCATATCTTGCTGAGGCTTTGGCGGTTGATTCTGGCAGTGAGGAGAGTGATGATGAAGAATACTCAGTGGACTTGATTAGACAAATTTTGGAATCAAGTGACTTCAATGAAGTAGAAGAAGATGTTATACCAACCAATGCCGGTAGTTTTATTTTCTGGCGATTTTCAATCACAGAAGAACTCGAAAATTTTACTAACCAGGGCCCTTTATTCAGTCAACCGATCCTTTAGAATCGTTTACAGCCGTGTGGGATGACAACATCATGCAAACAATTGCTCATGAGACAAACGAGTACGCATGGCACACGATCGCACGCCTTTCTGAAGTCGAAAATGGAATCAAACCAGATTCTCGATTAAACGAATGGTTGGAAGTGGCTGTGGAGGAACTTTACAGTTTTTTTTTCTGTGTTGGTTTACATGAGCTTATGCTCAGAGGTCGTATAGATGAGTATTGGAGTATGGGTCCATTGCAAATGCCTCAATTCCGACAAATCATGTCTAAAAATCGTTTTATTCTTTAGGTCCTTACATATGAAATTGGCGTTTTTCGTACTGGCCACTTTAATCACAAATTTCTCCTCTTTGGTAAGGAATTCCAAATTCAAATTTGTACAGCTATAGACTCGTGTATTTGTGCTTCGATGATCGTCATTCATTTGTTTTTTTTCTTCTGTTTTTTTCTGTTTGCGTCACTCATTTTACAAAATGGAAAACTTAAAATATCGCATTATTTACGAGTACGAGTTCCGCCGTGGCACTAGTGCTGCGGAAACAACTCGAAGGGTGAATGATGTGTATGGCGGTCGTGTTGCAAAAGAAAACACAGTTCGTTTTTGGTTCCAACGTTTTCGTTCTGGAAATTTCGACTTGCAGAACAAGCCCCGTGGACGGCCTGAGACTCAAGTTGATAATGAAGAGTTGAAGGCTATTGTGGAAGCGGATCCATCGCAAACCACGTCCGAGTTAGCTGCAGGCTGCGGTGTTAGTGATAAAACTGTTTTAATTCACTTGAAGCAAATTGGGAAGATTAAAAAGCTTGAAAGGTGGGTACCTCACGAATTGACTGAAGCAAACCGGCAAACGCGCGTCGACTGCTGCGTTACATTACTAAACCGGCACAATAATGAAGGTATTTTAAACCGAATCATTACCTGTGATGAAAAATGGGTTCTTTACGATAATCGGAAGCGCTCAGCGCAATGGTTGGATCCTGGCCAGCCAGCCAAATCCTGCCCCAAGCGAAAATTAACCCCAAAAAAGTTACTTGTAAGCGTTTGGTGGACTAGTGCCGGTATTGTTCATTACAGTTTTCTCAAATCTGGCCAGACTATTACGGCTGATGTCTATTGTCAGCAATTGCAAACCATGATGGAAAAGCTAGCGGCTAAACAACCTAGGCTGGTCAATCGCTCCACGCCACTGCTGCTTCACGACAACGCTAGACCACACACTGCGCAACAGACGGCTACTAAATTAGAAGAGCTTCAATTGGAAAGTCTAAGACATCCTCCGTACTCCCCGGACCTTGCTCCAACAGATTACCATTTTTTTCGAAATTTGGATAACTTCTTGCAAGGGAAAAAATTCAACTCCGATGGGGCAGTCCAAATCGCCTTCAAAGATTTTATTGATTCCCGTCCGACTGGTTTTTTTAGTAAAGGGATCAATGAACTACCTATAAGATGGCAAAAGTGCATAGAAAATAATGGTTCATACTTTGATTAATTAAATATATTATATTAAAAAATATTCGACTTTTTGTTCCTCCCATACAAAACGCCAATTTCATATGTAAGGACCTAATATTACGTTTTTTATATTTCGTGAACAATGATGATGATATGTTTTGTTTACATGACTCTGACGATGCCCATTTACAGCTGATCTAATTATAAATTTACTTATTTTTGTATGTATATATGTTCCTTGATTAATTTCTGTCTTGTCTGTTTTATGGCTTTGAATTATAATTTAAGCACATCAAATTGTAACCTTAGGTATATAAAGTGACATTTCCAAGTGTGCCTTGTGTTCCTACGGAATAAATGATTTATGAGTATGAGTATGAGTATGAATATTAACCATCATGGACATGAGCGGAAGATTTAAAATTGCACCGATTGTCGATCATTGCAACCGCAAATTTCAAGAGCTAAGAATATGTTACTCAGAAGCATTTAAGTCTTGATGAATCGTTGCTGCTTTGGAAGGGGAGATTAAGCTGGGATTTCTAGCTTGAAGCCAGTATTTTCAACCATTATTAAATACAAAGAAACTAAAGAAAAGAAGCCAGTATTTTAACCAGTATTTATGTTTTACGACGAGGAGACATTTCTAGCTTGAAGCCAGTATTTTCAACCATTATTTAAGCATTACGACGTGGATACATTTCTAACATGAAGCTAGTATTTCAGCCATAATTCATGTTTTACAACGTTGAGACGTTTCAAGCAGAAACTGAAACCCAGGTTCTCAATTTAAACCACCTAGGTTTAAATTGAGGACGTTTCGCTACCATGACGAATTGCGTTGCGAACGTTTTTCTACTGAGGCTCGAAGGACAAACTTCGTATTCGTACCTATATAATACTTTTGCGTCTATTTTTCTTTGTAAAAACACAGAAATACGATACGCACGCCATTTTGTTGAACCCATACAACTACAGCCTCAATACAGTTTTAATAACAAATACTATTTCTGAAGGAATCCCATTTTGAATAACTGTTTATACGTAGCTTGAAATGGAAAATAATAGTTTATTTCTGATGAAAATACAAATTTGTTTCATCATCAGGCATGCCCTAACCCATCTAATAAACGAACTCGATGAGGTAAGGTTAGATGGAATGGATCACTTCCCTGAACACCAAGAAAATGAGGACCGTGAAAACAAAATACGAATTCGTTATAAACGAGGACGCTGTGTGCGATGTTTTTCTTTCCCAAATCAATAGAAAAAACGGACAGAAACTAATATAAAATTCTCTAAATGCAAAGTATTTGTATGTGTTGGCAAATGTTGGGCAGATTATCATACACGGGAACTGCTGCTAGATAAAAATTTACAGAAATAAGGTAACGGGTAATTAATAACCGTTACTTTATTTCTGCTACTCAACAGTTTTACTACGACAAGACAATTTAAAATAATAACACGGTCAGAACGTGCATATTCGTTAAAAAATTATATGAAGAAAAAAAAATTATGTCAATCAACTTTGAGGTTATCTCGAGTGTTTGTTTGACGCTGCTGTTTGTGATTTGAAGAGATATTTGTTATTTCGTTAAGCGATAGAAAAATGAGTAGTAGTGATACAGAAAACAATAACACTTTTGTGCAAAATACAAAGAAACTAAAGAAAAGAAGCCAGTATTTAACCAGTATTTATGTTTTACGACGAGGAGACATTTCTAGCTTGAAGCCAGTATTTTCAACCATTATGCATTACGACGTGGATACATTTCTAACATGAAGCTAGTATTTCAGCCATAATTCATGTTTTACAACGTTGAGACGTTTCAAGCAGAAACTGAAACCCAGGTTCTCAATTTAAACCACCTAGGTTTAAATTGAGGACGTTTCGCTCCCATGACGAATTGCGTTGCGAACGTTTTTCTACTGAGGCTCGAAGGACAAACTTCGTATTCGTACCTATATAATACTTTTGCGTCTATTTTTCTTTGTAAAAACACCGAAATACGATACGCACGCCATTTTGTTGAACCCATACAACTACAGCCTCAATACAGTTTTAATAACAAATACTATTTCTGAAGGAATCCCATTTTAAATAACTATTTATACGTAGCTTGAAATGGAAAATAATAGTTTATTTCTGATGAAAATACAAATTTGTTTCATCATCAGGCATGCCCTAACCCATCTAATAAACGAACTCGATGAGGTAAGGTTAGATGGAATGGATCACTTCCCTGAACACCAAGAAAATGAGGACCGTGAAAACAAAATACGAATTCGTTATAAACGAGGACGCTGTGTGCGATGTTTTTCTTTCCCAAATCAATAGAAAAAACGGACAGAAACTAATATAAAATTCTCTAAATGCAAAGTATTTGTATGTGTTGGCAAATGTTGGGCAGATTATCATACACGGGAACTGCTGCTAGATAAAAATTTACAGAAATAAGGTAACGGGTAATTAATAACCGTTACTTTATTTCTGCTACTCAACAGTTTTACTACGACAAGACAATTTAAAATAATAACACGGTCAGAACGTGCATATTCGTTAAAAAATTATATGAAGAAAAAAAAATTATGTCAATCAACTTTGAGGTTATCTCGAGTGTTTGTTTGACGCTGCTGTTTGTGATTTGAAGAGATATTTGTTATTTCGTTTAGCGATAGAAAAATGAGTAGTAGTGATACAGAAAACAATAACACTTTTGTGCAAAATACAAAGAAACTAAAGAAAAGAAGCCAGTATTTTAACCAGTATTTATGTTTTACGACGAGGAGACATTTCTAGCTTGAAGCCAGTATTTTCAACCATTATTTAAGCATTACGACGTGGATACATTTCTAACATGAAGCTAGTATTTCAGCCATAATTCATGTTTTACAACGTTGAGACGTTTCAAGCAGAAACTGAAACCCAGGTTCTCAATTTAAACCACCTAGGTTTAAATTGAGGACGTTTCGCTCCCATGACGAATTGCGTTGCGAACGTTTTTCTACTGAGGCTCGAAGGACAAACTTCGTATTCGTACCTATATAATACTTTTGCGTCTATTTTTCTTTGTAAAAACACAGAAATACGATACGCACGCCATTTTGTTGAACCCATACAACTACAGCCTCAATACAGTTTTAATAACAAATACTATTTCTGAAGGAATCCCATTTTAAATAACTATTTATACGTAGCTTGAAATGGAAAATAATAGTTTATTTCTGATGAAAATACAAATTTGTTTCATCATCAGGCATGCCCTAACCCATCTAATAAACGAACTCGATGAGGTAAGGTTAGATGGAATGGATCACTTCCCTGAACACCAAGAAAATGAGGACCGTGAAAACAAAATACGAATTCGTTATAAACGAGGACGCTGTGTGCGATGTTTTTCTTTCCCAAATCAATAGAAAAAACGGACAGAAACTAATATAAAATTCTCTAAATGCAAAGTATTTGTATGTGTTGGCAAATGTTAGGCAGATTATCATACACGGGAACTGCTGCTAGATAAAAATTTACAGAAATAAGGTAACGGGTAATTAATAACCGTTACTTTATTTCTGCTACTCAACAGTTTTACTACGACAAGACAATTTAAAATAATAACACGGTCAGAACGTGCATATTCGTTAAAAATTTATATGAAGAAAAAAAAATTATATCAATCAACTTTGAGGTTATCTCGAGTGTTTGTTTGACGCTGCTGTTTGTGATTTGAAGAGATATTTGTTATTTCGTTTAGCGATAGATAAATGAGTAGTAGTGATACAGAAAACAATAACACTTTTGTGCAAAATACAAAGAAACTAAAGAAAAGAAGCCAGTATTTTAACCAGTATTTATGTTTTACGACGAGGAGACATTTCTAGCTTGAAGCCAGTATTTTCAACCATTATTTAAGCATTACGACGTGGATACATTTCTAACATGAAGCTAGTATTTCAGCCATAATTCATGTTTTACAACGTTGAGACGTTTCAAGCAGAAACTGAAACCCAGGTTCTCAATTTAAACCACCTAGGTTTAAATTGAGGACGTTTCGCTCCCATGACGAATTGCGTTGCGAACGTTTTTCTACTGAGGCTCGAAGGACAAACTTCGTATTCGTACCTATATAATACTTTTGCGTCTATTTTTCTTTGTAAAAACACAGAAATACGATACGCACGCCATTTTGTTGAACCCATACAACTACAGCCTCAATACAGTTTTAATAACAAATACTATTTCTGAAGGAATCCCATTTTAAATAACTATTTATACGTAGCTTGAAATGGAAAATAATAGTTTATTTCTGATGAAAATACAAATTTGTTTCATCATCAGGCATGCCCTAACCCATCTAATAAACGAACGAAATAAGGTAACGGGTAATAACCGTTACTTTATTTCTGCTACTCAACAGTTTTACTACGACAAGACAATTTAAAATAATAACACGGTCAGAACGTGCATATTCGTTAAAAATTTATATGAAGAAAAAAAAATTATATCAATCAACTTTGAGGTTATCTCGAGTGTTTGTTTGACGCTGCTGTTTGTGATTTGAAGAGATATTTGTTATTTCGTTAAGCGATAGAAAAATGAGTAGTAGTGATACAGAAAACAATAACACTTTTGTGCAAAATACAAAGAAACTAAAGAAAAGAAGCCAGTATTTAACCAGTATTTATGTTTTACGACGAGGAGACATTTCTAGCTTGAAGCCAGTATTTTCAACCATTATTTAAGCATTACGACGTGGATACATTTCTAACATGAAGCTAGTATTTCAGCCATAATTCATGTTTTACAACGTTGAGACGTTTCAAGCAGAAACTGAAACCCAGGTTCGTAATTTAAACCACCTAGGTTTAAATTGAGGACGTTTCGCTCCCATGACGAATTGCGTTGCGAACGTTTTTCTTCTGAGGCTCGAAGGACAAACTTCGTATTCGTACCTATATAATACTTTTGCGTCTATTTTTCTTTGTAAAAACACAGAAATACGATACGCACGCCATTTTGTTGAACCCATACAACTACAGCCTCAATACAGTTTTAATAACAAATACTATTTCTGAAGGAATCCCATTTTAAATAACTATTTATACGTAGCTTGAAATGGAAAATAATAGTTTATTTCTGATGAAAATACAAATTTGTTTCATCATCAGGCATGCCCTAACCCATCTAATAAACGAACTCGATGAGGTAAGGTTAGATGGAATGGATCACTTCCCTGAACACCAAGAAAATGAGGACCGTGAAAACAAAATACGAATTCGTTATAAACGAGGACGCTGTGTGCGATGTTTTTCTTTCCCAAATCATTAGAAAAAACGGACAGAAACTAATATAAAATTCTCTAAACGCAAAGTATTTGTATGTGTTGGCAAATGTTGGGCAGATTATCATACACGGGAACTGCTGCTAGATAAAAATTTACAGAAATAAGGTAACGGGTAATTAATAACCGTTACTTTATTTCTGCTACTCAACAGTTTTACTACGACAAGACAATTTAAAATAATAACACGGTCAGAACGTGCATATTCGTTAAAAAATTATATGAAGAAAAAAAAATTATGTCAATCAACTTTGAGGTTATCTCGAGTGTTTGTTTGACGCTGCTGTTTGTGATTTGAAGAGATATTTGTTATTTCGTTTAGCGATAGAAAAATGAGTAGTAGTGATACAGAAAACAATAACACTTTTGTGCAAAATACAAAGAAACTAAAGAAAAGAAGCCAGTATTTTAACCAGTATTTATGTTTTACGACGAGGAGACATTTCTAGCTTGAAGCCAGTATTTTCAACCATTATTTAAGCATTACGACGTGGATACATTTCTAACATGAAGCTAGTATTTCAGCCATAATTCATGTTTTACAACGTTGAGACGTTTCAAGCAGAAACTGAAACCCAGGTTCTCAATTTAAACCACCTAGGTTTAAATTGAGGACGTTTCGCTCCCATGACGAATTGCGTTGCGAACGTTTTTCTACTGAGGCTCGAAGGACAAACTTCGTATTCGTACCTATATAATACTTTTGCGTCTATTTTTCTTTGTAAAAACACAGAAATACGATACGCACGCCATTTTGTTGAACCCATACAACTACAGCCTCAATACAGTTTTAATAACAAATACTATTTCTGAAGGAATCCCATTTTAAATAACTATTTATACGTAGCTTGAAATGGAAAATAATAGTTTATTTCTGATGAAAATACAAATTTGTTTCATCATCAGGCATGCCCTAACCCATCTAATAAACGAACTCGATGAGGTAAGGTTAGATGGAATGGATCACTTCCCTGAACACCAAGAAAATGAGGACCGTGAAAACAAAATACGAATTCGTTATAAACGAGGACGCTGTGTGCGATGTTTTTCTTTCCCAAATCAATAGAAAAAACGGACAGAAACTAATATAAAATTCTCTAAATGCAAAGTATTTGTATGTGTTGGCAAATGTTAGGCAGATTATCATACACGGGAACTGCTGCTAGATAAAAATTTACAGAAATAAGGTAACGGGTAATTAATAACCGTTACTTTATTTCTGCTACTCAACAGTTTTACTACGACAAGACAATTTAAAATAATAACACAGTCAGAACGTGCATATTCGTTAAAAATTTATATGAAGAAAAAAAAATTATATCAATCAACTTTGAGGTTATCTCGAGTGTTTGTTTGACGCTGCTGTTTGTGATTTGAAGAGATATTTGTTATTTCGTTTAGCGATAGATAAATGAGTAGTAGTGATACAGAAAACAATAACACTTTTGTGCAAAATACAAAGAAACTAAAGAAAAGAAGCCAGTATTTTAACCAGTATTTATGTTTTACGACGAGGAGACATTTCTAGCTTGAAGCCAGTATTTTCAACCATTATTTAAGCATTACGACGTGGATACATTTCTAACATGAAGCTAGTATTTCAGCCATAATTCATGTTTTACAACGTTGAGACGTTTCAAGCAGAAACTGAAACCCAGGTTCTCAATTTAAACCACCTAGGTTTAAATTGAGGACGTTTCGCTCCCATGACGAATTGCGTTGCGAACGTTTTTCTACTGAGGCTCGAAGGACAAACTTCGTATTCGTACCTATATAATACTTTTGCGTCTATTTTTCTTTGTAAAAACACAGAAATACGATACGCACGCCATTTTGTTGAACCCATACAACTACAGCCTCAATACAGTTTTAATAACAAATACTATTTCTGAAGGAATCCCATTTTAAATAACTATTTATACGTAGCTTGAAATGGAAAATAATAGTTTATTTCTGATGAAAATACAAATTTGTTTCATCATCAGGCATGCCCTAACCCATCTAATAAACGAACGAAATAAGGTAACGGGTAATAACCGTTACTTTATTTCTGCTACTCAACAGTTTTACTACGACAAGACAATTTAAAATAATAACACGGTCAGAACGTGCATATTCGTTAAAAATTTATATGAAGAAAAAAAAATTATATCAATCAACTTTGAGGTTATCTCGAGTGTTTGTTTGACGCTGCTGTTTGTGATTTGAAGAGATATTTGTTATTTCGTTAAGCGATAGAAAAATGAGTAGTAGTGATACAGAAAACAATAACACTTTTGTGCAAAATACAAAGAAACTAAAGAAAAGAAGCCAGTATTTAACCAGTATTTATGTTTTACGACGAGGAGACATTTCTAGCTTGAAGCCAGTATTTTCAACCATTATTTAAGCATTACGACGTGGATACATTTCTAACATGAAGCTAGTATTTCAGCCATAATTCATGTTTTACAACGTTGAGACGTTTCAAGCAGAAACTGAAACCCAGGTTCGTAATTTAAACCACCTAGGTTTAAATTGAGGACGTTTCGCTCCCATGACGAATTGCGTTGCGAACGTTTTTCTACTGAGGCTCGAAGGACAAACTTCGTATTCGTACCTATATAATACTTTTGCGTCTATTTTTCTTTGTAAAAACACAGAAATACGATACGCACGCCATTTTGTTGAACCCATACAACTACAGCCTCAATACAGTTTTAATAACAAATACTATTTCTGAAGGAATCCCATTTTAAATAACTATTTATACGTAGCTTGAAATGGAAAATAATAGTTTATTTCTGATGAAAATACAAATTTGTTTCATCATCAGGCATGCCCTAACCCATCTAATAAACGAACTCGATGAGGTAAGGTTAGATGGAATGGATCACTTCCCTGAACACCAAGAAAATGAGGACCGTGAAAACAAAATACGAATTCGTTATAAACGAGGACGCTGTGTGCGATGTTTTTCTTTCCCAAATCATTAGAAAAAACGGACAGAAACTAATATAAAATTCTCTAAACGCAAAGTATTTGTATGTGTTGGCAAATGTTGGGCAGATTATCATACACGGGAACTGCTGCTAGATAAAAATTTACAGAAATAAGGTAACGGGTAATTAATAACCGTTACTTTATTTCTGCTACTCAACAGTTTTACTACGACAAGACAATTTAAAATAATAACACGGTCAGAACGTGCATATTCGTTAAAAAATTATATGAAGAAAAAAAAATTATGTCAATCAACTTTGAGGTTATCTCGAGTGTTTGTTTGACGCTGCTGTTTGTGATTTGAAGAGATATTTGTTATTTCGTTTAGCGATAGAAAAATGAGTAGTAGTGATACAGAAAACAATAACACTTTTGTGCAAAATACAAAGAAACTAAAGAAAAGAAGCCAGTATTTTAACCAGTATTTATGTTTTACGACGAGGAGACATTTCTAGCTTGAAGCCAGTATTTTCAACCATTATTTAAGCATTACGACGTGGATACATTTCTAACATGAAGCTAGTATTTCAGCCATAATTCATGTTTTACAACGTTGAGACGTTTCAAGCAGAAACTGAAACCCAGGTTCTCAATTTAAACCACCTAGGTTTAAATTGAGGACGTTTCGCTCCCATGACGAATTGCGTTGCGAACGTTTTTCTACTGAGGCTCGAAGGACAAACTTCGTATTCGTACCTATATAATACTTTTGCGTCTATTTTTCTTAGTAAAAACACAGAAATACGATACGCACGCCATTTTGTTGAACCCATACAACTACAGCCTCAATACAGTTTTAATAACAAATACTATTTCTGAAGGAATCCCATTTTAAATAACTGTTTATACGTAGCTTGAAATGGAAAATAATAGTTTATTTCTGATGAAAATACAAATTTGTTTCATCATCAGGCATGCCCTAACCCATCTAATAAACGAACTCGATGAGGTAAGGTTAGATGGAATGGATCACTTCCCTGAACACCAAGAAAATGAGGACCGTGAAAACAAAATACGAATTCGTTATAAACGAGGACGCTGTGTGCGATGTTTTTCTTTCCCAAATCAATAGAAAAAACGGACAGAAACTAATATAAAATTCTCTAAATGCAAAGTATTTGTATGTGTTGGCAAATGTTGGGCAGATTATCATACACGGGAACTGCTGCTAGATAAAAATTTACAGAAATAAGGTAACGGGTAATTAATAACCGTTACTTTATTTCTGCTACTCAACAGTTTTACTACGACAAGACAATTTAAAATAATAACACGGTCAGAACGTGCATATTCGTTAAAAAATTATATGAAGAAAAAAAATTATGTCAATCAACTTTGAGGTTATCTCGAGTGTTTGTTTGACGCTGCTGTTTGTGATTTGAAGAGATATTTGTTATTTCGTTTAGCGATAGAAAAATGAGTAGTAGTGATACAGAAAACAATAACACTTTTGTGCAAAATACAAAGAAACTAAAGAAAAGAAGCCAGTATTTTAACCAGTATTTATGTTTTACGACGAGGAGACATTTCTAGCTTGAAGCCAGTATTTTCAACCATTATTTAAGCATTACGACGTGGATACATTTCTAACATGAAGCTAGTATTTCAGCCATAATTCATGTTTTACAACGTTGAGACGTTTCAAGCAGAAACTGAAACCCAGGTTCTCAATTTAAACCACCTAGGTTTAAATTGAGGACGTTTCGCTCCCATGACGAATTGCGTTGCGAACGTTTTTCTACTGAGGCTCGAAGGACAAACTTCGTATTCGTACCTATATAATACTTTTGCGTCTATTTTTCTTTGTAAAAACACAGAAATACGATACGCACGCCATTTTGTTGAACCCATACAACTACAGCCTCAATACAGTTTAATAACAAATACTTTTTTTTTAACAAATACAATAATATATTCTGAAGAAATCACATTTTAAATAAGTATTTATACATAGCTTGAAATAGAAAATAATAGTTTATTTCTGATGAAATTGCAAATTTGTTTCATCATATGACATAAAATTTCAAATTAAAATTTAATTATTAATATCAAGGTGAGGTATGCTATGTCAGGTCTTATCGCTAAGTAACTGCGCTACTTTAACTGTCGACGATGCTGCCTGGCTTCATCTTCTTCCGACTTCTGTCAACATCTTTCAGTATTTGGTCGAGTATGGAGGTTTCTGCAACAAAATAAATGCATTTACTATGATGACTCTGAAAGGCGCCGGCAAGGCGTCGTCGTTGCGATGCTGGTTGGTGTATGAGTGATACGGAGTTTCATGCTAATATTATTGAAATTGAAAAAGAATGCTGTCATCTATACTAATATTATAAAGAGGAAAGATTTGTATTTTTGTATGTTTGTGACGAATAAACACAAAAACTACTGGACCTATTTAAAAAATTCTTTCACCATTAGAATGCTACATTATTCCTGACTAACATAGGTTATATTAATTACTTGAAAAAATTGGGGATCCCTACTAATACTTCAATAACCCAAGGTGTAAAAAATTAGGCATAAAATGTTTTTCATCGCATGCGATGCGGAAACTATTGATGATAGAACAAAAAAATGTTCTACATTATTAAAGATCATATCAATATCTACAAAAAACTTCGTGATACCATACGTCCAGCTATTGTAGTTATGTCACTATAACTACTTTTTATATTTTTTACATTTTAAAAGTTGATAGAAATGCCGACCAAAACCAAATAAAAAAAAAGTTTGTGTGTGATCATTATAAGGGTACGACTTAAATTTCGCGAATAAAACACACACAACTGTTTAGACAAGCATATTAATTAAACATCTGTAGGAAATACTCTAACAAAACGAAAAAAAAAATAACTTTAGATTTTTTCACATTAATAGAAAAAAATCTTCCGTGGTCAGTCCACGTCGAAATATTACTAATAAGGTTATTTCTCCCGTTTATTTAGCTAATTTCCCGACGTTTCAGCTTGCTTAGTGATTCCGTGACCACGCCCGAGTGTAAATCTTTTGAATCATCGGGAAAAATGAAAATAAACGCGATAAATTCCCCAAAATCGTAATGTTGTTAATTACTAATTTTATATGCTAACCAAACCACTAAAACCATTTAAATCACAAATTCATCAAGGCTTTATTTGGTCCCACAGGCCGTTGTGACGGGTGCTACAATGTTTCCATCTCAATATTTCTATATGTATTTATTTGCTCAATGTCCCATGTAGCAAAAACTGTTATCCATAGCATAATAAAAAAGGCAAAAAATGGGCCTTAGAATATTTCCGCTTTAAGAGATCTGATTTCGAAGATAACATTTTTAATTGAAATGTAGTAACTTTAAATTGTATTCATAGAAATTTGGTAAAGATCTAATGAGGATTTTCGGCATGACGAACAGAAAAGTTCCGCAAAATGCATAGTAAGGCAAATATTTCATTCGTTTTAAGCTAGGTATACCTACTACATAATTAATTAGGTAGGTTGCACAACAATCGTACCTCAAGTGAAGTGAACTGTAATAAGTAAGTAACTTTCCAAGTGTTTATTTAAGTACCTAGGTACGTAATTTGAAACTAGGTTGGTACCTACCTACAAACATGATTTAATCGGTTCTGGAGAAACAGACGCCTATACATATAAATAATAAATAAATAAATAAATAATGCTGGACAATTCCCTGAGCATTATCTAGCCCCAAGCTAAGCAGACCTTGTGTTATGGGTACTAGATAACTGATATACTGAATACAATACAATACACTACTTAAATAGATATTTTTATTATATATAGAAAACACCCAGACCAACGGAACAAATTTCTGCAGATCGTACACAAATTTGTTCCGAGGCGGGAATCGAACCCGCAACCTCCTGCGTCGCAGGCGGACCTTCGCCCGCTGCGCCACGGAGGTCGTCAATTCTATTCTTGCATGGTGTGCATTTTTCAAAGATATGGAAATAATTTCATTCATTTTGAGCTAGGTATACTAAACAATTAAATAAATAAATAATGCTGGACAATTCACACAGCATTATCTAGCCCCAAGCTAAGCAGAGCTTGTGTTATGGGTACTAGATAACTGATATCCATAATACAATACACTACATAGATAGATATTTTTTATTGTACATAGAAAACACCCAGACCAACGGAACAAATTTCTGCAGATCGTGCACAATTTGTTCCGAGGCGGGAATCGAACCCGCAACCTCCTGCGTCGCAGGCGGATCTTCGCCCGCTGCGCCACGGAGATCGTTGCGGAATTACCTATGGTGGATAGGTAAGTTGCATAATAATGCACACTAGCGTAAACAAGTTCCTACTTTCAGTCATTTTAAATGTACTTTTTACCTTTCTATTGTGTTACTATCCATATCCTTAAGAAATCAGAATTATATATTGTATTTTGGTCTACATATTTTACAAAATTTAATTTGGTCAAGTTGATGAATGGAGCAGCTATTGATTCTATTTTCTTTCAATTTATTTGTGGTAAATATGTGTTTATTTATGTTTCATAAAAAGACGTTTAAAATTAAATAGTAGGTACTAATAATAGTGTGTTTAGATCGCTTAAAAGTGTTATAAATTATCCTTTTTAACTTGAAATAAAGTTTCTTCTTTGTCCCGAAAACAACTCTGTCTAAAATTTGTATTTAAAGTTTATTTCACTAACTTTTGTTAACTTATTTATATTAATGAATGTCCAAAATAGGCCTTATGAGAATACAATACTTACAATAGGCTCATTTTGGACATACAATTTTGAGACTTATTTATAATTTTATCAATACATGATTCGTTATCTTCATCTGAATTCTGTTGATTTAATAATACATATATAAAATAATCAGTGCTATTTTATGAAACTCATTGACAAGTTTAAAGAAGCGTTACATATCGCTGTGTCCATAATAATTATAACTACAATGATACCAACTACCTCCTGGCAAAATTTCATTATCAAATATACTCCTGCCAAAATAATGCTGAACAATCCACAGATGCAGTTCCACCATGGATATGTTTATACTTTACTTAACTTACCAATTAACTGTCTAGGACTTACCACAAATTTTGCCGGCTGGTGTTGAACAGGAATAGTAGAGAACTGTCTGAAAACTGTTCCAACTCCAATATCAGGTCTTCGACTTAGGGGGCGAATGGAGCCATGAAGTTCTTATCCTGAATTTAAAAAAAAACTTTTTAAGTAAATTTTTTTTAACTTTCTTTCTCAACCGGTCGGCCTCTGGCTGCTTGATTATCTTTCTTTCAGAAAAAAGGTGTGAGCCATCAGAGTCTTCAGGAATTTGTTTCTCCGAATCATATCAGGGTTTTGTTTATACAACAATATTTACATTGGTTTTGATTCTGATCCAAACCTGAATCAAGGTTTTTGTCGGCCCCCATAAATTCACAATGCGCATGGTTTCGAAACCGATCTTCGATCTTGAAACCCTAACAACAGCAAAATGCATAAAGCCCGAGAAGAAATGAGGTGGAATGAATGTCTTTCTATCTTGTGCAGGGTGTCGGTTTTTTTATTATTTTGCACGTGAGATAAGCTTGATAAAAATGCCAGGACATCATCAGACTTTGACGCAATATTGTTATTTTCAACGATCAATGAAGGATTTTGCCGGCCCCCCATAGATTCCCAATGCGCATCCTGAAACCGTCTGTATCAAACGAGAAGCATTTTTGCATGAATCGTTACTATTTCAACTAGCGTCATTTTAGCACTCAAACAGAGAGCATCGCCAAGTGCTTTAATTTAAAGTGCCTGCCTGAAATTTGTATTTTAAGTTTATTTCACTAACTTTTGTTAAGTTATTTAAATTATTGTATGTCCAAAATGTCCCTTATGCAACATATACAAAAGGATCATTTTGGAGACACAATAATATTGAGACCAATTTATGTTTTTATCAATAAATGAATCTTTATCTTTACCTATCTGAATTCTGTTAATTTAATAATCCTTATAAAAAGAACAGAGTATATTATTTTCAAGTGGAGGTGCAAGTACCTACTTACAAAATAAAATAAAATCTATTCCACTAATATCTTGTTTCGTATGCACAAAACTTGTCAGGCTCTCCGCAAACTGTCTGCATCAAAACAAGTTGTAGACAATTTTGAGTGTCATTTTTGTAAGGTTCTAGGTATCTACGGGGGAGGCCGTTAAATATTTGATCGCAGAGTGGGACACATAAGTCTTAGAATAATAATAACTCATGATGGTAAATGAGAATTGAACTTTGAACAGTGATGAAACACCCTGGCTGAGGAGTTAAGTAGCCAGGATGCAATACATTTCTAATAATGCCTAAGAATGTTACCTAAGCCATGATGAGGCTAGCACAGGACTATGGAGCACTGAAGTTTGCAAACAAAAGTGTGATAAATCACATGTACCTAACCTCAAATTGTTGTAGGTATGGTATTTTTTTGCTGCGATCAAGTTTTATTTATTTAGGGCAACCAACTAGAGATAACACAAGGAATACAAATTAGAAAATAAAATAATTGAAAGTAATGCTCTCGAAGCTCGTACTGGTAGCAACAACATGCGAGATCAATCGATCACTAGCAAGATGACTCCGGAATCAAATTGAAAACTTACCAATGCAAGGGGCAGTGGAAGTTGCCACGAAAGCGGGTGAATGGTGGCCACGACTCCAAATGCAGGGGTCGACGCTCCACAAACGAAATGTTCTCAAACGGTGACGCCATCGCGCCACAGCCGTCACCGGAACACCATACGGCTGTGTAGAAGGCTTGGAAGTCACAGCTAGGCCAAGCCCCAGGAGTTGCTGGCCTGGAGAAGGTGTAGACAAATCGTTTCTATGTTTAAGTACCATCAAAACTCAACGGAGGTAATTATTGGTAGACTCTAGACTAGAATACCATGTCGTGTCGACCATGATAATGTCAGCCATAGAGTAACTTTGTAATACGGGGATGTCAGCCATTTTGATTTAGGAAATGAAGCAGGAAAGGGATGTGAAAAATAAAACAATCGATTTTAAAAGATTAGTACCTACTAATAATTTTTTTCATTTCTGACAATCGATTTTTTTTACAATTTAATCGATTTTATATTTATCCCTAAAATACACATTTAAATCGATTTTTCTAAACAGCAGCAGTTGGCTTTTTAACACCTCTCGGTGTTAACTTCTTCTGCGCCAGCAGAATAGACTATTTTCCAAAGGCGGGAATATTGTCCGGAAAACCCGTAACCACACCTATCCTACGAAAGAGATTACTAAAACTATTGTTTTATCTCATTCACACAAGAAAGAAAACAGATAAATGCATAACATAAAGCCTGAGAAGAAATCAATGAATGTCTTCCTGTCTCGTGCAGCGTTTCGGTTTTTTTCATTATTTTGTACATGATGAGATAAGCTTGATAAAAATGCCATCAACGGACTATGACGCAATATTGTTAATTTCAACCCTAAAATTAGGTTTTCTTTAAAATATTATGTCTCAGAATGTTTCTGTTTATTATTTGAGGACATGATACAATTCTAACCACAAACAGCAAGGGCTGGTGAGTGGTCTCATTCGGTTGGCATTCTATAATTCAGTACCTAGCTATAAAACGGACCACGGGAGTGTAGTGAGCATTTGCAGCGGTTTGAATGCTTTTTACAAATATTACTTTAAGTTTTAAATGCCCTTCCTCCTCGTCGGTTTTTACTGGTGAGGTTGTTGCTATATTAGAATAGAAGCTATCCTGTTTGTTAAATCTCATAAGTTAAACAAATTTATATTTTTTTCTCGCTCACAAGCAAATGCGAACTACACTCCCGTGTCTACTGCATTTCATGGCTGGGTACTAAACTAAAGACTGCAAACCGATTGAGACTAATCACCACCCCTTGCTGTAAAAACATTCTGAGGCTTAATATATTAAAGAAAACCTAATTTTAGGTTGAAAACTTCGATCAAATATTCCGCGGCCTCCCCCGTAGATAGGTACCTACCTAGAACCTTACAAAAATGACAATCAAAATTGTCAAACTTGTTTTGACGCAGACAGTTTGCGCAGAGCCTGACAAGTTTTGTGCGGAACATGATATTAGTGGAGTCGAATTTACCTTATTTTGCAAGTAGGTACTTACCTGAAAATAATATACACTGATTATTTATATATAAGTGTATATATTAGTTGTAATTGTTTTATTCTGTAACTGTTATTTTCTATAATTAAGTACCTAATAAAGTCTGATAGTAACTGATTATTTTATAAGTATATGAAATCAACAGAATTCAGATAAAGATAACGAATCATTATTGATACAACTATAAATTAATCTCAACAGTATTGTAGGTATGTCCAAAATGACCCTTTTGCATACGGGTCATTTTGGACATAGGTACAGTAATTTAAATAAGTTCCCAAAAGTAAGTGAAATAAACTTAAAATACAAATTTTAGACAGGCACTTTAAATTTTAAAAAAAGTAGGTTCTGACCGCGGCTTCGCACGCATTGTTTCCGGGACAAAGAAGAAACGTTATTTCAAGTTAAAAAGTAAAGTAAAGTAAATGTAAAAAGTCTTTATTTTGGGAACATATTGGGGGATATACCAAAAAATAGGAGAAAAAGGATCATTTGAAATACTTTTAAGCTATCTAAGCACATTATTATTAGTACCTACCTAATATTTAATTTTAAATGTTTTATGAAACATAAATAAACACATACTTACCATGAAATAAATTTAGGTAGGTAACAAAATAGAATCAATAGCCGCTCCAATCATCAACTTAGAACAAAATAAATTTTTAACAAATGCAGACCAAAAAACAATAATATAATGCTGAATTTTTAAGGATATGGCTAATATCACAATAGAAAGGTAAAAAGCACTGCAGCAGAAATAAGAAATTCCATCATTTTTCTTCTACTTGGACGAGTGATTTTGGCATTTTTATACGAGCACTTGGCGATGCTTTCTGTCCGTGCGCTAATATGACACTAGTGGAAATGATAACATAATATGCAAAATGCTTCTCTTTTGATACAGACGGTTTCAGGATGCGCATTGGGAATCTATGGGGGGCCGGCAAAAACCTTGATCGATGTTTGAAAATAACAATATTGCGTCAAAGTCTGTTGATGTCCTGGCATTTTTATCAAGCTTATCTCACGTGCAAAATAATAAAAAACCGACACGCTGCACAAGATAGAAAGACATTCATTCCACCTCATTTATTCTCGGGCTTTATGCATTTTGCTGTTTTTAGGGTTTCAAGATCGAAGATCGGTTTCGAAACTCTTATGGTCTCGCTTTGTCTGTCCTTTTTATCCCCTCCTTAATAACACAGCAACTACTGCAGCTATCAACTTGAAATTTAAAATAATAAAACATTCCGTGTGCCTGTACAGATTTAAAGAAAATAAATGAAATATGAAAATGAATATTTTCCATACAAATTGAGATGCCGAAATTTCAAAATATACCTACAGGGTCATGTGGTATCCATGATATGGATCTATATTTTACAGAAAGAATATAGAGAAGTCTGTTAAAAGAACACTTTTTGAAAAATGGTCAAAAAGGGAGGGAATAATTTTCAAAAGCGGCTTTGGAAAATAGTCATTCTGCTGGCGCAGAAGAAGCTAACACCGAGAGGTGTTTTGAAGCCAACTGCTGTGTAGAAAAATCGATTAAAATTTGTAATTTGGGGATAAAAAAATCGATTCCATGGTTTAAAATCGATTGTATAAAATCGATTTTGTGCATAAAAGCTTATAAGAAAAAATCGATTAGGACTAAAATCGATTATTAAGTGCTACAAGGATCTTTTGGCACGTGGCCGAAATAGGAACTAAAACACCGCCATCTTATGTAAAGCGTCACTTTTGACCACAGATTAAATATAACCAGATGTGTGGCAAGCGTGCCGATGAGCAAGACCAAAGATTGCAAGGTGGTGGGGGGAAAGTGTTGCCATGCAATTTTATTACCCCGATTTTAGGTTTCTTATTTCATGTCTCTGTTGGTGGATTGGATTTGCGATTTTCCAGTTCATAAATTTGGGTGTTCAAATTCAGAACAGGAAATTCCACCAAACCTTGGTTGACCTGTGTAGTGAATGTTTTAAGTACTGGTGTGTTTAGGTCCTTACTTTTTGTTACAGCCTGCAGGTATTGCTCGGTCCGGTAGGTCTTATTTTATTACTTGCGCACTTACAACCTATTGATCCTGTTCTGTTAGGATTTAAAGCAAACTTTTAACTTTTTTGTGTATTTGGTTAAGTTTAATCGTTCCAGTTCCAGTAAAGTTATTAGTTTTCTAGTAAATAAATATATAAGTATATACTTAAATTAGGTACAAATGTGGGAATAGGTAAACATTTAATTTAACTAAGCCTAGAAAGGAAACAACGTTTAGTTAGGAACCTATCAATTTTGTTTTGTTATGTAGGTATATTCACTTATTACGATACGAGTAGAAATAATTTTAAACACTAGAATATAGAAAAATAATATCAATAGTTTTATGTTAATAGTAATTAAATAACATTTTTATTAGGGAATTAAATTCTTAAACGTTAACCAGGCTTAGCCAACAGACTTCGAAATCACATTTCTCCTAATAAATTAAATCTTACGGTTTAGATATTGCTAAGGTAACCTTTAATACGAAATTTAATGGCATTTTTAAAATTATTATGCAGCTAAAAAGAAAAAAGTGCAAATACAACAAAATTAAATGACACTTTTACACCACAATATTACCAACATTCCTGCCTACTAATCCAAATATTTATATTCTGTTATAATTAATAAGTATGTATGATCAGTCTTTAAGACGATTATTTCAATATGTTCTTAATCAAATCAAATAGTCTTTAGTTAAATAAAATTTATTATTTTTTATACTGGATTGCATTTCTTTTACATTCTCAGATTTAATTTTCTCAAATTAAATCTATATTATGGTATGTAAGAATATTGAATCATAATTATTGATTATAAATAATATACAGGTTGTAACAAAAAGTAAGCACTAAACTTTCATGGGTGGGTTCCGACTTGATTATAGAACCGAAGAAAAATTCCCGAATAGTTTCGAAAAAAAAGTAAACTAAATGTTGTGCTTCTTTTCAGGTAAAATAAACTAAAAAGGCCTACGTACCTCTTTACAACTCCATTAAAACACAAAACACCTTCGTCGTGGGTCGTTGACCGTGGAGTTCAACGACCCGCGACGTCATCGCAGCGGACAACGCCTCTTAGATGTGATAGGTAGGTCTTACAAATGCATTTTTCCTCGGTTTTATGATAATAAGCAAATGACAACAGTCATTCATTCATTACCCAGTCTACTGATAATTTCGTTTTTATTTATTTGTTTTAAATTTTCATATTTTCCTGTGGTCTTTGATCGAAGCTAAAGTTTGGTCCTTACTCTTTGTTACACCCTATATAAAAGTAATACTACCCAATATTTAAATATTTTGATTGGTTATTTCTATATTTGTTTGGAAGGTAGATTATAATACAAAGTAGGTATGACAAACTTTCTCAGAGTCTTAAACAGAGTTTCATTCTTTTTATAAATATTACGTACCAGCCTTGAAACAGCATGAGGGAAAAGATAAGTTCGCTGTTTCATTTTTATTAATAAATTTTCATAGAAATGTTTACTACAAATTTTGGACTATATTTTGGGTCCCCAATCTTTGCAACCCGTTGCTTCTTTCCAGCGCAAACGTAGATGTTTATCTGCAGGAAATCTGTAACAAATAAAAACATGACACTTAAATAATAAATGCGAAAGTTTGGATGGATGGATGAATGGATGTTTACCTCTTCACGCTACTTACTACTGAAAGGATCGGCTGAAATTTTGCATACAGGTATCTAATTCTAAAATACTTTTTATTCCATAAATCAGTTCCTATGGGATAGAAATCACACCCTTAAACGTTTCCATAGAAACAATGCGTGCGAAGCCGCGGGCATAAACTAGTTTTAAGATAATGTTTCTCGTTATGTACGTATTCAAAAATATTTCAACGCGCCATTTGGGGAATTTTATTGTCTAGTGCAGGCAACCCTAAATTTTCGCAATGTTAGGTTATATTAATTAAAATTTTCATAAAACATAACTTTTGAGCCTTGTACCTCTTAATTGTTCATGTAAATCTATGGATCTGTAAATTTTGAACCTTTTTGTAGTCAAAAGAACTTGTACTTACGAGTGGAATGATAAATTCGGCACTTTTGCTTCACTGTCACTTGTACATTCGAAAACACAGCACCGCACCATTGTTGCCTTTAGTTTTTATTGTTTTTAGGTGCGGGAATGTCCACAGGAACACTTTATTCACATTTATACTTAGAAATCAAAATTTTACAACAATTTCGATGATTCTCGTGTCGAGCTCCGTCGATGTGTAGGAAATTTGTTTAGCAACTAGAGTTGCTTTTCAATGAAAAAACCGGCACGCGAGAAAGTGATAGCAAGCCATTCGCTCTATCTCATTTCTTCTTAGGTTATAGGCATAAGTCGTTCTCTCTTTATGTGTGAATGCGATAGCATTTGCGCGTGTTCTATAGCATACTCTTTCTACGCTTTTGACAGACACTCGAGGGTAATGTTTGTTGTGGATATTTTATGCTAGTATTTCATTAAAAATATCCCGAAATATGCCAAAAGTGATAAAAAGTGGTGTTAGAGAGGTGGTGCTAAAAGTATAGGAGTTTTTTATGATAGAAAAGATTCGTTCCATTCGAAAGAGTAAATGAGCGCGTCTCAGCTGCAACGGGTAGTGTTACCATACTATACATCGTAAGTGTACCCGACCCGATAGTAATATTACCAAGAATACTAATTCATATTTTGTAGTAGTATTATTTTCTCCGTCAAATTGTTATAAGAAAATTATATGATTTCAGGTATATCTTTACGTACAGTTGCAAGAATTTGAAATGAAGGAAGATTGGCAGAAGCATCATCCAGTAAAATAGTTACACCAAGGAAAAAAAGGAAAACCAGAAAGGATAAAATTGTAATGGATAATTTTGATAGTGGCGTTCTTAGGCGAAAGTTCCATGAGTTTTATGCTTGGAGAAAAGAAATACCAACAGTGAAAAAGTTGCTACATATACCTAGGTACTTAAAGAAGAGATTGGATTCCCAGGCAGTCGAGAAATTCTCAGACAGCATATAAAAAAGAAGCAACAGAAAGGTTCTGATGGAACGTAACAACATAACTGCTTCGCGCGCACATTATCTGCAGGTATTTGTACACATACTTTAAAAAAAACAACAAATGTGAACTATTCAAGACAAAAATTCGGGGAGATAGATATATCTGCCAATAACAACTCACTCGCAGTGCCCTCAGTTATTCCGTGATCATGGCGCATGAAACTGTGCAGAAATATTAGAAAGCTCAAAACCCAAATCATGGTAAATATTCCGTATTAAATGACTTTAATACATTACATAGATACATATTTTTTTTCTTAGAAAATACCCAAAACACCCGAATTCGCAAATCGTTAAAATATTTGTCCAAGGCTTTCTCAGGGTGTATTTTTATACAGTGGTGTGCTTCGGGATAACCGTGTGGTGCAGGCTTAGAATTTGCATCACCTCTACAATGTGTGTCGTAAGAGGCGACTAAGGGATATCCACCGGGGAGGTGGGCATGGGGATTATGGGCGTTACTCCCCACGTTACAATGCCCAAAAAGTCGTTTATCAGGGGGAAGTCTGGGACCAGCAGTGTGTATAGGCTGTCGATGTACTTGGGGAGTTTTTGACAGGTTTATGAACAAGGTAATGGGAGAGACCTTTCCACCTCTGTGTGTAAAAGGTCTGCGAGCGGCAAGATTAAGTGCCGTAAACTACTGGCTGTTTTTGCAGTTTTTGATGAAAGATGTGCTTTTCATTTGTCACTAGCACGCCCCCTCTCGCTCGCACCCCGCAGGAAGTGACTAAGCTCTGGCGTGACAACGGAAGCTATACAAGCTGTGCTAGCACTGAAGTGGTATAAGCAAGAAAGAGTCCTAAAACAGGAAACCAGAGTGAAAGAATTGTATATTTTAACACTGTTCTTAAATTCACCAAGAGCTTTTTACAGACATCCATCGAAACAATTTTGTAATAAAAGGTTGGCTACTCAGACACTTGAAAGCGCGGTGATGGCAAGGCCCTGAAGGCATTAATGAACAATACACTTTCGTTCTCATGTGATTTGTCAGTACAAGTTACAGTTACCCATGTTTTTAATTTTGGAGGAGTAATTAATATTGCATTGAGTTTTTAATATTGCATTTTCTTTGTAAACAGGAAGGAGTGACGGGGGAATGGCGGGGCGTTTGGTTGATGTTGGTGCGAAGAGTCCTGTTGTACTACAAGGGGGTCCGCGAGCACCCGCTCATCACCGTCGATTTGAGGAAAACTAAATGTGTCGGTATGTTTACTAATAAAACCGCAAAAGGAAATGCGACAATTCGGTCAGGAGGATAAGAAGAGCTGACGCATGTTTGTTAATTAGTTATACCAAAAATAGATATGATACACGAGCCAAACTCAATTTTTGTAAACAAACCCTCCCTACTTAACCTATAGTTCACTCTGTGCCGCGCCTTTTAATACGCAATTTATATTATTTGTCGATTTGAGATCCTTCCTTCAATAAATTATGCTTAGTTTAATTGTTGTGGTTTGTTTACAATAATTCTACATCGAGTTTGGCTAGCAAGTGTATAGATTGGTTAGGCTGACCACAGAACAGGGAAATTATTAAGACTATGCTTTCCCTATTCCCTGGGAATATTATATATTGCATAATCTACAAATATCTTAACTGACGAGTTTTATACCTTAAAGTAACAATAAAAATATTTATTTGGCAAACTTTATTTATTGACATTATATGGTTATGGAATATTTATTAGACAAAGATATTTTGACAACTATTCGAACATATTTAATTTAGAAACATTTATAATTTTCTATGCATGAGATATTATGTGGCTTAAATTGTGTGTATAAATCAAATTATTTTAATTTTAATCCTATTGACATTCGTATGCTATAAAAAGCAGAATATGGTGAGACATTGTATCTAACGACCAACTATATGTTTATTTACTACCCATGTTCTAAGTGAATAAACGATTTGAGTTTGACATACACAAAGACGTAAGTTTTAGTGTATGTCAGTAGGGGAAGGGGGATAATCTTTGGAATGACTGGTCAGATTTTGAAATGTATTTTACAAGCATACATCAGAAAGCTACCTTCCCTGAGTGACATCATCATCAATGGCCTTTGCATCCCGAAGGATGGTTCATGTAGTGTTAATTTTTCGGCACTTACGTAGAAGAGCTAGTAGTGTATACGGTTTCACCAAACATAAACAAAATCGCAAACGCGCCACGCGCCGTATTTTACTTTAATTATTACATTATGTACTTTAGTACGTGACCTACTATTAAGCAAGAAAACTATCAAGAGAAAATTTGCCACCTTGCTCTTGTTTAACTTGACAAGTTCACAGTCCACAGCCCATAATATGGGCTGCAGGCCGATAGCGTCATGAGTCCACAGCCCGCATATGGGCTGTCCGCCTACTGAGTTTTAACGGGTCGTATGCTATTGAACTCAGGAGGGATGTTTTAAATTAAACATCGACTTAGTAGAATAGATACTAAGCCAAAAAAAAACTATTTGTATAGGTATACATTATATTACACTATTATAATGGTTCAAAATCTATCGACTGTGAACCTGTCTTTTAAATAAACTAAGTATAACTGTGAATCTTGTGGTCGTGCTCATTTAAACTAACTGGCATAGAGTTTAACTACCATATCAGTGAACTCAGTGATAGACACAGTGTGGTGCCATACAACTCGTGTTACATATTACAACTTGTGTTACAAATCACAACATGTGTTACGTATCACAACTTGTGTTACGTATCACAATTTGTGTTACATAACACAACTTGTGTAACATATCACAACTTGTGTTACATCTCACTTCTACTTCTACAACATTATCTTTCATGCAAGGTCATCAACATCCAGGTTCTACAGAGTGACATAATATGCTATGTCTATCCAGCGTGAGCGAGTTGGAGCGATTAATTACTATTTATCAAAAGTATTTTTATAATATTTTGACTGACAATTATTCGATATCTTTTTCCAGCGACGCAAGCCGCTACGCCAGAAGCGAATAAGACCTGCCCTTCGGATGACAGCCCTCACCTGCTGTTGGATTGCCCGCATGCGACGATATACTTGAGGTTCCCACACGAGAGATTGCTGAAGGTCAGTTCTTTTCTTACAATCTTGGTTTGTTTACCCAAAATCTTCCCGTGGGTGATGTAAGAGCCCCCGCGCCCCCTCCAGACCCAGCACCCAACTTCGATCGCCAACCCCTTGCCAAGCGTGGCGATTATGGAAAACTCTCTCCAAAAATATTAACACTGTCTAAGTCCAGCAGTGGACGTCTTTGTCTGAGACTTGCTGGTTGCTATCAATTTCAAACCATATACTAGCCAGTTGGGGTAAACGATACTCGAATATTGCATCAATAACTGTTGCCTGGCAACTGTCTATACTATACTCGAATATTGCATCAATAACTGTTGCTAGGCAACTCTTACCACTTGCAGTAAGACACTGTCAATAGACAAATCACCTTCCATTCAAACACTCATAGTTATATTGCATTCATGTCCATTACTATAGAAAATGTTACACTTGAAAATTAGAATATTGACAACGTGCCCCTGTAATTTTATTTTTATCATCCTCAACCTCACCTCAACAGTCAACAGTTCTCAACAGACGCAAGCCTCCCCCAGATAAGCGCCATATTGACTTTTATATCATGGGGGGGTAGTACCCAAAATCCCCACTCTGGGCATGCAGGTTGGGGATCGCAGTCTGGTGGTAGAATGGTTCTACAGGGGGCGCTGCTGCCCGTCCCCTGAGGATATCCCTTAGTAGCCTCTTAAGACACCCGCGGGAAGAGTTGGGGTGGTGCAAATTCTAATCCGGCACCACACGGCTTTTCAATACGGATTTTTACCATCATCTGCCCGTATAAGTCCACTGCTGGATACAGGCAGCTGTGTGGTGCTGGCTTAGAATTTGCACCACCCCAATTCTTCCCGCGGGTGTCGTAAAAGGCGACTAAGGGATATCCACTGGGGGCGGGCAGCAGCGCCTCCTGCAGAACAATTCTACCACCAAACTGCGATTCCCAACTCGCATGCCCAGCGTGGGGATTATGGGCATTACCTGCCATGTGATAAAAGCCAATAAGGCGCTTCAGGGGGAGGCCTGCGTCCAGTAGTGGACCGATACAGGCTGTTGATGTTGAGGGGACACAGGCCTCCCCCAATAAGGGTGTGGCAATATTAACTAGAATATGTCCTTACAGAACTGGCGCTACATGATCAAGCTAGCGGCTCAAACCAACGGTTCCTACATCCATCACCAGCAGTTGACGAAGGACGACGTGCCCGCTATCGTAGAGAAATGTATCAGCTTCGTCTATGCCTACGGTACGTGGCTGTAAGGTGGTTCGGTTTACTTAGCGCTAGAGATTCAAATATTTAGCCTTTTTATTTTTTTCTTCGATCCCCAAGGAAAAGAATGGTAAAAATGTAAGAATAGCTGGAATGCAGTTCTTCAATAGATACGAGAATGTCCTTCTAGATTTTATTAGGAAAACCAAATTTTAGACATCCGCGGTGAAAACTACCAAACAGCAAATAAATTATGTACTGGAATAACTGGAGCTGGGGTGTATAGTTTTCGATAGTAACATGCGGGATGATAGAATGAATTTTAATGGACGAGTAGGTATTGCTAAAATCCAGATTGATTTGACGATAAAAATATTTATTAAAAATAACTAGAATAAATACACGAGCAAGAAGCTGACCAACGCTCCAAAAAGATTCATATAACAGCTTTTGGCTGCAATAATATTCACATGTGTTGTATTAAAATGCCAGCAACCTAACACCGTACATGTGGACCTATAAATGGATAATGCCGTATTTTTCCCTTCTTATAATGCTATTTTTCAGCTTTTAGAATGAAAGCTGACTATAAGAGTAATTTTATCCTATCATTGAATAAATAAATTATTCAATTCAATTCAATAACACAATAGTTACTTAATAGGCCAATTTTACAAAACTATACTCACTCGCAGTGCCCTCAGTTATTCCGTGATCATGGCGCATGAAACTGTGCCGAAATATTAGAAAGCTCAAAACCCAAATCATGGTAAATATTCCGTTTTAAATGACTTTAATACATTACATTGATAGATTTTTTTTCTTATACATAGAAAATACCCGAAACACCCGAATTTGCAGATCGTACAAACATTTGTCCCAAGCTAGGAATCGAACCCGCAGCCCCTGCGTCGCAGGCGGACCTTCGCCTGCCGCGCGACATCGGTCTATTGTCCAGCATTATCTGCAGAACAATTCTACCACAAACTGCGATCACACACCAACCTGCATGAAAAAATAAGTCGTAGCTGGTCGAAAAGGCGTTCTACAATGTTGAAGAATTTGTTCGGAAAATAGAATGATATAATATTTTAATATATTAATCTACTAGCTTCTGCCCGCGGCTCCGCAAGTGTTGTTTCTATAGAAGCGTTTAAAGGTGATTTCTATCCCACGGGAACTGATTTATGGGATAAAAAGTAGCCTATGTTTGATTACAGGATTAGAATTACCAGTATACAAAATTTCAACCCGATCCGTTCAGTAGTTTTGGCGTGAAGAGGTAACAAACATCCATCCATCCATCGATCCAAACTTTCGCATTTATAATATTAGTGTGATATTATTTTAATTTAGTATAAAAAATGTACATTATTTATTGTCTTTTTTATTTTATTTAATTTATAATATTTTTACTATTATGTTATAATTCGTGAATTGACTGACCTGTAATACTTTTTACCAATAAATTGATTATTCTGAATATTCATGCCCAGCGTGGGGATTATGGGCACTACCCCCCATGAGGTAAAAGTCAATAAGGCGCTTTCAGCAGTAGACCAGTCTAGGCTGTTGAGGTGAGGTTGAGGTATATCTATGTGGTTCTGTTTCAGGAAGCCTAACCGAGGGCATATATCGCCGCAACGGCAGCAGCGCCGCTCTAGGAGAGTTATTGAGTCGGTTCAGACGCGACGCGTGGGCGGTGCAGCTGAGCGCGGGCGAGCATTCGGAGCACGACGTCGCCGGAGTGTTGAAGCGATTCCTGCGAGACCTGCCAGAGCCTCTGATACCCACCCGGGAGGCCGAGGCGTTACAAGAGGCTATAGGTAAACTGACTACTTACTTACACCCCTATTCAAGAACAATACATTACTATTTATCCGCTTTTCCGGTAGAGTACAATCTTGGAATCTTCAAATCGCGTATGAAGCATGAAAGCATGCCCCATCTTAGGCCACATCGTCACTTTTTTAAGTGTGATGGTGGTCAAATGCCAAGACATGCACAAAAAAAGTGAGGTAGCAACACTGCTAAGGAATTTCTCACTGCGCTCGTCATGGTAGACCATTTTATTCACAAAACCACTCAAACGATACTTTACTATTGCTGAGGTCTGCATATCAAAAGAATCAATTTGAGCGCTCACCAAAGTGGTCCGTTATTCCGATATCGCGTCCACAGTTGATATTGAAACGTCATAACCGGCGCCATCTTTACGCTCACAACACTCGTACTACCGAGCATGGTCGCTGTGAACGATCTGTCAAATTGTCATATGATTATAAAAATTGACATAATAAATTTTTAAAATCACTATAAACTTGAGGTTATGTTTGTATGCGCTGATAGTCTTGTGGACGGTCAACGGACCACAACATATGAGAACGCACTGCGTCGATTACAGATCTGTGATTAGTCCGTTTCGGTTGCTAATTTCTCTTTAATGTTTGGCAGGTTTGCGGATGACACCTAATATATAACCTTTAAAAGCCCGCACAAACATAATAAAACTTTTATTCCATAAAAACTGAAAATGAATAAAAAACCTTCAGATTTCCTTCGTCCGAGATAAAAACAAAATCGCAAAACAAAGCAAAACTGACAGAACACAACCAAACATTAATGACATACTAGCTTCCCGCGGCTTCGCTCGCGTATTTTCGGTATGATGAGTAGCCTATTGTCTAAGTCAGGCTTTGCTTTAAGCGTACGCCAAATTTCATTTTGATCTGTTGAGTAGTTTTAGAGATCCTAGATAACAAAAATTCAGATTTCACAAAGTTTCGGCTTTATAATATTAGTAGGATTGGTAGAACTAGTCAAAGGTGACGTAGCTACACTAATGCGGTGGTTAAAATAGCTGTCTATAGGTAGACCACACAACTGGCGGATCGCTGTGGAACCATGTCACAGTAACAAACGCCAAAAGTGGCGTTTGTTACTGTGTTTGGCGTTTGTTTTCTTATTGTGACAAGGTTCTACAGAGATCCGCCAGTTGTGTGGTCTACCTATAGCTACAATCGCAAATGAACGCATAGCGCCACAAAACACTCAAGTAGTGTTTATCAATCGGATGAATTGCTCGTTCGTGTGCACTGTGAGACCTCATAGTATTGTTCGTGAATACGGGTATAGATTTTAGTGGGTTCGATTACCGGTTAAGGACGGACTTATTTTTAAAATAAAGTACCTTACAATAAAATAATAGAAATAAATTAGAACTAGTATTTACAATCGAAACAGTTGAGCTAACTGCAGGCTGTTGCGAACAATATACAGGTAACTCAACTGATCCATATCAATACCAGTCGTCGCGTCCCAAAGACGCTGGCTGCATTGCCCCGCTGTATGGAAATGCTGATGCGATGCGCCAGATACTCACCAGCTCTCGGGTCACGCGTCGCTTCGACCAGACGCTCAGAATTTTTGTTTAAAACCCAGAGAGCCTCGGTACCCCACTTAGCTAAAGTAATTAGCTTGGGGCTAGATAATGCTGTGTGAATTGTCCAGCATTATTTATTATTATTATTATTATTAATTAGAGGGGCTCAGCCAAATTGATTGCCTACTGCGAACCATGTACAGTTCGATGCAGCGAAGCCTTTCTTTGCTATCGATTTTATTTTACCTGCACTCTAGTGCGGAGCATGTTAAATATCACTAATACTAAAAATGTGAAAGTTTGGATAAATCAATGAATATGGTAATGATGATCTTAATTAGAAATGTATGACCATTTCAGCACTTTGTCCCGTGCCTATTAATAACATAACTTTGCGTGCGTACGCGCCGCATACAGGCAGGTTCCAAATCTCGTAATTACATCACTTTTGTTATGAAACGGCAAAATATTAGTAAATTTCTAGTTTTATATAAAACGGCTCGCTATATTAATTTTTCTGAAATATTCTAGTTATAAAATAGTTCTGCATTCATAGAAATTGACTTCGAACTTAACAGGGGTAACTAACACTACTATACTTGATAGTTTTACGATATTTATAAAACTAATGTAAATTTTGTACAAAATATCTAAATATAGGCTATTTAAGTAAGTCGTTTGGCGTCTCAGTCCTCTGTGGCGCGGCGGGTGAAGATCCGCCTGCTACGAAGGAGGTCGCGGGTTCGATTCCCGCCTCGGGACAAATGTGTACAATCTTCAGATATTTGTTCGGTGTATTCTGGATATGTATGATAAAAAATATTGATCTATGTAATGTGGTATTAAGTATATCAGTTATCTAGTACCCATAACACAAGCTCTGCTTAGCTTGGGGCTAGATAATGCTGTGTAAATTGTCCAGCATTAGTGTTTATTTATTTTATAATATGTAGAATGTTCCATAAACGACTGACTGTAATGTTAAAGAAGAGTGAAAAAATGTTAATGTATCAATTATAGTGTCCGTTAAAGTAAGTATGTAATGTTAGGCAAATATTAATGTATCTTAGGTAATAGATATGTAGTATTGTTACAAGCTTATGCCATAATATTAAATTACTCTTTTTTAACACAATATGTAGAAAAAAAGCTTCTATGTCTGTGGTCTGTATCAAGGTTTCATAGGAACAAACCGATATAAAGCTAGTAAAACAGCTTTATATCGCTTTGTACCTAACTTTATACCTAACCATCTAGAATAGAACATAAATATTTTATATGTGTTAACTATAATACATTTACATTTTGTATACTTAATCAAAATGTTATTTATAATAGTAGCGTGTTATAACTGGTATACCCTTAACTTCACTGGCAAATATCAAGATTCTTCTAAACAAAGCTGTGCGCGGATTTTGTCAGATGTATTGATTTAACCTTTGTTGCCAGAAAATGCTGTGTAAATAATGATGTATATTAGGTATAAGATTGTTTATTCATTTATTGATTAAGAACGGAACACCAATAGCATAGACCTAACTTTATGATAATCTTATTTATGCAGGTTCTAATAATAAGTATATACGCTAGTAACAGGTGGGCACAGCACTGTTCAAATAATTTTAACAAAAATATCGATGAAACTAAAAATTAAATAAACTTTGTATATTAAAATATAAACTATGAAATCAAATCAATTGTCGACATATAAGTTGGTTCAATAATGTATACTAAAAATAGCACAGAATAAAGAAATTACATTGATTAACATTCGTTTATTGTGACGATTCCCCTTGCTATTTTTGTTTTATGCATGGTGGATTGTGAATTAGTTTTTTTTATTATTTTTTGCGACTACATGTGTGCTATTTATTGGTTTAGTGTATCTTCGACGGAAATTGGTCCCTTGGTGAAGGAAAACGTTTTTATAAGAGCTTGTTTTCGTAAACACGCTTGCAGTCAATTTAATAATTTTAAAGGAATCAACTTCCGCTGTCTACAGGCTATGTAGTTCTCTGTGCGAAAATGCATTGCTTATACTTATTATTATTTTACCGATAAGTTGATGTGCTGATTTGTTTTTTGTATTTATTTATTATGTTTAATGATTTGAAAAAATCATGTATTATTTTTTGCTTGCTTTGGTGATTTTTTGTTTATATAAGTAGTGTTGATTTTTAATTTGCAAATATAGGTTTTGCTGTTGTTTGCCGTGGCACATTCCTTGCTTTAATTATAAGAAGCGTATGTCATCGTACAATTGTAAGGATGGTCTATTGAATTTTGTTGAAATTCTGAACAGGACAGTAACTAATACAATACCAGGGATCAACATAACCACTAAATATTTCCGCTTTCCTTACAATCGTACGTTGTGTAATCAACCTACCCGTAGAAGTGTTCTCATCTATGAAAATCAACGATTTAGAAATTCAGAAATAGCTTGTTTCCTTTGAAAATAACAAATGATCATGAAATCGCGACATTTTCTACTCTGCGAATGTCCCTTGAACTTAAGAGAAAGATACAGAAATACCGTGATAAGACCTGACGTACTGTATGGATGTGATTGTTGGGCGACGTAAGGGAATAATTTAATATACTAGACAAGGAACAAATACTTGAGATATACAACACACAATACAGCTATTTGTCTCGAGGCGGGTATTGGCTCCTAGCCCTTCTACGTCTCAGACTGACCGTCTTCCGAGGTGTCAGAAAGGTCGTCAAATAAGTGACGAATAATAAGTTGTGTGAAAGATGACATGGGTAAGAATGGTGTGTAGACATAGCCTGATAGAGGAAAGTGGAAGACACGTACTGCCGACCTTACCCACCTTAACCGGGATAAGGGTAGGAAAAATAAGACATCGAAACCGGAAAAGCGCAGATCCCACTACGGGTCCATTTGCTGCAGATTGGAACTGCAAACCCACTTCATTTGATCCTCTGTGATTGAAACACCCTGTAGGGTATAGTGTTGTAAGGACTCCGGCTCCCAGCTAAGTCGCTCTTTGTATGTCCTTCAAAGAGCACTTATTGCATCCCTATACTTTTTGACTTACCAAGTCTTTGTAACGCAGTCGCTTCTTGTCTGAAACTGTAGATCGTGTCATATTGTTAATACTAAATACTGGCCCAAGTAGTAAAACGAGTCACGAAGACACTATAATAAATTAAGCGGTCACATACTCAGAAGTGTACACATGAAAGGGTTCAGTTAATTTCATTGCTCTGGTAAAGGCCCTGTGGTGCAACGGATAGCGCATCTGACTACGATCAAGATCCAGGTTCGAATCCTGGAAGGGTCGGTCTATCTGTGACATTTCCAAGACTATAAATTTTGATTAGAGAGGTATAGTGTTTATTTAGTTTTAGTGATGCTGTGTGGACTGTCAAGCATTATAGTACTCTGTAATAAGTCGTGCGCACCTAGTGTGTGTGCGCTAGTCTTCGTTGCGACTGGCCGCCGTGGCCGATATTCGGCTAGTAGTTTCACATCATGCTATATGTTACTTCTCTAACTAAAATATAGCAATGATGTTCAAAACCTAGAGAGGTTTTGTTATTTTCATGTTTATATAATGACGTAAAATATTAAATTGTTATTTTAATATTTAACGTCATTTAATAAACCCTATATGACATTTTTCGAGACATCAATTATTTCACCATTTTGGCGCCCTCTTGCGGAAAGTTCTATCATGATCGCAAACTCTTTGTGATCCTGGCAGGGGGTGGGACAAAATAAATATTTATTATTACTTTTTAAGAGGCAGTTTTTCGATACTAGTATTTCGTGAAAACTACAAAACTGGACTACTTTTTTGCATATGTCACCTTAATAACAAACCGATTCACAACTCATTTTTCATAACCGTATCCTTACCTACTTGATTCTGCCTATTCTTGCTCATTGTGAATCTCATCGAGTTTTTATATATACATACTTAGGGTTTATGTATAGGTGTTCCCAAAGAAGGATAAGTATTAATAATTTGTAAGAAGTTAACCGTTGATGTTTTGTTGTAATTATTCTATAATAATTTGAAGAATTGATATGTCATATTTATCAACAAAAATTTACCTTTTTTATAAAACGATGACAAATATCAATACATCAACGAGTAAACGGTAGATTTCTAGATGTTTTAAAGTTATTTTCTTTAGTTAATAAGAGCGCCATCTATTTTGCTTTAAGACAACCACTTAGTGTACCTAGTTCGCTAGCCTAAAACCGATCGCACAAACATTAGCGAATGCTTGGTCTAATAAACCATTGTGCAGGTAATATGATGATTTGGTATGCAGTTGCAATGAGTGCGTGTGTAATAAAAGCACCGATGTGGCGCGGCGGGCGAAAATCTGCCGGCGACGAGTTCGATCCCGCTTTGGGACAAATGTTTGTACGATCTGCAAATAAATATTCCGGGTGTTCTGGGTATTTTCTATTTATAATAAATAATATCTATCTATGTAATGTGTTGTATTAAGTATATCAGTCATCTAGTACCTATGACACAAGCTCTGCTTAGCTTGGGGCAAGATGATACAGTGTAGATTGTCGTGTGAGTAACTACTGGAAATGGTTTACTATTATAGACGTAGAGTAGCGAAACTACCGCAATCAAAATCAAAAGAAAAACAAACCTTTCTCTAAGAAATCAAATAATATCCCAAAAAATCGACGGGACTTGAACCCCCTTCCTTCATACGGGAATGCGCTAATCAATTACACCACGAGGTCAAGTGTCGTAAAACTAGGATTATTTGATTTCTTAGAAATTACCCTGAGTGTGGGGGCTTACGCACTATAATAGCAAAAACATTTAATATAATACTACATACTGATGTCGATTCTGTTGTTTTGGGATTCCTAACTAAAATTTTACGATTTCTAAATTTTCTGAGTTAGGTTGGTCTAAAAATTATGGTATTCTCTGTTTAAATCCTAAAAATACCTAATTAGAACGTGTTTGAAAATCGCAAAACCTTTCTGAGTTGAGTAGTTGGTGTTGCTGTAACAAAATAAATATTTTTTCTATAATGTTGCTAGTTTTCACAATATTCATGAAATGAACGAATGATTTGATGATTTGACACTGACATAACTACACAATGGCCGCAGTGATACAAAAGTCAGTCAAATAAAAAAAAAAATACCTACATGTTTGTTTTGTAAATAAATGGTACCTAGTACATTCCATTGGAAAATTATTTAGTAGGCATTTGATTGATTTGCGTAATAGTTAAAAAATTTGTTGTGTGCGACCATGCAACGGCCCCCCGCACGAAAGCGCAGTAATCTCCGCCAAAAGGACCTACTTTTGGCGAGATTACATGCCAACAAGGAGATGGCGCGAGGTTAGTAAACTAAATTAAATTTTAAATTTATTTTTCAGATAACTGTGATCCATACTTTTATGAAACAAAGCAATTAATTTAAGTGTGGAACAAATTACTCAGATTCAATTTCAACATAGGTATTTTTTCAGAAAATCAAGCGGACCCTGTGGTGGTAGAATTTTAGGCGAATTTGGCGGAGGAGCTGAACCGATTGGGGTGCGAAAGAACTGCTCAACAATGGCAGCATGTGAGTAGCATGAATGATAATAAGAAAATCAGTGTCTTCGATGTAGATACACAACACAGTTTTACAACCATAATAATTTATCTCTCTATTTTATTTCATAGATATGGAACAACTGGGTGATAAAAACTAAGGCAAGGGCAAGGAGGGCCAGATCCACACTCAATGGCACAGGAGGTGGACCTGCTGGGCCTGAACTAAGTCATGAGGACAACAAAGTCCTCGAGATTATTGGGTCAGCCTCAGTAGATGGTTTTTGCAACCTAGAGGTGGTAAGTTGTTTCATTAATTATTTACTTACTTAGGTATAGAAAGATGATCACTTGTAATTATAAGCAAATTTTCAATTTATTAGACATACTTTTTGTATACCATGCCAAATAAAACACAAGTACAGATGATAGATGACAGGATGATTATAGACTTCCTCCCCTAAATTTATCAAAATAGAGAATAACTCAAGAACTGTGAACTTGATCTTATGATATCACCTTGTTCTTGTTCTAACAGTCCTGCCTTTTACAGGGTCTGGTTCCTTTGCCACCACTGGTGCCTTCATCACCACCGGTGCCTTTATCACCACCCGTTATGCTGCCTGTAACAAATGAGCAAAGGGGCCGTAGCCGCTCCCCAAGATCACCTCGTCGGAGGGCCATAAGGAGTCCTCAACCTCAACGCAGACGCCGCCTTAACAGGCCTTCTCGGACTCCATTCAATCAAAGCCTGATTGAAACTTTAAGTGAGAATGGTAGGCTACTGGCAGAGAGCATAGTAAGGGCTGCTGAAATTATAGCAGAAGCAATTACTACTGCTGTTCTGCCAGTAGTAATTGACCCAACTGAGGAATAAAGCCATTTTAAAGTTACGATCAGGCTTATCAGCATTAGAAGTAGACCGAGAGGGCTTGGCAATTACTCCATCCGCCAATGTCCCCCAAAACTACCACCACCTTAGTTCCCATTAATTGTTCATTGTTTATTTTATATCTAGCATGTACCTAAGTCTAATTGTTTTGTTTTGTGTATCTATATTCTGATTACTTTTAAGTTTGTTGACCATTTCTTTATATTTTACTAGTTACTGCCTGCGGCTTCACATGCACTGTTTCTATGGAAACGTTTAAAGGTTATTTCTATCCCATGGAAACTGTTTTGTGGGGTAAAAAGTAGCCTATGTTTGATTCCAGGCTCAGAGCTATATCTATGCAAAATTTCAGCCCAGTTCAGTTGTTTTGGTGTGAAGACGTACAAACATCCATTCATCCATGCATCCATACCAACTTTCACATTTATAATATTAAGTTTGATTATTTGATAAGTTGATTATGAGTAAAAATTGGACTGATAGTTTTAAGGTATTATATTTGATAAAAATACAACTTTTAAAATCCAAATTAGTTTTCTTTGTTTAACCAAAGTGATTTGTAATCAATATTTGGCGAATTGCCCTTGCTTCTGTAAGAATGTCTAGCCGGTTTGCATCCTCAACTGGTTCTATGTCTTCCACATCTTCATTTTCTTCATCGTCCACATCTGCAAAAGGTTACCATGTTTAATATATTGTAATAATTTATGCTTTTAGACTGTAATCCTTACCAGAAAACTGATCCTTATACATATTGTACAAGGTACAGCAAGCTATTATTATCTTAGCAGATTTGTCAGGCTTGTAGTGGAGGCACCTGTGGCGGTGTAAGCATCTAAATTTATTTTTAAGCCTTCCAATGGTCATTTCCACAATGTTTCTTGCCCTTATATGGGAAGCATTGTATGCTTCCTCTGCAAGACCTGTGGGGTTCGTCACCGGTATCATCAGCCATGGTTGCAGAGGGTAGCCTTTGTCACCTGAAAGAAACAAATGTATGTAAACATGATGGTAGTGTTTTAATTACTAATATGTGCATGAAGAAGTTTTTATATTAGATATCTTAATAGGTATATACCTAGAAGCCATTGTGCTCTCTCCCCTTGCACATACTGTTCTCTTAGATGGCAATAAACCATTGATGCTCCCCATAAAGCAGCATCATGTGTAGAAAAAAAAAAAAAAAAAAAAAAATTAAAAAATTGGGATTTTTCAATTAGGTAGGTACCTATGTAGGCACCTGGTTTTATGTTAGAAGTACCTACCTAGGTACAGCAATAAAACTCTAGGCATGCTAGATGAAACCCGTGAAGATGGCTAGGTACCAAACAAGCAGAAGTAGGTACACACCTTTCCCTCAAATTCACCACTGCAGCTACCACAAAATCCATGTTTCACTTTTCACAAAATAATGTGTCCGTTTTTCACCAGATCTGTGCCAAAAACTTCTTGAGTCAAACAATCCAGCGAAATCGTCAAATATCTAATGTTTTTAACCATAGGTTTTTGGAGTGAAAGCATCGAGCATTTTGCTTATAAATTTTAATCATGACCAAATTATATGCCTCCTAAAATTAGGTAGACGTTTCTAATCTTAGCTAAAATGTACTGCAAAGAATAGGGGTTTAGATTTTTTAACTAAGTTGAGTTGTTTTAGACCTGTCAACTTAATTTTAAACCTGTCAGTCTAATTTTTCAAACATAGAATAGCTTTCGTGTATTTGACATTCCTAAATCCTAATTTAACCTAATTTTAGCTAATTCTTAAACAACAGAATCGACACCACTATCTTCGTGTTATGATATCTACGCCGAGTTCTTTCGGTATCTAATCCATTGGCAGCTTTAAGAACTAAGTTGAGCATAGGCCAGTTATTTTAAGGGCTGCCTCGTATATTTCCTTGATCCAAGGTGGCCTACCCTTTGCACCTTCACTGGGGTTGAATAATGTTGCGACTAGATGGCGCTATTTTGAAACTATGTTGAGACACAATTTGAAATTCATTTTCGCCATTCAAGTTCGCTAAATAGTAAAATTAGTCATTCGTCCTTATATTTCTGCGGCTTGTCTAATAATAAAAATTATGTAGGCCGTGTTATGCATCTAATAGACGAAGAATACAGGCCCTACTGGCACAGTATTAGATATAATAAGTCTACTTAGCGTCAAGGGATAATGCGTCTGATTTCGTGCCGGAAGATCCAGGTTCGAATCCTGGCGAAGTCGGATATTTTTTGCAGTTTTTGATTACGATGCGGGTGTTCTTACTTGCTCTGCAAATTGTTCACTTTAGTCCTCTGGAAACTAAAACCCAGACCAAATGCTAAGCGAACAACTGTCAATATAGTGTAAGCTTTATGTCGAGGATTTTTGTAATGATTGGATTGCATAATTGTGTGAAATAGCCAAAAAGCCTCCTTTTTGTTACAAAACAAGCTTAAGGGTCCGGCGACGGATGAATTTCCCATACAAACGTAGTACCAAAATGATTTGTATTTTGAGAATGTTTTCATCATGGTTTGCTATTATTTGTGTGAGAATAGTATTTATACAGGTTCCTGCCATAAGATTTTTTCAAAATACTTATCTACACAATTACTAAGACAACATTCATTCTTTCATGTAAAAATGCGATAAGGTTTAATTTCATTTCAGAAAGGTATTTTGAAAAAAAATTGTGGCAGGAACCTAGATAAATACTATTTTAATACAAATAATAGCAGACCATAGTGAAAATATGCTCAAATTAAAAATCATTTTGGTATTACGTTTGTATGGGAAATTCATCCGCCGCCGGACCCTTAAGGCAATTAACCAACTATAGTGAGAACCACGTAAATACCACCGAAATAATACCATATCGTATCTAACCATATCGTTTCACGACTAAAAGGTAGAGTGGATTTTAATGAAATTGGACAAATATTATACTAAAAAGTTTTCTAGTCAGCGTATCTGTCGGAATGTGTTCCGGTTATTTCGTCACTTCCCTCTGAGGCCTTGTGGCCGTGGGGATAACGCGTCTGACTACAGATCAGAAGCTTCCAGGTTCGAATCCTGCAGAGATCTCTTTATTTTTTTAATAGCAATTGGTGCGTAGTCTTCAGCGGATTTGACATCTTCATGTTATATACTCTGATGACTACGTACCAATTGCTATTGAACAAATAGGGGCTAGGATTCGATAAAATTAAAAAATATTTTATTGCACGTTTGATACTATTACCAAGCAAGTATATTTCTTTTTTATATATTGTATTTCGAGGCTTTTTATACAAAATAGTTTTAATTGAGTAGGAAAACATTAAACTGCATTTCATCATCAAAATTTGACTTTATAAATTGTTTTTTTCTTTTCTTGCGACTTTGCTCGAATTTTTCCGGGTTAATAAATAGCCTTAAATTTCATGCTGTAGTGTTCAGTACTTTTAGCGTAGAGGCAACAAAAAATCGTTCTATACATTACTGTGAAATTGATAACCAGAGGATTGTAAAGACTAATAAATAAATAATAAATAATGCTGGACACAGAACCCTTGTTCCGTCTGCTTTAAGCAAATACAACTCCAAATAATTAAACTTCTGCGTCATCCTACTAAGTTCAAGATTCCCTACGTGTCGCGTGTCGTCCCGTGACCACGATCGTTGCAGCGCAATATGTATGGAAATAAATCAGCGATAAATACTGAATAAATCACTTTCACTGTACAAATGACATGCTGCTTTATGTATTATTCTTCTTTGCAGTGATCGTGGATGATGGTGCTCGTTTTGCGGAGTACCGCCGTATCATGACGTCACTGCCGCTCGTGCCGCGCCACACCGCTCGCAAACTCTTCGCACATCTCCACTTTCTATACACGATGTCACATGCCAACAAAATGACAGCAGAGAACTTGGCCTCTGTTTGGGCGCCGACAATCATGCCATCACCTATGGTAAGACATATGATATTGTTCAACTAATATTAGTTCATATGAAAGGAACGTTTGTTACCTAAGATCACCACTCAATTACAAAATTTTCATCATAATCCGCAACCCAACTTCACCCACTGCTGGGTATAGGCCCCCAAACTATTGTGTGACTCCAGACGGTCCTGCGCCAATCTCATTTTTTATTATTTTTATTATTTATACAGAATAGAGATAAATTTAGCGTGCATAATGCGACGTAATTATACTTGGGTGCTTTTTATCAGAAATAGCGCGTGCGAAACCGTCTGCCGAAGCTACTATATACTTGTTGGTTCGATTCCTACAGTGAGACAAAACGTTATTATGATCTGCAAATATTTGCTATAGGTCTGGGTGTTTTCTATCCTACTAATATTATAAAGCCGAAAGTTTGTGAAATGATAATTTTTGTTACCTAAGATCTCCATAACTACTGAACAGGTCATGATGAAATTTGCCGTACATTTAGAACATAGTTTAACTTAGATGACTTATTATACCGGAAACAAGCGTGCGAAGCTGCGGGCAGAGGCTGGTGTTTAATATAAGTATGTACAGGCTTTTTTGGATTCAGAGACTTAAACCTCCGTCCGTCAGCTTATTCTGTTTGTATAGGTAGTGTGTGGTCTACCTGGCGGATCTCTGTAGAACCTTGTCACAATAAGAAAACAAACGCCAAAAACAGTTACAAACGCCACTTTTGGTGTTTGTTCTAAGAGATCCGCCAGTTGTATGGTCTACTTATAGTAAACTAACCAGCGAGACAAAAACCTCTTACACAATAGGATACATTGTTATCCCGGTATTCAGTAAGGTTCTCCTTGGGAGAGGGGAAGAAAGTAAAATTCCTTGACCGCGCATCAGGACGTTACTTACCGAATGGATTCGAATGAAACTTTGCACGATTTGTGTTCATACTACGAGGTACATTAAATTTATCCCAGAATTCAGTAAGGTTCCCCTGGGAGAGATTTACTTAAATAAAATGGTTTATAAATATAATAAAGATTCTCTCTATCATAAACAATTTTATCTTTGTAAATCTCTATTTAAATAATTGGCTAAGCAGTGTTCTGAATTAAATCAACAGAAGAAAACAAACGAATCACAACTAATGCCAAAATCTGAAAGGTTTTTTTAATTTTTTATTGTATTTCTTTAATAATCAAAACGAATCTATTCCTATTTATACGACGCTAAGGTTTGTCTAGTCTCGACTGTTACAGCGTGTTGCCACACATTTGACATGAAGTTAAAGATAATCATTGTTAAAGTCTAACATTATCACCGATTGAAACAAATATTATCTACAACTAAAAACAAAAGCACAAATACACAGTTTATATACCAGTCACACTACCACTATGTAATATTTTCTTTAAGTAGGTTTAAAGAACTACCTGCTTATAGGTTTAACAGTACAGGGTGACTAGCGATCGCAGTCTGGAAAAAAATATTCATGAAGATCGTAGTACATAAAGGTACATGAAGATATACAGGGTTATTGGTTATTCATTGACACTACGTGAACTGCAGATTCTGCCCATCCTCACGAACACATTCGTGAAGACGCTAAGTCTTAATTCTTATTTTTTTCATTTAAATCACCTCTGCCAAAATTAAAATAAAACTCGTTTGTCCGGAACCTAATCAATACTAATATTATAAAGAGGAAAGATTTGATTGTTTGTTTGTATTGAATAGGCTCCGAAACTACAGGACCGATTTGAAAAATTCTTTTACCATTAGAAGCCCACATTGTTCCAGATGAACTTAGGCTACTTTTTACCGCGGGAAAATGCTTCATTCCTACGGGAAAACGGGTAATAGGACAACGGGTAGTAAGAATGCAGATAGTTCATTAATAAAGGGCGATCTTCCACTCTCACGTCCGTTACGTACTTACGTTTTTTTTAAAGTCTGTTAAAGAATCATCGACTTTGTCTGCCAAAATCATGAGATGGTTCGAAGAAACGAAGCGGGCGGGCGCTGTGATGGTCTTGCATCTGTTCACTCAATTCGTCCTTGATAACGAGTTATTATCATTAGGGTGAGGGTTCGGACCGCCAAGGCTAAGTGAATGTTCACATACTTGTACATACATAGTACTATAAGTACTCTACATAGTTCTATAAGTAGAGTTTTTTGATATTCTTTCTTCACGCATTACAAGCTAGGTCTACACTTAACCTGTTTCCCGATCGCAATAGGCCTTCACCACTCAAAAGTAGTTAAATCACCCAGGTTCATCCCCTACATGCAATCTAAATCTATAACCTATCTTTTTAGCTATCTTAAGTCGGATTTCTACACTTTTGAATCCAAGGAATGTGATTCATCATTGAGATCAATTACGCATCAGCGCCACCACTGTACACAGTTGTATAGTGTAGGCAGAGATGCGAAGATGCTCTTTTTTGCCACCATTGGTGGTCAAAAAGAGCAACTTCGCAACTCTGCTAAAAGTATACAAAATAAAACTTTTACAGAGGCATTAAACAAAAGCTTATGATAGGTATCACAAACTGGCTAATCGGGTTTTGAAAATTCCTTCGTTAAATAATAGATTCAGGCGTTACTTTGCGGAAATCCATTGTACAATATTAGGATGAAACAATATTTAGTAACAATTCCGCGCAGAACCTCTTCCGACAAGATCCAACAAAATGTGATGCGTACTTTTAAGATGATTTTTTATGAGGAATTCAACTAAAACTACTCAGAATTGTGTAAATTTCATGATATAAAATTATACCGAGTAAAGGTGAATACAGAAATGTTTCTGTTGTTATTCCGATGCTGTCCCTAACAGGATTCGAATCTGAACTGTTGCATTAGCGATCGTGTTGAGCCAAAGTGATGAAATTTACACTAACGAGTTAAGAGCCCTGTCACATATCGGAGAATTGCAAGTTTAGGTATTTTACGCACCGAGTGGGCGGCGACCTGCACAAGCGTGCTTTCTTTTGCGACTAAATGATCTTGATCCACCGTAATACAAGTTTTCTTAGGATGGAGTTCGATGGATTGTTTTTTTATGTGAAGTATTAATTTTGTTCATAATAGAGGTACCTAATTTGTTTTGATATATTTTTCATTATTTTACGCAGTAATCGATTGCTTACCGACATCCGCAGCATATATAAACAGGGTGGAATTTTGAGACGGTTCAGTAAGGGCAGGTACCTTAACCGTTGAAGCTACATGAAAATGGTCTGAGGAAACTAAACATCCTTTTTAGAAAAAAATATCTTCCCCTTTCATAGATTTTCAAAAAAGTTACGTACAGATTTTTTGAACTTTTTTTGATGCCAATCAATCCTGTTTTTTATACTAATCAATAATTTCTTTAGAATCAACTAAATTTTCTGTACTAGAAAAGTCAGAAATCACAAAAATAAGATCCCATACATTTTGTAGGGAGTTCAAATCAATTTACTTTTTTCCGTAATAAAACTTTTTGTAACCGTGGGTTGGATTGCAAAAACACTTGGTTGAATAGAAAATTTGTGTTTCAAACGCATTGTTTCTTTTTTTTTCAAACTTTATCATTAATATGTCAAACTCTGACTGTGTGTGGTTTTGTTTATTTATTTATTGTTTATTTAATTAAAACGGTTTGAGTGAGTTCTACGAATAATCAAAAAAATGGTCATTTTGAGCATCTCATTTCGTAAATTGAGATTGTACATAAGAGTGTAAACGTGTACAAATAAGAGTGTGAATAAGTATATTATTGTAAAATACTACATATCAACGTAATCAGTTTATCGTTGGTTTGTGTTTTCGTATTTTTCTTTGACTTGGTTTTCAAGGATGTAATGATTTTCTTCGAAAAGTATGTTTGTTTTTTTTTTTTTGCAATTAAAATGCTATTAAACCCTCTACACGAACGTGAAAAAATTTTTCTTCTTTCGTACTCAGTTTGGGAGATATCAAAAGGGCCCCCCCTTTTGATATCTCCCAAACTGAGGGTGAAAATTGGGGAGGGAGAGGGGGTGATTTTTTTTTCTTCCAATCCGAGAAGAAACCCTCTATACGATCCCGCAATCGGAACTCCTCTATCGCGACGGCATCTCGTAGCACTCTCAAAAGAGGGGTCCGGGGGGGCAAGGGGGGTAATTTTTTTTTGAAGTCGAAATCGTTCGACCCCCTCTATACAACGCCCCTAAAATTTTTCATCAGTATGACTCGGCTCGGGAGCCCCCAAGGGGGCGGGGATCCCGGGGGCAAATCTCAAAAAGAAATTTTTTGTAAGTTAGCGATCTACACTCATAATGGGATACCGTATAGGTCAGTGCCCGACATAATATCGTGATTTGAAGTTTGACAGCTGTCATCCGAAATGTAGATCTCGAAGAGTCCTACAATTTCACTTTAGAAACTGATGCTCTGCGATGGTCAGTTCCCGAGATATAGTGATTTGAAGTTTGACAGCTGTCATCAAAAATGTAGATCTCGACGAGTACTACAATTTCACTTTAGAAACTGGTGCTCTGCGATGGTCAGTTCCCGAGATATCGTGAGTTGAAGTTTGACAGCTGTCATCAAAAATGTAGATCTCGACGAGTACTACAATTTCACTTTAGAAACTGGTGCTCTGCGATGGTCAGTTCCCGAGATATAGTGATTTGAAGTTTGACAGCTGTCATCAAAAATGTAGATCTCGACGAGTACTACAATTTCACTTTAGAAACTGGTGCTCTTCGATGGTCAGTTCCCGAGATATAGTGATTTGAAGTTTGACAGCTGTCATCAAAAATGTAGATCTCGACGAGTACTACAATTTCACTTTAGAAACTGGTGCTCTGCGATGGTCAGTTCCCGAGATATAGTGATTTGAAGTTTGACAGCTGTCATCAAAAATGTAGATCTTGACGAGTACTACAATTTCACTTTAGAAACTGGTGCTCTGGGATGGTCAGTTCCTGAGATACCGTGATTTGAGGATAGCTGTCATCCTAAATGTAGATCTTGACAAGTACTATAATTTACCATTAGAAATCTGGCAGCATTTGTGCTGGATGTATTTCGATTCAGAAACCTTGAAAAGTAACGAAGAGATTCGGACGAGATGTCCCCTTCACTTTTGATTGAGGGTACAACTGATCCGAATAAATCCAGAAGAAAAATCAAGAGAATATAGATTCGGACCAGATGTACCCCAACACAAAATTGAAGTGGACATCTCGTCCGCGGATCAGTTTGAGATTCGGACCAGATGTACCCTAACCCCTTACTGTGTTGGGATAACTATAATGAGTTATCTATCTGGTATTATAATAATGTACAAACTAAATAGTAATTGAAAAATACTGTACGAATGTAAATACTTACAACGATCAAAAACTTTGGTCGTAGTTTACGATGTTCTAGCACGCACACTCTGACGCAGTGCGTGAAAAAAACTGACATAGGTCCGACCTCGACAAGCGCTCGCGCGGTACTGAGGGCAGATCGCCGACGCAATGAAATATATAGCACTTTTAATAAATTCATAAAAAAATAATGGTAGTGATTTAATAAATAAAATTAATATTATAGTTTAAGCAAATGTTGAGGATTATTTAGGTATAAATATTATGTCATAATGACGTAGAACTTCGGAGATATTGGGGTTTGTTTTGAAGCCTTTTCGGTCGATAATTGAACTCGGTTCAGGGTTTTTTTTGTTTACATAGAGGCCTATAACAAAAATATATTCTATTATTATTGAAGAATAGGATATTTGCAATCTAAAAAAATATATTTTATTTATCTATATTCAATAGAATCTACAAATTAGATCAAATTAGATAGGTCTCGCGAGAGTTTTTGCGTAAACATGCATCGGTAGAATGATTATTATAAAATAAATAAATAAGTTTTCTAAAATTTGTTCTATTATTATTGAAGAAGAGAAAACGAACTATTATTAACAAGTAATTGCTATTTCAATCAACGAACGAAAACCATAGAATTTGGACGAGATAACCGTGGAATTTCTGGTTTACTTGTGAATGCCGTCTTAAGCCGTAGCCCTTGGTCCGTATTTCATCTATGTATGGCAGATGGCGCCACTTACGCAAAACTAACGTTTTATTTCGCTTATAAAGTACTTTTTGCATCAAAAGGTTTTGGTTTATGCCTTTTGATGAGTTGGATTTAAAAGTTGTTTCTATTGGCGTACTAGTTTTTATCAGAATAATCCCAAATATTATACCTTTTTAACAAAAATTGCAAAAGTTTGTTCTTACTTTTGTTGGTATAGTGTATAGCCGTAATCATTGTGTTCCTTAAATTCGCATTTCAAATAATATAGTCATGGCGTGTTTAGTGTCATAGTGGTTTTGAAATAAGGAGGTCTCACGTTCGAATCTATGTCAGAGCTATTTCTTTTTTTCATTTTGCTTTTTCCTGAGGACAAATACCATGTCCTCTCTCTGTTTTTTAGGGATATCAGATCCTATTACCTTATTCGGCTTTGCGTTTTTTGCATGCGTTTGCAAATCTCAAACAGTTTTTAAACAATTATTTTACTTAGTATAGAGCTAACTAAAATAAATCTACCTACTCGCCTAGCTAATGCTAGATTTTTCTAAATATGCAGCTTCGTCAAGGTAAAATACACGCAATCACTTCATATAATACAATACATAAATGTGAAATATTTAATGCTTAGATGTAATGTATGTATGGATAACAATGTAAATGTTGGTAGGTACCTAATAAAATTGTTATAATGCTGGACCAAAAGTTAAATACTGACTCAGGTATGTATGTTAGTATGTACACAATCATTACCCATAGAAAAAACACTGATAAATATTTGCTGATCACAGAAAAATAATGTCTCACGACGGGGATCGAACCTGCACCCTTCAACTTCTCAGACGATAAAAATACCTACCTACTAATTCCAAATTGACTAGCAGTCTCACTCCCTTACATGCGCACTAATTCCAATATTTTTGGTTCGGTCATGTTCTATCGTTATATAATAAAAATTAATTCCTATTTCCCTTGGTCACAGCATCACGCGTGAACGGCTGGACCAATATTGCTTATTCTTTTTGGTTGTGTTTTTATTGTCAGGAGAAGTTTCCTATGAAAGAAAAAATCAAGAAAGTTATAAATATAAATTTCCACGCGGTCGAAGCCACGGGGCGCAGCTAGTCTTATAAATAAAATTAAATCCCTATTTCCCTTGGTCACGGCATCACGTGTGAACGGCTGGACCAATTTCGCTAATTCTTTTTTTGCTGTGTTTGTTATTGTCAGAAGGTTCTTATCCTTTCATCCGTGGCGGCCATTTTTTTGTCCGGCGCGAATCTGTTGACGACTTTTGGGTGGTCGCACGTGAGAACGGCGCGTGTGATTAAAATGACAATAACTCAAGTTTTGTAGGGAGCTATCTTATGTAACTTATATCGTTGGAATCGTTTTGAAATAAGCTACTACATAAAAAATGTTTAAGTCCTGTATCTTACGATATATTCATAATAAATTATTGAAATCAGTGTAAGTGAATTTATTCTAGTTTGTTGTACTAAAATCGATCTAATGAAATAAAAAACCAATTATTCGAACAAAAAGTGCTCAGAAGAACAATCAAAAGAAAGAACAAACCTTCCCATACAATTTTATCACAAACCAAGACTTTTAAAAACAGGAGACATTCCGAGCGGTACAAGCGTGGGGCAAAAGATAGGGTCTGTTTACAATTCGATTCTGATAGTACTGTAGGGCAAGTGGCTTACGTTATTGATTTATACAATAGTTTGGTTCACATTCTTGTCACAAACATAGTTTCAGCTGTTAGTTCAAGTGTTAAGTTTAAGAAATCGCACAATAAACAAAACACTTGAAAATAAGCGCAAAAAGAGAGTTCGAAACATAAATTTCCACAGGGGTGAAGCCGCGGGGCGCAGCTAGTATATAATATAATTTTTAATAATATATTATGCTGGACAATCCACACAGCATCATCTAGCCTCAAGCTAAGCAGAGCTTGTGTTATGGGTACTAGACGTAGATATACTAAATGGAATACATTACATAGATAGATATTATAGTAGACATAGAAACGTGGCAACATTGTGAATTGAAATATATTTCCTTGCGTAAGACGCAAAGACATTTTAATCCCAATGGTCCTAGGTAGAGGATTATTTTAGGCGAAAAAACCAACCCACACAAAAACAATAATTCCGATAGTATGCTGATTTTAGTATTTTAGTATTGAGCCGAAAATCTAAGCTTCGACCAGTCATAAACTAAATGCTAAATAAAAAAAACTAAATGCTAAATAAAAAAAAAGTCTAGTATTCTAAGCTGGGATTCGAACCACTGTGTTCCGGATCGCGTGAGTCGACCGTGAATTAGAATCTGCCATCTTTGGGATATCGGTAAGTGTAACTTTATTTTATCTCTCTAATGTCGTGGTACTATAAATCAGATGTATAGATGGCTATAAGCTAGCCGTGTGGTGCTGGATTAGAATTTGCACCACCCCAACTCTTCGCGCGGGTGTCGTAAGAGGCGACTTAGGGCTATCCACCGGGGGCGGGCAGTAGCGCCCCCTGTAGAATAATTCTATCACCGAACTGCGAACCCTTACTGTATTCTAAGCTAATTTCTCTGAATTATTTCCTGTCTTTGTGTGGTACAATAAAGTATTTTCTATCTCTCCTAAGATCTCTCTCAATGGCGCCTCGGCGGTAATCACCAATGTTACACACTAGTACCATAATGTACTATTACATATCTACAGTCAATGTTATTTTGAGGTTATTTGGGATGGATGTCATCCATGATGGGTCCAGAGGAAAAATAACAGTTTAAACGCGAGATCCAAATTGTTGATTATTCACGAGATTGTTTATGAAATTATGCGGTATACTGTGGTATAATCTAATGATAATATTATCATGTTTGTTCTACTACTGTGTTGTCTATTATTTAACAGACTAATTAAAATCATAGTTCGAAAAAGTATCACAAAAAGTTAAATAGTTTATGTTAGTTGGACGACCTCAGTGGCACAGCTGGCGACGGTCCGCCTGCGACGCAGGAGGTTGCGGGTTCGATTCCCGCCTCGCGACAAATGTATGTAAGATCTGCAGATATTTGTTAAGGGTGTTCTGGATGTTGTCTATGTATAAAAATGTAATGTATTAAGTATATCAGTTATCTAGTACCCATAACACAAGCTCTGCTTAGCTTGGGGCTAGATAATGCTGTGTAAAGTTTCCAGCATTATTTATTATTATAGTTGTTCTATTTCTTAATAAACGAAATTCATTTTTATGGTATTTTAGTTGTACAATACCTAACTTAAATTAATTTGTAGGTATCTAAAAACAAAAAGATTTTAGCTGCTAACAGACCTAAAAGCGAAAAAATAATATCCAACTGTAGGTTTGAAATGTAGTCCCCCGAATGAATGTCCATCGCTTATACCGCTGCTGGTCTAGCACACATTTATTAGTACGAGAGCCCACGACCAAAACCATGTCTCATAGCAATACGGCAAAAACCCTATAAAATCGTTAGATTGTATGATTCTGAACCCGACTAGGTGTGTAGTAACGGTCGAAAGTGTAGCAACTGCGTGGGAGGGCATTTCTGCTGTGTCAAAAAAAAAAAGGCAGTCGGTATTATAGCAATACGTCTGATAGTGAAAATGTACATAGATTTTATAATTGTATTACGAAAAAGTTTGTTTTCAGATATTTTGCGCGTAGCACATAGCCTGAGCGCATTTTTGAAAATGTCAACAAATTTAGCCGACCTGTATCATAGCAATACGGATAAAAAAAAAATTAACTTTTCGTATTGCTGCCATGATTACCAAAAACCTGTTTTCAGACACTTTAAGTGTAGCATATACTCCCAAAAACGAAAATAACGTTTCGGAGTCGCCTGGCCGACGCCTCTGTTAAATGTTTTTTTTTAATTTACAGCCTTCATAGATATTCAAGAATCTCCCTTGTCTATTATATGTACTTTGACAGATGACAGATGTCATTACTTATTTCTTTTGTAAAAGTTACTCAAGTGTGCTTTAAATTTATTTTTGAAGTTTCCTTTTGTGGGATTTATTTCAGTCCTTCAACTTCAATGTTACGGTTTCGGGTAAATTCTTTGTTAATTATCATCTAATAAATTCAGGGTCGCAACGTATTCATTGGTTTGTAACAGAGAATTCAAGATGCCTCAATACGATTTTTAAATGATATCTGAGTATCGAAAAGTTGTCTGATAGAGAAGGTGCTACACTTAATTTGTCTGATATAAATTTTTTGCACATGTGGACAACTTATTTTATCATGTCCAACAATTTTCTGACATATTGCTATGATACCGATCGGTAAAATTTGTTAACATTTTCAAAACGGTCTCAAAATTTTATGCGTTCACATTTCCGTCTGAAAATTGTTTTGTTCGCATCAAATAACCAAAATTTACTAATAAAAAAGATTTTCAGACGTATTGCTATGAGACATTTTTTTGTCTCATTTTTAATTTTTTTAAGTGATTTTACGGGTTTGCGCTACACCACTAACGTCTGAAAATTATGTTTCCGGTATCTCAGAACTATCATTCAACTACAGTCTGCAAAACAGACATATTGCTATGATGCAGTTCGGTAAAATTCTTTGACAATTTTGAAAATTCGGTCAGATCAAACGCTACGCGGAAAATGTCTGATATTGGTATTTTCGAGTTCAGGATAATCGTATCTATCGATTTGATGCGGTTTTGGCTGTATTGCTATGAGACAAAAATTTTGGTCGTGGGCTCTCGTACTATATGTGATTATCGCAAAATTATTATACTAATTATAATTGCTGTCTGCAGTTACCTTAATGGTTTCAATGGCATCGTTTTTCTTTTAGCTGTAATTTTCTTTTGGAGTTTGGTGTTACTTATAATTTTCAATCCATTATATAATACAGAGGTTATTGCCTAAAAAGACAAAAGAACTAATGTTATGTGGAAAAAAAACAAAAAATGGCTATTTGCAGTATTTAAACCTGGTAGCCGTGTGGTGCCGGCGGCATAGAATTGCACCACCCCAACTCTTCCCGTGGGTGTCGTAAGAGGCGACTAAGGGAAACACACACCGGGGGGCGGGCAGCAGCGCCCCCTGCAGAGCAACTGTACCAAACTGCGATCCCCTACCCGCAATGCCCAGCGTGGGGATTATGGGAATTACCCCCCCAATGATGAAAGAAGCCAAAAAATGGCCCCCAGTTCCCGGCCGCCTCGCTATTCCTGGCCATGGTAGCGGCCACGGTAACGGCGGGGCAGGGGGTGCTAGGAATCCCCGGGCTACATTAGGCTACCATTCATTGCTCAAAAAACTGACCCTGGCGACGTTTAACGGACGAACTCTGAGGCTGGACCATCATCTAGCGCAGTTGGAAGTGGAGTTAGAGAATATTAAATGGCATGTTCTGGGGTTATGTGAAGTCCGTAGAGAGGGGGAGGACACCGTAACTCTAGACTCAGGCCATCTTCTCTACTTTCGCGAGGGTGATAAAACATCCCAGGGTGGCGTAGGGTTCCTCGTAAATAAGGCTCTCGCTAGCAACGTTCAAGAAATCTCCAGTGTGTCGAACAGGGTAGCGTACCTGATCCTTCGGCTATCCAAGCGGTATAGCATGAAGGTAATTCAGGTCTACGCACCGACCTCGACACACTCGGATGATGAAGTGGAGGATATGTATGAAGACATATCCAAAGCCTTACACAACACCACTAAGGCCCACTTCAACGTTGTTATGGGGGACTTTAACGGCAAGGTGGGAACCCAGACTGGCAACGAATCCCGAATAGGCCCGCATGGTTATGGAGTTAGGAATCACAGGGGGCAAATGCTTGTCAACTTCCTTGAGAAAGAGGGGCTGTTCTTAATGAACTCCTTCTTTAAGAAACAGCCTCAAAGGAAGTGGACATGGCAAAGCCCCGACACTGTGACTAAAAATGAGATCGACTTCATCATGACGGATAGCAAGCACATATTCAGAGATGTCTCAGTGATCAACAGGTTCAATACCGGATCTGATCACCGACTGCTCCGAGGCTCTCTGAATATCAACTTGAAGCTTGAAAGAAACCGTCTGATGAAGTCCACGCTCCGACCTAACCCAATCCAAATCATGGCGGGCACCGAGAAGTTCCAGCAGCTTCTCGGGAATAGATTTGTTGCCTTGGATCCCACTGATGACGCTGACGAGACCCTACACAATCTGGTCGAAACGCTGAGGGATGAGGGCATCAAGTTTTGCAAAAAGCAGCGCACTGGCAAGAAATCCAAACTCTCGGATGAGACTCTCGGTCTGATGACAAAAAGACGGGAAACCACTCAAGCGTCTTCGTTAGAGAGGTCAGACCTGAACAAGCGAATTGCGAAGATGGTACGGCGCGACCTTCGGAGCTCCAACACACGCCTCATCGAAGAGGCGATAGAGCGAAACCGAGGGTCCAAAGTATTCACTCAGCAGCTTGGCAGGAGCCACCTGACGAAGCTTAAAACGCCCGACGGGAGGACCGTATTGTCGAAACCGGAGATCTCCGCCGAGGTAGAGGATTTCTATGGCCGTTTATACGCTGCACATGCCCCCCATTCCCGGCGAGACGACCATGATTCTAGAGCCACCCTGACACGCCACTATACCGACGAACTGCCAGACATCAGTCCATATAATTCATTTTATATAATTCTACAACTTTATTGATTTTGCGCACTTGTCTACCCATATGAAATTCGCTAGGCAAGAAATATAAATCGGTTCCCTAAAAATAGTGATAAACATAATTTTAATACCAGAAATAAACATAAACTCGCGCATAAACTGCCCACAACTAGGCTCCACAAAATTAATGTATCTTTTAAAGGGCAATGCTACGGAACGTAGTCAGTCATAGGATCTTTGGGGCAATGTATTCGCTTCTACAACAAAACTCCTAGTGACGTAAATTCAAACAAATTGTCAAAATCTTGCCTTGCAAAAAGGCTTACTATAAAATATCAGATTATCTAGAAGATAAAAAATCTTGGGACGGGTTTTGTTTCAACTCGAAAAATAACAACTAACAGGCTAAAGGTTTCTTCGTCGCTTCTTTATTTAGTCTACATACCGAAGCGACAGAAATCAAAAATATCACTTTATTTCCGTGTCAGTGTTTAGTTTTATAGTTTGACCTTTTCTAAGAGTACATTTATTGTATTTATGGAAATAAATAGTTTTAGATTTTGTTTTGTAGGTTTTGTAGTACTTACGTACGTCCGATTTGTAATTGTGGAACAGGGGGAACAGTTCCTCAATTTCAGCCCTTTTCTCGTAAGGCCCTGTGGCGCAATGGTTAACGCGTCTGACTACGGACCAGAAGATACCTGGTTCGAGTCCTGGCAGGGTGACCTTTCTTTTGGATTAAGTTTTTGTTATTATTGGTGTTTCCAATTTAACTTATTTTGTCTTACTGCTAGACAAAGCTAAGCCTAGTGTAGCGTATGGTTGTCTATTACAATCTTGTTTTTTTGAGAGTATTTGAGCAAAATTTTAATGTTACTGTCTAAACCTTTGTTAGGATTTAAGATGCTATTAACGTTAAATAAATATCTATCTAATTATTATGCTTTTGCAGTAGAGCTTTTTTACAGATCTTATGTTAAAGTGGTTTTCTTTATGCCTATTGTAAAATCGAGTTTATAACAAAATTATGTCTGTGGTGCGAAATCTATGCATTATGGCCATACTGCTCTGTCGATTGTCCGTCTCAGAGCATGCTACGCCTGCGTTGTGAAGTGTATGGTTCAGTATTGATCCTGTTTTACGTCGTTACCAGGGTTTCAGAACTCAATAAGAGGTGTACAATACATGCTTATATAGAGGACCTATGTTATGGACCAACGTTTGAGCTTGAGCTCGCAAGAAAATCAAAATAGCAGAACGCGACTGTTGTAATGAAAAGATGTTTAGAAAATCTCGTAATATACAGGGTAACTGGTTAAGTCGACCTATTTCCTTGAGGGGGTTACAGTTTCCATCATTACTGACTTATTTGACTATGAAACATATCACTAGGGTGGTAGAAATTTCGATAAGTACCTCAAAGGAAAGAGCATTAATCAGACATGTTTCCAATAAGGCTTGAACAAATAAAACTGCGTTCGTTTATTTTAAAATGACGTCCAAAAAGGTTTACTTAAGATCTTTGAAAATTTTCGTTATCTTTAAACGACGGTAAAATTGTCTAGTCGCAGATAGCTAGGACACGTTTTGTTAGATAGTTTACACATTATTATTTTTATTTGGCAAAGGCCCCCCCCCCAAATCTTTCCACATATAACAAATATAACACATTATTTTAATAAGATAAATTAAAAAACAGTTCACTTATTGTTTAACCTAGCCATTATTAGCATTTAAATGTTGAATTTTGGGTTTTGTCCCCAAAAACCATAATAATTCGTAAAGAATCAATAGATACTGACACTTCTACTTAGAGTACCATAGCTCAAGGGTTCTAAATGATCTATTCTAGCTTCTCCTTGAAGCATTACACCCAGCTACCAATCTTCCTGTATAATAACCCGTTAGTAAGCAGAGTTTGTGTTATGGGTACCAGACCGACATAATTCGAACAAAAACCGGCATCATACCCCGAGTATCGACCAGAGAGTCACATTTTCGCATGGGACATCTATGATGTCCCCACGGGCCGCCGTAAATAATTATTTCCATACAGACTCCTTTTATTTCGAAAGTTAGACAAACAAGGGCTAGCAAAAATAAAGCAATACTTATCTAACAGCGGGTGATACCAGTTAAGATTGATTGATTGAGATTGATGAACCTGCATTTGATATTGTCATCATTATTTGTAGCCGAATTTTATCCGTTGATGTGCATAGGCATAGCATAGGCTTACCAAAGTTTGCTTATTCACTACAGTAGCCGCATTGACGCCCCGCGACGACCGATGATTTTCCCTTTGTCCATCATTCAGTCATCCGTTATTGAGGATGTGTTGTTTTTTCAGACCACCGATCCAATCCAAGCAGCATGGTCGTCAAAGGAAGTTTTCGTAGTGAGAGATTTAATTGCACAGTTTGAATCAATCTGGGAGCCGACCGAGTCTGAAAAAATGAGGGAAGGTGCCATGAAAAAAAATTCTCATGAAAGTTTTGAGTAACTCTGCTCCTTCAACGCCTAAAGCGGCGGGAGATCTGCGGGCGTGGATCTATGTCAAAGACAAATCCGCGTGTTTTCAAGTAGCTGTAAGTCTTTTTTATGGATTACCTACATCATTTTTTTAGGGCTTTTCTGAGGCGCTTTTACCTCGCCAGGCTGGTCATTCCAGGAATCTATTTTTTAATAAGTCGTTAAAATATATATATATACTAGCTGCTGCCCGCGGCTTCGCCTGCGTAGTTCCCGTTCCCGTGGTAATTCCGGGATAAAACATAGCCTATGTCCGTCTCCTGGTTCTAAGCTGCCTCCCCACCAATTTTCAGCCAAATCGGTTCAGCCGTTCTTGAGTTATAAATGGTGTAACTAACACGACTTTCTTTTATATTATACTAGCTGCTGCCCGCGGCTTCGCCTGCGTAGTTCCCGTTCCCGTGGTAATTCCGGGATAAAACATAGCCTATGTCCGTCTCCTGGTTCTAAGCTGCCTCCCCACCAATTTTCAGCCAAATCGGTTCAGCCGTTCTTGAGTTATAAATAGTGTAACTAACACGACTTTCTTTTATATATATAGATATATAGATTTACCTTTGATCTTGATAGATAGCGCGAATATTTTGCAGAGAAATACAGGTTGTCATTGGGATGTCATATCCAACTGGTCTATGCCTGTCACTGCATGTCTTAGATAATGGTGTTAATTCAGATGTCGCTAAAATGTTTACGCTCTAAAAATGTTGCCGTCCCATTCATAAAGATCAAAATAAAAAGGAAGGTATAATTTTTAGCGCCGTCAAATTAGTTTAGTTTTGGCGACATCTGAATTGACACCATAATAATACTATACTCCATGCTAATTAGATCCAAAGTCATAGCGCCCTCTTTTCACTGTGGTTATACTATTTTATTTTACACACTAGAAAATGCCTAATTGCTACGAGTACCAAGATACTCCTTCCATAGAGGACAACTCATCTATGGATTCCCTGCAATTATTATATTTTTATTGTAAACTTGCTTCTGCCCGTGGCTTCGCACGCGTTTTTTCGGGAGAAAAAGTAGCCTGTTTGTTATTTCAGGTCTTATATGAGAAACATCTTTTAATGTGCAAAATTTCAGCTTGGTCCATTCTGTAGTTATAACAATCTTCACAACGGCACAAACTTTCGCCGTTATAATATTAGTACCATGTTTTGCTCCATAATGAATATTGTTTGTATAATTTCGACCATTGAATCAGTTTTACACGTATTTCAAAAGTCCCCATTTTATTTTAATGTTTCTAATAATGTCGTTGATAACTTTGTTTCAGCTTATGCCGAGCAAAACTTCTGCCGATTTGTGCATAGAACTATGCGAGAAGGCCAAAATAGATTCTCATTTACTTATGCTAGGTACTTATGAGGTAATATGCGACGATTCCATGAGACGAATAGTCCATATTGACGAAATCGTGCTCGACGTTGTACTTCGATGGGGATATTGGGACGAAGAGGACAGAAGAAATAACTACCTTGTAATTAAAGAGAATAGCATTCTTCATGAAATGGATTCGTTGAGAAATAAAACGAACCACGTCTGCGGTGAATTGAAAATTGCTACATAAACTACGAAAGCTTTTAAGCTCCATATGTTTGAATTTCAGCATAGTTGTTTATGCTACTTCAAAGACAAACAGGTAGCTACGTTTCTTTTGAATTTTTTTGCGTATGTACATGTGTATACAGTGTGTCTCGAAACTAAAAGTCAAACCTCTCATTTCATCTCAGGACAGCTGGATTGATGATTACTAAATAATTAAAAAAAGTCACAGCATAAGGTCTGAGTTACAGGAATGGTATTGAAAATCATAAAATATCTTCCCAGCGCCAAACTTTTCTTTCCTCTGACTACAGATGTCCATATATTGTGATTTTTATATATTACAAACTCAAATAATTTATTTATTCATTTGAATGCGAAGTAAAATAAAGTCCTAGTTTCGAAACAAATAGTACAAGTATTTGCATCAAATGTTTAAAATCTAATGACACTAATTAAATAAATTAAAACATTAAAATAATGCTGGACAATCCAGTCCCTAGCTAAGCAGAGCTTGTGTTATTGTACTAGATGATTGATACACTTGATACATTACGTAGATAGATATTTTTGATTAAAATATTTGCAGATCGTACAAACATTTGTCCCAAGGCGGGAATCGAATCCGCAACCTACGTGGCAGGCGAACCTTCGCCCGCCGCGCCACATCGGTCGTCAAACGGTCGGTAATATTATACAAATCGGTCTTCTGAATAATCCTTGCATCTTGTGTATCAAAAGCATTAAAATAACTTGCTTTTGTTTTTAGAGCAGAGTATATATAACTTCCTTTTTTTGACGACCTCCGTGGCGCAGCCGGCGAAGATCAGCCTGCGACGCAGGAGGTTCCGGGTTCGATTTCCGCCTCGGAACAAATTTGTGTACGATCTGTAGAAATTTGTTCCGTAGGTCTGGGTGTATTCTATGTTTAATAAAAAATATCTATCTATGTAGTGTATTGTATTAAGTATATCAGTTATCTAGTACCCATAACACAAGCTCTGCTTAGCTTGGTGCTAGATAATGCTGTGTGAATTGTCCTGCATTATTTATTTATATATTTTTTCAGGGTTCACACAAAATTGAGGAATGGCATATCAAGGAGATCCTATGGTACACGGGCTATGAACATAAGAGGAATCCTCAATCTCGATGGGCCATAACGTTTATTCCTAGGAACAACAAACAAAAAAGGTATGATTATAACTGTAACCACAAACTATCTAACAATATAATATAATATCATATCTAATACTAAGACAATCCGATATTCATCGGATTGTCTTAGTTTTTATTGTAACTATTCTAAAAATAGCTTGAAAGATTGTAACCTGTCTGTATTTCGATTAATATACCTACCTAATAATACCTCTTATTAAACCAGATCAGGCACGTAGATGGGTCCTGATTTTTTATCTTGGGTAATGGCTTTTTCAATTACAGAGTGGGCTGCATCGCTTGCATGATGTTGTTTGATTCAATACAATAATAATAAATACAAAAAAACTATTTTTGTAAAGTGCTTTGATATGATATGGGTCATATTTTGTGATTGGCTTCTTTACTTAAATTACTTTGCAGATAAATCTCTAAAACAATGACGAAAGAATCTGGAAATCTTACGCGGAGGGACCTTAAAAAACAAACATAGGTACAGCCGAATATCGATCGACCGTCCTCCTTTTTTCAAGTCTGTTAAAAAAATTAAACAGTCGTTTCCACAACACAAGCCATGCTTACTTTGGGGCTAAACGATGCTTTGAACCGTTCAGCATAATTAATTTATTATTTCCAACCAAGACTTTGAAGAGGGTGCTTGAATAAACCTACTAATAACTTCATTTCCAAACCAATTTGATTTTTACCGAATCTTTCTGTCACCACTCACAAAAGTAGAATCAGACTACAATATCGATTTCTTTTGGGCGAGGGTGAAAGAGTCCCGACGAAGTAGATATATTGGGGTGGATTTATGATCGTAAAATGGACTTAAACTCGTTATCTTTAGATACATTTTACAGTGACAAAATGGATTACACAAGCTTTAAAGTGATCCGCGAGCTGTCTGTCATCTGATGCCATCTATGTAAAATTCATCTAACTAAATGTTATAGCGTAAGATGAATTGCCCATACAAACGCAATACCGAACTGATTTCTAATTCGAGCATATTTCAGTACATTATTGTATTAATTGTATTCGTAGTAATTATCTAGGTCATTGTATTAATAGTAATTATCTTGGTTCCTAATTAGATTTTTTTTTTCAAAATATTACTTTAATTTAAACGAAAAATATAAAAAAACTGCATTTTGTATATTTTATGCCAAAATTGACAATTTCTTCCTATAATGTTTCGTTTTCTAACAACAATATTTTACGTTTTCTTTGTTAAGGATATGTTCCTTAACAAAGAAAACACAAAATATTGTTTTGTATGCTTATTTTGTCTAGTTACAGAATAACAATACTGTGTGTAAAATACAAAAAGTATTCAGTCATTAATTTTGGTATTACGGAACACAACAAAATTTGTACCAAATTTTGAACGGCTTTTACACAGGTGACAGAATTATCCAGATTAAGTGTAATTTTCTATGATAGTGTTGGCAACAATCACAATATTGACGTCGACCTCTTCTCCTATAAGTGCGTAGGAAACAAAATTTATTATTTAAACAAATTGAACTTTAAATGTAGCATGTAAGTAAATGTGAAATGTGATCCCTGTTTGTTTCCTTCTAAGCCAAGCTGAATGTGTGTGTATGCGTGTGAATGACACGAAACGGTAATCATAACAAACTTTGAGTTCAGCGCGTCACGTCGTTGGACGCCTGTCCGTGTCCATAGACTATAGAACTGATGCTACCTAGTCTAACCTAGATGAGTTTCAACCTCTTCACTGTTGTCGCGCGTCACTCGATCTGGATAATTCTGACATCTGTAAGCTAAACAGAGATGCCAATTTTTGCACGCGCTTCGAATCGAAGTTACGAGCGACCGTTGACGGATTCTTAAAGCCAGCATATTTGAGTAGAATAATAAAATGCACAGTTTTGTGATGTGCCTCAGCGGTGCTTTCCAGTAAGACAAGTTTAAGCATGACGATAAATGTACTTGCGACGGGTATTTATGAAAACGCCACATAGAACAATCCTCTGTTAAATCCCATCTTATCTATAGTCATTCCCGGTCCACTGCTGGATGCAGGCCTGCCCCTGATAAACGCCTTATTGGCCTTTGTAACATGGGAGGGTAAAGCCCATAATCCCCACGCTGGGCATGCGGGTTGGGGATCTCCGTTCGGTGGTAGAATTGCTCTGCAGGGGGTGCTGCCGGCCGTACCCGGTTGATATCCCTTAGATCCCGCGGGTGTCGTAAGAGGCGATCTTACGACACCCGCGGGAAAACTTGGGGTGGTGCAAATTTTAAGCCGGCAACACACGGCCTATGTTAAATGCATGATGTTTTTTGTTACAGAATCAAAGATAGGCCGTGGTTTGGGTGCACGATAGCCAGCGCTGTCAACGAAGACACACTAAAATGGATGACGGCGATGATGTTCGGTGAACACGCGAACATTCTGCCAACACCAAGGCTGGTCATCACTTAGTGTAGGCTTGATTTGGCCATTCTCGACCCGATTAAGCAGCATCATATCATCTTGCCCGTTGTATAGGCAATATTACCATATTACGCAAATGTACTGCAGTAAAATTAGATTTAGTATGTTCAAGCTTATTGCAGGTTATATTGCTTTGCTTTTTAACTCTAGTGTCATAAGTACATGAATATTTGTTGTTACTTTTTATCTAGTTGCTTTTTATGCAGAAGTAGGTTTACTACGTCTTCATAAAAAGATACAAAAAAAGTATAGTAATTATTAAAAACAATAAAAGTAAAGTATATTTTTTGAATATTGTTGAAATTTTGAATTTTATGGACTAGCAAGTTCTTACTCAAACATGGGACCAATTGGACATTAGTGCGATGTGCAGATATTTGTTCCGCGTGTTGTCTCTGTAAAGAATAGCAATCGAAATAAGTACCATGCAATGTTTGTAAATTTTTATCATGATGCAAATATAAATAATTATAAACTGTCTGTATGAGTTCCTCAGTGCCACCATTCTGATTCTATACTAGCTACTGCCTGCGGCTTCGCACGCATTTTTCAAGTAGCCTATGTCCGTATATATATCTAAACTAATATTATAAAGAGGAAAGATTTGATTGTTTGTTTGTTTGTATTTATTTATTTATTTATTTATTTAAACCTTAATTGCACTGATGTACAAAGAGTGGGTTTAAATAATTTTTTTTTATATGTTTTTTATTTTTACTTAATTTGTATTGAATAGGCTCCGAAAATACTGGACCGATTTGCAAAATTCTTTTACCATTAGAAGCCCACATTATTCCTGATGAACATAGGCTACTTTTTACCGCGGGAAAATGCTTCATTCCTACGGGAAAACGGGTAATAGGACCACGGGTAGTAAGAATGCAGCTAGTATATTATATATGGGTACTATTTACTTACCTCCTTGCCAAAGGCGTGAATAGGCAACTGACAGAGTTACTTTCGAGTTTATAATTAACTAGCGGCCCGTCCCGGCTTCGCACAGGTGAGCCTATGTTACTCAGGGATGTAGCATTCTAATGGTGAAGGAATTTTTGAAATCGGTGCAGTAGTTTTCTGAGATTATTCGTTACAAATATACACATCTTTTCTCTTTATAATACTGGTGTAGATTGATACTCTGGTCTTGGCACCACGTAATAGTGAAGGAGCCGCGGGTATGGAACTTGTGGACCGATACAAAAAGCTATGGGAGTAATATATGGCTGCTTAAGCGCCTTATTGGCTTTTATCACATGAGGAGTAATACCCATAATCCCCACGCTGGGCATGCGGGTTGGGGATTGCAGTTCGGTGGTAGAATTGTTTTGCAGAGGGCGCTGATGCCCGCTCCCCGGTGTATATCCCGGTGTATATCGCCTCCTGCGACACCCGCAGGAAGAGTTGGGGTGGTGCATATTCTAAGCCGGCACCACACAGCGATGCGATAACGATAACGTTACCGGAAAATCTGGTTTTATGCCCAAAAAACCTGTCATAAAACTAAATAAGTAATTTAACTTTTACACAGATGAGATATCCAGATATCGAATGCTCGTTGCTTTTTTTACAGTGAATTAATAGTTATAATTTATTTAAAACTAGTTTATGTTCGCGGCTTCGCACGCGTAGTTTCTATGTCAACGTTTTAAGGTTATTTCTATGCCATGGGAACTAATTTATAGGATAAAATGTAGCCTATGTTTTATTCCAGGCCTACAATTTCAGTCCGATCGGTTCTGTATTTTTGGTGTTTCTTCGGCAAAACATCTTCACAACGGCACAAACTTTCGCCTTTATAATATTAGAAGGATTACTTAGGTAAACCTTCTTTGTATGAGTTCCTCGACGCTACCATTCTTCTTGCCTTGACATACAGACATAACTAGACTCTGCTCGCGGTTTCGCTCGCGTATTTTTGGTATATTATATAGCCTATTATCTGAGTTGAGCTATGTTCTAAATGTACGCCAAATTTCATCATGACCTGTTCAGTAGTTTTGAAGAGATCTAAGGTAACAAAAATTCACATTTCACAAACTTTCGGCTTTATTATATTAGTAGAATAGTAGGAAGCAGACCGAACATTACTGGAAATATGCGTGCCAATTACACTTGCATACTCACGTAGGTTGGACAATCTATGGGGTCGAACTAAGGGACGTAAGGGGAATTGTTAATGTGGGAACTGTGGCATTATAATCTATTCCTATATCATATATATATACTAATATTATAAAGAGGAAATAATTGATTGTTTTTTTTTTGTTTGTATTGAATAGGCTCCGAAACTACTGGATCGATTTGAAAAATTATTTTACCATTAAACGCCCACATTACTCCTGAAGAACATAGGCTACTTTTTACGGCGGGAAAATGCTTCATTTTAAACAACATTTATCAATCACGACCAATATACGATATTATTAGCACTAGATACAAACTAAATGCCTCGTTTTGGTTTACAACTGCTGGCCAGAAGTTTTCCATCAAATAGACTATCGACCAACTGTTTTTCTTGCTTTGATTTTTTTTTATTGTATTTCATTCAAGTCCGATAGAATCAAATTGCGTGATAAAGGGCAGTGTCTAACACACAGGCACTACTTGAGTTCAACAAATAAAGCGATTTTATCAGTTTAAATCATTGCTTTGGCAGATCCTGGCACGGTCCAAGGTCAACGCCGTGGGCAAGCAAATAGTCCTATCTATGTACTTACACCACGGCATCACAATATAATACATTTGCCTTACATGTTAATCGGAACATTGCACACACTTATACCCTTAAACACTGTTTTGCACTAGTCGGACCTGTATTTACTAAAATCACCGTAAGACATCGTCATTACAGGGCCTGTATATGTTAAGTGATATTTTAATTCTCAACAACACTATTACTAGATCAATACCTTTCTTACATTAACTTTGGAGAAGTTAGTGTTAGCCAAAAAATAATAATATGAACAAGTGGTTTGTTTAGAACCATTTCATATCGAATTTGGCTGGAGTATAGTTTATTCTACGTAACAAGCAGACCGACCGATTTTCATACCCTGATTTCGGTATAAACGCTCTATTCACTAACTAAAGTACGTCCGCCACCCTTCCCTAATCACAATCACACAACAACCCGCCGTATATCCACTAGGGCTCGGCCTATTATCGCCTGGCACTGACACTTGTAATAATAATTCTGATTGGGGGAACTGAGATCAGTTCGGACATCTCGCATGAGAGTGTATTGTGCATCATCCCCTTCCCCTGCCTGGCCTGTTAGTTGTTATTTTTCGAGCTGGAGCAAAACTCATCCCAAGCTTTTTTGTCCTCTAGATAATCTGATATTTTGTAGTAAGCCCTTTTACAAAGGATATGTTTGACAATTTGTTTGAATTTATTTATTGATAATTTTTGCAACTCATTTGGAGTTTTGTTGCCCTTTAAAAGATACATTTATCTTGTGTAGCCTAGTTGTGGGCACAGCGAGTTTATTCTTATTTCTAGTATTTATATTATGTATGTCGCTATTTTTAGTGAATAGATTGATATTTCTATGAGTGTATAATAAGTTTTCATAAATATATTGACATGGTACTGTCATTATGTTTATTTCTTTGAATTTATCACGCAGGGATTCTCTGGAACCCATATTATAGATTGCACGAACAGCCCTCTTCTGCAGCACAATAGCGTATATCCCCCACAGCAGTATGCCATAAGACATAATACTATGGAAGTAGCTGAAATAGACTAGTCTAGAAGTATCAACGTCTGTAAGATGACGGATTTTTTGACTGCATACGCTGCAGAACTATGTCTCTTCGATAGCTTAAATTTACTTTTAAAAAAAGCCTCTCTATGGAACTATTATTGAATGGAGGATGGTAACTACTGCCAATAGCAAGTTTAAGAATTAAGACCAAACACGTGTTCGTAATGATGGGCAAAACCCGCAGTTCACACAGTGTCAGAGAATTACCAATAACCCGGTATAGGTAAAACATTTAATATGGTTGGTTCAATAGTAAAACTAAGGAGTAACTCGGTTGCGGGGTACCGGGCGGTACCCGGCCCGGGTTGAGCGTGACAGCACGCTACTTCCAAGGGACAAACTAAATTACTTTTAACATTTATAAACCATATTACTCTAATTTACCATACTTTCTCCTTCTTTTAATAAGGCACTGGAAAACGTTCCGTAATGTGTACCTATCAGTTGTTTTTTAAATCCGCATCATGACGGGCGACTTTTTTTGCGGTCGCGGGTAATTTTATTTGTCTGAGATGTAATTAATTTCGTGACATTTTATTAATTGCTTTTGTTTGGGGAAGTTTTTTTATGATTTCTAAGAATACAAAGTAGGTTGTAAAGATGGAGGAAGCAGAAAGAAATAAGCCTAATCAGCTTACTGAAGAGGAGATTAGTAGGGTATGTATTTGTAAGAGAGGGTGATGACATACATGCTTGCCAGGCACGCTCTGATGGCGTGTGTGTTTATGGCATTATTTATATACATACTGTGTTAGATTTTGTGAGCGTTGGGTTAGTTTTAGAAGGCTCCGTTTGTATTATTATAAGTCTTGGTAAATGTTTCAAAATGAACTGAGATTGTAAGTAACGGACAAAATGTTTGCAATTTTGGCCTACTGCAGCTTCTGTATTGGTAAGCATCTTTTCGAAAATCAATGAGAGTTTTCAGGATCTTTACATTTCCTTTTTGGTTATAAAATTTACGTGAATTTGGAAGTTCATGTGGTGGTAAATCAAATCATAAATGGTTTATGTACCTATCTAAATATAAAATAGAACAAGCGATTTTCTAGTAACAACGCACAGCCCAAACCGCTAAATCTAGAAAGCTGAAATTTGGAGGGGTACCTTTTATTACGCAACCTCCTAGGGAGTGAAAAGCGGGTCGAAGTTTTTTGGAGTTTTGTGTAACCCTTTGACCAGTGTCCCAATTTTCTTGAAACTTACAGAGAGTAGTTAAAATATAAAACTTTTGAATACGTATTTTAGGATTTTTTCATTCCTGGAAATGGGGTAAAACGCTTAAAGTTTGAGATTCATAGTTTGGCTCCGTATTGAAATGTCTGTAACTTTTTAATGTGGCATGCTAATGACCTGAAATTCAGTAGGTTCTGAAACAATAATAAATTGAATTACGTGTTAAAGAATTTTTCATAAACATTTCTAAATAGGGATAAAAAGGGAGTCAAAGTTTTTGAGGTTTTCGTAACTTTTTACCAGTGAACCAATTTACTTGAAACTTTCTGAGAATTCTAAAAGTACAAAAAGATTTTTGAATATATTGATATAAATTGGGTAAATCGGGTTATTGAAGTTCGAAATTCGTAGTTCGGTACCTTATTGAATTGGCTGTAACTTATTATGTAGCTGTGGTATTGTCCTGAAATTTTTCTATGAACTGCATATACAACAATTTAAAACACATGTTTCAGGATTTTAAATAGTAAGTGTATAATGCAGCAAAACGTCTACACTTTCCGAAAAGTAGTTTCGCGCAACCGTAAACATTTTCTTTGGACCCTTTGGATGCTCCAAAATTAGCACTAAATCGAAGTTTGTTGAAAAAGTCAACAAACTTCACACCAATAAATAATACAAGCTAACCCGTCCACATTTTATTCTTTATTGGCGTATTCTAAGCATATTCATATTCATCTCAACCCGCATTTCCAACCCCTTTGAAAGAGAGTTAAAACAATCTTCGTCCCTCATTTAGAGCACATTAGAATTAGAATTCCTAAATATCATAAGTTGATGGTTCTATCGCTAGTTTGTATTAAATTTTGTTTTTTTTGTGCCATTTTTAGAAAAGTTAAGTCTGACTTTGGTAACGCAACGATCTTACCTATAAATAATATTTAATTAAGTAAACTGTTTATTTCTGTGATTAAACTTTATTGTAGATTAATATTAGAAGTATGATAGAGAGCTATTCGTTAGATTAATTGTGCAAATTTCATTAGTAGTAAAGTAACGCTGTTGTACCGGTCCACCGCTTAGAGTACAATGTAATAAATAATTAATTATAGGTCAATCATTCAAAATAAGGCTGCATATTTATATACTCGTAATACTAGCGGACTCGGCAGACGTCGTCCTGCCCGGAAAAGCAGATATTTAGAATTTGACATTTACACTTTTTAATTTGGCGATTCCATTATTATTTCTAACGAATCTACGGTAGAATCATCATTTTTTGAAATCTCACAGTTTACTATGGTCTTATGTCTAAATTATTTAATTCTTCTTGCAAATCTTTTATGGTATTGGCGAGAAGCCCTTTTCCCATACCGTTTGCTTGTTTCTGGAACAGATTCACTTTCCTTATATATATCCTTATTTTAGTAAGAGAGCGGTTTCGGCGCTCTCTTACTAACTTATTACTTAAAATTAATTTCAAAATAGTGATGTTTACCATCTTTGCCGTTTCTCCCAATAATCCACAAAATTTTAACAATTTACAAAGAAAAATACAATGAAATAATTGAAACAATAAGAACTTGTATGTACAAAAACAATACAAAATATGTATTAAAGTAAACTTAAATTAATGTACAATTGAAACAATAGAGCTTACTGCGGACTATTGTAAACAATTTACAAGTACCTAGCTCAACAGATCCATATCAATACATTTCATATCATACAGCATTTCAGAGCCATTTAATTTTTAATATTTGTGTGATACGCATTTGATATTGATCATGAATTTCGGCGACACATTATGATGAATTCGCAAGTTTTACTCCAACTAAGTATTCATCACATGTTGAGGATATTCAATTAGTTGCATGCAGAAATTTTACATGTGTGAAAAATCTTGTAATTTTCTTTGTTAATCTTACCTACCTAATGTGAATGAATACACTCACTGATAGCTGTAGCCTTCCAATTTTTGTCACCGTTGTTCGTACAAAACAGTAAATCTTTCATGTTTATAGTCAGTTCGCAAAGGGTGTAAAGCAATAATTATAGTTGAGTATACAATACGCTCGCTGGTCGTGCCACCCCATCCTATAAACACCTCGTTTGTTTTGTCGATATCTTTACACCTTGTAACGTATTAGTATCTTCGCCACCGCCACCAAAACATTGCTAAAGTGGCTCGTATATTTAAATATATATTTATACCATATCTTTAATACCAAATCACAAAATAAGGACAGACTAACGTTATGTATTGGTTTATCACATTATAAGTATGAACGCTAAAAAGCTCAGTGAGTTAGAAAAAGCCGAAGCCAGAGAGGAATTTGAAAATCGTTTGCGATATGCCTTCGCAAAATATGATAACCAGGAAGGTGACGAGGACAATTCAGAGGTAATAAATTGTTGTTGTTGAATAAGCTTGTTCCACACCTGGAAAGCACCGCTGCAGCATAGCACAAAAATATGCATCCAAATGGGCTTTAACTCGCAAGATTTAGATGAATTTTATATTGACGGCATATGTATGCCTAGAACAGGGATAGTTGTCTCGGGTAGAATAGAGAAGAATGACATTGTATTGTCATACATTGCGTAAATCATTGAAGTTGAAGGAATGAGTTTCAAACATATTACGCATTCGATGACGATGTGACGTAATTTTTCTCTATTCTACCCTAGACAACAATCCCCGTGCTAGGCCTACAGATGACAGACGAGAAGCGATTTTGTCACCGTAAAAAATAAATATCATGTGTACCTAAAGATAACGAGTTTATGCCCATACTTGAATGCACGTTTTTGTGTTGTGTGGTAGCGGTATTGGAGCTGACGATTAACGTTGTAATTCTCAAATTGGGCGCTGCCTTTCCTTTGTTCCTGTTGATGGCTCCTTCTCCTGTAGTTCATATTCATACTAAACTCTACTTTCCTGACTCATTTTGAGCCTCAGTCCGAACAAACTTGTTTTGGCTTATGAAGTCAAATCACTTTAGCCCTATTGTTCTCATGAGACCTCCATGCAATTGATATACCCCTCCGACAGTTGATGCATAACTATTAGACTTAGGAAACGGCTCGTTCAATTCCCGGCGCGAGATAAATGTGTTTTAGAATTGCAGATATTTGTTTCGGGTGAGGTCTGTCATCATACCAGCTCACAAACGTCACCACGCATCCACACACGTATAATACTAGTTTCTGTCCGCGGCTTCGCTCGCGTTGTTTCTATCGGAAAGTTTTAAGGTTATTTACATCCAAAGGGAACTGATTTGTGGGATAAAAAGTAGCCTACGTTTTATTTCGGGCCTAGAACTACCTGTATGTAAAATTTCAGCCCGATCTGTTCAGTAGTTTTGGTGTGAAGAAGTAACAAACGCCCATCCAAACATCTATACATTCATACATCCAAACTGTCGCATTTATAATATTAGTGTGATAGTCTTTCATTTTCCTTGTCATTCTTGATTAAAATTTAATTAAAAAATGTTGCTTATTTTAACATAGTCAAACTGTTTCAATGTAACTCCTTATAAATTTGGAGGATTACCTAGCTAGGTTACTAACAAAGTTTTTAAAGTACCTACCATTAAAAATATTCCGCGTTTTTTTTATTTAATGGCTTCGGAAACTTCGTGTTATAGACTGAATACAGAGGATTTTAAGAGTGTAGTTAAAATTTGCGCCCTAGCATAGAGGTTAATTCAACTTATTACAGTATAGTATTATTATATTTGTGTTATTACATACAATTTTAAGTCAGCATAATAATTTTTATGGATCAGTCAGGCAATTGGCAAAAATAGGGAAAAAAATGTCGCCTAAACGATCCAAAATGGTAACATACAACATACATGGTGGTCCAATCGATGCATATTGAATGAAGCTCCCTCTCACCCCACTTCCTTTAATCCATGTATAATGAATCACCCTTAGGTATAAATAAGTATAGTGAAACCGATCATAACGGTGCGATCCTAAGTATCAAATTTGTTTAAATAGCATTTTTAAATATCAACAACATGGTCTCCCTAAAATTTTAATTAACAATAACTTATAATGCGCGTATTTATTAGCCAACGTGTGGACTTGATCTAAAGAATTCGGCCTGTAAGCCTTCTATCAGAAACAAACGATCCTGGTTCCACGCAACCGTTTCTTTCAGTTAAACAATGCAAATCACCATTCCACCCTTATATCCGACATGCTATCTAACATGTTATGACATCACATACACACGGTTCTATTTACAAGTCAGTCAAAAATACATTTTCTTTGGAACTTGACATGTGCATATCAGTAAGTTTGTGTTTGTTAAAAATTTTGAAGAAGAAATTGTGTTGTAATCATTATCTTTTAATAAGACATCAGCAACCTAAAATCCTAACAAAATGGACGATGAAGCAATGCAGGTAAATGGTAATCTTTATTAATTAGTTCTATGAATCTTACCTGAATCCAAATGTTTATTTTATGAGAAACAAAGCTTTTTTTTTAATTTTGAACTCCAATGCAATTGAAAAAAATAATTTTCGTGCATTGGTTTTTCCCCCAAAAACATGTTAAGGTTATTGGAGTACTTTTTCATACAAAACCTATACTTGTAATACTTGCTGGAAGGTTGTGCCAAGAGCTGTAGTTAAGTAAGTAATAAAACTAATAGCTACTGTATCACTGGAAACAGTGCCCAATTCTGGATCCAGCGACAAAAAATGCCTGAAGTTGATAGAAGGTTCTTCGACTCCCTTTCATAGTGATTTCCCTGAGATAGCGATAGATGTTTTTCTTTTTTGATCGAACATTATCACTACCAAAAAACTATTCGTTAGTTAATAAAATGTTTTTTTAAGATCATTTATAACCTATATGTAGTTTTGATGAATTAACTTCATTACATTTATTTATTTTTAAATGAAGCAGACACTTCAACCTTAGTAAAATAACCTGGACGCTTAAACAGCAACTAATTTCTATATTATATTATTTTTAAGGAAAAAGTGAGAATGGGTTTTGGTTAATGGCCTTAATCTTATCCTTATATCTAAACCAAGAGTATACAAAATAAAAAATGTTCTTTTGTATACCTACCCTTGCTGCCAGTTCTTTGCCCCGTTTGTAATTTCATCTATTTTATTTTCAAAAGTTGTATCCAGTGCTCTATAATCTATTATATTATATCTATCACAATATACATATATGTATAATCTAAAACATAATGTCAAAAAGGGCGTTCCAAAATGCTTTCTTATTACTTAAATGAGAAACTGTTAGATGTCTGTAAGCTTTGTATGTTTATTTTCAAAACAGCCAAAATGTGTTTTTGTGTCCTTATAAGTTTGCATGCCTGCATCTGCCGATTCCCGCCATAACCCCCACCCCCGCAACAAAAATTTAAATACACGTATTCTCAAAAGTTTTTTTTTTTAAACTAATTTTACAAATATTTGAAAACAGGGCTGTAGCTAATCAGCTATAGAAGCCTTTTACCCTTAAGTTCACGCGAAAGAAATCGCAAGCTAAATCGCAAAGCAAAAAAAGGCTATTTTATTTTATTTACAAGCTAATTATGTACGGCTGCTAGGGAGGGTACAGAAAGACCGAGTTCTCGTGCAAAGTTTAATTAAAAAATAAATGAATTACAAATTATCTTAAGTACTATTTCACTCCATCGATGTTAGATTGAAAGTGAGTCGGTGAATTAGAAAGAACAAAAGGAACAAAAGATACCGCGACACTCATTATAACTAAAACTCGCGTCAGCACACATTGTCTCTTTCGAGTTAACGCGCCCGGGTGGTCAAATCGTTACGAAACTGCATGGATTCTTGGTAAACGGTTACGGCGGTAACCAAGTGCCCGTCTTGATGTCGCAATGGTGTAACATCTCCCTCCGCAAGATCTGCATCTATTTGGAGACTTTCGTCGAAAATAGTGCAGATAAAGGATGAGCAGGTTTCTCGGAAGTGGTTTCAACTTTAGATGAACTCGGATGTTCCTCTTCCTTTTTAGAAAAAGCTTCCAGTGGTATGTCAGCGTTGACTTCTCGTTGATTTCTATTGCGTCGAAGTATCACGATGATAATGAGTGCAGCTGCACCGAATAAAATATAGATGGGGATCGTAGTGTGATATATAACATCGATGTTCGATGATTTCAATGATACTGGTTCTTGAACAGCGATTTCGGAGTTACTTGAATGTAGCTGGCTCAAGTCAATGGTGTTCAGTTTTATGGTCTTCTTCACTGGTACTTTATAAGTCTCCTCTTCATTGACTGCTATATCCATGATCTTCAATATCTTCCCTTCAACTCGATCATGTTCGTTCCTTGCCGTAAATGCTGGAGTTTGAAGTTTGCATCCTTTGGGTATAACAGCTAGGTAGCTACCTATAACCGTTCTAGATTGGTCTTCAGAACAGGTGAGGCGTATTTTCGTCAGATTCGGAAAACTGAGAACGTAGTGAAGATCATCTAACTGTTCCATGGCTTCAGAAGTTAGGATAACTGAAGTAAAATGACAAGTTTCGTCGATGTGCTGCCGCAGCAAAAGTTCCCGGATACAGGTCGACTGGTCCCCCTGATGATGGCTTGGGTTGTCTTCGCAAAGGTGACCGTGACTATACTTCGGACATTCTGTCTCCATATACAATAGGTCTTTCCGGTGGATTGCCACATAAGGATAGGTAGGGGACAATATTTTACGATCGTGGTTAGGTGCAAAGGATAGTTTGTAAAGGATATAGTTAATAGGACGTAAAATAGGTATTTTTATAACTAAGATTATATCGTTACCCTTATAATAGTACCCCAATTTAATTATTTCAAAACACTCTCTAAAACTAATTTCTAAAATTTCTTTCTTATCATATAAAATAGCTAACCTACTCATCATGCTCTTATATGATTCATAATTGATTGCTGAATGATGGACACTCTTAGCTTTAACGAATTCTAGTAGATTTTCTAGTTTAGAAAACTCTACTGCCAAGTTATCTACATTGTCTCCTAAGATAACAAGCAACTGTGACAAATGAGCATATTTGATCATATTTGTCTCGTGCTCGACGTTACTGTTTAGAATAGAATTGACAATTTTTTCAATTCTTTTCTGATTCTCTACAAGTCTATCCGTAACATTTAAACTACTGGAAACCCAGTGCTTGCTTAAAGACATTTGATGATTTATTTCAATAGCTAAATTATTCTGATTTTGCTTTAAGTCTGCAATGACACGGTCGTACTTTAATGCGTCGGTATAATCTAAATTGCCAGAAACACTTTTAATAACCGAACCTAAGCCGTCTATGAGACCTCTTTTAAAACGTTTGGCTTCAAAAGTCTTTAGTAGTTCTGAAATTTCGTCTAGTTTGGCTTCTAGGTAGTTAACATGGGGTAAATAAAGTGAAGACGTTTTATTATGTAACTGCGGGCTTAAATTTGCTAGTTGTCCTTTTATAGCCTCTAATCTATTCCGTACGTTACGTATGTTTAAGTTTTGAACAAAAGAGTGGTAATGGGAAATAACTCTGGTGGGCCCGAGTTTGAATGGCAAAATCCCTGGTCCATTTTGCAGACTTTCAAGTAGTATCTCGTCCGCTTGTACTAGCTTCAGGCTCAGGGCCAACGTCAGAACGACCAGCAGTTTCCTGCAACAAACGAGCACTATTAGGTACCCGTTTTAGACGCGACTTAGCTACACGTCCCTTATTTCTAGTGTATATGTGTATCGGCAAATTTTCCACAACCGTGTCTCGTGTATATCTAGGGGCTAGTTTTTGCCTATTAGCTAAAGGATTTCTTATTAATACATCCTGTTCAGGTGTGTAATTACGTTCGGGTTCTCTATCCTTATTAACGTTCTCGGTTATCTCAGTACGACGAGGTAGAGCATTTTCGTTTATAATTTCGTAAACCTTTAACATACGACTCCTATGATCCTGAATATACTCCTGCAGTAGATGTTGAGTTACATTCATATCCAGGGGATCGCGAGGGTCTAAGTGACCAGTGATGATATCGATCGGTCTACATTTAGTAAAACTATGAATAGAGCTGTTATAGGCTAATACGGCGTATGTCATAAGGTTTGAAATTTGATCGTCTCGATGTTCCAGCTTTAATATACGTAAATGTTCGAGGAGAGTAGAATGTAGTCGTTCTACCATTCCATTTTCGTTCGGGGTATAGGGACATGTTTTGTGGTGATTAATTTTGTGCAATCTGTTGAATTCTAAAAATAGCTGATTGGTAAATTCAGGGCCATTATCGGTGATAATAGAAAGAGGAATTCCGTGATGTGATGAGAACTTTAATAAGGCTTGAACTACGCTTATCGCGGTAGCATCTCTCAGAAAATATGCTTGAGCATATTTTGAGAATGCATCAATTATGGTGAGAAACTTATGGGACTCTACACTAAGTAAGTCCAAGTGAAGGACTTCAAAAGGTTTTGTTGGTGGAGGTACAATTTGGAACCGAGGCCTCACAGGTTTACGGTCATATTTAGCTTGTCCACATATATGACATTCATTTATGAATTTATTGACATGTTCCTTCATCTTAGGCCAATAGTACCTTTGTGAAAGAGCGAGAAAGCATTCGTTAATCCCTCTGTGATTCGTTTTTCCCTCATGGTAGTTTTTAATTTTTTCTTGTTGTCTCAAATAGTCAGTAATATTCTCCAATTCAGATTTTGTAAGAACAAGGCGCATTGCTGAATTTTTAAAACTTCTCTGAATAATTGGTATAATTGAATACATTTCTAAAGTAGGTTTTATTAAAATTCCGGTTTTCACTTTGGGGTTAACGAATTCTTTGATTGAATCTATAACGTCTCGTTCTAGATTAGACTTTGAGACCTGTATAGAAACTCTACTATTGGTTCCAAATATATTAGTAACACTGGGCTTACTTTTAATATCACTGACGACGTTGAATACGATCTGTTTGCAAAATCTATTCAGAGGATCATCTGAAATAGGTACTTCCAGGATAGGGTTTTCCGCATCACTATGTATACTGTCGGTTCTAGAATCTGATCTCTGCGAAACATTAACTACAACAGAACTAGATTCCTCATTATGTAGTTCAATTCGAGAAAGGGCATCTGCGTTTGTGTTAACCTTACCTGGCTTATACTCAGAGTCAAAGTCGTATTCACTTAGCCGTAGTCTCCAGCGGGTTAGGCGGGAATTGGGTTCTTTAATGTTCATTACCCATTGTAAAGGACGATGGTCAGTCAGTATTTTAAATTTCCTACCGAAGAGGTAGGGCCTAAAATATTTCGTAGCCCATACAATTGCTAACATTTCTTTTTCTATTGTGCTATAATTTATTTCACTCGAATTTAGCGTCCTCGAAGCATAAGCTATAGGCTTATCAGATCCAATAGGACCCTGTGAAAGGATAGCTCCAATGGCAAATTGTGAAGCATCAGTTGTTAGTAAAAAGGGTTTCGCAAAATCTGGATATTGTAGGATTGGGTCATTTATGAGCAATTTTTTACATTTTTCAAAGCATTCAATGTAATTACGATCTTGGATGATTTTTGAACCTTTCTTTAAGCATTGCGTCATAGGCTTGGTTATTTTCGCGAAGTCTGGTATAAATTTTCTATAATATCCAATTAATCCTAAAAATCTTTTAATTTCTGTGTTGGTTTTTGGCATAGGATATTTTTTTATTGCCGATACTTTATCCGGATTGGGTTTGATTCCATTTTTAGTTATTACATGACCTAAGTATGACGTTTCTAGTTTGAGAAATTCTGATTTGTCCATCTGAATTTTAAAATTTGATTCACGTAGCTTTTGAAAGACTTTTTGTAAGTTAACCATGTGCTCCTGAAGGGAGGTGCTGAATACTATTATATCGTCAAGATAAACTAGACATATAGTATTCTGAAGCTCTCTTAGCACATTGTCCATGACCCTTTGGAAGGTAGATGGACTGTTTTTTAGGCCCATTGGCATCCTAACAAACTCGTAGTGGCCATGTTCTACATTGAATGCAGTTTTGGAAATATCCTTTGGATTCATTTCGACTTGGTAAAAGCCGCTTGCCAAGTCTAAGGTAGTGAAGTACTGGCAATTGCCCAATTTATCTAGGACGTCTGAGATGTTCGGAATTGGGTATTTGTCATCCACGGTTTTCTCATTCAGTTTTCTAAAGTCGACTACGATCCTCCACTTCACTTTACCTGAGGCGTCAGCTTTTTTAGCTACGACCCAGATCGGGGAGCTCCACGCGGAACTGGAATGCCTAATTATTCCTTGACCTAACATCTTACTAATTTGATCTTGTACTTCCTGTCTGTGAATATACGGATACCTGTAACTTTTCGTGTAAACTGGAGCCTCGTCTGTAGTTTTAATAGAGTGTTTAATTTTATTCGTAAAAGTCAAAGGTTCGCCTTCCAAGTAAAAGACATCCGCATATTCTGCACATAAAAGTTCTAAGTTCATACGTTCCTCAACGTTCAAATGCTTTGTACGAAGGCGCGAGAGTACTTCGTTCACGCGAGGCGAGCATTGCTCGGTGCATTCGATAGAATGTACTTCGGCAGTTAAGGCACGGTCCATTGAAAATATTACGTCATTACGGCTCGGGTTAACTATCTCAACTAATCCCCGGTTTTGTCTAACCATAGTTAAACATTCTCCTATGACACAGTTAGAAATTGTCTGTTCTTGTACATACGCATCACAATCGTGAATATTGATGGGAATTTTCACTAATTTGGATGTACCTGCCGGTATAATATCTTCGTATAGGTTAGAGTTACGAGAGTCATAAACTTGTATAGGGTTCGAAGCAGTTTTAGTGGAAAGAATTTTATTCTTATAATCAATTACCGCTTCCCATTTGTCCAATAAATCAGTCCCAATAAGTCCATCGAAAAAATCGTGGAACTTGTAGACATAAAATGTTACGTAGCTGGAATCATTAAATTCAGAAAAGGTAGGCAGTGTGATAGAATAGTCACTCCTACTTTTAGCATGAACATTGCACACTTGAAACGGGTCATAATTTAGTGGCACATCAGCAAAAAAATTTTGTACAACCGCGGGACTTAAAAACGACTGATTTGCTCCCGTATCTATCAAAAGTTTCATAGGTGGAGATGAAATTTGGATATACGGAAGTTGTCGTTGGCATTGTAGATTTATTTCTATTTTAATTTGTCTGATTTTGGTGTTTTGTGAAAATCCCGACCTTTTTCAGTGACGTCATCGATCTTTTCTTGAGGCATCGGTGGCGCTTGAATGGATTCAATGCAATCCTGAGCAGGTGACTCATACATTGCATAAGAGTAAGGATATTCTACATACTCACCGCAGTAATAAGGTTCATACTGTTCATACCCGCAATACTCGTCGAAGTAGGGTTCGTTCATACAATCGTTGAAGTTCATCTCCCTTGTTCTAAAATAATTAGTAGGGGCTGAATTACCTGGTTTTCGCCAATCATTTCCTGGAACTGCGGGTGCTGTCGGAGGCAGCGTCTTGGTGACGTAGTGGCTCACACCACTCATTGGGCGAGGTTGTTGAGGTCTAGGTGCTATACAGAACGAGTTATCTTGCGGATTATAATTTGCGGGAGGAGCCCGGAACATTTGCTGGGTGCGAGTGGGACCAAACTGGCGGGGTTGGTAAATCGGTCTAGGCTGTAGTGGTACTTGTACGGCAGCACTGTTCATCATCCCAAGTGTATCTTGAAAAGTGTTAACCCTATTCACTGGTATAGAAAAAGGCATTCTAAAGTTGTTAGATACTGGCACGGAAGTCATCATTCTAACGGGAAGACGCTGGTTTCGTTTTTGCAAATAGATCGTATTCATTTCGTCTTGCACAAGTTCTAGCGCCTTTTCGATAGTTTCGGGGCGCATACAACGGATGCGCGATCCCAAGGGATCATTTAAGCCACGAAGGTATGCCTGAAGGGTTAACTTTTTGTACAAATCACGCTTAGAATTAATCACGACTTGCTCGGTGTCATGTAAAGTAATGTACGTCATGATAGTACTGAACAGTGTCTGGCAGCGCTCATAGTACTCTTGTGGAGTACTAGGACCTTGAACTAGAATAGCCAGGTCGTTGTAGAGTGAGCTCTCATCTCGTTGGTCAGCAAAATTATTGATTAAAGCACTACGTATGCCATTCCAGTCATCGGGAACACCATTAGAATTAATTAAGCGAGCAGCTGGGCCTATCACTTTATTTAATATCCCATTGATAAAAGAATATTTCGCAAGACTACTACTCTCTGCTTTCATAAATTCTTTCGCTAATTCGTCACAAATCTGTATGAATCTAGTCAGTACGTTCGGATTTCCATCAAATTCAGGAACCAATCTAAGAGCTTTGTAGATCGTGTCCACATCGGACAGAGACATGATGCTAGGTTCTTCTTCTAAAATACTATCGAAGTTAATATTTCTAAAACTGTCTACAAAAATTTCTCTGCTACTACTACTTATCCTAGGATCCCTTATTCTTCGTAAATGAAAAATTTTGATTTTTTTTTTATATTTCTGAAATAAACTAAATTAATTTATTTTAATTTATTCAATTAAAAAAATATTAAACTGTCTTCTATCTTAATATCTTTTTTTATTTTTATTTAATTCAATTTAAAAAATAGATTTATATTTTATTACCCTAGAGCAAAACTCTATTTCTATTCATAGATAAAACATAATAACCTACATAAATTCTAAGCCCCAAAATTCAGTAAGCTATCACAAAAAAAATTCTAGGAATTAATAGGTAAGGATTTATGATCTAGGAAGTGAGCAATCACCAGAAAGAATCTAATGTACTCACGTGCACATAATGCGGTCACTCTGCGTTATCAATGTCTGGATACCTCGAAGCAGCACGAACGTGTAGATCCTGGTACTCGGGATAGATCGATCCGCACGGGCGGAGTTCTATGCGTTACGGAAATCTTCTACGCGAAACCGACCGCGAGTACCCCTTTTCGCCTGCGCCAATTATGTACGGCTGCTAGGGAGGGTACAGAAAGACCGAGTTCTCGTGCAAAGTTTAATTAAAAAATAAATGAATTACAAATTATCTTAAGTACTATTTCACTCCATCGATGTTAGATTGAAAGTGAGTCGGTGAATTAGAAAGAACAAAAGGAACAAAAGATACCGCGACACTCATTATAACTAAAACTCGCGTCAGCACACATTGTCTCTTTCGAGTTAACGCGCCCGGGTGGTCAAATCGTTACGAAACTGCATGGATTCTTGGTAAACGGTTACGGCGGTAACCAAGTGCCCGTCTTGATGTCGCAATGGTGTAACAAGCTGACCAAGCTTGTAAATAAAATAAAATAGCCTTTTTTTAACTCATTCTTATGGTCGGTTGTCCGAAGATAATGGATTAGGTAATTGCAATAATTGGTAATTCGCAATGTTATATTAATATGTACGCAATATTTAATGAAATGTTATGTTCCCTCCGTCTGAATGAGAAATCCTTTCGGTAAAGGCCTCCTCCAGAGCCTTCCTCGGTCCAGTGATCTCGGTTCTCTGCTGACTTTATCCAGTCTCGTCCTCCCACTGCCTTGGCCACTTCCACTGGGTCCTTTTCATTGTGTAGATGATTTGATCAATCTGTGGTCTGTATAGGTAACATGAATATGAAAATGTTTAAGCAAGTAAACCCATGAGCTATCTCTAGAATACAGACCTGAGTAAAGGCCTGTTCAGAGTGACGCGGTATTCGTTATAAATGTTGTTTTCGAACCCTTCTGTACCGTACAGGTGCCTAGGTATTCGTGCTAACTACAATACATGGGCATAATTTATGGCATCAACTCAACATAGGAAAGAAATTTATGGTCTTGGATGACTGAATAACATTACGAAACTTTTTTTAGTAACCGCCTTCGTGCATACCTTCGGTAAGCTTATATCATTCGGCGTGTTGGTATAAATCCTAATATATGAACTGTGCTTTCCACATATATCGAATAATGTAGGCCTGCGCTTAGTCGTGTGATTTCTTTCACACGCATTGAACGGTCTTTTTTTCTAACTTCTACTAAATTTTATGTCTTGATAACTGACGATACTACCCCATAAAAGTGTTTGAAGAACGTCGGTTTTAGATTTTGTCTATAATCTATTATGATCTATTAATCTATTATAATCTATTATGTAACTATGTAGTCTTTATGATTTGTTTATTCTGTGGTTTTCTCACGTGTTTATACCTCATCTTCAACATGGATTTAACTGTTCTCGGAAAAGTCATTAGCAACTTTGTAAGTACTTACCCTTTACTGAATTGGATATAACCAATGTATACAATGGTGCCAATTTAAATGTCGCCAAAAGTAAACTAATTTGACAGCACTAAAAATGCTGCTATATTTCAAAATGATCGAAATAAAAACACAGCATTTTCCGTGCTGTCAAATTAGTTAAATTTAGTTTTGGCGATATCTGACAAATGTCGAACAAACCTTCTATCTACACGGAAGGAAAGTCAAAAAGTTGAATAAATATCTCGGAGAGGACAAAAATATTGTAATCACGGTCACCTTTGATAATTGCTTAGTTATTGTTATTGTTATTGGTACTACCTAGTACCAATAACACAAGTTCTGCATCGCCTGAGTCTAGATGATGCTGTGTGAATTGACCAGCACTATTTATTTATTTTTATAACTGATATACTGATATACTTAATACAATACATTACAGAGATAGATATTTTTTATTATACATAGAAAATACCCAAAACAAATATTTGCTGATCGTTCAAACATTTGACCCAATGCAATTGAATGTAAGGGTATTTGAATCTCTTTATTCACAAAGAAAATTACATTCAAATTATAAAAATAAATTAGAACTAGTATTTACAATTGAAACAATTGAGCTAACTGGGGCCTCAGTACCCCACGGACCTAGTCGGTCCCAACTCCAAGGGGAGCTAATGTGTAGGCTCTGTCGAGACCTGCATATTTGCGCCTCTTGAGATCTTCGGCCAAATCTGCCGCCGTACCCGCCCTCACGGATGTCCTCGGAAGATGGGAAGGCACAAGTGTGTCGACGCATGTAGCGTCCCACACAATGGACCTCACCCACTCCCATGGGGCTAGTGTTATCACACTTAATATAATATTATAAATGCGAAAGTTTGGATGGATGGATGGATAGATGGATGGATGGACGTTTGTTACCTCTTCACGCCAAAACTACTGAATGGATCGGGCTGATTGTGATGTGACTATGGTAGAACACAACGAAAAACAAATTTCGTTTATTCCTTCGGCGTGTAAGATTCTATTATTTTCCTCTATATCGATAGAAGATGTTCTTTTTGAACTGGAGTTTCTTCAGATGTTGATGGTTCTATGCTCTGAGATATCTTCTCTGAAGGTGCTCCACCATCCACAGAGGAATAATCTGAGCCTTTGTTCGAGCATTAGTAGCACAGCACAAGTCATAAATAAATAAATAATGCTGGACAATTTACACAGCATTATCTAGCCCCAAGCTAAGCAGAGCTTGTGCTATGGGTACTAGATAACTGATATACTTAATACAATACAATACATAGATAGATATTTTTTATTATACATAGAAAACACCCAGACCAACGGAACAATATTCTGCAGATCGTACACAAATTTGTTCCGAGGCGGGAATCGAACCCGCAACCTCCTGCGTCGCAGGCGGACCTTCGCCTGCTGCGCCACGGAGGTCGTCAAAATTACGGGATATTTTTGTTATTTTGAGTTTTCCAATATAATATAACACAGACCTCCTGTGTATATTATAGGTCTGATCTGAGTTCTAAATTAATTTTGGTTTTGATTTGATTTGGTTTATAAAAAGCGTAATAAATATCGTTAAGATATACCTGATGGTAGAGAATTAATTGTGTTAATATGATCTGTTACGCGATATATTGGAGAAATGCTTCTTTATCTCTGCAAACGAATTTATACGACTTGCTATCAAAATTATTATTGAGCATCCTTACTTTGCCAGATTTCATTTCCCACAATAACAATCGATCGAAGTGCAGGACGGGCCGTCAGTTTCGTTGCAGTCCGTTGCAGTCACTCTCTGACTCGCGGCAATCGTTGCATTGGAACAGTATCACAATATTATGTATAAAAAACAGCTCGTTTTTGAAGAAAACCAATTGGTAAAAATGTAGACCGTGTTGTATCTTTTTTTTTGATTTGCCTAAGTGATGTCTGTAGGTAATATTGGTCGTTAGGCAGTATTTATTTAATTTCGGAGCATTATCCACGATAAGCCCACTTGCCCACACTAGATGATATATAACGGCAAGAAACAGCTGATTCTAGGGTTGATAGCTTAGTTAAAAATCTGCTGACCGAGTAAAAGGTGAATAGCTTTTTTTCAATGAAAATTGTTGAAACTTGGAAAGTCGTAGAACAAAAGTTGCCCGCCGGGGGGCATCCTGTATATATTTTACCAAGCATTTCCAATCCGCTATCCATTATTACTACAAAAAATGTTCGATGTCGCGCTTCCTGACGTGGTATGCATACGCAACGAACATTTTAAAATTTTTCTTTGCAGTCCGCCTTGTTCGGTCGACTCAGTCTTAGCGCCTTTAAATTTAAATAAATGCCAAACAATTTTCAAACATTGCGTGCTTCTGCCAGCAAAATAACGCCGTACCACCCCCAAACCTTATAATGACACTACTTCTCCATTTCATTTGCATAGTACAATAGTGGTTTCGTCTATCATTGTCTTCGGCTTTGTCGCACCGATAGTCCGTAACAGGTCGCTAGCAAAGACTGTTTTAAATTGATAAAATTAAACCGTGCAAGAGGACACGCTACAAAATGAGTTTTCAAGTTCTTTTTATAGTCAATGTGCAAGCAATTCTTGAGTCTTGAAGTTCTTGAGTCTCAAGAGAATTGAAAAATTTATCTCCATGTCTCCATAAATAGCAAGACTCGAAAAGTGTTTAAAAATTGATTATTAACTCAAAATGTTTGTTCACGGAATTAAACCTGGTTCTAGTGATGAAGAAGAGGAAGAGGATGTTATGGATATTTTGCTGGTCTGAAAAACTGTGGCCTATATTTAATAAAACACTTTTACCACTTTTACCAAGTCGTATTTTGTATTGTATTGTAGAAAAGACGGGAAGAATGCGAGCGCAAAGCAAGAAGAGGGGAGATGGACCCCCGGTTGGAGTTCACATTCCAACTCCTTATCGATGGGACCGGCCTTCCCCGACATGCCATCATGGATCACGTTTTCGAAGGAAATATGGTATTCGTTAATTTTTTTATTGTTCCATCATTTTTTCATGATTTATCCAGTGCTATAGTACTGATATTGAATACGCTGGATAAATATGTACTTAGCTAACGGTAATAATTACAGCTGGATGACATCAACCAGCTGTTCCTGCCACACATGAGAAATAAACTCCTCTGGTACTACCAAGACGTGGAAGAAATAGAAAATCAGCCACAGCCAGAAGCTTCTAAGACCAAACAGGGGAAACCACCACCTCCTATAGTAACTCTTAAGAAAAAGCTTTTTTTATCTGATGGCTGGGATGTCAGATTCACCGGAGTCTGCATTTACATGTTTCGCATAAATGTGAGCAAACAATTACCTGAAGAAGGATTTCATAAGGATCTGTGAGTACTCATATTCTAAATCTTCCCTTATTTTCCCATCCAAAATGTCAAGAATCAAGAATCAAAAGCTTTTTATTTCCATCTCCGTCTCCGCATAACACTCACAGATGCCCTATTCTGAGGGCACTGATCGATGGGCTCAGCAGCACCATATCATCAGCGTAACTGATATCGTTCACGGTGCTCCCGTCAATCGAGCAGCCGACAGATAGACGAACACGGGTTCCCTCCAGGTACAGTTTATGAGTAATTTCGGCTGTAATGTTAATCAAGTTTAATTGTGTGGAATCAAAAAACTTACGAGCCCGGTTTTCATCTTCACTTCTTCCGCTAGCTAAAACATGAATATTTATAATAATAACGATTTCAAAAGATACTAAGAACAATTAAAAAAAAATGTTGTAAAACTTTACTAAGGTTACAAAAATGTTTAAAGTTATTTTTATAGTTACGTATTCTGATAATTGGACTGACCTAAACATCATTTATTCACGCATAATCTTACTAATTTAATTAAGGCGAAAGTTAGTGAACATATTTGACAACTGAGTTCTTAAAAACAATAAACAGATAAAAAAAAAATGTTAAAGTGAAAAGTAATTAAAAAAATATGCTGCGGCTAGAACGCTTTAATGTGATAGCCAAATTCGAAAAGAAATAGGCGAGCGCGTCGCCTATTTCGTTTTGAATTTTGCTCTGATCTAGAATCAAGATATATGATATTTAATGTTATTTAAGATTTTATGTACTCAACGTGTACATTCGTTTACACCAACAATAACGAGCTACGTTCATCCCGTTTTAGATTCTGCGGGATCCTAAACGCAGAGAAAGTTGGTTTGGTGACTGCTATTGAGCGAGTGATGGAGCACGTGTACATGAATGCACTTGCTCACCCCAGCAGTGACGGGGATGAAGATGAAACTAAGTTTCCTATTGTGAAAAATCAGTTGCTTCCCGGCTTGAGGTCATTCTGCAGCGCATTGAAAGGTAACAACAACTAATTTCTTGCAGGGCTATTCAGACTCTTCCGCTATCGAGTCATCGATACGGAATCTTACAGAGATATGCGCGAAATTAATTTGTGGAAGCTGCCAGTAATGTAGTTTTTCCACAAATCGTAGATCATTTTCTATGAACCCATGTTACGGTAAAGTATGATATAATGTAGCTTTTATTAAAATGTTGATTTTTATTATTAAATCTCTTAAAATTTGCTCCAAAAGTAGCACTAAATCAAAATTTGTGAAAACAATAGATGGTTGATGGATGGGTTCATAAAAAATGTTATACTATGGAAACTCTCAGAACTCAGAAAATATTAGTGCGAATCTATGACAGATTCTGTGTCTTGTTTTGAGTGGAGGTTCTCTAACCTCCCATATCAGTTGGTTTAACAAGGTTTAACACATTGAATGTTGTGTGAGCAGCAAATAAATGCATGCCAATGTCTGTCTATGAATGCCATCTACGCAGATGCTGTTCTGAAAGATCCGGGAGCGTAGTGTCACCGTCGCATGGCTGAATCGCAGTGAACGCGTTACTAGATACAATGGTCAACGTGTGAAAATAGTTGCAGGGGACAGTAACTATATTAATGAAGTTTGAGTTATGATGACTCAATTGAAAGCGGGCTGTTCAGTGTACTACTTATTTTTTATTCTCGCCTGTAAAAAATACTTTATATCATAGCTTTTAATTATTAGATTCCTCTTCAACTATTGACTGAAGAGTCACACGAGCCGACAGTGCACGGAACCCGAGCTGAGTTTAGTCTTCTGTCTTATTAGCTCGGGGATGGTGCTTGGGTTTTTTGCCACTTTCTTTTTTACTTCGTGTGGTAAGAGAAGCTCGAAAAAAATGTATTTTATAGGTTCTTCAAGTAACTAAACTAGAAGATAAGAAATTTTACGCACATGGTTTTTTAAGTGTCAGAGCTACAAAAGCCCAAAATCAAACTCAGGTCGGGTGCCGTGCACTGTGTTGATTATAGTAAAAAAATATCTTCATATCAATATAACTCCAAAACGACAGTTGATTCGAGATTGTTTTCATAGCAAATGGCTTACCTTCCTAAAACTTCTTATCTGCTATCTAAATTTATTATAAAACCATGAAAATAGAAACTATCCATTATTTTTGCTTGCTTGATACATTGTCTGAGACTGCTGCCAGGGTCTCCTCGTCTTCTGAACAGGAGAGCTGATCCTGGTTTTGGATCTTCTGGGCCATTAATGATAGGCAAACTTTTCATAAAAGTTCACAAACACTAAATGTGGTCTATAATTATATTACAAGAACAAAATTAAAACCCCCGACAGATTTCCATGAAACATGCTAAGAACAACTGGCTAAGAACACTCAGGATAAAATTATCTATGACACAAAAAAAACTAAACGAAAATCGGTTCATCCGTTTGGGAGCTACGATACCAGAGAAAGATATACTGACACACAGACAGACACGTTAAACTTATAACACCCCTCTCTTTTTGCGTCGGGGGTTAAAAATAAAATCGAACTAGATTTTAAAACTGTGTGACGAAAATTAAAAAAGTTTTTTGTTTCATAGTATGCGAAGATGTGTGCGGTCAAGTTAACTTGTTCGATGACGGACAATCGCTAATGGGCGATCTAAGCGACCACAGTCAGCTGAAAGAAATGATCAAGAACCCGAACACTATAACTATGTTAGAAGACCGAGTAAACGAATGGATCAAGAAAGTTATGGAAGTAAGATTGCATCTTTACAATCTACTTGCTTTTCATTCTTAGATAAATGATTTAAAAAACATTTAAACATAAACAATCTGTATATAAAACTGTATCCCACACACAGTGTTACATACATACTAAAAACCCGAAACTTGAGTAATATAAACATCAATAGAAAGGTTGTATCGATTTGCAACAACCATGTTTAAATGTTTATTGAATTGAACATATTTTAGTAGTAATGGTGGAATTATCTCATAAATGTTTATAGATTAATTACACACATTGATCATTAGAAGTCCGTACCGTATGGTGCCGGCTTATCGTGTGGTGCTTGGCTTTGTATTTGCACCAACTCATCTGTTCCCGCGGGTGTTGTAAGAGGCGAATAAGGGAGATACACCAGGCGGATGGCAGCGGCGCCCCCTGCAGAACAATTCTACCACCAAACTGCGATCTCCAACCCGCATGCCCAGCGTGTGGTTATGAGAAAATGGAGTGCAGTGCGATGCGCGCTCGGAAACGGTCGTGACTCGCTCTTGCACCGTCTCGAATATTTTAATTCGTGACACGCGCGGCTTACGCCGCTGCCCGCGAACGCGATGAGTGCGAAATCCCTTATCGCCAACGAGTTTCTGGCGTTCATCCAGAATGCCATAGACACCATGGACGAGGTCAGCATCCTGCAGATCTGCAAATCCAACTTCAAAGAAGAGGACATTTGCAGGGGCAAGGCGCTGATCTTTCAGACCCTCGGAAAATTGGACCAGATGCCCTCTCGACGCAGGGACGGCAGAGAAAAAAGTATACAGGACGTCATCACGCTATTCAAGTGTACGGACCCGGATGATATGCCTGATTTCGTCGCCAAAGAGCTGCACAAGCTGCCCCCCGTGACGTTCGACCATGTCGATGTGACCAGACTGCTGAAGGATGTCACTAATCTCAAAGCTAGTCTGGTTGAAGTGAAAATGAAGTTGGAGGCGTCCGAAGCTACCATCAGTGACCTTCGCTCCGAGGTTGCATCATTGCGTGCTGCCACGGTAACTAGGTCACCAGAGGCTTCGCACGTCAACGTGCATCGAGGAGCGCAAAGTATGTCGGCGTCAACATTCGAGTCAGCGATATTGGACGTGTCGCCGGCCGCGGCTGACAACACCGCCAAGACTTTGCGGTCGCCCCGCCCGCTCCCCGCGTCACCGCGTGAGGGACCTACAAGTGCGCGCGCGCCTTCCCCCCCGCACGCCTACGCCACTGTCGTCGCAGCCACCGCCGCACCCGACACCGCGAGCTGCGCCGCGCCCGCTGTGCACCCGCAGCGTGCGGTGCGCTCTAAAAGGAAGGGGAAAAAGAAGCAGCCCTGTGAACCATCACATAGTGCTGCGCCTGCGCCAGCTCCTGGGAAGGGGCCCTGTGATGCGGAGGGATTCACCGTGGTAGTTCGCAAGAGCCGTAAGCCCACTAGCCGGAACCAGTGCGGTACTGGGCCGAAAGACTTGAACTCTGGTTTCCGAGCGGAAGTACCAACTACCCAGCTCTACGTCTCACGCGTCCACTACAGTGTGGAGACCAAGGCTGTGGAGGAGTACCTTAAAATGAAGACTGGACTCTCGCTGCGCGTCGAGAAGCTGGGCTCTCGCCATAATGTGAGCTTCAATTTATTTATGGTGAGAGTTCCAACTCAACATCTGTCGACCTACTTATGCGCAGAGTTTTGGCCGAAGGGTGTCAAGTTTCGAAGGTTCACTGGCCGCCTGCAAGGGGACACCGCCGTGCACCGTCGTCAGCTGACACCCTGATTGCGTCATCTACACGTCGACGCCGTAATCACAAACGATGTGTTATTATTATTAATTAAGTTTTTATATTTTATGTATGTTAGTTTTAAGGTATATATTACTATGGACCGTAGAATAAGTTAAATTAGATCTGTAACTTGTCTATGGTCTGAAATAAATGAATTATTATTATTATTATTATTATTATGAACACTACCCTGCATGTGATAAAAGCCAAAGGCGCTTATCAGGGGAGGGGGCTGCCCCTAATAAGCGCCTTTGGCTCACTCAGGCCGCCTGAGTCAAGCAGCGGACCGGCTGTTGAAATTGAGGTTGAATTTGAGGAATTTGAGAGTGTCATTTGACACACGTGGGCCGGCCTCGGTACGACCATAGAGCGCTTTTATACAAAAAGCGCGGGTAAACAACAAAATAGCGGTGAGCAGGCCGAATTCGTTCAACGATTCACAATTTTAAATACCGTCATTATTTAGAAATGATTTTATAAATTGTGTTAATATGTAAGTGAAGTGCTTCTTTCTGTTTGCAATTGGTTAGGTACAGTTAATTGTGAAAAGATAATTGAACAGCGTTTATAAATACTAATTGCTAAAACTTGGTGCCTTTTTTGAATTATTTTTCCGAAAACGGACAAGGTTTCATATGGCGGATTCGGAGTAAAACTTTTTGTCAATTGACCAATAAATAATAATAATAATAATAAATAGTGAAAATAACCATAGGTAACCACTGATATTTCAGAAACGAAAGAATAGCACGTTAGAAACAGATTTATAAACACTTTTCTATGCCAGTAATCGCTTGAGAAATGAGATTCCATAGTTTGCCGTCCCGCATTTTAGTACGCCTGCAATGACGTTCTTTCTATCTCATGTTTGGAAAAGGAATAAGCCAGGTATAGTTTATACAAATCAAATTTATTTATTCTTCTGGAAAAGATAGTTGTATACCTAACGTAGTCATAGGATCTTTGTGCTTCTGCTATTTCCGTTTCCTCAGTGTTTTTGACAGTCACTGATTTCCGGTAATGCTTTAGTGATGGTTTTATGGCGGCAGTCTTTTCCTTCGATCTGCAACAAAAAAAATCGCTATTGATGCTACTCAAAGGAAACCGGCTACCAATTCACATTTTGAACAGCATTAAAGTCAAAACACAAAAAGACGTGAATTTTAGACGTAGCCTCCCCTTTTGAAAATAGTTCCCCCCATTTTGATAATTTTTCAAAAAGTGTTCTACTTACAAGACTTTTCTTTAACTTTCCTCCGCAAACTTCGGACGTGAATATGCAAATTACTTTTTGCTTTGTTAAATTGGGGGGGCGCTTTTGCAAATTCATGTCCTTTCTTTTTCTAGGGTTGACCTGCGGGGCTAAGACACGCGCCACGAGAAGCATGTTTGGTCTTGTTATCTCGAGAAAAATGGCGGCATCTCTTCCGATGCTAGCATTCAGCACCAATAGTTGTCACGTCCCATCATGTGAACGATTTTAGTGAATGTATCTTATCTATGGTAACCTTTCTCGTCGAACGCTAAGATGCGCGTCAAATTTTCTCAACATTTGACAGGTCAGCGCGGAAATAGCTCTCGTCTTTCAATTGAATTTTGTTGTTCATGGCGGTCCTGTATCAAAATTATTTATTGGCGGTGTATAATAATAACTAATGCCATCGCTTCCTGACTACAATGTACCCATAGGTAGGTACATAAATGGTTACATAATTTACCTGGAAGTAGGTCCTGTGTTCCGTGCAGTTTTTGGCTAAAGGTCACCGACAAATACCTTGGGCAGGACCATACTTTGTCATTCCTAGACTGCAAACAGCCGCTTTTTCATTCAATTTACTGACGCAATTTAGGTACACATACCTAAACACACACATTAATTAATAAAAATTAATAATTGATTGCACCTAGGTACCAATTTTGCATTGCTAAGGAGTCCTTTCCCAGCAGATTTCCATTGGTTTCTATTTCGAAATCCAAGTTCGAAGAAGTAGGTAGGTACGTAGAACAACCTGCCTACCTAAGTAGGTACCTACGTTCATTTTTACAAAACTCACTATACACATACAGTCTAAGCTGCCATCCTAACAAAATTATAAATGTAAACTCTTGTTCTCTGACAATCTACTATGTACCTACTGAAAGTATTCCATGATGTTGATTTTGTGTGCGAGTCAAAATATACCTACGTTATCATAAAGTTGAATGAGTAGATATGTACCAAAGGAACGTAGTCATTGGATCTACTAGGTACTTGTTTTTGTATGTGGTCAGCTTTTTATCCTTCCAAGGCGCGAGGCAAGGTATTAAAGCTAGGAATAAACGTCTGATTTGGTTTCTGATTTTTACACACACATACGTAGGGTCACTCGATTCACATTGCGCGCTAGATCAGATTCAAAAGGTTTGCGGTTACTATGTCATTCTGCGTTTCACAAGGACACTCGGTAAATTATTTGCCAACTACTGGGTATAGTATCTATCACATTCTAGGATGTGAAAGCTCTGATCTAACTATCAAAAGTTGGAGTAGAACCAGATGTACCACCTTATCATTTCCTTCTTTTTTGTTTTTTGTGTCGTGGCTTTTTCGACTGTTTACCACCATTCTACCAGTGAAAATGTTCAAACTGCCAACAAGTAGGTCAAAACTCAAAGGTTAGTTTATTTCTTCCTTGTATTTCACAAAAACCATAAACAATTGAATGAACTTAATGGGTGTTCGTCTAGGAGGTCCTTCTCTACGCGAGAAGGACCACTCGATAACGAGTATTATATCGTACGTGGCGCGCATGTTAGAGTAAACGAGAAAACAACTAACGACGACAAAAATAGTCGTCTCGCGCGCGACGTCTTTCGTGGTGCGTATGCTGGCACCACTGGGCAGCTCTTATTAAATCTGCCAAATATAATGATTCTAGGTCTACGGAGAGTACCCTATAGGATTTGTAACGACATCTTTCAGAACTATTATATTATCATCGTTAGTGGAAGATATGGATAATTCGGGAATTAGGGACACAACATAAACTCGGTGTAGATAGGTAGATAGTTTATTTGGCTTACAAATGGACAGCACAAAATACAAGCAAACAGACAAGTAGGTAGGCATATAAAAACAAACTTAAAATTAAAACTTAAAACTTAAGAGTAGGTACAAAACAATTGCTTAAATTATAAAAGTGATAATGTTGAATATGCACACTAACCTAGCCTACTCGTGACAGACCTAGGTGTGCCAGTGCTGCCGAGGTGAGCCAGGCCAGGTCGAGCGTTATGAGGAGAGGGAGGTGCTGTGAGTCCAGGTCGTACAGCACCTCAACCTGGACGGGGCAGCGCACGTACTTATGAAGTCCTGGACGTCGGCGGCGTGTCGTCACAACGGTGAAGCCGGTCGCATCACTATCATCCAGTAGTTTGCGACCGGCAGGGTTGATGGTGCGGGAGCCCCACGCTGGGCGCTTGGCGTTGAGGTCGCCAGCGATCAGCGTGGGAGTGCGGGATTTGGAGGGTCGCGGTGTCGGTGGTGGCATAGCGTCGGCAAGCGGTATCCGTCAAAGATGCGAAGTTCCTCGCCCGCCGCTCTCACCAGCACCCCGGTGGATCGCAACTTTTGGAATTCGCAGATGGAAGTGTTTTAAACATTTCTGTAACTAAAAGAAAAATATATGTACTCAAACACGTAATTTACATTCTATCAATTACTACTTCCAAAAAGTATAATACTGCACAATTATTTTGCGTGTAAGCAAAATGGTTCAAAGCATAACACACAATAGCAGTAATGTAATTTGGGTAAGTATCTCTTACCTGCTTTCGGTAACGATATGCACCCTTTAAGCCTTGAAATCTGGCCTTTGTGTCGCAAGCAGCTGCCCACCCTTGTTTAACCCTCATTCCAGAAGAGCCTGTAACAAAAATTTACAAAATTTAAACAAACTTCGTTTACCGAGTATTGAATGTGCCAACGGAAAAAAACCCCCAAAAAGCACGGTACTTTGGGGTGGCTGTTTTGTACTTAATTACTTCCTCTACATCGGTAACCATTATTCTCTATAACGAACAATTACAATTTCAGCTTAGAAATGGTGAGAAATATAAGTAAATTCTCTTTGATTTTCCAAAATGTGGGTTTTAATAGCAGTTTTTCTGGTATTTACATCTCAGGGATAAAAATGAAGTGATAGGTACTATATTTGTCGTTAAAATTAAGTGCAAAATAAAAAACACACCTGGCTGAGCACAATTCAACACACAATCGTTCATTCATAAAACGGCAAATTTTAAAACCAATGTAATTTGAGCGCAACGAACAATCACACAGTACGTACACTATAGGCAAACGGTAACTTCCGACTGAGTGAGACTCCGTGTTGGGTGGCGTGGCGCATGCGCTGTGTGTTTTTTTGTTATTGATTGGAGAGGGGTTATACTAGTTTTTACAAACAATGGCTTAAAGGGAGTAGGACTACTATGAAATAAAAATGATAATATGAAATATGAAAATAAATGCGTTTGAGACAAATGATAATTCAAGTTTTTTGCCTTGAAAATTCCTCCTTAAGGGTCCGGCGACTGATGAATTTCCCATACAAACGTAATACCAAAATGATTTTTAATTTGAGCATATTTTCACTATGGTCTGCTATTATTTGTATTAAAATAGTATTTACCTAGGTTCCTGCCACAATTTTTTTTCAAAATACCTTTCTGAAATGAAATTAAACCTAATCGCATTTTTACATCAAAAAATGAATGTTGTCTTAGTAATTGTGTAGAAAAGTATTTTGAAAAAAAATTATGGCAGGAACCTGTATAAACACTATTCTAACACAAATAATAGCAAACCACGATGAAAACATTCTCAAATTACAAATCATTTTGGTACTACGTTTGTATGGGAAATTCATCCGTCGCCGGACCCTTAAGGGCGACAACTATTTTTTCTATCTAAACATTTCCCAATGAGAAAATTATTAACTTCAAGAGGGACAACTGGAAACTTCATGTAAAAAAGTCGTAAAAAATCGCTCCTACCATTTTGGTTTCTTCCACTAAGAGAAGAAAACCTGAACCCTATCGTATGTATTTTACAAATGGACACCAAAGAGTAGCGATGTCAACTTCAACTTCAACTTTTTGTTAAATGGCTTCTGCATCTGGTTTGACACAATTCTGCCAATGTCCGTCTCATGATAGCATCGCAAGCTTTATGAAGTGAGTAGGTAACAATCTCTATGTAGGTATTGTACAGTATTTACAAAAAAAAATCCACTAAACTACAAAACAAAAGGAAAAAAAACCTCATAACTACGGGATAATCAAATTTACAATAAATAAATACATATAGGTAAAAACCTACTACTACTTCTACTTATTACAACTTTATATCATTATTATATATGAATTTACCTATGGCATAATTAACTTTAGGAGAAAAACAGAGAGATAAAATACATTTCATAGAAGTTGGAAGAGGAACATCAGGGGAAGGGAGTCATATAAAGAGAGAGAAACAATAGGGCAACTGAAAAAAATGTGATCCACGTGACCTTCATCTAAGCTACACTCGCATATGGAATCCGAAGTCTCGCAAGGAAGACAGGAGTGCAAGAGTGACCCAGCTTTAGTCTACAAATGGTCGAGGACGTAGTTTTATTGAATTTTCTAAACTTAAAAAACCACGGAGATCGAGGGATGTCCGGCTGGACATCAGCATAATGTTTGCCTTTAACAAGTTTTGAGGTATTCCAGTGATCAGTCCAAGATTTCTGTAGGTAAATTTTAGGAAGGAGGCATAAATCGTGGCAGAAAGAATGGAAATGCTCAAGCGAACCTATCAGAGCCGCTGCTTTTGCACAGGAATCAGCAGTTTCATTACCTGGAATCCCAGAATGACCTGGAACCCAAGCAAGAACTACGTCGATGCAGAGATTGTTGCACTCATAAAGGGCCTGACGAATTTGAAGAATCAGAGGGAATCGCGATATGTCTCTAAAAGGATTAGAAATAATTGATTGGAGGCAGCTTCTAGAATCAGAAAAAAATATAGTTTTGTTTAACTTATGAGATTTAACAAACAGGATAACTTCTAATATAGCAACAGCCTCACCAGTAAAAACCGATGTGGAGGAAGGACATTTAAAACTTAAAGTAATATTTGTAAAAGGCATCCAAACCGCTGCCCCAACCACACTATCTGATGATAACTTAGACGCATCAGTGAAAATGGAGTGCCACCCACTAAATTTTGTATCAACTTCCGAATTAAATATTCCTCTCGCATCCATAGAATTTTTAAATATACCAAAACGCAATAAAACTTGTGGGCGGAAAACTAGGGCATCATAAGGGGTGGAATATAAAGGATGAGATGGAAATTGCTTAACGGCATTTGGAAATTCTGAAAATTTTTTGAAACTACGGAGTAGACAGGGGTTTTATCAGTATATCTGAATAAACTAAGGAGATGGTTTAATTTTGGGAGAAGAGGGTGATTAGAGTTTTGGGCCAATTTGAATAAAAATCTATCAGAAAGAAATTGCCGGCGCATAAATAATGGAGGTTCACCACACTCAACCTGCATAGCATTTATAGGCGAAGACTTCATGGCACCAATAACAATACGTAAACATTTAAACTGAATTTTGTCAATTTTGTCAAAACCTGCTTTGTTGCACATGCTAAGAAGGAAGGAGCCATAATCGAAATGGCTCCTTACTATCGCATTATATAACAATTTCTGGGTGAATGGGTGAGAGCCCCACCATACACCGGATAGAGACCGTAGGATATTCGTATTTTTTTCACATTTCTGGGCCATTGAAATGAAATGCTGAGAGCCTGTCATTTTGGAGTCCAACGTTATGCCTAAAAATTTTGCATGAGTGGATGTAGGAACAGTGTCACTGTCAATAAAAATACCTACAGGCGGTACTATGCGTTTTTTAGTGAAAATAACGGCAGAGCTCTTTGACGCAGACAGAGACAGACCATGATCTGTAAGCCAGTCACTGAGGTATGATAGAGCTGAATTGAGTCTGGTACTTGCCTCGTCAAGGGAAGTCGATGAAATATATAGAGTTAGATCATCAGCATACTGTAATACATTACAGAAATAGTCAACAGTCTGGTCAAGATCATATGTGTAAAGGCTATAAAGTAGAGGACTTAAGACAGAGCCCTAAGGTAAGCCCTTCCAGACTAACCTAGGGGGAAGGAGTCCATAGCAAGATTTAATGACCACTGATCTTTCCATTAGAAGATCCCCAATAAATCGAACCAACTTCTCGGGAACACCAAGTTGAAGAAGCTTCCTCATAAGAACTGGAAGTTGGACGCTATCATATGCAGCAGCAATGTCAAGGAATACAGCTAAAAGATATTTTTTTTCTTTGAAAGCTATGTGTATACATATCTGAAATTAATAAACTAAGGTTATCTAGAGTTCCCATGCCTTTTCTAAAACCAAACTGAGTTTTAGATAAGATAGACCCATTCTCAGACCACCATTGTAGGCGGCGATTGACCATCTGTTCCGCCACTTTGGCCATAACTGACGACAGCGCTATGGGCCTACGACTGGATGGATCTGAAGGATCTTTGCCAGGTTTCAGGATAGGCACAATAATTTGGGACTTCCACTGATCCGGAACTACACCAATATCAAATAAGTTATTAAGAATAGACAAGTATACCTGTTTAGATTCGTTGGACGCTTTAACAAGAAAAGAATAAGGGATTTTATCTATGCCAGGAGAAGATTCAGTCAGTCCGTCAAGAGCAAGGGTCAGTTCACTGAAAGAAAAAGGGGCGTCTAAGCCGTTAGACGAAGGAAGGAAAGAAGGGGGAGTTGGAATAGAATTAAAAGAAGGGACAGAAGGGGGAGCAAGTTTATCTGAAAAAGCCTCTAGCCAAGAAGAAGGATCATTAGCTGTGAGATTATCGATAGCACAAGACCCTCTAAAGCGCCTTATTTGTCTCCAAACAAGTGATGGAGGAGATCTAGGAGATAGGCTTTCACAAAAGCCTATCCATCCTTGCTTTTTCTTTTTAAAAGACAGCTTTCTAAACTTTGCCGCTGATTTTTGATAACTCAAATAATTTTCAATGGTCATAGAACGACAATAAACGGTCTCTGCCGCCTTACGCTCAGCAACCGCCGCTGTGCATTCTGAATCCCACCATGGGGTGGAAACCTTAAAATCACGGGAGGGCTTTTTTATAGGGACATGCCGGTCTGCACTTGCGATAATAAAGTCGATAAATTCACTGTAGGAAAAAGCAGGGGAATCTTCAGATATAGAAAAAAATTCCAAACTGGAATCCAGTGAAGATGAGTAAGATGACCAGTCAGCATGAGTGGAGATGTATTTTGAAGATGGAGCTGGGTTAAGAAGAGGAGTGACGCTATTAGAGTTATCAATGGAAAGAACTATAAGGAAGTGATCGCTACCAAATGTGTGAGGTAGGATTTGCCACAAAATATCGGGGGTAAAGAAGAGCAGAGGGAAAGATCAACAGCACTTTTAGGATTTTGATTAGGAAGAACCCTGCGGGTAGGAGACCCGTCATTAAGAATGCAGAGGTTAGCTTCATCAATAATTTCTAGAAGGGAAAGACCAAACAAATCAGAGTGGCTGTGACCCCAGACAGAGTTAAGCCCATTAAAATCTCCCATGATAACATTAGGAGAAGGAATCGAAGAGAAGAGGAGAAGGATATCCGCAATCATAGTGGAGTTGGGATGACGAATATATACAGATATAAAAGATATATCAAAGGCCTTGACACCAACAGTGTTGATGCCAGCGGGGAGGGACGGCAGGGTGATTTGAGAGAAGAAAAGGGAACGCCGTACTAGTAGAGCGCTCCCGGCTTGCCCGTCAGCTCTGTCCGCTCGGAGACAAGAGAAGCCTGAGATCCGGAAATGGGAACCAGGCCTCAACCATGTCTCCGAGATGGCAATGACTGACGGGCTATACCTATTAATTAAGTGAGTGAGTTCATGACGTTTGGCTCGTATGCTTTGACAGTTCCATTGCAGAACAGTCAGGGGATTCATACTGGGAGGTTATTGAGATCAGTTGTGACAATTTTGAAGCAACGTTGTTCGGTAAAGGAAGTGAGTTCGTAAGAATAATGTTTATGATCAAATTAATAAAATCAAATTAATAAATAATAACATGTTAGAAACTCTTTTAGAGTTTCTAACATGTTATTATTTTGGGAAGGTTGGTTGAGTGCACATCCATTAGGCACCACAGAGATTGGCATAGAAACAATATCTCTATGGGCGACCTTATCGTAGGTCCTAACTTGTGAGGATGGAGGTTTTGGGGAGGCGTAAACAGTTTTAACATATGATCGCGTAGATTGTGGGACAGGTCTTCGAGAGGGTTGAGGGGGAGATTGGGAGAAAAGGTCTTGAGAGACTAATTGTTGTGCAACTTCAGTATAGGGACGCGAAACTCTTGGGAATTGGGTAGAAGCCTCCTCGTAAGATATACAATTTTGTGCCATAACAGCCTTGATGGAACGTTGCCGCACTTGCTCCGGACAACCTTTGCTGGTTGCAAAATGCCGCCCCGAACAGTGCAGACAGGATCCAGGGTGTTCTTTAGAACACCTGAAACACCGTGGACGCGATCTGCATTGTATTTTCGTGTGACCATACCTGCAGCACGAATGGCACTGGATTGTGGGATAGGTGTATAGTTCAACTGGCAAGGAGTTATAATATAGAAATACTCTAGATGGAAGGGATTGACCTTTAAATGTTATCACAACTGTTTGAGTTGGGACCCATGAAGCTTTACCGTCGTCATCCAAAACTTTTCTGCTTAAACGCCGGGCTTTAAGAATTATCCCATATCCGGCAGGGACAACCACGTCTTCTACAAACTCCTGCATTGGTAAGTCAGTAGGGACCTGGCGAACCAGTCCCATGCGTGTTATGTTGTAAGTCGGGATAGAAGCGATCATCTTTGACGTAGGGAGAATTGTAGAATCAAGAAAGGTATTAGCAGCCTCAAAAGATTTGAACTGCACTGAAATTTTATTACGGCCTATCTGCTTCACACCTTCTGCGCATATACCCTCAATTTCATTATTTGCAAGGAACTTACCGAACTTGATGGCTTTAAAGATAGTGCCCGCAGCAGGATCCGACTCCTCGCGGGAAACAGTTACAATAAATGGTCCATTATCAGTTTTGGAATACGAAAGATTATTTGCACCCACTACAACAGATGGGTGAGTGTACACGGTCTGTAAAGATGGTACCGTAAGGTTTGCGGTAAATTTTTTCGCTGGGACAGCGGCCTCGCTATCTGTCACCGTCTTGCTGGAGCCATCCTCAATGCGTCTCTTGGTCCCTTTTGAATCCCTAGGATCAGGGGGTTCCGGGGGTTTGGGAGGGACGGGACTACTCCCGTCCAGTTCCATGACGAACAGGACACGAGCGGTCACGGGCTAATTATATGTAGGTATTTATACTATAGGTACTAGAATAAATAAATAAACAGTATCGAAAAATAAATAAGCTAATTCTAACTAAACCAAATGAATATTCTTCGTAAATAACTGAAAAATTCAAAATTAACGCAAATTTTTCTGTTTGCTTGTTCCGCTGTCAAATCGAGAATCGTACACCGTAGCGATGTCAGGTCAAATCTTGCTTGATCTTCCTTATCAAAGGGAGAATTTGACGGGTTTGTTCGATTGACATGACATTTCTACTATACAGCGTTTTAGTTTTAGAGGTTTACGGTAAATAAGCTTTTTTAACCGACTTCAAAAATTCACAACAGAAGGTTTTCAATTCGGCTGTATGTTTATTTTTTTTAATGTATGTATGTTACTTGAAATCTCCACCATTGAATAACCGATTTTGCTGATTATTCCTCTATTGTATAGAGAATGATCCCAAAGTGATCCCATAATTATGGTATTCCCGAGGGATGACCATTTATCCCGCCAACCTCAAAAAACAGCATAAAACTTGAAAAATCACGACTAGCTACAACAATTTAGGTGATACTAGCGACCCGCCCCGGCTTCGCACGGGTGCAATGCTGATACTAAATATACTATAGAATCGGCCCCACGGCCGGTACCGCCGCAATCGATATGTCCCTGCATTTTAAATCTGTAATATCTTCGAAAATATTCATTTAAATTACATGCTGCAAAGGGCCACATTGATTTATATTAAATGCACAATGTATTTAAGGTACTTTATTGGATAAGGATTAATGCTGTATTGCTTAAAATCGCTTCGTAAATACGCCATTATTTATCGTAAAAAGTAAAGGATAAAAAATGGTTATTGTGGGTTATCCTTCTGAGATAAACCATCGCGGACTTTTTGATTGACTTTTTTAAGGTGTACATTTGTGCGCAGATCAACGTCTTGCACATCAGGGGCAATGACTTTAGGCAGATAGGTAGGTATTCGAATCGTCACTGCAGCGATCATTTAGTTATATATTCTATTTAATAAATTGACTTACCTCTGGATAGATACGAATGGACCCAGAAAATCTCTGTCTCTTGGCGAATGGCTTCACTTCACAGTTCAAAAACGTCCTTCACAAGGCTTGATTAGGTTTTAAACACACACGAAAATCGATAGTTCTATCATTAATTTCAATAAGGGAAAGTTTTTTTGGTTTCTTCGAGAGAAGCAAGCGTCTCCTTGCGTTGGCCGATGGCGCGGTTACGTGTCTTCTTTGGTTTCTTCCAAAGTTGTTTTTAATGTGGCTCCATCTATGATCTTCTGATTGGTCAATCGTATGGCCCGAGGCCGCCCATTGGTGCCAATTTAAAATAGAACTATAACGAAATAAAAAGCTGCTTAAATCGATTCGAATACGAGTGATTGGCGCCAGAACGTGAATGTAGAATATTTAAAAACTGCGATGACGATACAACAATACTGTAGTACATTATTTTGATCTATCTTGTAGGGTTCAGCCACCGTTTGCAATGTAAGCGCAAAAAAAGTGTCTATTTACGACATCACATCAGAAACCTCTAAAATTACCAGTGTTTCTCTACTATATTATGTATGTATTATACATATAAACCTTCTTCTTGAATCACTCTATTAAAAAAACCAGCATCAAAATTCGTTGCGTAGTTTTAAAGATCTAAGCATACATATGCATAGACAGACAGACAGACAGCGGGAAGCGACTTTGTTTTATACTATGTAAAGATATTTGCCAATTCTTAATAGATTTTGATGATTCTTTTGATAATGTCTAAAGGTTGATTCTAAAGTACATGATAATTTTCAAAACCTCTAGTTTCTAATGGTTTTCATGGCAACGGGGCTTCAAAGTCAAACTACTGTTTCGGAATTCGAAACGTATGTAGGCTTCGGGGTTTGTAGTTACAATGGGTGTACCGCAGGCTTCTATCCTCAGTCCTTTCCTATTTTTAGTTTATATTAACGTCCTGCTTCACCTAGTCAAGAATAATCATGAGATTGTATTGTTTGCTGACGATACTTCATTAATTTTTAAAATGAAACGACAAAATATAAAATTTGACGATGTGAATAATGCAATCTCGAAAGTAGTAAACTGGTTTAGTGTCAATAATCTTTTGCTTAATGAAACTAAAACGAAATGTATAAAATTTGCCCTACCTAATGTAAAACACGTTAAGATTAGGGACGAGTTTTGCTCCAGCTCGAAAAATAACAACTAACAGGCTAAAGGTTTCTTCGTCGCTTCTTTACTTAAGTCTACATACCGAAGCGACAGAAATCAAAAATATCACTTTATTTCCGTGTCAGTGTTTAGTTTTATGATTTGACCTTTTCTTAGTGTACATTTATTGTATTTCTGGAAATAAAGAGTTTTTGATTTGATTTGATTTGATTTGCTGCGCACGCACTGCGATTCAACGCAAGCGGTTAGGAAAAGGTGAAAACGCCAAATCTCGTACAAACACGCACTACGGCTGGCGCTTTGCTTATTATTATTTCAGTAACACCATTTCGTGCGAACAGCGTGTGTTGTGGCTTTGGGCTTAAAATAAACAAGATCCGTCAAGTGCGAGTGTAACTCGCGCGCCGAGTTTTTCGAACGTTTGTCAACAAATATATACCAAAAGTACCGGTTAGAGACTTTGCAATATAACGATTACCTAAAAATAGTAAAGATAAAGATAAAGATAAAGATCGTTTACTTGCTTGAACACAATGTAGGTTACACAGATGTTAATAATATTTTAGTTTCAATTATGTTCTACTAAAATTAGCATGCAAATGTTATAGTAAGTTCAAATTAATACTCGATACATTGTCATTTTATCTAATGTCAAAAATTCACAAATAATAATAGTAACAGGCGCAAAGTAAAATAAGGTGATGTCAAAACGTATCTGTCATAAAATCGTTAATATTATAATAGCATTTGTTAATTAGTAATTGTTTCAATTTGGTCCTAAATATATTGTCGTCAAGATTTTTTAATAATTTAGGTATTTTATCATAGATTTTACGTGACATACAGACTACACTTTTTTGTAGGAAAGCTGTTTTACTGTTAGGCATTTGGAGTTTACTGCTATCACGTCTATTTCGCACTACAAAGTCAGATTTGCGTGGGAAAAGATGGGGATGTTTTCTAACAAATAGTGCCATTTCAAATATGTATAACGACGGAAGCGTTAGCATCTTGTGCTCAATGAACAAAGGTCTGCAACTGTCGGTAACGTGCAGGTTAAATATTGATCTAATACATCTTTTTTGTCTTTTAAATATGAAGTCTTTATTGGTAGAGTTAGCCCAGAAAATTATACCAAACCTTAGGATAGACTCTACTGTTCCATAGTAAGCTGTAAGTAGTGTTTCTGTATCAACAATGGAGGATAGTTTATAGAGTGCGTAGGTAGAGCTACTTACTCGCTTACTTAAAAGTTCAATATGGGTTTTCCAATTTAAATTACAATCAATTTGAATTCCTAAAAATCTTGTTGATTCTACCACGTCTACTTTACTACCATTAAGGTACCAGTAGGTACCAAACTACATTTCAACTGGATCTCCCTGCATGCTTCGGTGAAAGTAGGTAATGGTAAATTTTTCGACTTTTTTCAAAATATTTCAAAAAGTATGAAACTTACAGATTACAAATTTTAAAAACTGTTTTGAAATGTCCGAATTGATAACTTTTATTTGATACATCACTCGGTAGGGTAGCCCCCCTTTTGAAAATTATTCCTTATAGACCATTTTTCAAATAGTATTCTTTTTACAGACTTCTTTATATTTTTCCTGTAAAATATAGATCCATATCTACAAACGCTCTCTATACATTTCATGACCCTGTAGGTATCTTTTTAAATTTCTGCATCACAATTAGTATGGATTATTTCATTTATTTTTCTTTAAATCTGTACCGGCGCACGAAATGTATTATTATTTTAAATTTCAAGTTGATAGCTCTAGTAGTTGCTGAGTTATTAAGGAGGGAAAAAAGGACAGACAAAGCGAGACCCTAACCTAAAAACCGAATGCGGTTAACCGCTGCGCGTGCTCTACCATACTATTACTGCTATTACTAAGGGACACAAAAAAATGCGCGTTTACAAACCGCAAACCAAATGTAGCAAGTTGCGTTTTTAAAACAGTCACTGAAAAAATTCGATAATACATACGTGCGCTTGAAGAGAAAGCTCTGTATTACATTATTTTGCGGTTTCAGAACGTGTGCTTAATTGAAGTGCGTGCTCGGCCGTAGGTTGCTTGATCCTAAGTTTCCTTTCATTCGTCTATTTATCCATGTGTCATCAAATTAAATTAGACTCCAATTTGACGCCACTTAGGAGACTTGAAGTCGGTTTATAGTTTATTAAAACACGCCAAATTATTTTTGATAACGCTTTGTGCTAAGATTATTAAGCTTCGCTAACTAGGATCACAATGAAAAGCCACACCGACCTTAAAAATACAGTGGCATATTATTGTATCGATTCTCTATAAACCCCCTCAAAACCGAGATCTACAATACCCCGGTGGTCATCATCATCATTATTCTAGCCTGGTATCACCCACTGCTGATTATTGGCCTCATCTCGCTTTTGTCAGCCTTTGCTGTCCTGTGCTTCCCGTATCCACGTTTGCCCTGCGACCCGGTCGATATCGTCAGCACATCTTGTGAGAGTACGACCCGGGTTTCGTCGGTCGTTTTTTGGGTACCGCTCGGTCAAGGTTTTACTCCAGCGGTCATCACCTCATCTGGCCAAGTGCCCCGCCCCACTCCACTTCAGGTCTGGTAGCCATGTTTTTACCGCCAAAGTTTGCGTGCAAAAGATGCACTTTCGTCAGGACCTAGCTTGCTTGTCTTCTCAAGAGGTTTGATAAAGTTATAAATAAGATGATCTTTTTTCAGATTCTCAGTGAAAGTGAACAACTGAGGCGCGAGGTAGACTCGAGCGGGCCGCAAGATGAACTAGAGTACTGGAAGAAACGAGGGGCACAGTTTTCACAGCTTGTTTCTTACTTACAGGTGTGCTGTATTGTAATACCTTATACCTTCACTGTATTGTGTTGTTTTGTCTAAAAAACGTAACAATCGGTAGTAAACTATTACAGAAGGCAGCGTCTTCCCTATTGCAGGGTACACCTAGTATAATTTTAAAAGAAATTAGTTATATTCAGTGCACCATAAAGTCAACTTTGTAACTACAAATTTACGGTGCACACTCTTGACCACGTTACAAATGTTACAATTAAACTTCTGAAGATTCTAATAATAGTATAGACCGAACGCTTAGATCTGTCTGACGCTGACTATACATTTTACTTTATGTAGTAATAATAATAATAAGGGTCAGATTCAAAAGGCGGTACTCCTGGACTCGGCGCGCTATCGTCAGGAAGTTCCTGCGTTCTCTGCAGCCCTAGTCACCGGCCGCTTGAGCCTAGCTTCGCGGCCGGTTATTCACCGTGCCGATATATTTTTACTGTAGAATAGTTTTATAACATTTTATTTTCTATAGTAAGAAATGTATTTTATAAACGAGATTAAAAAATAAATGAGTGTATAATAATAATAATAATGCTGGACAATCCACACAGCACCATCTAGCCCCAAAGTAAGCTACTCAAAGCTTGTGTTATGGGTACTAGATAATAATGTATGTACATACATAAAGTAATATTTTGACGATTTTTACAGGACAGTGAAGTACAACTAACACTTTCATGCTTACAACTTTCGAATTCAAAAGTGATAAGACTTTGGCGCGAAACTGACCACAAGATTACCTTCTGCTACAACGAAGCGCGAGACAATGCCAAATTCATTCAGGCGATGGAGAAATGCTGCCATTCTTTATATCTAGACGATCCTGTTAAAATAAAAGATTCAATACTAAGTCTTTTGCAGACAGTCCGTCTCATAAACAGTGTTTCTCAGTTTTATAACACTTCCGAAAGGATATCCTCTCTTATGGTTAAGGTAATTAGCATGTAACAGTAAATTTAATAATATGTTTTTTTATGCTCATTTATCACTAATAAAGTACATATCCATATGTAAAGTTGTAGACGCTTTTATCACTTAGTTATTTATCAAAGTAATTGCGCTAAAATACACTTTTGTTCTAGTGAACAAAAGTGCATTTCAGCAGCGTGTTTTTCCCTGTATGGTGAATAATATTTCCAGATAACAAACCAAATGATAGAAACATGCAAGCAGTACATTACCTGCCGCTCTAAAGAGACCATCTGGTCCCAGGACAGGAGCATAGTGAGAGACAAACTCATTCACTGCATCAATCTGAACAAAACCTACCGCGATACATATCTCTTCGTTAAAAACCAAGCGTTTCTGCCTAATACAGAGCAATTTAGCTTTTCGGAGAACTACGTGTTTGGAAAATTTGATACATTCTGTAAAAGGCTCAATAAGATTATAACCATGTTTGATTTGATGGAGGATTACAATGGATTGTTTGAAAAAAGGATGGAAGGACTGCTTTTGGGGGAGGATTTAGAAGAGGCAGTACACGTATTCGATGAAGCTAAAAAAGCCGTCACCACTTGCCAATACGACTACCTGGATTATAGAAACAATGAGTTTGATAAAGACTACAACACATTTGCTGAAAAAACGAATGTGCTTCAAGAGTCCATTGGCAATACTATAGAAAATAACTTTTCTAGTGTCTGGGAGACCCCGCAAGGGATTAAGTTCCTTACAAGATTTGAAAAGGTAAAAATAGGAGATTATCACATAATATCACGATAGTTTGGACGCTTGTTATCTCTTCACGCTACTAAGTGAGTGCAACTGAACGGATCAGCCTGAAATTTTGCATTCAAATAACATAAAAAAGATAAATGCGTGCTAGTTTAAATGTAATTAGTCTGGCTTTGGTGGCTTTGATCTATCGGTTTTTTGACGCATATCGTTGGTGGTGGAAGTCATCACATATCATATACCCAATACCTTTTATCATTCTATAATAGTCATTGATCGTTTTTTTTATTGAAATCTTTAATTTTCATCATAAACTAGCTGTGCCCCGGGACTTCGCCCGTGTGGAAAATTATGTATCTATTCTAGAATTTATTATTTATGTATGAAACACAACAAAAAAATAATTAGCTAAATTAATCTAGCCGTTCCCGCGTGATGCCGTGACCAAGGGAAATAGGGATTCATTTTTATATTTATATATAGATAAGATGTTCCGACACATAAGAGTCTTAAAAAAATCTAAATGAAGTGAAAACCCTAGGTTTTCCTGCACATTTGGCGGTTGTCCAACATATAGTATAGCCACACCCCCACTCGCCCATTTCTCCATACAAAAGGTCGCGTCTTTGCACATATTATGCGCAACAGTGTACACTTGAAACTGCGTGTGTGACGTCTAGGATCACTTCATTTATATCGTGCGAGTGAGACAGTCGCGAAAACTAAGAGACATTTGCAAAATAATTGTACTATTCAGAGGTAAAGTATAAAAGTAATTATGGTTACTGTGACCGATGGATTCATGGTGATATAGCCGTGAAAACGCTGAATTAACAAAGCACATGGAAGCAAATCGTAAGTTTAAGGTAAGCGCCACATTGAACGGTTCTCCGTTCAATGTCGCTGATCTGACGCGGCGGAACGCCTGTACATTTTTTTTCATCTATCTAGTTTCTTTATTTATACGCGGAAGATCGGTTGTTCCTTTTTCCGATCATCACATCATAATGTATAAAAATTATTTATTATCAAAAATCATCTTCCGTCGGCAATCTCGCATTTCATGAGTTTTAGAATAATGTTCTACACATATCGGTTGATTTTATCCATCTTTTCTTTTGGCGCAAAGTATTCCTGGTTCCTGCGAAATTTTATTCCTAGACGACAAAAATCATCTCTTAAAAAGGTATCGATGTTCATGCTAGGTACGACAAAGAGTTGAAAGAAACAAAAGAAAGAAGAAATTTATGAACAAATTCAATTTCTAAAAGCGATTTCTCTCAACAATTCTTTTAATTATTATGTAATGTGGTGCTGGTCAACTACCACATAAAAATTAAAAAGTATTTTTTAGTTCACAAACCAGCGCCACAGAAAGTAAAGTTATATGAGGTTGTTTGGGAGAAATCGCTCAGTTCAGAGCTAACGTATTTTGGTCTTATGTTTACGTATTTACAGGTGAGTCAAAAGATCCTGCTCACCAAGTTGAGTGAGAAATACGACAGAGTTCTGCGTTACAGTGAAAAAGAAGTGGATAAGATCACAAGAATGTTTAAACGACAGAGAGATGACCCTCCTCTACCAAGAAACTACTCGCCAGTCGCAGGTAATTAATGTTGCCGGCGTGTTACCAAAGTAATAATGTTTTTCCAACACAGCACAGTTACCCCACTTGATATTCATAATGACTTGTGAGAATAAACTCTGTTTTTAAGTTTTATTTAGTAGAAAAAGAATCTTGCATATATTTTATGGACCTATTCGAAATAAAATATTTGTTTTTAGGGTTTTGAAGATCGAAGATCGGTTTCAAAACCCTTAAGGTCTCGCTTTGTCTGTCCTTTTTTCCCTCCTTAATAACTCAAAAACTACTGCAGCTATCAAGTGGAAATTTAAAATAATAATACATTTCGTGCGCCTGTACAGATTTCGAGAAAAATAAATGAAAATGAATATTTTCCATACAAATTGTGGTGCCGAAATTTTATCATTTTGTACATTTCAAAATATTTTTTGAAAGTTTTGTAGGTTTCATACTGTTTAAACCAATTCCCCCCCCCCCCCATATCTCCGAAGATTGCAGAGCGATTCATGTTAAATGTATGGAGCGTTTATAGACATTATTTTATTCGTAATTTTTTTAGCCAAAAATGTTATTCACTTTTTTCAAATATCACAGGTTTTGTTGAAAACGGCAGTTATTAAGGCGGTGCCTCCCCTCACACTAGCGCCACCACCTATTTTATCTAATTTCGAAAAAGATTCGAAAAAGATTCGAGAATAGATTTTGGTGGCCACCAAGGGCAACTCCGAATCTCTGCCTAAACTATACAAAATAAAACTATTTCAGAGGCATTAAAAAAAAGCTTATAATAGATATCACAAACTGGCTAACGTATTTTTTTGGAAATTCCTTTCTTAAACGTAATAATTAGATAAAATAGGTGGCGGCGCTAGTGTGAGGGGAGGCAGCGCCTTAAAGTCGACGTCAAGGCAGGTGAAGATAATCAACATGATTTAAAAGAATATGTCTCTGAAGTAACGCCAGTATAGAAGTGATGGCACAGATCGTGTATGCACCATCCATTATATTGGCTCTTTAGGTTCTTAGAGCCCAGTCGTATTTGGCCTACCATTGATCCTTGTATTTCAGCAATCACTTTGTTTGGCACAAAGAACATTATGATACGGTCATAATATCTCCGCCAGACATTTAGGTTGAAAAACGGTGTATTGAAAAGCAAACCGCGTTCGCTTATGGAACTGGCCACTGGCGCATTTGCTCATAGACTTTAGTTCGTCTCTGGACAACTATTTATCCATCATAAAACAGAAGAAAATATCATGCGGAGTTTTCGAAGTTAAAGATAATTTTATATTCCCCACTACGCTACATAATATATACAGGGTTAGGGTAGGGAGGTACCTCTACCACCAATACTAATTTTAAGATTTAAGACCTGGCGTCTTTACAAATGTGTTCGTGATTATGGACAGAAACTGCAGTTCACGCAGTGTTAGTGAATTACCATAACCCTGTTTATGTATACATATTCTCAGCATGTACTATCTATACATATACCCTAGACTAGAGATAAGTATAACCAACGTAATTTTAACTTTTTCGTGATATTAGGTCGCATAAAATGGGCTCGCTGCCTCATGTGGAACATGACAGAGACTGTGGAGAGTGTGAGCACTCACCCGGTGCTGTGCGAGCTCCCAGCTGCGGGAGATATGATGCGGAAGTACAACAACACCCGATCACTCATACACTCGTACGAGGAGACCATGCGGGCTGTGTGGATGAACCAGAACGTGAGTTCACCGTTAATATCACACTCTTCATTGTGTCAGTTATATTAAAATATCATAAAATAGCACCTTCTTAAATTGTTATGTCCTTTAGACACATCAAATGGAAACCCCCCTTCCGACAAACACAATTTTTTTGTAGATTATATCCCTGGTAAGGTCCCTTCTTATACATAAAAATAAATAAAACACTTAACTTATTTTCAAAAACAAGAAGAGAATGCAAAAAGATCCTAAGATCCAGATTCATGGCTTCTTGATAAAGACTATGATGAGACGGAAGCTGTCTTATCATACTGTAGATAAATAAGTAGGTACGTGATGGTATAAAAAAAAATTATTAGGGTAGGTATGTGTATGAATGAATTTTAAATTATTGTCATAAGAATTGAACGGAGCCACATAAGAACGATAATAGTCAACACAAGCAAGATCTCAAACTCACAGGCATGTTCCGAACAATACTTCAGTATCTTACGTCACTTTAAACTAGGACTATACTATTTTTGACTCTACAGCACAGGGTATCCTAGTGTAGAGATCAAAGTGAGATCACGATTAGTCTTAATTATATTTAGCAAAAATAAGAATAATTCTAAGTTAATGTGATTGTATTATTATGTATGCATGTATATTTGTGGTGAATAAATTTACTTACTTTACTTTTATATTGTATACTGTGGAGAGAGCACAAATGAACAAGTACTAATAAACCTCCTCTTTATTCAACCGATAAATTTATTAAAAGTTATGCTGGTTCTTAGGCTACGTCTTCGGTGGAAAGCTAGCGAAAGTGGAAGAGGATTTATGATGGGTTTTAAAGGATACATCGCGCGCACGCTGTCCACGGAAACGCAGCCTTGCTTTTTCTCACGTGGGCGTATTCTCATACAATAACTTTATATTTCCTATCTTTCCAGTTATGGGACGTGGACGATAGCCTCACCAACACTCTGCTTAGGATAGACGATTCTGGCCTGATTCGCGTCAACCTGGATCACACGGTCCGGTTGTTGATTCGCGAGTCCGACTGTCTCGTCAAAATGGGCATCGAGCTGCCTATAGTCTGCCATTCGCTCTACGCCAAAAAGAATTACTTCACTCTCCTCAATGACTCCCTGCAGGTAGGTTCAGTCAAAATCAGGAGAGGATTGAATAACGAATTTAAGAATTTTTTAACGCTTACCTACTCGCTATAATAACCTTTGTTCAGCTTAAAAATAGCTATCCATCAAGTAAGATCAGTCCTGTTTGTAAAGAGGTTTAATAAATAGTTTCTAATTAATTCGTAGTTCCTCTTGGAAGACTATCTGCGCACCGTCCGTCGCGTAAAACTGGAAGTCCGCCCACTCTTTCTCCCGCAAGTGGTCAGGTTATCTTCCCTCCTACTACCGGGGTTACGCACGGTCTGCTGGACCAGCGAAGATTGGAATGAGTTTGTGGATAAAGCCAACGCTGCTATAAAGAGTTTCGACGTGTTAGTCTCCAGAGTTCACGACATCTACACTAACAGAATCATCTACGTGCTGTCTGGGATGCAAGACGTCACGCTGGTCACTTTGCCAGGTAATGTTATAGCTCTCGCACGAGCACGAGTGCTAGTGATGACTAGCTCAGCGCTCGCATATCTTTTTACGCCTGGGACATCTCCAGGCGAAAAAAAGACATGCGAGCGCTGAGCCATGACACATTTTGTTCTGAGATACTTCTCGAGCTTTGTATTTATTTATAAAAAATACATCTATTTTACAGGCGCTGAATAGCGTACCTAGTCTTATTCAAATATATCAAAGTTTTATTAGAATATATTTTAATATGACATGAATGTAAAAGTTACAAAACTAACTGACATAAAACATGGTTATTTTTTTTTATTGATTATCATCATCCGCAGTCGGATTTTACCCACTGCTGGGCAAGGCCTCCCGAAGTTGGTGCCATCTACCACGGTCCTGTGCTAACCACCTCCATTTAAGAATTGATTCAAAATCATATCTTATAATAGTAGTACGGTAATACACTCACAGGCACAACAAACCGCTCACCTTTCTGTTCTTAAAATTTTCAGTAATTTTGAATTTAGTCGACAATCCTTCCGGTAAACTCGTTTATTAGCAAACAAAAAAAAAAGAAGTTCGTGGTTTTAATATCATGTTTTTTTAGGGTTCCGTACCTCAAAAGGAAAAAAGGAACCCTTTTAGGATCACTTTGTTGTCTGTCTGTCGGTCTGTCTGTCAACCCTCTTTTCTCAGGAACGCGTGGACGTATCGAGTTGAAATTAACGTCAAATACTCAAATGCGTAACCTCTTGGAGCCGCGATATACATTTAACTTCTAGGTCAACGCACTCAAAGGTTACAGCCGTTAATGTCAGAATATTTTGAAATTTCCAAGGGAATCATGTGATTCCCTAAGTAGGAAGTAACTTATAGGTTTTGTGTGCATGTGCACACAAAACCTATAAGTTACTTCCTGTAGACCTTGGATCATGAAATTTGGTGAGCATCAATGTCTTGTAGCACAAGTTAAGGGAAAATCCGAAAACTATAAATTTGTAATTAACTCACTAAACAAATACTTTTAATGCCAAATGGACCAAAACCTATAGGGTACTTCCCGTAGACCTAGAATTATGAAATTTGGCAAGAAGCAAGGCTTTATAGCACAAGTAAAGGAAAAAATCCGAAAACAGTAAATTTGAAGTTATTCACAAAACAGGAATACTTTTGATACTCACCATGGACCAAAACCTATAGGGTAATTCCCGTTGACGTAGAATCATAAAATTTGACAAAAAGCAAGGTAAAGTACGTAGTTAAGTAAAGGAAAAAAATCCTAAAACGGTAAATTGTAGTTTGTTCACCAAAATAAAAACTTTTAATTCTCGCTATAGACCAAAACCTATAAGGTACTTCCCGTTGACCTAGAATCATAAAATCACACTAATATTATAAATGCGAACGTTTGGATAGATGGATGGATGTTTGTAACCTCTTCACGCCAAAACTACTGAAGGGATCGGCTGAAATTTTGCATACATGTAATTCTTAACCTGGAATCAAACATAGGCTAGTTTCGTAGGCCCGACGAACGACGCCCGTGGCGGTTTGTATATGTGCTCCTCTTGAGACTCCATCCTTGCCTGGAATCGTATAGAGCACACGACCCATATGCTATTTTAGCGGTGGCGAGTTTATATCTTTGATAAGGACAAGCGAGTCTGGTTTCAGGTCAGTTGTCTGCTCTTTGTTCCATTTCTTTCGTATCTGCCACTCAAATATATATTCTTTGGCCCAGCGGGTCCAAAAGTGCTGCCGTATCTGTTCTACCCTCTCGTAGCGCTGGAGTCGGTGTACGTCGATGACGTCATCGCTGGCTGGCGCAGTTAGCGGTCGACTAACCAGGAAATGAGCTGGAGTTAGAGGAGCGAAATCCTTAGGATCGGGAAAGAGAGGAGAAAGAGGTCTAGAATTCAGGATAGCTTCCACCTGTGCTAACACTGTACTGAATTCCTCGAAGGTGAGGTGCGCGTTTCCCATCACACGTCGCAAATGATGTTTACAATATTTTATTCCTGCCTCCCACAGACCACCAAAATGCGGAGAATAAGGGGGAATGAATATGTTAGAAGAACAGTTGCTTAAAAAGTGAAAATTCATTCATCAACCCTACAAAGTTGTCGGAATAAATTTCTAAAGGTTTACCGCGCCTAGAAATAAATCTTTTTAAAGCTTAAAGATAACTTTCAGTGGTGAGGTTACTGACCAGCTCTTAATGCACTGCTCGTGTCACAAAGCACACAAACAAACAAACGTATGCCTTAGAGGTTTTAGCGCCCCTACTACCCTTGCGATTAAGTATGAGATAACTTCCACTATAATCAACCCCGCATCGATTGAACGGATTAGTGGGCGTTATTCTTTGTTTGGGATAATTACCCATTAAAGGGGTAAGTACATTTCCTTTCATGCGCGTGCACTTTACACAAGCATTAACTACGGACCTAGCTAGGTTTCTACCACCTACAGGCCACCAGATATCACGTATATGGCACAACAATGCTTGTAGCTGCTGATGTTCGTAGCGAAACAAAAGCTTAGTAAAGTGGTGTTTGTTTGATAATAAAATAGGATTTCTCTTATCGTAAGAGAACTCATCAGAGTAGCTTAGACGCCCACCCACTCTCATTATTTAATTTTTATCAATAAATAAGTTGAATTTATTTAAGTGATTATTTTTTATGATTGCGTTTTTATTTATTAATTTATATTCATTAGGGTAACTATCAAATTGAGACCATCGTACAAGCGTCCTTTCCGATTCTCTTAACTCATCTAGTTTGAGCAGGTATGCTAAAAACATATTATTTTTGTTACGAATATTATGTATGAATCGTAACATAAATGCTACCGCGCCGCTTCATACGCTGAAATTGAGAGAAACGTTCAAACGGAAACAAAAACCTAGCTCCCTGTGTCACAATCACAAGCGATGTAACAGCTGATTTCAGCTCAGGTAGGTCGTCACATGTTTCTTCAACCCTAAAATCATCCAGCGTGAAACTCGGGCTTCGTAAAAAATCTGGACCGTTCTACCACAAGGAAGAAGAAGAAAGTTCATGAATACTTGCACCTCGAGACGCAAGATCCGCGGGGTTATCTTTATCCGACACATGACGCCAAATAACGTCCTTTGTCAATTCGTGAATTTCTGAAGTTCGATTTTGAACGAAGGGTTTTAATTTATTTGGTGCCATGCGTAACCAACCTAATACTATGGTCGAGTCCGTCCAAAAAACGATATTTCTAAAGCTACAATTTATAGAGCTACGTGTTTTATCTAATATTTTGGCACCTAGCAACGTACCGGTAAGTTCCAGTCTCGGTATGCTTAAAACCTTTAGGGGAGCGACCTTGGCCTTAGAAAAAGCAACCTAACTGTTATTGTTTCATTTTGACTCACCGTGCGCACGTAGGTAAACACAGGCGCCGTACGCAGTTTGCGACGCATCGCTAAAAAACTGCAGCTCTAAATACATAGGTATGATTCCTATAGCGTGCCGAGCAATGCAAATAGAATCGAGCGTTTGTAATGAGATAGGAAACCGGTTCCAGGTCCGCGCGACACTGGCAGGAACAACGTCATCCCAACCGATTTTAAGTAACCATAATTGTTGCAATAGAACTTTAGCGATTATTATCGTAGGGCTTAACAAGCCCAGAGGATCAAATATTTGAGATATATTTGATAAAATTGATCGTTTAGTGACTGGCCTATCATTAAACTGGAATTCAGTTTTGAAATAGAATTCATCATTTGAATTTTTCCGTTTTCGTCGATTTTAATCAAGAATCAAGAATCAAGAATTTATTGGTAAATAAAAATTTACACGTCGAATTAAAATTATAAATAACACATGATCATTGCAATTACATTATTATAAACTTATTTCCGAAAATTATATATCACTTATTAATTAATTAATCTTATCTGCTAACTTAGGTAACTACATATATTCTTCGCTTCCTATAGATTAATTTTATTATATTTTATTACTATTATTTCTATATTATATATTGTATATTTATTACTTATTATCATTATTAATTTTCTTTGAATCTTGGCACGGAGACTGTATTCTACAGTTCCGGTGACTCTAGGAACTCCCCGAAGCTGTAGAACACTTTCCCCAGAAGCCACGTTTTAAGTCGGTGCTTGAATATGTTGGAGGAAGCGGCATCTCTTATTTTGTCGGGTAATCGGTTATAGACTGCGGGGCCCATTATGTACACTGATCTCTCCGACTTACATAATTTGTGTGAGGGTGTTTTTAGTCTGTAGTGGTACTCGTTGCTACGGAGTGCGCGGTTCGGGTTAACTCCACGACGCTGGAACAGGTCCAGATTTTGATGGGTGAACAGCGCTACCTGGTAAATGAGCTCGCTTGGTAGCGTCATTATTTTCAGCTGTGCAAAGTATTCCCTGCACGATACATCATCAGGGACCCCCACAATGGCGCGGACGGCCCTCTTCTGCATCACGAAGATGCGCTCGGTGTCGGCGGCTCGCGCCCATAGTTCCGTCCCGTACGTGACTATACTATGGACGGTCGCAAAATAGCACGAGCGGACCGCGTCCCGAGACGCGGTGTTAGCAAGCCTTCGTAATGCGAAGCAGGCTCGTCCTAGTTTTTTGCACAAGCAGTCGATGTGGACGTCCCAAAGCAGTGAGCTGTCTAATATGAATCCCAGTAGCCTGGTATTCTGGACCTGTTGCAGCGGCGTCTGTCCGGCAGATATTCTTAGGGTTCCTGGGGTACCCCCATTCAACCTAAAGTTCATGTAACATGTTTTTTCTCTGTTGAGGGCAAGGCCATTCGCACCGAACCACTCCTCCAGGCTCGCAACCACCGCATTCAGTGTTTGCTCTAGCTGGTTTTCTGTGGGAGCAGTGACAACAGCAGCTACATCGTCCGCGTACATATATATTTCTGCGTCGCGGACTGTGTTTGGCAAGTCGTTCAACAATAAACTGAACAGGGTGTTCGATAGGCATGAGCCCTGTGGGACCCCCATTACGTTCTCTAGTTCGGACGATTCTACTCGGCCCGCCTCACCCATCACCACCTGCTTTCGTTGTGACATGAAAGAAGTAATGATGGATTCGGAGGGGCCTCGGACGCCGTAGAATCGAAGCTTGTCTGCGACCAGAGAGTGGTTGGCGGTGTCGAAGGCACGTGACAGGTCGCAGCACAGCAGAGCCACGCGCAGCCCCGCCTCGCGCGCACTCAGCACACGCCACACTACTTCTCGTACCAGGTCCGTGGTGGCGCGACCGGGTCGGTAAGCGTATTGCCGGTCGGTTAGGATTTCTCGCTTAGTTACATACTCTAAGAGTCTGTGGTTGAGACCAACCTCCAACACCTTACTGAACGCTGGGACCATTGATATCGGTCGGTATGATTTTTTATCGTGCTTACTACCCTTACCCTTATATAGTGGACAGATTTTTACCTTTTTGAGGGAGGTCGGGTATGTACCTTGCTTTAAACAAGTGTTGAATAGCTCTGACATAATTCCAGCGAGCGGTTCCACGGCTACCTTCATTAGGCTCGCGGATATACCGTAGAGGTCGGTGCTAGTTTTAGCGGCTATCTTGCAGTGCACTATTTTCACGACTTCTTCTGGTGTAAAGGGTCGTAACCAGAGTGACGCGTCACTAACGCTTAGCTCCGCAGACATCACGGCTGACGCGCGGTGGATGTCGGCGGCCGGGGCGCCGCACTTGCTCGCTGCTGTAACGAATTCCTCATTAAGCGCGTTTAGGAGAGAATGCTTGGAGGGGTACGGCTGTCCGTGCTCGTCCTTTATATAGTCGGTGAAGTCGAGCCGCTCGCGACTATCCCGTCCTAGCTCTATATTGACTACTCTCCACATTCTCTTAAACTTGTTGGGATCGTTACTTATTTGGTCGGAGTAGAATTGTGTACGTTTGGTTTTGGTCTGTGTGTTATATCGTGTGGACAGGTCTTCGGTAAACTTCGCAAGGTCTTCATTGTCCGGGAATTTGTTTTTTAACTTTATAGTGTCGAATAAAAAATCCTTTAAATTAAGTATTTCGGTGTCAACCCACTGATTTTGATGTTTTGCGCAAGGCCTATTTTTTACAGGGAAGCACAGATTGTGTTTACTTACGGTTTTGGATATTAACGTATCAGCTAGAATGTCGCAGTTCCCTTTCGAGTCCTCCAACACTTTCTCCCAGTCTACTGACTCTAGAGCCGCGCTGAAATTGTGGATATTTATTGGGCTGTAGCTACGTCTACATGTGAATGCAGGTTTCCCGACCGTGCGCGATACTATCAGGCGCTGGGCTTCATGGTCGCTGAGGTTTGGGTTAATTGCGGAGATGCTGGCAATTTGTTCCAGCGGTAGGTTAGTGTAGGCATGGTCTAATAATGTACCATGTCCGCCTTGGGGCCGCCGGGTGGGGAAGTCTACTAATTGGTTAAAGTTATGCAAGGATAAGATGTCAGAAAGGCGCTTTGTTAGAGGTGAGCTTACCAATGTATTTATGTTGGAGTCCCCCATAATTATTGCGCTAAGTCCCTCATTACTTATTTTATTTAATAATTTTTCGAACAGTGTTAGATACTCATGATGGTTTGTTTTGTTGGAGTGATATAGACCAACAATAAGAATATTGTCGGGCGTTATTTGGACTGCACAAATATCGAAAATCTGTTCTTGGGCTAGCATACAATATTCTTTATTATTACTGACTTTAAGACACGATTTTACATAGATGCAGCTTCCTCCACGCTCTACATGTGGTCTACAGTACGAAGATATCAGGTCGTAGTTACATAAGGTCACTGAGTCTATTTCATGGCTGCGAAGGAAGTGTTCGGTAATTATCAGCACGTCGCATGCGAGTTCGTCTGCGAGTAGCACTTCTAGCTTCTTAGTTTTGGTGTTTAGTCCACGTATATTGAGATGGCACAATGTGAGGAGTTTGCTGGTTGGTGTGCGTGATGTTTTTGTCCTAACGGGAGGTGGTAACGGCGCTGGGCTCTGCGTCTTCGTTGCTAAGGCCCGCGGTGTAGTTAGGACGTTTAACAGTTTTTTTGTGTTTCTTGCGTTTCGTGACTTGGTAGAGTCTGGGCTGGCGAGCCCAATTGGGCAGGTCGTAGATAGTTTTTCATAGTGACTGGTTTCTGCTTTTTTTTGTACCGGTCTAGTATTCTCGTCGTTGCTGTTCTTGATCCGCTCCGATGACTCTGGAGACTCCGGCAGTGTTCTTTTATTGGTTTTTTTTTCGGTAGGTACTCCACGTGCTGGAATTCTGCTATTCAACGTAACTATTCTGTCGTGACGTAGGACTACGTTCTTACCGGCTTCTCTTTCTTTTTTCAACTCTTCTTGGAGCTCTTTTCGTCTCTGTAGTACAGCAGGAGAGTAGTCCTCTTTTAAGTATATATTAGTATTATTCAAGTATTTCTTATTCCTAATTATTTCTAGTTTTCTACTCATAGTCGTGAATGTTGTTATGACTGGTCTAGTCTTTTCATCGTCTTGTTTTCCTTTCCTTGCCACTGACTCTATCTCCCATTTTTCGCAGCGTATTTTCATCGAATTGTTTATGATGCTAAGCACCGAGTTTTGTAGATCGTCATAATTTTTTTCAGTTTCCATCATCCCAAAGAATACAATGTTTTTCTTTCTCATTTGTTTATCTAAAAAATTTATGTGTTTTTCTTGTTTATTAATTCTTTCTTCTAGTTCCTTTGTTTTGGTTTCCATAATTGTGAATTTTTCGTTTATATTCTTATTAATTGAGGTTTTTATGCTCTCTTCCATATTTTTCATATCAGTTTTTTGTTGTGTCATTTCTTGCTGAATATTATGAAGTACTTCCATGATTTTTTCCATTTTGGTGACTGCAGTCGCCCTCTAGCGGCAGGGTAGTTAGTAATAGTTGTTCACGAGCCGCGCACCTCAGAGATTATATTACTCTTGATGCCCTCTTGTGGTTGTACTCGGTACTAGGCTGGCTGGATGGATTGTTCGATTTTATATCTTCTGTCAACCCTAGATGGCGCTGTTAGTTTTCTTGTTTGACTTATTATTAGTTATGGCAAGAATTTCTTTGGAAGATACGTCAGTGTCAAATAAGACAGAATTGGCTAGCTGGTTTGACAGATCATCAATCAAAATATCAAAAGTTTCTGCTGTGCTGTGATGTGAAATGTGATCCGAACTCGTAGTTTTGGGAAATAATTTCGACGGTATTTTGCAGTATGAGCTCCTTCCGCTATTGGCTGCCGTATGAATCCCAGTTTGCGTGTTCACATAAGATGTTGGTGTGTGTGAGGATATTTCGACATGTGAACAAACGGTGTGTATTTTCAAGCGGCAGTAATGGGCCCAAAAACAGTGAACTCGTGTGATGGGTACCTGTTTTCTTTTCTCCTTTCCTTAGACTTTGAGTAGATGCTGCTCCTTTGGTAAAACTCTCCTTATTTCCACAAGACTTTGAATAAACTTTGAGGACACCGTTACAGGATATGTTTACTTATAGAACGCACACATGTAAATTATATAGATAATTTCCTTTGTGTGCTCAGAAATACGATTAAAATTACAATGAACGCTGCTTAGAATTGTGCGTTTGTTTATAAAGCGGACCGGAAATGATCCACCCTAATTTCGTGTTTTGTGAATAGGGCCCACTAGGAAGTCGAATTTTGCCTTGTTCTAATAGTTCAAGTCCCGCCGAAGTCGTAAATTTTTGAGATGTTATTTAATTTCTTGTTCTAATAGGTCCCAGAATACATCCGCACCGATCAAAATGTCTATCTTCGATACGTCGAGAAATTTCGGGATACCCGACCTTATGTTGCCTGGAATACAGAGCTGTGCTTTTTCACAGAAGGTTGACATGCCTGATGTTATTTGTGGTAATACAAAACAAATAATCCGAGTTTTGAATGTTTGATCGACGTGCGACTTAATTTCAAGGCTACAAGTTTCCGAACATTGTATCACTTAGTCACCTACTTCTCGAATCTCGTGAGTTGATTTTAATAATGGAGCGTTAATTGTGTCACTTAATGATATAGGTAGTAATAAAGCATCGTTGAGAACCTGAATCTAGAAGCGCAAGCGCCTGGTGATAAGCACCCTGCGTGTCAGCTACCTCGACCACAGCTGTTGACAATAGCACCGTATGCATACCTACATAATTAGAGCAGCTAGTCTGCATATGCGCCTTATTTACCTGAATTAGCGAGTCCGTAGAAGAAGCGTTCTCTGTGGCCTCATTTATGCTGCACTGAGTATCTGCACTTGAATGAAATGTCACGGCACTTTCGGTATGAATCAATGCGTTATGCTTAGCATTGCATTTCCTGCATGACCCGAAGTTACACTGATCAGGCGAGTGTCCCGCGCGTAAACAGTTTTCACAAAGTTTATTATCGCGAATTAATTTTAACTTTGATTCTAAATCTCTTTCGATGAATTTTTAGCACGAATACAACGGATGTGCTGCCTTGCACTTCAAGCATGGCTTGTAGGAGCGAGACTGACGGTCGCCGGGTTTGTTGTTAGAAACATTGCAGTGTGAAACATTTTGTGAATGCGAACCTTGTATTTTATAAGACCTTTCGGTTTTTTCTGTTTGTGGTTTGTTATGTGAAAGCTGCAGTGTCTCTAGCATGTCTGCCCTGTCCTGCAAGAAACCTATCAAATCACTCAACTTTATAATGCGTTTCGTATTGTGATCGTTCGCTGATAAAGTGCATTTGTATGTTTCCCATTCGCGTTCCGTTAACTTATCCAACTTGGAGACAATAATATAGTTAATGAGCGTATCCCAGGAGTCAGTAGTCTCACCTAGGATTTTTAGCGCGCGTAAGTTTTTTAGAACTGTGTCGATTAACATTCTAATCAGTGAGGGTGATTCCTTTGTTAGCGCGTTTATCGTAAACAAAGCTTTTATACTACACCTGCTCGGAAAGTTGCCTATTCCTTTTCCATTAATAGAATAGAAAGTATGTCTTTGCAGGCCTATAGGAAACCGGGACGAAAAATTCTATGGAATTTCATTTCTCACGTGTTTTAGCGGGAGGAAAAAGTGTATGGAAATCCATTTCTAACGTGTTATTTTTTTTTATTTCCTAAAAGATCGGCCGGTAGCTATGGTTATTTTCGTTCGGTCAAACGACAAAAAGTTTTTACTCCAAGTACATTAGGCCTCCTCCGATTTCCGAACAATATTTTGAAAAAAGAACCCAAAGGCTGGCGCGGTCAATGAGGTTTTACCAACATCATTGGGCGCGGTAAGTTCTTCTAAATTTCAATTAATAATTAATCCTGCTTTTTATTTTCCTCGAAGGTGTAGTATAAAGCACTATTTATCACTCGGCAGAAAGTGCGATTCCTACCTCGTGTGTTTAAAGGCCCTCGGCTGCGCCTCGGGCCCAAAACGACACACTCGGTAGGAATCGATCACTTTCTCGCCTAGGTGTAAAATGTACTATTACGTGGTTGTAAATCAAAAGTCTATTATTATTGTACCTATTCAGTAACAATTCCCATGCGACGGAATAGTTATCTGCGGAGAACTCCATCGATTCTATAACCAGCGATGCGTTGCCTTTCAACGAAGACTTCAAGTAGTGAAACTTTTGAATGCTACTTATATTTTTAGAGTTATGAACAAGTGACAAAAATGTATCTCTAAACTCGAGCCAGTGCTCGTACGATCCGTCAAAGGTGGGCATGGCTATATTGGGGAGTTTTACAGGTTGTGACCTTTCGCAAGTACCTTTAGAACGGTCAGTGACCTCATCACTAGTTAGCAGTGATTGCGCTAAGGCCAAAGTACTATAATAATTATTTTCGAATGATTCCCTACAGCTTAATTGATCTGCAATCACACTATCATAAACAGTGTCTTCAATTTGCGATTGGATGTTATTAATTCCTTTACAAAGGTCAGTAGCTCCGTTAATTCGCAGTTGTAGGTCTAAACGATTTCTTTGAGAAAGCATAGGATCATTTCTACTAACGATTGGACGTGGTTAATAAACTTAGTCAAACGGCCTTTGACTATTCCACGTTTTCTAAGCAACTCGCGAACTAGCGTGGGGTTATCATTATCACCTAAATGAGTAGTAGGAGACCTATCGCGAGACCTAGGCTTTTCTTGAGATTCTACGTTTAGGGTGTCTGTAGACGTTTTGGTGATATGTGGATGGAAGGAATACTCACGATTTTAAAGCGAACAGTATGGGCAGTGATAGCAGCGTCACAAGCCTTCGTCTATCCTGTCTTTCGGAGAGAACACCTTCACCACAAAACACTGAAACAGGTTAGCACACGTGTAACAACTGGAACAGGGAGGAGATGGATAATGAAGGATGGTTGGTCCCACCAGATGCGTTTGGAAAACGATGAGATGCCAATCCGACATCAATTCTTTTAGCGCTTAGCCTCCAGTTGTGTTTCGATGTGCCGTTGTTATTGCGCAGTTTGTCACAGCAATGGCCGCCAAGTCTTCGTGTTGTAAGATCGTATTTCCGTAGGTGCAGGATTCGTATTTGGCGGAGGAAGGACCAAAAATGTTGCTTCTTATGTGTAAGGCAACTTATTAATTATAATTTAGACTAAAGTCCTGACTTGCTGTGATACTGGGGTTTGGAGAGAAATAAAAAGATGCGTACTTCTTTCAAATATGGCGTGTAATGTCGTGTTACAAAAACGTTGAGGTGAGGTAAGGGGAGAGGGGAGGCTACACAGGTACAATATTTAAATTAGGCGCGAACAATCGTCACATTGTATTGACAATCTTAACAGCCGGAATTTCACAAAACTGCTCCCCAGGACCCTGATAATCTAGTGTTACTATAATATTTTCTTTTGAAATAAATATCTCTTTGCCTTTGAGTTGAAATTTCTGTAGTTGAGAATATCTCGGTGGTGGACAACGGGAATAATCCAAGAGATTTCTCAACACTTTTCTGAAAACGAAGTGGTAATCTCGGTTTTAACTGCATCGATGTCGGCGTTGGCCCAGCTCCGGGTGTATAAGTTAGTCTTGCGAAATCATTTGATTGCATCCCGCCTCGTGGTTCGAGGCACACAAAGCGTACAAACTGACGACCTCCGTGGCGCAGCGGGCGAAGGTCCGCCTGCGACGCAGGAGGTTGCGGGTTCGATTCCCGCCTCGGAACAAATTTGTGTACGATCTGCAGAAATTTATTCCGTTGGTCTGGGTGTTTTCTATGTATAATAAAAAATATCTATCTATGTAGTGTATTGTATTAAGTATATCAGTTATCTAGTACCCATAACACAAGGTCTGCTTAGCTTGGGGCTAGATAATGCTGTGTGAATTGTCCAGCATTATTTATTTATTTTATTTATTTAATCGATGCGACGTAGACTATGCCCAGCATCAGCTAAAGCGACTGCCCTAGCTGCACTAGTCACAACGAGTGGCATGTTTTGAGTCTTATATAATAAACGCAAAAAAAACTCAAATCAACACAGGATTGCAGAAAAGAACAGCAAATATTACGCAACGGAAAAAATGCCAAACAAATAATAATTGTCATGACAATTCGATGACACTGTATAAGAAACGAAATAAATGTAGATGTTCCAAAAAATCCTTGAAAAAAAAAACATAATTAAGGTAGACAATAAAAGGGCAGAAGAATTTATTCACAAAGAAAATTACTATAATAAATAAGAACCAGTATTTACAATTGAAACAATTGTGCTAACTGCAGACTGTTGCAAACAATCTACAGGTAGCTCAACTGATTCATATCAATACCAGTTGGAAGCGTCCCCAAGACGCTGGCTGCATTGTCCCGCTGACTGTGTGGCAATGCTGATGCGCTGTGCCAGATACTGACCAGCTCTCGGGTCACGCGTCGCTTTGAACAGACACTCAGATAATTTTTTAAAACCCGAAGAGCCTCGGTACCCCACGGACCTAGGGTCTCGACTCCAAGGGGAGCAAATGTGTAGGCTCTGTCGAGACCTGCATATTTGCGCCTCTTGAGATCTTCGGCCAAATCTGCCGCCGCAGTCGCCGTCACGGACTAGGACGAGGTAGACTGGGTGACGAAAATTATATGGGTGGCTAATTTTGCCTTTGAGTGTAGTTCCCAAAGAATTCTATAAATTAATAGCATGTTTTTCTTTTTAGAAGACAAACCTTGGACGGTTGAGGAATTCATATTCAATGTGGAAACTGGGTGTCGGTTAGTATTTAACGAATATCAAGTAGTCCGTCATAAAGACTTGAGTCGCAGCAGAACTTTTGTTCCAGCAATGCTTGCGTCGAGTTGCACCGCAAAAGCCTGATGGTGGAGGAAGCTGTTGAAGAGGTCCTAGATTTAGTGAAGAAGGCAGCTCAGCAGATCAAACCGGCGGAGATAAACCCGGACTTTGAGTTTCTTATAGCGGAAGGTAAATTTCCCCTTTATTTTTTACCTTTATTAATATTTTACACCTTAGCATAGTAAGCACAAGTAAGTTTAAAGTATGCACCGTCGCCGCCTTGTATACGTTTTATTTGATTATTTTATTTGTTGAAAGCCTGAAAAACAGGCTTTAGTACCTACCTAGTTGAGGCACACGCATTATGTTATTCCGTAGTATATAAGCCTTATACGCCTTTGTAATCCTTCTTTTCCTAAGTTATTTTGAATAAATTATTTTACTATTTTTTGTAACTTTATTATTTAGGAATTTCTTCTCATTGAAATTATATTTGGGCCACTATTTGTTATCAGTTTTCCATGCATTAAAACGCTTTCTCAAAAACAGAAAACATCCTTATTTGTTGCCTTCACTGATCCAAAGATAGGCAAGCTAATTAAGCTTGTATCGTAAATAGATGACCAGCAAGCGGGCAGTGGCGCGGCGTCTACGACTGCCGAGAGCACGTCCAGCGGCCAGCAGGACTGGTCCGCCGTCTGGGAGTGCTTCGAGAGCCCGCACCGCCTCCTGTCGCTGCCGGCCGGCGGCCTCTCCAAGGGCATGCAGGTACCCCTCACCAGGACACCTAGCATGCGTCTGAGACTATGGGAAGTTCGTCCAGCGGCCAGCAAGACTGATCCGCCGTCTGGGAGTGCTTCGAGAGCCCGCACTGCCTCCTGTCGCTGCCGGCCGGCGGCCTCTCCAAGGGCATGCAGGTACCCCTCACCAGGACACCTAGCATGCGTCTGAGACTATGGGAAGTTCGTCCAGCGGCCAGCAAGACTGATCCGCCGTCTGGGAGTGCTTCGAGAGCCCGCACTGCCTCCTGTCGCTGCCGGCCGGCGGCCTCTCCAAGGGCATGCAGGTACCCCTCACCAGGACACCTAGCATGCGTCTGAGACTATGGGAAGTTCGTCCAGCGGCCAGCAAGACTGATCCGCCGTCTGGGAGTGCTTCGAGAGCCCGCACTGCCTCCTGTCGCTGCCGGCCGGCGGCCTCTCCAAAGACGTGCAGGACGCATGTTAGGTATCCTGGTGGGAGGTATCCCACCAGGATACCTAACATGCGTCTGAGACGATGGAGAACACGTCCAGCGGCCAGCAGGAATTGTTACTTTTTATAGAAATAAATATCCGGTTAATAACCGCCGCCGCGGCTCTGTTTAATTGACTATACCCACTCACACTGTACAAATTGTACACTGTGCAAACTGAAAACTGTATCCTGGCTCCAATCACTCTCCTATGGACAAACAGAGGATCTATTAACCACTATTAGGTGATTTAAATACACATACAAATAAAGTAGTAGCTCTTGTTGCCTGGACTCTCCGAGGATCAGTGTTCTCAGGAGCGCCAAACACCCACACGTCACTCTTACATGCACCTTACACACACCCTGGTAGATCCTGTTGCCCGGATTCTTTTAGAGATCGGTGTCCTCGGGAGCGCCAAGCGCACAAACACACACTCATACACATACACACACACACACACGCACGCATCTTGGAAGCTCCTGCTGCCCGGACTCTTAAGAGACTGGTGTCCTCAGGAGCACCAAGTACTCAAACAACACACACACACACACACACACACACACGCACTCTGTGCTAACAGTCTTAGATAGAAGTTAAAATTTAATTAAATGATTGCTCACTTTCTTTTATTTGATATTTTTTGCTTTAGATTTTATTTTATTTATTTTTAAACTTTTATATATTTAAGTTACCTCATTAGAAAATAAATTATCACGTATGTTAAAAATTAAATACCTGATGTTCATGGAACTATCTTCTCTAATCCCGGAGGTGGGCGTTGAGACCTGAGACACAGTATTTTACTTCTGCAGGTCGCATCGCTGCCTATTTTTTGTTATATCCCTCAATATGTGCCAAAATAAAGACTTCTTATGTTTTATGATTTTTTGTTTTAAAACTAGTATTTATTTCCAGCATTATTTATTATTATTTATTTTATTTGTTATTGTAGGTAGGTATAACCCATCAAGTGAGCTAATATTTAAAATAAAACGATCCAAATTGGAATGCCAAATATATTTTATTTACGTTGAACATGAATACCGAATATACGTAATAATACGTGAAAGAGGTTCTACTGACTACATAAAACTCTCTGTACAGAGATACATCAGAAAGATACAATTTAGTGAGCAAGGACATTAAACTCGACAAAAATCACAACAGCCCGGTCAATCGGGTACCACGATATATATACTAACACTATATCAAATCACTACATCAAAATATATTTGTACGTATAATTCGTTTATGAATAAATGACACATAATTGATGTCGAAAGTCTTAGAAAGTCTCATACAACATGAAATGTCGAAAACAAACTGCAGAGTGACGGCTTTCCGATAAGGACGGGCACTGTTCCTTTTCTTCACAATCTGGAAAAAGAAATAAAATTCACAAAAAGGCAATTAAAGCGTGTGCCTACGTTAACACACATTTTCGAAGCCTGCTAGTGAAATTTGTCGGTTTGCTGGTTTTTTTTCAGACTTTCGGTATCAGAAAAAGTTCATGTCTTAGGAATCTACACGAATTGAAATTACGATAGGTCTATACCTATCGTAATTTCAATTCATGTAGATTTCTAAGATTTTTTTTGTTGCTTTAAGTGTAGTAGTAAATTTATTTATTTAGGAAGATTGAATTTTTCAGTAAAAAAACCAAAACACTATCTGACGCTATTCTATATGATAAAACTTAATAATACGAAAATATTGTAAACAATAATATTTAGCTTGTCGTGGCGATTGCTGGAATTTGTGTACGAATTCGTTCAATAGGTATTATGCCCGAACCGTTGGTGAGTTGCCTGCGTGTTTTGTTCGTAGAACCACACCACAGAACAACCAGTAAAGAAAGTACGTAAAGAAGTTATTTTAGCACGACAACCATCCGTCAAAACCTATATTTGTTGGCAGTCAGGTCCTTAGCATTAAGCTTCCTGTGTACACTAAACGCATTTAAGTTAGTTTTAGGTTTTAAAAGTATACAGTATAACAAAATGAAAAATACCTTTCCAGCTGTTTTCAATCACGTCCATACCAACGCCTCGTACGTTGTTTTGTTCAGTCGCTCTCTTTGCTTTCATCCCACGCTGTTCTAAATTTGTCTCCTTTATCTCACCGATCACTCCATAAATCAATAAGTTAGTGCTACTCCAATAAGGAGAAGAAAGAAAATATCTACAATAAAAAGTAACGAAGACAGAAAGAACTTTTAGAAGAACTAAACTAAAACATATTGTGACTCGTTTATATGTTGTCAGTCACACTCATGTCAGGCTCATCGAGCAGATCCTCTTTCATGTCCTCGGCAAAAGTGATCAGGTCCTCTTTTATTTTTTTTACGAACTGACATCTGGTTTGGTATTTTACAGGGAGCAAGTCGTAAGTCTTGTGTGTTGGGTCATCTTCGAATATTATGTGTAGTTGATGTGGATCCTGGCGGTACAAGCGGGAATGGCCGTAGATGGCGAGTTTTGTGGGTAGGAAAAGTATAATTGACTCCCAGTATTCACCGGGACAGTTCCTTGTACTCATCTCGAAAACCGCGTGGAAGTATACGAGCTTCATCTTCTGAAACAAATGACACTAAAGTGAGGTCGAGATAGCTTTAGTTTTGACGCTCGATTCCAAATGTGACCGTACCGTACGTAGGTTACTCCGCTTGTTTATTTAGCTTTAGAAACTTAATTATTCGGGGACATTATTCGGCAAAACAAGGAGGCGGTGTCGATGTGTTTGTTAAATTGATAAATAATTGCAAGAGACGTTGTTTTCAGTTTTATCCTATGATGAAAGCACAGTAGTTATACTCCGTCCACGCTCTTATTTTCTTAATATTGTAGTTCGACAGATAATCAAATAGTCATGGCCTTATGCTTTACGGATTCGATTTTTCGTGACAATCTATTGTGGTTATGAAGAAGTTGTAATCGATTTAGTTATTTTCGTTCAACATTTTGTACCTATTATTTACAAACATACTCAGAAGTCTAAATAAATTTATTTTTAGAATCCGAATATTTAACACGATAAAAACGTACTATTTTAGTTTTGCTATTACAACTTATGGCAAATTGTGCAGTATGTGCATAACACGCTTTTTTCCAGGATAAAATTTTTTAACAGACTGATTAAACTATAAGTTTTATAATATTTTCATAAATTTTTCATAAAAAAATCCAAAACTAGAATAATCTTATCTTTAAATATAAACTTTCGTAAGTCCCGATAATATTTTTCGATTCGACGGTTTCGTACCGTTTTTTAAATGTCTATGAAATATTGCATTTTGGCATTCAGTATTCATTCACTCTCCTGTTAACAATAAACAAGAGCGTGAAAGGAGTATAAGAGTTTTTCATTTTGTCTTGACGTCCTGTTTGACGACCAAACGACGATTAAATCTTCAAAGAAATAAATAAATGTTTTTTTTTTCAGTTATCTAGTAAGTATTCATAACAAAGCTCTGCTTAGCTTCGGCCTTGGTGATGTGTGAATTCATCATCATCAGCCTATATAAGTCCACTGCTGGACGTAGGCTCCTGTTTTAATTTTTCAGCATTGTTTATTTATTAAGGTCATCAAAATCGCCCTACCTACTCAACATATTTTAACTCGACCAATACTCTCCGTGCTGTAAACATGTTGAGTAGTACCTACCTATCTAGCTACCAGAGATAAAACCACTATAAAGGTTTATAGTTCCAATTGTCTGTAAATGAATAAAATACTTGCAAATTTCTTTTGACTTAGCTTCAATCAAATATAGTCTTTATTTCAATGACAAATGGACCATTTAACCCGCAAAACAAAACTGGTCGAAAATCGTAATTCGTACGTCGAGCCCAGCTGTCATCGCGAAAAAAGTTACATAACCTCACGTCCGTCCGAGAAGGCATCCAGCCTCCGAATGAAGCTAGTGGAAGCTATTTTGAGCATTATATTGAAAGCGATGTTTGAGTAATAAGGTTGAAATTCTATTAGCAAAATATTTCATTTTTGCAATTACTACTAACGCCTTACAAAAATGTGTTTTTTGGGATTATATTACATCCTATAAATATTACAATTGTTTAATGTGATATTTTTCATGACATAAATAACATGCGCTTAAGAGAAATCTTAAGGACGGCAATGTACTATGTTAATGTATGAATGGCATTCTTGCAGCCCCTTATTTTTCTTGTCTTGGACGACGGATGTGGAGTGGCGGGCGAAGCTCCTCTTACGTCGCAGGAGGTTGCGGGTTCGATTCTTGCCTTGAGACAAATGTTTGTACGATGTGCAAATATTTGTACCCGGAACAAATATTTGCAGATCGTACAAACGTTCTGGGTATTTTCTAAGCATAATAAAAAATATTTATCAACGTAATGTATTGTATTAAGTACATTATATCAGTCGTCTAGTACCCATAACACAAGCTCTTAGCTTGGTGCTAGATGCTGTGTGGGTTGTCAAGCATTTATTTATTTTGTCAAGAATGGAGTTAAAAACGCTGCTGAAAATGGTTCTGATGAAAAAAGGAATGCCTTACTATTCTGAAATTCAGGAACCACTAAACACGACACCACTGCAAGAGGCGAAATCCCACACTGAATCCAAGCCGCCTTGCAACAGGAAACCTACTTTGCAAGGCGCACTGACACCATTGTTGCATCTCCTTCTATGTACTAAATCTGTTACGAATCAATTTGAAATTTACTGCAGCGGTATATAAGGTCCGATATCAGTCATACCACTCGTCATTTAAATGCAAGCGAAACCATTTTACAGGGTGATTCCTCTCAAGCCCACCTACGGCGCAGAATCGAGGGGGGTGAGTTCAGTCTATGAGGCAGGTTTGCTAGTACTTTGGGATGGGGCTAGGTCTCCCATCCTGTTATAATATCGTGGTAAATTCGCGCCAATTTTTGAGCTTTTAATACTCCTTACTAGGTTATGTACTCTATGTATCATTGATGTATGTATGTATCAATATCACTATGTATCATTATATAATACTTATCTTATTACAAAATGAAAACTTAAGACATTCAGACTTTACTTGACTTATTTCATTTCATGTTTTAAACTATTATCTATCGATTATTAACAAGACAAATACATATAAACAAGAAAAATTGAGTAGGAGCTCCATATTTCTTTTGATTATCAATCCCTACTGCAAAATTGGGGTTGTTGACCTATATTCTAACTAGGGATTGCAGGTGCTATGGGATATTCTGTAGTTTCGAAAATTGTTCCGATTAAATAGTGAAACTTAATTTCATCTCTTTTACACTAGTTGATTCGCTATATCGGTTTCTCTTGCTGTGAAATTTGTGGGGTCGAGGATGGGCGCTCCCCCACCCCCCCAACATAGTCTGGGTTATTAGGGTAATATCGATTTATGCACAGCTTCAGGTGAATCTTTTGAACTATTATGGACATCAGTCATAATATGGTATAGTACTCATAACAAAGTGAGCGTTTTAGTTCTTTTACTATAAACTTCTATCCTCTTTTAAATAAATAAAATAATGTCTGCTTTGGGGTCATAATGACTTATTAATTTTTAACTGACTTCAAAAGAACGAGTCTCTCAATTGTTTTTAGGGTTCCGTACCCAAAGGGTGACAACAGGACCCTATCACTAGGCCTCCGCGGTCTATCCGTTTGTCTGTCCGTATGTTGGCGGGCTGTGTCTCATGAACCGTAAAAGGTAGACAGTTGATATTTTCACAGAGTGTGTATGTCTCCGCCCGCTCAGCAAATAATAAAAATAAAATAATTATTCAAATGAAAGGGTGCTCCCACACAAATACGTGATTATCCTTGGCTATTTTTGCTCTATTTTTTCAGTGGTGTTCATGTTTAGCCATGCCAGCTATTAAAATTGACGCCAGCAATTATTTTATAACTGCTTGAAATAACTGCAAGCAGTCAAAAACTAAATTCATAATATATTATTATAAGCTGTGATTCTTACGACGGTATTCCGCACCGCAGTCGTGCTGGAACTAGCTAATAAAAAAATAAAATTGGTAGAAATTAAAGGTGGAAAAATTTAACCGAAAAATAATAGCTTGGGATAGCGATAACTTTGCTACTTTTTTCTAATGTCGTCGTGTAAATTTAAATTATGAATATATTATTAATATAATATATTATTTATAAATGAGATGTATGGATAGCTATTTTTTTATTGTTTTGAGGTAACACCGTTCGATTATGAGTCTTGCAGGAATATGCGTGAATATGAACTCTGAGAAGTCATGAGATGTGTATTCCTACATTTGACTGACATTTGGCTGGTCGGAAAATAATTCTTCGACAAAATACACTACCTTCCTGTAAGTGTGATTTGGCTTACTAATAAATTGTTTCAAGTTATAATCTTTACTTTAAGGCGCAAACAGGAGCCGATGACCTTGAGCGAATGGGCGCGGCTATCGTTTCGGCCCCGCACCTGCCGCCGTGAAATAGTTTTCGCGCGTAAACCGCAAAATAAGGAAAACTTACGGGACGGGGCGCGGGCACGGCGTAGTAAACGAATAGAAACGCAAGAAATGCGGATTCGATTCCCACTAGATAATTTAAAAAAATCTAGGTACAATTATTTGTTCCTGGTCTGGGCTTTGTGGTACCACGATGGTAAGTAACCTAATCTAGGAACAGAACTCGGTATATTAGGTGCCTATGTAATATGGCTGTTGGGTTGTTGTTATTACTAGCTGCTACCCGCGGCTTCGCTCGCGTTGTAGGTCCTCCTTTGTGGTACCTCCTTCAAAAGTAGTCTATTCCAATCATTCGAAAATTTCATCCTAATCTATTTAGTAGTTACGGAGATAGGTTGTAAGGGTAACAAACATTCACACAAACTTCTCTCATCTAATAATTAATGTTAGGAGGATATCAACGAATACCTAGGTAGGTACTCATAGTATGGGTGGAATGATTTGAAACAACAATCTCTGAAGTAAAGGAGAAAGGGCATACTGGACCAAGAAACAAATTAATGTTACATGGTACAGTCAGCGTCAAATTGATATGTGCGTCTAGAGTAGTCAAAATGATCTAAAAACATAAAAGCAATGTGATATACGCAGTTCGATACACCATAATGTTGTAAGCAAGGTGTTCAAAATAGCTTACTACTCCTTGTTTCACATTTTTATTATGAACAGTCAGGGTTACTGACTGCTCTTATAAATAAGAATAATGAGTAGTACGATATTTTGATCACCTTGGGTGCTAACAACAATGTGATGATTCGAACGGCGTATATCAAATTGCTTTCATGTTTTTCAGATCATTTTGACTACTCTAGACGCACATATCAATTTGATGCTGACTGTACCTAGGTTTTTTACACCCGTATATATCAAAAAAATGAAGCCAGAAATACGAATAGTAATGATTTGATGAAACATTTACCTAAGCTGGAGGAGAAAGGGCATCCTGGACCAAGAGACAAAATTACTCCCTATTACATAGTAGCTTTTTTATACTCTTGAAAGAAATGAAACTTGAAATACTGGTGGAACGATTTGACGAACTTATAAATCTGTTTAGAGATTTTGATTTTATTAATGGAGATTTTTTAAAATAATAAGCTATCCAATTAATTAACTGTCTGCAGTTAGCCCAATTGTTTCAATTGTATATACTAGTTTTAATTTGTTTCTATTCCTTGATTGTAATTTTCGTTGTTACTAAAGTCCAATTAATTTAGTTGTGTTTATATTAGATACGTTTATTTAAGGTCCAAAATTTAACTTAAAAAAACTCTATTGCTCAAGCAAGAGTAAGCAATAGAGTTTTAAATTCACATATTATAATAGAATATTATAGTAGGGTATTTATTATAATAATAGAATATTAAATATATATTTTTGTTTTTGACTTATAACTTGGCGTTATCTATAAAGAATTGTATTGTATTGAAAGGGCATCTTATTTTATTTATTTAAAATTCGGTAACTACACGATTATTTTCTCCGTGCCATATACCAAGTAGACATTTGAAAGAATTTGTTATCTGCATTTGTCCTTGAATTTGGAAGTCATGGTTTTTATAAAAATTTTTTTCTTTTTTATAATTTTTTTTAATGTTTACGGCTTCGTCAAACCCAAGTTTTATGCCTGTGATTGGGAACTTTATTTCTACGATTGTGTCTTTATCAATTATTCCATTAGGAGTAGCTCCAAGAAATGGAATGTCTTTGTGTATAAATAGACCGCAAGCCTTTATCCGCAACCTTCTCTTGATCAGCTAGTTGTTTATTGCTATTTTTTCATTATCACGCACATGTTTTATTGAGTGTACGTTATAATTACTTTTATACAGTAAATTTTTAACAAGGTTTATGCAACTCACGTCCTTTCTTCGCTTGATTACCTTTCCAAAATTGGATGCGGTGAGCATGTTTCTTCTAATCTGCATCCATTCACTAGAGCTACTTTGTAAGACTGTTTCTTTCTGAATTTTATTCCTTTCTCCTTCAGTTTTTTTTAAACTTTTTAGAAAAGTGTTTTTTTCTCTTTCATACATGTCAGGCAACCTAACTGGCATCACACATTTTTCCCCGTAATCTAAGTCCTGTCCTTTTTGAAATAAGCTTTTCTTTTTCCTAGAATATTTTTCCATCAATTTAGATCTCCTCAACCGTCTTTCTTCTAAAATGTTTTTCTTACATTTTGTTTTTTTTTTCATAATAGACTTATAAACTGAAGATACAACTTTTTGGGTATTGAACGACACAACTGCAGCTTGGCACCGCGTTTGATAGGATCCTTTTCGACTAAAATTTATGCGTTTACCACCCACGAACTTTGCTACAATACTATTGTAGCGTTCTACGGCGTTGCTGTCAACATCGTGTATTAAACTTGGGGAATGAGAAGCAACATTGGATAGTAGCAGACAAATTCGACTCCACAAGGAACTTGTAAATAAGTCGTTGTTGGTAGCTTCCACTAAAGGCTGCTTTGAACAAAAGTATGGTTTGCACCTGCTATGATAATCAAAAGCATGTAGATGAGCTAATAATAATATGTCGTTATAAAGTAGTTCTATATGAGAATATTTTACGGATTCAGATTCTGATGTGTACTTTCGTATTGCCATGCGAATCGTTTTCCTCATAATCATAAGCTTAGTTTGAAATAAGCATTTTCTGAAACGCAAAGGGTATTTTGTATCAGTCCTCAAATGTTCAATTTTGTTACAAAAGTTTCGTAAAATATGATTGCGACATTCTATTTTTTTAATTGTAATATGTGGGTACGGTCGACTTTGTAGTAATTTTGAATAAGTACTGGAGTCTCCATCTGAAACCATCCGACCATAAATAAGGTTATACATTTCAATAGATGTCTTAAAACCTTCGAGGAGAATAGCTGATTCCATCCCAGTCGAGGAGCCAGAGTAATTTTTATAGCAAACATGCTCTTTAGGGTCACATCCTTTATTTTCTGCTTGTAAACAGATGCAGCAGTATTTGTTTTTGACTCCTAAAAAAAGAATTTTTCCTGTTCGCTTGCCAATAATTGCTGCTGCTCCAGAGAGCGCTGAGTAATTTTTTTTATAGGTTCGTTTACTCCAGCACCCGTCCACAATTACATCGATAAAAGGTATACTATTTTTGTCTACACGTCCTTCGGCGATAGACAAATTTCGTTCTTCTTCTGCAGCTTTATTCATAGATTCAAGCGCTATCTTTTCCCATTTATCTGCCAATTGGTCATGACAGTCCTGGTATATCTTTGATGATATCAATGGTAAATTCAATGGGGCGGACAATTCTTCAAGCTGTGCATGACCACATCCAATTGAAATTGTACCCGCAACAGCTCGTCGATTAATATCCAAATCGTTAGGCGGATCGTTATCTACATAAAATTTCTTCCTGCACATTTAGCATCGCAGTGTATATTTGGATCGTAATCCTATCTGCTTCTCGCCAACTATGTCCACACAACCAAGACCACAATCAAAAGGACTGTGATTGGATATTTCTTTTAGTTTATCAAAGAAATGATTAATATCCAATATGCGTCTACCTGTAATAGGTATAGACTCTGGTTCTGTAGACTCTGGCTAGAACAATACCTGTAATAGGTATAGACTCTGGTTCTGTAGACTCTGGCTAGAACAATGAATTATTAGATGAAAACACTCATTAATTTCAAGATAAACACGGAAAAAATGATACCTAATAATGTAGACATAATAATATGATGATGGTAGGTACCTCTACTTCAAAGACATCTTAAATTAGTTCTGGTCTGGAATCCTGGTATGGTATTCTAAATGAGGTTGGTGTCATTGGTTTTAGCTGTAACATACAAAATAATACAAACTATAAGGCTATTTCTTTGTTATGTTACGGGGTGGGACAAATAGGACGCACGGCCAAAAGATATTACAGTAACAAATATTTTTAACAAAATCAATGTCATCATAACTTGTCAAAAATGTTTACTTGTTGTTGTTTGTTTGTTTTTTTGTACCAATAAATAAGGACCTCTACAAGATGACAAAAAAAGGCTATGTACCGTTTTTACCCAGTCTCCTTTACATTTCGAACCCCATTCCCATTTCATGTCAGTAAGAAAGTCTCCGAACTTAGTTACGGGCAGCGCAGTTCCTATTCTTGGCTCGGATTGGAGTAAGAGGTGTACCTAGTGCCTCACTTCGGAGTGACATAAAACGGTTGTGACTAAGTACCTATAGGTTTTTACTTATTAGATTTCAGTCTGCTCGGCTACGTATTCACATTCGGATGATGATCATGAACCGGGTTAGAACAGATGGCATACCTACTTATTTTATTTCATCGCAGAATACCTACTACCTAATATTAGCTACCTAAGCACAATGGATGTTTTACCTCTAGCGCAGGCATTTTCACTCTAGTTTCAACTTGTCCCGTCACAGTACATCTATAAATGAATAATATTGTAAGATTAGTAATAAACGAGTAGCTATGTATGAAGTATTTATTTAGGTACATCTTCGTTGATTTGTTCTTACCTGGTACTGCGCTGGATATTGGAAAGCGGAGGCCATAGACTACCTCTATGGCTTGTAGATACTTTATAAACTCTGATGTTGTTACTTACTCGATATCATTTTCATAAGGCATTGTCTGAATATTTTCTTTCTGATGAATTTGCCCTTTCCTTGATCTCCTACAAAAAATAACAACATGAAAAGTCTATATATACCTATATTGCTAATAGTAGCAAGTACATAAAATTGCTGAAATAAAATGTATATAGGTAGGTAGGTAGTAGTTATACTTACATTTCTAACATCTTTTGGGCTTTCAGAGCTCTGGTTTTCTTCAGCTTACTGCTCTTCGGCATTTTCAATATAATTTATTACACCTAGATACACACTACAACAATGGGTAGTCAAAGTATACCTAGGGTATGGGTAATAAATATACCTTAGCACTAGAAGCGTCCTTGCGCGACAAATATAAATAGGTACCTACTTATGAAGTCAGTATACCTATATAATTACAAACTATCTTACACTAAATAAAGCGTCCATGCGCGCACAACTTAGAATAATAAACAAATCAAATAGTATCGAAAAGCCGACGAGAAAAGTAAGCAAGTACTAGGCAGACGGACACAACCATCCCGTACGACAGCCAGCGGTGCACTGCCGCCCGTCGCCCGCGCGACCACTTTCAAAGGTTCACGCCCCCTAATTATACGGAAATCTAGAAAAAACTGATTTTCTAGGTGAAAAATCGTCGCATCACAAAATCATACGTTCAACTTGAAGATAAAGTTTTTGCCGACATATAGGTGAAGGAAAAAGTACAAAATTCTAAGTCGTTTAGAAGTAGATACAAATTTTCAGTCCAAAACAGCTGCACTTTGTGATTTTTTTTCACAGGGTAAATGAACAGCTAGAACATTTTTGTAGGTTCACTTTACAGATAAAAGGTCAATGAATGACATATATTTTTTTCAGCACATAATATTGACTCCTCTATGAGTAGAAAGCCTCCAAAAAAGACCGATCAGCTACTGTTTGCGCCTTAAGAGGGGAGTAAGGGGCGCCAACTAACATCCTTCGGCGCCCAAGCCAACCTCACCTGCCCGCGGTGCTCCCTGCCGACCAACAAACGAGACAGACATGGCAGAACAACCCACCAACACGCACTGAACCAGCGTGGTGGGTCATGGTCCAAACCTCCCAAACAGTGATGGATAGCTCACAAATGAGTTCCCGGCGACACCAGCGGCTGTGCTGGCGTTGACGGGCGCCATGCCAGCCCTGGGGTCAGGGGCGCGAAGAATCCCCGGGCGAGGTCATAAAGGACTCGAATTAGCTAAATATTTTAACATACAATGTGAGAATACTGATGAGCGATGATCGCCTCGTTGAACTCGAGAACTCCCTCGAAGACCTTAACTGGGATGATAAAGGGCTTTCTGAAGTCCGGAGACAAGGAGAACACACGGAAGAAAGGGAAGATGCTGTATTCTTCCACTTTGGGCAAACTAAGGGTCTCCATGCAGTGAGGTTCCTAATTTCATAAAAGTGGAAGAATAATATCATCGAGTTTATTGGTTACTCAGATCGTATCGCGGTACTGAACTTTCAAGTAACTCTAACCAAAACTCTTACAATCATACAGGTAAATCCACATACATCAGACTCCTCAGAAGAGGATGTGGAGGATTTCTACGATCTTCTTAACAAGGCATGCGGCAAGAACCGAGGCACTTGGAATATCGAGTCCTCGGTGAGGACTATATTCCAAGTGCCTCGGTTCTCGTTTTTAACGCCAAGGTCGGTCTAAGACAGTTCCAAGACAATGAAGAAATCCTTGGCATGTCCGTACATGCCATTTCTTCATTGTCTTGTCGTGTTGGATATAATCAGGCTTTGGCCAAAAGGACGGCCTAGGCGAGCGGAACGAAAGGGGAACCCGCCTGATACAATTCGCTTTTGGCCAGAGCCTGAGTATATCCAACACGATCTACAAGAAAAAAGTATAACGTCGTTGGACTTGGGTTTCGCCAGGCGGCACTTACAGAAACGAAATTGATTATGTCCTAAGTTCTAGTAAAGACATAAGAAAAGACGTTAGCGTAATCAATAGAATCAAGTTAAGTTCAGACCACCACCGGCCTGCTAAAATTCGTTCTAAACCAAAATTCACCGCGCAAAAACCTACACCAACAAAATACAAAAACTTTCAAAATACACCCTGATAAGCTTAGAACAATTCAACCTAGAATTAGATGATATAATAATAATAATATTTACTTACTAAGAACTAAATTACGTATCTAGTTCCTTCGAATTTCAAATAATATATGTCTACAAGTCGGTAGTCAGTGATATTTTAGATTATTCGAGATGGATGTCAACCATGGGTCCCGGAAAGCTTGTAAAAATCACACTAATATTATAAATGCGAAAGTTTGAATGGATGGATGGATGTTTGTTATCTCTTCACGCCAAAACTACTGAACGGATCAGGCTGAAATTTTGCTTACACGTAAGTCCAATCCTGGAATCAAACATAGGCTACTTTTTATCCCATAAATCAGTTCCCATGGGATTCCCAGACCTTCAAACTTTTTCATAGAAACAACGCGTGCGAAGCCGCGGGCAGAAACTAGTCATAATATAAGTAGTGTAAATTAGAATACTAGTAGGTATAGCAAGCGTATTTAAGCCTGGAATGAAATCTTATTAGATAGATAATAATATTTGATTTAATAGTTCCGAATTGGAATTCAAATAACATTATGTAGATTAAAATATAATATTGAGAACTTTAGTTACTTTAAAGTTATCAAGTTTCTTATTGTTTTTAGGATAGGAAAAAATATTTATTATTTTTAGCATGTTTTTTGTATTAAGTGTGTATCGGCCAAAGTAAATGTTTAGTTTTATTTAGCATAAGCCACATAGAGATTATTCCTTTCCCTTTCACACCTTTGTAATGCCTCTCTGTCCCACTCACCCTTTACCTACCTACCTCGAAGAAAAACAATATGGCGTAATTAGCCGAACCGACGAAGAATATCTCCTGGTGTAACGTAAAATAAAATAGATCAATAGATAAAAGGGAGTTCGAACCGGTGCAGGAACAATCCAAAACCAAAATAAGTGTGTGTGTGTTTGAGTGATCTCGCAGCGCTGCCGAAACTGGACATTGGAGACCACAGGTGGGTTCCTTTCTATTTCCTTCCTTGTCCCAATCTCTGTGGTTTAAAGATTAAAAATAAAATAAAAATTAATCAAAAATTAATCCCAAGAACTAGCGCGCAAACAAAGTGTACTGATGATGATGTACTGTGAACATTAAACCCCACAAAAAGCAGAGAGGAAAAATATTGGATCTTGGATACAATATGGATCCAAATCGCGAGATCCAAATCGTTAATTATTGATATAATCAAATGATAATTGTTGCGGCGAGTGCAATCGGTTCAAGATACCAGCTTCTGCACTCAATCGCCAGGCCAAGGGTCAGTGCAGGCAATGCCAAGCTTCGCAGGGTGCGAGCTCAAAGCTTCAACTCGGTGCTCTACACGTGGCACTCGGCAAACCCGGTCTGCGTCTGCTGTCCGGTGACGCGGTCGAGGGGCGTGAAGTAGATGACTTACAAGCAGCTGTTTAACCAGCCACCCAACGCTGTAGTGGAATGGGAACCTAGCTATCGGCGTATACTAGAAGGAATCCCTGATGATGCAGTGAAAGTCCGACCTTCCAATGATATGCGTTTATTTCCACACACACAAACACTTAGCACTAAAGCTCTTAGTCTATCGGACTTCTTACAGCACTTAACACAATTACAAACACTAAACACTAATAAGCACTGAAACACTACTGAAACTTTCAGGAATTAACACAAGATTAGGAACACTTTTTCTCAGGCTCGGGCCTTAAGAGCAGATCAGAACTTGTTCACTTCTTTCTATTAGATCGCTTCAGATTGACTGCTAAAATAGAATTGACTGACCGACGGACAAGCTCAGGTTTTTATACCTCCGTCGGCCTTTGAAAACATACTAGAATATTCTCGTAATAACTAGTGAACTAGCTCTGTCTCACTCACTCATCCTACGTATTGTCAGCCGTCCTTGTCTAACATTTCCACGGTTTTCTGGAAGCTATATCTATCTCGTTCTTAACTCGAGAAAATTTTGCCGTCCTTGTCTTTTCTTTCGATTTGTTCTAGAACTTTTGACATACACCTAGCCGTAGGTCTGGATTCTAGAACATTCTACAAGGTTCTAAATCCTTCCATGGATTTCTAGAAAGTTCTACAGACTTCCATAGCGTTCCACAGGTTTCCAGAAGTTTCTAGAAAGTTCCCGAATGTTCTGGAATATTCTATGACTTTCCAAAGCTTTCTACGCGGTTCTTCACGTCTCTCGAAAGCTCTAGAATGTTCGACTGACAATGCGTGGAAATAAAATGTTAAAACTAGCTTAAGCGAATTAATCTACACCTAAGTATATCGGTCGCCGACATCCTCCCCCTTGTGTTCTAACACACTCCCTTGTCTCGGCGACTCCTGTGTCGTGGATGGAGACTTGCTGTGAAGCATTGTCACGTATCCCGTAGCTCTGCCTCTCCTCCTCGATGAGGAACGTAGTTCTGCCGACTTTAGGTACGCAAACCTCGTTGAGTGTCTTTCTATCGTCACGACGTTCTGTTCCTCCTCTGTTGCTACCAGGAACTAGGAGTTCCGCCTTGGAACATGGGGCTCTAAGGATGCTTATCAATTTTGTCCGCCAGCTTCTTGCTGCCAAAGTCGATACTCGGGAGACTTTTCTTTGTGGCCCTTGAGAGAATTTGCTTCTGTAGTTCTGTGTCTTTGGTTCTGTAGTTCCATATTCTGTCATTTGGGCTGCTGCAGCTGCCTGCTGTTCTTCTTCAGTCATCCTGTATCTCGTTGACCGCGCCTTAAGCCACTTATCTTTTTTTCCATCAGGATATTCCGGTCTCTTTTTCCTCTGATGGCCTTTGTCCATGTCTCGTTGGATTTCCCGGGTGGTGTCGTCTGCTGGGTTTTTCTGTGTTATCCAGCGCCATTGCTCGAGCTTTAATAAGTTTGTTCTCTTCGCTCGTCTACGTGTCGCAAACAACGTCCGTGCGAGTACCGAATCGAAATTCTTCTTTGTGCACTCTCCCCCTAGTGCTGTGGATATGTGCACGTGCATCTCCCCCTTGGTGTTAGACCGGATGCACCCTAGTACTCGCTTTTCCGTGATGATGTTATTTGTTTCTTGTAGACGTGTTTCGTTCTGGCTGATTCCATTCTGGACTTTCTCTGTTTTGGGTGCCCGCTTCGTTTCCTCGTTGACGGCATCACTTTCCCGAGATATCTGAAGTGCTTCTATTTCCTTCACGAAACGTTCATTTTCCCTTCTTCGAGTATCCTTCTTCAAGAATTTCGCGGTACGCTCTTCCGTGTCCGTCATCGATTGGTAAGGTTGTCTACTCGTTGAGTCGGTTACTAAGTGCTCCTTTTTGATATTACTAATCGCTTGGTCGCTGACGTTGACGTGTGCGCATGTAACGTAGCTCACATTACGAGTTCCCTCTCCATCTATTCCATGAAGTACCCACCCCAAGTGGGTCAGGGAAGCGGCCGGTTGGCCTTTCTTGCCTTTGCGCGTCGTCCTCGAAACTATCAGCTCCCAATTATCTTGCCCGATCAGTAACTTCGGGGACTGCTCCTCGTACAGCAGCTTATCCACAATCTTCTGCAAATGCCCATATTCCTTCAACCTTGCCTTGTCAATCTTCTGAGGCGTTAGTTGTAAAGCCTCGATCGTTCTTGCTCCGCTGATCTGTCGTTTCTGACTTGAGTGTAGGCCTTTCAACTTCAGATTGATCCTCATAGAGTTGTCATTCTTGATGACTCTTCCGCCGACAGTTTCTAGGGACAATGGTTCCTTAGGTCCTTTGAGTCCTACCCTATCTGCCACATCATGGTCCAAAAGGGTGACCGTTGATCCTTCATCTAGGAGAGCTAAGATCTGCACTTTTCCTTTAGGACCGTAGACCTCGACTGGGACCATCTTAAGGTAGGCCCTCTTTTGGTTCTTCAGATGGCAATTGTTCGCTACCTCATTTCTTTTTGAACTGTCTACCGATTTTTGCGACCCTTTCTCACTTTCATCGTGCAAGAGTTGATGATGCCCTTTATGACATTTCTTGCACAACGGTTTGCGGCAAGACTCCCTTCTATGTGTACTTCGGAGACACTTGAAGCAGATTTTGGCCTTCTTGGCGATGTCCCACCTCTCTGATACTGATACCGCCAGAAATTCCTTGCAGTCTTCAATGTAGTGGTTGCTTTCACAATACGGGCAGGTACGTTGTTCTTGTTCATCCGCTTCTACAGTGGCGTGCGTGGCTTGGCGGTTTGCCTTCTTGCCAGCGTCTATAGACTCTAGTGTCGTGTAAGGCCCACATCGATCTGCTTCTCGGTTCAGAAACATGGCCATGAGTGCCAGGTCTGGATCTTCGTAGTCCGCGGCGAAGTCAAACCAGCGATACCTAATGATCATAGGCAACTTCTCAATGATCACTTGTATCATCTCCGGTGAGTTCAGATAGTGCGCCTTCTTTAATCCTCTTATCGCTGCGACGGTGTTGTTAATTGTACTAGCAAACACACATACGTCCTGAGGGTTTTCTGTAGCCTTTGGTAAGTTTCTTAATTTCTGCAATTCTGCCGACACCAAAATCTCTGGTCTACCAAATCTTCGTTGAAGCGATTTCATGACTTCTTCTGGCTGACATTCAGAATATAAGACGCTCTTCACAGCTTCTTCGGCAGTTCCTCTAAGCGCTTTCCTTAGCCGTGCCATGTTCTGAATGCTGCTGAAGAGCGCCTGCGTATCTTCGTAAACTGTCTTAAACGCCAGCCATTTCTCACAACTGCCGTCGAATTCTGGGAGTTCATACATGAATGCCGGCGGCGGAAGTGTTACGCTCGGTCTTTGTGCTGAGTTAATTGCCTTCAGGATTGCCATGGCTAGGGCATCCATGCCACTACCCTTTGCGTCTTCCCTAGAGTTGATATCATTCTTAATCTCTGCAGACGGGTCTAGAGGTTTGTGTTTTCCCGGGAAAAGTTCTTCCGGTAGTCGCCCCTTTGTGGACGGCCCCTCTAGCCTTGAATGTCCTTCACGTGACATGCTGCTCACCTGAGATTTAACCCATTTTCTGACATCGTCCTCTCTTCCCTCAGGCTCGTCTTCAACAGAACTTTCAGCTTCGTCTTCTTCCTCCATTTCTTTCAATTGGAGAATTTCATTCTGTATCTCAGCTTGAGCCATTTTTTCTTGGCTGATAATCATGCGGAGTTCTAACTCACGCTGTTTTCTTTCTCGTTTAGCTCTCGATATCGACGAGCATATTGATGATGAACGGGCTGCCCGCTCCTTCACCGTTGTTCCTTCCGTGTGCGTTTCGATAGATATGGTGGTATCCATGATGCCGCTTGTCGTTGCACCTGCGGGACCAGATGACGGATCAGTTGCCACCGGGTTCCTCTTGGCTTCTGAGCCAGAGGGCTCCTCCTCAGTTACACGACATGACGTGTCTTTTACACTTCTTATCGTAGGCATTTTTCCACTGTCCACCAATCAGTTAAACTGCTCTTCTCTGCAGTAACGCACTTTCTCGTATCTTCTAGTACCAGTAGTTACTAACAGCAACCACCTCTTCCTGTCACTAGTATACAGTGATGCAAATCCGGCTCGAAGGACCAGCTGTTGCGGCGAGTGCAATCGGTTCAAGATACCAGCTTCTGCACTCAATCGCCAGGCCAAGGGTCAGTGCAGGCAATGCCAAGCTTCGCAGGGTGCGAGCTCAAAGCTTCAACTCGGTGCTCTACACGTGGCACTCGGCAAACCCGGTCTGCGTCTGCTGTCCGGTGACGCGGTCGAGGGGCGTGAAGTAGATGACTTACAAGCAGCTGTTTAACCAGCCACCCAACGCTGTAGTGGAATGGGAACCTAGCTACCGGCGTATACTAGAAGGAATCCCTGATGATGCAGTGAAAGTCCGACCTTCCAATGATATGCGTTTATTTCCACACACACAAACACTTAGCACTAAAGCTCTTAGTCTATCGGACTTCTTACAGCACTTAACACAATTACAAACACTAAACACTAATAAGCACTGAAACACTACTGAAACTTTCAGGAATTAACACAAGATTAGGAACACTTTTTCTCAGGCTCGGGCCTTAAGAGCAGATCAGAACTTGTTCACTTCTTTCTATTAGATCGCTTCAGATTGACTGCTAAAATAGAACTGACTGACCGACGGACAAGCTCAGGTTTTTATACCTCCGTCGGCCTTTGAAAACATACTAGAATATTCTCGTAATAACTAGTGAACTAGCTCTGTCTCACTCACTCATCCTACGTATTGTCAGCCGTCCTTGTCTAACATTTCCACGGTTTTCTGGAAGCTATATCTATCTCGTTCTTAACTCGAGAAAATTTTGCCGTCCTTGTCTTTTCTTTCGATTTGTTCTAGAACTTTTGACATACACCTAGCCGTAGGTCTGGATTCTAGAACATTCTACAAGGTTCTAAATCCTTCCATGGATTTCTAGAAAGTTCTACAGACTTCCATAGCGTTCCACAGGTTTCCAGAAGTTTCTAGAAAGTTCCCGAATGTTCTGGAATATTCTATGACTTTCCAAAGCTTTCTACGCGGTTCTTCACGTCTCTCGAAAGCTCTAGAATGTTCGACTGACAATGCGTGGAAATAAAATGTTATAACTAGCTTAAGCGAATTAATCTACACCTAAGTATATCGGTCGCCGACAATAATATAACATATTGGTTCTATTATTGTGTTGACTATTTATTTGATAGACTAATTAAACTCACAGTTGTTTGAAATAGTATCAGAAAAAGTTTAAAAGTTTATGTTGCTGTATTTCTAAACGAAATAGATTTTAATGACATTGTTAATTAAACAAAACTTAACTTAAATTAATTTATATTTGAAAACCAAATTTGTCTTGACACGAATCTGCCCAAAGTCCTTTCTACTCAGAGACTGTGGGATGAGCCGCTATGTGAGCTGGTACGGTCAGTGTGGCAGCTATACTCGAACCACGTGGCCTTATGCGAGATGATGGTTTTTACCATCATCTCGCAAAAGGCCACGTGGTTCCTGACAAATATGACCCAGTTGTGCCGGCCTTTAGTCTGGGATGCCACGTATGTAGATACCCTAGCGCCTTCACATATAGGGACATCGGTAAACGCCGGTTCCATAGCAACATCAGCGGAGGCCCTCAAACGCGACAATACTCTAACCTTGACCGAGGTTACCTCTTCTGTATAAATTGCGTGTGTTTATAAAAATCTTACCAAACTTCTAACACAGTCCACAGGTGATCGGAATGCTGGCTTCTATTTCGGTCAGCGAATTAGCATTGCCATTCAACGTGGTAAAACTGCCAGCATTCTGGGGACTGCCTTCTGGTGACGGCTTAGATTTTAAATAAATAAATATAAGTGTGAATACATACTCGTTGTTATTGATTTTTTCTGTTATTATAATTTATATGTGCTAAATAAATTGAAAATAGAATAAAAAATATAGTTGCTAAGAGACGTAAAGGCGTGTGATATTGTGACCTTCACTAAACGTAGCATACTCACTAAGGTGGTAACGAGCGTCTGTGGCTGCTTTTAGGTTGAACAAGCAGTTGACTGTGAGAATCCTTAGTGATTTGATTTCTGTTTACTCTAAAAGCCAAAGCGAAGCTATTTCTACTGCATTACGATAGGCTTTCTCGCTTTCTTCTTAAATAGCTGCCGGACGCGGTTGTAGCGGCTCGTCTCTGTGGAGCTCACCTATATCTTCGCATAAAATATATGGGAAAAGTTTTTTTTGCCATTTCTGACGTTTTTAGTACTCTAACCTCTGGTCTGATATAAGTTTTTGATCAGGATGAAAGATAACTGATTGGCATCAAAAAGATTTTGTGCAAAATGCCCATTCATTATTTATATCTCAGAGGGGATGTGGATTTCTCTAAAAGATAGTGATAATCTCCTAGTCTTAGGAGCTAGCTTCCTAGTATTTTCCGGTAGCCACACCGGTTAAGGTACCCCCTCATAGCCTCGTCCTAAAAATCTGCAGCCTGTATATTGTCTAGTCATAGCTTCGTAGCCATCCTATCCAACACAATATCTGCTACGTAGCCTCGTAGCCATCCTACATAATATCTGCTACGTAGCCTCGTAGCCATCCTACATAATATCTGCTACGTAGCCTCGTAGCCATCCTACATAATATCTGCTACGTAGCCTCGTAGCCATCCTACATAATATCTGCTACGCCGTAGCCTCGTAGCCATCCTACATAATATCTGCTACGTAGCCTCGTAGCCATCCTACATAATATCTGCTACGCCGTAGCCTCGTAGCCATCCTACATAATATCTGCTACGCCGTAGCCTCGTAGCCATCCTACATAATATCTGCTACGCCGTAGCCTCGTAGCCATCCTACATAATATCTGCTACGTAGCCTCGTAGCCATCCTACATAATATCTACTACGTAGCCTCGTAGCCATCCTACATAATATCTGCTACGCCGTAGCCTCGTAGCCATCCTACATAATATCTGCTACGTAGCCTCGTAGCCATCCTACATAATATCTGCTACGCCGTAGCCTCGTAGCCATCCTACATAATATCTACTACGTAGCCTCGTAGCCATCCTACATAATATCTGCTACGCCGTAGCCTCGTAGCCATCCTACATAATATCTGCTACGTAGCCTCGTAGCCATCCTACATAATATCTGCTACGCCGTAGCCTCGTAGCCATCCTACATAATATCTGCTACGTAGCCTCGTAGCCATCCTACACAATATCTGCTACGTAGCCTCGTAGCAATCAAATCATGCTCAAATAAAAAAATATATGCAAGTACTTACTATAACTATAGTAAGGTACTAAAACGATGTATTTATAAGTCAAAGCAATTACAAAATACAAAATTGATATCCAATAGTAGCAACGTATGCAAATCGGCATGGGAAATAATTAATGACAACATAGGTGACATCCAACCTATTAAAGAAATTGACAATATAATGAAAAATAATTTGACATATACGGACCCACATGACATAAGTGAACTTTTTAATAAATATTTTATAGACTTGACGAATATAAGTAAATTTAATTTTAAAACATCTGAAATTTCTAATACAATGAACGACTCTCACTCATCCTCAATTTTTCTTCATCCAACTGACCCAGATGAGATGTGTAAAGTTATTAGGAGTCTGCGAAATACTAATTCTGTAGGGATAGATGGACTTAGTACTAAAATAATAAAAATAAGTGCTCACTATATCGGTGACAAACTTAGATACCTAATAAATAGATCTTTTGAAGAAGGCGAGTTCCCAAGCAAATTAAAGTTATCCATCGTTAAACCACTTTTTAAAAAAGGAGACTGAGCTAACATGGATAACTACAGACCTGTAACTCTTATACCCATACTATCCAAAATTTTTGAAAAAACGATGCTTAAAAGGCTCCAAAATTTTGTGACAAAAGCTAATATACTGAAACCAGAGCAATTCGGCTTTCGTAAAAACAGCTCTACTACCTTAGCATGTTTCAATGTTGTGAAAATAGTAATGGATGCTATAAATGACAATGTTCCAGTCATTGCGCTACTACTAGATATGTCCAAAGCTTTCGACTTCGTGGACCATAAATTATTGCTCTATAAACTTAATAGGTATGGCATTAGGGGTAGAGCAAATGAATGGCTTCAAAGCTACCTTAGGGATCGGCAGCAATGCGTTGAAGTAGCAAAAGTCTACATGGGAAATAAAAAGATAGTGCGATCTAGCCTCAAATACAATAGATTCGGAGTACCGCAGGGTAGTATTTTAGGACCTTTTTTATTTCTTATGTATATCAATGACATTCCTAATATTACAAGAAATAATACAATATTATTTGCTGACGACACCACAATTATTATCAGGGGAGAAAATAGTATGACATTAGAAAGTGAAATTAAGAATACATTATATGATACAATGAATTGGCTAAATAATAATAATTTGAAAATTAACTTGACCAAAACAAATATGATACAGTTTGGGACTTATAAGCGTAAGAAATTAAATCTTACGATTAATTGTAATAACACGGAGGTCGCTGAAGTTAATACAGCCAAATTCCTAGGAATATGGATTGATGAGCATTGTAACTGGAAAACACATGTCAAGCATACCTGTGACAAGTTGGACCGATTTGTTTTCGCAATAAAAAGCTTAAGACTTCGGGTGTCCACAGACGCAGCACTGAAAGCTTACCACGGGTATGTCTCGTCGACCTTGGCGTACGGGTTAATTTTGTGGGGAAATTCAACAGATGCAGGTAAGGCTTTCATTATTCAGAAAAAATGCGTACGAGCCATCTGTGGCGTTTGGAATACGGATAGCTGCAAACCCTTGTTTAAGAAATTTAGTATACTACCATTGCCCTGCATGTACATAAGGGATATGTGCCTGTTTGTGAAACAATATCCTCATTACTTTAAGACACACGCCGATGTGATGGAGAGACGGACGAGACATAGAGACAGGCTCTATGTCCCGGAACACAGAGTAAAAATTGTAACAAATAATGCTTATCACCAGGCAATAAAAATCTACAACAAATTGCCCAAAGAACTGAAAGCAATGCCATTTAATCTATTTAAAATTAAATTAAAAATGTGGTTAATGGAGAGATGTTTTTATGACATAAAGGAATATTTTGACTTTAAAACTTTTTTTTGACGTAGGACAATATTTTTTGACACACATTTTGAAATGTATAATGCTTGCTTAAATATTAATCTATGACATGTTACTTTAAATAAAGCCTAAAATTTTAATTTTGCATGCCTCGACGAGGCAGAATGTATTGGAGTTACCATTATTATTAAGAACTTTTGTACCTACATTCCTGCGAATAAATGATTTGATTTGATTTGATTTGATTTGATTTGATAGCCATCCTACATAATATCTGCTACGTAGCCTCGTAGCCATCCTACATAATATCTGCTACGCCGTAGCCTCGTAGCCATCCTACATAATATCTGCTACGTAGCCTCGTAGCCATCCTACATAATATCTGCTAAGTAGCCTCGTAGCCATCCTACATAATATCTGCTACGCCGTAGCCTCGTAGCCATCCTACATAATATCTGCTACGCCGTAGCCTCGTAGCCATCCTACATAATATCTGCTACGTAGCCTCGTAGCCATCCTACATAATATCTGCTAAGTAGCCTCGTAGCCATCCTACATAATATCTGCTACGCCGTAGCCTCGTAGCCATCCTACATAATATCTGCTACGCCGTAGCCTCGTAGCCCTGCTACACAAATCTTCTACGCCGTAGACTCGTAGCACTAATAGATACCTTTAAAGTGTGGATTGTCCAGCGTTATTTATTATCTAGGATGAACGGATAGCAGCTGTTCGGTTAGCTTATAATCTAAGAGCAGTTAAATTTTTTTAGTTTTTTTAACCCCTAATTAATAAAAAGAGAAAAAAGAGTTAAAAGTTTAACGTGTCTGTCTGTGTATCTTTCTGTGGTATAGTAGCTCCCAAACGGATGAACCGATTTTCGTTTAGGTTTTTTTGTGTCATAGATAATTTTATCCAGAGTGTTCGATCTGTCGAGGGGGTTTTTAAAATTTTTTTTTCTTCTTTTTTACATTTACATTCATGTTTTGTAGAGGAAGTTTTTCGACAGTGTTGCAATAGTCTTTCTCTCTTTTTCGTTGAAGAGCTGCCCGCTGCGTTTGTGATAGCGGCCCGGCTGCATTTGGGATCAGAAGGGCTATTTAGACTCTTCGTTACCGAGTCATCGACACGGAATCTGACGCAGATTCGCATGAAATTCAAATATTCTAGCGGTTTTTAATATTTTCTGCGTTCTGCAAGGAATTAAAGTACCAGAAAAGTAGTTTTCCATGCATAATAAAACATTTTCTATGAACCGTACCTACTTGGTTTGGAGCAATTAATAATTTAAGAGCTTTATTATTAAAAATCATCATATTACCAAAAGCTATACTATATCATACTTTATTGTAACACGGGTTCATAGAAAATGTTTTCTATGATTATATATTATTTTTTATATAATACAGGGTGTCACGGAAAGAGTGCACTAAGCCTAAAGGGAATATGTTAGAATATTTTTTATTTTTTTGATGATCATCATCATCATCACCTCTCATGCAATAGATTCCATCCCTTTCGCAATTACCATTACTTGTTTGAGTTTTCCATTTGAGTATTCCAAAATTCAAATATCTATACTGATATTATAAAGAGGAAGGAGTTGATTGTTTGTTTGTATTGAATAGGCTCCGAAACTACTGGACCGATTTGAAAAATTCTTTTACCATTTGAAGATTACATTATTCCTGATGAACATAGGCTACCTTTTACCGCGGGAAAATGCTTAATTCCTACGGGAAAACGGGTAATAAAATAAATAAATAAATAATGCTGGACAATTCACACAGCATTATCTAGCCCCAAGCTAAGCAGAGCTTGTGTTATGGGTACTAGATAACTGATATACTTGATACAATATATTACATAGATAGATATTTTTATTATACATAGAAAACACCCAGACCAACGGAACAAATTTCTGCAGATCGTACACAAATTTGTTCCGAGGCGGGGATCGAACCCGCAACCTCCTGCGTCGCAGGCGGACCTTCGCCCACTGCGCCACGGAAGTCGCCAATAGGACAATGGGTAGTTAGAATGTAGCAAGTCAGCAATAAAATTGTCTAATTACTCATTTTGTGGTAATTGGTAACAAATTGTTCTCTAATTCAATAGATTCAATCTTTATTCACAATTAAAGGTCCACCTGCCACGCAGGAGGTTGCGGGTTCGATTCCCGCCTTGGGACAAATGTTTGTACGATCTGCAAATATTTCTTCCGGGTGTTCTGGGTATTTCTATGTATATTAAAAAAAATTATATATCTTATGTATTGTATTTTGTTTATCAGTCATCTAGTACCCTTAACACAAGCTCTGCTTAACTTAGGGCGGGAGCTGCTTAGAGTATGCGGTGTGAAATGCCCAGCATTATTGTAATTATTTAAAAAAAATCGTATTTGCTACGTCGACAAAGCAATCCATTAATCTTGATTCAAGATTTATGGATTCAATTTAATGGAATCTCTCTGAAGGATAGGATTCGTAACGAATATATCCGACAGAGAACCAAAGTTATCGACAAAGCTCAAAGAATTAGCAAGCTGAAGTGGCAGTGGGCCGGTCATATCTCGCGAAGAACCGACAACCGCTGGGGTAAACGTGTTCTTGAGTGGAGACCGCGACTCGGCAAACGTAGTGTAGGACGCCCTTCGGCCAGGTGGGATGACGATCTGCGAAAGACTGCAGGCAGATGCTGGATGCGGCAAGCTGGAGACAGGGCGCTATGGCGCTCATTAGGGGAGGCCTATGTCCAGCTGTGGACTAATATAGGCTGATGATGATGATGATGATGATGAATCTTGATTTACTTGCTCTGTTAAATACATAGCGCTATGCAAAATCTTTATGGAACTCAACATTTTCAGGAAATGGTGAAAAATGCAGTAAATGAAATGAGACGCTACTACAGTCGCAAAGTGATAGATGTGCTCATCAAGGTGACGAGACGAACGCTGGACCTGCTCATCAAGCAGTTCGTGACAGAAACTGATGCGCCTCCGAGTGATGACGGTTAGTGAATGTTGAATAAGTCTTTATAATTATAATTTCAGTCCGTTTGCATAATATTCATGGGGTACTCAGTTGTAGGACGTTATATTACAACGGGACACAAAACAGTACAAGAGAAATACCTTTAGAGAAGACTATTCCTAAGTTGAAAAGTTTCGCTACTGTCGACACTAAGTTGATTTAAGTAATAAAATATTATCTGTCGAAATAGTCCATAAGGACCATTGAATCAAAGTTTGTTTTAGAAAAAGTATATGGCTCACGGTGAGTTGTAGGTACCGACTACGTATTTTTTACTATCTCCTACGTGTTTTACAGCGCGTAAAACTCAAAAACACATAAAAAAGCTTTTTTTTTGCCAGTTACGAAATGTACATTGTTAAACTATGTACAAAATTGATATCCAATCCGGTCGAATACAAACACTCTTGCCATTACTTATATTTAATCACAAATGTGTCAAAGTTAGCGGTAGATTCTCTTATTCGGTTATTAACAAATCGATATTAATACATTCGCGGCGTAGTTCGCTACCGACTCGATTCCCGGCGCGGGACTAAAACTTGCTAGTTCGTAACACAATGACTTGATTTTGACAGGAATTAAGACTCTAGATACACAATACAACACACAAGACAAAAACTCTACACACTCATATGTATAATTTTCCGGATACCAATAGCGATCGTTAAAATGACCTTAGAATTGGTTTTCACACATACACATAGTCAAAACGACATATTATCGTTTTGGCTTTCTGGCATGAATGCAGAGTGAGAAAAGTTTTTTTGTCTGATAAAATAAATACTCATACATTTCTCTTGCTTTGATGAGCTTGACTTAGCTAAAAAATAATTAATTGAATATTTTTTGTAAATAAAAGTTTTTGAGAAACATCTGGAATAAGTTATTGCAGGCCATGTGAACAGGAGCCACATTCTGTTAATCAATCACTTCACTAGCTGGAGTTTCTTTCATTTAGGGTTTTCCTACCAAAAGGTTGCCTGAAAGAGATTCGCTGTTAGCGATAAAACCGCCGATTGAAACACATTATATAGATAGTATTAAGTTCTTTTTAAATTGTTTTATGTATTTATGGTGCAATAAATAAATAATCTATCTATCTATCTAGCGTGTCAATTACTCTTTATTCACAAAGAAAATTACAATAATAGAAATAAATTAGAACTAGTATTAACTTACTAGCTATCTGCAGACTGTTGCAAACAATCAAGAGGTAGCTCAACTGATCCATATCAAAGCCAGTCGGAAGACGCTGGCTGCATTGCCCCGCTCTGTATGGCAATGCTGATGAGCTGCGCCAGATACTCTCACGTATCTAAGGTTCTGCATCGATACCGCAGTCATAGTTTAGCAGAATACCCAAGCTGTCAAGCAATGTAAATCTAAATTGCAACCTACGTCTCAGGCGGGCCTAAGTAGATCAAACAAAAGCACCGCTTATCATTCAATGTGGTGACAATCAGTCAATCGTCTGTGGTGCAGCGGGCGAAGATCCGCGACGCGCTGGAGGTTGCTGTTTCGTTGATGCTGTGTGAATTGTCCAGCATTATTTATTATTATTATGCTTGATTTTTCAAAAATATAAACTGTGGTGTATTTTTTGAGCAAGTGTCAGACGTCTACATATTAAATCGCTCTTTTCTCAAAATACTTAAACAGGAACCATCAATCAATCTTGTTTAGAAGAGCTATCAAAAAGTTACGGACTCACCGAGATTCGAACTCAGGTTCCTGGATTCAAAGTCCAATGTGCTAACCACTACACCATGAGTCCTTACTTCCTTTATTCAAAATCAAAGTTCATATTCAACGAAAATGATGTCTTAAGCACAATGCAATTTTATTAAAAAATATTTGCGGCTCAAGTGTATTGACAGAGCTATGTCTCTCGCACTTGTTCTCTGTAGAGTATATGTGGAAAATTTATATTACTTATGTAAGCTAACTGCCACCTTGTGTCATTAAAGGGCATTATTCCGTCAAGATTCACTTCTTCTTGGAGCCCAAACCTTAAGAAACTGCGCCGTGTTAGTCAACAGTTCTTTCAGTAGATGGAGCAAGCGAGGCGGGCTCGTATTTACTATTTCAATTAAATTAAAAAGAAATTACAAAAGTTCTATAAATATGATCACATTTCACTATCACAGCAAAGACAACTAAAACAAGGCTTGAAATACATAAAAATAAAAAAATAAAATTCGACTAGAATCTCGACTCAACTGCCATTCCATCTGCCAAAATATGCACTAAAATAAAAATTGTCTAACAAGAATTTCTCGCACTTTACTGTTTGGCCTTGATAGATATTTTTTATTATACATAGAAAACACCCAGACCAACGGAACAAATTTCTGCAGATCGTACACAAATTTGTTCCGAGGCGGGAATCGAACCCGCAACCTCCTGCGTCTTAGGCGGACCTTCGCCCGCTGTGCCACGGATGTCGTTAAATTAAATTTAACAGTTATCTAGTACCCATAACACAAGCTTTGAGTAGCTTACTTTGGTGCTAGATGGTGCTGTGTGGATTGTCACACAGCACCATCTAGTTATTTTATCTTCCAATAGATAATATGCTAGCCACTTTCAAAGCTGGTATTGAGAAAGTATGTATTTTCAGGTCCTATAAAGAAGCCTATATTTTTGCTCAACGCAGCCCTGATGATACCAAACGTATCAGTGACTCCAACTTTGGATGAGATACAGGAAGTCTTGGTCTTGGCTGGGAAGAATATATCAGGCTTGTCCAAAGGAGTGGCACAGTGGTCAGGAGGCAAACAACCACGGGTAACTCGACCTAGTCTTTCTTGTATGTACTAACTGTGTTTTGTAAGGAGCCTTCGATAGTCTCAGTTGTGAATTTCGGCCGCGGCCTATTGATGATACAGCGCGGCAAGCAATTTTAAATAAGCCCTTTAACATCATACCTTGTTACAGATTGTATGGTTAGATTTAATATTTTTCATACGGAGCTTAATTTTATACTATCTACGAAAATCTTCGTTCACATTTATTGGACCTCCCCAATTTTTTTACTAACAGATATAAAATGTATGTGTATCATGTGCATGTTTTGTACATAGACGTAACCTAACCCTTGTTCCGAATCCTCTAACACGCAAAAGAGCCGTTTGATTTGAACAAATTGACCGCGTTCTTGTGCTGGATCAGGACCTTGTCTTGCGCGCGCGCACCTCCATATTTTCAGACTGAGCGTGATTACAGTTTACACGTTATTTGTATAATACACATAGACGTTAAGTAATAATAACAAAAATAGTTTATCAATGTATAGAGCACCTTTTAATAGACAATGTATTTATATATAAAATCTACGGTTTACAGATCGAAAAAACTTTCTCAAAAAATCAAAGTGTTATGTTGCAGACATATTAAATAATATTTTGTCTTTTCTTCCTGTTGTGTTGTTAATTGTATTGTGTCGTTCAATATTTCACTTGCACCTATGTGATTTTGACTGTGATCTCGTCTGCCACACCTTCTCCGCCTCTTTCTCTATCACGTCGCCGAACACTTTAATGTTGCTGTTGCACTATTATTTTGTTTTGGTATTATTTGCCGTGTCCTCGCTTGCTGCGGTGAACATCTAGGTGAGCTGGAAGAAGGTCGCTGGGCAGCAAGCCAACCAGCTACTCGAGGTAGTCACAAAGCTTGACGAACAACAGGTCTCCTCAACGGCACCTATGAACATGCAAAAGACGATCAAAGGTGAAGCAGCCAAAACGAAAAGAAAGAAGCACTACAGACTGGAATCTGAGGAAAAACCAACATTTCCATTCCAACAAAAGAATTTCTACAACCACGTGATGGAAAACAAGGAAATAATCAAAACTTTATCACTGTTGTCGACTTGCTCGCAAAATGTCAAAACGGTAACTTGATTAGATAATTTTTTGCTTTAATATTGTGAATATTCTTAAATACTTGCTTTCTTAACCGAGTAAAGCTTTCGTAAACAATAGTTATTTTATCTTGTGGTCGCTTTTCAGAACAATACAAAACACAGCTTTTGCCTTGTACAGTGAACATCTTTGAGAACATAATTCAGGGATTATTGACCATTCTATCCTTTCTCTATATTAAAATTTTTCAGGAACTAAACATGCTAGTGAAGCGATGGCGTCCTTACCACTATTTATGGAAATGTGAAAAAACACTTCGCCAACTTCTCGCTTGGAATTTAAACGATTTTGAACTCTCGTTGAAAAGACACAGCGAGCTCGACATAAAACTGTCGACTGAGCCAGATGTACTTATCATTGGGAATTGCATGGCCGTATCCACAGAGAAGTTGAAGCTCGGATTGAACACAGAACTAAAAAGTGAGAATCACAAGTTCCTCGCCTCACCTCAATAGCCTATATTTGTCCACTGGCTGGACGCAGGCCTCCTCCTGCCTGATAAGCGCCTTATTGGTTTTGATCTCAAGGGGGGTAAAAAGTCTCTATCTCATCACAAGTTCACTAAAAAGTAATATTACTTATATCACAAATACATCATTTTTTTTACTCACAAATATTTTGAGCTGTATGTCTGCTAATTTTACGCGAATATAATCAACACTTTTATTATAAAAAGGTAATATTTGTTTCTTTGTGAGTAGGGGGAAGCTACAGGTCTGACGTTAAAAATACGAATTAGTACTTTTACAAATGGTTGTTTTTAATATAGTGTTTTTTGTATCAGATGGAACCCATAGAATTAGTCAAGCGATGCGCAAGAAATACAAACGTGAAATGGACTACGTATACGCCATCATGAACGACTTGGAAAGGAAGCTAGAAAGGCCCATCCGAGACCTGGACGACGTTCGGACGGTCATGGAGACATTGAAGAAAATAAGGGAACAGGAAGTTGATATGGAACTCAAAATTGATCCCGTTGAGGTGAAACTAAATTGCGAGCTTTTATATTTCGTCTACGAATTTTAACAATATAAGTCTTTTCTCATTTGAACGAAGACACAATTATTATCTCAATAATTGACCATTGAATTTTTAGTAGTGCATTGAACCGTATGTTGTTTTTGTTTTTTGTAAGAAAGTTAATGTTTCTGGGAGTCTTCCTTACTTTGTTTGACGAAAATTCTGCAGCTGTTCTGTGATGAACTTTTAAATCAATAGCTTTTGTTTAAAAAAACTTACAATAAACTTCAAAGGCCACGCTAATATTTTGTAAAGAAAAAATTGGGTTTTAAATTCGATCTAAGCCCGGAACACCCGATAATGCGACTTTTATTAGTGGCGACATGCGGACATCTGGATATGATTCAAGTCGTATTTAGTTTGATGACACTAACGACAAGGTATAACGCCCGTTGCCATGGAAACCATAAGTTACCATACCAGTGATTTTGAAATTATCATGTCAAAACGTTTTACGGCGTACATAACAATCCCTCGAGAATCAATCATGGGAATATTTTTAAATAAATTTTAACACCGAAAGAATTCACCAAAATCGAGGAACAATTCGCGAAGATATCACCAAAATTATTTTAGCAAAAAAATCAACTAAGTACTACTTCGACCTAACAACCGAAGTAGGTATTAATTTATTTACCATTGTAATACCCTAGTTTTACTATTAACCCATATTTGTAAAGCTGAAAGGCCTACTTTTATTAATATAATTAAAGTTTCTCTATAAGTGAAATTGTAAATTCTTAAGAGAAAAAAATTAACCTCAGCTAGTCATGATTCCTCAAAAATTATATGATGTTTTTAAGTTTTACGGGTTAACTAGCAATTCCTCGGGAATATTTTCTTATGGGACCGCCTCAAGATGATTTACTATAAAATAGCGAAAGAACCGACAAAATCGGTTAACCATTGGCGGAGATATCAAGTAACAAAAATACATAAAAAACATACAGGCAAATAGATAACCTCCTCCTTTTTGAAGTCGTTTTAAAATATTAATTAAAATATTTATACTCTACAAAGTAATTTTAGTAGAATATGACAAAAGAAAGGAAGTGCTTAGCTACATATTTAGTTATGCTTGGTAAACGAGAGGAACAAAAGGAAGGTTGAATTAGCTACTAGCGTAGGGGCGAGAACCTAAGTCTCTGGTGGTTTCTGTTCATCATGTTTCTTTAACTCATCTCGTCTCATCTTTTCGCACTATTCGTGATACGAAGAGTCGTGTTGGTGTTATTAACTCAACTCAGCGGGTATTTAGACCGGCTACCCGCCACAACCGGCTTACGCAGTAGCTACGTACCCTCCCAAACAGTAAACAGAACTATTTCTACACCAGCATACGGACCGAAAAATACTGCTTGCGCGATCTGATTCAAATTATGATCTCTGATTTTGGATATTTACAAGCTACTTTCTTATCAGGATCTCAACCAAATATAATCTAAACTTTGTATATTTATTGATGCAAAAGTATTTAGCAATCAATATTAGGTTTTTAAATAGATATTCCAAAAATAAAATAATCGGCTTGTCATAGGAGTTCGCTGTAGTGCGAACGAGAAGGGATGAGACGGTGTATCGAGTTTTCGCGCCTTTTGTACGCACATGCGCAGTTCCTATTTCATGAGAGGTCAGTAGCATATTTCACCCACTGAATGACATTATTTTTTCTTCCACTGCATGAAAATAATTCGGTTTATTTGATAAAAATATTTGCAAGAACATTTCTGAACGTCTACCTACCATTCAAATAGAATTGGAATAATTTAGAATGCTGCGCAAGTCTAACGCGCAGTCGGAAATATTATAGAACTTGCCAGCTGTGATCAGAGGTTGCGAGTTCAAATCCCGTCGGATGGGGAAAGTTTTGAAGAAATAAATATATTTTTAAATTCGATAAGTAGGTGTCTTGTGTTTTCAAATCATCGTTATCTCAGCCGAACGACGTTCACTGCTGGACTGCTGAAAAATATTCTAATGTGCCCGCGTTTTTTGCATTCGGCCGAAAGAAGCAAACGTTTGATGCACCCATTCATCCATATTTCCGTTCTCAGGAAGCGTTCAACATAATCACACGCTACGAACTGCCCGTCAGTAAAGAGGATCTCGAGCAAGTTGACAACTTGCGATATTCGTGGCAACAGCTGCAAGCTACCGCGTTGGCCTCCCACGTACAGTTACTGCACATGCAGCCTCAGCTCGCGGCGGATCTAAGGGGGAACCTAGACCGCTTCAGGGATGACAACTCTGAGTACTGTCATGAGTATAGGTATGCTGGCCCCATGCAGACAGGCCTTACTCCGCGGGAGGCGTCCGATAGACTTATACTGTTCCAGGTATGCCTTTCCACAATACTTCTATTTTCTTTATTTTGATGAACCTCGTTTTACCACCACCTCACCTGAGCAAGATTATTGAACAAATTTTATTGACATCAACTCATCTGATAAGAAATCTGGTGAAATTGTGGCTTATGTGAGTTTTGTGTATGTTATGTCACTCAGTGTTCTCTATATCAAATATTTATTTACCTAGAGAGGTTTTGTTTGACTATATTTCAGAATCGTTTCGACGGCATGTGGCGTAAATTACAAACTTATCAAAACGGCGAAGAATTATTTGGACTACCGCACACGGAATATCCGGAACTGGCACAAATTAGAAAAGAGCTGAATCTTCTACAAAAACTCTACAAGTTGTACAACGATGTAATCGACAGAGTGAGCAGTTATTACGATATACCATGGGGTGAGGTCAATATCGAGGAGATAAATAACGAGCTAATGGAGTTTCAAAATAGATGCCGTAAACTTCCTAAAGGGTAAGTTTACAGAAGAAGGATGTGAAAATAGATTATGAAATTATAGACAGTGACAGCATCCGAACAACAATTCTTAAAAGGCTTAGTCTTAGTTTTTTCCCTAACAGAAAAATAACTCTATACGTATAGAAATACCATTTCACATTTCACGAAAACGTAACGATTTGGTCAAATCGCAGATTTTTCAGGGAAATAGTAAAATAAGTTTGTTCTACCACATCCTATGGTTTTTACGAAATCCTTCACTAATTTGATGATATACCATTTCCTTGCTTCATAATTTTAATAATAAAGCAACGCGTGACCTGGTGAGCTGGTGAGTGCATCAGCATTGCCATACAGAGCGGGGCAATGCAGCCAGCCAGCGTCTCGAGGACGCTTCCACTGATACTGATATGGATCAGTTGAGCTACCTGTAGATTGTTTGCAACAGTCTGCAGTAAGCTCAATTATTTTAATTGGAAATACTATTATTTATTTGTTTCTCTTATTTGATTGTAATTTTTTAAATATTTAAACTTCCCAGGCTCAAAGAGTGGCCAGCATTCTTTGCCCTCAAAAAGACGATCGACGACTTCAACGACATGTGTCCGCTACTCGAGCTGATGGCGAACAAGGCCATGAAGCCTCGCCATTGGCAGCGGATCATGGAAGTCACCAAGTACAATTTTGAATTAGATAATGAAGACTTCTGCCTTAAGAATATTCTCGAGGCGCCGCTTCTTCCTAATAAGGAAGATATAGAGGTATGAGGTGGAAAAAGTTTAGTTTGTTAATTTAAGTTCATTGCAGCGAGAGCCTTGGGGCTTGGAAATTCAAGTGTAAATTAAATAACTACACCTTAAGTCGAGTGTTCCAGTGCCTATACTTTTGTAACTGCTAATAACGTAAGTAAGTACAGACTAGATATCCGGGCGCAAGGTTCGGGGATTGCGAGGCAAGATGGAGTGGTTTTGACGGATGTAGTAGTGAGAATGAATGCCTATACAATTATGAATAATACATATATATTATGAGGCATTTGCCCAGCAGTGGGATGAACTCGGCTAGTAATAATAATAATAATAACATGTATAATGGTAATAAAATATAGTTTTAAGTCAAAATTTAAGTACGCAAATTTTCACGTATACCCTTTTATGCTCTGAAAAGAATTTAAAACCGTTGTATGTGGATGAATTATGTCCGGACGGAATACAGGAATAAGAAACATAACAATTTTCCCATTCTATCTCGAAAATCCTGAATCGCAAGGCATGGTCACAACAGGTATTTTAACCGCGTTTGTACCAGGCGCGCATAGCCAGTAGAAGTTGTCGAATTCCGAAAGCGCCATACCACGAGGTCTGGTAACTACAGCGCATGCCCAGTTCTGCGGGGGAGTGAGTTAAGGTGGTGAAGCTCTGTTTGCTATGATCCAGATATCTACCTAAGATGTCATGTTGCATAATGAATTCTGATATATAAAACAGGTAATTATAGAGGCGTATCATAAGGTCCAGGTATCTAAGGTTTTCCTTTTTAGCGAGCGAAAAAGGAAAAACCTTAAAACTCAACAGACGTCAAAGAACCTGCCAAATACTTAGAATAAATAAAATGCAAATAAATTTGTTAATATTACTCGTATAAAAAAAAAAAAAAAAAAAACAAAATGTTTATTATTGTGCTCTTAAATTACTTAATACATTGTTCAGTGTTCGAGACCTCCTTTTAAGTATAAAATACCTGTATTAGGAGGTAACGCTCTTCCTTATCATACATTATGAGTAACAATATGTTATTTCAAAAACATTTCTCAGAATAAATGTAAACAGAATCGTGAATAACTATTTTTAGAAATTTGTTGAGGGTAGGTTTCTGTTAACCTTATTCTAACGTTAGTTCATGATGTTGTGTGGTACAAGTGTAAGTGGATTCGAGATGTGTTTGTATAGTGAATGTGTGTTTGTATAGTGAATGTGTGCTTCTGAGGACACCGGTCTCTTAAGAGTCCGGGCAACAGGAGCTACCTACTTAGTGTGTGTGTAGTGTATGTTTGTGTAATGCATGTATAGGTGTGTTGATGTAAGTGTGTTGTGTGCAAGTTATGTAATGATGACGTAGACATACTACACTTGCGAGCTTTAAACTGGAATCGCTTCAAGGGTTGTTCAAGACTAATTTTTACAATTTCTTTGCAGTGAACTATGAGTTAAGTTATGTTTTCCCTTACGCAGGATTTATTGGCGACGATAAATTTTGATTTAATGGACGATAATGTCCGCTGCCACACCGCAGCAGTGACTAGACAGTAACGACAGACGTCTTCCATGTCGGCATTCCCACACTAGACTGGCCAGCCCTTATTCCTGACTTGAACCCAATCTGGCATATGTGGGACGAGCTAAAACAGCGGATACGAGGGAGAAATCCAGCTCATCCAGCTCCGGCGCCGATAGAAGCCGATAGATGCAACTTCGACCTATTGCAATAATTCCCAAAATTTAGGTAGCCAATTTAATAAATTTTAATTCTTCTTGATATCACTTGAAAGGTAACAAAATTACCCTTCTAATGATATACCACAATCTATAGTTCATTGTACATAAATTGTAAAAATATTGTTTTGATCAACTCGCGATGAAAGCGATTCCATTTTAAAGCTCGCTAGTGTATTTGAGATTTGTTTTTTCCTAAAAACTTACCTTTCGGAATATTTGAAGGAAAATTATCTATAGAGGCGTTCTGAAAGTTAAGGGTCCGGCGACGGATGAATTTCCCATACAAACGTAGTACCAAAATGATTTGTTGTTTGAGAATATTTTTACCATGGTTTGCTATTATTTGTATTAGAATAGTATTTATTTAGGTTCCTGCCACAAGCTTTTTTCAAAATACTTATCTATACAAAAACTAAGAATACATTCATTATTTAATGTAAAATTGCGATTCGGTTTAATTTCATTACAGAAAGGTATTTTGAAAAAAAAATGTGTCAGGAACCGAGATAAATACTATTTTAATACAAATAATAGCAGAACATGGTGAAAATATGCTCAAATTACAAATCATTTTGGTATTACGTTTGTATGGGAAATTCATCCGTCGCCGGACCCTTAAGAATAATTTATTAAAAATAGATAACTGGGTTAAGTAATGCTAATAATTCGTAAAATAAAAAAGGTCAAAGTAGCTTATCTTTCGAAGGAACTTGCACTTTACTCCCCATCCAAGTATAGTCGGCGGCAGGAAGCAACGAGTTCTCTTGGTCGATATTCAAGTACGTGCTGCTGGCGCGGCGTTACAGCGCATGTGCCCTAAAGCAACAGGTGTTACCGCGCCAAAAGTACTAGGCGAACATGAGCCTGCAAGAGTTTTCAAATAGTTCGTTATATAGGCCCTTTTGCTATGAACTGTGTGCTTCCACCCTCATACTTTACAACTCTTCCAAACGCAAATACAAATCCTACTCATATTATAAAGCCGAAAGTTTGTGAATTTTATTTTTTAGATCTGCAAACTAGTGAACAGATGAAGATGAAATTTGGCGTACATTTAGAACATAGCGTGACTAGTAGGCTATTTATTATATCGAAAATATGCGTGCGAAGCCGCGGGCAGAAGCTAGTCTTTATCCATTACAAATCTTTTACACAATAGAAATCATTTATTCGGAGCATTTTAACATAAAGGATCATAGATATAATTATATTGAAACGATGACACTAACGAAGCTTGTGCCACTTGCTTGTGAACAGTGTGCTAGTGTCCACGCCGAACTCCTAGATTATTAACTGATTTTAAAAGCTTATCTTACGTATTTATTACTGGCTAATAAAACGTAATATTTATTTCTGGTTTGTTTGTGTTTGAAACAAACACACATACATTTATGTGAGTTTGTTTATATGTGTGTGTGTGGTCTTTAGAGACACCAACACGTCTTTAGAGACTCTCGGCTGTGTTTAGATTTTATTACGTATGTCGTAATTTTCTGGTACAAAATACCTCACGGGCGTTATTTACGTACATTGGTATTTGCAACCATACCTAACCGATGTTGTCCTTAAAAAATCCCATAGTACAAAAGCACTTCTCCGCATTCCCTAAATTTTCGAATATTTCTTTCTCTATCAAATACTCTCTGGTTATTATTTTATGTTTAATGAAAAATATTTTAGGATATTTGTATCTCCGCGATGAAAGAAAAAGATATAGAAGGGAAACTACGTCAAGTAACGAATGAATGGTCGGTCCACGAGTTGACCTTCCAGACGTTCAACAACAGAGGCGAATTGTTGCTGAGAGGCGACACGACTGCGGAAACCATCGGTCAGCTCGAAGATAGCTTGATGATCTTAGGTTCATTACTGTCTAATCGGTACGAGATCCTTTATCACTTGTATTGCACTGCTTGGAAAAGCTGAGCGCGAAGCGAAGCGGAATCAACCTATCAGGAACCGGGAGCGGGAGACAAATGAGGGTATTTCAAAACCATTTTATTGATCCATTTCGCTCAGCGCCAGTGAAAACGCACATTAAGACTCCAACCTCGTGAATTATTTTGCTAAATCATGTTCTGACACATTTTGATTTTTAGATATAATGCTCCGTTTCGGAAACAAATCACGCAATGGCTATACGACTTGCAAAGCACCAACGAAATTTTGGAAAGGTGGCTCCTAGTTCAGAACATGTGGGTCTACCTGGAAGCGGTGTTTGTCGGCGGCGATATCGCCAAACAGCTACCAAAAGAAGCGAAGAGATTCTCAAAGATAGACAAATCCTGGCAGAAGATTATGCAACGGGCTCATGAGACGCCAGGCGTGGTGTCTTGCTGCGTCGGAGATGACCTCCTGCGACAGTTGTTGCCACACTTACAGGAACAATTAGAGCTCTGCCAGAAAAGTCTCAGCGGTTACCTAGAACGGAAGCGAACAATGTTTCCAAGGTTCTTTTTTGTCTCGGATCCTGCGTTGCTGGAGATCTTAGGTCAGGCGTCAGACTCTCATACGATACAAAATCATTTGCTATCGATTTTTGACAACATCCGGTATGTCAAGTTTAATGATATTGGTGAGTACTATATTTGTGTAACTGTACTGTTTAGTTTTGTATAAGAACACTCGATCGAATTATGTTCTAAATAAAATAAAGTTATATAAATCGGTTCATCCTTTGGAAGCTACGGTGTCACAGATACAGCTTTGAAATTTATAAGACTCTTTTGTTGGCGCCGTGGGATTATACCTAATCAAAGAAAAGCTTAGGAGACAATACTGAATTCTCAGTTATATGTATTTTGCAGAATTAAATAGCATTTTATTTCCACGCAGAAGATTTAAGACAATTTCTTAGTGTTGTTTACATGATTTATATTTTTTTTAACTAAATGTGCCTCAATTCAGTATCCCTTTTTGGCAAAGGCCTCCATGTGATCTGTCGTCTGTCACCCTGGTCCATAATGGCCCCAAGGACAGATCATTTTTTCGAAATAACAATTAATTTATAAAAACTTAATCAATAAAATATATATTGCAGAATACAATAAGATGATGTCAATAGTGTCATCAGAAGGTGAGGAGATAAAACTGGAGCGGGCGGTTCGCGCCGAGGGTTCCGTGGAGACGTGGCTGACGTCACTCCTGCAGTCGGCTCAAAGCAGCCTACACTCGATCATACGGAACGCTGTGGCGGTCATAAACGACCCCTCTTTCAATCTGCTTCTATTCCTCGATAAAATGCCTGCTCAGGTAATCATATTTCATCATCATCATCAACCGCACTGCAAGATGGTAGATCGGCGGGTAGGTGAGCACCACGATGCACGCCAAGAGAAAACAACTTTCTATAAAATGTACGTGACCTACCCCATTTACATTTTGTAGTCGCCTGGCGTGTAGCAAAACGATATTTGCTGTTTTTTTCACCTCGTTGGTCCCTAAGCGTGTATGGATAATTATCGACAAAATTTTGACAGCCTTCAGTCCGTCCAGTCAAAGTAACTAAGCTAAGCGTCAACCTGCGTCAACAATATTCAGGACTAGATATGACACGACCGAAGCAGCCATAGGTTTGCGGGTTGGGAACCATGGTCGTGCCAGTTTTACCAGTTTTACAAAGAGCTCTGCGTGTATCTATGGGAATCTATTGGTCGCTTTATGAACTAAGATATGCACGAGTTAGCTTAGCCTAGAACCTTTAATGAATTACTAGCTTGCACGTAAGGGGTAACCATTGCCACCTACCTTTCACAGAAGGTTAATCAAGGCTTGGCAAGACGGCGCTTTAACCAAAGATTATTTAATTTTGTCCGGCATTATTTAAGACATTAATTGTTTTTTTCTGTGGCAGTTACAGTGAAATGTATCCCTTCCGACAGATACGATTTTATTTTTATTTGCCTTTGTCCACTCAAGAGTTCCATAAATACGGAATTGTAACTTTTTACAGATTGGACTTTTAGGTATTCAAATAATTTGGACCAGAGACGCTGAAATAGGTCTTTCACAAGCACGACAAGACAAGAAAATTATGATGGAAACCAATAATAAATTTTTGGAGCTGTTGAATACTCTTATCGACCAAACTACAAGAGATCTGCTCAAAATTGAGAGAATCAAGTTCGAAACTCTAATTACGATTCATGTACATCAAAGAGATATATTTGATATGTTGGTACGTTTGTATTTGCTGATTTCTTTCAGTTAAAGTTTAATTATTAAATGACTAGGCATTTTTTTAAAAACTCAATTACATTAGCACTCGGCGGGGGGTCTCAAGATTGGGCGATTACCGCGGAGGCAGCCGGACGAGGCAATACCGTGCTATTATGTTTCAGTCGGGTCGCAGCCAAGGGGCTATCCTATCAAAATAAGCACGGTTTATGCAGGATTAATGCCACTTCGATTTGACAGACCCCAAGTAACGCGCCCTCTCTTTTCAGTCTATTCGAACAATATTTTGAAACAAAATATTGTTTCTCAAAAAAATACTCCTGAATGTCAGACAACTTTATAATCGGTAATTTTCTAGAACACACGGACTATAACAAAATTGTTTTTATTAGGTACGTTTGAACGTGCGTTCTTCTCATGATTTTGAGTGGTTGAAACAATGTCGATTTTACTTCAAAGAGGATGCAGATAAAACATGGGTTTCTGTAACTGACGTTACCTTCGCTTACCAAAATGAATACTTGGGGTGTACGGATAGATTGGTCATCACGCCGCTCACTGACAGGTACTATTTGGCTAGTTATTATTTTATCTATTACCAACTACGGCTTTGCATGCATTTTGCCGGGATAAAAAATGTCAATTCAAATGAGGAGGTAAATAAATATAAATAAATAATGATGGCCAATTCACACAGCATTATCTAGCTCCAAGCTAAGCAGAGCTTGTTTTTATGGGTTGGGCTTTTGTAGTTATGGGTACTAATAACTGATATACTTAAATACACTAAATAGATAGATACTTTTTTTATTATTACATATAAAATATTCCAAATATCTGCAGATCGTACAAACATACCTACATCTTATCCATTGAAACTTATGCATTTATTTTATACTAGCTGCGCCCCGCGGCTTTGCCTACGTGGAAATTAATTTTTCCAACTTTCTTTATTGTTTCTTTCATAAAAACCTTCTGACAATAACAATCACAACAAAAAAAGAATAAATGAAATAGGACTACCCGTTCACGCGTGATGCTGTGACCAAGGGAAATAGGGATTCTTTATACATTATATATATATATATACATATATATTATATAAAGTATGATGTGTGAGATAGTGTGTGAAATTTCAGATGCTACATCACCCTCGCTCAAGCTTTGACAATGAGTATGGGCGGAGCGCCATGCGGGCCCGCGGGAACCGGCAAAACTGAAACCGTGAAGGATATGGGGAAGACGTTGGCGAAATATGTGGTGGTTTTCAATTGCTCCGATCAGATGGATTACCGGTAATTGAAATAGAATGGAAAATTGTCTGTATGCTTATGGTATTAAACAGGTCTTAGGCTTATGAGAGTAGTTAAGTAATGTTAACGAAGTGTTAGAAGTACAGACCGGATTATATGCAATTGCATATTTGCATATGCATTTGCCATTTTCATCGGTAGTTGCATTTTTTACCTAAAACCTTGTGATGCTACATATTTTCCCTATATTGCAAATTTGTGTGTGACTGTCTCAAAGATTATGAAAGTAACATGTTAAGTCTTACGTCGTATAGCTCTGTTTCTAGAAGTTGACACGATCTTCTTTTGTTTTTCGTAAACTAGAGGCCTACTTTCTATTTTTCTATTTTCATTACGAAATTTCGATTCGTTTTGTTCGGTCGGTACTCTAAGTGAACGAAAACTAAAATTTCGTACGAAGCTGAATTGCCTTTTCATTTTGAAATGATGAAAATAGACCGTATTTTTTTCTATTATTTGAAACTGAAATTTCAATTATTGATTTTTAACTAAAAATGCACAAAAAAGTCACGAGTCTTAAAAGGACGAGGACAACTCTGATTTAGTCATGAAAAGGCCATTAATTAAATAGTTGTTGATTTATTGACGATATCTTACTAATTGTAGGTATATGATTTTGAATTATTGTCTATCTTACTAATTGTAGGTATATGATTTTGAATTAATGTCTACTATTTTAACTATTTAATGTTGCATATTTTGACTCATTTCATTAGTTTTCATGAATATTCCTAGCATTTTTCATACATATTTCGGGCTTTTTATGTTGCATATAATCCGGTCTCTAATTATAAGAAAATGTTTTGTAAGCAAATCAGTTCAAACACCAATCTCAAGTAATACATTACTTTAATTATAATCAGTTGACCTTAGAGCTTTGCCTTTTTCCCTATTTTTGCTAAGTTTTACATTTATAATTCTCCTGTTCTAGTAATTCCCAATATCCTCCCATTATTGATCCTTCAACTTCTTTTTCGAGAGTCTCTCTGTCCCTGTAAGTGACATTGACATATAAGATCGGTCTGAATCTATTTTGCAGGCAAATATATAAAATCTACAAGGATGAGAGTAATTTAGTGATGCTAATAAATTATTGGAAGCTTCGGCCCGTGTAGTGCCAGCTTAGAATTTCCACCACTCCAACTCTTCCCGCAGGTGTCGAAAGAGGCGATTAAGGGATATCCAGCGGAGGGCGGGCAGCAGCGCCTCCGGCAGAACAATTTTACCACTAAACTGCGATCCCCAACCCGCATGCCCACTGTGGGGATTACGGGCACTACCCCCATGTTACAAAGGCCAATAAGGCGTTTATCAGAAGGAGGTCTGCGTCCAGCTGTGGACCGGATAGGCTGTAGAAGAAGCTTCGATAACCTTAGCAAAAACAAACAGTATAATAACAGCGTTTTCGGTTTGCGTTTATTCTCTTCTGTCGCTCGTCCCAAGTCGGGGGCTACGCTCGTTCTAACTCTGGCGTTTCCTTCTGTTCTCGTATTTAATATTTTCATTTCAAATTTATTTCTGTGGAATTACTCAACAACATACAATTAATATTTCAGGGGCCTTGGCCGTATTTACAAAGGCTTGGCCCAATCAGGCTCTTGGGGCTGCTTCGATGAGTTCAACCGTATAGAGTTGCCGGTGTTGTCGGTCGCCGCCCAACAAGTGGCCGTTGTTCTGTCGGCCAAGAAGGAAAAGAAGAAGTCCTTTATATTTACCGACGGCGACACATCTGAAATGTGCCCCGAATTTGGTATATTTATAACAATGGTGAGTCTGTTTGCCTGTCTGTTCTTAAATATGTGAGTGGAGGGTTCTGTATTGAACATGAAAGCATGCGCTTGTCCAGGTTAAAAATACCGTATGTCCGTCCGTCCCTGCGAAACCACCTACCTCCCTGTCAGAGGGGTTTGAAGTTTTTTGTATGGCCCTAACATCATCGGTCACCATTATGTATTTTTTTTTATATCACCGCGCACAATAAAAGTGATAAGTATATTTAGATAGAACTAGACTAGACACTCAAACAAATGAGAAATGTCTTCTGAAATAATGTCCTAAAGCGTCAGGTTTTTGAGATATTCACAAATGAAAATAACTATATTATTAGGGTTTCGAGATTGAAGATCGGTTTCGAAACCCTTATGGTCTCGCTTTGTCTGTCCTTTTTTCCCCTCCTTAATAACTCAGCAACTACAGCAGCTATCAACTTGAAATTTATAATAATAATATATTTCGTGCGTCTGAATAGATTAAATGAAAAAAAAAGAAAATAAATGAAAAATTAAAATGAACATTTTCCTTACAAATTGTGATGTCGAAATTTTAGAAGATACCTATAGGGTCATGTGGAGTATCAAATGAAAGGTATCAGTTTGTACATTTAAAAATAGTTTTTAAAATTTCTGTAGGTTTCATGATTTTCGAAATATTTTGACAAAAGTCGAAAAAATACCATCTCCGAAGTTTGCAGAGCGATCTATGTGAAATGTATGTAACGTTTATAGTTTTTTTTTTTTTTATAATGCTGGACAATTCACACAGCATTATCTAGCCCCAAGCTAAGCAGAGCTTGTGTTATGGGTACTAGATAACTGATATACTTAATACAATACACTACATAGATAGATATTTTTTTTTATGATACATAGAAAACACCCAGACCAACGGAACAAATTTCTGCAGATCGTACACAAATTTGTTCCGAGGCGGGAATCGAACCCGCAACCTCCTGCGTCGCAGGCGGACCTTCGCCCGCTGCGCCACGGAGGTCGTCAAAATAAGATATGGATCTAAATTTGACAGGAAAAATTATAAAGAAGTTTTTAAAACGAACACTTTTTGAAAAATGGTCATATCCCCCTTATGATTTTAAAAAGGTGGGATACCTCACCGAGTAAGAAATCAAATGAAAGATATTGATGTGCACGTTCCAAAACATTTTTTGAAATTTCTGTAGAGTACACACTTTATGAAATATGTATTTTGAATAAAGTTGACTTAACCTCCAAAGTACCTATACAGACCGATCTACTATTTTTAGGTAGGTATTCATCAAATAGCGATTTCTCTAACCGGTACCTTTAGTACATGTATGTATAATCCATAAACGTTCGAAACCCTCGGCGCGCGAGTTACACTCGCACTTGACGTTCTTGTTTCTTCTTATGCGTTTTATAAAAACAAACAAAACGGTGACGGATGTTAGGGTACCCTCCATGCAAAAGCACAGTAAAAGTTATATATTTACATTATAGTTATGTAATGTATTTTTTTTAGAACCCCGGATACGCCGGTCGTAAGGAGCTACCAGAAAATCTAAAAGTACAGTTTCGCACTGTCGCTATGATGGTCCCAGATAGACAGATAATTATTCGCGTGAAACTTGCCTCTTGCGGCTTCCTTGAAAACATTACTCTGGCACGCAAGTTCTATACTCTCTACAAGCTGTGTGAAGAACAGCTTACCAAACAGGTACAACACACCACATTTCTTTGAACAAGTCATTCAGGTAAATCACGGCACATGAATTTCATGATTTTTTTCCCATCCTTGTCACATTTACATCTGTACTGAGACACCTTCCCCCAATACTTGGTGTGTGTGATGTTTCCAATTTTATCTTAAAATGATTAAATTCTGAAATAGCAGTTTCAAAATTATTTTTCATAACTATTGCACGAAACCAAAGCATGAATTTTAATAATTAAATACGGATTAATTCGATAATTGATTCAAGATGATTTACTTCGTTTGAAGGTATATGATGAAATACGAGGGTATTCCATAATATACGATGCTTGCGATATTTGTAGGCAAACATTATTCCATTTTCGTTTTCAGAAAGTTTTGAGTTTTAATATATGAGATTTTAACATAATCTCACAAAGTGACTCCTTTTGTCACACAATGCCCCACCCTGGCTCCCCTCCCCTCCCTCGCAACGTAATTTATGCTTCCTTCACGTATGACGTACGTAATCTACGCGGCGCTCTATCGTCTTTTCACGGTAGCTCAGTGTTTATCCACGGTTAGTATAGTATTATAATATCTGTGGCAAATTCTAGGAATTTAAAGGCATAGACAAAGACCGTACATAAAAGATGGTGTTCTGCCACACTGCCCCTATTTTTAGTGGGTTTTTTACTACTTCAGTGCGCTTTTTTAAAGAAAGCACCTCATTGAACTACTATTTAATATCGAATGTGACGTTAGCTGAAAGAATAAAATAAAATCGCCCTGCACAGTTTTGATTTCAGAATATTCGAAATTTCTGCGATTAGTTTCACGTCGGTCTTTATTTGATGTTTATGAATATGAGTAGGTATTATCAATTTTGTCGTGGTTGGAGGGTAGATTTATTTAGTCCCACTAGTTTATGCTTAGTTATAAGTAATAAAGCAGTATAATTTAATATTGCAAATTTTTGTATCTACATATTATGGTATGAGAGTATAAAGTTCCCCTATAAGATTTATGATACGCTGGTTATAAATGAATAAACGCTCAGGAAATTAAGCGCCTATAGTTATTTAAGACTGCGTAATTGTACCTACATTGTATTTTGATGGTTTTTACCCATACTTAATTGCCCCTCGTAGGTCCACTACGATTTTGGTCTCCGAAATATCCTCTCAGTGCTACGCACTCTTGGTGCAGTGAAACGTGTCAACTTCAAAGACACTGAAAGCACTATTGTAATGAGAGTCCTACGAGATATGAACCTTTCTAAATTGATCGACGAAGATGAACCATTATTTATATCCTTGGTAGCCGATCTATTTCCCAATCAATCGTTGGAAAAAACATCGTACAATGAGCTAGAAGAAGCCATTAAGAAACAAGTCGATGAATCTGGACTTATAAATCACCCGCCGTGGATGCTGAAAATCATTCAGGTGTGTATTATTAAGAAGTAGGTTCTGGTCCCGGCTTCGAGCATGCGGTACCTGGATGGTACGCAGCCTACGCTCGGGGATATTGTAGCTTTCTATGAGTGACACAATTTTAAAAATCAGACCAGTAGTTCAGAGACTTAAAAACTCATAAACAAGCTGTACCTTTTTATAATATCAGTGTAAATTGTAGATCTATTATATATCTTGACGGGGCGGCGCTCTGTGTGAAGGTCCGCCTGAGATGCAAAAGCTTGCGAGTTCGATTCCAGCCGCGTTACAAATTTTTGGGTGATCTGCAAATATTTGTGTACCGTCTGGGTGTTTTCTGTGTGTCTTTTTTGTAATTTTTGATATAGTTGTTTTCACCCTTTCCCGGAGTTCAGTACAAATGCATCTCGCAGACTTTTCCTGTGTAGAATAGGACTCCCCTAAACATAATCTGAAATTTTGTTATGTTTAGGGGAGGCCGTGTGTAGACTTTGATTTCTGAAATGGCGCACGTTGAATGTCAACTAAATATTCGTTATCGTGATAAAGGACTTTCCACGAAGTGATTCTGTTGTGATTCCGCTACCTATCTTTCAACGCAAACTACTTGAAATTATTGTTACATTCTCCGCGTCGGATTCAAAATCGACTTAATAAATTGACAATAAATAAATAATATTAATTGTCATTGTTGTCTTTGTACGCATTGATTCGCAGCTATACGAAACGCAGCGAGTCCGTCACGGTATAATGACTTTAGGACCTCCTGGAGCCGGCAAAACCACTTGCATCCACACGCTAATGAACGCTCTCTCCGAGTTCGAAACGCCACACAGGTCAGCTAACATCATGATGACTTCATGCCTCTTTTGTTGAAAGTTATGTGATTTCTGTTTATTTTTAGAGAGATGCGAATGAATCCTAAAGCTATAACTGCCGCCCAAATGTTCGGACGCCTAGACGTCGCCACCAATGACTGGACCGACGGCATATTCTCAGCTCTGTGGAGGAAAACCTTAAAGATAAAAACTGGAGAAAACATCTGGCTCGTCTTAGATGGTCCAGTCGACAGCATATGGATAGAAAATCTAAACTCTGTTTTAGATGATAACAAAACTCTGACTCTAGCTAACGGCGATCGTTTGACGATGTCGCCTACTACCAAAATAATTTTTGAACCAGAAAATATTGATAATGCGTCACCTGCTACTGTGTCACGTAATGGCATGGTCTACATGAGCTCTTCAGGGCTTGATTGGGAGCCGGGTTAGTATGTTTAACGTTAAGTACTAGCTTTTATTTAATTTTATAATACTTTATTTTATTTTCATGGTTTAATGTGTTTTAGTTTTACAAGGGTGGCTGAAAACAAGATCAGAACGAGAAATTGAAGTATTTAGCTCACTATTTGAACAAACGTTTGCCAGTGTGTATACCTGGTGCACCCAGAACCTAACATTCAGTATGAAGGTTTTACAGAGCAACATAATTTTGCAAATGCTCAGTCTCTTGGAAGGCCTAGTGCCCCCGCAGGTTATAGAAGTGGAAGATCCTTCAGCTTCCAAATCAGTAAATGGGGATATTGATGACGAAGAGGAAAAAGAAAAAGCTGAAGAAATCGTGCTTTTCACCCCAGAACAGTTGCACAAAATATACGTTTTTACGTTGGTATGGGGCTTTGGTTCCCTGTTAGAGACAAACGACAGAGCACGCTTTGACGCGTACTTGAAATCAAACTACAATGAGATTCTAGAATTACCGAAACATCCGAACAATAAGCCGAGTATAGCTTATGATTTTTACGTAAAACAGCCGGGTAAATGGGAGTTATGGGATGATTTAGTAATGCACTATCAATACCCGGATACGGCAACTCCAGACTATGCGAGCATTCTGGTGCCTATTGTGGACAACGTCAGAATAAATTATTTAATCCATTGTATTGCTAAGCAAGGTAAAGCCGTATTGCTTTTAGGAGAACAAGGTTCAGCCAAAACTGTCATGATGAAAGCTTACATGAAAAATGCAAATCCAGAACAGTTCATGGGGCGATCATTCAATTTTTCCTCGGCGACTAGTCCGTATCAGTTCCAAAAGACGATAGAGAGTTACGTTGAAAAGCGCAGTGGAATGACATTTGGCCCACCAGGGGGTAAGAAAATGCTCATTTTCATAGATGATATTAATTTACCTCAGATCAATGAATGGGGAGATCAGATAACCAATGAAATTGTCCGGCAAACAATGCAGATGAGTGGATTTTACAGTTTAGAAAAACCAGGAGATTTTACCACTGTCATTGACATCCAGTTTTTGGGTGCAATGGGTCAACCAGGTTTGTACTTTCTATAACATTAAAATATTATTGCTTACTGCAACTGCACAATAACTCTACTTAGCATTATGTTATTTCTAGGCGGTGGTAGAAATGACATTCCATCCAGACTAAAACGTCAATTTGCAATATTTAATTGCCCTCTACCAAACAATGACTCCATCGATAAAATCTTCAAGGTTATAGGCGAAGGTCACTACAATGCAAAAAGAGGATTTGCAATGGAAGTACGCCAACTAATTAAAAAAATAATTCCCCTGACAAGAGAACTATGGATGAGAACAAGACTCAATTTGCTGCCGACTCCAGCTAAATTTCATTATGTGTTTTCGTTGCGAGATTTGTCAAGAGTATGGCAAGGAATGGTTGGAACTCTGCCTACTGTTATCGAATCTGAAAAATTCCTAATGTTATTGTGGAAACACGAATTCTCTAGAGTGTTTTCTGATAGGTTCACACATCAAACTGATAAAGATTGGTTTAATAAAGCTCTAAATGATATAGTGCAAGAGATGTTAGGTGCAGAATACAGAAAAATGATGGAAAAAGAACCTATTTTTGTGGACTTTATGAGGTAAGTAGATTTTTAAATATAACAGTACCTATGTACTGTGTACCTACGGTTTTTGCAAAACAAGATGTTCCGATTGCTCCTCCTAAGATAAAAATACGGTAAGAATTGTATCCTATACCAGTATACATTGTTGTTTATTTATTTGCAGAGATGCTCCAGAACCGACTGGTGAAGAAGGCGAAGACGCAGATATGGAGTTACCGAAAGTATACGAACCCGTGTTCGATTACGACGAGCTGCGAGAGCGGCTGCAAATGTTTTTGTCGCAATTTAATGAAATGGTGCGCGGAAATGGCATGGACCTGGTATTCTTCCCTGATGCAATGCTCCACTTAGTAAAAATTTCGAGAGTCATACGGCATCCTAGAGGAAACGTCATGCTCGTTGGTGTAGGAGGTTCAGGAAAACAATCCTTAACCAAACTCTCAACGTTCATAGCAGGGTACCGGTCTTTCCAAATCGCGCTCACCAGATCCTACAACGTTAGCAACTTCTTAGAAGACCTTAAATTGCTCTATCGATCTTGTGGAGTCCAAGGAAAAGGCACCACGTTTATTTTCACTGATTTGGATATAAAAGAAGAGGGTTTTCTTGAATACCTAAATAACATTTTATCTTCCGGAGTCATATCAAATCTATTTACCAAAGACGAACAGCAAGAAATAATTTCAGAATTGACTCCTATAATGAAACGTGAAAATCAAAAGCGAACGCTTACGAATGAACTAGTAATGGAATTTTTCCTTAACAGAACGTGTCAAAACCTTCACGTAGTACTCTGTTTTTCTCCGGTAAGCTACATTATAAAAACTAAATCGTATAAAACACTAGCTTGTACCCGCGGCTACGCACGCGTATTTTCGGTAAAATAAGTAGCCTATTGTTTAAGTTAGGCTTTGCTCTAAACGTACGCCAAATTTCATCTTGATCTGTTCAGTAGTTTTGGAGATCCTAGGTAACAGAAATTCAGATCTCACAAACTCTCGGCTTTATAATATTACTAGATATAAAAATATTACTAGGATTTCACATGCTCAACAAGGTTACAATATACGCCATGATTGTAAACCTTAACAAAAACACCTGCTTCGGTAAAAGAAAGTTGATTTGAAATTCAAAACAACGGGACTCAATGGAGTTTCAATCAATGGAAGTATTTCCATTACTTCCAAGGGAATAATGAGATTAGATTTTTGAGCTTTACTTTGATTTATGTATGAAAATTATAATCGAGGCCCGCACAATGAGAACTTCTTCGAAATTTTATTAAAACTATTAGAACTGAAACGAAAAAAAAAAACACAAATGATGCGAAACGCGTTACCAAAAAGCTTTTATTTAACTACCAAGATTTGCATTTTAATGTCTCGTTTCCCTCGTAAGATAATCTGATTTAAAATGACGCCCGTGACGACCAGTACCTTATGCTCTTCGTTAATTATCTACTATTACCTTTAACCTACAAAACTGATTAATTTTTTTTTTAAAGGTCAGTGAAGCTTTTAGATACCGCGCAATGCGTTTCCCTGCCCTCATCTCTGGCTGCACGATTGATTGGTTCCAGCCCTGGCCAAAAGACGCGTTGGTATCTGTTGCTGACCATTTTCTTGCTGAATTTGAAATAAAATGTACAAAGGCAGTCAAAAAAGAACTTGTCACTGTATTGGGCACGATTCAAGACGTTGTTTCGCAAGTTTCTGCAGAATATTTCCAGAGGTTTCGCAGATCTTCACACGTCACGCCTAAGTCGTATTTGAACTTTATCGGAGGTTACAAAACCATTTACCAAATGAAACAAAAAGAACTTGGTGATGGTGCTATGAGAATGGACACCGGTCTTGAAAAACTCAGAGAGGCATCAATATCCGTTGAGGTGCTTAAAAAAGACTTGGCAGTCATGGAACAAGACTTAGCCTTAGCTTCCGAAAAAGCTGGCAGGGTATTGTCTGAAGTAACAGAAAGAGCCATGCAAGCCGAAATTGTAAAGAATCAAGTTCAAATCGTAAAAGAAAAGGCCGAAGTACTCGTAGCGTACATAGCTGAAGAAAAACTAAAAGCTGAGATTAAGTTGGAAGCAGCTAAACCTGCCTTAGAAGAAGCTGAGGCAGCATTGAACACTATCAAGCCAGCACATATTGCTACCGTCAGAAAGTTAGGGCGTCCACCGCATCTCATTATGCGCATCATGGACTGCGTATTGATTCTATTCCAAAGAAGGCTACATCCATCTATACCGGACACTGCTGCGCCTTGTCCTAAACCGTCTTGGGCTGAATCCCTCAAGGTGCGGTGAGGACTTTTAGTAACGTTTTCCTACATTTTGTGACAACCATTAAACTCATTTTGTTTTTACAGATGATGGCAAGTACGACCTTCTTACTGCAACTTCAAAACTATCCTAAGGATATTATAAATAATGAAATGGTGGAACACCTTGTGCCTTATTTCGAAATGGAAGATTACAACATGGATACTGCAAAACGGGTTTGCGGTGACGTCGCTGGCTTATTATCTTGGACAAAAGCTATGGCATTCTTTCACAGTGTTAACAAGGAGGTCTTGCCGTTGAAAGCAAATTTACTAATGCAAGAAGCAAGACTGAAAGTGAGTAATTTTTCACAAAACATCAAGTTATACAATATATAGGTAATCAATGTACTTTTGTATACGAGTTTATTAATTTTTCTTTTTAAGGTAGCCATGGATGATTTGGCCTCTGCTGAAAGGCAGTTAGAAGAAAGAGAAATGTCTCTTCGGAAAGTGAAAGAGCAATATGAATCGGCTGTGTCGGAAAAACAACAACTAACAGATGCTGCCAATGTCTGCTTAAGAAAGATGACTGCCGCAACAGCCTTGATTAATGGCTTGGGCGGAGAAAAGATCAGGTGGACTCAGCAAAGCAAAGACTTCAAAGAACAGTTAGGAAGGCTCGTAGGAGATGTTGTTCTAGCCACCGGGTTTCTTTCTTATTGTGGCCCATATAATCAAGAATTCCGAAACAGTCTACTTGACACCTGGATGGGCATACTGAAAAGTAAAGAAATACCAGTAACCTTCGATTTAAACATTACGAATATGCTTGTGGAAAATGCAACAATATCCGAATGGACGCTGCAAGGGTTGCCCAACGACGACTTGTCCGTACAAAATGCCCTTATTGTGACTAAATCAAGTTCTTACCCTCTTTTAGTTGACCCTCAGAGCCAAGGGAAAAATTGGATCAAAAACAAAGAAAGTACAAATGAATTACAAATAACATCACTGAATCACAAATACTTCCGAACGCATTTGGAAGACAGCTTATCTCTAGGTCGGCCTCTGCTCATTGAAGATGTAGCCGTTGAGTTAGATCCAGTAATTGACAATGTTCTTGAAAAAAACTTTATCAAATCTGGGTCTATAGAGAAAGTGATCGTCGGTGACAAAGAATGTGACGTTATGCCCGGATTTATGCTTTATATTACTACAAAATTGCCCAACCCCGCATACTCGCCTGAAATAAGTGCTAAAACGTCTATCATAGATTTCACTGTTACAATGCAGGGTCTGGAAGACCAACTACTCGGTAGAGTGATACTGATGGAAAAATCAGACCTTGAGGAAGAAAGGGTTGCTCTATTCGAGTCTGTCATGAAAAATCAAAGAAGTATGAAAGAATTGGAAAGCAACTTGCTGTGTCGCTTGACATCTTCTGTAGGATCACTGGTAGATGACGAAGCTTTAATTCAAGTTTTACAAATAACAAAAACAACATCCGAAGAAGTTAATGAGAAGCTAAAAGTAGCGGAAGTTACAGAAAAGAAAATTTTTAAGGCACGCGAAGAATTTAGGGCAGTTGCGGCGAGAGGGTCGATCTTATACTTTCTAATAGTCGAAATGAGCAATGTTAATATCATGTATCAGAATTCGTTGAAGCAATTTTTGAATATTTTTGATAATTCAATTACGAAATCAACAAAAAGCAACGATACTGAAGAACGCATCGATATAATTCTGAAATATTTGACTCGTGAGATTTGGGCGTTTACTTTGCGAAGCTTATATGAAAGACACAAAGCTTTATTTACATTGATGTTAGCCATGAAAATAGACTACCAAAGGCAATTGATATCACATGACGAGTTTATGGCTTTCATAAAAGGTGGAGCTTCCCTAGACTTAAATGCCGTCACGCCAAAACCATTCAGATGGATTTTGGACATTACCTGGTTAAATTTAGTTGAGATCAGTAAATTGAAGACATTTTCTGACGTACTGACAAGAGTAAGTTCAATTTACTAGTTATCACTCATCACCATCATTATCATTATACCTGTATCTATCCACTTCTGGGTGTAGGCCTTCTCCAATTTGTGCCACTCTTATGGCTTATGAGTAACTTACTAACTAAACTAACTAACTAACTAACTTTATATTTTCGAATCGTTTACGCGGTGTATACCTATTACGCAGTACAACTAACTCGCGTTATGCCTAAGTCTTATCACAATTTAGGCATAACGAGAGTTAGGTATAATGAAGCTTAAGCATAGCGAGAGTGTGACATACACCGACATAGTTCTGAAGCAAGGAAGGCTTAACGCTATTTGACTGTTGTTGTTAATTGGAATAAATATGGTGGTAAATGAAACATTGCAGTAGTAATACATAGATTTATAATTATATTAGGTATCTACTTTTCTTACTATCTTAATAAAGTAAACTCAAAAGTATCTTTAAATGAACTTGAAACTTAAAATAAACGTAACTTAACGTTAAAATGTCCCATTTATAATCTAGATTTGCACACACACACTCATGACTTTCAGTCCCTGTAAATTGTTAGTAATTCCTTTTTTATTTAGAAAGGTTTTTAATAAAATATAGTCCGGTAATTTCGTTATTTTGTAATTTTTCCAACTCTTTTTTGTATTTAGCGTTGAAAATTACATCTACCCTTCTTCTTGCATTACCTTCAAATAGGGTTTGTTTCAGCTTCAGGCATTGCCACTGTGCCTCTTTTTTTAATTTAAATAAAAAGTGAATAAATGTCCGTTTCCCTTTCATCCGTGCATTCAATCGTCTATGCCAGCCTTCCAAACTGTTGTTAGTGCGATGGATTTCGCTGGCACAACTAATCATGTCGTGCAATTTTCCAAGCCATTGCTTTTCCATATAGTCGTTGAATTTTTCAGCAGTTTCTGTGTCATTCTCACACCCCAGTAGCCTAATTTCTTGCATTGCATTGCATTAGAAGTAAACCACTCGCATCTTAAGTGGCTAGATATTACGAAAAAGTTTGTATACCTACGTAAACATATTTTAGGCATAACGCGATGTAGGCTCTGTAAGACCTAGGCTTATAGCGAAGTTGTCCTTAAGCTAAGCAGTCCTATAGCAACTCAGGCAAAAAGATAGTGAGGCCGAAAGAGAACTGTCAATGACGTTTAGGCATAACGCGAGTTAGTTGTACTGCGTAATAGGTATACACCGCGTAAAGGTTTCGAATCACCATTCTATTTTAGCAATAATCATTTCAGATATCAACCAACGAAAAAGAATGGCGTGTTTGGTATGAAAAAGCAAAACCTGAGGAAGAGACTATACCAAGTGGATATCATGACAGTCTTGACGTTTTTAGAAAACTTTTGCTTATTCGGTCTTGGAGTCCTGACCGAACGCTTTCTCAGGCAAGAAAATACATTGTTGGTAAGTGAAACATAATTTTTTTAAGGGGTTGGATTCAGTCGAATCCTATCGATTGCTTTAGTTTGGTTTACTGCATAAATTTTATATTGCGCATATTTAGTAATGCATAAATTTAATATTTTGTTTTTTGTTCATATTTATGTCTCGTTAAATCTATTATCAGAAAAATCTATTGAAATCTATTGTCAGCCTATATTCGTCCACTGCTGGATATAGCTTGTCGGTTCTTCGCGAGATATGACCGTTCCACCGCTTCAGATTGCTAACTATTTGAGTTATGTCGATAACTTTGGTTCTCTGTCGAATGTATTCCTTACAAATCCTATCCTTCAGTAAAACTCCGAGCATATGTCTTTCCATCCGCGTTTCAGCTCCGTAGGTTATGCTAATGGCGGATGACGAGAAGACCCGACGTAGTACTCCAAACGCTGCCCAGCCCAGCTGGCTGAATATTTTTACCAAATTTTGAGAAGGAGGCCAAGAGGGCTTGGCGTCCAAAATTGAGTAAAAATATTTTTGGTACTAAAAATCCTATTGGGTTTACAATAAAATATATCTAATACTAAACCAAAAAAAAAACTACGTACATGGTTTTTGGCACCTTAAATATGTTTGGCAAACTCAGCAATGTTAATATTTATGTTGACAGGGAGCTAGTTTAACGTGTTGATGAAGCCAAAAACCTTGGGTTAACTATGGACAGTCACCTACATTTTGAATCCCATATTGCTGAAACAGTGCGTCATTCACTCTTTCGCCATAAGCTCCTATATATGATTCGTCCTTACTTAAGTGAAGATGTTCGAATAATGCTCTGTGAATCCTTGGTCTTGTCCCGTCTTAATTATTGTGACACTGTCTATGGCCCCTGTCTTCTTAGTCGAATTATTAATCTCATACAACGATGCCTACGCACGTTATTGCTTCCATGTTCCTCCCCGTACTAATTCCTTAATTACTCAAACTTTTTGAAAATGAAAGAGTGTAGAGAACTACATCTAGTAACTCTTCTTTTTGGCCCTATTTTAAGTAAATCTCCCCCTACCTCCAAACTTAATTGAGCTAGTGATTTTAATCGTTACCCTAAGCGAACCTGTTCTCACCTAATTTTCCTTACGGCCAGCCATAAGTCTGTGGCTTTCAGAGGGTTCTTTCGATTGCCGCTACTCGTTGTTGGAATGTGCTGCAGCCTCCATCACTCCACTCCCTAAAAACAGTTGGTTCATTTAGAGCACAATACAGAAAAGAACTTTTAAGGCGGCAAAAATCCTGAAAGCCCAATTTCACTTTCACTTTCACTGCTACGCTACTCACTATTCCTTTCTGCACTTTCATGTCATTCCTCCGTGATCCAGACTATTTTATTTTTACTCCCCATCCACCACAATGCTGTACCATGCTTTTTTTCCTTAGAATACAATCCGTTTATTTGCCACGTACCACAAAATATGGTGGTTGTAATGGAAATGTGGACGTAACGTGTCATGACAAGTCAAATTACATGTGAACACCTCTGAGGAACACCTTTAATAAACTCGCTCCACTTTGACTGTTACAATTTCTGACATAGACAAAATCTATTTGGAACAGCGCATTCTTTTGCACCCAATACACCTTTACATTCAGAGCTCGTCTCGGTTCCTGGTGTCACCAAGACCGGGTCAGACTGAAAACCAGCGCTGTTTTGTACCCCGGTTCAAAACAGCATAAAGCTGAGACTGATCCGTTTTGGCTCACCTCGGCAGCACTGGCACACCTAGGTCTGTCACGAGTAGGCTAGGTTAGTGTGCATATTGAACATTATCACTTTTATAATATAAGCAATTATTTTATACCTACCTAAAATTAACCTATTTAAAATTAAAACTTAAGCGTAGGTATAAAATAATTGCTTATATTATAAAAGTGATAATGTTCAATATGCATGTGTATAATATGTCTATGTTTGATTGTATTTTGTGCTGTCCATTTGTAAGCCAAATAAACCATCTATCTATCTATTTATAAATTACAAAATACTACTAATATAGGGATAAGGCCGTCAACTCACTCACTATTTACTTCATTTGTCATACATTTTTTATTACCTGATTCATTCGATTATTAGAAGGAAGGTACTAAAACTTGTGTTTAGATTCTTTAGGTCCCGAATACGGAGAAGGTTGTATTCTTAACCTAGAAGTTACTTGGGAAGAATCGGAGCCTAGAACTCCACTTATCTGCATATTATCTATTGGGTCCGACCCCTCGACGCAAATCGCTTCTCTTGCCAAATCCAAAGAGATAGGTAAGTACATAACTATTCCAAAAAAAGTATCCTAACCTACCTACGATCCTGTCGTGTCGATCCTTACTAATATAAACTCTTGTTTGTAGTTCTGAAAGCAGTTTCAATGGGACAAGGTCAAGAGATAGTTGCTCGAAAAATGATATCTGATTCAATGGTTGAAGGCGGATGGGTTCTACTTCAAAATATTCATTTGTCCCTGCCATTTTGCGTTGAAGCCATGGATGCTCTAATTGAAACTGAACATATAGAAGAATCGTTCCGCCTTTGGCTTACTACTGAAGTTCACACAGAATTTCCAATAGGGCTCTTACAAATGGCGATCAAATTCACCAATGAACCTCCTCAAGGAATTCGAGCTAGCATGAAACGTACCTACCAAAATATTACTCAAGATTCCTTGGATTACTCTTCGTTATCGCAATGGCCCCCACTTCTATATGCAGTTGCTTTTTTACATACTATAGTTCAGGAAAGGCGGAAATTCGGCCCGTTGGGGTGGAACATTCCATACGAGTTCAACCAAGCGGACTATGCCGCAAGCGTGCAGTTTGTACAAAATCACCTGGACGACATCGATCCCAAGAAGGGTATTTCTTGGCCAACCATTTGCTACATGCTCGGAGAAGTAATGTACGGTGGTCGTGTAACGGACGACTTCGACAAACGCTTGCTAACAACCTTTACGAATGTGTGGTTTTGTGACGTACTGCTTAGGCCGGGTTTCGAGTTTTATAAGGGGTATAAAGTACCCCAGACAAGAAACTTGAACGGATATGTCGATTATATTAACCAGTTACCTTTGACTGATACACCTGAAGTGTTTGGACTTCATGGCAATGCTGATATCACCTATCAGATAAATAGTGCAAAAGATATCTTGGACACGATATTGAGCGTGCAGCCCAAGGAAGGCGGCAGTGGTGGTGGAGAGAGCAGAGAGAGCATAGTGTATCGTTTAGCTGAGGACATGTTAGAGAAGTTGCCAAAGCAATACGTTAGTTTTGAAGTCAAAGAGGCTTTGCAAAAAATGGGTGCCTTTCTACCAATGAATATCTTTGTGAGGTAAATAATTGTATGCCACAACCGTTCGTTAACATCTCTTAATCACAGCATGACTTTCACAAGTGTGCTGTATTTTAACATGTAACAATGAATTTTAATTGTAGGCAAGAAATAGACAGAATACAGCGTGTGATCAAAACGGTGTATTCAACCCTGTGCGATTTAAAGCTGGCTATTGATGGCACCATCGTCATGAGTCAAGGTCTAAGAGAATCACTGGACGCTATGTATGACGCACGAATACCTCAAAAATGGCTTAAGGTAAATTATGTCAACTCCGAGTAAGTTCAGGCATATTTTAATTTTACTAGCGATTATAATTTTACCGCCCCGGCTTCCCACGGGTGCAATGCTGATACTAAATATACTACAGAATCGGCCCCACGGCCGGTACCGCCGCAACCGATATGTCCCTGCATTTTAAATCTGTAATATCTTTTAAAATATTCATTTAAATTACATGCTGCAAAGGGCCACATTGATTTATATTAAATGCACAATGTATTGAATGTAATTAATTGGATAAGGATTAATGCTATATTGCTTAAAATGGCTTCATAAATAAGCCATTATTTCTCGCAAAAAGTAAAGGATAAAAATGATTAGGTTAGGTTAGGACCATCATGAATTTTTTTGTAGAACTTTTTAAGGTGTACAATACTGTAGTACATTATTTTGATTTATCTCGTAGGGTTCAGCCAGCGTTTGCAATGTAAGCGCAAAAATTTGTTTTTTTACGACATCACATTAGAAACCTCTAAAGTAAACAGTATTTCTCTACTATATTATGCATTTATTTTACATATAAAACTTCCTCTTGAACTTCCTATCTATTTAAAAAACCGCATCAAAATCCGTTGCGTCGTTTTAAAGATCATAACGACCTTCGTGGCGCAGCGGGCGAAGGTCGGCCTGCGACGCAGGAGGTTGCGGCATCGATTCCCGCCCCAGAACTAATTTGTGTACTATCTGCAGAAATTTATTCCGTTGTTCTGGGTGTTTTCTATGTATAATAAAAAATATCTATCTAGTTAGTGAATTGTAGTGTATTGTATTAAGTATATCATATATCTAGTACCCATAACACAAGCTCTGTTTAGCTTGGGGCTATATAATGCTGTGTGAATTGTCCAGCATTATTATTATTATTATTATTAATCATATAAGCATACATAGGGACTATTTAGGGACAGACAGACAGCGGGAAGCGACTTTTTTATACTATGTAGAGATGAACCATAACACCATATATTTTTTAATGTATTGTAGTTTAGATAAGTCTAAAGAACGTAGGCTACTAGGATATTTGAGATAGGTAAGCTAAATCGATGGAATTTTAAGTGTTGAACGATAGTGGAGTAACAAGGTTTTTCTACACTTCTACAGGTTTCATGGGAATCAGCGACTCTCGGTTTCTGGTACACGGAATTACTAGAACGAGAGCAACAATATCGTATCTGGCTGCGCAACGGTCGCCCTACGGCATTTTGGATGACTGGATTCTTCAACCCACAGGGGTTCTTGACGGCTATGAGACAGGTTTCAATTGGTTTTTGTAGTTTCATTAAGGTGTTTTACCACTGAAGTGTTTGTTGAATTGTTTGTGTTATAGGGTCTCACCACATTTATTGCCATATAATTTGCTTATCCTGGTAAAAAAAAAACATGTGAAGCTGACCCTACGCCAGAGTCGATCATTGTTGTGACCGGGTTAAGCCAATAAAGGTGACGAGTTATTCAAGGGAAGAAGCCAAAAATAAATAAATAAATGTTTGTTAATAATGTTTGTCTGAGCTTGTTCGGTAAATATAGGAAACCTAGTCGAATATCGTCCACGGCGGCCAATATGAACGGGACTAGCCAGATATATGCGCCGGACATATTTTGTACGTATTCGGTGTATAACTAGTATGTGTACATACGTGTTAAGTAGTTTCAGCTAACTAGTAGGTACCTTAAACACAAGCTCTACTTACTTTTGGGCTAAATGATATTTTCTTTTCTTTCTTTCTTTCTTTGTTTCTTTCTTTCTTTATAAACACATACGTACCCTCTGCTTCTCTGAACAAGGTCTCTCAGGTATTTCCCATGTGTTCCTCAGGAAGTGACGCGCGGTCATAAAGGCTGGGCCTTAGATTCCGTGGTGCTGCAGAACCACATCACCAAACTCAACCGGGAAGATGTCCACGAAGGCCCCGCAGAGGGAGTCTACGTGTATGGGCTGTTTCTAGAAGGTCGGTGGAATTATGAACATTTCAAAGAAAAAATATATTTTGAAACATATGTCTCGAGCTCTGCTAAGCACAAAATTTAAATCACGTATCAATAACCATTATTATAGTTCAACCTTTTATGTAGTAGTCCGTAAGGTAAATATTTCATTCATTAATTCATTCACAATCCTATGATAAGTAACATATTTAACTTAAATACAAACAAAGTAGGTAGTAGGTTTTTTCTAGTCAATAGACCTTCGTTTGACCACAAACTCAACAAATGGAAAGTGACGAACGGGTCGACTGGGTCGGTTGTATCACGAAGAAGACACCTACCTATTCGCAAGCCGTCGCAAACGCATGCGAGCGTACCTACCGGTAGTGACACATCAAGCGCGATGGCGTCAAAGTAGTAAAATGCAATAACTGCATTATAGTAATCTGTGAAGTTCTTGCCTTTATCCAAAATAAGTTGGATGTTATGTCGGAGGAATCTCTTGTGCAGATTTGTACCACATCCTTTTCAGCGGAGGACATCGATTGTGCAAAGTGATTGTTGTTCGATTCTAGAACGACAACACATCGAAAAATAACCCGGAAAGGGGATGGGAAAGCGCAGCGAGATCTCTTTGATATTATTAGCATTCTCAAGCAGACAGACCCGGAAGAAGTCCCTATTTTCGTGGATAAAGAGCTGCAAAGCTACCGCCCGTTAGTTTTGATCACATCGACGTGACGAGGTTACTCAAAGATATACTTGTGATCCAAAAAGACCTACGAACAATAAAGGAAACCTACGTGTCTACCGACAAATTAGAAGAAGTGAAAAATGATCTTTTTTAACCTCAAACAAGCATCTATTGTGAACAACTATGTGAACAAAAATCGCGGAGGTGGCGGCATCTCAGATAGTTATTTTATCGACAGTGGGCCTTCCCGCCTACCGCACATAACGGACCACGGAGGCAGTATGACGCATGACCAAACAGCCGAGAATACATCACGTAATGAAGACTGTATTACTCCTATATCCATGGCAAATTGTGATGCTTCTAAGTCAATCCCGTTTGCCCGCGATAGAACAGAAAACTTTTCTTCCTCGCCCGTACCTGCTATAACCCCAAGGATGGTGGCGGGAACTACGCCAAAAAAATTAAATATACCCGAAATAAGCCATAATGATGATCATTGTCAGCAAATATTGCCGCCGTCGGTGGCTGTCCGGAGTAGGCCTAAATCCTACTCCGGAATGGTTCAAGCAGAGGGGGAATAGAAGGAGAAAAGGCCCAAGGAAGAATGGATTCTAGCTCAGCGAAAAAGACTAAAAAATTGAATTAGTACATCGGAAGGGAAAGCGCTAACAACACCTAATGAGAAGTTCAAGGCGGCTGACATCATGGTACCATTGTTTATCAACAATGTAGATACAAGTACATATGAGAGCGATATAATTGAATACCTGTCGCAGAAAACGCAAGCTAAGATAACTTTGCCAAAGTCATAAATAAGTAGTCGTAAATAAATACCAAAAAAAAAAAACTACAATGAAACGGAAGCTCTTCTAAAAGTTCTGTCTTAACACTTAATTTCACAACACTACAGCAACAGTTACATTATACACACACGCTACTATACTATACTCTACATTCGCGTCGTCTCTCTGTTGCCCAGACTCTCTTGAGACTGGTGACCTCAGGAGACTAAACATACATCTTACACACATACAATCCTTCACAATCAAACGCACACACATATAGGTAGGTACACCCTCAAAAACCTTTTTCCGCTGAACGCTTACTCAACTGATATTTTAAAGTATGTAAAATTTTATTTTAGCATATATATGTGTCAAACTTAGGTTTAATTAGCGATTGTTAATAATAACTTAAATAAGCCGAAGCTGGGATCCCTCGCATCTTCACACAAGATTATCTTAGTTAGAGCGAGGATTCAAACTTACAGGACCTTATGTTTAGTTATGTAAATAGGTAAGTAAATACACTATGATAGAATGTAAGTTTATACTGGGTCTATTTTTTCTGAAAATAAATACATTTTATTTTTTATATTATATTATATAAAGTCCAAAAGCCTTACAATGCGTATAAAATGTATGTACCTAATAGTAAATTATCGCTGTTTTTGGAAGATAGTCTTTGGCCTGAAGGCATTTCCTTTAGAAAATTTGTTGACTTCAAAAAACCAAATCAATAATGGGAGGCACAGATAACAAGAAAAAAGTAAGGCAACTTTTATATCATACAACTGCCGCTCTGTTACGAGGTCTGTGGACTGTGTAAGGTCATTGTGTCAAGCAGCTGACATTGTGGCCTTGCAGGAAACATGGCTGCTGCCACACGACATTGGCTACCTGGGGGCAGTAGACCAAGATTTCTCCTACACTGGCAAATCGGCGCGGTGGACACCTCTGTAGCGCTTCTGTAGCGCATCGGGAATGTTCGCGGAGGCGCGGGTCGACGGGTTCGCTGCAATCCTGCGCAAGAGATCGGCGTCGCTGATGCGCAGGGTGCGCGGCAGCGCCAACAGCTACCTGCAGGTCATTGCAGGAAGGCTGGACACAGCCTCCCCCTTTAGCGGCACTGGACGAAGGCTCATATTTTAAAATTTTGTTAAAATGCGACAATTTAGTTGTCAATTTAATCAATTTAATCTATTTTAATTTAATTCAATCTAACTTAATCAATTTTAATATAATTTAATCTAACTCAATTTAAATCTATTTTAATTTAATTTATTGTTATTTGTTTCTGTGTCAGTACTTATGATTCTCGCTATATGGATTTGTGTATGTAAAACTGTGTGCATGTGCTATGTCTGAAATAAATTATTATTATTATTATTATTATTCACGGTGGTCATCGAGATGAAGATTCTGCATGTGATATTATGCAACGTCAAGTTTTTTGTGTTTATCGGACAATGTTTATTAGTTGTGTAACGTCACAGTGTGCCACAAATTCTCTAGTATAGGATTGAAACCAGAATTATTGGCACTAGGCCACTCTTACCCTGTCACCGACTGTTTTGAGGGAAACACACGATGCGTGATAAATTTATGCTTTGGGTCATTATCGTGCTAAAATATCCGAGTCACTCAATCATTTATCGGAATACGAGATCATTGTCTCATCTCTGTTAATTTTGTTCGGATACATCACTGAGGTAACATGGGCTGATGGGCTGATGTAAAATCAGCCCATAGGCATTCATTAACTTGTATGATTGATCGGGTGTCGTTACTTCATTACAGGTGCATCACTAGATCGCAAGTCGGGCAAACTGATCGAGTCAAAGCCGAAAGTTTTATATGAGCAGATGCCAGTGATCTATATATTCGCTATAAACACCACAGCTGGGAAAGATCCTCGTCTATACGAGTGTCCTATTTATAGGCAAGTATTAGTAATGATTATGATTTATCTTGATAATAATCGTAGTAACTACTAAATTTAACGATTTTTTTTGATTTTATAGTGCACTTAAGTAGGTACGCTTAATGGACCTTGTGGCGCCATAGGTAGCGCATTCCTGTACTGAGGAAAGGTTGCGGGTTCAAGTCCCGGCGAGGTCGAAAGGGATGGGATAAAATTTTTAATTATAAATATATTTTTGTTTGTAGGAAGCCACAAAGAACAGATGCCAAGTACGTAGGATCCATCGACTTCGAGACGGACAGTAACCCCCGGCACTGGACGCTGCGCGGTGTCGCTCTTCTTTGCGACATCAAATAATGTTTACTACCTAATCAATAAATTATAGATAGATAGGTAGAAAATACTTTAATTGCACACTTAAAACTAAGAAATCAACAAATACTAGAATCCTAGATATTTTGTAAACAAAGGGATTACAAAATCAAAGAGATACCGTGAATTATGTTTTCAAACTTACGCCATTTGAACACATTGTTATTAGAGTATTTGTCGCTTTTGTACTTGTTGAGTACTCCAGTAATTCCGTGACCACGACAGTGTGTAAATCTGTTGAAACGATGGGAAAAATTGGAAAATAAACGTGATAAATACTCGTTAAATAATGATAACTTATTGGTGGATTGTTTACTGATACTGGTATCATCGGAGCAAACCGCAGAAGTTCGAAACAACTTTTGCTTTTAATAATAATAATAATGCACCCGAGGATGGTACCCGCTATACGTAGCCGCCTTTAGATGAACTCTCATAAAGGATAAAGGCCTCGGCCTCACGCATGCCCCCGGGCCGGGTCACTATATGGCTCGAGATAATAATCATTGATTGCCTGAATAACAACAACATTTTATGAAACGAGATAAGCCTGCATGCACAGGCATTGCAATACAAGAAAAAGAACTAAGTATCTCCATTACCTCGAAACGGCAGCCAAACACTTGCAAAAAGATTTTACCTAAAATATGTAAATGGTCGTACGACGCTCGTCTTGTTTTAAACTCGAGGAAGATTAAGATAATACATGTTCAGCTTTATATCTAATCCGATTTATATATTAAACAAAAATGCAATTTAATATAATTAGCTCACATCAATAGCTGTTTGCACAGTATGTCCAAGCCCTATTCCTGTTCATATGACTCAATAGAGCAAGTGACTAATAACACTTTCTCGGGCCTCGTTGCAGACAACAGATTCCGAGGGAACTGAGGAACGCGAGGAGGGAAACGCGCTGGCAGACTCAATCATTCCTACGGTATCACAAGTTACGGTACAAGTAGAACATTCAAAACATACATAGATCAAATCGATCACTCACTTCAAACAACTTTCATGCGGCAATACGGAAATTAGTTTTAAATGTAGAAACGTCTTACCGATACAGAAAAATAAAATCCGTGCTTGAAAGAACAATTTAATAATAAATTAATCTTTATGACCGTAAGTATTTCACAACATAACAAGACACATTGCTGTCACATGACAGCAATCGCCATGGTGTACATGGTGTTTTTAGATAACGCTGTCCACCATGTTGAAATCGGCACGTAATGCGAGGTATGCGATGCCGCGAAGGCGTGCAAAGTGCTTCGTCTCATCCCAGTTTTTGTCTGATTTCATGGTGTTCCTTTAATTTAATTAACCACATGACGTTGTCTCTCTCTCTCCCAATAACGTTGGTTTGCTGGAAAAGAACTTTTTTAGGGTTAAGCTCGCCTTTGCCATTCTTTCTTTAGTTTTATGTTTTATTTAGTGCGATAAAGAATTAATTTACATTATTTGTGACACATTTGATACTAATGATTGACTCCACCGGTCGGTATCATAAAAATACAGAATCTTAGCAGATAAGGCAAGGTAAGTAATTTTTCAAAAATTCTGGTCATGCAGTTTTACTTATTTTTAGAGATGAAATGTTTTGTATCCTTACAACTTCATAGCTGCAATATTTCGGGTTCTTGCCCTCCAGGTAACGTTCGTTTGTACCACCCTGTATTCTCGTGTTAGCAGATTGTATGTCTGTATGCACAGAGTAAAAACTCGCTGCTCTGTATGTATCCACAAAAGTTTTTGAAATTAATAAACCTTGTTCCAGATGATTCGTTGAGAGCTCTTTTCTAGTTATCATTCATACATAAATGCCTGCGTTGACAGAAAATATCTTGGATTCTAGTGTTTAACGATCCTAATAATTAAACTTCTTAACTTTTATCTTCTACTTGTTAACTTTAACCCTTCTCACCTATTATAAACCCATCTTACCTATTATAAACTTCTCTAATTAAGTGGATTCGTTTAATTTCTTCTGTTGAAGTAAGTTTTTAGTCTCACTTCGGACCGCAAGAAGTTGCATCGTGCGAGCCCAAGTGAAAATTAAAAATAAATAAAACAAAACTCAAGTTGTTTTTTTACAGTCGCTAAACAAATATAAGAGAGAGTAGGTACAAGAAAGATTATGATTCTTCTTCGATTTGGTTGTAAAAATGTGTCATATCCTGACATATTTTCGCAGTTATTCCATAAAATTTTCCAAATGTATGTCAAGTAGGTAACTACTAGGGTAGTTACAGATAAACGAGATACATTTTTAGCTTGGTGCTTGCGTTCTGTATCTTCGGTTCTTCTCACCTGGTACTAAGATTGAGACAACAAAACAAACCATGAAACAAAAAAATTACATATAAACCAAAAAATAACTCAATAGAAAATATGAATGTCAAAATAACATTCAAAATCAAAATTAAAACGATCATAACTTCAAATTATTTTAAAAAGGCTTCTTGCCGTAGTTCGTCCTTGGGCTCGGTAGCACAATGTAACTCACACGTTGAGTGCTTCGTTTTGTAACTTGTTGTCTGATAGTAAAGGCTAAGTTAAAGTTTAAGTTTAAGTTAAGTTAAGTTTAAGTTAGTGTGGAGTCGTTTCTTTAGAATCTTGCGGACAAGAATGCATGTACAGTAATGATATACTTCTTTAATTTTCATAATGCCAGTTTCTTTGTACATTTTATTTGCAGGTGTAAGATAATGATAATTGAATAGTAGCTTAATTATTTTATTAAATTATAATTATATGCAAACAAAATGGCGTTTCCTATGAAATTTACTTCGGCAGCCCTAAAAAAAATTATGAATTTATCACTTAAAATGGTAAGTTTAACGGAAACTGTAGATTCAATAATAATGTACAATTAATTGTATAAATTCTAGTTTAGTAGCCTAGCTGGTTCGGCTTAAAATAACTGTGATTTCAAGGTGGCCTTGCTGGAGAGTTATATTCCCTGGCAAGGCCATTTTAAATTGACGATTTTCGGGAAACAAAGGCTGTACAATTTTCTTTACATAGTGTACAATTAATTGTACATCTTTCCCTGTATTTATTTTTATTATAGAGTGAGTGGCCTTGCTGGGGAGTATTACACCGACACATTGGCATTATGGCAACAAACGGGAGATTTAGTTCGTCCAAAGAATATAATTTTTAAACACACGCGTGCTTTTGCTTGCCTTTATTAGTGTAAGGCTACTAATTAGAAATTTGAAAGTTTGTTTCCTTTCATATGACATTGACATAGATATACTTTTTATTGGGTACACACACAAACAGCACAGGAAAGGTAACACAAGAACAGTAACATTATTTAAGGTAGGTATACATAATTAGGTAGGTAAGACATACCTTAATTTCTAGTTGACGCCCTGCCACCTATATTATATATATTTGGAACTATTTTTTTATTGCAAATCGAAAACCGCTCATTGACTGATTTCTTGAGTTTTTTTCCATCGTGTCTATGAATGGTTTTTTAGGTTCAAGTAAAAGAACAAAGTTCAAACGGGAGCGAAAAGGATGACACTCGTTTCGTACTGCTAAAAATCAGGATAGGAGGTTTTTTTCCAAGAGGCTTCGAAATTCAAAATTGGGTAGGTAATTATATGACCCACGTTGCTTTTGAGCACTTTAACTGGGTCATAATATATATTACCCAGATTTGCCTTTAGCGGCGTTTGTAGATATGGATCAATATATTTTTACAGAAACGATTTAGAGAACTTTGTAAAACGAACACTTGAAAAATGGTCAAAAAGGGGGAGAATATTTTCAATGCCTACCTCAACGAGTGGGGTATCAAATGAAAGGTGTTGGTTTGTACATTTCAAAACAGTTTTTGAAATTTCTGTAGAGTACACATTTTTAGAAATATTTTGACTAAAGTCAAAAAATTCAAATAGCGATGTCTCTAACCTGTACCTTGAGTACATATTTGTATAGCATATTGGCAAATGTTCGTTACACCCGCACTTGACGTGTCTTGTTTAAGTCTGGATGTATGTAATGGAATTAATAATCGGATACAAAAAGTACGATTTATTGCCTACATAAATAAAACATATAATGCCCTAAAAACAGACAAGCTGTCATGTACAGTTTGGACAGTCCAACCAAATGACAAAGTCAGAGAAACTTTTTTACTTCGTCGTAGAAGACGAGTACCAACGCGCCGCCCGTGCCTCTGAGAACGTTGGAAAAGGCGCCCTTAAAGAAGGCGCCGGGACCCTCGGTCTTGAGGATGACGGCCCAGCAGTGAGCCGTGCTCTTGTACTGGCGCTCGTTCATCGGCCGGCCGGACTGCATCATCATCCGGCGCCGCACCGTGTCCAGCGGATACGACGCTATACCGGCTACCGTCGTCACCGTCTGTAACACATAAGTACATAGTTACCGTCTATAACACATAAGTACATAGGTACCGTCTATAACACATAAGTACATAGGTACCGTCTATAACACATAAGTAACAAGATAATGTTTAAAGATAATTCGATCAACAGCTGTCGTCGGTTAATTAGATAAGCTATGACGATCTAATAAAACGTCAATCGAAATTTTGCCGGCATGATGAAGGCTTGTTGAGAGAGCTCATCAATCATCTTTCAACGAGCAAGTCTATGACGATTGACGCCTGTTAGTCGACGGCTGGGCAAAGGCCTCCCCTAACGAGCGCCCGGTAGGCCTAGAACAGGGATTATTGTCTAGGGTAGAATAGAGAAAAATTACGTAACATCGTCATCGAATGCATAATATGTTTCAAACTCATTCCTTCAACTTCAACAATTTACGCAATGTATGACAATACAATGTCATTCTTCTCTATTCTACCCTAGACAACTATCACCGTGCTAGGCGTACTGTCTTCAGCTTGCCACATTCAGCCAGCACTCTTTCGCAGGTCGCCATCCCACCTGGCCCAAGGGCGTCCTACACCACGTCTTTTTCAACACATTCCATGACTATAGCTGCTTTATTTTCCTAGATCTCACGTAAATATTGATTTAAATAGCACGGACTAACAAACATCCCAAATGTAAAAAAGTTAAAACGTACATAGTTTAATTATCGATAAAACATTAAAATGTATAAAAAAATCTTAAAAAATAGCAGAGCCTTTTCACGGTAAAAAAGCCGCCAAGCTATTGGGCTTGGTTCCACCTACTCCCAGTTACCATTTGGCACACGATAATAATACCAATGTATCACATCACATCACCCGCAACCCGACTTCACCCACAGCTGGGTATAGGCCTCCAAACTTTTGTGCCACTCCACACGGTCCTGCGCCAATCTCATCCAGGTTCGCTATATACCAATGTATATGTACAATAAATGTACCTTTATGGAGAAAGACCGTCGCTGATGGTATAGTTGCGCATGACCAAGCTTGGCTATAAATGGTAGCCCAAAAGCGGGCTTTCAGACACGAACATGCTGCCACCCACGGGATCTTTTATCTGTACAAAATGCAGCCGAAACTGTCGCTCTCGAATAGGTCTTTTCAGCCACACACAAAAGTATGCGGCTGCTTCTCAACTAAGCTGATGTCACCTACATCATCTTTCGTAGATGTTAAGAGGCCAATGATGATGATGATGATAAGGGGAATGGACGTTTCGCGCCTCCCACGTGACCGAGCTTCGTCACCCCGCCGCGCCCGCCACTAGCGTGACCGGATCGTGTCAAATTCAAGGGGTGTACGGCGCACACACGGGGGGCGCAGATGGCATGGCTATGATTATGACAGACACCGATGGTGGATATTTTGTTTGTTTTATCATGGACATGAGAAATTAAATTATTTGGTTTGAGGTGGAATTTTACTATTAGTGAGCACAATTAAATGTCCCGCGTTATTTCGCAACTGTCTCACACGCACAATATGTTCATGAAGTGATCCTAGACGTCACACACACACACAGTTCCACGTGTAGCGGAACCCAGTGGGTGCTTCTGCTTACAGAGCGAAGGTAAAATAAAATAAATGTTTTTGAACTAAACTAAGTATAATTCTCACAACTCTTACCTGAGCTATTATCCACGACAGCAAAATAGTTACATTCTTGGGGTCCGGCAGCATCCCCCGCGCCGTGTCGTAGAAGCCGAAGTATGTCGCACGGTAAATGATGATACCCTGCGGATAGCGATACATTTTATTTATTTTATATACTTCTACTATACATTCAACAAGATTATAGTGTGGTGGGTTGTGTTGTACTGTAGCGCGTTGTGACATTCCCTTTCCTCATCGACAATTCGACATGTTCCATTGATTTGTTAGCAGTTCGTCCAAATTGCGTTTCGTCCAATAAGCGGTTCGCATACATTAACTGTGTAAAGTTTTATAATTTGTCCAGAAAAATTGGCTTCAGTTAAATTGATGTTCATTAGCCGGGTCCACATCCACACCACACCGGACGATCCAACGCGCTCCGTTCGCTCGCGGCAAGATCGCGATCCAAAGACGCGGTCAGTGTGGACGTGCCGCGCGCGATCCACGCCAATTGGAGCGCGCGTTTCTTGCCGCGTTCGAACCGTTTTTGGTTGGTTTTTTATTCTGCCTCAAAGGTAGGCGCCTCATTTGCGTGAAGCGCGTGGTGTGGAGTGTGGACGGTTGTGTTTATGGTTGGCGCGATCCAGCCGCTGCTGTAGGTACGTGTGATTCCATCTTCAGCAAGAGTGTGACTGAATCAATCATGAATCGCTTGGAGCGTATTTCAGGATCGCCGAGGAAGGACGAGGAAGGACCTCGTAGTCTACGAGGCTCTTCCTCGTAGTATGAACTCAAATTGTGCCAAGTTTCATGCCATAGGATACATTTTATCCCGGAATTCAGTAAGGGTTTCCTGGGAGAGAGGATGAAAGTAAAATTCCTTCACCGCGCATCTCGCCGAAACTACTGAATGAATTGGAATGAAACTAGGCATGATTTGAGTTCATACTACGAGGAAGGACATGGAACACTTTCGATCTCGGAATCCGGTAGGTAAGTACGGTTCCCTTAAGAGAGGCGATGAAAGTTTACTTCCACTAAATTTAATTAGCCGCAGGACCCATAAAGAAGAAGCGAGGTGTTCTAGCACAAGTAAAGGAAAAACTCCAAAAATCGTAAACTACACTTGCGAGCTTTAAACTGGAATCGCTTCAAGGGTTGTTCAAGACTAATTTTTACAATTTCTTTGCAGTGAACTATGAGTTAAGTTATGTTTTCCCTTACGCAGGATTTATTGGCGACGATAAATTTTGATTTAATGGACGATATTGTCCGCTGCCACACCGCAGCAGTGAGTAGACAGTACCGACAGACGTCTTCCATGTCGGCATTCCCACACTAGACTGGCCAGCCCTTATTCCTGACTTGAACCCAATCTGGCATATGTGGGACGAGCTAAAACAGCGGATACGAGGGAGAAATCCAGCTCATCCAGCTCCGGCGCCGATAGAAGCCGATAGATGCAACTTCGACCTATTGCAATAATTCCCAAAATTTAGGTAGCCAATTTAATTAATTTTAAATCTTCTTGATATCACTTGAAAGGTAACAAAAATACCTTTCAAATGATATACCACAATCTCTAGTTAATTGTACATAAATTGTAAAAAAATTGTTTTGATCAACTCGCGATGAAAGCGATTCCATTTTAAAGCTCGCAAGTGTAGTTTATTCTTTAAAACTTAAATTACTTTTGATTCCCGCCTTGGACCAAAACCTATTGGGTATCCAACCTATAGGCCAATAATACTTTCATTTTTCCTAGAATCATAAAATTTGGCAAGAAGCAAGATTTTATAATTATACGGAATCCTCGGTGCGCGAGTCCATCTCACTCTCGACGTTTTATTTCATATCAATGTATATTAGTTTGAAGAAATATATATTATTTAATTTAATATTTTTATTTATAAATAAGGAGCAACCTCGACACAAATCAGCGCCCCGACCTATTTTAACCTATTATTCTATTCAACGAAGGAATTTTCAAAAATCGATTGGCCAGTTTGTGGTACCTATCATAAGCTATTTGGGTCGGGGTAGGGCCTTAATAGGACATTATGAAAAAATAAAACGACATGATAACTTGGGTGTTGCTGTTCGGTGTAAGAAAATGATAATAAAAAATAAAACGACATGATAACTTGGGTGTTGCTGTTCGGTGTAAGAAAATGATAATAAAAAATAAAACGACATGATAACTTGGGTGTTGCTGTTCGGTGTAAGAAAATGATAATATAAAATAAAACGACATGATAACTTGGGTGTTGCTGTTCAGTGTAAGAAAATGATAATAAAAAATAAAACGACATGATAACTTGGGTGTTGCTGTTCGGTGTATGAAAATATTAATAAAAAATAAAACGACATGATAACTTGGGTGTTGCTGTTCGGTGTAAGAAAATATTAATAAAAAATAAAACGACATGATAACTTGGGTGTTGCTGTTCGGTGTAAGAAAATATTAATAAAAAATAAAACGACATGATAACTTGGGTGTTGCTGTTCGGTGTAAGAAAATGATAATAATAAAGCCATCGAACCTGAACAGATACGATGAAACCACGGTACCATCCGACAGGCCCATCATGTTTCAAAGTCTTCATCAGACAGTCTATGAGCCCCTTGAACTCTTTGTGCTTGCCTTTACCAATGTCAGCTGCTAATCTGAAACAAGAACATCAGGTACCAACTATCTTAAGAATAAATCTGTACTTATAGTTAGAAATGTCGATTAAGACGAAATAAACGTTAATTTTTTATCTGGAGGCCGCATTTTTGTGATTTTTAAAATCATCTGACACTTAGAAAATAGTATTTAAAATTCTGAAAAAAAGATGTATATTACTTAAGGATCTCAACTAAGGACACCTAATATTTCTAAACAAATTCGCAGAGTTTAACTTGATAAAATGATCACTATGGTTATATAACTACAAAAAACACGAGCGCGGCGGCTTGGCAGGCGTGCGTATTCCCTTACGCCTACTGCTGCAGGACTACCTAGCCTTAAGTACCTAAAAATAGCAGGCGCCGCGACGCTAGTGTGAACACCAGCAAAAATTGTGTTCGATATGAATGGATTTAGGGGAGAGCTTACTCACCCCTATATACATTCATATCCAAAAAAAAAAAAAAAAAAAAGGGTAGGTAGGAAGAAAACGAAACTAGTGAACGCCTGGGAGCTATCAAACTTCTTCTAGATGCAAGATGGTACCTCCATCATCATCAGTACACAACTGGACATGTCCAGTTGTTGACAGTCGTGAGAGTAGAGCCACATATACTACAGGGCGTCCCCGTGTAAAATTTTCTATCTACAATATTTAAGATAGTTTCCCTCCATGTCGCATGGCCGTGGGACGCCATGTATACCAAAGACAGCGCCATAGCGCCCTGAATTCAGCTAGCCGACTCCAGCAGTTGCCTGCAGTACTCCGCAGATCATGATTCTACCTGGCCGGAGGATGTCCTAATTTAATGTTACCGAGTCGCTGTCTCCACTCAAGAACATGTTTACCCCAACGGTATGTGAACGGAGATATCTAGTAACTAGTTTACACACATGATAAAAAAATCTTACAGAAAAATTGCACACCTCTTCCTTTTTGAAGACGGTTAAAAAAGTGTACCTTGTTCTGCCGAAATCTAGAGGGTAGACGAAGCAAAGCGACGTAGCGCCGGCCGCGCCTCCCGAAGCCATGTTGCCCGCAAACCACTTCCAAAAATGCCTATCCTTGTCGATGCCTTTCATGAATATAGATTTGTACACATCCTGAAAGATTTTTGTTAATGATTAAAATCCAAGATGACGATCAAAGAAAACAAGAAGATAACGATATTATAAAGTAAACGAACCAAAACTTATAATATAACGGTGAGTTACAGATACCTACGTAGACCCTAATATTTAATTTATAAGCAATTGTTTTTTTCAAATAAAACTTATCCTTAGTAACTTGAAAGACAAATCGATGATTTAGGACCCAAGACACCTATCTTCTGAATAGGTATTCTATGACTTTTGTGTACCGTCCTCTGTTTATCAAAAGCTCTCAAAAGTTTTCATAGTTAGTACCTCAACCCCAACAGCCTGTATTGGTCCACTGCTGGACGCAGGCCTCCCCCTGATAAGCTCCTTATTGACTTTTATCTCATGGGGGTAATGGAGTGGGCATACGGGTTGGGGATCGCAGTTTGCTTGTCGAATTATTCTGCAGGGGTCGCTGCTGCCCGCCCCCGGTGGAAATCCCTTAGTCGCCTCTTACAACACCCGCGGGAAGAGTTGGAGTGGTACAAATTCTAAGCCGGCACCACATAGCTTCCAAGCGGGCACCACATAGCATAGTTAGTAAGTAGGTACGTACTTATTAATTTGTAAGTTTTTTTATAAATATGTTTTTTTATAAATATGTTAAAGTTTAAGTTTATTATGTTAAAGTTAAGGCAATAAATAATTATTCTATTCTATTCATAATATTTCGAATAGGCAAGAACCCTACCCACGCGGTTGCGTTGCAGGGTCCTTCCCGTTACAAAGCATTTGCACAAACCCTAAAGGCAAAGTTAAGCGCTTGCGTGGGGAAGTACCGGAGGACATTGGCCAAGTTACCCCGCCACAACGACAATATCCCCTGCTGTCTCGGGATGCGGACGAAGGCGTCGATGATACCTGTGAACAAATATCACGAGAGCCTGAAACCGACCACACTGCACTAAAAATACCTGTATACGAGGATATCTTTTTAATTTCCGGTAATTACTTCTATCTAGCGAGATAAATTATTTTATATTCAGTTTAAAAAGGCATTGGGACTTACCAGGGGAGTTACCTATTGCTAACCTTATCTGTATAGGCGTGTATGTGATGCAATGCATTGGGTTGGCAATCAAAATTAAATGGAAAGATATTTCCTGACTTATATTATAAATGCGAAAGTTTGGATGGATGGATGGATGGATGGATGGATGGATGGATGGATGTTCACTCTTCACGCCAAAGGTACCGAACGGATCTGGCTGAAATTTTTCATACAGGTAAGTCTTATCCTGGAATCAAACATAGGCTACTTTTTATCCTAAAAATCAGTTCCTGTGGGATAGAAATAACCTTAAAACGTTTCCAAAGAAACAAAGCGTGCTAAGCCGCGGGCATGAACTAGTTTGATGATAGGATGGAAGTATGGAACAGACCTTTGTAACGTTGTTCCTCTTTGATCTGCTTCGAGACATGCTGCACCTGTAAGAGGAGCTTCACTCGCTCTATAGGCGCCATACACGTTTTCGCAACCGCAGCTGAAATGCCACCAGCTAAGAAATCTTTAAGAAAAGCCCCAGCTTGCTTCTCAGCTGCTAATTTCTCAGCTTCCCTCTTCTTTTTATCGTCTTTTGGCATTTTGAATTAGTTTTTGATAAAGATTTCTGTAACAAGAAATTCGTTTTATGATTCCACTTTCAAATTGTATTATTATTTAAAACATTTCAAATAGAAGTTGTTTGGCGATTGGTCGATCTTTACGTGTGCTCTGTAGTGGCGATGACCGCATTCACTCACTTCCCCTTGCAAGGGCAGAAGCAAGATCCAAGTATAAACTCGCATGTTATACGATTGATATAAAAGCTCTTCCTGTCTGCTGAAAGGGCAGGAACTAACTAAAATGTTTTTTTGTTCTTGAATTTCCAAAGAGATACTCGACTAAGTGAGGAATAGAAGCTGTGTGAAGATTCACAGGTACAACATATTATTGAATTTTGTTTGATTTTTAGGGTTCCGTACCTCAAAAGGAAAAAAATCACTTTGTTGTCCGTCGATTGAGCCGCGATATAAATAAAACTTCTAAATCAACGCACTCAAAACTCGTCCCGTAGACCTACTAGAATAATGAAATTTGTTGAGCAGCAAGGTCTTATAGCACAAGTAAAGGGAAAGATCCGAAAACCATAAATTTGTAATTTATTCACAAAAAAATTTACTTTTGATGCTCGCCATGGACCAAAACCTATATGGTACTTCCCGTAGACCTAGAATTTTGAAATTTGGCAAGAAGCAAAAAAAGGGAAAAATCCGAAAACCATAAATTTGTAGTTTATTCACAAAAAAAATACTTAGATTCTCGACATGGACCTAAACCTATAGGGTACTTCCCGTTGACGTAGGATCATAAAATTTGGCAAGAAACAAGGTCTTATAGCACAAGTAAAGGAAATAATCCTAAAACCGTAAATTTGTAATTAATTCACAAAAAAAATACTTTTGATTCTTGCTAAAGACCTATAGGGTGCTTCTAGTGTACCCAGAATCATAAAATTTGGTAAGAAGCAAGGTCATATAGCACAAATAACGAGAAAAATCTAAAAACCATACATTTGTAGTTTATTAACAAAAGATAAGTAATTTTTGATTCTCTCCCTCGACCAAAATATACAGGCTTCATGTTGACCTAGATAGATATTTATGATATTTGGCAAAAAACAAGGTCTTACAATAAAACGGAACCCTTAGTGCGCGAGTCCGACTCGCACTTATCGCTTTATTCCTTATGGGGCTGTAACAGTGGCCGGCAACATTGCAAGCAATACCAGCCAGACTCGCAATATAAATAATAAATAAATAAATCATGCTGGACAATTCACACAGCATTATCTAGCCCCAAACTAAGCGGAGCTTGTGTTATGGGTACTAGATAACTGATATACTTAATACAATCTACATAGATAGATTTTTTTTTATCTTTATATAGATATAAAAGAAAGTCGTGTTAGTTACACTATTTATAACTCAAGAACGGCTGAACCGATTTGGCTGAAAATTGGTGGAGAGGCAGCTTAGAACCAGGAGACGGACATAGGCTATGTTTTATCCCGGAATTACCACGGGAACGGGAACTACGCAGGCGAAGCCGCGGGCAGCAGCTAGTTATACATAGAAAACACCCATACCAACGGAACAAATTTCTGCAGTTCGTACATAAATTTGTTCCGAGGCGGGAATCGAACCCGCAACCTGCAACCGCAAAAGGCCGCAAAGGACCGCCTGCGACGCAGGAGGTCGTCAATATTGCAGAAATGTCCGGGCCACATAGCCAGTATGGCCAATGTTGTTTTGATAGGTTGCCGGACAATCGCTGAGCGATCGATATTATTGCAATATTGCCCAGCAAATACTATTGTTGTTTCAGTCGCTCTCTATTGTAAAGGTATAGTGTTACCCTTTCTACGCGACATGAAGTTTTCTGTGAGTGACGCGGTGATTAACTATATTCATTGTGTTGTCAGTTGATAATGTTGTCATGTTGTTTTATGATATGGTCAGCCACTATTTTTATTTTCGTTTACTGAGTCTGAATTACCAGTAGTTCTGTCATCAGAATTACTCAACCAAAACAGGTGGGAATATTAGAGATAAAAGTCAGGTGTAAAGCAGTCTTTTAAGTCACAGAACTAATGGGGGAAAAAATCCCAGTAGTTTTGTCAACAGAACTACTCAACAGAACGGGTGGGAGTAAACGGAATCATCGATCATACTATTGCAGATACATTGCAACACTTGGCCTAGCCATAGAATGCTCAGCATAGCTGCACATATTGCCACATATTGCAAAAAAATGCCCGTTTAGAAGCTCCATAATATAAATCTATTTATACTATATGTTTTAGCTGTACCCGCGACTTCGTTCGCGATTGCCTTACCTGCCGACTAATTAAGTTCACATTTAACCATAGTCACTCATATTATGAAACGCCGCCGTGCAAAAAATCGTGTAGGGTCTATGGGGGATAGCATGTTGTCATCTTCAATCCCATTCATTATCCACACGACTTTTAGCTACGACTCGGCCAGCGTCAGTGTTAAGAAGTGTCATACTCGTTTCACTTCTTCCTCATGGTTCCGTTCAGCTGGGGCCCTATTCTGCTATACTAATCGCTTCACTATGACAGGGGTATCGACACAGAATGACACGTTTTGGTATTCCACCTCAGATGAAAAAAATTAAGATGAATGCAGATGGAGCGACGCGCGTCAAGTTTGAAACTATTAGGTATATAACTATATTTATCTCGCACGCACTATCTGGAGTTTTAATATTCTAAGGATTCTACGTGATGATTCTGCGACGATTCCATTGTCATACTGAAGCAATTGTACAATACAAATACAAAACGTATTCAACATAATTTAACATAATTGTATTGCAGAATTGGGCTCCCGATCCATTTGACTGGACCACCGTAATTTTTTTTCGTTAGTAGGTAGGTTCAGTTGGCTGTGTACCACAGTAAAAAATATTTTTCTGTGGTCCAGTTACTTTAATTGGACCACTAACTGCAACCAAACCTTCGGTAGTACAGTTAACTGGACCAGCTAAACCACCATATATCATGTAAGGTAGGAACCTAACTTATTCTTCCAAGACGCACCACCTTAGTAGGTAGGAACCTAACTAATGGGTGCGTCTTGGAAAAATAAATAGATAGGAACCTACCTACCCTTTATCTACAATTTTTTTTCTTCAATCTAAAGGTTATTTCATCAATCTACTGATTTTCTACTCGACTTTCTACTGATTTAGTCAAATTCGATTTTGCAACACTGTTTCTAACAAAAAGAATGCATGTTATCGGACGACGCGTAGACCCGTCGTGATGCGCGGTTTAAGTATTCTACTTTTTTCTCTCTCCCAGGGGAACCTTACTGAATTCCAGGATAAAATGTATTCCATGTCCTTCCTTGTAGTATGAACTCAAAACGTGCCATTCCAACTCATTACCTACCTATGTAGTTTCGGCGTGATGCGTGGTGAAGGAATTTGACTTTCATCCTCTCTGCCAGGGGAACCTTACTGAATTCCGGGATAAAATGTGTCTTTCCTCATAGTACGAACTAAAATCATGCCAAGTTGCATTCGAATTCATTAAGTAGTTCCGTCGTGATGCGTGGTTAAAGAATTTTACTTTCATCCTCTCTCCCAGGGGAACCTTACTGAATTCCAGGATAAAATGTATCCCATGTCCTTCCTTGAACTCAAATCGTACCAATTCATTCCAATTCATTCAGCACTTTCGGCGTCATGCGCGGTGAAGAAATTTTACTTTCATCCCCTCTCCCAGGGGAACCTGACGGAATTCCGGGATAAAAAGTATCCTATGTCCTTCCTCATAGTATGACCTAAAATCGTGCCGAGTTTCATTTCAATACCTTCAGTAGTTTCGACGTGATGCGCGTTTAACAAACAGACAGACAGACAGACATGAATGAAAAAAATTACAGTTTTGGCTTCAATATCGATAATAGAGTGCCCTCCAAAAAAAATTTTCGAAATATCTTCTATGTACAGAATTGGACCTGTTACAGTTTTATTATAATTAAAGATATATAAATGAAACGCGTGATGCCCTTGGTCACGGCATCCCGCGTGAATGGCTGGACCAATCTCTTTTTTTGTTTTGTTTGTTAATAGTAACCATAAACAATGTATACAGCGAGGAAAAGGAGATTCATTTTGGCGTACCCCAGGGAAGTGTGCTTGGCCCGACTCTTTTCCTCGTCTATATAAACGACTTAGTTAATCTGCCTGTGCCATTTTGCAGTATTTTCACATATGCGGATGACACAGCCCTTCTTGTTGGAGGACGAGACTGGCCAGAAGCTCAATCTGCAGCTAATACAGCTCTAAGACTAGTGATAACCTGGCTCTCCCAAAATCTCTTGACCCTTAACTCCTCTAAAACTAAATATATCACCTTCTCTCCAGCTTCCAGATCCCAGCCTTCCCCCTCGTTTTCCCTAAGTGCGCACACTTGTGATTCCTCAGGTTCCTGCCAATGTCCCAAGCTAGAACGAGCTCCGTGTATAAAATATCTAGGGGTCTGGTTGGACAACACCATGTCGTGGAAACCTCATATTGAAAGCACTGTCTCAAGAGTGAGAAAATTAATGTACATTTTTAAAAACTTAAGAGGTAGTGCTGACTTTCCTTGCATGAAAATGGTCTACTTTGCCCTGGCTCAAGCGGTTCTTTCCTATTGCATCTCTGCATGGGGCGGTTCCATCAAGACCCTCATGCTCAGAGTTGAGAGAGCACAAAGAGCGGTTCTTAAAGTCATGACCTCGAAGCCAAGAGACTTTTCAACCTCAAGTCTTTATTTAATCTGCAAAGTCCTCTCCGTTCGAAAACTATTTATACTTTCTACTATCTTGCGCAAGCACTCACAAACCATATTTGACCCCAACCTGGTAACAGTAAAACGACGGTCTGACATTGTCTGCAAAACTGTGTCACACAAAACTGCAGTGGCAGGTCGTCATTATCACTACATTAGTAGTCGTATATACAATAAAATAAACAAAATGATTAACATTTACCCACTCACAATTTTTAAATGTAAATGTATATGTACTGATTGGCTTTTATCAATCTCTTACGAGGATACTGAGGTAATTTTACAACATCAAAAATGAATTATGAAATCCTACACACACACACGTACAGTGGTAACTCCTGTTGCCCGGACTCTCATGAGACCGGTGTCCTCAGGAGCACCACACTCTCGCATACCTACACACTACTTGCACACATTCACACACACGTTCAGCGGTAACTCCTGTTGCCCGGACTCTCATGAGACCGGTGTCCTCAGGAGCACCACACTCTCACATACCTACACACTACTTGCACACATTCACACACACGTTCAGCGGTAACTCCTGTTGCCCGGACTCTCATGAGACCGGTGTCCTCAGGAGCACCACACTCTCACATACCTACACACTACTTGCACACATTCACACACACGTACAGCGGTAACTCCTGTTGCCCGGACTCTCATGAGACCGGTGTCCTCAGGAGCACCACACTCTCACATACCTACACACTACTTGCACACATTCACACACACGTACAGCGGTAACTCCTGTTGCCCGGACTCTCATGAGACCGGTGTCCTCAGTCAGGAGCACCACGCTACCACATACCTCCACACTCCATACACACCACACACACACACACACATACACCACACACACATACACCACACACACCACACACACACACACATACACACACAGGTAACCTTGTTATGTACTATTTTACTGGATCAGTTATTTTTATATTTCTTAAGATGGAACACAATTATTTTGTTAACGGAGGAGGGCGCTGACTCTGCTACACAGTTTTTAACTTTTGCGGTAGTCAGCCCACAATTGTAGGGGACAGTGGGGCATAACGGGGTCGCGGGGCAGAACGGGGTCCCCCACTTGTAGCCGCAACCGCAAGCTGTAGTCACATGTTTTATCCACCGTCCAGCGGGCATTTTGAATCGAAGCTTAGTACGAAAGCGACTGGCGTGCAGAGTGCATGCGTTAATTTTTTAGAGGCATTCATATTTTTTCGCGACATTGTATCTAATTTTGAGTTGTGACTGAATTGCTTGTAAACAAGTGAGTTTTTATGATAACTGTATGGTTTAATTTCTATGTTTTCTTAAGTTCTTTGTTGTTGTCAAGTTGAGGACGATAATACCTTATCTATTCATTTGATTTTGTTATTGATGATTTATTAGAAACGTAAACATCGGGGCATAACGGGGACGTAGCTACGGGGCATAATGGGGTACCCCATTATTACATTTCCAGACCTGCTGAGAGAAATCTTACACCACTACCCTTCGAGACCCCAAAGTAAGAAAAACTATCGCCGTGGAAAGACTGTCGTTCTTACTTCAACGCCTTTTAAAAATGAGCTAGATGCTCTTAAAATACCAAAAACTATTTTTTTTACCGAGGATCATTCGGATCTGTCGAATGAAGGTTAAAAAAATAGTAAGAAGAAGAAGAAACAGAAAACTGCTTCCAAAGCACAAAAGGAGCACGAAGATACTCTATGTCTTTACTGTGATAATGTTAATAATACTTATATTGATATCAAATCAACAGAGGATTGGGTTGGTTGCCTGCTGTGCGGCCGTTGTTGGTCTCATACGGCCTGTGCTGCCGTTAATAATTCTGACGCTGAAGAGATTCACGTTTGCATCCATTGTGAGAATAATTAGAACATTTTTAGGTACCCCGTTGTGCCCCGTTTTCAGTACCCCGTTGTGCCCCGGGGTAGGGGCATAATGGGGTTTTAGTAAGGTTTTAGTAAATGTAAAAAAAAATATTCTTTTAAATGTTATCGTTACCGAAGACTATGCCAAATGCTACTTGAATAAATGCCAAACAGGCTGTGATTAATGTTTTTATTATTATACAACCTTTTGATACTTTTATCGTTGTCTTTCCTTAGCGTCCCCATTATGCCCCTCGTTCCCCTACTCTATTCTACATAGAATATAAATCTATGCTATTCTATTTTTTCTGTTCCTAATAAAGATTTTTGTATTTGTATTTTGTATTTATTGTCAGAAGGTTCATAAGAAAGATAAAATTAAGAGTTGGGAACATAAATATCCACGCGGGCGAAGCCGCGGGGCGCGGCAAGTATACTAATATAATGTTACTTGTTTATACAGTTCACACGGCATCATCTAGCGTGCGGGGCATGGGGTACATGGGTGTAGGCAGAGAATCTCCTAGGTACCTTCAAAGGACAGCAATCTTCTGCGGCGGCCTCAAAAACACTATTTGGGATGTTCTAACATGACAATAAGCATTTTTTGAGAATAAAATTTAACAGCTTAGCTGTAGGTACAAACCAACGAAAATTTTTGACTTCTGAAAATTATGTCTGTTATGACTGAATGTGACAGAATTGACAAAAGATGTACGACCGTTTGAATCTAGAATGATATAAGCATAGAGGTAAAATTCTGGTAAAATGAATAGGTAGAGGAAGGGGTGGTAAAATGGAACCCGCTGATAATTTAGAAGCCCCTTAATATCCCAGAACCAGACAGCAACATCTGTTAAAAAACTATTTAAAATTACATTGAACTGATATCATAGAATGTATTCACCGCCACTAGCGCCAGTTTTGCATCGAGTTTGAACCTGTCATACAAAGTTGAAATTTTATGTTATCGGCAAACATTTTTCTTTTATTCGCTTATATTGTCAAAGTTTCGCACGCCCAGCCTACGAACCAAGATGACGCTTTTGTTGAATTTTTTGCTCTGAAAGTTACCCCAACGAACGTCGGGTCAAACTTGGATTCAGTGCCAATCATGTGGGTTGTGGTCACCTAATGAATGCTCAGGAAGAACGCAGAATATTATATTTGTGATTTTTATAAGTAAATTTATTCACTAGGTACTTATAATTTGGAACACTGGTTCTGTAATACCAGCACCAGAGCACCGAACACATGTTTTTAATTTTTAAAAGCTATTATTTCCCATAATGGGTGGTTTATTTTTTTTTTGTTTTTCTATTATAAAAGTAAATAAGTTTTAAGATATAACCATTTATCAAAACTATTAGGTAGTCAAATAGTTTTGTAATCAAAAAAAAAACTAAAAAGTTCCAAATTACCACTCCTTCCTCTACTTTATGGAATAAAGGAAATTGTCGATAGGTATTTTACAAAAAAGGTGATGTACGAGATCTGTTGGTTCTATTATCTCATCTAGGCATCAAGGAATTCGTCGATGGTTTTTACTAGGAAGGGATAGCTGGGAATAAGTAATCCAATCGCGCACCATTTTGGATGAATAATAATGTTTTTTATTTGCATATGTGTATATCTCAGAAACCTGACGCTTTAGAACATTATGTTATCGAACATTCTTAGGGTTTCAAGATCAGAGATCGTTTGCGAAACCCTTATGGTCTAGCTTTGCCTGTCCTTTTTTCCCTCCTTAATATCTCAGCAACTACCCCAGCTATTAACTTGAAATTTTAAGTAATGAAACATTTCGTGCGCCTGTACAGATTTGAAGATAAATAAAAAAAAAAATCCATAGAAATTGTATGCCGAAATTTTAAAAGAGATCTACAAAGTCAAATGGGGTTTCAAAAGAAAGGAAAAAAGTCGAAAAATTACACATTCCACCCCCCTATCTCCGAAGTTTGCAGAGTGATCCATTTAAAATGTATGGAGCGTTTGTAGATATGGATCTATATTTACAGTAAAAGTATAGAGAAGTCTGTTAAAAAAGTACTTTTTGAAGAATGGTCAAAAAAGGGGGAATAATTTTCAAAGGGTTGGAAAACAGTTTCTGTAAGTCCTAAGTTTCATACTTGTCCTAATATTTCGAAAAAAGTCAAAAAAATACCCATAACCTGACGGTAACTTTCACTCAAAGAACGCGACTTTTTTCCTCTATGAAACGCCTTCTATTTTATATAGGTACTTATTGAAAGCTGCTGGGAAAATATCAGTCGAAATATTTTATCATATATATAATACTACCTATTTACTGAGCAAACTACACAAAAAACATATTACTTGTTAAAAATTAGAACAATTTTTAGTAAAAGCAATACTCACAAAAAGTGACCAAAACTCAAGGAATACAACGAATAAGAACGAATACAATAACTAGGTACGTCAGAAAAAAACTAAAACCGACCAAAAATGTCACTCACAGAAAATAGTGATTTTTTTCTCTTTGATGTCAAATGTCAATCTAGATAATTGTCAAAAACTCTAGTAGCCTACGTTCGGTAGACTCATGCGTACCCCGCTCTGCAGAATCTCACCGTGCGTTTTTTTCTGCAACATAATGGAAATTGTACCGATGCAGCTCCACGCCACTTGTGGAAAAAGAAGCGCACGGAAATACAGGCTTTTCAATGCTATGGTATTTAAAAAAACACGCTCTTTTTATTTTGACACTAGATGGCGCTGCACAAAAATCAAGTGTCAACGCAACGCAATGACACTGGGGCAGAGAAGAGAAGATATGAAGGACAGTGACACTCAGCAGTGACAGCTCAATTTCTCTCTTTTTTTGGCAGATTTTTGACACATGAGTTTCATACAGTGTCATCTAATAAGGTCGCATTCGAAAGCCCTCATTCCTCAACCATACCGTTTTGACACAGATTCCACCGCGCAGGTGCGATTCAAATTCGCGCGAATGTCTCGTAGACATGCTCAAAACAGTACTCTGTAATGTAATGCCATATAGCGTAGAAAGAGTATGCTATAGAACACGCGCAAATGCTATCGCAGTCACACTAAAGAGAGAACATCTTATGCCTAATACCTAAGAAGAAATGAGATAGAACGAATGGCTTGCTATCACTTTCTCGCGTGCCGGTTTTTTCATTGTTTAGCAACTCTAGTTGCTAAACAAATTTCCTACACATCGACGGAGCTCGACACGAGAATCATCGAAATTGTTGTAAAATTTTGATTTCAAAGTATAAATGTGAATAAAGTGTTCCTGTGGATATTCCCGCACCTAAAAACAATAAAAACTAAAGGCAACAATGGTGCGGTGCTGTTATTGACTTTATTCAAAATAATTAAAAAAGTGTACTCTACAGAAATTTCAAAAAATGTTTTGAAACGTGCAAACCTTTCATTTGATAACCCAACCGGTGAGTACCGGTAGTGAGGTAGGTATCCCCCTGTTTTAAAAACACCCCCCCCCCCTCCTTTTCTACCATTTTTCAAAAAATGTTCGTTTAACAAACTTCTCTATTATTTTTTCTGTAAAATTTAGATCTATTTCTACAAACGTCCATTTCAGAAAGATCGCTCTGCAATCTTTGAAGATAGAGGGTGGGAATGGGTAATATTACGACTATTTTCGAAATATTTCAAAAAATATGAAACCTACAGAAATTTCGAGAACTGCTTTGAAATGTACGAATTGATACCTTTCATTTGATACCCCACATGACCCTGTAGGTATCTTTTCAAATTTCGACATCACAATTTGATGGATATAAATATATTTTTCATCTATATGTTAATAAATATATTTTTCATTTCTTACATGTTTTATAACTGTAATAGTGTCAGTATATTTTTATAAAGATTTGTAGCATGAAGCAAATTAGACTCTAATTATTAGACTAATAAAAATCATGTTGCGGCTCTTTGAAGGCATGGGAAAATCTACGAACTTGGTATTTGGCTCATTTGGTTGGTAAGTCTGCCGACCCCTGTTCTAGGCCAACAGGAAGTAGGTAGCCTGTAGGTTTTGGTCCATGGTGAGAATCAAAAGTATTTTTTTCCGTGAATTAACTGCTAATTTATAGTTTTCCCTTTACTTGTGCCATTAGACCTTGCTTCTTGCCAAATTTCATAGTTTATTTGGTACTTCCCGTAGACCTGGCTACGTGAAGTACCAAATAGGTTTTGTGTGCATGTGATTTGGAAATTTCAAAATTTTTGGACATAAGCGGCTGTAACTTTTGATTGTGTTAAAGTTTTATTTATATCGATGCTCCAAGAGGTTACGGACTTGAGTATTTGATGTTAATTTCAACTTAATACCTCCACCCACGTGTTCCTGAGAAAAGGGGCATGACAGACGGACAGCAAAGTGATCCTATAAGGGACCTTTTTTCCTTTTGAGGTACGGAACCCTAAAAAATAGAATTAAACACAAAAAAACGTGTTTGTTTGCGAGCCCTTCGTGTCGTGAGCGAGTCCGACGTGCATTTTGCCGGTTTATATTACAGACTAGCTGCGCCCCGCGGCTACGCCCCCGTGGAAATTTATGTTTCCAACTTTCTTATTTTTTTCTTTCATAAGAACCTTCTTCTGACTTATGTACTTATGTAGGTTAAACAGTAAGTACCTCTAAAGTACTATGTTCTTACTACCTAAATTCCTACACAGTAGTATAATAGATTCAAGTGTTTAAGTGTTCCCAATCTTGGGTACCTAAGCTGTGCATTATTATTTATCACTTATCGGCTAATTTTAAATCTTTGTAGAAGCGTCCAACCTTTTCTTTCTATTTTAGCACTTGTAAACGCCGCCTCTTATTTCTCTTCGCCTTGGGGAAGCTTCTAGTCTTTTCGGTTCTACTGCACAATCCTCAGGCTTCCCCTATAAACCCCTTACGCTGGCGTGTCCCTAATACTGGGTCGGGATTTCTAGGAACACGGTCCTTACTGGAAAATACCTGCTGGAAGAACGCCATCCTTACTGGGAATAACCTGTTAATGAACACTGCGAGATAAGTCCGTAGCACTGAAGCTGCCCGTTTCCCGGCAATCTCTGTTTGGACGAACAACGGTTGGAGGCGCCCATTTGTGACGCTGCTGATTCCCGGACTGGTAACTCGCTAATAACTCGACCAAATATCGTGAAGTTTGACCCGGCCGATCTAAGAACCCCTTTCCTATTCACCTAATTTAATAACCTTCTAATTTTATCTTCTCTTTTATTTTCTCACCCCCTAGGCTTGTCTGGCTAGGTGACAATGTCGAAATTTTAAAAGATTCCTGCAGGGTCATGTGGGGTATCAAATGAAAGGTAGTATCTCTTTGTACATTTCGAAATTGTTTTTGAAATTTCTGTAGGTATCACACTTTTTGAAATATTTTGCAAAAAGTCGACAAAATACCCATTCGCTCCTATGCGGAGCGATCCTTATAGGTATGTAGTTTGGTACCTACCATTTTTAGTTCGGTTCGAAACCATCGACGCGCGAGTTACACTCGCACTTGACGGATCTTGTTTTAACATTTTGGGATAAAAGTAGAGTTATTTTGGAGTTAATGTATCTTTATGCAGGCAGGACCCCCTCCCGCACTTCGGTACCCCGCTCGCCGCCGCCGCGGCGGCGGCGTTTATTTTCAACTAAGTACCTCCTACCTGGCCTACCTGGCCGTGTGGTGCCGGCATTGGCCGTGTGGTGCCGGCATAGAATTGCACCACCCCAATTCCTCCCGTGGGTGTCGTAAGAGGCGACTAAGGGACACACGCACCGGGGGGCGGGCAGCAGCGCCCCCTGCAGAACAACTTCACCGAACTGCGATCCCCAACCCGCATGCCCAGCGTGGGGATTATGGGCATTACCCCCAATGATAAATAAAGCCAAAAAATGGCCCCCAGTTCCCGGCCGCCTCGCTATTCCTGGCCATGGTAGCGGCCATGGTAACGGCGGGGCAGGGGGTGCTAGGAATCACCGGGCTACCTCAGGCTACCATACATTACGCAAACCGACCCTGGCAACGTTCAACGGACGCACTCTGAGGCTTGACCACCATCTAGCGCAGTTGGAAGTGGAGTTAGAGAACATTAAATGGCATGTTCTGGGGTTATGTGAAGTCCGTAGAGAGGGGGAGGACACCATAACCCTAGACTCGGGCCATCTTCTCTACTTTCGCGAGGGTGATAAAACATCCCAGGGTGGCGTAGGTTTCCTCGTCAACAAGGCCCTCTCTAACAACGTCCAAGAAATCTCCAGTGTGTCGACCAGGGTAGCGTACCTGATCCTTCGGTTGTCCAAGCGGTACACCATGAAGGTTATTCAGGTTTACGCACCGACCTCGGCACACTCGGATGATGAAGTGGAGGATATGTACGAAGACATATCCAAAGCCCTACACAACACCACTAAGGCACACTTCAACGTTGTTATGGGGGACTTTAACGGCAAGGTGGGAACCCAGACTGGCAACGAATCCCGAATAGGCCCGCATGGTTATGGAATTAGGAATCACAGGGGGCAAATGCTGGTCAACTTCCTTGAGAAAGAGGGGCTGTTCTTAATGAACTCCTTCTTTAAGAAACAGCCTCAAAGGAAGTGGACATGGCAAAGCCCCGACACTGTGACTAAAAATGAGATCGACTTCATCATGACGGATAGCAAGCACATATTCAGAGATGTCTCAGTGATCAACAGGTTCAATACCGGATCTGATCACCGACTGCTCCGAGGCTCTCTGAATATCAACTTGAAGCTTGAAAGAAACCGTCTGATGAAGTCCACGCTCCGACCTAACCCAATCCAAATCATGGCGGGCACCGAGAAGTTCCAGCAGCTGCTCGGGAATAGATTTGTTGCCTTGGATCCCACTGATGACGCTGACGAGACCCTACACAATCTGGTCGAAACGCTGAGGGATGAGGGCATCAAGTTCTGCAAAAAGCAGCGCACAGGCAAGAAATCTAAACTCTCGGATGAGACTCTCGGGCTGATGACAAAAAGACGGGAAACCACCCAAGCGACTTCGTCAGAAAGGTCAGACCTGAACAAGCGAATTGCGAAGATGGTACGACGCGACCTTCGGAGCTCCAACACACGCCTCATCGAAGAGGCTATAGAGCGAAACCGAGGGTCCAAAGTATTCACTCAGCAGCTTGGCAGGAGCCACCTGACGAAGCTGAAGACGCACGACGGGAGGACCGTATTATCGAAGCCGGAGATCTCCGCCGAGGTAGAGGATTTCTATGGCCGTTTATACGCTGCACATGCCCCCCATTCCCGACGAGACGACCATGATTCTAGAGCCACTCTGACACGCCACTATACCGACGAACTGCCAGACATCAGTCAAGACGAGATTGTGTTAGCTCTGAGGCAGCTTAAGAATGGAAAAGCCCCCGGTGAGGACGGAATAACATCAGAGCTTTTGAAAGCCGGAGGTGCCCCTGTTATACAGGAGCTACAGAACCTCTTCAACACCGTCCTTCACAGTGGGAGAACTCCAAAGGCGTGGAGCGGGAGTTTGGTGGTGCTCTTTTTTAAGAAGGGAGATAAAACCCTTCTTAAAAACTACAGACCCATCACACTCCTGAGCCACGTCTATAAGCTGTTCTCACGAGTGGTCACAAATCGTCTCGCCAGGAGACTCGACGAGTTCCAGCCACCGGAACAGGCCGGGTTCCGCGGAGGATTTGGCACCATAGACCACATTCACACAGTGAGGCAGATTATACAGAAGTCCGAAGAGTATAATCAGCCTCTGTGTCTGGCCTTTGTGGACTATGAAAAGGCCTTTGACTCTGTCGAAACCTGGGCTGTTCTGGAATCCTTACAGCGATGCCAAGTAGACTATCGTTATATCGAGGTGCTGAGATGCCTCTACGAGGCCGCCACCATGAGTGTCCAAGTACAGGGCCAGCAGTCTAAACCCATCCAACTGCGCAGAGGAGTTAGACAGGGGGATGTTATATCCCCGAAACTGTTCACGAGCGCGTTGGAAGATATGTTTAAGACGCTGGACTGGAAAGGTAAGGGCATCAACATAAACGGCGACCACATCTCACACCTGCGATTCGCTGATGACATAGTCTTAATGGCGGAGTCGCTAGAGGAGCTGAACCAAATGCTGGACAACCTAGCCTCAGCCTCGCGACGCATCGGTCTTGGCATGAATTTGGATAAAACCAAAGTCATGATCAATGGCCTCATTGATCCGGGACCGGTCGTCGTACATGGCCACCTTCTCGAAATTGTTTCCGAGTATACTTACCTTGGGCAAATTCTGCAGTTGGGTAAAAATAATTTTGAGAAGGAGGCTAGGAGGAGGATCCAGCTGGGCTGGGCAGCGTTTGGGAAATTACGTCGAGTCTTCTCGTCATCCATACCGCAATGTTTGAAAACTAAAGTTTTCAATCAGTGCGTCCTACCCGTCATGACCTACGGAGCTGAGACGTGGACACTCACGGTAGGGCTGGTCCACCAGTTCAAAGTCGCTCAGCGAGCTATGGAAAGAGCTATGCTCGGAGTCTCTCTAAAGGATAAAATTCGTAACGAATACATCCGACAGAGAATCAAAGTTATCGACATAGCTCAAAGAATAAGCAAGCTGAAGTGGCAGTGGGCCGGCCATATCTCGCGAAGAACCGACAACCGCTGGGGTAAACGTGTTCTTGAGTGGAGACCACGACTCGGTAAACGTAGTGTAGGACGCCCTCCGGCCAGGTGGGATGACGATCTGCGAAAGACTGCAGGCAGATGCTGGATGCGGCAAGCTGAAGACAGGGCGCTATGGCGCTCATTAGGGGAGGCCTATGTCCAACAGTGGACTAATATGGGCTGATGATGATGATGATGACCTCCTACCTATTAGTATACATGTACATTTAAATCTTCCGTAGAATACACGCTAAAACGACAAAAAAAGTCCAAAATACTTTTGAAAATATTTCGAAAAAACTTTTTACCTTATTTCATTGACTTTTGCAACTTCTGTTTTCGGCTCGACGACTCTTTTTTCCAGGAAAAGGAAGTATTCGTAACTTAAAAAAACCAAGATGTGTTGCGGAGGAGGCTGCTGCGGAGGTTGCTGCGGAGGCTGCGGCTGCGGTTGCCCGTGTATAACTATCTACACTTGCTGCACCAAGATTTGTTAACGGCAAGCGATGTGTACCCGGACCCAACAAGTCATGATGTTGCGACGTCTGTGGCCGTTTCTTCGTCAAGTCTTGTGCTGTAAAGTGAAAATATAAGAATTAAGTATTTTGTTTAGATCGCCTTTTTATAGATTTTTAAATTCGTAATATCTTTTGAATGGAATGTCCGATTTGAATACTTAATTCAAAAAGTAATCTACATGTAGGTATTGAAACAGTTTAGAATACGAAATGCTTTATTTGGATAAGGATTATTACAAAGGTATGGATAAAATGGTCTGTTTTTGGCATTGAACTACTATTACTAGATTTTGGTATGAATTTCTATCAACTTTCAAAATATAAAAAAAAACTACAGTACCTACCTACTTAGGTACTAGGTACAGTAGTTAGACATTATGGTATCGCGAAGTTATTTGTAGATATTGATATGTTCTATAATATATACCTAATAGATTTTTTTTTATGCTATCATCAATAGTTTCCGCAGCGCATGCGTATGAAGACATTTTATGGCAAGTCAATCAAATCAAATCAAATCAAAAACTCTTTATTTCCATAAATACAATAAATGTACACTTAGAAAAGGTCAAATCATAAAACTAAACACTGACACGGAAATAAAGTGATATTTTTGATTTCTGTCGCTTCGGTATGTAGACTAAAGTAAAGAAGCGACGAAGAAACCTTTAGCCTGTTAGTTGTTATCTTTCGAGCTGGAGCAAAACTCGTCCCAAGCTTTTTTATCCTCTAGAGTCTAGATAATCTGATATTTTGTAGTAAGCCTTTTTACAAAGGATATGTTTGACAATTAGTTTGAATTTATTTATTGATAATTTTTGCAGGAGTTTTGTTGTAGAAGCGTATACCTACATTGCCCTTTTAAAGATACATTTATCTTGTGTAGCCTAGTTGTGGGCACAGCGAGTTTATCCTTATTTCTAGTATTTATAATAGGTATGTCGCTATTTTTAGGGCAAGTTTTTTCACACCACGTTTACAGTAGGTATAGAAAGTTTTTGTGGGGATCACTAATTTTATCTATTAATAAATATAGCCTATGTTACTCAGGGTTAATGTAGCATTCTAATGGTGAAAGAACGGAAGAAATTATTCGTTACAAACACAAATCTTTCCTCTTTATAATAATAGTGTATTTAGATATAGGTTTTAAAATGCTGGCGCGATCCCCTTTTGTTTTTCGTAAACCGTAAAGAACTGGATTTGTGACATCAGCGTGGACAATTGTTTGTAAAAATAATGTAAGTATTCGTGTAATTTATCCTTAGGAATGATGTGTTGTGACGGTGCTGTTCTGCACTGTCGTACCTGACTGACTAGGCCTGCTCGGATGCTAGCTCGCACTGTGTTACCAGACCTTAAGACATCTTACTGTTAGGTACAATTATAACAGGTACCTAGGTACTCGCTTTTATTTTTGTGATGATGACATTATTGTCCAGTCCATTTAAAGGTTGCCTGAGAGATCGCTCATAGCAATAATGCCGCCTTTGTATTTATCTACTCTTAGCATTTAATCTTTATTACCTATTATCTTTGTGTGGTACAAAAAAAGTATATCTATCTATTGTCAACCATCAGTTTTCATGGAAGGATATGCTTTATATTTAAATTCTGTTTTTCTTACCCCTTTCCCTTTCTTACCTACACTGACCAACAACGGCTGCAGAGCTGCCCAGAAGCTCCCAGCAACCCCTGGAGGTGGTGCCCAGAAGTTCCCAGCAACCGCTGGAGGTGCTGCCCAGAAGTTCCCAGCAACCGCTGGAGATACTGCCCAGAAATTCCCAGCATCCGCTGAAGGTGCCGCCCAGTAGTTCCCAGCATCTGTTAGAGGTGCCCCCCAGAAATTCCCAGCAGTCCGCTGACGAACAGATGAGACGTTCCCAGCATCCGCTGGATGAGCTGCCCTTTCATGCTTCCAGCATCCTCTCACTGAGGCAGACTACCTTAGCCATTAGTATCTAATCGGTCCTGCGAGTCTGCTTGACCGGCAGTGAGAAAATCCGTCCCTGTGTACATTGCACGCCGTACACGCCCTTGTTTCCTTCCCACCTTCCGCCTGTTACCTTAGGTCTCACTTTATATCCATAAAATATATTTATTTAGTACCTACACTTATATGGTCAGGGAGAATTGTTCCCTTCACGACGATTCCCCCCACGTTCCCTTAGCGACGATTCTTTGTTACCGTCAGGATGATGCGTCACCTGTCGTATGAAGGCTAGCGTCCACTAGGCGGATCGGGTCGGGCCGCATCGCAACGCAAAAATACGCCTGGCTATGTTTTGTATGAAATATCGTCTATTAGCGACGGATCGGAGCGCGGCGGGCGGCAACGCATTGGCGGATCGCTTCGCAGGCGTATTTCTGTCGGCGCGTGCGCTGCGACCCGCCCCGATCCGTCTAGTCGACGCAGGCAGGCGGATGTGAGCGCACGTGCCGTGCTAATAAAAATAAACGAAAATGAACGAAGAACTGCTTATTTCTTTATTTTTAATATTATTTCTTTATTTTTTTGCTCTTCCTCAAGAAGGATTTGAAACCATAACATCTCTTCGTCTGAGCTGTCCATGGTAGCGCGATGTCAGTCCAAGCACGAAAACACGTCTGTAAGATCAAATCCGCTTAGGCGGTCCGCCGCGCCCCGTACAGATGGACGCAAGAGCATCACAGAACCGCGGCCCGTTCCAATGCGACCCGCCCTGATCCGTCCCTAAAGGACGCCAGCCTTTAAACGTTGCAATGCTATCCAAAAATTGCTTCCCATTTGCTTCTATTTGCTTCCCACAATAAGAAAACCTGTCAAAAAATGCAGAGCAAAAGAGCAGTTACTGACTGCACTTTTGCTCTGCATTTTTTGACAGGCACTGGGCTGACCCAGTCATCTTATATCGATATATCTTTTTTCCCTTGATAAATACAGGATCTAGGTTTGAAGGCTTTGAAGGAAGCAAATAGGAAGCAATTATTGGTATATATAAATTTCAACAATTCAACACCGCACATAGTCTACGGGCCAGGTGACCGGCCATTCTGACGTCAGAATGAACGGTCACCTTGAAATGTTGAATATCTTTTAAAATATAAAGGAAGCAATTTTCTTATTGTGGGAAGCAAATAGAAGCAAATGAAAAGCAATTTTTGGATAGCATTGCAACGTTTAATACGACAGGTGACGCATCATCCTGACGGTAACGATTCTTTGATAGGGCTACACTATTAGGGCTGATAGGATAAGATAAGTGGTTGGTTAGGGTGCAAATAAGTTTCCGTAAGTGATCCGGATTAAGGCTACGTAGATTAGGTAATAGTGAGTAGGAACGCTCTGCGCTTGTAGTACACCCGTGTCTACCTACATTCAACGCCCACACGTAGGGTAAAGCACCAAGCACTGGGTTGTCCTGCAGGAGGAATTAGTCTGTATTACCGCCCGCACACACCCGTGCGTTCACCAGGAACGTACGTAGGGTTGTGTTGATTATTAGGTGGTTTTACATTTTTTTTTATTCATCTTTTTCTGATTTGTTACCTTCCGACTAAAATATACAAACTGGACTCTGCTTCTAGGTAGGTAAGGAATCTGTGGATATTACTAATAAATATGAAAAAGTCGCGTTAAATAAAACAACTTGATGAGTTTGTATTGTATAATGAGTTGGCTCTAGGGAATCCAACCTCGCATCAAAATCACAATCCCACCGATCCACGAGATTTGCGGATTGAAAAAATATCGTAGTTTTTCAATTTTTTTTAACATGCTACGTTCAAATGCGTGGATTTGTGAGGTATCCTGTCTGAGCGTAACTTGACATTAATCACTTTCGGGTAAACGCCCATAAAAACTCGAATGTGAAAGAATTTTTTTGAAAAATGTAACAAATGATAATGCGTTTATCTTGAATTACTATTTTTTTATTTAACAAGTGATTCTACTTCACAAATTTACAATATTTGATTAATATAGAAAATTAAAGATTTTTAGAATCCGTCAATTAATCGGCCAATATAATGTATATTTAGGCACGAATAGGTTATAGGCCAGGCAAATACCTAAGGATAGGTGGTTAGTTAAATTCATAAGTTCCAAGGAAAAGAAAGGAAAGTGGTTTAATCGATAGTTAATGAGGCGAGAGTAAAATATGTATTCAGAAGGATGTCTGCTTACATTTTTCTTGAATTTTCATATTGTTTTAGTCCCGCAAAACTTGCGGATCCCGCGTGTGTAATCCCCCATTACTGATCCCGCATAAATGGTGCGGGATTCCGCGGTTGCGTGATTAGATTCCCTAGTTGGCTCTAAAACAGAGCTCTCTATTAAGTGCAATAACAAAAGCGAGTCTGAATAAAAACGTGGATAAATATAATAATTAAGAAAAATGGTAACAAATTCAACATATCATATATAATATGAGGAACTTAATGAAGTCGTTTTATCGATAACCATCCAACTGGTCAACTGGAGCTTGTTACTGTAGAGAACCTTGACCAGATACAGCTCTTATAATTGAGGACCAGTAGAACAAGTACCGAACAAAACAACGCTCAGTTAACAGGAAATGTAGGAAGGTAAATCTAATTTATAATAAATACGTACCTACAGCATCTCGTCAACTTATAAAGATAATCACAATGTTTACTTTAATATACTTGCAAATTATTTTTAAAGGGAATCTTAGGGTTTTTACAGAAATTGATATCATTAGACTTAATTTACCCAAAGATTCCCCACAAAATTACGTCATATAATGTGATTGCAATCATAAACTGGGTCAAATTCGTTGGCTACCTATTTAAGCTTTTAATTCACTCTAGTATGAATCACTTAGGTATAGGAATTCGTTTAATTATAAATACAGTAAATCGCTAATACTGTGAAAGAAATTAAATTTTGGCTGTGAGGTGGTATTATGCTAGCAGCTAAAAGGAAATCATACGAAGAGATTCGGCTCATAAAAATATGAACGCAGATGGATATCCACAGCCTTGATTAGCCAATATCATATAAAAATCTCTGACATAATAACAATGCCAGTGGTGGGCTTATGAAATGACGATAGTCGCCTTTCCAAATTCATGCACCCGATAGAAAACCTCAGAACCCACAACCCATCTTGGAGGAATAGGCGAAGCACAGAGGGAGCATTATTTATATTTTTCTCTTAAAAATTAACTAGTAAATTATCTAAATATACGAGGCTTAAAAACAGAGCGAAATTAAACTAAATACTACAAAAGTTAGCACCGTGATCGCTATAAATGTGTAGTGTACATATGTGCTCAGTATATTGCATGAGGGTAGGTTGCTACCTCAGTTGATTGCCAGTCGCCAGTACTAGAGTCCATGTGTTCAACGGTGTTTAATATAATATCGTATATTACGTGAAATACGCAAATTAAATGGCTAAGAGCTATGCCCACACTGTGCCCTTTCTTCTTTAACTGAAGTTTTCGTTTGGCGCATCTAATAATTGAACGCATTATTATAAGTACTATTTAACTGGTATTTATCGCGTTTATTTAACTACTAGTAGTTGTACGAACAGTAGACCTCGCGAGCACTTACTTTTTTCAACAATTAATTTACATACTACTTAGGTTATCAGGTCAAAACGGAATATTTAGGTAGGTACCTAGGTATCCACCATGTTTTTTTGTAATTCCTTCAAGTCGTACGAAACTAATTGAGGACAAGTTTTTTATCTTCTTGTAGTTCACACATAATCACATTACTTGGAATATTAAAATAGCCTTGTAACAAAATCTTTTGCTACGCAGGCGTCGCAATCAATCAAATGAAGCAGCCGCGTCAATTATTGTATGCGTCAAACAAAAGTTGAATATAATGATGACGACGAAAGTTGAAGCTAAAAGGGCACAGTCTGGTCATAGCTAAATACCGACACGGTTTCTTGGGAACTACCCGTTCTCACTATTATTGATAACCTGCAGAAAGCCGGACTCTGAAATCCTAATTGAATCAAAGTCACACTCCAGCATCATTTATCTATTCTCCTCTGTTACTCTTTCGAATGCTCCCTCGTTGCACTTACACGGATGACAAGATCTTAGAAGATTGAGCCTTAGCCACGTAAATGTGTAAATTTTTATTCTATAGCTTCAATAGGCAGCTTTTCACATCACAATTCCATAATTAACGATCACAAAGTTACTACGCGACTGTCTCTACTAACACCAAAGCTTGTAAACCCACTGAATTTTTTTACCATAGAAGTTTTGGTTAGGTGAAACCATGGTAACTTATCTCGTATAAAAATAGGGATGGTTTTCATTGTTTTCAAATTTTATACCATGATTTTAATGGTACAGGTCCGTAGCTCAAATCAAATCAATTTCGCGTGATCAAATCCCTACAGACGCAACTTTTTATGAGCATTTTATTTAAGTAAAATTGAGAATTAACTGTAAACCGTTTGATGTTTATGCATAAAAAGTTTTACGGACAAAATACAAACGGCAAATACATTAACACACATGTATAGTCATCGCTCGGGAATAAGCACTTAAGAACCAACCCTAGACAACAAAAAATTTTCAAAATCAGTCCACTATTGAGAAATCGTGAACACACATTACAAATACTAACATAAAACCTCCTTGATTGAACCAGTACTCTAACAACACCAATATTTATAAATGAAGATTGAACTAAGACAAAAGAGCTTTTCATGCGGCTGCAAGGAAGCTTGCTCAGTCATAGATCTATGCTTGAGTGACGTTTATGCCGTAGAAAAGTATTACCAAGCTTAGATTCATGACTAAACAAGCTTTCATAACACGAGAATTGGTCTCGTTGCTTGTGTTTGGACAAAAAGCCTTTTTGTTTATTTACTACTCCGTACAGAACTATGTTTTATGTATATGTTACAACAGCAAATATTTTCTAAAACATATTTCTATGGCAGTTACATGGAAACTAGCACACTATAAAGTTTGTAAACATTATTAAGGCAATTACATAAGTAGTTCTAGTATTAAACGCTTTAAATTCAATAAATGGACTCAAATTTGTAGTCTTTTAATAGCAATATAACAATATGTATAAATATTTAAAAATCAGTGGTGTTCTATTTAATAATATTGCTTGTGTATTTATATATATTATTTCTATCACTATCGTTTTAGCATGAATATTTAATATTTGATATTATAATTGAACCTTTACATGGTGTTATACTCAATATTATTGCTTGTGTATTTATTTCTATCACTATAGTTTTAAAAGTAATATTTACTTTTTCATATTATAATTGAACCTTTACGTGGGAAGAATTCTATTTTGAGGTGATGTATGATCATGGGGAGTGATGGAAGCATTGAATCTTGTGACGTGGGATTGATCCAGATGTAGTGGACTAAAGTAGCTATGATATTTTCTGGTTAAGGCCAGGTATTCCTGCAGCAGAAGGCGTAGACGCCAGCTCGCGAATGATCGCGCCCGCCAAGCCGCCGCGCTCGTGCATTTTGTAGGTATACACTAACATAGTTTTTACGAAAATGATGTTATCAAGTCAAACTCTGCGAATACGTTTAGAAATATTTGGTGTATTTAGTTAAGTACAAAAAAATATGCAAAATATCAGTAGTTTAGTCATAATATAAAATAAAAAAAATATTATAAAAAGGGGTAACTTTGGGATGTTTTTCTTTCGAGTGAAGTTCATTAAATCTCATATTCACTTAATTTAATATTAACTTTAATTTCTAGTTTATTTTTTATTTTTATATAAATTAAATCTCATATTCCTAGCTTAGTCTTTCCTATTTAAGTTTCTTTTTGTGTCGTGCTAAAATAAACCATTTTCATTTCATTTCATTTCAAATCTTGTAACTAAATACTACTTTGACTAGACTAGATCCTTGAGCAACATATTATGTTACTTAAGGACCTAGTCTAGTAAATAATAGATATTATCTATTATTTATATTCATTATTACACAGTTAACAATACACATCTGATTCGAAAGTTTAATTCCATTAAAAAAAAATATCTATTACAGTTCATTTGACTTGCCATAACAGATGTGTGACAGATAAGCCAGCGTGTTTCTCCTTCAAAAAGAGGGGCTTAAAGGTCATAGCTCATTAGAGCCACCCGGCACCCAACCCGCACCGCCTCTGGCTCTGCCAACGCCTGGCCGCTGCTGATTAACTATAATATGCTTATATCTTTATTCAGAATTTTTAAAAATATTTTCGATGTCTCAGATGATTTTAAAATCACAAAAGCGCGGACTCTGTTGGAATACCTGGCCTTACAGGATGAAAAAAATTATTAAAACGATATGTGCCCTTTCACCGTGAATGGAACCGTGGAATGGTGCAGGCATTCTTACCTAATGTAAAGGAGGTCGTACGATAAATGGCCGATCTCTTTCAAAAATGTGGAGCATTTTGATAGGTAAAGTAGCAACGAAAGTCTAAATAATGTCATTATTGCCTTGATGACTAATACCGTGTTCAGGTATTTCATTTCATATTGTGTGCCACTTTTAGGAAGGGAGTGTATTTTAGTAAATTCTTATAGAATACTTGATTGGCTAAATATCACAGCAAAAGTAGCTAAAAAGGAGGAAAACTAGCTCCTCGGTAGATGTAGTGTGAGATGAGTCAAAATATGAAAAAACCTGGCGTTCCAGTGCTAGGTAAAGAAATAGAAAGGTGTTAAATAGAGAGGGCGATGCAGAGAGTTGTCAAATAATCTAAGTATTGCTATAATTTTTACTATTTGCGCATTTTGGCCGCATTGTCAGCGTTATCCTTCAATATCTTGGACTTTAGGTGATCCTTGTATTTCAGGATGCCGCCCTGCCATTTCGTGCACGTCCCGTTCTCGCAAATCCAAATCTCTTCAGCCACCTGAAAAAATATTTCTTGCTTAGGAAAAGGAAACGGGGTGAGGGGTAAAACTCTTCTGTAACACTGCATTGTACAGCTTTGTTAGGCTTGAAGCATACTGCGAACCTAGCGCTGGCGCGGTGGCTAGGGCTGAGACGGGCGCGAAGTATGTAACATGAATCCACCGTGTGCGTTCAAACTAAGTGACTCCGCGCAACAGGCTTGTGCAAGTAAGCACGCGTACTTTACAAACGCGCCCGCGCTAGGCTCGCAGCGTGGTTTAAGCCTTACAATTCATTATTTAGCCTGTCGTTTCTTATCAATACCATCTGTCTGTATCCGTTATTTAATAGTACATTATGGTACTAGTGTGTAACATTGGTGATTACCGCCGAGGCGCCATTAAGGTCTTAAGAGAGCCGAGGACGGTAATCATCAATACACACGGCTATCATACGACGTTTTTCAACACACTTGTGAATAAAATAATAATATAAACTCATTTTATTACAGAGAAAAGAAAAGTTATGTTTGAGTGAAAGTTTTATTTATTAAACACGTACGAGTTAAAATTATCTATTTAAATAAGAAGTTGCATAAAATGAGCAAGCAATAAGAACATTAATTTATTTGTTCTATTGAACACGATCTTTTTTTTGCATAAACTTTTTTAAGAACAAATCAACTCAACCAAAAAAATTAAAAATAAAATCTATATCTCACTAGTGAGTAATAGCAATGAAAAAATCACAGTTTGATTATGGGTGTCATTCTGTGCCTAATTGCGGAGACCATAGAGCCACTTTATGAGCAAGTGTGTTGAAAAAAAGTTTAACCTAGCTTCATAAGATAACATTATTTTTACACACTTTTTTCCTGAATAATGTCTTTATCATTCCCTATAAAAAGTTTATTTTTATTCACGTATAAGAAGCACTTTAAATCACTATTTTTGTGTTTCAATTTAGAACACACCAATACCACACCTACATCTCAATGTTATACAACCTCCTTACGCAAAAAATACTCGATACACAAACGAGAGACAAGGAGTTCCTTGTGCAAAGAATACTCGACATACAAACTCCTTGTGCAAATAACTCCTCGAGATTTGAGTGGAGAAAAAGAATTTTCTCGTGGTAATGATATAAAGTATAGTATGCAACTCTTGATTAAAGCGGATTTATATCGACGGCCATGAATCACTCTCGTCGCTCAGGACACTTGAATACGGTCCCTACGGTCGTGATTTAGTCGTTAGAATCCTTCACCTGCTCGTAATTCATCTATGGCCCTCGCTTTAAATATGTCCTTTATTCACCAATAGCATAATATATTATTTCGTGGAATGCAATCTGCCAACCGAAATACCACAGGCCCTAATGAAGTAAGTGATAAGTGGCAGAAGTACCTGGTTGATAAGCCTAAAGTCGTGGCTGACGAGCACCATTCCGCCGTCGAAGTCGTTGATGGCGTCGCCGAGGGCGTCGATGGTCTCCATGTCGAGATGGTTGGTGGGCTCGTCCATCAGAAGCAGGTGCGGCGTCTGCCATGCGAGCCACGCGAACACGACGCGGCAGCGCTGCCCGTCAGACAGCTGACGCATTGGGCATACCTGTAACATAAATAAATATATATAAATAATAACGCTGGACAATACACACAGCATTATCTAGCCCCAAGCTAAGCAGAGCTGGCGTTATGGGTACTAGATAACTGATATACTTAATACAATACACTACATAAATAGATATTTTTTATTATACATAGAAAACACTCAGACCAACGGAACAAATTTCTGCAGACCGTACAGTAATTTGTTCCGAGGCGGGAATCGAACCCGCAACCTCCTGCGTCGCAGGCGGACCTTCGCCCGCTGCACCACGGAGGTCGTCATAATAGTACATTGTACATCTAGGCGAGAAAGTGCCCAATTCCTAACGAGTGTGTCATTTGAGCCTTGAAACACCCGAGGTCGGAATCGCATTTTCTCCCGACATGGTGCTTTATGCTACACCTTCGGGGAAAATCATCATTTTAGAATCTTCAAAATCACTCGAGTAAATTCAAATTGTACTAATAACTCAAATGTAGCAATAATGCGAGCACGTGCGATTTTCACATGTTTTTTTTTATTATTGTTTCGAATACGGAAGAAATAGATATCATATGGCGGATTCGGAGTAAAAACTTTTTGGCGTTCGACCTATTATGAAAATAACCTACAGGCTGATATTAGAGAAAATTAAAAAAAGCTCGTTAGTAATGGATTTCCATAAACTTCTCTCCCGCTGAACGCGTGAGAAATGAAATTACATAGAGTTCCGTTCCGCATTTTAGTACGCCCGCATTGAAGTACTTTCTACCTAATGTTTGGAAAAGGAATAAGCAACTTTCTGAGGAGATGTCAGATAAAAACATTATCTCCTCGGCTTTTAATTTTTTTATTTGGTTGTTTATATTTGTAAATAATACACTCGATTGAGATTAAATTATCCATTTTTTTTTGTTAAATTCAAACTCAACATCCATAAATGTTATTCCTATTCGTTCATATACGCGCAAGAAACTGACATTGGCAGAATTGTGTCACACCATGATGCAGAGCCAAAGATAAAAAAATCACATTTCACAAACCGGCTTTATAATATTAGTAGGATAGAATAGTTTCTGGTTTGGCCATACACTCCATCTCTAAGAGCCATCCATTATACGAATAAGGCTCCAAGTTTTCTTCTTCAGCAAGATGAACAATGAGAATTGAGTCCCTATCCACCGTTATAAATACACACGCACAACTGTTTTCAGGTAACGTTACGACTGCTGCACGAAGTGTCTGCCACCCGAACTATTCTTAGTTTTGTCGAAGCTACCCAAGACTAGCCTCGGCGTCCTTAGGTATACTTACGGCAGCTCTCAAGCGCCCGAAGCCGCCCGAAGCAGCTCTCAGGCGCCCTAACCTGCCTTAAGCCGCCGTAAGGCGCCCGAGCTCTACCAAGCCGCACCGATGCCGACCGATAGTGGGCGCCACGCCTAACAGTCCTAGGTGACCCGATGTCCAATATACCTATACTCTGGCCAAACTCAAGATACGTTTACAAACATTGCCCATAAACTTAACAAAAAAATCACTTTCTCGTTGTTATTTTTTTGCGGAATTTTTACTACTTGTCGTTTTTAGCTCGTTCCTACAAAGTTCATTGCTGATGATTATATTTCAAACTCGACGCTAAAACGAGAATTTAGGAATTTTATGTTGTGAGTTTGTTTACAATAAATATTATTTCTTGAGAATGTCTTGAGTGTGACCTAAGATAAGATTAGATAATTTTTTATTGGTTCATAACACACAAGAAAATACAATGATAAAGAATTAAAAAGAAAAAACAATGTGAGACCAAAAGGCTGCCTCAGCAGGAGCTGCAGCCCTGGTCTTCCGTGGCACCTTAGCGTAGAGCGCGTCACTGACCATGGACCTAATGTCCTGCGTATTTGTAATTATGAATATTTCGGAGATCAGGCCGCCGCCGCATTGATTCGTTCGTGGTTCGGTCTCCAACGCCATCTGTTAGCTAGTCGAGGAGTGTATAGTAGGAAACGTCAAGTAGACAACTGTCATTGTCATAACTGTCGTCGATACAACTGTCATTGTTGATGAGTGAATAACGCCAAGTAGACAACTGTCGTTGTTACAAATGTCATTGTCACTTGGGCATGGTCAAGGCGGAGCGCCATGGAGGTTAGGTAGGACGGTGAGTGACGGCACTTCTGGTTGGTGACTCTCGAGAAGAGCACGGGGTCTCGTCTGGCCTCTGCCTTGAACTTGCCGTGCGAGACTATAGATTTCTGATTAACCAATGAACACCTGGACAATAAATACATTGCAATACTGTGTATTTGGATTTCGAGGCATGTCTGACGTTCGGACGGCAGGCCTCCGGATTCCTCTCCGTTAAATTTAAATGCAGTCATTCCAATATGTTACAATGGTTACTAGTCAACCCGTCTGGGTTTTACGAATTTAAAACGTAAAAAAACCTTTCAATGTTTGGCTGTATTGTTTTTTTTTTATTTTTTATGGAAGACCGTCGATTTCTCAGTTATTTAAGGCGAGGATTCCCGAGCGGCCGATGCTATTAGGGCAGGAGCGCGACGGTGCGCAGGCAGCCGAGCACGATTTTGTTTGTATTACCTACGATGGAATAAATAAAATTCTTCTTCTTAGTCGTTCACTCTTGGCCGAGTGGTCGTGGTTATGATGGGGTCCTGATGAACGGCAGCTCGTGCAATGCGACGCCATCGTTCCCGGTTGGTTGCGTAGTGGGAGCAGTTGGTCATGCTGGACTGTGTCAGAGAGGTAGGTGATGAGGTCCGACCATCTGGTTGGAGAACGATCACGAGACCTCTTGCCCTCCATTCTGCACTGAACCACGAGACGCTCCATCGAGTCTTCATTCCGTGTTACGTGAAAGAACTTCAGTATTCGTATCTGCACAGTCGACGATAATCTTTCCTCGACACGAAGTTCTTCGAGGATGGAGACGTTAGTCCGATGCGCGGCCCACGGAATCCTCAGGGGACGTCTCCAGCACCACATCTCTAGTGCATCGATAAATAAAATACAAATATAGCTACCTGCTGCCGGCCAGTCAGTCCGTAGCGTCCGATGATCTTGCGCATCTCCTCGCGCTCCCTGACGTCCGGGAAGCAGCGCATCATATAGTCGAGCGGAGACAGCTCCAGGTCGAGCAGTTCGTGCAGGTGCTGGTGGTAGCGCCCGATGCGCAGGTGCGAGTTCTTGCGGATCATACCAGTGGAGGGGACCAGCTGGAACACCAGTGACGAGTTGGTGAAGGTTGATATGGGGATTTTTATAGTAAGAAAAACATTTTTTTGCAACGTAGCGGTAGGCTACCTTGTTCTAATTCAATTCAATACTTTATTTGCTGAAATGAAGGTACAGTGTAGGTAGGTCTTAGATTAGGTATTAGTAAGCTCACTACATTCTGCCTCAAAGTGCGTGCAAATTTAACAAGGTTTTAAAAATACAATAAATTACTGTAGTTTGTCATCTAGAAATTCATTCACAGTATAAATTTGATTTTTCAGTTAATAACTTCGTCAAAGTACCTACTTTTAAATATATTTAAATTATTGATGGCTCGTATATTAGATGGGATTTTTTAAAAATTACTGGTGCTAAAACTAACTCAAGAAAAAAATTAAATGCTTAAATGCTTAACAGAAAAATAGTGGTTAGTTAAAGTAGTAAGTAGATACTTACATCACCATAGAGCAGTTTGAGTAGAGTCGACTTGCCCGCTCCGTTAGGGCCGACGAGCGCGAGCCGAGTATCTAGATCGATGCCGAATTCGAGGTTCTTGTAGATCCACGGACTCGAGTCGGTGTATCTAAACGATACGTTCTGAAACAGACACGTTTATTATTTTAATTATTCGATTTGTACCTGTTATTGTGGTGGCAAGTAGAGTGATACTTAGATGTGTTTTTTGTAGGAAATGGCCCACAATCTATGCTTTGGGGTTGGTGCAATTTTTTAATAAACAAAATTATTATAAACTAGCGGACCGTCCCAGCTTCGCACGGGTTAACATTTATTTTTTGAACATTTTGGGATAAATAAAGTGAAGTCCCGGCTAGCTACGTGGTGCCGGCTTAGAATTTGCACCACCCCAACTCTTCCAGCGGATGTCGTAAAAGGCGACTAAGGGATTTCCATCGAGGCCGGGCAGCAGTGCCCCCTGCAGAACAATTCTACCACCAAACTGCGATGTGTAAATGTATCTCTTTATGTACGACATAGGTAAGTAGGTTTTTTATCGTCGTGCTGCGTGGAGCTACATCGGCCACGGCGGGGTGGCTCGGCGGCGCGTTTATTTTTCTGTTAGGCGTTAGGTTCTCTGAAAGGTGGAGACGCGTCGGCTAAAGCGCCGCCCGCCCGTCGGTCACGGGCGTGTGGGTTGTCAGGACCGATGCGTCCTCGCCGTCCGCGGGAGTGTGGCTTCAGAGCTTGAACTGTCGTGTTTGACTCGGCACAAAATAGACGAAAAAATATCAACATTGCTACTTTTTGAAGAGGAAAAGGAAGATGAACTTCTGATGTTATCAAAGGATAAAAAAACTAATTAAATATTCTAATAAAAAATATTTTGTAGTAAGCCTTTTTACAAAGGATATGTTTGACAATTTGTTTGAATTTATTGATTGATAATTTTTGCAACTCACTTGGAGTTCTACATTGCCCTTTAAAAGATTCATTTATCTTGTGTAACCTAGTTGTGGGCACAGCGAGTTTATTCTTATTTCTTATATTTATATTATGTAGGTATGTATGTCGCTATTTTTAGGGAATAGATTGATATTTCTATGAGTGTATAACAAGTTTTCATAAATATATTGACATGGTACTGTCATTATGTTTATTTCTTTGAATTTATCACGCAGGGATTCTCTGGGACCCATATTATAGATTGCACGAACAGCCCTCTTCTGCAGCACAATAGCGTATATCCCCCACAGCAGTATGCCATAAGACATAATACTATGGAAGTAGCTGAAATAGACTAGTCTAGAAGTATCAAAGTCTGTACATTACATTATTTCATACATTATTTCTGTATTCACGCCACCGTATATAATTTTTCGATCACTTCTTGTCCATCCTAAGGTTGCCTGGAAGAGATCGCTTTTAGCGATAAGGCCGCCCATTGTACATTATTTGTATTTGTTTTTAGTTTTCTGTGATTTTTTATTTCTTGGTGTGCAATAAAGTATATTTGTATTGTATTGTCTGTAAGATGACAGATTTTGACTGCATACGCTGCAGAACTAAGTCTCTTCGATAGCTTATCTATGTGTGGGTCCCATTGAAGTTTACTATCTAAGGTTATTCTTAAGAATTCAACTTACTTGGACCATAATAACGGGCGGCGGCACCTTCCCGCACGAAGGGAAGTAGAAATTCAGTGTTTTGTCGTCGACCACCTTCTCGGTGAGTCCTTGCGCAACCATCTTAGCGAGCGTTTTCTCCTTTGATTGCGCCTGGCGCGCCAGCTTCGCTGAGCCGTGACCGAAGCGCGCAATGTAATTCTGTTTAAAAACATTTACATTAGTAAATAGATAAAAAAATATATTTTGCAAGGAATAGTTTGTACTGTTGCAAAGATTTAGTCGAGGACAATGTCTCGAAACTACTGAATGGATTGGGCTGAAATTGTGCACTCTTAAAGATCTGGACGTAGAATAACATACAGCCTACTTTATATAACAATGAACGCGTGCGCGTGCCGCGAGCAAAAGCTTGTTATTTTATGAAACTAATTAAGGCACTACTCCGACCCAAACCAGCGCCACCACCAATTTTATCTTTTTATTATGTAAAACGAATGAATTTTCAAAAATCCAGTTTGCGATGCGTATATAGATTTTTTTTAATGCCTTTATAAATGTTTAAGTTTGTATAGTGCAGGTAGAGATGCGAAGTTGCTCTTTTTGGCCACCACGGTGGCCATGGCCATGGTGGCAAAAAAGAGCAACTTCGCATCTCTACTTAAAGTATACAAAATAAAACTTTTACAGAGGCATTACAAAAAAGCTTATATAGGTAAAACAAACTACAGCCGACACCTGTGCCTACTGACTGCTTGAAGGCATATTCTGACCGACGACGCGGTATTTGGTACCCAGACCGGCAGCGAAAGTAGAGTGGGTATTCGTTTATAGGTGACGCTCGAAGAAAAAGAAACGGGTTTTTACAATTTTCTAGGTTATACAAGTAATTTAAATAGCAGATAAGAAGTTTTGCGAACAAGGTAAACCATTTGCTATAAATCTTTGCTAAAATAAACTTTAAATCAATTGTAATTTTGTAGTATATCGACTTAATTTTGATTTTAGTAATAAATCTCTTAATGTTACACTCCAAAATTCAATTTGGAGTGTACACCATTGATTGTTTTGGCGTGGGTTCATAGCAAATGGCTTAAAATGTGAACAAAACTTCTTATCTGCTATCTAAATTAAAAAAGTAAAATAGTATTTATTCTGTGTCACAAAAATTACAAGTAAAGTTGGTACAAACAAATAAAAGTAACAACCGTGATATCAAAAAAGGTCGTCTACTGTGCGCTGGTTTTATGCGACACCTAGAGGGCGCAGCAGCAGCTACTTACCTAGACAATAGTAAAAACTCGATTTGTTTTTGACCTGTGGAAATGTGCGTAAAAGATTTGTTACCTAACAGTCGTTCGAGGTTTCTGGTAGAAGTGGTAAAAACATCGATACCTTCATATGCGCGATCTGGTCCTGCTCCCAGTTGTACTGCTTCATCTGGTTCTCGAGCAGCTCCATGCGCGTGCGCACAAACGCCTCGTAGTTCCCGGTGTAGTACTTGAGCCGCCGCTTGCTCATGTGGACTATGTTGGTACACACGCCGTTCAGGAAGTCCTGCGAGTGCGATATCAGCACCAGGATGCGTTTGTAACTGTAAACAACAATATTTGTGTAAATTAACCTGCGCACTTTTAGAATGGGATTGAGAATGACGTCATCTCATCTCTGCTCAGTTCGAATCTGATCAAAGAATAAACAGTCAAAAACTCTTTATTTCCATAGATAAACTTAATATACATTTAGGGTCAAATTCTTAAAATTAAACACAGACACGGAAATAAAGTGATATTTTTAATTCTATAAAGAAGCGACGAAGAAACTTTTAGCCTGTTAGTTGCTATTTTTAGGGTTGGAACAATTGTATTCTGCTGTGTAATTTATATTGTGAAAGTATTGTTCTATTGTATAGAGTTATAGTGTAACGGTTTAGCTTATTGGTTCTGACATGTTATATCTCTATGGTCAAATAAATAAATAATTAGAACATTTACTTTGTAAATAAGCTAAACATGAACAGCCTAGACAAGGCCTTGTCTAGGTAAAATAGACAAAAGAGTTATCAAATTGGCATTAAATGGTTTTTGGGAGAAGTAGTGGCACAGCAGTGGACGACTTTTTGAGGGAGACCAGTGCCCGGGGTCCCATTCTGCTAAACAAATCTAAAATGAAAATATTATCGTCGCAGAAATAGAAACCTTTTCTCAATCTACATTCGATTAAAGAAACTACAGATGGAGGTTTACAAACAAAACTTTTCGAGGTTCCATCCATAGTATTAATCTCTCGTGATAAAAAGGAGTTTCTTACATGTAAGGATTCTACGTGGCCAGTCTGCGACGGCGGTTAACTATATTACCACCGAACGAAGGGCAGGCAGCCGTGTCTCCAGAACAGATCCACTACACCAGGGGTGGCGAACCTTCATGAGACAATGTGCCATATTTTTCTTTAAAAAAATAAAATCAGCCATAGGCGTGCCATCAAATAAGTAGGTACTTTTGACTAAGTGATTATTGCGAAAATAATATAACTAAATAAGTACTAACAACTCAAAACTCTGTTTTTGTGTTTTTCTTTTCTGTTTTTCTCGATCTTGGTGTGCAAGAGTATTTGTATAGTATTGTATTATGTTTTTTACTGCCGAATAATACATTTTCCACTACATACATGTAGTTCAAATTAAAGTATAAAACAATTCAATAAAATGAAAATATTCTGTAGTGCACACCTAGTAATCAAAAATCACAGAACACAAAAACAAATAGGTAGGTACAGATAATGTAAAATGGGCGGCCTTATCGTTAGGAAGTAGATCCTACTTCATATTTTAAACTAAAAATTCAAACCGTTTTGATCCGTGGCGTGCCCAAAATATTAAGTGCCATTGGTTTGCCACCCGTGCACTACACAACTGCGATCGCCAAACCCGCATGCCCAGCGTGTGGATTATGGAATTACCTCTTATGATGTAAACGGTGCTTATCAGGGGAGGCCTACGTCTAGCATTGGACTGTGAAAGGCTGTCGACGATTCTGCGACGATACCATAGTCATACTCAAGCGATTGGTTGGCAGAATGGGGACTATCGTTTCTTTGATCACCAGTTGGCGCCAGTGTTGACTAAGGTCCAGAGGTATAGCTGTAAAAACATAGCCGTTATCGGCAAACAAGCATTCTTTTGGCAAAAATAAGTTTGTAAGCAGTTAACAAACTATCCTCTGAATTAGCTGTTCTTTGAGGCCGCTTATTTTTGCGCGTCTTTTTCTTAATTCCGCTTTAAAAGCCTTCATATTCATGGCCAAATAATCCATATTTGCAATAATTTCACGAAGGAGATCACTTTTCAACAGGTAAAATAAAGAAATTATAATTTATAGCACAAAGCCCGCCAAAGCCAGTGAAAAGTGAATGTTATTGGACCTCACGCGACACAAGCGCCTCTAGCAGCAAATTCACACGCGATAGCCCCCATTGGGCTTCTGTAGTAGACTTTTACTATTAGGATTATTTAACGGGTATTTAAAGAGTTATTTACCTATTTTCCCGACGTTTCAACAGGTTTACACACTGTCGTGGACACAGGATGACAAAGCGATAAATACCCGTTAAGGCCAGGTAGTCCTGCAGCAGTAGGCGTAAGGGAAAATGCGCGCCTGCCAAGCCGCCGTTTTGTAGTTATTTAAACATGGTGATTAAGAAAATCATTTTATCAAGTCAAGCTTTTGTTTAGAAATATTAAGTGTCCTTAGTTGAGTACAAAAAAAGTGTGATATCAGTAGTTCGCTAGTCATAGTATTGAAAAAACGTTAGAAAAAGGGGTAACTTTGGGATTATTTTCTATCGAGTGAAGTTCATTAGATCTTGTAACTGAATGCGACTTTGTCTATAATAAATAAATAAATAAATAATATATATCTTTTTTTCAGAATTTTAAACACTATTTTCTAAGTCTCAAATGGTTTTAAAAATCACAAAAATCAGGCCTCTGCTGGTCTACCCAGCCTTAAATAATACTAATAACAATGCGTTCAGATCGCGTAAGTTTGATAATAGTTTTATTGGAGTTTGGTAATGATGATGGATGATGATTGATGATTGATGTGTGTGATGACTCACTGTTTGAGCTCCTCCTCGAGCCACACGCACGCGTCGAGGTCGAGGTGGTTTGTCGGCTCGTCCAATAACAGCAGGTGCGGCTTGACGTACAGCGCGCGCGCCAACGCTATGCGCATGCGCCAACCTACATAAAAAGAAAATATCAGTTCTTTGCACCACAGTAGTCACCCAATAATATGACGAGGTATACAACCTTTTTAGGAGTTCTAAGTCAAGAGTTATGTTACTTGTTATGTAAGTCTGTTAAGTTAAAGTTGAATAATTTTCTTTTATTTCATTTCATACTTAGTCGTCAGTAGTGTCAGTGTTGTACATTAGTTAAAGTCTATTGTAAAAAAAAAAATATGGCAGAATTGTGTCGACCAGACGCAGAGCCATTAACCAAGAATTGAATTGAATTGAATAAAGAATTAGGTATGTATGAGGTCACTTTTTTTTCACTGTAAAGAGTTCATCATTGAGTGGCTAAAGAATAAAAAATATGACGAAATAGAAAATTTAGTACAAAGGATGAGAATATAGCAGAATAATTATGGTAATAGGTGATTTATAACTTTTATATGGCTTTTATTTTCTTTAATTTAATTTTAGTCTAGTTTGTAATTTGAGAAATACCTTGTCTTTGTATCTTTTGAATTGATTCGTATGTCACTGGCAAGAGCGGAGTCCCCTAACACAAGCAAATGTTTGCTTAAATGGAGGCTCCCAAATACATTTATATTTAATTTTGTAAAAAAGGTACCTACTGCTACACGATTTTTTTTTATATTGTGTCATACCTCCAGAGAAGTCCTTGGTGGCTTGGAGCTGCATCTGCTTGGTGAATCCCAAACCGTGTAAGATGTTGGCGGCGCGCGCCTCCGCTGTGTCGGCGTTTAGGTCGTCCAGACGTTCGTACACGTCCATCAGCTGTTCTTGCGATTCTGAAACAGGTATTGTCGGTATTTCAATCTCTTTTTCATTTAATTATTTCTTCTAGGACAGACACTAATGTGTCGATTTAGTTATTTTAGTAATTAACTATAGAGTTAGCTACAAACTATGACAGCAAAACCCACAAGAAACTAAAATTCACTCATCAGATAAAAATACAATTGTTATTATAACAATATTTATTGGATAAAGGATCTCAAATAAAAAAATCAACACCACCAAGAAATTTAAAGTACTGCGGGATTGTTTATCTTTTTTACAGATAATCCAAAAACTAAGTTTAGACAAAATCACTATCTGAAGTACTCGCTCATCACCTATCGGAAGCAATTTTTGGTAGGAAATGTAACGTCTGCTCTCGACAAATTATCTTTTATCATGATCAGCCTATATTAGTCCGCTGCTGGACATAGGCCTCCCCAAATGAGCGCCATACCGTTCTGTCTTCAGCCTGTCCATGTCCTCGAACGATCTTTTGTAATGACTATAAAATAATATGCTCTGCTAATCTGTAGCTTTCCATTTCAATGTGTGATGTAGATGTTAATAGTCAATCACTTATTGTATTCTATAATGTTACCGAGGTTTTTATAAATAGCTAGTTAAAAATCACTATAGACACCGCTGGGCACACAACGGTGACGATTGTCGCTACAACTAAACTGAACTAATTTGACCGGACTATAAATGTTGCTGTCCCCTTCATAAAGTTCGTAATAAAAAGTTTTTACAGTATTTTTAGTGCTGTCAAAGTATAAAACTTTTAAATCCATCATGGTTATTAACACTAAAGTCACTTATAATAATAATAATAAATAAATAATGCTGGACAATTCACACAGCATTATCTAGCCCCAAGCTAAGCAGAGCTTGTGTTATGGGTACTAGATAACTGATATACTTAATACAATATACTACATAGATAGATATTTATATACTTATAACGGGATATTTACCATGATTTGAGAATAACACAGTTATTCCGTGATCATGATGGCGCATGTAACTGCGCCGAAATAATGGAAAGCTCAAAACTCAAATCATGGTAAATATCCCGTTCTAAGTGACTTTAGCTGTCAAAGTAGTTTAGTTTTGGCGTTATCTGAATCGACACGTATATGTATAAATAAATAAATAACGCTGGACAATTCACACAGTATTAATATCTAGCCCCAAGCTAAGCAGAGCTTGTGTTATGTGTATGGGGAGAGAGACAAGGACGTCGTCTTTGTTAAATTTCCTACTATATTTAAGTACTTGTACTATATTTAAGCCTTACCGTCGTCCTCGCAATGAGCGAGCTGCTCAGCAAGCTTCTCCAACTTGACGCGTTCCTCGTCCACCTCCATGACGCACTGCAGGGCAGTTTTATCGGAGGCGGGCATTTCACGAGTCAGGTGGAAAATGTCGATGTGATCCGGAATAGGCACCTCGCGCCGCCCCAGAGCCGACAGGAGGGACGACTTGCCTGTTGACAATAAAATGCGATGGCGTTAGGACGATGAAAATCTCGCTGCGGTGGCTGAAGAGGAATAGTAGCGTTCAACATTTTGTTCTTTTTAACTTTTAACTGCAGTTGGATTATGAAAGTGTTAAACGAATGTGTGAGTTGAGAGATGTCATCTGAAAGATATTCGCACGATCAGTAGCTTCGTCGGTTTACTTTGACGACCAACCGGGCCAGCCGGACGCCACTGACTGACGACGGACGGCGTGAGCGAGCGGTACAAGAGTATTCAATTCTCTGTGGTATGTGGACAACCTGTAGCCTTCGTAGAGAAACATTGGTTTCAAGATCATTACACCATGACTTCAAAACATTATTAAATACAGCTGTGAACATTGTTAATATTAAAACTAAACTCTTACAAGCACGTTTATTTCTATATTTATAGAAAACCAAACTTTGCTCCGCTCGCTTATAACATTTATAGCTTCTGGCTGTGGTCCGGGAAACAGAGACCCCGCTGTATCAAACTCAAAAAACAACAAAATTCTTATGAAACTATAAAAAGCACGCTCCGCTCGCCGACAACATTTTTGGATTCTGGCTGTGGATGTGGTCCAGATCGACCCCCGTTTAAGATCACTTACATTACCGTGAAAAAATTTCAAAAACGCTTTCTTTTTGCGGCTTTAAACGTAGCGCTGAATGCCGCTATATTTAGCTTTTTCAGTTAGCACTAAAGTCATTTATAACGGGATATTTACCATGATTTGAGTTTTGAGCTTTCCAATATTTCGGCACAGTTTCATGCGCCATGATCACGGAATAACTGAAAATATCCCGTTATAAATGACTTTAGTGTTAATAACCATGATGGATTTAAAAGTTTTTCAGTTAGGTCTTCGACAGATCGACGCCAACGGGGCTCATGTGGTTTGTCTTTGCAATTATTTGTATTGAATAAGCCCAGCAAGCACATTGGTTGCATATGACGCCAGCTGTTCCCTTTCTACCAGAGACGTGCGAGTTCAAGACCTGCATTATCAACTTAATTCACAAATAACATCACCTATCCCACTGCTGGACATAGGCCTCGCCTTATAAGCTCCTTATCGTTTTGGCTATTCATAAATAACCGAAACTGAAATAAACGTACTTACAAATTGACTAACAGAATAGCGTTCAGTGTTCCTCTTAAGGCCCTTTCAAACATGTGCATAGAAGTTGCATTACTATGCACATCTGTGAAAGGAGCATCAATTCAACAGGACAAGAAAGAGTTTTCATTGCCCAGAAAAGATTGATGCCGACTCGAACCAACCGATTCATGCAAACCCTACTTTTATATTGACATTTCCCCGTAGGTACATAATGGAAACAGCAGTATTTGCGAAAAATAATTGGTATCAGTTTGAAGTATTTAAAGTAAATGCAACAAAAACTTAACAATACCTACACAACAGCATTTCATGATACAAGTGTTTTATGCATTGCACTTCGCATAATACAATAACTTACCTAGGACAATAAACGAAATTGACTGTATTTACATGTTTACAGAAAGTCTAAAAAGTTTTTGATATAGAAATCCTAACAAACAGTTCTGGAATATTTAAAGGACAAGGATATTTTGATATACCTAACTATGTAATTGAATATATATTAATTATGACATTTTTATAATTTTTTGTATGTATGAGATTTTATTTTTTGATAGCTACTTGTTTATGTATTATAATATTTATAATTTTAATTCTTATATATTTATATGCTCAAAAAGCATATGATATATTGTATCTGACAACCAACTGTATATTTATTTCCTACGCTTCTAAGCTAATAAAATATTTGAGTTTGAAAAAACCCCTGGGCACCTGAGGCTTTGGAAATTTAAACAAGGGGAGCAAAGCAGTAGTTTTCCTCCGAGATCATATTTAAAACTAGCACCAGCAGTTCAATTGTGGCTCTGTAATGTAACAACACAATCATATGCAACTGGCGAGGCGTTAAACAAAAGAATCGCGTATTTTGATCCATTGTTTTAGTAATTACACAAGGTCCTACCTAACAATGGGCTGACAATTAATCATCCATCTTTCCATACTAATTTTACAAATGCGCGAGTAACTCTGTTCGTCTCTCTATCTGTCTCTATCTTTTCGCGACTAAATAAAAGAACACAATGAAAATTCGCACTGGTATCACGGGGGATAGCCATCTACGCTAGCTAGCTCCTTCCTAAAGGTCAAACTCAAAATTCAAATGCTTTCAATGAAAGACTAGTTGTAATTCTTCTTATCATTCTCTTCTTCTCAGTTGTAATTCTATGTTTATAAATAAACGTCTATCTCACTTTATACTCTAGACTAGAAGAACGTACTCGCTGGCACTTGAGTTCAACTTTGGCTCGAGGAAATTTTTAAGGACATAAAAAAATCGCACAGGCAAATAAGCCTTATAAATAATAATAATAATGAATATTGCTGGATGAAAATTGTAAAAAAATTTTGGAATCCAACTTCAACCACTCTTGCCAGTGAAACTAACCATTGATATGGTTATTCTCACTTAACTGCACCCCCTTACCCGCATTTCTGTGTTATTTAAGACATTACCCCCTAATATATTATGATATATTGGTTACCAGGAGACAATCTTGGCCACTGACTCAGGTACAACTCCAAGCTAAGTTTGCATCTCGCTGGAATGCGGCGCCCTGCCCGCTTCCCCGCTCACCTTCCCGCGATCGCCCTCGATTCGAGCGAAACCGAAATGTCGGGCATCGAACTTAATTATAGTTATCCCAATTTTTTGTGTATTTTTAATGTACCTATGTTTAATATATAATGTTACAAACAATAAATTCAAAGTAAATCTAACAAACATTTGTTTACTTTTGTAAAGTCATAGCGAATTCTTTTTTGCAGACCTTACCTAAGCGTCAGTGTGACGTAATCGACGCGTGGTGCAAACTTAGCTTGGTCGAGTTGTAGTATGGTTTGCAAGATTTAACCAGAAGAAAACTGAAGATGAGAGCTTTTAAAAAGTTTGTAAAAACTTAACGTAAAGTATACAGGGCTATTGGTAATTCACTGACACTATCTTAACTGCAGTTACTGCCCACCATCATGAATACGTCCGTGAAGACGCCAGGTCTCAATTCTTAAAATTGGTGGAAAGGGAATGATATTAGTATGTACCGTCCTCCATTCAAAAATCGTACATTATAGGGGCTTTCTTTGAAATTAAACCTAAAAAAGGCTCTGCCCTGAAATATCAGTGTGTGTGTGTTCGGCTGTCTCTCAGCCAGGCTAATGCCACTTAAATCATCTTGCGTAGATGTAAAATAAGCGATTTAAATAGGAGTGGGAGATCGGTATTTAGTAATTAATTAGGTATCGGTCATTATTTTGTACGTGATGCGATTTGCAAAAAACTTAAGAATTAAGACCTGGCGTCTTCACTAACGTGTTCGTGATGACGGACAGAACCTGCAGTTTACACAGTCTCAGTGAATTACCAATAACCCTGTATATTGTTTTATTTTGAGCAATACACTAATAGCACTAGGGCTTATTCACTCTAGATCAATGTATTTTATTTTTTCAAGGTAAATAATCACTAAGAACCAACATGGAATAAGCAATAGCGATTTTAGCTAGGTCTTATCTGAGTTTACTTGCCTTTTGTCATAAAGTTTTATGTTGTTATATCACAATCACTGATTGTGCATTTCAGTTTTATTCAAGTGGGGAGAGGAAAATTGTAAAAAAGTTTGGTATCCAACTTACAAGATTGTTATTTTTGCTGAATATTTAGTATAATTTAAGGCGTCGAAACGATTTGAAACTAGTTTGAATAATTCTAATTTGTTCCGATTATTTGATTGTAATTTTGTTTGAGTTTTAAAGAATTATGTCATAAAGAAAAACATTTTTTGAAAGTTTTAAAATTTACGAAAACACTCAAAAAGTCATCACAATTTTTGGTTTGGAATTTGCAATTCACAATCGCGGTTTATCATTGTGGTGACGTTTTTTCGATTTGTATTTTGTTTGGTATATTGTAAATAACACAATTTGATTTTAGCGCTTCTACGCATTAGCCGCGCGGCGCGGCTAGCCGCTTTTCCAGTACAATATGCAACCGTACTTATCCGCCACAAAACTTTAACCGCGGCAGAAAATTAGAGAGCACCGGTTCGTTTTGCGGCTGCCCGCCATGTCGTTTATGCACTGACGATTCATGTTGGAATTGGACAGATACTAAAATATTGAATGTTTCGTTAAAAAATATGGTATTTATAAAAAGATCACCTTGGAAATACAGAATATGACGTGATAATTTCTTCAAGTTTATCCTCCTATCCCAACATTATGAAAATTTTGTCAGTTTGTGATACCTATCATAAGCTTATTTTTAATGCCTCTGTTAAAGTTTTATCTTGTATATGCAGAGATGTGAAGTAGCTCTTTTTGGCCACCATGGTGGCAAAAAAGAGGAACTTCACATCTCTGCCTACATTATACAAACTAAAACTTTTAAAGAGGCACTAAAAATAAGCTTATGATTGGTACCACAAACTGATTGATTTTTGAAAACTCCTTCGTTGCACAGAATAATAAGATAAAATAGGTGGGGGTGCTGATTTGGGTCAGGGTAGCACCTTAATAAAGGTAGCTTATACTGAATACATATTTGATAATATTAAAGTTTAGAATTAAATTTTTCCGTGAGCATTTTTTATTTTATCTTTCGTGCACCAAAATTTTGCTTGTTGTTGTGTCTGCCCAAAAAAGGTACTTAAAAAGTTTTAATAAGAATTTATTCTAATTCATGACTATTTCAATAAATTGGCCTTAGAGACCAGTCATATATTTTACTACTTTCTATGGATATTATGTACTTAACTTTGAGAATAACACTTGTCAATAATAATCATAATAACAATTATTAGGCAAAGAATTACAGGCAACCAACTAACTTCTGCAATAAGTATTGCCCAATGTCAACAGAAAGCAAGAGTTTGCTCCAAATGTTACAGCAACATATTGTAAGAATAAAGACTGCTCTAACAAACAATTTCGAAGCATTTTTATCTTGAAAACTATTTCTGGAAATGTCTGAAGCTATGTTGAAAATACCCGCAACATTGCCATGTCAAATTCTCATTTACCGCACTGTGGAGCCAAGGTACACGGAAAGTTTTTTTAAAACTACCTATGTGCACATTTATTTTAATGAATGTACTTTAGGAACTTACCACATCCATTGAGTCCAACAAGGCCGTAACGCCTTCCACAATTCAGCTCGAGTAGAGTATCTTGGAGCAGCTCACTACCATAGAAGGTTATTGAGAAATTGGCAATTTTGACATCTCGTGAGCGAGGGTGCACTGCCAGACTTCCTGTGCAGGAGCGGGCTTCAGAGTTGATCTTTGCCTCTTCCTCAAGTTTCAGGCACAGGGCCTCTGAAAATAAAAGAGATAATGACCATCTGGCACGAGAATAATAAATAATAACCCTGCACAATCAATGGTAAAACAAATTATGTTATTCTTCCGTTGTTTTAGAATGGACAAAATAATGAAATAAAGCTAACCTTCAGCAGTAAGCTCGCGATCTTGGGCTGTTCCATTGGAGCCACTTCCGTTCTCCTCGCTCGTTACTTTTGCAATTGGCTTCTTGTTTCTATTGCCAGCTTGCTCCTTCTTTTTCTGCTGGGCGCGTTTCTTCGCGTCTGACGGCATGGTCCCAAATTTCCGCTACCAAAACTGCACAAATGCAAGAACAAGAACACTCATAAATTTTTCAGTGGTGGACGAACCGAACACGGAACACATCATTCTCCTAATTTTGAACAATTCAACCACTAGTTTCCACACTTTACGGGACGGGAAATTAGACGACGACGACGAAAAACGACTTAGTTTATAGCTTACAATTGGTTTTAGCTAGTGATACAAATTAATTTTACCTAAAATCGTGTAGAAACTCAGCAGGCCGTCCGCGTCTACACGTGCTGAATTGAAAAGAAAGACATATTTCAGTGTTGCCGGCAATCAAAATGAAAAAGCTCTGAACCGAGGGCAAATATGGTCCGAAATTTAACAAACAGATCCGTTTTGTGAAATAATCAGAAAACTATAGGTAAACCACACAACAAGCGGATCGCTGTAGAACCATGAAACAGTAACTAAAGCCTAAAGTAGCGTTTGTTACTGTGTTTGACGTTCGTGTTCTTACTGTGACAAGGTTCTACAGAGATCCGCCAGTTGTGTGGTCTACCTATAGCAGAACCTGAAAATCGAAGTCGTATAAAGTACCTTTAGTATAACACTAATACCACTAGTATAACACTAACACTAACTTATGTGAAGGCGACTGTTTGTATGTACCTAACAGGGTTATTGGTAAGTCAACGTATTTCCGTTATGAGGTGATAGAGGTGACTATTTGCGATAATTGTGACCCCCATTATACAATGTACAGAAGGGAACCATTTTTGAGTTATCATGTTTTTAAGCTAAATTTTCTATTGAATAAAATCATCAAATATAGATATAATTTTATCTTCTGATTCATAAAAACTATTAAACACTGGTTATTTATCAATATTAAATAGCAATTACCGTTCCAAATTTATAAATGCGAGACAATATTTTTTTATATGACTTAAATTTTCAATTTGTATAACTTAATAACAAAAAAACGCTATTAAACTTGGCTTGCAGATTATTTAGAATCATAACCTGGTCATTATTATGATCATTATTAAAAAAAGCCTGAAAATTAATTAGATACAAAATAAATTTTATAACCAGTAACAATTAAGTAGTAATAACTATTAACAATCTTAACAAACAAAGTCACTCCCGCTGTCTGTCTGTCCCTATGTATTCCTTATGTATGATATTTAAAACTACGCAACGGATTGTGATGCGGTTTTTTTAATAGATAGAGTGATGCAAGAGAGAGGTTTTTATGTATAAAGCTTTATATATTATAATAATGCATAATATAGTAGAGAAACACTGATAATTTTAGAGGTTTCTAATGTGATGTCGTAAATAAACACATTTTTTTTCGCTTACATTGAAAACGCTGGCTGATTCCTACAGTATTGTTCAACTTAGAAAGATCTACAAAAAAAAATTCAATGGTATATGTCTATCTCTTAGGGATAACCTACAATGACCATTTTTTAGTTTCACTTTATACTAGAAATAATGGCTTATTTACGAAGCAATTTTAAGCTATACAACATTAATCCTTATCCAGTTAAGTACCTTAAATTAAACACATTGTGCATTGAATATAAATCTACATATTATGGCCCTTTACAGCATGTTCTTTAAATGAATATTTTCGAAGAATTTTTGATTTTGCTATTTGATTTATTTTGAAAAAAGCTTATAATCATGATATGATAACTCAAAAATGGTTCACTTTTGCAACATGCATATAGGGGTTCAAATTATCGCTAATAGTCACCCCCTATCACCTCCCAACGGGAATACGTCGTATTACCAAGAACCCTGTAAAAGTGTGTATTATGTTTGTCGATGACGATACGACTTCACTCTCAAATCTCAATCTCTCTATCATTAAAGAACTCAGTGTATTTATAATACAGCCAGTGCACACGACACTATACTAAGCGTCATGGTCCACAAAAGATCTGCAGAGGTAGCGAAATATCCGAAATGGACCAAGAAGATCCGCACCGGCATCACTATTTTTTCATGACATTACATTCAAACAAAACGTTCATTCACGTAACATTTGGCGAACGAGTGAACGAAACAAGGCAGGAATGAACGAGGAATGAACACAGACCATATATAAACAATACTAGGCAAGGGCACACAGATTAAATATAACCAGATGTGTGGCAAGCGTGCCGATGAGCAAGACCAAAGATTGCAAGGTGGTGGGGGGAAAGTGTTGCCATGCAATTTTATTACCCCGATTTTAGGTTTCTTATTTCATGTCTCTGTTGGTGGATTGGATTTGCGATTTTCCAGTTCATAAATTTGGGTGTTCAAATTCAGAACAGGAAATTCCACCAAACCTTGGTTGACCTTTGTAGTGAATGTTTTAAGTACTGGTGTGTTTAGGTCCTTACTTTTTGTTACAGCCTGCAGGTATTCCTCGGTCCGGTAGGTCTTATTTTATTACTTGCGCACTTACAACCTATTGATCCTGTTCTGTTAGGATTTAAAGCCAACTTTTAACTTTTTTGTGTATTTGGTTAAGTTTAATCGTTCCAGTTCCAGTAAAGTTATTAGTTTTCTAGTAAATAAATATATAAGTATATACTTAAATTAGGTACGAATGTGGGAATAGGTAAACATTTAATTTAACTAAGCCTAGAAAGGAAACAACGTTTAGTTAGGAACCTATCAATTTTGTTTTGTTATGTAGGTATATTCACTTATTACGATACGAGTAGAAATAATTTTAAACACTAGAATATAGAAAAACAATATCAATAGTTTTATGTTAATAGTAATTAAACAAATTTTTATAAGGGAATTAAATTCTTACACGTTAACCAGGCTTAGCCAACAGACTTCGAAATCACATTTCTCCTAATAAATTAAATCTTACGGTTTAGATATTGCTAAGGTAACCTTTAATACGAAATTTAATGGCACTTTTAAAATTATTATGCAGCTAAAAAGAAAAAAGTGCAAATACAACAAAATTAAATGACACTTTTACACCACAATATTACCAACATTCCTGCCTACTAATCCAAATATTTATATTCTGTTATAATTAATAAGTATGTATGATCAGTCTTTAAGACGATTATTTCAATATAAACAAATCACATAGTCTTTAGTTAAATAAAATTTATTATTTTTTATACTGGATTGCATTTCTTTTACATTCTCAGATTTAATTTTCTCAAATTAAATCTATATTATGGTATGTAAGAATATTTAATCATAATTATTAATTATGAATAATATACAGGTTGTAACAAAAAGTAAGCAATGGGTGGGTTCCGACTTGATTATAGAACCGAAGAAAAATTCCCGAATAGTTTCGAAAAAAAAGTAAACTAAATGTTGTGCTTGTTTTCAGGTAAAATAAACTAAAAAGGCCTACGTACCTCTTTACAACTCCTTTAAAACACAAAACACCTTCGTCATCGCAGCGGACAACGCCTCTTAGATGTGATAGGTAGGTCTTACAAATGCATTTTTCCTCGGTTCTATGATAATAAGCAAATGACAACAGTCATTCATTCATTACCCAGTCTAGTGATAATTTCGTTTTTATTTATTTGATTTTAAATTTTCATATTTTCCTGTGTTCTTTGATCGAAGCTAAAGTTTGGTCCTTACTCTTTGTTACACCCTATATAAAAGTAATACTACCCAATATTTAAATATTTTGATTGGTTATTTCTATATTTGTTTGGAAGGTAGATTATAATACAAAGTAGGTATGACAAACTTTCTCCGAGTCTTAAACATACTTTCATTCTTTTTATATATATTACCAACGTACCAGCCTTGAAACAGCATGAGGGAAAAGATAAGTTCGCTGTTTCATTTTTATTAATAAATTTGCATAGAAATGTTTACTACAAATTTTGGACTATATTTTGGGTCCCCAATCTTTGCAACCCGTTGCTTCTTTCCAACGCAAACGTAGATTTTTATCTGCAGGAAATCTGTAACAAATAAAAACATGACACTTAAATAATAAATGCGAAAGTTTGGATGGATGGATGAATGGATGTTTACCTCTTCACGCTACTTACTACTGAAGGGATCGGCTGAAATTTTGCATACAGGTATCTAATTCTAAAATACTTTTTATTCCATAAATCAGTTCCTATGGGATAGAAATCACACCCTTAAACGTTTCCATAGAAACAATGCGTGCGAAGCCGCGGGCATAAACTAGTTTTAAGATAATGTTTCTCGTTATGTACGTATTCAAAAATATTTCAACGCGCCATTTGGGGAATTTTATTGTCGAGTGCAGGCAACCCTAAATTTTCGCAATGTTAGGTTATATTAATTAAAATTTTCATAAAACATAACTTTTGAGCCTTGTACCTCTTAATTGTTCATGTAAATCTATGGATCTGTAAATTTTGAACCTTTTTGTAGTCAAAAGAACTTGTACTTACGAGTGGAATGATAAATTCGGCACTTTTGCTTCACTGTCACTTGTACATTAGAAAACACAGCGCCGCACCATTGTTGCCTTTAGTTTTTATTGTTTTTAGGTGCGGGAATGTCCACAGGAACACTTTATTCACATTTATACTTAGAAATCAAAATTTTACAACAAATTCTATGATTCTCGTGTCGAGCTCCGTCGATGTGTAGGAAATTTGTTTAGCAACTAGAGTTGCTTTTCAATGAAAAAACCGGCACGCGAGAAAGTGATAGCAAGCCATTCGCTCTATCTCATTTCTTCTTAGGTTTTAGGCATAAGTCGTTCTCTCTTTATGTGTGAATGCGATAGCATTTGCGCGTGTTCTATAGCATACTCTTTCTACGCAAGGGCAAGTAACACGCAGGGCAATAACGTTCCTAAGGTAAATAGGGTAAGCATTGAATTACTATTACTAGCGTAAGGGTAAGGTAATATTATCCTATTCTACTAACTAATAATTTAAGGTGAAGTGAGTCCCAAAACCCACGTTTTCACTGCACGGAAAATCAATTTTAAGGCAATAAAACATCAATTTTCTTATTGGTTTTTGATGACAATCAAAAGTTTAGGATTCTAGTTAGTAAGTTATGGGAGCCGAAACATGATTGACTAAACTTGACTCGATAGAAAAAAATCGCAAAGTTTCCTCTAATTCGTCATTTTTACAGTGATACTGCTACGGAAAAATCAGTTTTATTTGCTGGTTATTTAACATACTTCAATGAAATTTCGTCTACGTATTCCCTAATAAATACTTTAGACGATTATGGTTTTAGTTTTTTGCGAAATAATATTATTTTGTAGCAAAAAATACATTTCTAAATAAAGAACAGTGAAACTGCGCGCGGGCCGGCCATCGCGCGGCTGTCGCCTTCCATCAGTCGGCCGCAGCGCCTCGTCGAGAGCACCCGTGTACAACTTTTTCGCGCCCTCTCCGCTGCCGCGTACGTAAACGCATATTGAACGAGAAATTCATTACAAGCAAAAATGGTGAATAAATATAACAAAACAAAAAGATATTCGCGATTGAAGAATTGAATTGAAGAACGAAAAGTGATGAACTTGAACAGGTAAGGTTTTTATTGATTATTTTACCACCAATAGATACCTAGGTATATCTACCTATTGTGCTACCCATCGATCTAAATATTTACCTACGTAATCGTTTGAAACTTTGAACCAACCTTTTTCTCTCGATAGTTATCTACCTATACTCTCCTATAATAATATTACAGGTAACTTTAGGTAGGTAGCTATAATAATTAGGTGATACCTACCTATTGTAATGTAATCCATATTACTGCTATAACCTACCCCTATTAGATAGGTACCTACCTAAATATAAATGTCTGTTAGTCTGTTCCGAGTAAGATATCGACTGTCCCTAAGAAGGCCCGCTGTCTAAGATGGCCCGCTGCCTAAGATGGCCCACTTTCAAAAAACGTGTTTCCACTAGGGCTTGCAAATATTCGAAAGTTTTGATATTCGAATACTTTCTATTATTTTTTTTACTGTTTATACTATTATTTTGGTACTATTCGAATAATTTGAATATGATTCGAATTTATAGAAAAACCTATATGTTTATTATGAGTTACTCATATTATGAGAATAAAAAAAGATGTGATTTTAACACACATGTGATAATAACATATATTATGTGTTATTTGCAGAAACAAATTTAAAATATCAACTTAGCAAAAGGTTATTACGAGACATTGGGAATTTACACGCACATTACCCACGAATTATTAGTAAAAACAGTCTTCTAAATCTAGGTGAGCGAATACACTTCGCAGTCGCACGCGGCAGTCCTGAGTGTTTCCGAACTCGGGAACCCTATAACTTTGTCATTTTGTTAACCCGAACGACGTAAGCTTTTATTGTCTTGTATGGACATGTCTCGCGAACTTGGCTTTTTATGCACGTCGGAGTTCTGTCTGAGATCAGTGATATTCATTTTAGTCGAATATTCGAATATTGCAATTTCAGTATTCGAATATTCGTATGCAAGCCCTAGTTTCCACTGATTCAAAATAATTAAAATTTCGCGGAAATGTGTGAACGCAACATCTTAGGTACCTTACTTCTTCAGTTAGTCTGGTACCCGGACATTGCACGCACACTTTATCACTACCTACATGCGTATTTGCTTTCAATATTACATGTGCTTCTTCTCTTGATTGTTTCAGTACCTCAGAAAACCTACTACATACTGAAGGAATTACTGAAAAAACATCACCACAAGTGCAAGAAATGTCTAAAGATGCACTAGAAAACCTTCAATTAGTGTCAGACACACCTCAGCCTTGTGAATCTGAGTAAGTAAAATCATAGCACTTTACTACTATAATAAAAGAGTACCTATCCAAGTTTCAGTTTATCATTCTATGAATCCGCATATTCCTATCCAGGAAATGCAACATTTTAAGTATTTCATAATAGCTAAAAGTAGGTATTGTTTCTGTCGCAAAACCGTATTTAGTCATCAATATAACATCGTTTATCTCAATTGTTTCAGCGACTCAGTAGACCTGCCTTACATTGTGGAAGAAGAGTATGTGACAAACACGATCAAAGAAATCATCGGTCGCAGAATTGTTGACATAACATATTTATTTTTTTAACCAATTGCAACAGCTAAATCACCACTCTCTTTTTCAGTGTGATTTTAGCTGCTTGGTTTTAGAAACGGAAAAGCGCTCTGGACTGGTTTCACATTTTAATTGAATTGATGATTTTAATGCCACTGAGAGGTTCCCCCGCTTAGAATTAGAATTAGAATGTACGTACTTATGTATAGTACGAAGGTAATAATAAATATAATCACATTTAAAATACCTATCTGTTTTCTTCAATTTAATCAAATCTTGGCCAGCTCTTTATATTTACCTACGCATAGAATATTTTTTTTTATAAAAACAACAATCCATGAAACAGAAATCACGGAAAAAGTTTTTTCTGAAAGTGGGCCATCTATGGCACCGGGCCATATTAGGGCCGGATAGGTACCTAATAGGTATACCTACCTAGGGATGACAAAAACCAACGTTTACATTAGGTATAATATGTCCAACCGTGTATCCGACTAACAAAAAGTGTAGGTAGGTACCTTACTTTTCAAATTCTCTATACGGACTTATCACTAAAAGCGTTTTCTTCCAAGCCACCTTTGAATATAGCAGAGAACTGATCCAAATGGATATTGGGTTTTCTATAAAGGTAATACCTAACTACATAAATATATAAAATAAACCAATTATAAAAATACCTACTTAGGTAAAACCAGCGAACGGAGAAACTATTCCTTTCTTCAAATACGTTTATAACTTTACGTACCTACCCATCTACGTTACTCACACATCTTACCTACCTAACCTACCTAGCTCTTTATATTTACCTACGCAAAGAATTTTTTTTTTTTATAAAAACAACAATCCATGAAACAAAAACCACGGAAAAAGTTTTTTCTGAAAGTGGGCCATCTATGGCACCGGGCCATATTAGGGCCGGGTAGGTACCTAATAGGTATACCTACCTAGGGATGACAAAAACCAACGTTTACATTAGGTATAATATGTCCGACCGTGTATCCGACTACCAAAAAGTGTAGGTAGGTAGGTACCTTACTTTTCAAATTCTCTATACCGACTTATCACTAAAAGCGTTTTCTTCCAAGCCACCTTTGAATATAGCAGAGAACTGATCCAAATGGATATTGGGTTTTCTATAAAGGTAATACCTACCTACATAAATATATAAAATAAACCAATTATAAAATAAATAAATAATACTGGACAATTCACACAGCATAATCTAGCCCCAAGCTAAGCAGAGCTTGTGTTATGGGTGCTAGATAACTGATATATTTAATACAATACACTACATAGATAGATATTTTTTTATTATACATAGAAAACACCCAGACCAACGGAACAAATTTCTGCAGATTGTACACAAATTTGTTCCGAGGCGGGATTCGAACCCGCAACCTCCTGCGTCGCAGGCGAAAAATACCTACTTAGGTAAAACCAGCGAACGGAGAAACTATTCCTTTCTTCAAATCCGTTTATAACTTTACGTACCTACCCATCTACGTTACTCACACATCTTACCTACCTAACCTACCTAGCTCTTTATATTTACCTACGCATAGTTTTTTTTTTTTATAAAAACAAAAATCCATGAAGCAAAAATCACGGAAAAAGTTTTTTCTGAAAGTGGGCCATCTATGGCACCGGGCCATATTAGGGCCGGGTAGATACCTAATAGGTATACCTACCTAGGGATGACAAAAACCAACGTTTACATTAGGTATAATATGTCCGACCGTGTATCCGACTAACAAAAAGTGTAGGGTAAACCGGTTAGATAGCCGACCACCGCTGGCTCACGACCACTTTTTCGTAAATCCAATAAAAATAGTTGAACTGAAACGCACTAAAGTTCGTTTTGATTTTGAACGAAAGAGCAATCTACCCCTTCCCAGCCGCGACACCGTTTGTTCGCCTATGACACGTAATGAATGTCATTTATCTTCGGAATTAGAGCCGCAGCGAGAGCATCGGATTTTAATCTGCAATTCTATAAAATAAATAGTGAGAGGACACTTTTTCAAACGTAAATAAAACCGTTTCTTTTATAGATTTATGGGTGGAACTGTGGCTTGTAACGTTTAAAAAATATGTAATTTATCTCGTAACCAGTAATTTGAATGATTCAATGCGTTTTTAACTAAATTAAAGGGTGTTCGCCAAACTAACCTACTAAAAATACGTTTCCATCGTTTCTCGACCACATGGTCGGCAAATGACTGTTTTCGACCAATTTTCTTTAGGATTTTTCTCCTCCAAAAAGCATGGTATATCATGTTGTACTTTGTCATTTGCCGACCATACATATGGTTTACTTACATGTTAGAATGCGACCAGCAAAACGTTGATAAAATATAAAATGCAGTCCATTTTCAAAAAGCATTATTCGTGGTCGGCAATCGGCCTGCTACCGACCATGTATTTATCCCATACTTTTTGAATGAAAATTTTGCCTACTTGTCAGTTAAAAAAATTATAACAATGAATAACAAATAATTGATTAGTAATAATTAATAACAAATTATTAATAACAAATAATTAAGTAATAAATGGTGTGATTTTTTGTACCCTACATTGCTGTTGTAATTTTAGACCCTATATACACTACTTAAAGCCCTTTTCTTAATGAAGCTTTAGTGGACGCCAACTGACGAAAATGATGGACGCAAGCTGGCCGCAAGCGGTCGGGAACTGAGAAAATACCACTTTGTGATAAATCTATATTTATTTAATACTTACAATTACAAAATATGATCAATCTAGCGAACATTCGTTGATTCCATATTTTTTCTATCAATTTCAATAATTTTTAATGTTAGAACACTATCATTTTCATGAAATAAGTTACTTCAAAGGATCCAAGTCGACTAAGTGGTCGTGAACCGGCCTAGTCACCCTAGGTAGGTACCTTACTTTTCAAATTCTCTATACGGACTTATCACTAAAAGCGTTTTCTTCCAAGCCACCTTTGAATATACCTAGCAGAGAACTGATCCAAATGGATATTGGGTTTTCTATAAAGGTAATACCTACCTACATAAATGTATAAAATAAACCAATTATAAAAATACCTACTTAGGTAATACCAGCGAACGGAGAAACTATTCCTTTCTTCAAATCCGTTTATAACTTTACGTACCTACCCATCTACGTTACTCACACATCTTACCTACCTAACCTACCTACATCCTCAATAAAAAAACGGTATATATAACTACAAAATATTTGTATTAGGTAGGTATAGGTAAGCAGGCATAGGTATCTATAAATAAATACAATCAGTAGAATAAATCCTCGTGCTATCGAATATACATTATAGATACCATAGAGATGCCTACCTGCCTATTTAGTTCGTAGTAGCTAGTTGGGAGTGCGCGGGGAAGGGCGGACCCCGCGCGGGGAAGGGTGGACCCCGCGCGGCGATCGCTCGTCAAATACCTACGCAACCACGATCCCACTTCGCCTTAAAGCCGAAAGTTTGTGAAATCTTAATTTTTGTTACCTAGGATCTCCAAAACTACCTACTGAACTGTTCAAGATGATATTTGGCCTATGTTAAGAGCAAAGCCTAACTTAGATAATAGGCTAGGTACTTAGCTAGTAGTTTCATAAAAACGGAACCACACGGAACGTTCCAATAAAAATAAATAGCGCCTAGATTGCACCATCAGCAACGTTATAAATTTGCTTATTAAATTTGAACGGCGCTTCAATCTACGAAAAATCTCGTTTAGTGTCGCAGAAACTGCAGGCGCTTTCAACTGACGACGCGACGTTATCAGACTCGACTTCAAATAACGCACTGTACCAATCCTCACTTCGCTGAGCACGCGGTTTTTTTTAGCTCGACTCGAATCAAAATCGGCGTAAACTAGCGCGGTGCAGCGCTGTTTTCACGCTCGAGGTTTTTATAGAGCGAGGTTCTGAGTACCATTCGACTAGACTAGTCCAGATCTGGCTGGAGTTTTCCAGCCATGGGCCTCTCACTCTATCTGAGTGGCGCAGCGGGCGAGAGTCCGCCTGCGACGCAAGAGGTTGCAGGTTCGATTCCCGCCTCGGAACAAATTTGTGTACGATCTGAAGAAATTTGTTCCGTTGGTCTGGGTGATTTCTATGTATAATGAAAAAAATAACTATCTATGTATATTATAATGTATTAAATAAATCAGTTTGCTTACCTTGGAGTTAGATGGTGCTGTGTCCAGCATAATTTAACTTATTTTTAATTTATTATTTCTTGGTGGTGAGACCGGACGTGGAAGTATTTTGGTGTCGACGGTGTGGATTGTCCAGCAATATTAATTTAGAACTCTTATTTCTGGATATACCTACTTACTCACGCATGGTTTGAATGACCGCAATTTTATAATCGCATTAATTTGTCATAGGTACCTAGTTCATTTGGGTGCAGATTAAAATCTCTTTCATGTTGTATTATAGTATAAATTTGAAAATAACTCTATCTGTCTATCTGTCTGCTGTTACCTTTTCACACCTAAACGGCTGAACGGATCTAAATTAAATTTAGCAGGGAGGTGAATGGATCCCGGGACGGAGATAGGCTAGGCACTTGAAAAGCGCGTGCGAAGCCGCGGGAAAACACCCAGTTATCTATAAAAATTGTCTCCACACTTTTTCTCCTTAGAGTAGAGTCACTTTTTCTGAGATTACGTACCTATAGGTACCTATAGCGTTTCAAAATCGATACTACACCCCGATACTAGCGCCACTATATATTTTTTTTAAGCATTACATTATACAAAGGAATTATCAAAAATTCGGACCGCGCGTAGACGATACCTTTTACAAGCTTTTTTTAATGTATTTGTAATAGGTAGTTTTGTTTTGTGTTTTTCAGTCAGATAGGTACCTTGTTTGTAGAGCTTGGTGGCCACCAATAGGAACTAAACTCTTGAAACAAGTTGATGTAGGTTTTATGTTAGATACTATATACCTTCTTAGTTATAATATAAACTATAGACCATGCACAGAGAATGTCATCGTGATGTCTCGATATGTCACGTCATGTGGAATAAACCCTATACTCTGTAAACAGGGCTGTTTTATTACAACAATTTATTCCACATGTAATCGTATATAATCAGACTCTAGAAACATGGAAAAGTATCTCCGGCCAGAGCGGTTCGACGGAGACCCCGCGTTGACGGGGCAAGCTAACGATATTTCGTCACAGTGGATACATTGGAAGAAAACATTTGAAAATTTTCTCGGAGCAAACGAGCAAAAGCCTTCAGAATCATCGAAACTACAACTGTTGGTTAATTTTATCTCATCGGGTTTGTATAAGTACATAGAACACTGCGAGGACTACACAGAGGCCGTAAAAACATTAGAAGCATTATTTGTAAAGCCAAAAAGTGTAATTTTTGCAAGATATAAGTTAGCAACAAGGAAACAGCAGGCAAGCGAATCTATCGACCAGTATATACAGGCTCTACATTTATTAAGCAAAGACTGTCAATTCAAGGACACTAAAGCCATTGAGAACGAGAAGGCGTTTATTAGGGATGCATTCATTGCCGGATTAACATCCCCGGACATACGACAACGATTACTGGAAAATCAGATGCTGAGTTTGGAGGAAGCAGGTAATCAAGCGAGAGCCTTAGAGTCAGCTAAAATTCAAACAGCGGGTTATGCATCTCGATCTGTAGAAACACCCTTTGCCGCTGCAAGTAACTTGAACAGAAGCTTAAATCAGAGCGCATGCTATTTTTGTGGCAAATCAAGACATCCTCGCCGTTTTTGTCCTGCCGCAAATGCTAGCTGCTTAAAATGTGGCAAAACCGGCCATTTTGCAAAAGTTTGCAAAAGCCCAATTACCTCAACAACGACTCAAAAGGGTGATGACACCGCTTCATGTATCCAATTGGCATCAACAGCTGGTTTTCAGAAATGTATCATTTCAATTCACGTCAATGGAGTACCAGTAAAAGCCTTAATAGACACTGGAAGTACTGCCAGTTTTATTGATAAGGACGTGATACGACAGTATGGACTGGAAACAAAACCATGGAACCAAAAAGTTTTGATGGCCTCCTCGACCTTACAAGAAGATATTAAAGAAATATGTTATGCATCTGTTCAGATAAACGACCATGAAATGCCAAATACTCCGTTGCGAGTGATGAGGGATCTATGCACTCAAGTGATATTGGGTCATGACATTCTAAAACATCATGCCGAGCTGACCATAGTGTTTGGTGGAACCCAGCCTAAGCTCAGACTGTGTGTATTAGGACCAGCAAACATAGAACCTGTCAATTTATTTGAGAACTTAACAACTGACTGTAAGCCAATTGCTATCAAATCTCGCAGATATACACCTGGTGACCAAGCATTTATAGAAACTGAAATAAAGAAACTGTTGTTAGACGGAATAATAGAAAAGAGTACTTCTCCATGGCGTTCGCAGGTACTTGTTGTAACGTCTGGCTCTCACCACAAGAAACGAATGTGCATTGACTACTCACAAACTGTCAATAAATTCACCTATTTAGACGCCTACCCTCTTCCAAATATTGAAGATTTGGTTTCCAAGGTATCCAAGTTCAAGGTTTTCAGCAAAGTTGATTTAAAATCAGCTTATCATCAAATACCGATAATTGCAACGAATAAGCCAATGACGGCTTTTGAAGCAGCAGGAAATTTGTATCAATGGTGTCGTATACCTTTTGGAGTTACAAACGGCGTAGCTTGCTTCCAAAGAACGATTGATTCGATTTTGCAACTGTCAAATCTGGATAGTGTTTACTCGTACTTAGATGATATTACAATTTGTGGAGTAAATCAGGAAGACCATGATCAAAAACTGACCAAATTCATGGAGATTGCTGAAAAATATAACCTTACCATCAACAAAGACAAGAGCGAATTTTCAGTGAGGAACCTCAACATACTAGGATATAACATTAACGATGGAGTGGTTAAACCGGACAAAGACCGTTTAGCTCCCTTATTAGAAATGCCGGTGCCACATGATTCAGCTGCTTTAAGACGTACCATTGGTCTTTTCTCACATTATTCAAAATGGGTACCAGATTTTTCGAACAAACTACGAGCATTAATTGATGTAGAAGTATATCCACTAAACGATAAACAAATTGCAGCTTTTCAGAACATGAAGCAAATCATATCAAAAGCTTCTCTTTCTGCAATTGATCCAAAGGAGCCATTCACAATCGAAACTGATGCATCAGCACACTCAATAGCTGCATCATTAACTCAAAACGAAAGACCTGTAGCATTTTTCTCACGAACATTAAGTGAAAGTGAACAAAAATATCCTTCTATTGAGAAAGAAGCATGTGCAATCATCGAAAGCCTAAAGAAATGGAAACACTACGTACTCGGACGGCAATGCTATCTTATAACTGATCAAAAATCAGTGGCGTTTATGATGAATGGACATGCAAGTAAGATAAAGAATGAGAAAATTCAGAGATGGCGTATGGAACTTGCCAACTATAAGATAGACATTAAATATCGATGCGGAAAAGAAAACATTGTAGCCGATGCTCTGTCACGTACTAAAGCAGTATGTGCTAATACAAATAGTAATGATGTTATGAGATTACACGAATCTTTGTGCCATCCAGGAGTAACAAGAATGATACATTGGGTAAGATGCAAAAATCTTCCATATTCAGCGGAAGAGGTAAAACGCGTTGTTCTGTCTTGCAAAGTATGTGCCGAAGAAAAACCAAGATTCAATAGAAATTTAATCGGCAATTTGATAAAAGCAACAACACCTTTCGAACGTTTATCTCTAGATTTTAAAGGACCAATACCATCTTCCACCGCAAACAAATATATACTTACAATAATTGATGAATATTCAAGATTCCCGTTTGCATACCCCTGCAAAGACACAAGCTCGGACAGTATTATCAAAAGTTTAACGGAATTATTCTCAATGTTTGGAATGCCAAGTATGATACATACAGATCAAGGAGCTGCGTTTATGTCCAGAGAATTAAAAGACTTCTTAAACGAAAAAGGAATTGCCACTAGCCGGTCAGCACCGTACAATCCTCAATGTAATGGACAAGTAGAACGCTTAAATGGAACGCTATGGCAAACAATACGTCTTGCACTGAAAACCAAGAACATGGCTGTAGAAATGTGGGAGAATGTTTTAACGCAGTCTTTACACAGCATTCGATCACTTCTTTGCACCGCAACCAACATGACTCCACACGAACGGATGTTTGTCCATCAAAGACGATCATCCTCGGGACAATCACTGCCATCATGGTTCAAAGACGACAAAGTGCTTCTGAAGAAACATGTACGCGGCAAGTACGACCCACTGGTGGAAGAGGTTGAGATGATTGAACCGGCACCAATGAGCAGCAGAGTGCGATTTGCTAGTGGACGAGAAATAATGGTATCTAACAGACACTTGGCGCCAAGAGGCGAAGGCGCAGATGTTAGCGAAACTTCAGACTCTGAAGATGCGGAATTTCATGACACAGAAGAATCTCCTTCACTTCCTCCACCTGACCTTCGACGTTCCGAAAGAAGCCGACGTCCGCCACCTCATCTGCAAGACTATGAAACAAATCTAAGTAGGGGAGAATGATGTAGGTTTTATGTTAGATACTATATACCTTCTTAGTTATAATATAAACTATAGACCATGCACAGAGAATGTCATCGTGATGTCTCGATATGTCACGTCATGTGGAATAAACCCTATACTCTGTAAACAGGGCTGTTTTATTACAACACAAGTATCTGTGTAAGTATACAATACAAAACTATTACAGATACATTAAAAAAAAGATTGTGATAGGTATCGTCTACGCGCGGTCAGATTTTTTGATAATTCCTTTGTATAAAGTAATGATAAAATAAATATGTAGTGGCGCTAGTATCGGGGTATATGCAATGCCTACGGTGTCCACGCCACTTGTGATGGTATTGAGGGTAATTCTTTGGCGCGTTTTAAGGGTTTCGAAGATCGAAGATCGGTTTCGAAACCCTTATGGTCTCGCTTTGTCTGTCCTTTTTCCCCTCCTTAATAATAATAACACAGCAACTACTGCAGCTATCAACTTGAAATTTAAAATAATAATAGATTTCGTGCGCCTGTGCAGATTTAAAGTAAAATAAATGAAAAATGAAAATGAATATTTTCCATACAAATTGTGATGCCAAAATTTTAAAAGATACCTGCAGGGTCATGTCGGGTATCAAATGAAAGGTATCAGTTTGTACATTTCAAAATAGTTATTGAAATTTTTGTAGGTTTCATTCTTTTTAAAATATTTCGAAAAAAGTCGAAAAAATACCCATTCCCCCCCCCCTATCCCCGAAGATTGCAGAGCGATCCACGTAAAATGTATGGAGCTATTTATAGACATGGATCTATATTTTACAGGAAAAATATAGAGAAGTTTGAAAAATGAACACTTTTTGAAAAATGGTCAAAAAGGGCGGGAATAATTTTAAAAGGGGGGGCTAACTCACCGAGTGGGGTGTCAAATGAAAGGTATCGGTTTGTACGTTTCAAAACAATTTTTTAAATTTCTGTAGGTTTCATACTTTTTGAAATATTTTGAAAAAAGTCGATTTTTTTGAGATCTATCTGAAATGTAGGTTGGTACCTACTATTCTTAGGTATCCGTTAAATTGCGAAGTCTCTAACCGGTACTTTTGGTACATATTTGTTTACAAACGTTCGAAACCCTCGGCGCGCGAGTTACACTCGCACTTGACGGATCTTGTTTAACGTAGTTTCCCCGGTAGGCCTATTCCACGATCTAGATTGTGATCCAATATGTACTAGATTGCCTGGAAGAGATCGCTTCCAGCGATAAGGCTGCCGATTGTGCCATTACTAGATTTAATTAGTAGTTTGTAAGATATTTTATTAGTACCTATTGAAGGTACAATAAAGATAATAATTATCTATCTATCTATTTAGTACCTAATAAAGAATGGTACCTACTATTGGATACGATGAAAGCGGTGTGAGATAAATTAATAAGCTACTGTCACAGCTACTGTTACCCATGCTCATTACTAGCACGAAAGCATAATGCTCTTATTGAGCAAATGCACATTAGTAGCATGAGTATTGAAACATTGCTAATAATGAGCATGCTCATTTCGAGTTTGCTCAAAAATCGACGGTCGTGCAATTTTTGAGCATGCTACCTGAAGCGCGGGTCGAGGGGAGTGTGCTTTTAGCGCATGTGAACAGGTTTGCTTATTGAGCATGCTAGTATCGAGCAGTCGTTCGCAACAGGTGCGCAATCGTTTTTATAACCCACAGCATCTTCTACTCTCATTTCTGTAAGCAATTGAGCACTTGTTCCTAAGTCCGTTCTTCTAGATATCCAATCACGGACCCAAATCTTTCTCTTTCTTTTCTTTTTTTGCCGAGCTGATATAAGCTTCTGGATGCATTGCATCGCCAGCAAAAGGATGATCTTATTCAGCTCCATACGGATAGCTGTTTGATTGTCCATGGCTTTGTTTGAACTGAGACAGAGAGCGAGAGAGCATGCTATAAAATGGCATGTGTAATTGGAGTGTTTGCTTTGAGCATGCTTATTCAGGAGCATACTTAAAACTAGCATGCTAATTGCTAGTAAATGTAAACTACTCTTCAGCATGCTCATATTGAGCATACTCAATAGCACGCTTTTTAGCATGCTATTTTAGAGCATGTGTAACAGTAGTAGTTTCAAACATGACACTTTGACGTGCGTCTCTCCGTCTGCATTCATCAAAATTTCTTTCATAATTGTTATTTCAATCAACGAACGAAAACCATAGAATTTGGACGAGATAACCGTGGAATTTCTGGTTTACTTGTGAATGCCGTCTTAAGGCGCTGCCGTGGAAAACTAAGACTGTCAGATTGCATGTGAATATTACCAAATGTGGTCGGCAGAGGCGCTTATTTTTAACATAGACTTATGCAAAATTTATCTGTTGTAGAAGAGGCAAACTTTTGTTTTATTTTGGTTGATAGCACAATCACAAGGTAATAATGTAATGTTAACTAACATTTGCCCGCGGCTTTGCTATCGTTGCATGTAAAATACCTTAATAAAACCTATGTCGCTCATTGTAGCTTCTCATTTATAATAAAAATTACATTCATCGATAGTTATTCATAGAAATCAGAAACACTTAAAAAAATAATATCATCTTCATGCATGTTAAAGTGCCGACAATATCACCGACCATTATGATAATACTTTATACATTAAAAAAATATACTAATTTAGTCAAAACAACTGAGGTCTAAATGGATTACAAAAGTGTCAATCGTTGAAGATATTTCGATTTGGTTTTGGAGGGCTTTCTCAAAAAAAAATTAAAATATAAATAATGCTGAACAAGCCACACAACATCATCTAACCCCAAAGTAATTAGAGCTTGTGTTATGGTATACTTATTTTGATATACTTATTAAATACACTACACAGATAGATATTTTTTATATACATAAGACATGCAATAAAGTGATTATGATTATGATTATGACATCCAGAACACCTGGAATAAATATCTGCAGATGGTACAAACATTTGTCCTGAGGCGGGAATCAAACTAACTGTAAGCTCCTGTGTCGCAGTTGGACCTTTCCCCGCCGCGCCACAGAGGTCGTCCATCAAATAATCAGATATAAAATGAAATATAACAGTGCTTTATTTCCTTTACCCCTTACAGGAGTCTTGGACACGTCAATAAATTCAAATAAGGTTCAAGAGTAAAACTGGGAAATAAAGTGATTACTTTAATTTACTTATTTACTTAATTTTAATTTAATTATTTTTTTTTTATTTTATTTTTTTTTTATTTACTTAATTTTTTTTTTTTTTTTTTACTTTAATTTTTTTTGTCTTAAGGTAGAATACCAAAACGTGTCATTCTGTGTCATAGTGAAGCGATTAGTTTAGCAGAATAGGGCCCCAGCTGAACGAAACCATGAGTATGTAAGCAGTGAGCGAACCATGATAAATGAGTATGACACCTCAGACTGACGCTGGCCGAGTCGTAGTTAAAAGTCGTGTGGATAAAGAATGGGATTGAATATGACAACATGCTATCCCCCCCCCCCCCCGTAGACCCTACACGATTTATAGACAATTTAACTTACCTAATGCCTAAATAGGTATAAATACTTATATTAACAGTGTAAGAGTCGAAGTAACAATCGAAGTTTTTTTGCACGGCGCGACGCGGCGGCGTTTCATAATACGAGTATGAGAGAAACTGTGGTTAAAATCGGCAGGTATGGCAATCGCGAACGACGTCGCGGGTACAGCTAGTAACAAATAAAGCTGGACAATCCTCACAGCATCATCTAGATGAGGGCTAGATGCTGCCCCTCTGATGAGAGGGGTAAGTCTATTTAACTAAGACAACATGTGGCTCTGACGGAAGACCCAGCGTTAGTTGCTAGCTTGCTAGTCAACCAACTCATGCTGAGGCAGAGCCATTTTGTTACTGGGTTTACACCTTGTATTTAAATTTAAGTTAAGCCGTAGCATAATACTATACACGTTAGTAAGGGGCCATTCATTTATTAAATTACGTAAGACCATTAAGGGGGGAGGGGGGTCAACCATTTCTTATTTTTTTTAACAAGGGGTGGGAGGGAATCTCGATAGTTCTTTCGTAAGATCACAAAAAACCAAAGTTTATTACTACTAATTTTTTTTTAATATTAGTACCTTTGTAGGTACAAATAAACATTTCTAAAAATTGTTACTTTGAAAAATAAACATTAAAACAAAACAAACGTGTATTCATTTTTCCTTTACATTTTTACCTAATATATATTAAACAGGGGGGGAGGGGGTCGGCCTATTCTTATTTTTACTTATAATAGAGGGGAGGGGTCGAAAACTAGCGAATTTTAGCGTTTAATTTTTTTGTTACAACGTTTTATTTTATAATTTTTTGTAGCTACAATCTACTAATTAATACATGCTTATTTTTTATAACTTTTAAAATAGCTACCTACCTTACGTTCTAAGTCGTCGAAAATCAGGAACGCTTCGTAAGCGCGATCCAGCCTTCGTTCACTATTGACATCTAGTTAAAAACAACCCGTACTACGAGACAACCAAGTTGTGTTTAGGAAAACAATGGTTTTTGGGCTAAATAAAACTCAAATTAATTGATAAATGACAAAATTCTAAAGTAGAATTCAATGTTTTTCACAATAAATTCATTTGAACAATAAATTCCCATCTTAAGCTAATAAATTACATTTCATATGATCATACTTTATTTTGTAGTTCTAATATTCGAAAAAAATGTTTGATGGCTAGCTTACACGTATTAAGTTGTAAGGTTTTCTGGGTATGTATAAATAAAAAATATCTATCTATCTATGTAATGTATTGTATTTTGTATATCGGTCATCCGTACCCTTACCACAAGCGCTTAACTTGGGGCTAGACGACGCTGCTTAGATTATCCAGCATTATTTATTATTATAATTAACTAGTTAATGGGCGAACCTGGCGGGTTTGGTTGTCAAACTAGGCATAGATCTCAGTACCTAATCACAGGATCCCCGTGCACGGGTATGGACTGGACGGGCACATCTATGCTGCTTAATCCAATAATCCGGAATTAGGTCTTGATATTATTAGGGCATAATGTAAGACACCATAAGCAACCGTTTGGTGAAATATCTATACGGCGGATTATTGAGTAAAAAAAAAAATAGGTACATAAAATGAAAAAAAATCACATACACAATTTCGTAATAGGTACACTCAGAGAAAAAACCGGTCGCAATGTATGCAGTTTTACATTGCGAGCCAAGTTTTGCGAAAATTACAAAATAATTTTGAGATATTAGCAAAATACCCTATGTTGCCGCAGCAACTTTTTTTTTGCGAAACGCAAAAATTGTGAACGCAACAATAATTTTTTTGTTGCATTAACAATTTTGAGGCTCTTTGCTATCGCCGCAATGTGGTAATCTGCGGGGTTCACATAGTTATAGTTTGTGTGGTTCACAATGTAAGTTGTACGTTGATTTTATACGTTGTGGTGTTAGCAAGTTTTGGTCCCTCTGATAAAATCACAACATAGTAATCTGCGGGGTTCACATAGTTATAGTTTGTGTTGTTCACAATGTAAGTTGTATTTTGATTTTATACGTTGTGGTGTTAGCAAGTTTTGGTCCCTCTGCTAAAATCACAATGTAGTAATCTGCGGGGTTCACATAGTTATAGTTTGTGTTGTTCACAATGTAAGTTGTATTTTGATATTATACGTTGTGGTGTTAGCAAGTTCTGGTCCCTCTGCTAAAATCACAATGCAGTAATCTGAGGGGTTCACATAGTTACAGTTTGTGTGGATCACAATGTTAGTTGTATTTTGATATCATACGTTGTGGTGTTAGCAAGTTCTGGTCCCTCTGCTAAAATCACAATGCAGTAATCTGGGGGGTTCACATAGTTACAGTTTGTGTGAATCACAATGTAAGGTGTATTTTGATTTTATAGGTTGTGGTGTTAGCAAGTTCTGGTCCCTCTGCTAAAATCACAATGCAGTAATCTGGGGGGTTCACATAGTTACAGTTTGTGTGGATCACAATGTAAGGTGTATTTTGATTTTATAGGTTGTGGTGTTAGCATGTTTTGGTCCCTCTTATAAAATCACAATGTAGTAATCAGCGGGGTTCACATAGTTATAGTTTGTGTGGTTCACAATGTAAGTTGTACGTTGATTTTATACGTTGTGGTGTTAGCAAGTTTTGGTCCCTCTGCCAAAATCACAACTTAGTAATCTGCGGGGTTCACATAGTCATAGTTCGTGTTGTTCACAATGTAAGTTGTATTTTGATATTATACGTTGTGGTGTTAGCAAGTTTTGGTCCCTCTGATAAAATCACAACATAGTAATCTGCGGGGTTCACATAGTTATAGTTTGTGTTGTTCACAATGTAAGTTATACGTTGATTTTATACGTTGTGGTGCTAGCAAGTTTTGGTCCCTCTGCTAAAATCACAATGTAGTAATCTGCGGGGTTCACATAGGTATAGTTTGTGTTGTTCACAATGTAAGTCGTATTTTGATATTAAACGCTGTGGTGTTAGCAATTTCTGGTCCCTCTGCTAAAATCACAATGTAGTAATCTGGGGGGTTCACATAGTTACAGTTTGTGTGGATCACAATGTAAGGTGTATTTTGATTTTATAGGTTGTGGTGTTAGCATGTTTTGGTCCCTCTTATAAAATCACAATGTAGTAATCAGCGGGGTTCACATAGTTACTTATAGTTTGTGTGGTTCACAATGTAAGTTGTACGTTGATTTTATACGTTGTGGTGTTAGCAAGTTTTGGTCCCTCTGCCAAAATCACAACTTAGTAATCTGCGGGGTTCACATAGTCATAGTTCGTGTTGTTCACAATGTAAGTTGTATTTTGATATTATACGTTGTGGTGTTAGCAAGTTTTGGTCCCTCTGATAAAATCACAACATAGTAATCTGCGGGGTTCACATAGTTATAGTTTGTGTTGTTCACAATGTAAGTTATACGTTGATTTTATACGTTGTGGTGCTAGCAAGTTTTGGTCCCTCTGCTAAAATCACAATGTAGTAATCTGCGGGGTTCACATAGGTATAGTTTGTGTTGTTCACAATGTAAGTTGTATTTTGATATTAAACGCTGTGGTGTTAGCAAGTTCTGGTCCCTCTGCTAAAATCACAATGCAGTAATCTGGGGGGTTCACATAGTTACAGTTTGTGTGGATCACAATGTAAGGTGTATTTTGATTTTATAGGTTGTGGTGTTAGCAAGTTCTGGTCCCTCTGCTAAAATCACAATGCAGTAATCTGGGGGGTTCACATAGTTACAGTTTGTGTGGATCACAATGTAAGGTGTATTTTGATTTTATAGGTTGTGGTGTTAGCAAGTTCTGGTCCCTCTGCTAAAATCACAATGCAGTAATCTGGGGGGTTCACATAGTTACAGTTTGTGTGGATCACAATCACAATGTCAGTTGTATGTTGATTTTATACGTTGTGGTGTTAGCAAGTTTTATTACCTATGGATCTAAATGATGCAATGGACTTCAATGTAGGTAGGTAGGTATAGGTGAGGACTTAATAAAAGAAAGGCATTTTAATAAAATAAATAAAAATTAGGTAGGTACCTACCTAGTTAGTAGGTATCTAATTACAAATTTAGAAAATCATAATTTGTTAGTGTAGGCACAGGTGTAGGTTGGTACATGACCACAGTACCTACACATTTTCACAAATCCATAGTTGTGAAAATCACTACGTTACAACATTTGAATAATTATACAAATTATGAAGCGCTAGCTCTATCAATGTTTAGGTTGTTAGAAAATCAGTTTCAACATAGCGAGAAAATAAGTAACTTAGATAAAAAGCATTATTCATGTTTGTGAAAATCACAACGTTCATTCCTAGACATTGATAAAAGCACAAGCTGACGTATTAGTCAATTTTGTAATGTTTAAACATTGCGAAAAGAGCATAATCAGAACGCTGCACATTCAGTCAGTTTCGGTCATTTCATTGGCAACACTTGAACGGGAAGACCGCGCGTCCGTCGAAGTCGAACTGTCCGGCCGGAACTTTCTAGCACTTTGTGTTAGAGTATCATTTATCTAGTTTGTGCCTTTGGTTTGTGCTTGTGTTGTGCAAAGAGAATAAAACCACTCCGGTGTTCTGTGACAATCAAGCCGGCTTTTGACTATGGGATATATATTACATCCCGAGATATAATATTTTATCGCTCACCATACATTTTGTATGGCACCGTTTACACTGTGCTATAATATATATTACATCCCAAACTATAAATATTTTTTCGACCGAGTGAGCGATATTTGAAGGTCATTTGAAGGTGTATATTTTACCTCACGTCCCCGGACACCGCGCCTCCCCCGCTTCGCCCTCCGTTTGAATGTTGGCGTTCGTGTGCAGACGTGTAAACTGATCATTGTGTGCTCCAAAATATATATCTCACAGTGTAAACAGCAACCGCGGGATGTAATATATAGCACAAGATGTAATTTATATTATATCCCATAGTCAAAAGCCGGCTTCACAGTAAAATGGATAAGGAAGACCCACTGGTCGATTTTTTAATTAGCAACGGTTTATATCATCTTCTGCGACCTCTCAACGGTAAGTTCCTTTGTTTATGTAATAATTTTATGCACATGCACATTGTTTTTATAACCTATAAATGTTTTATTAGTTTGCACGTTTTATCAGTCAAAATAGTGCAAGACAGCCTAGGGGGTGAAAATGGGTTTATTTACTGCTTGATGTATCCTAGATGCCGGAATTCAGAGTAATTTATTAATGTCTACCTACTGATGAATTGAACATTCAAACTCAAACCACGTACTTACCGCTTGCGACCCGCGCATGGGCTGATAAATCAGTGGTAGTACAAGCCGGCAGTGACATTATCATCAGGCTATACTAGTCCACTGCTGGACATAGCCCTCCCCTAGTGAGCGCCATAGCGCCCTGTCTTCAGTTGTTTGTGGCAGCCTGCCGTAGCCCGGTGATTCCTAGCACCCCCTGCCCCGCCGTTACCATGGCCGCATGCCATGGCCAGGAATAGCGAGGCAGCCGGGAACTGGAGCCATTGGTTCAGTCTCTTTATCATTGGGGGCTATGGCGCTCATTAGGGGAGGGCTATGTCCAGCAGTGGACTAATATAGCCTGATGATGATGATGATGATGATCATTGGGGGTAGTGCCCATAATCCCCACGCTGGGCATGCGGGTTGGGAATCGCAGTTCAGTGGAGTTGTACTCCAAGGGGCGCTGCTGCCCGGTCCCCGGTCTGTGCCACCATGGCTAAAATAAAAATGCTTTTCTAGATCAGGGTGCAGATCTAGAATTCCTGCTTGATGCGAACGATCACGAGCTTTCGCTTTTGGTCGAAGGGGTGGTTAATAAAGGAAAACTACGCATGGCACTGGATCGATTTAAAGAATGTGTGAGTAGCTTTGACTGCATATTTACCTTATTTTTTTTTACCGACTTTAATAAAGGCGGAGGTTCTATGTTCGGTTGTATGTATGTTTTTGTTAAATGTAATGTAATGTCCTGTGACTTGTCTATGAGCATTGATATGTTATTTCACATCAACCTTTTGCATGTCATGGTCCCCCAAGGGGGATTTAGGCCGGTAGTCCCCATGCTGGCCAAGTGCGGATTGGCGACTTGATAGGTATATTGATATATTAAAATATGTGTATTTTTCCTGACAGAAGAAGCAAGAAAATCTTGCTAGCCAAATGACAGTGGCTGCTCCGTTGAGGCTAGACGAGTTTATATTTACTCCAACTTCACCAGCTCCAGATACTTCAGCCACTGCTCCGACTGCTACATGTATGACATTTTTGTCACCTTTGGCAAGAGATTCTTCTGCAATTAGTTGCCCTGGTTCTAGCTCATCAGCTTCCGATGGACCAGTAAGTTAAAACATCATAATTGTTATAATAATTGACTTTTAATAAACTTAAATAATTGTTTTTTTTTTGGGTGAGATTGGTTTTGATGTTTTTTCTGTTCAAGGACTTGTTCCAAAAACGGTATATTCCCATCCACACCATTAACCTCCCCATCAATGGGGTGGTTGGGAAAAAAATTGACTTGAGTAATGGGGTGGATGGGATTTTTTGCCCCATTGACTTTTTAATTATATACAAGGTGTTAGTCAAATTAGCGAACAATACCGCGGGGTTGCGACATCCAAGCGCCCAACACATATATAATACACATACATCTATAATATTATAAATATTTAGCAACTTTGTATGATTGTTTATTATTAACTACGCTGTAATGACTGAATAAATTTTGTTGAAATTTGGAGCTGCTCTACGTTCCTCTGATCATCAATCGAGAACAAGCATAAAAAAATAATATGAATTTTCTCTACAAAAGTGTCACCGTCATACATACCAATTAGCAGTTTACTTTTTGGCTATCAGAAAGAAAATCAAAAACGTTTTTCAGTTTTAATAATGAATGATGCTCACATTAGTTTCTATAAAACATTTATTAGAAAGAAAAATGTGCCAAATTGAAGTTTTTTTTGCTTTTCAGGAATGGGAACTTACCAATTATGAAGACGAAATAGCGACCATTGACTTTACTAGAGTCCTGGTTGGTGGTTCGCTAAAACATATCTTGGAGTCAACATCAGCTGGGAAACCGCTTCTTACAAAACAGTTCCTATCTACGAAAGACAGAAAAATAATTACAGCAATCATAGTGGAGGCAGAAGTCCGTAAACTTAATAAGATTACGGACGCCATAAGAAAAGAAGTGTGGGAAAATTGGACGACAGAAATAACCACACTTTTCCCATCAGAAACAAAAGCTGTATATTACAGTCCCTTCCGAATCATTGATGGCCGGATTATACAGGCCAGTGGCCTCATTGTGAATCGGCTCATAACGGTCCGAAGAAAGCTATTAAGTGCAGAAAACCGACGTAGCAGGAGTCTCAGCAGCAATGAAAGCACGTCTAGTGAAAATAAGAGAAGGCGAAAAAGTGGTACTCCTGGACGAATTCGGCCTTTGCCTGAATCATTTGTGTTCAAAGAAATTAATGAAGATGGTGATAGCTGCGTAGAGTGGCTGAAGGCTTCCTCTTCGCCCCGGGATCTAGTGATCTCCAAATGGCAAAGCTGCCTGCGGGAAAGACTCTCTTTATTAAAAGAAATTGACTATTTCCAGTATTTTAAAATATTCCCATCACTGCAATGCCCATGGGGCTATGAATTGGTGAGTAACTAGTACCTAATAAACAAATGACTAAAATGAAGACAGCATATATACGACGACCTCTGTGGCGCAGTGGGCGAAGGTCCGCGGGTTGCGGGTTCGATTCCCGCCTCGGAACAAATGTTTGTACGATCTGCAAATATTTGTTCAGGGTGTTCGACTGGGCTAAATATTGCTTAACTTCAGTAATTGTTTATAATCACCTAGGCCAGCTATGCTATGCCCTATGGCTCCTTGTAGTGTCATTTTAACAATTGTGGTGTAAGAATAATTTTACATACTAGCAGTACACCCCGGCTTCGCACGAGTATATTCTATGGCCTATGTTCATCAGGGATAATGTAGTTTCCCAACGGTGATAGAATTTTTCAAATCGGTCCAGTAGTTTCGGAGCCTATTCAATACAAACAAACAATCGAATTTTTCCTCTTTATAATATTAGTATAGATTTTTGTGTACCTGCATAACGTATGACAATCATTTGTTTTGTGCAGCTTGCTAGTGACTTCGATGAAATCCACCCAGAAGTGAAAGGAAAGTTTGAAGAAAAATTCCCTTTAGTAAAGGGTCGTCTGCTAACATTATTGGACGAGAAGGCCCAGCAACTGGCACGACCTGACATCTCTATTCAACTTACTTTGGATCTTGGAACCTGTGAGTTGTCTCAAAATTGTTAGAATTTAGATTATAAGGCATGAATAAGTGACTTCAGGCTTCTAAAATATACACACAATATGTCACAATTTATTATATTGTGACGACCTCTGTGGCGCGGTGGGCGAAGGTCCGATGCAGGAGGTTGCGGGTTCGATTCCCGCCTCGGGACAAATATTTGTACGATATGCAAATTAGTCCAAGGTGTTCTGGTCGTTTTCTATGTATAATAAAAAAAAACTAATTGTTTCGGCAAATCAAATCTTTCTTCGACTTCTTGGTAAATGGCAGCACAGATCACTATAAACTAGTCAGAGAAATTAGAGTGTACTAGTGAAAAATCGTGTCGATAAATAAAGACCGAAACGCCACTCGATTTATAGGTACTTGATTTAATAGGCTGGTGATGATAATGAATTATGAAATCTATTTTCAGTTGGAGAGGAACAAGCTAATGTTGCGGCTTTTCTGTCCATTCCATTGCTGCTGAAGCAGATGCACACAATACCTGTGAAAGGCGTCAGAAAACCCTGGAATCCTTCGCGGACGGAAGTAAGCAGCGCCTTTCTTAGTTTGGTGCCATCTAACTCTGATCTCGAAACCCATTGCTCCGAGAGAGAAGCGAAACTTGCACAGAAGAAGCTACCTATACTTCCATATATTGTTGCCATCGGTCCAAGTTGGAAAGAAGTTGCGCAGTATGATGTCATCATAGCCAAAGACATTAGATACACCTTTGATAACATTTGCGAGGCAGTTTTGAATGCTTTTAAAATCTTATGGACATTAGATTTGCCCTATTCCAAAGACTGTGTGCCAGTTTGGATGTTCATCCAAAGAAGTATTTTTGTCATGAAAAGCAAATACGACACTGAAGGTGTTCCTATGCTAGATTTACTTGCTTCTGTTTCCAACAGGCATGATGGTGCAGTGCGCAATATGTAAAGGATCTTTTAGTAATTTAAGGGAATTTAAAAGTCACTACACATTTTATCATCCGGGCAATGTGTATGTCTGTCCAAATACTGGATGTGGAAGAAGTTATCAACTCTACACCTCATTTAGACGTCATTATTTGAAATGCCATTTGGCCTCGGAGGCTTCTGAACTTGAATCCTGTTCATTTAATATGGACCCTTCACATATGCACACTACACCAGAGTTACAAGGTGAGGATAAAAGATGCTCTATATCAGGTAGCGAAGAAATCAATGTGAAAAGTCAAGGCAATAATTTGCGCTCTGTTTCACTTAGCTACACCTTGGCTCAACTTTTTTCATCTCTTTATCGTAATCCTAATTTGCCAAACAATGTGGTAGATACAGTTTATAGCGGTATTGAAAACATGTTTAACTTATCAATCAAACCTTTATTACCAAGTACACCAGATTCTGCTGTAGAAAAAATGACGAGTGATTTAGAGAGTTTTAGTTCAACACATAAAAGGTTGCAGTACTTTGAAACAAACAGGTCTTTAATTAGTCCTCAGGGTTATGTGGTAGGAAAAAGATTTGATTTCGTAAAAAAAAATGGAAGGTCTTTTTACCAGACAGTAGAATGCATAGCACATAAAATACCCATACGTGATGTGTTGCTCAAGTTTTTCTCTTTGCCCCATTTACTACCTGAGACTATAGATAGTATGAAAAAACTAATGGCCCACGATACATCAAAAAGTATAGAGCATTTCATGCATGGTTCATTTTGGAGACAAAAAGGACATGGGGAAAAATTTGTCATGCCAATGTTTTTACAAATCGATGATTTCGAGACTTTAAACCCTTTAGGCAGTCATAGTGGTATACATAAACTGGGAGCCGCCTACATTTCTCTTCCTTGCCTGCCTTACTATTATGCCTCTCAGTTGACTAACATTTTTTTGGTCTTACTTTATCATTCGAATGACAGAGTTCAATTTGGTAATCAGATCATATTTCAGCCCTTAATTGATCAGTTAAATGACATAATTCGAAACGGAATATATTTTGATCTGCCAGATTTCAAAGGAACTATCTACTTTGAGTTGGCACTAATTTTGGGAGATAATTTAGGTTTGCATAGTGTTTGTGGCTTTGTCGAAAGTTTTTCTTGCAATTTCTCTTGTCGGACTTGTAAAATAGAAAAAAAAGTAATGGAAAAGCAATTATACGAAGATGTGTCTCTTTTAAGGACGGAATCTAACTATCAGGAAGATTTAGCAATAGGTAATCCATCTCTGACAGGCGTGAAAGAGAAATGTGTATGGCTGCAGATAGAAAATTTTTGTTTGTTTTCACAAATGGGTTTTGATGTAATGCATGACATGCACGAAGGGTGTTCGAAATATATAATGTGTTCATTGCTTCTGGTATTTGTGGACAAACTCAAATATTTTACAATTAATACTGTTAATGACAAAATCTCTTCTTTTGAATTTGGTCCTGATAAAAAAGATAAGCCTGTTACATTGGTAATCTCTAATTTACGAAAGGGAAACATTCGCCTAAACGCAGCCGAAATGTACACGTTTTGCAAGTATTTTGGGGTGATGTTCGGCGATTTCGTCCCAAGAGGCGACAGGTATTGGGAACTATATATTCAATTAATGAAAGTTCTACATTTTATTCTGTCGCCTGCGTTTGCACCTGAGCAAGTTCAGTTTTTTCAGTTTTTAGTTGCTGACCTGTGCGAAATGTTTATCAAATTGTTTAATCAAACTCTTAAGCCCAAATTTCACAACCTGTTACATTACCACTCGGCAATGTTACGATTTGGTCCCTTACAGTTTTTATCTTCTATGCGCTTTGAAGCTAAACATCGCCCCAACAAGTTAGCCGCAAAATCCTCAAATAATCGAATGAATATGACATTAACAATAGCTCGAAAACATCAGTTGATGTTAAATGATATTTTTATTCAACGAACAGTTGGTTCGCCTGTCTCTTTTGGAGGTCAAACAGAAATATCCAGTAGAGAAGTTGAACAAATTTTAGACAAAATAAAACTATCTGATATTAAAAAAATTTACAAAGTCACATGGGCTGCAAAGTGTTCTGAGCGGTATAAAGTAAATTCTATAATTGTTTCTTCGATTGAGGAGGAAAGTGTTTGCTTTGCCATGGTAGAAGATGTTTATGTTGATGGAGTATGTAAAATAATAATTAAGGCTAAGCTGTTAAAAACACTTTCTTTTGATGAGCACTACTATGCTTACAAAGTACAAGATTCATTATCTCAAGAGTCAGTATTCATTAATCAGGAATCAATGCAGCATCCATTTGTATGTAATCGCGTGTTCATAGGATGTGACATTAATCTATCTGAGTTCCATGTTGTCCTTACCAAGCCCATTTAATTCAATTTAGCACTGTAATATACTATACCGGGTGTTTTTTTAGACGAAGGGCATACTTTAGGGGGTCATTGTACTCATCATTACAAACAACTTGAACCCTGAAATCGCAAAAAAAAAATCAGCTGTTTTGCACAACTGATTTTTTTCGCGATTTCAGGGTTGGTCCCATGATAAAAGTTGTTCGTAATGATGAGTACAATGACTCTATAAAGTACGTCCGTCGTGTAATAAAACACCCAGTATAATACCATAAGGATCATTCTCGAAATTCTCTTGTTGTTCACTCTGGTGTGAAAAAGAGAGTGATCAATAAACTATAATAATACGTATTATAATCTATTGCAAATAGCTAGATTTTACTTAATTTTATTTGTAAAAGTAAGAATACTGCATTCATAGCAGCAACCGGTAGAGTCAATGATATTGTCTTAATTAGGTACCTTTAGTAAACATTGATTGAAACATTGATTGTATTTAACAATATTAATAAGAGGGCCCTTCCTTACTTATAATCGTTACTTAACCTTAAAAATCAATGCTTAAAATGCTCTGTCAACTTTATTTAAAACATCGATTAAATTTAAGTAACGATTACAAGTAAGGCCCTATGATGTGTGTATAAAAATAAGTTTTGTTTGTGTTTAGGTACTTCTAAGTAAATTAAGTACTCATAATACCTTGATTTAATAAATATTTAATAAAGACAGACAATTTAAAACATTGATTACATTTAAGTAACGATTACAAGTAAGGTTCTATTATGTATGTATAAAAATAAGTTTTGTTTGTGTGCTAAGGACTTTTTAGTAAGTAAGTTAGATAAGATAAAGAGTAAATTAAGTAACTCAAAATACCTTGATTCAATAAATGTTTGTGTCATTTTCATAAGCTTTTTGTTTTTATTTTTCAGACGGTGCATTACCATTGTGAGGATACCAATATTGCCATTTCCAATGCTACCATTGCGATACACGCAATGTCGCCTACGCGCCTTGTCGCTCTAGCAATATGCGCTTTGCGTTATTGGCAACTTTTAAGTTGTGGTTCTAGCAGAGGGAGCATGTAACATTGCGAGGAAAGCAATTTTACCATTGCAAGGATAGCAATAATAACAATGCATTGCAATCCTTGCAATGGTAACATTGCTATCCTCGCAATGTTAGATGCTCCCTCTGCTAGAACCACAACTTAAAGGTTGCCAATAACGCAAAGTGCACATTGCTAGAACGACAAGGCGCGTAGGCGATATTGCGTGTATCGCAATGGTAGCATTGCTATCTTCGCAATGGTTACATTGCTATCCTCGCAATGTTAGATGCTCCCTCTGCTAGAACCACAACTTAAAGGTTGCCAATAACGCAAAGTGCACATTGCTAGAACGACAAGGCGCGTAGGCGATATTGCGTGTATCGCAATGGTAGCATTGCTATCTTCGCAATGGTTACATTGCTATCCTCGCAATGTTAGATGCTCCCTCTGCTAGAACCACAACTTAAAGGTTGCCAATAACGCAAAGTGCACATTGCTAGAACGACAAGGCGCGTAGGCGATATTGCGTGTATCGCAATGGTAGCATTGCTATCTTCGCAATGGTAACATTGCTATCCTCGCAATGTTAGATGCTCCCTCTGCTAGAACCACAACTTAAAGGTTGCCAATAACGCAAAGTGCACATTGCTAGAACGACTAGGCGCGTAGGCGATATTGCGTGTATCGCAATGGTAGCATTGCTATCTTTGCAATGGTAACATTGCCATACTCGCAATGTTAGATGCTCCCTCTGCTAGAACCACAACTTAAAGGTTGCCAACAACGCAAAGCGTACATTGCTAGAACCACAAGGCACATAGGCAATATTGCGTTTATAGCAATGGTATTATTGCTATCTTTCAATAGTAACATTGCTATACTCTGCTCCCTCTGCTAGAACTACAACTTCAAGATTGCCAATAACGCAAAGTGTAAATTGCTAGAACCACAAGGCTTAAACGTAATATTGCGTTTATCGCAATGTTATCCTCGCAATGTTAGATCGTATCTCTATTAAAACCACAATTTTAAGGTTGCCATTAAAGCAAAATGTACATAGATAGAACCACAGTTTTTAAAAGCTCAAATATAACAAAGTAAACATAGCTAGAATAACAATGTTATACGTTGTGCAAATCCAAATGTCAAAGTTGCTTTTATAGCAAAATATACGTTGCTATATTACCATAGGCAAAACACTGCAATTTTATTCAAGTTTCACATTGCTAAATGGGAGCCGTCAGTGTAAATTTGTGAAAACATGCGTTTGTGAAATTCGCTATGTAGTAATTAACAAAGTAAATACTTCTACATTGTCATAATCACAATATTTTTTCGCAAAATTAAGGTTGCTGCGCTAACAAACCAACTATGACGGCTCCCATTTAACAACCTTTTCCTGTTGATTTCACAACATTTTTTTCTCCGTGTAGTTGAACTTAGGTATTTTCTTATTGCACTGAAATGTGCGTCGATGGTTTTATCTACCAGCATTATCGATTTGATTATTGTATTTAGATTTTAGAAGTTTTGATTTTTTTAAGTATTTACCTGGTAAAAAAATTATAATTTTCAAAAATTAATTTCCCAGTAACTATGAATTATAGACACGCGGGAGTTTTACCCTCGCATTTGAATTGATTCAAACTATAGGAATCTGCATTAAAAAAGGGATGTCACAAAATCGGCTCTCATAAAACACTGTGCCGTGGTCAAAAACTTGAATTACACAAAATAGTTTTATTTTGTGAAGATTTTTGTTTTGATTTATAATTATACCTAATTCTTTGGTTCCGGAATACAGTTTCTTCATAAGACGTGTAGTTTACTTGTAAATAAGTAAAAATATCATTTATGAGCGCGAAATCCTATGGCTTTCCTTTTCACAAAATGGGGTGCAATGCGCCCTCTTAACAAAATTTTAGTGACTTAATGCGTAAAAACAGCCTATAAGTTGCAAGTAATAATTTAGTTACCGACGAGACGAGCAGAATAGAGAAATTTTTAAATTTTTCAAGTTAGTGGGTGGGCGTGGCTAGTTTCTTTACTTACCTACGCGTTTGGACAGGAGAGGACCTATGATTTTGTTAAAATCTAGTTGAAGTTACAATACCTAGACAAGTAATTATTATTTTCATCGTATCAAATTTCTAACCCAAAGCCATTATCATCAAAATAAACAAAGAATACAATTTATCTATACTAATATTATAAACAGGAAAGATTTGATTGCTTGTTTGTTTGTTTGTATTGAATAGGTAGGCTCCGAAACTACTGGATCGATTTGAAAAATTGAGCCCACATTATTCCCGATGAACATAGGCTACTTTTTACCGCGGGAAAATGCTTCATTCCTACGGGAAAACGGGTAATAGGACAACAGGTAGGTAGTAAGAATGCAGCTACAATAGTTCTGTATTATAATTCATACCTAGTACTTATGACGGCCGATGAGGCGCGGCGGCCGAAGGTAGGTACGCCGGCGACCCAGGAGGTGAGGTAGCGGGTTCGATTAAAAAAACAAATTTGTAATGTAGGTATTGTATTTAGTGGGAATATGAGTCATTTCGTAAACATAACAAGCTCTGCTTAGCTTGAGGGTAGATGACGCTGTGTGGATTTCCCAGCTGTATTTATCTATTTATTTAAATTCAATCTCTCAAAGAAGAAATGGAACCACACAATATTGATCGACCATTTTGAGTCAATTAAAGAACTTAGGTTTAAAGGTATAACCTAGGTATATAGAAGTCGCTTCTAGTTAAGTTAAACTTTGTTAGGTACTACTTGACTACTTAATAGGTGTTAACAATAAGTATCAGAGTGATAAACTGGTCTTGGTTCCTCCAGTTGCAAGCCTCTCTTCAAGACCAGTGAGGATCCAACCACTCGCCTGCATGAATATTAGGAAAATTTATCTAATTATTAAATCACATCCAACCTAGGTATCTACATAGGTACTTACGTAGCGATGTAGGTAATAACAAATAAAACGTCAAGTGCGAGGCGGACTCACTGTTTTACGGAAAATATAGATGTAGGTAAGTACCTACCTACTTACAAATTGTTCATGAATTAGCTTTATGATTGACACTATGTTATTGGCACAGGCGCGCGTCTGTAGTGTCCTCTGTAGCCCGACGGTAACTCAGTCCAACCATAATCCACACATCAATAACTTTCTATTTCCTTTTCTGCACATGGCGTTGATAATCTGCAGGTGTAGGACAGGTAGGTAGGTATCATATTGTGCACCCGAGCCGCTATAAACCATGTTGTTCTCGTCTTGTGTCTCGATTAGCTAAACCTCATAAAAGGGTGTGCGTTACTGCCTCTGTTAGCAAATGCCTTGAGCTCTGCTACACACCCAAAATTTAAATCAGTCCAATTTATGGTGAAGTGGTTCGTAAGATAAATCTAGGGTCGGAGCCAACGCCACGATAGATTTTCTATCGTGTTTGTTGGCTCCGGCCCTACCCATGCCTACCAATGGACTGATGGCTTATGGTCCGAAATCATAGAAATGAGAAACACAATTGCTGGACAACAGACTACCTACTTGACTATCAGGCGCAATAAATATTTTCTGTGGTAGGTATTTGACTTAAGAAACCAATATTAATAGATATCTGATATTAAAAGTGTAAGATGACTACTACATGTTATCAATTTAAAAATTGATTTTTTTATGTTTAGTTTGAACTCTGAAAAAGCTGTCGGCCATGTTGTAGTATTTATCATGTGTATGCATAGTAGACCATCATCATTAGCCCGTTTATGTACGTCCACTGAAATAGGGCTCAGAACATAAGGTTTGTACAAAAACTAAAACAAAATTTCGTTGTAGACTTTATTTGATGACAAAAGCACAGATACTTTCAATTCAGATTCAATAGAATAAAATAGTAAGCATAGACCTAGAAATATAATACGAACTAGATTAAAAATATTACAGGGAAGCATTCTTTGAAGTAGTTATTTGAAGTATCAGAAAATCTAACTGGAAGAAGGTTTAAGCACTTTACATCTCCTAAAGCAGATCAAAGTTTAAAACTATCGTACCTTTTTAATTCTAGATTAGAATATCTAGAATTAAAAAGGTACGATAGTTTTATAGTAAAATAAAAAAGGTTGATAATAGAGCCAGGTAAGACCAGTCACCTCAAATTTTGTATTTCTATAGGTTATACCTCAGGTCGAAAGCTAGCGTTATACAGTAGCCTTGTAGTTATTTTAAGTTTGTACTTAATACAGGCTGAACGTTCAAACTTTAGCTATAGTAGTATATATTCAGAGTACGATACTCATAATATTAGAATTGAAAATCTATCTAACATTAATTTTGGAATTAGTTTTTCTAATTATTTAGACCGGCCTCTACGTTATAGTCGCAAATACCTAACAGCTACTTGGTGGTAATATATTCAGGTTTTAGACTTTAGGCACGACATTAAAGCAGGGCCAGAGCTACATACTAATTATAATTATTTAATAAATACAATTAATATTTGAAAGGCTAACTACCTAATAATTTAATCAACAATTATTTCTAACTAACTTTATTGCTACCTACAATTTTTCTATATGGTTTTACTTTTCCCTATTGGTGCAAAGATGAGACGGCTTTGTTATTTGAATCTTGGAATCCCATCGCATGGTCCAAAAGCAGGTTTATTAACTTTTAAAACGTAACCTATCGATTATTTAAGGGTCAAGTAATTTATTTATTAATATTTATCTTCTAGAAGAACACCGTTAGGCTTTAATAATATATATTTTGTTATTACCTAGGAACCTAAGTAATTTGGAATTATTGCTGCCAAGCATAGCCAACGCGACTGTTTAACGGTTGGACTAGTCAAAATGCCAAGTAAATAATCTAACAAAAAAATTATCTTAATCTAAGAATGTCAAATTTATAAGCTAAGATAAGAACACTTCAATACAGGTAAAGGTATTAAGTTAACACTTTCCATTTTGTCATGTATTACAAACTATACTTTATCTAATATATCAATTATAACATGAAAAGGAACTTTATCTATTACTTCTGAGAAAATATAATATATTGCATTAGGTAAAATATAATTATACAATTATTATGTATTTTATAAAATATATTGTATATTTTGGTGCCTACTTATATACGAAAATAAAACATTTATGTGTATATATAATATCTAACAACTCACAACAATTGTTCTAACACACAACACGTCGCAACTGTAATAAGTAATGACCATGGTTCAAAAAGCCCATGAGAACTTTAAGCCGTCCTATATATATTATTGCTTCTGTAAAATTATTTTAGCAAACTGCATTATTATAGTCTAACAAGTTTAAATGAGTGAGAACCTCTAACAAGATGCTTATTAAACATTCTAGATTAACGAAGGGTATAACATTAAATACTGTAAGTATAATATATAATATTTATTTGCCCTATCTCTGTTATGTAAAAATAACTGTCTATTAACAGATCTATAAATTTGTACCAATTTTCGCTGTTTATTATTTAGATCGAAGACATATATCTGCATTGCTTTCTTGATCAACACATCTACTGCAGGGTGTTACACCTCGCTCTAATCACAGCTCATGTTTTAAATGACGAATTTTTACCTCCAATTAATATGTAACATTGGTAAATCAATACTAAAAATACTGTCTTGAGTGGACTCTCAAATTAAAAAAAAGATTCCTAACGCCTATAGCAAAGCGAGCTATATCATGAACAACAACATTGACTATCACAAACATAAAAAGAAGACGTAAGCAAACAACAAAATAAAATAAATAAATAAAATTGGACATAATTTATTTAAATCACAGATGATTAACCAAAGTGCGCCACGCATCTGCACAGTGCGGACATACACAAGTCATAATTTGATCAAAAATTTAACCTAACAATCGCCCTCGTTGTGAAGACGGCTATAGAGGTGCACATTCATTTCTAATATGCTTAAAATAAAATGTAGCCCGAACATAATGTTCGGAAGTCATCAGTTCCGTCGGACACGCACGCGCGGCGCTCCCTTGTACTCCAGGCGAGGACAAGGAGCGGCCTTCGTAGCGGCCTTCGTAGCAGTGTTAGCGTGACGTGTCGCGACGGGACCAGCAGTGGTTGCAGTGGTTGGTTAGTATACCGGCCAGTGAATCACGTCATGTTCACACCGAGCGACCGGCTGGCGTATTCGTAGACTACGTACGAGATCGACACCGCCGGGATCACTTTGATGAAGTTGGGGGTGATGCCGCGGTAGAGGCCGGCCAGGCCGTCGCGCTGGATCACGTCACTGATCATGCCGATCATTGTGTGCGCGCCCTGTGCTGTCCGTTCTGAAAACGAATTCATAGATAATGATAAATAATAAATAATGCTAGACAATCCACACAGCACCATCTAGCCCCAAAGTAAGCTACTCAAAGCTTGTGTTATGGTATGGGTACTAGATAACTGTTATACTAATACAATACACTACATAGATAGATATTTTTTATTAAACCTACATAGAAAACACCCAGACCAACGGAACAAATTTCTGCAGATCGTACACAAATTTGTTCCGAGGCGGGAATCGAACCCGCAACCTCTTGCGTCGCAGGCAGACTCTCGCCCACTACGCCACTGAGGTCGTCAAATATGTGTATGCAATAGATAGTGTTACATTTTACAGAGCTTGTCTACGAGATTACACAATTTGTTATTCCTATAGTATTATTTTAGACTGAAATGTAGATTTAGTGAAAGTTAATTTATGTTAAACCTATAAAATGCAAATCCGTTATTGGCTGTAGGTTAAACTATAAGTTAGATAAAAGTGTTCTCTAAGCGCTGTGGATTTTGTAAAGTAATAAAAATAAAATTACTTCATTATTCGATTGTATATTTAAGGTGTTAGTAACAAGCTGAATAATTCTTGTATTTATTAATGAAATAGGTAAAACGAATGGAGAGGGGAAAGGGAAGACTTAGCCTAATAAAAAAAATGCTGAGACTTTGATTTTCCACCCTGTATACTGGCCACTTATTTTGGCATTTTTCGAAAGTATTTATTCAAACAAGGTTCCCCAGCCACATTCACACAAAACACAAGAGAATTAAAACGAGGTTATCGACGCCTAATTCTGCTAAAGATCCGCCTAACACATCCGCCGAACAATCCTTCTATAGGATTGACGAATTCGTCAAATAAACTTGTATTGTTATTGAAAATAATATTATTCCAGTGACATAATTATCTATGATTAATTTATTATTTAATTGATTTATTTTTAATTTACTAATTTATTGTTTTAATCGAAATTTATAATTGAAATTTTATAAATGAAGATACCATCTATATACTTTAGTATATTTTAAGGTGTACTAATTGACGTGTAATGCTATATTTTACCAATAAATGAACCATTGAACCATTGAACCTAACTATTAGACCATTCAGCGAATGAAAAGAAAAATCGAAAGCAGAAACTTTGACTTGTCTTTTTTGGACTAGTTAGGATACAACATACTAAAAGCAAAAAACTAAAAAACGGGACCTTTGTGCCTTCTAGGGCTCACCTCAGAGGGGTGGGGACCTCTCTCTTTTTCGATAATAGGAAGTTTTGTTGTACAACATAATGAAACCTGATATAATTATCTACACTTCTTACATGTCATATTGCTAATCGTTGTCTAGATATGAGCTCCGAAAAACGGACGGTTTCAACCTCTTCACTTTCGTCGTGCGCCGCTCCATTTGTAGTTTCTTAAATCTATGGGGCCATTCATTTATTACGTAAGACGATTTAGGGGGGGAGGGGGCTCGACCATGTCTTATTTTTTCTTACAAGGGGTGGGAGGGAGTCTCTATAGTTCTTACGTAAGATCACAAAAAAACAAAGTTTATTACTTAGTCTACCAAAAAATTAAAATTATTAGTACCTACCTTTGTAAGTAGGTAAAAAAAAAACATTTCTAAAAATAGTTACTTTGAAAAATAAACATTAAAACATACCAAACGTGTATTCATTTTTTCTTAATAGATATGAAACAGGGGGGGAGGGGTTCGGCCTATACTTATTTTTTCTCATAATAGGGGGGGTGGGGATCAAAAACTAGCCAAAATCGTCTTACGTGATAAATGAATGGCCCCTTAGGTAGATTACCAAAACATTAGGTGGCGATTCTGCGACGATATATCATAGTGCAAGCGATTACTTGAGTTAGTAGAATAGTGCTCATGATAACCATTTTTTAACATATGAAAAATTCAATTGAAAACTGATCTTACCTTTCGCCTGCATTTTGGTCCTAATAAGCGACAGTGGGTAGGAACAAACTTGTCCGAGTGTGCAAGACGTACTTCCGCAAGCCAGTAGCAGCAACAACCCAGGCTCTGAATCCGGCGAGTTCTGATACTGACTGATATACTTCTTTTTCAGCGTCTCATAGACTGCTAGGTCTATACCAGCGTACGGTATGATGCCCAGTATGTTCGGAATGTAACCTTTGTAGAACGTCCGTGGTCCTTCCTTCGCGTAGATTTTCTTTGCTGCATCGACAATACCCTTATATTGTCCGGTTTTCCTTAACGCTAATCTGGTCTTTAGCACCTGAAAGAAACAAACCAAATTAAGATTTAGCTATGAGTCATAATTATAAGTGACAACTAATAAGCAATTAAAAAGCTTTCAAAATAGGGGTGGTAAGAGCACCCTCAAATGGACCGCACCGCTTCAACTTCTTATATCTCCGGGATGACGTCTGAGACGTCAGCTTCTTGATGTGGATTCTACTAGGAGCACACCAAGCGAGCGGCACAGTCCATCTGAAGGCCTCCTAGAACGAGTAAGAATTGGTCTTTAAGCCAGGCACAAATATGGATAGATTTGTGCCTGGCACTACTTCGCTAATTCGCTCTTAGCGATTGAGACTTAGCTAAACTACCAACATTCCTTTTTAACTTTTAATAACGAAAAATAAAAATTAAATAAACAAAAAATAAGAAGGATCTCTGCATGCTTCGGTTAAAGTGGATAATGGTAAATATTTTGCCTTTTTTCAAAATATTTCAAAAAGTTTGAAACCTAAGAAATCATTTATTTTTCCTTAAATCTGTACAGGCGCACGAAATGTATTATTAATTCAAGTTGATAGCTGCAGTAGTTGCCGAGTTATTAAGGAGGGAAAAAAAAACAGACAAAGCGAGACCATAACGGTTTCGAAACCGATCTTCGAAACCCTAAAAAGTGGAGAAAGGAGTAAAATAAAGAAGCCTTACCTCCAGCGGGTATATAACAGTTTGGCTAAACGCGCCCGCCATCGCACCAGCAATGAATCTTTCATATATTTCCAGTGGCTGCACATGGTTCTCGTTTTTTATAAGCCTTTTAACTTGTTCGTAGGCTGCAAATTTGAGTGCCGTCTCAGGGGCGATCTTGATCACATTGATGCCGTTTCCTCGCCACATGCCGGGGATGCCGCCCTCGCTCAGCATCCGAGATAGGCATGTAAACATGTTCTCTTTAGATTGATTCACCTGCAAACACAAAATAATGCTGGATTAATCTACTTTTACGATCGGCAGATTTTCATTACTATAGTAGTGTAGTAGGGTAAATACCCCCTTTTCTCCTTCTATTTTCGTGCCGGATATGGAATTATTTATTTATATTGATAGTTTATTAAGCTACACAAGATATATGTATCTTTTAAAGGGCAATGTATACGCTTCTACATCAAAACTCCAAGTGAGTTTCAAAAATTATACATATTATTCAAACAAATTGTCAAAAGATCCTTTGTAAAAAAGGCTTACTACAAAATATCAGATTATCTAGAGGATAAAAAAACTTGGGACGAGTTTTGCTCCAGCACGAAAAATAACAACTAACAGGCTTCAGGTTTCTTCGTCGCTTCTTTACTTTAGTTAGTCTACATACCGAGGCGATAGAAATCCAAAATATCACTTTATTTCCGTGTCAGTGTTAAGTTTTATGATTTGACCCTTTCTAAGTGTACATTTATTGTATTTATGGAAATAAAGAGTTTTTGATTTGATTTGATTTGGTGCTGCAGCCCGCGGCTTCGAACGCTTTTATTTAGGCTATGACAGTCCCCGAGATACCATTTACCTTCCTGCCAAATTTGAATGAGATCCGTTCAGCCGTTAAGGCTTTGAAAAGGTAACAGACAGACAAACGAATTTATAATATTAGTATGGATAAAAATATGTATCTACGTGTGTAATGAATTAAGTACCTATATCAGTTATCTAGTACCCATAACACAAGCTCGCTTACTAGATGAGCAGGCTTGACAAGCTGTGTGCTCAGCAAAATTTATTTATTAATAATAATAAACTTTTATACAAAAAAATTAAAAAATGGGCTTTTAAATAGAAACAAATTAGAACAAGTATTTACAAATGAAACAGTTGACCTAACTGTAGAATGTTGTTAACGATCTAGAGGTTCTATCTATCTCTGAATAACTCGAAGTAATTCGTAACCGAACCAGTCATTGTGGTGTTTGGGAGCCTTCATGTTCAGCGTTGAACGTCGTGGAAATGATGATCATTCTAGTACCGTATTGGTTACTTAATAGAGTGTGAATATAATCTATACTAATATTATAAAGAGGAAAGATTTGATTGTTTGTTTGTTGGTATATAATAGGCTCCGAAACTACTGGACCGATTTGAAAAATTCTTTTACCATTAGAAGCCCACATTATTCCTGATGAACATAGGCTACTTTTTACCGCGGGAAAATGCTTCATTCCTAAGGAAAAACGGGTAATAGGACAACGGATAGTAAGAATGCAGCTAGTATAAATATAGTATAAAGGAAGGATTTTTAAGACGGGATTGTGTATGAAAAATGATAAATGAAATAAAAAATACAATAAATTGCAGTATAATTTGTATAAATTTTATGTACCGACGGGTTAGTTTGGTTGTATATTAGCATAAAAAACTTACAAGGGAATGCATTATTGAAAACGAACTTCTGTCCTGAATTAAAAAAAGCTTCTATGCTAATGTAAAGCTACATAAATGCAAAATCAGCCCAACCGGTTTAAGTAAGTACCAAGGTACTTGTATTGGCGTAAACCTAACAATATCTTCTTCTTCTTCTTTCTAGCCTTTGACGACCAGTAGACTGGTGTAGGCCTCCTTCGGACTCTTCCATTTCCTTCTACTTTGGGCAGTTAATGTCCAGTTGCTGCCCGCTATCTTTTTGATGTCGTCTTTCCATGTCATTTGTGGCCGTCCCACCGGTCTTTGTTTCCCCCATGGTCTCCACTCCCAAAGTTTCTTGCACCACGATGTCTCTTTACGGGCTATGTGGCCTGCCCACTCCCACTTAAGTCTACTAACTCTCTCACTGATGTCAAACACTTTGCTTTTTTGTCTCAGCCATTTATTTGTTTTCCTGTCCCTCAGTGTTATACCTACCAGCTTTCTCTCTATTGCCCTTTGAGCAAACTGCACACTGGTCGAATATGCGAGCTTTTTGTAGTCTGTTGAGGTTCAGTTTGAAAGATATTTTAAGTTTAGAGAAAGTGTCTCTAACAATATCTAAACCGCCAAATTTTGTATTGTTATTCGTGTCATGAAAGGAAATGTGGAAATGGCCGGCAAAAAAGAAACTTCAAGATTATTTCAACGGAATGACGGTATCGGTACTGAAAGTCATCATGATGTAGGGTAGGATTATCTGATTACGCAACCTGAGCAGCTTGGCATTGAACGTCTGCTGTGCGTTTACGCTGAACGTCTGCTGTGCGATAACGCTAAGATCTCTCATTGAATGGATCGCCATCCGGGAGACTGAATATTAATGATTTCTGTTTCCATCACATGGTACATAAAAGAAATACATACAATTTTCTGGCAGGATTGACGATCGACGGCAAAAAATTTAACGTCAACGTCAAGATACATATAATATAGGTCAAAGTATATGGTCATACTTACACTTCTTTTTTTTTTGCTCGATTACCGCAATTTCATTTTAAAGTTACAAACACTCAAATTAAATAATTGCAGTAATGAAACGTAGTCGAACAATAATTATGTATTTGGGATTATTTGGGAGTAGATACGAAGTACCATAATAAAAACCGAAATCGTAATGGGCCATCCGTGGCCGAGTGAGCACAAATTTTATGCCCCGTCTGCCATGGAGGGCCCATTCAATGGGTGATCCCACTGCTGGTCTTCAGAGACAGCCATAACGTGTGTAGTAACGCCTACGTCACATTCTCATAATCATGGCACATTGCGATACCGAGAACGCAATCAGTCACCGTGATAAGAAACTACAAAATCATTTTATCTTTATTATTGTGAAATTCCGTTAGGTTCGTCATTTCTGTAGAATAATAAAATTACCTTGAAATGTTGGAGGAAATTATTATTCTGTGAAGGTAATTTATTTTGTCTTCACGATAGCAAACTTCCGCATTTAATTGTTAAGTTTACAGTAGATATAAAACTTTCAATTTGCAGATGTTGGCTAGCACCAGTCTTTTCAACGAGCGCTGTGTAAAAAGACAGGTAAGTCAAGCAAACTCCGTTTAACCGCGTTTTTCGGCTAATGCTAGTTTTTAAAAATAACTAATTGAATGTGAAATGATAAGAATCTGTTTACATTGGAAACAGAACATAAAGTAGTCGCTCAAGTTATTGTAAAGTACTTGCTAGTGTAAATCCATTATAAATAAATAAATAATGCTGGACAATTCACACAACATCATCTAGCCCCAACCTGAGCAGAGCTTGCGTTATGGGTACTAGATAACTGATATACTTTATACAATACACTGTATAGATAGATATTTTTTTATTTACTATGTATAATAAAAAAATATTTATCTATGTAACATCCAGAACACTCTGAACAAATATCTGCATGTCGTACAAACATTTGTCCCGAGGCGGGAATCGAACCCGCAACCCCCTGCTTCGCAAGCGGACCTTCGCCCGCTGCGCCACTGAGGTCGTCAAAGATTATGTGACAAGTAATGACAGAACCACACTATTGTGGTGTATTGCAGCGCCTCAGAAGCATATCCATTTTATAATTTGGCATGGTTAGATAGAATAGAGACGCATTAATACAGCGAACAACCATGCCACACGAAACCGCTTTGATTCCGACGGTCAGAACACACCAAACAGTTCAGTTCAGTTCATTTATTTATAATGGAATAAGTAATGTACTTATTCCATTATAAATAAGGTCAAAAAATTGTATAAGCATTATCATAAATTATCTTAAATTACTTGGATAAATATAAAAAATATATTAAGTAGAGATAATTGAAATTCCATTATTATTAATTTTATAGGAATTAAATCACAGGTACATTTGCAATGACCTAGAGACCGAATTAGTTTGACACTTTCAGGCTTGTGAGCTCATTGAAGGTGTAGAATGTCTGCTCGACAAGCCAGCGCCTAGGTTTGGATTTGAACGTGTTGAGACTGGGAGCCTCCCAGTCCACAGTCCCAGTCCACAGTTGTCCACAGTGTGGTTCTAGCTTAAACTTTAATGTCACTAGCGTTAGTTTTGTTACCATTAGGAAGACTTTGAGTCTATCGAGCGGGGCGGTACAGGTTCTACTGACTCCGCCAGCTATTCCACCCGCTAAGAGATGGCGCCACCACATTCCTGTCTGCAACTCGTTCTGGGTGAAGTCATCCGGTACGTTCATATCCTCACCGATGTCCAGGTACTGGAAATAGACAACGAAAAAAATATTAATAATTATAACGATTCACACATAGGGTAAGTATAATATATAACTCAAAAAAATAATCGAAGGACTAAAAGATAAGTAACACAACAGTTGGTGGTTGAATCGAGCTTTGCTCCTATGTATGACCCTGTGCTGAGCCAAAATAGGTGTAGGCTTAGCATCTGCCCCCGGCACGGCAGTTCAAAAACACCCTACCACGTGTGTGATACATGACATTTCTACAAACTACGCGAATATCAAAAAATAGATGAATTAATAGATAGCTATCTGCCTAAATTTTTACGTCTAACTATGTACTAAACAAAGACTACACCCTATCACGTAACAGCTGACCCAAAATCTATGTGATCATTTTACATAACCTCTGCAATGGGAATTGAACTCCCCTAGTCTTAGTTGGCTTTTCGCCCAGTGTGCCACGAAAAGGTTGAAAAGAGAAGGAAAAAGGCCAAGCCTCGCACATTTTGGATTATCACTACTATTAGAATAGAGAAATAAATAGATAATGGTTTAATCGGGTATTTATCGCGTACCTTTTGTTATTATATCCCCTACGTTACGTACCGCGTTACAGCGATCGTGCAGGGGTATTTTAATTCACCGATTCGTTTCCGAATCGAATCCGACGGATCTTTAAAACGCTATTTTGTTTTCGCCTCGGCTTGATGATCGAAATAAGGAGCTCCTCCTCATTGACATGGCCATTAGTCAACAGATTCGCTTCGAATTTTCGATCATCAAATAAAGAAAATTTTTTTTACTAAACTAAGTAACTTGATTCTCCAATCACACAAAAGAGCCGAATTGGCCTGGTTGTCCCGATGACATAAAGATCAAATCGCTTGAGAGATGAGCGAGTTATGGGGAACATTCGCAAGTGAGTTATCGAAAACTTAATTTTATGTTAAAGTTGTGTAAATTGTACGTAGGTATTTGTTACGGTACGATTGTACGTAGGTATTTTTTACGGAGAAACTTAGTTAATGAATTAACATTGTGATGTAGGTATGTACAATTATTATTATATTTAGGGGATTACCTGAGTATGAATGAATATGTCGTAAGACAAATCGTCAATCGCAAATCAATCATGTCCACGTTTTAGACACAAAATCCAATTTCGAAGATGTCTGTATTCAAATAAGTATAATGTATTGTGACAGTGAAGAGGCCTTCGTTACCTAATTCACCTAAACTCAGCAGTGAATACAATATTCAGAACCGTTTTATTTTTTAGATAGGTATCTTTAATTTAGTTCGGGGGGGTATTTAGTTCGGGGGGGTATTTATTTCGGGTGATTGATCTTTTGTCAGAAGCAGAACACCCGAGATGATAAATTAATAAGTTACGAGTTTATTACAAATTATTATTATTTATTATTATTTTTTTATTGCCTCGGAACAAATTTGTGTACGATCTGCAGAAATTTGTTCCGTTGGTCTGGGTGTTTTCTATGTATAATAAAAAATATCTATCTATGTAGTGTATTGTATTAAGTATATCAGTTATCTAGTACCCATAACACAAGCTCTGCTTAGCTTGGGGCTAGATAATGCTGTGTGAATTGTCCAGCATTATTTATTTATTTATTTATTTATTACAATGATGGCGACAACGTGAGTACACACAATAATAGCACGATGAAATAAATGGGAGTCGTTGAAATGAGCTCGCTATTTTTAAATTCAAGGACAAAGCCATGAGTATTGCGAATATAGCAATTTCTGTTGTCTGTCTGGGTTTACAATTTGTAGGAATTATCTAGTAACAGTAGGTGTCTGGTCAAGGTGTGTACCCTAATAACAGCAATCTTCAAAACTGGTAAAACTTAATCAAAAATATTTTCAAGAGTGAAAGTTTTAGGGGAACTTATGTAGGTACCAATGCGACAAATATTTGAAGAGATATAACATGTTAAGTACGAGCGTAACCTCTCGTGGAAAGCAAAATTTCAAAAGGCTGCTATTTAGTGAGAACGAGGTTCTGGTCACATTTTCTAACATATTCGTCGATCATTTTTGATCTAGTTTCATTTGTTTCGGGGATCGCAATTCTTCGGGGGACACCCTGCATACGACGAATCCCAAAGAAAAGAGATTGTTGGAAAGAGAATGTTATTATACTAATACATTATCTAAAAATTAATTCTACATTCTACGTGACAAGCGAATAAGATTACCTATTATAATCAAATGGATTCCATAATGATGGATGAAGCCCAGCTACATTTTCGAAGTTAATAATTCAAATAGAAATATCTACTTGTATATTACTGACGAGGTGCTAAATAGGTTTAATAAGAATATAAACGGTATTACACTTCTTGATTCTTGTTTCTGATCTCTTCAACTTCAGGAATATCGCGCAAACACGGACATTTTTTTCTTTTCTTCATATTGGACGTGTTCCATTTATTCGCTTGTATCTTAATGCGATCGGACTGCACTTCAAAATGAAAGGTTTTTATCTATAAAATGGTACTATTGACTAGTTAAACCCTATCAGCTTTGGCTTAGAGATGTCCACTATGAAATAACTTGTTATCAACGCCAATATGAAATCTGAAGGCAAATAGGTGGTAAAACACTATGTTATCTTACACACAGAGGTCACATGGGGTCCCATTTCAGTATGTGGGTTTTAATAAGGTTCTCATCGACATTACGTTTTCTCGTGACCCTTCCTTATTTCACGACTTCATGATATATCACAGTCACAGTTTTAGTTGTAAACAGTTGTAATAGGCCCGTCATGTGTTTGTTTACGTACCTACATGACACATGCCTCCAGCAAGACCGTGGAAATGTACCCGGTTATCTACATACCCAATAAACATGGTCATGACGTAGCTCGCCCTACTTTTTAAGGGTCTCGTTAGTTTTGTGCAACCACTTTTTTCCATAGGCAGCCTTAGATTTACAAAAGAAGGTCTAAGATTATGTCAATTTACTACTTGAGTTTCACTAAACTAATATATTACATCGGATGCGACATAAGGTTTTAGTTTATTCTCTTAACTTCTTTTAACTTAACTGATTTAGCAGCATAAATGCTGATTTATTTCTTAAAATTCGAGAAATGTACCTGCCATCTCTGAGATAAACACCCATAAGACATTATACCAATAAAGCACATTATAAATTCAATTCCACTTGGTTGTTGATTCGATTCTCGAGTCAGCGTGCCAATTCGTTTTGATTTCAACTTTTTTCTCTTTTTGATGAACATAGTCTCTTTGTAGACAGAACCAACGGCATCGGAACACCATCGTAGAAATGGCTACACGACCGACCTCAAAAAGCCTGAACATTGCAATTAAAAATGCAAAAATCTCGTCGAGGTAGAAGCTGAAGAGTGGTTTTGATCAATGTTTTCAAGAACTTTCTCACAAACCAAGGTCCAAACCAACTAATTTTACAAAATTCGAAAATCTTGAATGAATGTTTTACTTTGTAACTTAGGTACTTTGATTAATACCATCATTGTAAATTGAAAAACTCACGCTTGTTAAAATTAAAAATAAACCGACAAGTGCGAGTCGACTCGCACATGAAGGGTTCCGTACCATACTTGATATACTCTCGAAAAAACACACCGAGGACGCCTAGGGAGGCATGCACCGGCGTCAGCGAGATGCTGGCCTTCCTGGAGGACATCGGGTGGTTAGTTTAGCAGCCCCCCACCCGACACGCAAAAAGGGCCCACCTGTGGCCTAGTTGCGGAAACCAGTCCAGAAACAAGTAACAAGTAAGTAACTCTCGAAAAAAAATAAGAGGAACCCTAAAATGACATTATTTGATGGATTGCAAAAAAAAGCCATCATGACGCGGTCATCCAATGCGCCTAACGTTGCTCAACTTCAGTGATCTTTGTTCAACGTCGTAGCAAAATTACCCGCCTTAATTTTAAATTGATTTAGTTTCTATTATTTGTTTTATTATTTGTTGTTAAGTTGTTATGGTAGCAATAGTAATACGCACTCAGTAAAAATTGCAACTGTCTACCTTTTACGGTTCAAGAGATACAGCCCGCTGAGAGAAGGACGAACGGATAGACAGACATTACATAGGCTTATTAATAGGGTCCCGTTTTCACCTTTCGGGTACGAAACCCTAAAATTCGATTCATCTTTTCTGGAACTTCATTGGGACAAAAACGTATAGTTTGACACGTTGACATGCGTTTTTCGCGTCAATGGGCTAAAAAGAACTAGTATTTTCAAAATCTACTAACTTTTTTTTCTGTCTACTGATTTTTTCTCCATTTTATACTGATTTAGTAAAAAAAATCTGGCTTCAACTTATTTATATTTGGACTTGGACAACCTACTAGCGACGCTCGTGCTGGTAACATCCAAAAACTTACAAAAACATACCAAAACAAATACTGTTACCGTTGTGTCCATAATGCAGATCAACCAATTTTTAATGGATAGGGCGCACATTGCGGCGTAAACCTGCCAACACATTGATTTAAACATTTCTAAGTAAACCAAAATGTTGATCACTAAGCGAACTGCTGTACTCATGGTCAATTTTGACTCGTGAAGCGAGAAAACGGCATACGAATATTTTTATATTTTGGGAAATAAATCTATCAAAGTGTTACGGTCCGGTTGACAGCTTCACCCAATTTTGTGTCAAATATCAACAAACGAGACAAAGAGATAATATTTGAGTACGTTTTTTTAACGTTATAAGTTGTCTATGGTGTAACCTACTCTCAATAAATTCTGATTACTTTAAAACTTCGACATCACTTGCTTTAGCTAGATGGTTTTAAGGATCTAAAATTAATTTTTTCTGTTCTAATATCTCAATATTCATAGTAGCTGAGCCCCGCGACTTCGCCCGCGTGTAAATCATACAAATTTCAGAAATTCATTGCACACACCCTAGGGGTCGTTTTGTAAAAATAAAAAATTAGAAATTCATTATTTACTTCATAGTTTATGTACTCGTATACCGGATTATGAGAGAATCGAACCAAGGAATAGTAATTTTCCATAGAAACTTTACCACCCTTTTTGGCATTATTTCCACTCCTGCAGGGGTATTTTAATTAATTCGATTCGATGCTGTACTTATATCTTGTAAGTACTTATATCTTATCCATTTCTGTTGCTGTACAATAAAGCATTTTAATGTATGACGTGTTGAAAACTGAAAATTTGGACTACCACCGGTTTCGTCGCGAATTTGAGACCTCATTCCTTTATTCAGTGGAATAAAACTAGTCAGTAGACTCGTTCAGATTCTACCTTCGCACAGCTACTTCAGTTCAGACAACAGTAGATAAAACCGTCGCTAAACCAGATTGATCCAGTTTATAGAGCCCAACCAATATGAACAACATCCTATGATAACAAATTATGCTACAAGCAATTTTGATTATACAAACAGGATACACACACGTACCTAGTAAATAGCATTTTCCTTCGTAGCTTAAATTACCTATTATTTTGACCATAACTAACTTTCGCAGGTACAAGTTGAAGTCGAAAGTCAAGTTCAAGTTGTCTTGACTTTGGTTGGACGGCTCTGCGCGATAGCCATTCTAACCTTCATTGTTTTAGTTATTTGAAAGGTTTTTAGGTTACGCGGTCAATGTCAGATTTGGTTCATTAGATTGCGATAGGTGCGGCTTTTGCTTGTCAAATCATACTTTTTTGGCGGTGATTTTGAACCACATTATGAACCACATTATTTTGAACCGATTCCGTTCTCAGTTCGTCTATAGGTTTATTTTAAACCGACGAAAAACGGAGGTGGTTCACAAGTCGACGCGTATATATTTTTTTATGTATGACCACGCATAAGTTTTTACAGAGTCGTCCGATGTTGATGATTCTTTTTTTTTCTGTAATCTTTTGTAATATTTTTCTTCTTCTTCTTTTATTTTTGGCTCTGCATCATGGTTTGACACTTTTTTTTTATAAACTCAGAAAGGTTTAAGACACTGCAGAGCCATTAACCAAGAATTGAATTGATTACACAGGGTTCTTTATGTTACCCGTACCACCGGAGCATGTAAGTTCCTTCAGATATTGAGGATTTGTGCAAAAATATCCCGAGCTTACCATTTTTATAATAGAAGTCAAAACTATCAAAGACAACATTTTTGTTGGTAATACAATAATATTATGAGAGAACTCTTCACTGGTTGGTATCACTTCAGGACTGAACGAAGTATCAAACGTCGGGACTCGTAAGTTTGTTTTCACATATTTGCTAATAGTTTTAGATAAACTATACTAACTTTCAGGTCACGGAACATGCATGATGCACGGTTGAGGTCGATAACATCTCGGTGTTACGTAACTACTCTTGATTTGGGAACGTTTTTCCGGATATCTTTTTGATGAAGACTAAAGGAAATTGAATAAAAATACGTTCTGCCGATTCAGAGGCTGACTTTTTATTGTCTCCACACAGTTAGATGCATCGGCCACCAGAGTAGCGCCGAGTAAGCACTTACATTCTAAGAACACCATGTGCTGTCTAGTCACCCTTGTAACTAGAGCCTAGACTTAATCTTAAACAGAGGGGTGAGGGGTTTATGTAACTAACTAGCTGAATGTTACAAATTAGATAATAATAATAACATGCAAATAGATTTATTTGTAACGATTGTTTGTGACGTCATTTGTTTGGGTCCTAACGGAAGACCAGCGCTGGCTATGCCTCTTACGGGAGATCACGCAGCATTGGCGAGTTAGGGCCTTTATGTATATAGTATATTATATACCTATCCTATAAGTGTGTTTTTGTTTTTTAACTGTTTTTATTGTTGTTTTAAATAAATGTCCTTCTATTTCTATAATAATGCTGGACAATCCACACACTAGCCCCAAGCTAGACGACTGTTATGCATTGCACACATAGATATTTTTTATTACACATAGAAATTACCCAGAATGAAACAAATATTTACAGATCGTACAAACATTTGTCCCGAGGCGGGAATCGGGACCTTCGCCCGCCGCGGCACATCAGTCGCCTGATTTCTTGCAGATGAGGCCATTGAATGAAACCTTACGTTTAAATTAAACAAAGAGGCCGTCGAGAGACTTAATGAAATCGTTTCGAATCACTCGCTTGTGTTTGGATTCTTCATCACTCACAGTTGGAAATAGGCCTACCATAAACATTGCAGTGCAAAAAGGCTTACTATAAAATATCAGATTATCTAGAGGATAATAAAGCTTGGGACGAGTTTTGCTCCAACTCGCAAAATAACAACTAACAGGCTAGAGGTATCTTCGTCGCTTCTTTACGTACCGGGACGACAGAAATCAAAAATATCACTTTATTTCGGTGTCAGTGTTTAGTTTTATAATTTGACCTTTTGTATTTATGGATTTATATATTTTTGATTTGATTTGACATAAAGATCGGCAAAAGGACCGGTCCTGCGCTACTGGCATCCTTCGGCATCCCGCGATCTTCACCAGATCATCAATCCGAATTGAGCAGTATTAATATTTCTACAATAAATTTCTACCAATCGACACAGAGTGTACGGAAATAGATAATCCATATTAATCACACTAATATTATAAATGCGAAAGTTTGGATGGATGGATGGATAGATGGATGTTTGTTACCTCTTCACGCCAAAACTACTGAACGGTTCGGGCTGTAATTTTGCTCATAGTTAATGCTAATCCTGGAATCAAATATAGGCTACTTTTTATCCCATAAGTCAGTTCCCATGGGATAGAAATAACATTTTAACGTTTCCATAAAAGGAACGCGTGCGAAACCGCGGACATAAACTAGTCCCTAATAACAGTCGCAGTGAATCCTGCATAGTACAGCGCTAATAGATATTTATACTTTGTCTGTGGTTATTTAAATTGATCTACGTCTGAAGTAGGTACGAATGTGTCCTCACGTGTAAGCTTATCTGCGCAGTACAAATGTCATTATATTAGAAATGGGTATTTTCACGATAATCATCGTTTTCAGATTGGCTGTCCGGATTGGTGTAATAGGCAATTTAATTTTTACTAAAGACTACGTTTTATGCGATTTGTTTCATTGACCGAGCGAACGAAGTGAGCGAAAGTCTCTTCTTCTACCTAATAAGTAAATTAATTGTTGAAAAAAGTTAGTGCTCGCTCGGTCTACTGTTTGTAGAACTACTAGATAATATAATGTTATACACTCTCAACTGTTACGGTTGTTCTCTATGCATAATAAAAAAATATACATATCTTTCTATGTATGTTATAATAAACATACATATAATTATGTAAGTTAACTAGTACCGATATCACAAGCTCTGATTACTTTGGGGCCAGCTAGACGATGCTGCGTGGATTGTCCAGCATTATTTACTTATTGTTAAGGTTAGAAAAGGTAACAGACAGACAGACAGATAGACAGAAAGACATAATTTATAATTATTATAGGTATTGGATACGACAATTTACAATATATAACGCCACAAGAGGTGCTTAAATTATGATTCGATGGCATAAAACAAAATATATCAATGTATCAAAATAGGTAAAATAAAAAATAAATCAGCTGTGAAATGGGCATCGCTGAAGTCAAGTTAAATAATACTCAATAATAACAAATTAGTAGTGCAATAATAACAAATTAATAATAATAACAATTCACTTTGAATTGTTATTATTATTGCACTAACGTAAAATATAGCTGCTAACAAATCTGAGTTTTAGTTCGTAAAACTAATGTTGTGCGATCCTTTCGCTGGGACCTATTTAAATAAATAAAAAGACTACACTGTTATTTGAGCATTAGGCTATGATAAAATATACTAACACTCCCTACTATCCTACTAATAGGTATTATAAAGCCAAAGGTTTGTGAAATCTGAATTTTTGTTACCAAGGATCTCTAAAACTACTAACGAGATCAAGATGAAATTTAGCGTACGTTTAGTGCTAAGCCTAACTTAGATAATAGATTACTTAATGTACCGAAAATACGCGTGTGAAGCCGCGGGCAGAAGGTGTAGGGTATAAAGGTAGGTGTAATTTAAGCATGAGGTAATTTTACTAAATTAATATGGTGCAAATAAGGCAAATGACAGCGTTAGCAACACGCGGGAAGTTAAGTGAATCATACGTTGATACCAGGCATTGCCTCATAAAGTCGAATGACGTTCATATAGGATTTCCCGTTAAATGGTATGTAGAACAAACTGTGCAACAATCTGTGATTGACCCACAGAATAATGCTATAGTTCATGTCCGATGACGCAATCGACGCGTGCGCCGCGTCATCCACCACGATCCAAAGTTTACTGGCGCGTTCAATTAGCAGATTTCTTTTGTTAACGATTTTGACGGTGGTGGTCGAGTATCATGTGAGGAGACCGAAATATAATTAAGTGTAGGTACGTAACAAGTGTGTGACCGACGTAAGAGGTTCGATTTCCGCCTTGGGACAAATGTTTGTGCGATCAAAAAATATTTGATCCGGGCGTTCTGGGTATTTAGTAAGTACTTATAATAAAAATATCTGTGTGCAATCTAGCACTCATAACACAAGCTCTGCTTTTAGCTTGGGGTTGTGTGGATTGCTTTGTGTGACCGATTGTCCAGCATTTTTTTTTAAATATTAATCACCCGTGGTAAAATAGTAGGTATTTTACAATAGTACCTAATTAGATTTTGACGTAAGTATTTTCAAATTGTGAACGTATTCCTTGTTGTTGCTATAAATTGATTTGTTAAAAAAAAAAACTTACATCCGATCATTCAAATATTTCTTTAGTTCATATATCATGAACAAATAATAGTTATTAGTAGTAGGAATACCTTATGGGACTTGGGAGCATTATCTACGTTTACAAAAAACGAAAACTGATCACAATCGGACAACAGCACACCACATGTTGCATTTGCTTTGTAATTAGTAAGTTCCATCGATGTAAGTAAAATACGGGAGATAGGGCACTTGAAATTGGCTTCTCGAAAGTGGAACGCTCAAATTAGGTCCACCCACCTCAGTCATAGTCGGACCGGCGCGGCGCCGCGGCGACGGCGCTAGTTTTTCGCGTGCATGTTGTTGTCTCGGTCTCACTTCGGTCTATGTACATCTTTCCATCTTTGTTGTTCATTGGGTATATGCTCGTATATTGCAAAAGATTGGAAATAGCGTGTCTTTGCGTTTAGTTGTAAAAACACATGCCATTTGTTGAGGTAGCGCTGGGGGAACGTACCATATCTACAGTTTTACTTATATCAATGGTTAGTACACAGATGTTGTGATGATGTACAGAAAATATTTACCAATCAACTCGAAAGTGTCGCATTTTATCGAGCCTTAATGAGTGCTTGTTTCGAGTCCTGAGTTGGTACTTACTTCGAATTGTGAACATTATTGATGAAAGCATAAAATCGTTACATGACCGTCTGGGTTTACCAGTTTGAAAATGATAACAGGTGATTCTACGAAGCTACGGCAATTTATTCGTTATAGTACTGAGAATTTGGCTGGACCAAGAAGGCACTGTTAAAATTGTTTACAATGATCTTTAGTCTTATTTATTATCAGACTTCAAAAAAGCAGGAAAATTAGGCTCTTTATTTTTATTTTTCTTTATTGTACAGTTTTTATGTAGATATTATTTCCTTTTTGTTACTCAATATCTCTGCCGACTGTGATCTGATATTTGATGATTATTAAGTTTTTGTTTAAATAATGATCCCGACTTTTTTGTTTTTTACTTTTTATTACATAGATTTACTTTTCCTTATTCAGCTGTGTGGATTGTCCAGCATTATTTATTTATCACTATTTGTCCCGTAAAACTAAAAAACATTTAAATATTCAAGAATATTCAGATTTTAGTTCTATTAATAATCTTATTAGTTCATGATTGGTATAAGTATTGTGTGGTTCTGTTGTTTTGTAAAAAACATTTAAACCTACTCGTGATTTTGCCTATTTTGTTTTATAGTTCGATAGCTATATTAACTATGGTTTCTACAAACACGGATATTGGCCCCTGATAGCGCAGCTAGCCTCATTTTACGATATTAGATGTCACGTCACCGACTGATAAGACATTGGAATTTGCGATCATCTAGCTAGATGCTAGACATTTTACATAATTTGTACGGTCTACCTGAGCACATGGAAATATAGCAGTCTAAGTCAACGCTCGCTCGGGCACAGAAGTGTGTCAAATTCTCAATACAAAAGTAGGTTACAAAATTCTACCCAAGCTCTAGCAGGCGCAAAAATGGAACGAACTTCGTCGAAAATGATTTTGTTTTTTGGCACATACTTAGGCACAGGCACTCGTGGTGGTAACCTGTATGTACATATACCTCGGGGTCTACTCTGAAAAGTTTCCGATTCGTTTTACTGCATCACCTACATTTTGCACGAAAACAGTCGATCAGAAACTTAGATTTTCGTTTTTACGAGTCCCGCACTACTGAAGTCGTGAACCCCAACGGTTTTCTACGAAAACTGGTATTCAAACAGGCACCACATTTCTTAGAACGAAGACTTTGCTATGATGACTCATCTACACACACCGCTGTAGCACTATAGAGGCTTCAATCAGGCTTTTGAGTTTTATGCAATAAAATTAAAATTTAAAGTAAATTTAGGCAGAAATTTACACAATTATTTCTGATACTTTTAAAATAGGGGTTCCATCGTTTAAATGGGTTACAATAGCGTTCAAACTAGAGTTATTTTGGGTTTAAAATTGTAATTTCTGTGCTATTATGGAAAAGGTTTTTCAAGATCCTAAAAGTGTTGGGCAATTTTCGATCATCCATGATTATTTTCGATGACCCATGCCATTTTTAATAATTTCGCAAAAGCTCGCCCAATAAGTCTCAAATTCTTTGTAATTTGAATCCTACATCGCTTTTAATTACTACTCAAAATGTGAGAGTATGTAGCTCTAGCTATACAGCACGCCTAGATTTTTATATGCAAATGGCAAAAAGAGAAAGTGAAAGTGTGATTCCCAAAACGTCAATGAAAGCTAGAAGAATTCGCCAAGCTCTTTGCAAAATCACGCATAGCGATAGAAGAAGACGACGACAGAAAGTCTTGTATGACCGCTGTTGGATCAACTTAGTAAAAAACAATAGAAACAAATAAATCTAATAAAATTATTTTAACCTGCTTTGAAAAAAGGAGGAGATGAGATGATCATGTATGTAGTTTTTTATGTATGTTCGTCATTCCTCCGTCATTTATGGACGGGTTTAGATGATTTTTTTGGCAATGGTATAGAGAACGAAGACTTAGTCGGTTTTTAGTTATTTTAAAACAATCAAATTATTGAACGATTTTAGGTGTAGAAGTTGGAATAAAAAAAATTATAAGAGCGGGGCCCGTGATAAACCTGCCTGGCTAGATTAGATAATAAAGCAGTATTAGACATTATCGAATATTCTCGACGAAGCTGTCGCTGTTGCCTAGGCAACGTTGTCACGCTAACCTTGAGAGCCAAATGTGACCGGCGACCTTTTAAAACGAACTATTTATAATGCCAGTATTTAGCTGGCCAACTACCTATTATAAAAGGAATTAATTGAAGATTCATAGTATTCGTTAATTAAAGCCATTTTTACGACAACGTGTTGTTTCCAGTTACGGCCGCTGTATGTGTGATCGCAATCGAGAGTGAACTGGCAGATTAGAGTTTAGAAAGAAGTGGGCGGAAAAAACGGCTAGAAGTGCGTTCGTTTTAGGGAAAGTGACCGAACCGACAGCTACAAAGTTCAGCTGCTACACTAAAACCGAATTTAGAATGCATTTACCTTTGCCAAGCCCCGACGAAATACAACCAGGAAATCCTCGAAGACATCGCCTGTAACTCCTGTTAGCTCTTCTAATTCCAGAGACATGGTTTGTATATTTCTAGGAAAATTTATTTTAATAATTTTATCACAGATACTTTTCTTTGGAAATTTATCAGATCAAAGGTTAAATTCGAGTGTGCGGCAAATATACGCGAGACGTGCACAGGGCGCAACTGGCAATATTACACTGAGCGGAGCGAGCGGTCGGTCTAGCTATCTAGCTAGTATCAGCCAGCAGTCAGTGGCACAGCTGATACCACCGCAACGTCAGTCATCGCGGGCCCGAGGACCGAATTACTATGCAGGCGAAGATTCTCGACACTTTACCGATTGATATGCGGTTTCAGAGAATATTAGAGTAGCGACGATCGAATCGTAATGAATGCTTCTGAATGCTTCACATTGGTGAATTGACAAAGCAATTTCACACTAATTTTAAAACTTTTAACGGTTCCACTTTGAAATATCGGAGGAAAGATTAATTATAACAAAGTAACCTTCGACTTTTAAATCAAACATTCTCCTGTCCAAAATATAAATTAGTTTAAACTTTTGAACACACCACAGAACTTTGGACTTTGGACCCGAAATATACAGGGTTACAGGAAAAGTCGTGCTAGATCCGTTAAGGGCGTGGAGTACCCATCATTCCTGACATATTTCACTATGAAACACCCTACCCTAAACTAAACCCTTTTCGAGATATTCGACTTTTAATTTTTTTATTGAAAATTGCCGATTTTTAGGCAATTAAATTTATTTTTGGTTGTTTTGTGTATCTTATTATTATTATTATTGCATTTTTACATGTGTAATTAGATGCTTTAGGACGTCAATCATTAAAATAGTGCATAAGTTAATTGAATAGACCGTAGTAGACAAGTGAAAGTTAAGAAATAAAAAAAAAATTAGAAAGTTTATTTTTCTCTAAGGGATATCTAAAAAAAATATTATGGCAATTCTTCGGCAGATGTTTTTAAAAATATCTACGTTTCATCAGCTATCTAACGAGGTATAACAATCTAGGGTTTGTATTACATTTCGTGGAAAAAAAGTAGTTGGGACGCTCCAGGTAGCAGTTCTAACGGTCCCGCGCCTATTGTCCTTCAAGTTCAGACACACCGTGAGAGCGAGACAAGTGACGATTTATGTAGGTATGAATGAAAGAAAAAATGTGTAGAGACCGGTTAGGGCTGGGAATACAACAGGGGGTATTGTTTTGGTTGTCAGTCTGCTTTTGTGCTTCGTACATAGTAGATGTGATATCGTTTTGCTCTTTTTCTCGACTTGGCTGTGATTCTGGACTATTTCTTCTGATTTGTGACTACTAACTTGTTAACCGGACTCTGATTTGTACCTGTGATACGGAAGTGTTGAAGATGACGTCCTACACACCTGAGGAATATGCTGATATGCTTATTTGTTACGGATACTGCGATTGTGTATCTGCGCAAGCTCGCAACGAATACGTAACTCGCTACCCCGGTCGTCGAGTGCCGGATGTGGCCGTTTTTGACAGAGTTTATCGAAGACTTCGAGAATCTGGCTCTGTTTTGAGACGTAATACAGACATGGGTAGACCACGAATTGACGACGAAGAACAGGACAATGAGATAGTGCAACGCTTTCGAGCGGATCCGACTACTTCCACTAATATTGTTGCCCGTGATCTGGGACTTTCGCAATGGAGAGTGTGGTTTACAGTGCATACTGCTGGCCTATACCCATACCATTACACGCCGGTACACGTTATTGAAGAAGGAGACCCCGCGAGAAGATTGGACTTTTGCAGATTTATGCTAAATGCTGACGTAGAAGACCCAGATTTTCTAAGAAATATCTTGTGGACGGATGAGTCCAAATTTGATAAAGATGGCATAACTAACTATCACAACGCCCATTACTGGGCCCCAAAAGCACTAAGGAATCCCAATAAGAAAAGAGTGAAGGGGTCCCAACGAAGATTCAGCGTGAATGTGTGGATGGGCATTATCTCCAATCATTTGATTGGACCTTACTTTCTACCGGATAATTTAAATGGGGAAAGCTACGAAAATTTCCTGAGAGCAGACTTGAGTGATTTGCTGGATGATCTGCCACTCAACCTGATCAGGGACATGTGGTTCCAACACGATGGCTGCCCTGCCCATTTCAGGAGAAGTGTCAGAGACTGGCTGGACACAAATTATCCAAACAAATGGATAGGACGAGGTGGGCCGTTGCCATGGCCAGCAAGAAGTCCGGACCTAACCCCCATGGATTTTCATGTGTGGGGGTGCATGAAAAGTCTTGTGTACAGCGAGCCGAATCCAGTTTCGTCTGTGGAAGACCTAAGAGAAAGGATTGTGGATGCAGCAAATAAAATGAGGACCACGTTGACCACTGGAGTAGTGAAGACTGGTCTCCGTAGAAGGATGCGACAATGTATCAGAAATAGAGGCGGCCATGTTGAACATGAACTGTAGAATAAGAAAAAGTTGTGTGAAAACCTTTAATAAATGACATTTCATGCTTACCTATTGTTTTACTTTTACTTTTTAGGGCTAAGTATAAATTTTCTTCTCCACTGTCGCCTATAAAACTAATTTTTTTTCAATGCAATTGAATAAAACCCTAGATTATTATACCTCGTTAGATAGCTGATGAAACGTAGATATTTTTAAAAACATCTGCCGAAGAATTGCCATAATATTTTTTTTAGATATCCCTTAGAGAAAAATAAACTTTCTAATTTTTTTTTTATTTCTTAACTTTCACTTGTCTACTACGGTCTATTCAATTAACTTATGCACTATTTTAATGATTGACGTCCTAAAGCATCTAATTACACATGTAAAAATGCAATAATAATAATAATAAGATACACAAAACAACCAAAAATAAATTTAATTGCCTAAAAATCGGCAATTTTCAATAAAAAAATTAAAAGTCGAATATCTCGAAAAGGGTTTAGTTTAGGGTAGGGTGTTTCATAGTGAAATATGTCAGGAATGATGGGTACTCCACGCCCTTAACGGATCTAGCACGACTTTTCCTGTAACCCTGTATATGTAAACTTCGGGTCCAAAGTCTAAATAGATAAGAGTGTAATATAATAAGAGAGCCGTCAATAACGATTAATCATTCTGAAGACTACGTTTAAAACCAACAGAAGTTGTCACGTTGTCAGACGATCGCAAAACTAGTCCAAGATTAGAGCAATGTGAACAAAACGAGAGCAATGGAGCGATACGAGGAGACAGTTGGTGATAATCGGCGTCCGGGTCGAAGCCCACGATTGCCGGGGGCTCGTCCAGCCGTAGGTATCTTATCATTGAACCGGTGCTGCGTACTTAGCAACTCAACTTAACAGATAGATAATATTTTACCATTACATAATCTTTAGGCTGTTTTTACCGAAGGATTATCGGAGAATCAGCAGGTCCGTCGGTTAATTTTGACGTTTGCGGTATGAAGAATTCTGTGATAAATGCTAATATAAATGAAATTGCTTGGGTATCTTTATGTGGAACATATGCCATAAAAAAAATATGAATTCGTTGCTTAGCGCATCACTTGAAAGCGACTGGTTAAAGTAGATTTATTTTACTTTTGACTTTTTCTAAATGTACGTAGAATGGTTTGTAGGATCTAAGAAAATAGAAATTCAAAAAGCTTAAGGTAGTTATTCAGTAAGTAATAAATAATAATAATATAAATGAAGTGCTTTTTACTATGAGAATTAGGGACAGGGCGTCTGCCGGATTATACATATTATATTACACATATTATTTATGTATAATAAATATTACAAAAAATCCAATGAGTTTACAAATTTTGTTGATCATTTATGAGGAGAAAGTATTATACGAGTTTAGAACGTGTTTATGTTTTATATCTTTTCTACACAAAGACTCTTACATACAGCTAATGCGTGGAATTTCAATGAAGGAATTAGGTTTAAGAACCAACGAATCAAAATATAAACCATTTCAATAGACCGGAGAGTTCCAAGATCTCGACCACTTATGTGAAACAGTGCATTTTCATAATTCTTTTTTATAGTATTTTTTACATTAGACGAATAAAATAAATAATGTTGACTTTTATGTAATTCGGGTTTTTTACCACGGGGATTCCGTGAGTACTGAATTCTGGACCTACTTTGACCACCAAACCCGTTAGGTTCGCTGTTTTTTCGTGGTAGGTTCGCCCCTTAAATCTGAATTGCGTTTGAATGTTCGGAAAAAATTGTGACGTAATTTACCTACCCTACAGTAAGGTTTATTTTAGGAGTGGTCGTTGAATGAACGAACTGTTTTTGTAAACTGTTTGTTTGCCGTCGACTGCTAGACCGGTTTACTGTCCACTGATGAACCAGTTTACTCGTGAACGATATTTGCATCGCCCAGTCCAAAGTCGAACGTTGACGAAACTGTTTGTTTCTCGCTCTCTAGCCACCCGTCTATCAAGCATTCTGCTCTCTTCACACTTGCTTGTTTCGCTAATATGACTATCTCTCTTTCGCCATGCGCCAGGCCAGACTGTATATCGGTGGCGGCGTAAGTGGTGTTTTGTAAAAGTAAACTCTATTGCAATGCAATATGCATGTCAATTATCTTCATATGGTAGGTAAGTTGCACTATGCACACAAGCGTAGGTTAGGTACCTAGGAGGGTTATTTATTTCTGATTTTCGGGCATACCTATCCAGGTAGAGACAAACCATTCTAAAAATGCAGGCCCTCTTCATAAAACGTCATAGGTACCTACTTACTTGGCGTGCATTTTTAGAATGCTTTATCTCTACCTACCTAGGTACCTATCCCGAAGGTAGGTAGGTAGTGTAGGTTCCCTAGGTACCTACCTACTGACCTATGGGATTTTTCTTTTGACGCGTCAAAAAGCAAGAGGCCCCGATACTTACATTTTAATACCTACCTACTTATGACAAGTTTAGCACCACTATTAAAGGTAGGCCTACCTATAATAAACTGGTGCTTAAGTATTCTGATAAGTGATACGATAACATAACACTATTGCTCCGTGCTATTTCACACTGGCTACTAGACGTGTGCGCCGATCGGCGTGGCGCACGCCGCCGATCATTTTAGCCACGCCGACGCCGCCGAATTTTTCATCGGCGTCATCGGTGTCTACAAACAAACAATATTCTACATTAAATAAATCACTTTATTTAACAAATTTCTTATATTTTATTTGCAAAAAGTAGTATTTTTTTATTTCGCTATCTGGCAATACTGTTTGCCTCCAGTTTCGTCGGCGCCATTTGCATTTCTCTTTTCACTTGTCAGTCTGGCACACAACTAGTGAGAATTGAAAGTTTTTGGAGGTTTCGGGGGTATCTGTTTTTAAATGACAAACTGTGCACTATGTCAGACAACGACATAGATTGGAGTTCGATACAAAAGATCGAAATCAAACATTTTGCTGTGAAAACCCTCTATTCGTCATCGAAAAACAGGCACAGTTGGAAGTATTTCGGCACATTGATTATTGAAAAAGATGGCAAGAAGAGGTCCATCTTATCAGACAATGTGTTCTGTTCCCAGTGTGTTTTAGAGGCGAAAGGAACGAAATGAAGATGATCTTATGGGATGGTAAGATTTCGTGTCTTTAAGTTTTAGCTTTAAAAAAAATGAGTTTTGAGGTAAGTCTGTCATATAATTAATGAATAAAAAGTTTAATAAGGAATACCTACTTATACTACTACCTACTTATAAGAAATTTTGCATGCCAATGTGTTTTGGTGAAGTATGTGACTCTATTCTAATGTTCAACACCCTGTATTATGACCATATTTCCTGCAATAAATGATTTGAATATGAATTTGATTAAGGCGTCTTTTACTTAATTTCACATCCACGCCGATTACGCCGATGACGCCGCGGCCGCCGACAAATTGGACGCCAGACGCCGCCGCCGCCGGTCAAATGAGCATCGGCGCACATGTCTACTGGCTACTGGCATGGCGATTTGCAAGCGAGTTAACGCCGAAAGACATGGTACCTAGGTAGGTAGGTAGGTACCTAGGTAAATACATTGTTGAAAAAAGTAGTGATCGCGAGGTCTACTGTTCGTAAAACTACTAGTTATAAAAATACCCAGAACACCCGGAACAAATATTTGCATATCGTACAAACATTTGTCCTAAGGCGGGAATCGAACCCGCAACCTGCGTCGCAGGCGGACCTTTGCCGGCTGCACCACATCGGTCGTCAAAATAGTTCATACGTCGCGTCGTCGATTGGCAAGCGTTTATGATCGTTTTGATTCTCGTCGTCGTTTACCAATCTGTGCATCAACGTTCAACGATCGAACATGTTCTGAACTGAACGGCATAAACTGGTCGAACAGTAGACTGTTTTATGAACTAGTTCATCGTGGACGGTAAACGGTCTCGTTTCGTCGACTGAAAAGAAGTCGACGACCCATTCCTAGTTTATTTGCATAAACCCATGTAAGATATCGCTACATAACACAAGATTGTGTGTATTACTTTACAGTGACATCTGCGATGTTACTGCAATTACTACCTATAATCCTACTAATATTATAAACGCGAAAGTTTGTATGGATGGATGGAAGTTTGTTACTCTTTCACGTAAAAACTACTGAATGGATTTTAATGAAATTACTTTACAATAATATAGTTTATATATCAGAATAACACATAGGCTACAATTTATAAAGATATTGTGTGAATTGTCCAAAATATGACGATAAGTGTCAAGTAAGTAGGAAAAAATCTACCATCTGCGAGCTATATTGGCGTGGCTGCCAAAACCGCTAGGGTTACACATAAGTAATGTATGAAGGAAATGTTTATCACACTTCACATTAATTATAAATGCGAAAGTTTGGGTGGATGGATGGATGTTTGTAACGTCTTCACGTCAAAACTACTGAACAGATTGAGCTGAAATTTTGCATCGGTGTAGCTCTAAGCATGGAATCAAACAAAGGCTACTTTTTATCCCATAAAACAGTTCCCATGGGATAGAAATAACCTTTGAACGTTTCCATAGACACGGGTGCGAAGCCGCGGGCTGAAACTAGTACATTATAATACGTGATACTACATGTGTACTTTTTAAATGCTTTAAGATTAGAGACGATCGAAAAAAACGTAATTTTTAATATTTTCTAGGTTCCATTATTAAATAAGATAGCAGATAAGAAGATTTGCGCATATTGTATGTACCTAAGCCATTTGCTAAGTATCTTTGCTAAACGAATCTTTGAATCAATTGTAGTTGTCACAAGGCTTATTTAAACACCATAATGACGTCAAAATAGTTATTACAAGTTGGGGTTTTTGAAGCGAGCCCTACGTTTTCTGAACGCTAACTAATAATATAAACCTTCTTGCGCAGTCGTGTATGTATAAAATTTATATTAAAACACAGATATTTGGTTGTCAAAACTGCCGAACATTAGATATATTTATTGATTATGTTTTATAGGAAGGTAAGCGAAAGCAATAAATACAAATTTTCGTTGTTTTTTCGCGAACCAACCAATATTTTGTCTATCATAAGATTTTTAGACAGCTTTGCTCTCTTTCACGTTAGAAAACAGTTTGACTCGTGACGGCACACGGCAATTTGCCAAACTGAAAACCGGATAAAACCGCTTTAGTGAATCAGACTAGAATTTGTAATTGGAAAATAGGAATTCATGCAAAGCATGAAGAAAAACCCAAGGACAGGACACCCGCCCGAAGGTCGGATGACGTCAACAATAATTCTGGGAATCATTGGATGCACACAATGTGGCCTAAAATACTTTGAGCGCCCACGATGCACATGCCGAAGTGGAGCCCCTCGTGCCGCCGAGCCTGGGCAGAGGAGGCCTATACGTCAATAGTGACGTACAGGCCTCCTCTGCCCATCACCTCAGCCCGTTCGCACCCCTATGGGTGCAAACGGGCTGAGGTGATGACAACTAAATAAACATGCTGGAAAATCCACACAGCAACATCTAACCCCAAGCTAAGCGGAGCTGAAGTTATGGGTACTAGATGGCTGATGTACTTAAAACAATACATTACATAGATATATATTTTTTATTATACATAGAAAATACCCTGAACACCCGGAAGAAATATTAGCAGATCGTACAAACATACCGTCCCAAGGCGGGAATCGTTGTTTGGATTGGATGATTATTTTGCTTTTTAAAGGTCCCTTACATTTTATCCCCAAAAGGGATGAGTTTATTCCGCAAAACTATAATACAGTTCCTAAGGGATTCCTATGGGACTAAGGGATAGAGATTTTCGGTTTTTAGTTTTTTAAACCATCAAATTATTTCGAAAATGGTTAAGGCCAGGTAGTCCTGCAGATGTAGGCGTAAGGGAAAATGCGCGCCTGCCAATCCGCCGCGCTCGTGTTTTTTGTAGTTATTTAAAAATGGTGATAAAGAAAATCATTTTATCAAGTCAAATTCTGCGAATTTGTTTAGAAATATTAAGTGTCCTTAGTTAAGTACAAAAAAAAAGTGTGATATCAGTAGTTCGCTAAGTCATAGTATTGAAAAAAACGTTAGAAAAAGTAACTTTGGGATTATTTAAGGACGATGCTGATATAGAAAGGGAGCGTAGGGCGCTGGCAGTTAGAGGTAATATGCTGGCCCGCAGGTTTTCCCGGTGTACTGAGCAAGTAAAAATAACGCTTTTCAAAGCTTATTGCCAAAACATGTACACGGGAAGCTTGTGGGTTAGACACACCAAAAACTCGCTAGCGACCCTGCGCGTCCAATATAATAACATATTCAGGATGATGTTGAGTCTGCCTCGCTTCTGTAGTGCATCAGGGATGTTTGCTGAATATCAAACTGATGACTTCATTGCCATCATTCGCAAAAAATCTGCATCCCTGATCAGCAGAATGCGCGACAGTCACAACAGCATCCTGAAAACCATAGCAGATCGATACTCTTCGCCGCTGTGGGCAGGCCTAGTTCGCAGAGTGATCCCGGAAAAAGTCCCGCTACTCTGGTGAGATCACTCTTAGAATTAGTCCTGCGTAAATTTTAAATTTTAATTTTTATATGTCTCGATGTGTGCTTACTAATCATTTACTGTATTTTACTGTGTTACTAACCCCATATGGATTTATGTTATCCGAAATAAAAGGATTTTATTTTATTTTATTTTATTTTATTTATTTATTTATTATTTTCTATCGAGTGAAGTTCGTTAGATATTGTAACTGAATGCGACTTTGACTAGACTATCTAGTCTAGTCATCCTTAGGTTTTATATATCCTTTTTCCAGAATTTTAAACACTATTTTCTAAGTCTCAGATGGTTTTAAAAATCACAAAAATCGGCATCTGCTGGCCTACCCAGCCTTAATATATATAAAAGAGAAGAGAAAAATGGACTCATCAAGAGATCTCTGAAACTACAAGAGCTACGAAGCTGAAATTTTGCATGAAGGTTCCTTTCAGGACGTAGGCGTTCAGACGTAAGGTAGTTAAAATGGGGTCGTAATCGAATAAATAATTTTTTAAACAAGCATTCTTAGAAGGACCAAATAGGATTTATAGGTTTTCTCATAATAACTTTAAAATTGTAAAGGATTGGTTGTAAAACTTTGGCGTTGATAGTTTATATGGAAACCAACATTACTTGGGGTATTAGTATTACTAAAGTCCACGCGAAAATCGCGGCGGGACAGCTAGTAATAAAAAATACATGATATCCATTCATTCGATAATATTAAAAACAATAACGGTGCATAATAACTCATAAGTAAAATAATTATTGCTTCTAGGCGTAATATTTAAAATTAATGTCACATCAATCATTAAATATACTGATTTTACTCTACTAAAAATAAACAAACTTAGTAGTCGGTAAGGTACCTACGGAAAATTTTAAATCGTTACAATATACCTACCTCCTGTTATCATGCAATGTGCTCGCGTTTGGATTTATCCAGAAACTACTCAGAAACCGATAAAATTGTATCAAAGTTCAACTGCCTGCAGGCAAAACTAATTGTTTTGTTTTGAGCAATGGGAACTAGATCAATTTTTATCTTGATGGTGTTTTTTTAACCAGATGGGACAAATAGAAAAATTGTAAGTGTCTGAGCGTCTGGTCGAAGCGACGAGTGACCCGAGAGCTGGTGAGTATCTGGCGCAGCGCATCAGCATTGCCATACAGCCGGGCAATGCAGCCAGCGTCTTGGGGACGCTTCGGTATTGATATGGATCAGTTGCGCTACCTGTAGATTGTTTGGAACAGTCTGCAGAATACTAGTTCTAATTTGTTTCTATTTTTTTCTCATAATTTTCTTTTTCAATGAAGCTCTATCAAGTATCTATTATAGTTACTAAGATATACAATAACAGTCGATCGTCATATCCTTTAAGGGCGGATGTTTATTATTCTGTAAGTGGTATGACTGTTAAGATGTGTAGTTGTGAGATGCTTGGGTGGAGACATCGCTAAAACTACGATTGAGCTGAAATGTTGTCGAGGCGATCAGAAGGTAGTATTTTTAACGGGGCGAACCTAATGGGTTTGGTTGTCACTCTAGGCATAGATCTCAGTACCTACTAGGATCCCCTTGATAAAAAACTCGTAAGTAAATAAAATTCAAAATTTTTTCTTTGATTCCTTGAATGTGAAAACACGATTGAATAAAAATATTACGATAAAAGGTCGAGATCTCAGGAACCCTGCGGTCTATTAAAATTACTTAAGTTTCGACTCGTAGGTTATTAGTTATTATCATGAGTACCTATATAATATTACTAATGATTTGGTTCCTGGAACCAGTTTCTTCATAAATTGTGTAGTTTTTAAATAAGAATCTATAAAACTTTATTTTTGCGCGTTACGCCGCCGTTCCAAAAACAGATGCTCTGTCCCGCTCGCGCTCCTATGAACGTGAAATCCTTATCATTTCACGAAATGGCGAGCATTGCGCCCTCTTAAAAAAACTTCGGAACGTTAACATAAGCCGTGTTTTTTTTTATGAATACGGCTGAATTGTGTTCGCATCCATGAAGAGACGGGCCAGGGTTCTAAACCGCGAAGCACCGATATTCTCTTTTGATTTTGTCGTCTCTCTCCGTGTGCTCACGGTTCTGTTTAGATAAAGGGAGCAAAGTATTGCGTTGCGACAGATTTCTCAATGTTACGTATATATTACGCAGTGAGACAGGGGCGTAGCTATGACGTGGGGCTCCTGACCTGCTAATGGTGATTTAGACGAGCCCACTGGTTTGATGAATCGACCACTTATCGAGTTAGGCACCGTCAGGGTTCGCAGACAACAACGTTTTCACTTGCTTTGTAATAAACAAAAAACAATTTTCCAATATAATCTTTTTGCATGACTGCCCAAAACAAATGCATATTTTCAGGGTTCATGTAAGATAATGTAAGTTTCTTTATACAATCATTCATTTTAAATGGCTGAACAGATTTGGATGTATGGGGTATCGTTAGAATCCACAACATGTATAAGAACACTACATCGTCCCGAGAGACATAAAGTCGTAAGTAATTTAAAAAAAAAGTTAGGTAGTAGAGTTTTTTTATTTTTGTTTAGCTTAAGTATTTCAAATCTGATTATAAAAGTAAAAATTCATTAATTGCTTGGAAATACAAATTTGTAAAGATCAAATAGTGACAATGCTGGGTACTCATTAAAGCGTTCACTGCCCAGACCCTAGGGTCGCACCGGCAGCTACGAGAAGCTGCAGACGGATATGACGTGTGCATTGGGCACTGAAAGTGTTAACATAAAAAAATCTTGGATCTAGGATACGCCGCCCAGTGTAATTGTTGACTCCAATGTGAATAAAAATTTAACGTTGGCATTTTCAAACAATTTGCGATCAAATCAAGGCAATTTCAAACGGCAATTTCTTTCTTGCAGTAAGATTAGATTTTGAAATTGCTTTGATTACAAACATTCTCAGTAAACTGTTGAAGAGAGAATGCACCTGTGTTTGCGCATCCACTCGTGCACTATATAATATGTCGCGCGCTCAAGGCTAGTCTTCGATAAGACTGGCCGTTGCCGTAACTCTAGGAAGACATCATCATCACAGCATCTTCTATGATAAGTCTTCCCGTCCTAGAAAAGTTACTTCAACCGAAATAAGTCATTGACCGCAGTGTTGCCGCCAGCCCTAAATAGAGCTATCATTTTGCACTTGAGCCACTTGTATTGTATGCGTTATGGCGTGACGTGTGGCGGCTCAATGATACATCGTAGTTGGACACACCTACCTACAGTGAACAAACAACTCGGCTGTTGGATCCTCACAAGTACGACATACATTAGCCTAACTCGATGTAGATTGTTTGTAAGCAAACCGCCCTAAATCAACCTAAAATTCACTCTGTTGCCGCGTCTTTTTATACAGAATTTACATTACTTGTCGGTTTGTGATCCTTCCTTCAATAAATTTTGCTCGACGCCAAGCAGTCGAGTTTTAGTTATTTCTGTTGTGAATTGTTAACTTTCTTTTTAGGCTTCCGTACCTCAAAATGAAAAAAGGAACCCTTATAGGATCACTTTGTTGTCCGTCTGTCTGTCCGTGTGTCAATCCTCTTTTCACAGGAACGCGAGGACGTATCGAGTTAAAATTAACGTCGAATACTCAAGTCCGTAACCTCTTGGAGCCGCGATATAATTAAAAGTTCTTAGTCAACGCACTCAAAAGTTACAGCCGTTAGTGTCCGAATATTATGAAATTTCCAATCACATATGCACACAAAACCTATAAGGTACTTCCCGTACACTTTGAATCATGAAATTTGGTGAAGGTCTTATAGCACAAGTAATGGGAAATGGAAACCTAATGGGAAAAAATCTGAAAACCATACATTTGTAAATTATTCAGTACAAAAATTAATTTTAATGCTCGCCATTGACCAAAATCTATAGGGTACTTCCCGTAGACCAAGGATTATGAAATTTGGCAAGAAGCTAGGCCTTATAGCACAAGTAACGGATAAAATGAACAGCGAATTTATAGTTTATATACAATATTTAATATAATCAAGAGAACAGCAAATTTATAGTTTATACAATATTTAATATAAAATTCTTTTGATTCTCGTCATCAACAAAACCTATAGGGTACTTCCCGTTGACGTAGAATCATAAAATTTGGCAAGATCTTACAGTAAAAGTAAAGAAAAATATCGTAACACTGTAAATTCGTAGTTAATTCACCTAAAAATAAATACTTTTGATTCTTGCTATAGACAAAAACCTATAGGGTTAAATAATTAAGAAGCAAAGTCTTATAGCACAAAAAAGGGGAAAATCCAGATCGTTAATTTGTAGTTTATTCACAAAAAAATATTTTGATTCTCGGACCAAAACCTGCAGGGTACCTACTTCCCGTTGACTTAGAGTGATGGTGATCATTTGGCAAGACACAAGGTCTTAAGGAACCGTTAGTGCGCGAGTCCGACTCGCACTTAACGTTTTACTTTGTTAAGTGTATAGTTTTATACACCTAGAAATAGGGACGAATTTGGCAATGTACCCTTTAGCATAGTTAAAACACCTACCAACAGGGAAGAACAAGGACAACAAGGTTGCGGGTTCAAGTCCCGTCGAAGTCGAAAATTTTTGCGATATTATTTGATTTCTTAGGGAAGAACACGGTTGTTGGATTCTTACAACATAGTTCGAATTCTATAGATTGTGTACTTAAAATTTATATATAAGTAGTGACTGTCATATAACGTAATTTATCGTTAATTTTTAAATTATGACCATTATTGTCGCGGAGTCCCTACCGAGGCATCGCGGAGCCCCGGGTCTCCCCGGAGCACGCTTTGAGAATGGCTGGTTTAGGTATTTAGTGAAGTATGTCTGCATGCAATCACGACTTTGGGAAATTCCCACCGGATCGCGGCAAAGTCGCGTTTACAAGAGTCCAACAGAAATTACGTGGAAAATTTATAGTCGCCAAGGTAACCTAGACAGATGAGTAACTAACAGACGTTTCATTATTACTTATCATATCAATTATCATTTATGATAAGTGGTGCCTACCTATTTTTTCAATTGGTCATCATTGCACGAGTCATTCATAACATGATTGTACCGACGCCTTATGCCTATAATTTAGTTAGCGCTGTTAAGGTTGTCGCAGATCAGGGCCGCATAGCTACCGCATGACAAAAAATTCTGCATTCAAATATGGGTTTTAACTCGTAATCTTAAGATGCATTATTGACGTCATCAGATGACAGTCAGCTCGCTGGCCACTCGTTTGACGCTTGTAGGAAGCCATTGAAAGAGAGAGTGCACCTGTGCTTGGGCACACACTTGTGCACTATAATATGTTCTGCGCACATCTAGTCTCCAATCCGACTGACCGCCAAGGCCCAAATTCGGCCAAGAGGACATCATCATAACTGTCCCTCCGAATTTGTGTCGCCCACCGCGCTCCTGCGTTTTATTTGCTTTTTTGACATTATTTTTTTAACCCCCGACGCAAAAAGAGAGGGGTGTTATAAGTTTAACTTGTCTGTCTGTGGTATTGTAGCTCCCAAACGGATGAACCGATTTTCGTTTAGTTTTTTTTTTGTGTCGTAGATAATTATATCCCGAGTGTTCTTAGCCATGTTTCAAGAAAATCTGTCGAGGGGTTTATAAATTTTTAAATTTGTTCTTGTCTAACATTGTATAAAACCCTGAACTGACCGGTGACGACCCGTAACGTAGACTCTACGTTCCGGAGTCGTTACTACCGTAACGACTCGTGACGTCATAGTACCTTCACCAAGTGTTACACGCTCGGTTCAATACAAATCGGCGAAATCTTTGCTTCTATCTAGATATATTTCTGTGAAAGACCGTGACAGAATGGACACTCTTCGCCCCACATCTGACCGAGCTTCCTCACCCTGCCAACCCCAAGTCGAGTTCGGTTTGCGTTCCAAATGCACGGGATGTACGGCGCCACTCACGGGACGCAGATGGCATGTAATGATTTTAACAGACGACTCCGATGGTGTTCGATGTTTTTGTTTGTTTGATACAAAATGTATGTGCCGAGACGATACTTTTGTATGGAGAAATAGGCGAGTGTCCGGGGTATGACACCCGGCTTAGTAATTATATACAGGGTTATTGGTAATTCACTGACACTATGTTAACTGCAGCTTCTGCCCACCATCATGAACAAGTCCGCGAAGACACCAGATCTCAATTCTTAAAATTGGTGGAAAGGGAATTATATCAGTATGTACCCCCTCCATTCAAAAATACTGTTTTCTTTGAAACTAAACCTAAAAATGGCTCTGCCCTGAATTATCAGTAAGTGTGTGTGTTTTCGGCTGTCTCCCAGCCAGGCTAATGTAACTTAAATCATCTTGCGTAGATGTAATATAAGCCAATGATGATGATGTGGATTTAAATAGGAGTGGGAGAACGGTAGTTAGTAATTAATTAGGTGTCTAACATTGTTGTGTGTGAGGCGATTCACAAAATAATTAAGTCAGTGAATTACCAATAACCCTGTATAGTTAGTACAATATTAGATATAAAAATATATATATATATAGTAAGACTTACAGTGGAATGCCGCCAGAAGTGTATGAGTGCATGGATGTCCGTCGCGGGCGCGAGTAGCATGTAGTCCCGCCATTCGTCGTAACTGATGTTGAGGCTGCCATCTTGGTCCATCCTGAAGAAAAATATCTTCATTATTATAACAAAAAAGACATCAAATAGATATATGAAGTAGCAGTCGTAGCTATCCTTGGAGTCTACAAGACCCTAGGTTCGTAGGGTACCGGGAGTACCAGGTTTTTAAAATGTTATCAGAACGTTAGGTCTAGCCCGGAGCTATGCAGAGCTTGTGTCATGTGTACTCGATAACCGATATACCTATGACATTACATTAAAGTTGATATTTTTTTTTTATTATTCATAGAAAAAACCTTGAACATCGGAACAAATATCTGCAGATCGTACAAACATTTGTCCTGAGGCGGGAATCAAGTATTCTATAAATTCGAAAGTTACTCTGTTTTCCTCTCTGTCTCTTACCTTTTCACGCTGAAACGGCTAAACGGAACTCAATGTAATTTGACAGGGAGGTAAATTTTATCCGGGGAGGGACATAGGCTACTTGAAAACCGCGTAAGGAGTAGCGGGCAACAGCTATGGGGGTTTACCTTTTAAGTAATGTGGTGGCCTCGGACGCCCCGATCGCTATGCCTAGGTCGGCAAATGCAGATATTAGCTCGTCGAGGTCAACTTTTCCTATAACAAGAGAAAGTGTTAGGGAATTTAACTCACAAAAATTGCAGTGGTCCAGTCAAATAGATCAGGGGCCCAATTCAGCAATACATTTGCTTAACTATGACTATGGAATCGTCGCAGAATCGTCACGTAGAATCCTTACATTAATGAAACTCGAGATAGTCCGTGCGAGATAAATTAATAGTTTCAAACTTGACACTGACGCACGTCTCTCCATAAGCATTCATCATTATTTCTTTCATCTAAGGTAGAATATCAAAACCTGTCATTCTGTGACGATACCACTGTCATAGTTTAGCAGAATAGGACCTCAGCTGAACGGAACTATGAGTAAGAAGTGAAACGAGTATGACACGTAGTTAATAATTCAGTAACTACGACTCGGCCAGCGTCAGTGTCAAGACATTGAAGCTGGCCGAGTCGTGTAGATAAAGAATGGGATTGAACATGACAGCATGCTATACCCCGTGGACCCTACATCATTCATACACAATTTAACTAGGAACAAATAAAGATACTACATTAAAAGTGTAACAGGTCCAATTCTGCGCATCGAAGTTTTTTTTGCGCGGCGTTTCCTAATATGAGAGAAACTGTGGTTTAATGTGAATTAGTCGGTAATTATGGCAATCGCGAACGAAGTCGCGGGTACAGCTAGTAATATATATTAATATTAATAAATAGGATGATATAATCAATAGTCTTTTCTTTCTTTCAAATAGAAATCCCACGGGAATAAATCTTTTTTGGGACCTCCTCGAAATCATTTTCGTAGCAAAGGTGAAAGAATTATCAAAATCGGTCCACGAAGATATTGAGTAACACACACACATACCTACGTATCAAATAATAAAAAAACATACAGCCTTATTGGGAACCTCTTTTTTTCGTCGGTTGAAAATTGCCAAAAAAACTATTTCAATTAACGTATTCAAGTTTGAACGTTTCTATCATACAGAAAGTAGGTTACGTTAGTGGGCTTTAGGTATGTGTGTTTTGTTGAGTGTACAAGTAAAGAAAAATCGATTTATTCAGTAATGAAGATCGTTGGCGCCCCGACACGCAACGCGATAGGTACATGCCTACTGCCTATGCCTACTTAAAATGCGTGGTTCTGAACTATTTCGGTCTCAATAGAACTTGCAAAGGATGTAACACAATAGTAAACTATTGAGAACATTTTCACATAATTGCATCATGCATGACTAAGATAAAATAATAAATTACTGACAGGATAATAATTCAGTAAATTCAATTTATTCACCATTGCATTATGTTATCAGTAATCACCAATATTGGCATGTCAAAAAATATATACTACAGTACAAATGATTATCTTAAACGTATTCCTATTTATTATCTATACTTCTATACTTACAATAGTATAAAGAGAAAAGATTAGTGTTTTTATATTTTTGTATTTTTATAACGTATTCGTTAGCTCAAAAACTACTGCACCGATTTCAAAACTTCTTTCACCATTAGAATGCTACATTATCCCTGCGTAAAATAGGCTATATTTATTACTTAAAAATATTAGGGATCCCTATTAAAACTTAAATAATGTAACCCAAAGTGTAAAAATATTATCCATAAATTGTATATCATCGCATGCCCTGCGGAAACTATTGATGATAGAACAAAAGAATGCAATATTTAAGAACATATCAATATCTTCAAAAAACTTTATGATACCATGTGTCCAACTATTGTAGTTATGTCAATAAAACTACTTTTTTACATTTTATTATTTGACAGAAATGCCGTCCAAAATCAGACGATGTTATCCATACCTTTGTATATGTTTCAATACCTATAGATTATTATTTTTTTATTATTCAAATTGGACATTCCATTCAAAAGATATTTTATTACATGATGTTCTCTACGTTTATCCCAAAATATTTACAAATAAATGTCACCCTTGCGAAGCCGGGACGGGCCGCTAGTTATTTATACTAATAAATAACTTATCATCAGAGCTACCTGTAGATTGTTCGCAACAGCCTACAGTTAGCTCAACTGTTTCATTGTAAATACTAGTTCTAATTTGTTTTTGTTTATTTGATTGTTATTTTCTTTGTTTAATAAGGATAGGTATACTATTACTTGAAATCATAATCAATTCCTTCTAAAAAACGAAAACTTGACTTTAAGTTCCGAGTTTTGCGGGACAAGTAGGTACTAATTCCTCGTGATTTTTTCTGGAACCATCACGGTATTTCCATCTACTCAATAATAAAATATCACTATAATCGGTCTATAATTGATGAAAAAATCGGCGAACATTCTAAAAAAAATACATACATCCGAACATATACCTTCCTTATTTGAAATCGATCAAAATTAGAGAGTTTATTTAGTATTAGGAGCACGAGGCCTTAGCGAAACCGATTCTAGAGACTCAAGGTGATTGAACTTTGCTAATACAAAAGAACCTGTGGTATTTAAAGTAACAGTGACAATGATTAGCAGTAAAGAAACTCTAAAGTCATTTACAATAGGATATTTACCATGATTTGAGTTTTGAGCTTTCCAATATTTCTGCACATTTTCATGCGCCATGATCACGGAATAACTGAAGGCGAGAATAGAGTGAGTTTTTATTGGCAGCATACTTACCGATTTACCCTAATTTTTTGTCTTTTGCTACGAACGGGACGTTACCACATACCTAAACATATAAACATAATTCATAAACATAGTTCATAATAAAAACTCACCATCTTGGTTCTTGTCTAAGTGTGAGAATTGAAGCCTGAGGTTGGTCTCATGGACACGTACATAATGTATGAACTCGGAGAGTGTGACATCCCCCGTCTCCTTCCAACTGGACTTAGCCAGGAATTTCTGTAAACAAACAATAACTATTGTATTCTGAAATGCTGCAATGAAGCTGTCAATAACCTGAATGAAGCTGTTTAGGCAGGAGGACAATGCACAATACAATCCTATTACGGTTGTCAGTACAGATTTCAGTTCCCGCTTAGAATTATTGATATTTCCATATCTGTACAGGAATCGTCTGGCTGTTCATCTTCATATGGGAGGGGTAAGGTTAGTGAGGTGAGGAGGTGAGTGAAGGTTAGTAAGATAAAATATATGACAGAAAAAGAAAAGATTCTAGTATTTCATTTGGTATTAGCCTAGATTTGTTTACCTACCCCCTACGGTTAAAGTTTACCAACTTATTCTACATATAAACTTTTATAGCATCATGGTTCAAAATTAGAAACAATATTCATGCTTCCATTCGAACTTGAGTCTTAAGGTTGATGTGAATAATAGCTGCATTATTTTGTTACTCATAATAGGTTTTATGCATGCAAGTTTATTTTCTGCACACACACCTATTAAATAAAAATAATGTCCTAGCCGAATTTCGACTACGGCGGCCAGTCTCTCGGTGACTAGCCAGATGCGCAGGACATATTATAGTGCACAAGTGTTTGCGCAAACACAGGTGCACTCTCTGTTCCCTTACTCTCATAATCCACGCACACCTATTGAATAACTGGTGACCTGGCTGTACCATACATCTATGAATTAATTATGAGATTTACTTACTGAACTAGCTTACTGAATAAAATGTATGTATTTACACTTTTAACAAACTAGGTCTCAGCAATTCTTTATTAACAAAAAAACATTAAACACTTTTATTTAAAATCTCGAAATCTGTATCTCTTAAATCTGTCATGGAGGCACATCTTAGAACTGTTGTAGTTGCACTGTTAACTGTTGCATCATCATCCATATTAGTCCACGGCTGGACCTAGGCTTCCCCTAATGAGCGCCATAGCGCCCTGTCTTCAGCTTCCCGCATCCAGCATCTGACTACAGCCATTCACAGTTGATCATCATACCTGGCGAGAGAGTGTACTACACTATATTTGCCAAGACGGTCACTTGTAGGTAGGTACCAATTTACTTAATATAATCTTGTTAGTACTTTTGTTGTCAAACTGCCTTGTGGATATGAAATGAAGGAAAATTACATAATGTGTTGTGAATTAAGGATGTGGTATAGATACCTATTTTATCAATAGTCTATGGAACCACAACACACTGATAGTGTGTCAGAGATTTAACGGTTAACTCAGCAAACTGTTTCATTTTAACTTTCACTATTTCAGAACTATTTCACATCACTACCTACTAAAAAAGTTTTGTACTGGATCAGGGTAGTTGTAGTTGGAGTTTTTTCAAGGGAACTTAGGTAACTAACTACCAATACCAAAATTGAATAATTTTTCAGACAAAAAAATATGAGTATCTGAGCTCAAGCCTAAATTTAGATTAGGACAGACTAATAAAATGCAGGTGAAGGGTGTCTGTAAGAAACTATGTAGGTTGGTACCTACCTAGCACAGTAGTCTTACAAAGATTTGGAAAAAAAGATATAATCATCAATTCGTTCGGATTTGGAATAAGATGGTAGATGAATCATTTAACACGTGTCATCAGCTCACCAGCGAGCCATGGGCAGTAGAAACCGTTAGTAAGGCCCCGTATAACGAGTAGTCGACTAACCTCTGCATAACTCCTATTTATGTGCGGAGCCAACTCCTTGAGTGCGGCAGACAAGTCGTGGATGTCTATCTTGCCATTTCTATCGATGTCTAATTTAGCAAATAAATTTTCTAGCCTTTCTTCGTCTTCTTTTGGTAATCCTTTTAGTACCATAGGCGGACGTGTGTGAACCATGTCTAAAGTTTGCGTAACAATTTGTTAAATTTTGAATTAATTTAACTTCACTAAAACTAATATTCACATACATAACTTGCTATTAACTTAACTCGTCCACATTTTAATAAATATTGCTCTAATAATTTCTCTTTTCGAATGATTTTGACAGCTACTTGCTGCCGCACTGCTACACACATAATATCACACACACATATACACGTTTTATATACCATTACATGACGCAAGATCTATCCGATTCAAAGGCATAGAGCAACGTTGAAAAGATAAAAGAAATGAAACCCTAACTCTTTGCAATACATTCTAAATTACTTCTTCAAGAGATTTCAAAAATACAAAAGTGTGTGCTGGCGTTGGGACGCTTAGCGCCATCTATGAAGTGAGAGAGAAGTGAGAATTATTCTGAAAGACACCGCCTTGACTTGACAATCGCTTTTGATGAATGAATGAATGAATGAAAATCCGAATGTCCCGCTGATTTGTCTATTCGTCGGTCGTTCCGCTAAGGCTGCGTTCCGTTTTACGCTTATAGCGACTGCACGCACGAGCTATTTATTTATTTATTTTAACAAAACAGTAGTTAGCTTACAGTCTAAACCAAAGCACTAACTACGCTAAATACATATATTAGAACTATAGAATTAATTAACAATAAAGTACACAAAAATTATCTATAAATTATACATTGTAATAAAACCAAATAATTAAAACATAAAATAAAATGGAGCAACAAAAATTAAATAGAAAAAAACATGTTTCATTTAAAAGTAAGATATGATCTAAAGCATAAATAGATATGACTTAGACTATCGTTGAATATGTCGAGCTGTGAGCTATGCGTGCACGAGAGTGTGTTTCGTTTGATCTGACCGCACTGGTGCGCTCGATGTGGTCGTTGAAACGGAACGCTAAAAATAGGATTTAATAAGGCTTAACTACATAACTACCCAGCGATTTTAAACAATACAAAATTAATCCTTATCCAAATAAGTACCTTAAATACATTGTGCATTTAATATAGACCAATATGGATAGATTAACTTGGGTTTACTTACATATTGATAACAAATATGTTTTTTAAACTACCTAAATGAAGTAGGTACCCAATTAAAATTTTCATAGTAGTTAAAGTAAAACATACAAATTCAATTAAGTAAACGTAATTATAATCGTTATATTTAATCTGTGTTATAATCAAATCAAGCACAGTGATTGGTTGAACCGACACCTTCGTGTACAATGATATTATATATAAACTGAGGTAGATGCGTTTTACCGAGGTCTGCGCGGCAAGACAAAACCAGGTGAATTCACTTGACTGAACTCAGTCCGCTCTGCGTCGCGCCGCGATACGAACGTACGTTGCGGGATTTTAGAGAAAAGTAAAACAAACGAAAATGCCACATTTTGTGTTTCGAAAGTGCAAAAATTATACTGGGACAGCTGTAAAAAACAGGCAGGATGTATCTTTCCATTTGTAAGTACTGTTTAATCTATTTAAAATGGAAAATCATTAATTTTATATTAAAAAATCACTGCCGCGGCGTTGCCGCTTTGCCATTTACACGAACGAGACAAGACGTAGTGCGTTGCATTCATGAGTGACAGAGAGAACGAGATAATGGCGTGCGGTGTTGTCGGTTCGACCGACGCTAAGGGAGGTTAGGGTGATATGGGTAATATGATCACGCAATGCAACAATATTATTTTTCACCACTACTTTCCAATTATTTTTCGTAGTAAGATAATAAAGAGATGGATTTGCTTCTATTTTCTTTTAGATTTCCTAAAGACGAATTAATTAGGGAGAAATGGGTACGAGTCGTTAGAACCCAAAGACGAGACGATGAATGGATGCCAACGGCATACTCCACAATATGCTCCAAAACACTTTATAGATACTGACAAGTACGTCACAAAAAAAAATCACAAACTGATAAAGAATGCAGTGCCGGTAATTCAGGTAAAATAGAAAAAAAAACTACTTTTAATATTCGGTTGTGTGTTCCTATGTTTGATTAGACAGGTAAAATTTCAGCCCGATCCGTTCAGTAATTTTGACGTGAAGAAGTAACAAACATCCATCCATCTATCAAACCAAACTTTATTAAATTATTATCATAGTAACTAGCGACCCGCCCCGGCTTCGCACCGGTGCAAAGCTGATACTAAATATACTACAGAATCGGCCTCCCGGCCGGTACCGCTGCAACCGCCATGTCCCTGCATTTTAATTCTATGATATCTTCGAAAATATTCATTTACTTTAATTACATGCTGTAAGTAAAGGACCAAATGAATCTATATTAAATGCACAATGTTAAAATAGCTTCGTAAATAAGCAATTATTTCTCGTAAAAAGTAAAGGATATAAACTGGTTCATCATCAACCTAAATTAGTCCACTGCTGGACATAGGCCTCCCCTAATGAGCGCCATAGCGCCCTGTCTTCAGCTTGCCGCATCCAGCATCTGCCTGCAGTCTTTCGCAGATCGTCATCCCACCTGGCCGGAGGGCGTCCTACACTACGTTTGCCGAGTCGTGGTCTCCACTCAAGAACACGTTTGCCCCAGCGGTTGTCGGTTCTTCGCGAGATATGGCCGGCCCACTGCCACTTCAACTTGCTAATTCTTTGAGCTATGTCGATAACTTTGGTTCTCTGTCGGATGTATTCGTTACGAATTCTGTCCTTCAGAGAGACTCCGAGCATAGCTCTTTCCATAGCTCGCTGAGCGACTTTGAACTGGTGGACCAGCCCTACCGTGAGTGTCCACGTCTCAGCTCCGTAGGTCATGACGGGTAGGACGCACTGATTGAAAACTTTAGTTTTCAAGCATTGCGGTATGGATGACGAGAAGACTCGACGTAGTTTCCCAAACGCTGCCCAGCCTAGCTGGATCCTCCTCTTGGCCTCCTTCTCAAAATTATTTTTACCCAACTGCAGAATTTGCCCAAGGTAAGTATACTCGGAAACAATTTCGAGAAGGTGGCCATGTACGACGACCGGTCCCGGATCAATGAGGCCATTGATCATGACTTTGGTTTTATCCAAATTCATGCCAAGACCGATGCGTCGCGAGGCTGAGGCTAGGCCGTCCAGCATCTGGTTCAGCTCCTCTAGCGACTCCGCCATTAAGACTATGTCATCAGCGAATCGCAGGTGTGAGATGTGGTCGCCGTTTATGTTGATGCCCTTACCTTTCCAGTCCAGCGTCTTAAACATATCTTCCAACGCGCTCGTGAACAGTTTCGGGGATATAACATCCCCCTGTCTCACTCCTCTGCGCAGTTGGATGGGTTTAGACTGCTGGCCCTGTACTTGGACACTCATGGTGGCGGCCTCGTAGAGACATCTCAGCACCTCGATATAACGATAGTCTACTTGGCATCGCTGTAAGGATTCCAGAACAGCCCAGGTTTCGACAGAGTCAAAGGCTTTTTCATAGTCCACAAAGGCCAGACACAGAGGCTGATTATACTCTTCGGACTTCTGTATAATCTGCCTCACCGTGTGAATGTGGTCTATGGTGCCAAATCCTCCGCGGAACCCGGCCTGTTCTGGTGGCTGGAACTCGTCGAGTCTCCTGGCGAGACGATTCGTGACCACTCGTGAGAACAGCTTATAGACGTGGCTCAGGAGCGTGATGGGTCTGTAGTTTTTAAGGAGGGTTTTATCTCCCTTCTTAAAAAAGAGCACCACCAAACTCCCGCTCCACGCCTTTGGAGTTCTCCCACTGTGAAGGACGGCGTTGAAGAGGTTTTGTAGCTCCTGTACAACAGGGGCACCTCCGGCTTTCAAAAGCTCTGAAGTTATTCCGTCCTCACCGGGGGCTTTTCCATTTTTAAGCTGCCTCAGAGCTAACACGATCTCGTCTTGACTGATGTCTGGCAGTTCGTCGGTATAGTGGCGTGTCAGGGTGGCTCTAGAATCATGGTCGTCTCGCCGGGAATGGGGGGCATGTGCAGCGTATAAACGGCCATAGAAATCCTCTATCTCGGCGGAGATCTCCGGTTTCGACGATACGGTCCTCCCGTCGTGCGTTTTAAGCTTCGTCAGGTGGCTCCTGCCAAGCTGCTGAGTGAATACTTTGGACCCTCGGTTTCGCTCTATCGCCTCTTCGATGAGGCGTGTGTTGGAGCTCCGAAGGTCGCGCCGTACCATCTTCGCAATTCGCTTGTTCAGGTCTGACCTCATATAAACTGGTTATTGTGGGTTATCCCTAAGAGATAGATATATACCACCCGGACTTCTTATAGACCTTTTTAAGGTGTACAATACTGTAGTACATTATTTTGATCTATCTCGTAGGGTTCAGCCAGCGTTTGCAATGTAAGCGCAAAAAAGTATTTATTTACGACATCACATAAGAAACCTCTAAAATTATCAGTGTTCCTCTACTATATTATGCATGTATTATACATATAAACCTTTTTCTTGAATCACTCTATCTATTAAAAAAAACCGCATCAAAATCCGTTGCATCTTTTTAAAGATCTAAGCATACATAGACACAGACAGACAGACAGACACAGACAGGAAGCGACTTTGTTTTATACTATGTAGCTATTATACGATTAGAAGGCACTTAAGTTAAGTAAAAGTATTTTTTCTAGTGTGCTCACATAAATGTACCTATACTAGGAATGTAATACTAATTCGTAAATAAACATTTTTATTTAAAATTTACTGTTTATTTTCTTAGTGATGCCTCGTTACCCCCGTTTCCCCTAGTTCGTTCCTTAGCTGCTAGCCGATGACGTCATAGGCTGTCATTGGCCGTCAGCCCGCTGGCCGCTCGTGTAAAGTGTGAACAGTATGTTCATCTCTTTCTGACAACGGGGTCCTATATATCTCTGTTATCTTTTAACGTACTCAGTGATAGAAATAAAGTTCCATAGTCCTATGCAGGTAGCTATAGTAAAATATCGCCATGTTTTTATTTCTTTCTAATGAGTATGACGTCTCTATTGGTAAAATCTCATTGTTCGTGTATGTGTGTGTTGACAAGTTTAGGCTGCGTTCAGTTTGAATATTATTGCGACTGCATCTATCTGCCCCGTACATCAATCTACCCCGTACATCTACCCCTATTCTAAACGGGATCCTGCAAAATATTGCAACTGTATAAAGGGTATGTTGCCGTGGGAAAGGGCTCTATAGCGTTGATTAGTTACTTCATAATTAAAATAATAATGTAAAAATCTCTTTCAATATCACCATTGACTTTAAGGTCGGTAATAAAATGTCCGAGATATTTGAACGCATACTTTTTTATACCTACTCATACCGATTAGAGTGACTTCTGGGAAATCTTTTAGGTTATTACCGGCGGCCACACAACCGTACTCCGTACTCCGTACTCACACTTTTTAGGGTTTCGAAGATCGAAGATCGGTTTCGAAACCCTTATGGTCTCGCTTTGTCTGTCCTTTTTTCCCTCCTTAATAACTCAGCAACTACTGCAACTATCAACTTGAAATTAAGAATAATAATACATTTCGTGTGCCTGAACAGATTTAGAGAAAAATAAATCAAAATAAATGAAAAATTAAAATGAATATTTTCCATACAAATTGTGATGCCGAAATTTTTAAAGATACCTACAGGGTCATGTGGGGTATCAAATGAAAGGTATCAGTTTGTACATTACAAAATAGTTTTTGAAATTTTCGTAGGTTTCATACTTTTTAAAGTATTTCTAAAAAAGTCAAAAAAATACTCATCCACCCCCTATCTCCGAAGTTTGCAGAGCGATCCATGTAAAATGTATGGAGCGTTTATAGACATGGATCTATATTTTACACGAAAATATAGAGAAAAGTCTGTAAAAAGAACACTTTTTGAAATCTGGTCAAAAAGGGGGGGAATAATTTTCAAAAGGGGGGGCTACCTCATCGAGTGGGGTGTCACATGAAAGGTATCGGTTTGTATGTTTCAAAACAGTTTTTCAAATTTCTGTAGGTTTCATACTTTTTGAAATATTTTGAAAAAAGTCGAAAAAATACCCATTCCCCCCACCTATCTTCGAAGTTTGCCGAGCGATCCGTTTTAAATGTATGGAGCGTTTGTAGATACGTATCTATTTTTTGCACGAAAAATATTGAGAAGTCTGTAAAAATAACACTTTTTGAAAAATGGTCAAAAAGGGGGGAATAATTTTCAAAAGGGAGGGCTACCTCACTGAGTGGGGTATCAAATAAAAGGTATCGGTTTGTACGTTTCAAAACAGTTTTTCTAATTTCTGTAGGTTTCACACTTTTTGAAATATTTTGAAAAAAGTCGAAAAAATACCTATTCCCCTCTCCCCTATCTCCGTAGTTTGCAGAGCAATCCATTTGAAATGTATGGAGCGTTTGTAGATATTAGGCTTGTTCTTGCTCGGTCAGTGACAGGATCGCTCCGTACTAGTACATTTGCATCTTTGAGAACTTTAAAATTTTGCAGCATTATAATGTTAGAACGTATACCTCAACCAAGCTAAGTTTGCACCTCGCTGGAATGCGGCGGCGCCGGCGCCCCGCCCGCGACGAGATACAAACTTAGCTTGGTCGAGTTGTAAAGAACGAATTATATCTCCATCTCTTTTGCACTACAGTGGATTATCGCTGTATGTCTTTGTTTTTCCTATTCGTGTTTGTTTTGCAATTCAGTAGGTCAGGTCACTCACAGAGGAATAGTGAACTTAAGAAAACATGTACTAGTATGATACTACTGAACTAGAGATCAAAATGCATATCTCCATCTATTTTAGTACCGCGGATTTATGCGCTGTCTATCTCTGTCCTTCGTTAATTATTCCTAATAGTTCTTTTTCTTCATGTTATCAGATTTTAAACTTTATGACATAATGAAAAAATGTCCTTACGGCAATGCCAGCTTTTAATTTTTCTGAACAAAATTTCACATCTAATGTTAAAATTCATTGTCTTCCTTTTATTTCCGACACTATGTTATTTAGCAAAAAATAATCCTTGTGATGAAGCCTTTCGATCGGTATGATAAAGGTACCTACACGATAATTGTTTTTCTCGTGTAACGGGTTCGATTCCCGGTTCAACCATGTAATTATTTAAATATCTATGAATGCAGTTTAAATTGTTTTTTAAATTCAAATAATGTCTTCTTTCAGTAAAATGTTGTATCTACAATAATCAAGGTACTTTCCCTCCATGTGGCATGGCCGTAGGCTCTAAGGCCGTAGGACGCCCTGTATGTCTTATTTAATTTTTCTTACTTTTCTACGTAAAACCATTTCGTAAACTTTTGTGCGCGATGGTATTTTGACAAGAAAAGTGACGTGGACACATGTTAACCGACGAACCAATAGCGCAACGGCAGGCATGCGACGCGTGACCCGCCCGTCCCGCGCCCCACTGCATACCACCAAAATAGACCGATAAATCGCCAACTGCGCAGCTTGACCGCCACGCCGCGCCGCCGCCAGCGTTCTTTTACATGACGCGAAGCGAACTCTACGACACCGTTGTCGATCGCCCGTCCCTAGTAGTACGCAATAAATAATTCAGTACAGACAGTACCTGATTTCGCATACATGTGACGGTGACTATGTAATTAACTGCAAAGTTATGAAAAAACAGTTTTGGTTTCTCATTAATCTAGCTCAAGACTCGTTCGATAAAATGGCTAGGCCGCTTACTACCTACAAATTACAAAACGAACGTTTTATACTTGTGGTTGGAAACAAAGTGGCGGCTAATGGTACCTCAAGCTCATGGTTTGCAGGTTTTCTCCTTCATTCCGAAGATGTCAACTAGAGCCAATTGTGTTCTGTGACTAGAACGTTGTTTCGGCTAGTCAATCTGCACCTCAAGCTCATGGTTTGCAGGTTTTCTCCTTCATCCCGAAGAGAACACGGCGATAATGTTTCAAAATCTGGACGTTGAAGGTGAGAGGCGGACTGATTCAGTAGCCACCGCTATGCGGCTATTCATGTAACAGTCACGGGCGTAGCCAGGTTTTAGTATCGGGGGGGTTCAAACGATTAGGAGTGCATGAAATCACCGTAATAATAAGTAATAGTAATAAAAAGTAGTGGGCGTGGACATGGCCGTGAGCGTGGTCGTGGACATGGGCGTGGCCGTATGCAAAGCTATTCTATGCCCAGTGTGACCCCCCCAAAGTCTTAGCCTTCTGTCCGGGTGTGCCTAAAACATAGTCTGACTAATTCTCTTTATGCCTAGACTTAAGAGAAGACGAGAAGTAGTCACATTTACCTAGGCCTCTTGCATTTTTGTCCAAAAGCGAATCTGTTACAATGAGACTTAAATTTAATAGGTAAGTTTTTGTCCAAAAAGGTATCTGGCAGTGAGACTTGAACTTAATATGTTTTTGTCAAAAGCGAATCTTAAAAATATATTTGTGGACATCCATGAGTGATGAGAACCCAGAAGATTAAGTTGCAAGAGTGCTAGAGTCTCTTCGGTTAGCTCACAGAGACAGATTGTTGTACCGATCGAACTCAACCAATATAACATTCAGGATAAGGTAGCATTGTACAAGCTTTTCATTTCCTTTAACAATTGTTGTTTATCTAATCTAATATCTAGTAAAACTAACAGGTAAGAAAGGGAATAAAAGCACATTACTTTTAATATAACTTCAATTAAAATATGCAGCTACTATGTTTTGCAGAACATAATTACTCTTACTTGTTTATAACAAATAATACAGCATAAATTAATTATTATAAAGGCTCATTATTTATTTTTTAATGTCACACATACTTCAAAAAATAATAAGCTGAAATTATCCCATCCTGCAGGCAGACATTCAGTTCTTTCTTGCATCTCTTCCTTCTTGAGTTGCCTTTGAAGATATTTTAGAAAGAAAGATAATCAATTTATTGGCTCACAACATGCCTTATATAATAATACAAAAACTTTAATATAAAAATACTTTGTAAGTATGTATACATTATATATAAATGATTTTTATAAAAATAAGAGGATGTACCTATTTAAGTTTCTAATTTCCAGTGAAATGGTAAAATGTAATAGGATTTCGTAGGGAGAAAATTATTATTTGTGATTTAAGCGTAAAGAAATTCACCTCAAAGATGTATCGCGAAATAGGCAAAATAGACAATGGACAGCTAGAGACTCCTTACTGCGTTTAGGCCATAATGCAACATAGGCAATATAAGTAACACAAGCTCTGCTTAGCTTGGGGCTAGATAATGCTGTGTGAATTGTCCAGCATTATTTATTATTATTATTATTATTATTATTAAGTAATAGGCCAATAGTGACATAGACCAATAGCAAATTTCAAATGAAGTTTGGTCATAACATGAATTAGTCGGACTATGTTTTAGGGCACACCCGGACAGAAGGATTGGTAGTCATACATAGCTGCTTACTTGTTACTTACTTGTTACTTGTTTCTGGACTGTTTTCCGCAACTAGGCCACAGGTGGGCCCTTTTTGCGTGTCGGGTGGGGGGCTGCTAAACTAACCACCCGATGTCCTCCAGGAAGGCCAGCAGCTCGCTGACGCCGGTGTTACATACATAGCTGTTTCGCACACTTCAAGTTCTGCTTTGATGACAGATGTAATACTTTCAGGCAGCACTGCCGAATACATACACATTGCCTCTAGTTCTAATTCTAATACTAGTTCTCATTTATTTCTATTATTTTATTATAATTTTCATTCTATCTACAAATTGCCTCTTCAATTTAAAAACTGGCCTCAAAATTTTAAGGTCACATACCAGATATTGCTGTTAGTACTTTACAGTGTTTCGTAATCAAATGTTGAATTGTTTGATCTAGAAAAGGGATGATAATATCTTTAACTCTTAACTTTTGGGGCGGAGTTGGACCCCCAAAACCCTCCCATTCCATTCATTGCTTCTATGGCAAAAAAGAGAAGGCCTTTGTACGAGACAGTGATAAGAAGGCTTAATTTAGTCTTGCTAGACGATAATTATCAATACAGATTAATGCAAAATAAAATAATATACCTACACAAATTAAGAATCTCTCCAAGCCTGACCCCTAAATGACACTTGTCACTAACATAAGTCAGGATAACATAGGGAGGGAGGCCTTTGCCCCAGCACTAGGTAAGACGGCATGGGTACATAAAATAACCTTTTTTAATCAGGTCCTTCTTGTTGCATTTTGTTCAATCTGATTTGACATACAATTTAAGGGCCGAATTATGCACGTTTTCTAAGGGTAATTTTAAGTTTTATTTGCTTTAGGTGGCTTTCTTGTGACTGCGGCGGCCATAATAGGCCTGTTGTGATCTCCACTTTGTGTGTTCGTTCAGCCATGAAGCAGCGGCGTTAATAATTCGCCACTAACCCTTCCAGCTGCTAAAAAAAGAAATAAAAATGTACTAATGAAATGTAATGTACCAGTCGTGATTTTAAAAAATATGTTGTTTTTTATTCTTAACGGGATAAATACTAATCCCTCGAAAATATTTTCAACACCTTGAGATCATTCTCTAAACAATAGTGAAAGAATCAGTGAAATCGGTTAACCATTCGCGGAGATATTAAGTAACATACACACATAAAAAACATACAGACGAATGGAAAACCTCCTTTTTTGAAGTCGGTTACAAAATAAATTTATTTTCATCAATATTGAGCAATGTAAATTCAGCAAGATATTTTTAAAATGATGATAAATAAATATAAAAATGTATGCGAGGCATCTAACATCACAACATTAATTTTAAATAAGCTATCACCTCTTACTAAACCGGTGCTGTCAAGATCCGGTCAGCACAAAATGTCTTACCTACTTCTTCTGTTTCTGCAACAATGTCTATCGTAACGTTACGGTCATAAAAGTAACGGACTTTGTAATGGGACTTAGTCGTCGCGTGACGGCCAGAATATAAATAGCCTATAGAGGGTCAGTCTAAGCCTAGAAAAGAAGACGAGCGGATCCAGGATTTTTGTCTGGGAATTCAAGGGAAGTCGGGCAAAAATAATCAACAATAACTGTTTAAAATAAACTTGTAGTATTGTATAAAGGTTTAATAAAATACGAAAACAATAGATTGAAATGTCATGTGCGAGTCGGACTCGTGCACTTAAGGTTCCGTTTAATTGAAAGACCTTGTTTCTTGCCAAATATCATGATTCTAGCTCAACGGGAAGTACCCTATAGGTTTTGGTTTCTCAGAGACTGCGGGATGAGCGCGAAGATGAGCGCTCCGCAAACCACAGAGCTAGACGGACGTTGCCACTTTGTTTGTCGATATATCAATACCATTTTTCATTTAGTGCTTGAAGAAGTTCGTTAGTTTCATAATTGTTCTTTATGTAAATTCCATTGTAAGAAATTAAAATGAAATCATCTCCTAAATTGTATTGTAAAGTATTTCAGTACATAAAGTTTATAGGATAACTGTGTTTTATGTTGAGATCCTACCGTCCATGAGTTTATGGTTAAAGTCTCTTATAGTTGCCCTCCGCCTGCCGCGCGAATCTCCACTCGGGCGCGGCGGCACTCCCCCGGCACACGGGCACGCGCGCCCTGCAGCAGGCGGTCGCGCAGGTCTCGGCGCGCGAAGCGCACCACGACGCGAAGGGTGCGCGGCGGCGCTGCGCCCTCGGGCCCCTCGCCCCGCGCCGCGCCCACCCGCTCCGGAACACCACGTCGCGGTCCTCCACGACGAAAAGTTTGGCCGCCAGCCAAGCAAGATAGCGCCTTCACATCTTGCAGACACATCGGTAAGGTCCGGTTCTGCAGCAACATGAGCGGAGTCCCTTAAACGGCAAAAATCGCTAACCTTGACCGAGGTTACATAATTGAGTCGTTTGCGGTTAAAACCCTTGGTCCTGGGGCACACGAATTTTAAATAAATAATTAATTATTAGGGCTTCATTCTGACCTTAGTCCGTTGGAAATAAACACAGTTGGACACTCAGGCTAAAATGAATTGACTATACTACCTTAATTTACTTGACCTACTACTTAAATTGAATGAGTAAATACAGAGGTATATCTTTTGGCCCTTAGAAAATTACAATAACAGAATAAAACAATATCAACAAGTATTTACACTTAAATCTATTTCTTAAAAATCTAAGTTTTTAGAGTGCCCAGAATGCTGGTAGCATTGCCACGTTGAATGGCAATGCTAATTCGTTGAACGAAATAGAAGAAAGGACTTTGGAAAGATTCGTGTTAGGACGGGCTATTTTCTGATATTGAATTAATAAATAAATTATCGACAAATGGCAACTTTGGTTACGGATCTCTAAAAAATAAATGTCAAAATCATTTTCATAGAAGGGTCATCGAAAGAACGGTTGTCCTTACTTTTATGCGATTCGCTATCCTTCCACTTTGTAAGTAGTTTTTCTTGTTTACGCCTGTTGTTATGGAAACGGATAGTTACCAGTGATTGTGAAAATTATCATTGCGATGATGTTTTGTACGTTTTACGGCGGCGCACATCATCAATTCCTCGAGGGACAAAACTTTGAGACCACCTTAGGATCAACTTTTATACAAAAATAATATAATTATTAGGAATTGGCGAAGAAATCACCTAAATTGTGGTAGTTATTAGTCGTGATTTAAAAAAATATGTTGTTTTTTATTCTTAACGGGATAAATACTAATCCCTCGAAAATATTTAACAACACCTTGAGATCATTCTCTAAACAATAGTGAAAGAATGAGTGAAATCGGTTAACCATTCGCGGAGATATTAAGTAACATACACATATAAAAAACGTACAGACGAATGGAAAACCTCCTTTTTTGAAGTCGGTTACAAAATAAATTTATTTTCATCTTTCCTTCTTTCAGAAAGCGGTGGTGTGAAGACCGTGGTGGTGTTGGGCAAGGAGTTCAGTTTCAAGATGTAATGCGTGCGCACGCTGTGCCCAAAGCGTTGTTCCGACACCCATTGAGGTACGTTCAAAAAGTTAGTCTCATGGTCCAAGAACAAGGTCTGACACTCCGAGAGCGACACAAATTCTACGTCAAATAGAAAAATATAAACATAAAAAATATATACTAAAATAAACATAATTACAGTTGATTTCACGAGTTTCCGCTCTGATCAATACTGAGCAATGTAATTTAGCAAGACATTTTTTAAAATGATGGTAAATAAATATAAAAATGTATGCGAGGCATCTAACATCACAACATTAATTTTAAATAAGCTATCACCTCTTACTAAACCGGTGCTGTCAAGATCCGGTCAGCACAAAATGTCTTACCTACTTCTTCTGTTTCTGCAACAATGTCTATCGTAACGTTACGGTCATAAAAGTAACGGACTTTGTAATGGGACTTAGTCGTCGCGTGACGGCCAGAATATAAATAGCCTATAGAGGGTCAGTCTAAGCCTAGAAAAGAAGACGAGCGGATCCAGGATTTTTGTCTGGGAATTCAAGGGAAGTCGGGCAAAAATAATCAACAATAACTGTTTAAAATAAACTTGTAGTAGGTATTGTATAAAGGTTTAATAAAATACGAAAACAATAGATTGAAATGTCATGTGCGAGTCGGACTCGTGCACTTAAGGTTCCGTTTAATTGAAAGACCTTGTTTCTTGCCAAATATCATGATTCTAGCTCAACGGGAAGTACCCTATAGGTTTTGGTTTCTCAGAGACTGCGGGATGAGCGCGAAGATGAGCGCTCCGCAAACCACAGAGCTAGACGGACGTTGCCACTTTGTTTGTCGATATATCAATACCATTTTTCATTTAGTGCTTGAAGAAGTTCGTTAGTTTCATAATTGTTCTTTATGTAAATTCCATTGTAAGAAATTAAAGTGAAATCATCTCCTAAATTGTATTGTAAAGTATTTCAGTACATAAAGTTTATACGATAACTGTGTTTTATGTTGAGATCCTACCGTCCATGAGTTTATGGTTAAAGTCTCTTATAGTTGCCCTCCGCCTGCCGCGCGAATCTCCAATCGGGCGCGGCGGCACTCCCCCGGCACACGGGCACGCGCGCCCTGCAGCAGGCGGTCGCGCAGATCTCGGCGCGCGAAGCGCATCACGACGCGAAGGGTGCGCGGCGGCGCTGCGCCCTCGGGCCCCTCGCCCCGCGCCGCTCCCACCCGCTCCGGAACACCACGTCGCGGTCCTCCACGACGAAAAGCTTGGCCGCCAGCCAAGCAAGATAGCGCCTTCACATCTTGCAGACACATCGGTAAGGTCCGGTTCTGCAGCAACATGAGCGGAGTCCCTTAAACGGCAAAAATCGCTAACCTTGACCGAGGTTACATAATTGAGTCGTTTGCGGTTAAAACCCTTGGTCCTGGGGCACACGAATTTTAAATAAATAATTAATTATTAGGGCTTCATTCTGACCTTAGTCCGTTGGAAATAAACACAGTTGGACACTCAGGCTAAAATGAATTGACTTTACTACCTTAATTTACTTGACCTACTACTTAAATTGAATGAGTAAATACAGAAGTATATCTTTTGGCCCTTAGAAAATTACAATAACAGAATAAAACAATATCAACAAGTATTTACACTTAAATCTATTTCTTAAAAATCTAAGTTTTTAGAGTGCCCAGAATGCTGGTAGCATTGCCACGTTGAATGGCAATGCTAATTCGTTGAACGAAATAGAAGAAAGGACTTTGGGAAGATTCGTGTTAGGACGGGCTATTTTCTGATATTGAATTAATAAATAAATTATCGACAAATGGCAACTTTGGTTACGGATCTCTAAAAAATAAATGTCAAAATCATTTTCATAGAAGGGTCATCGAAAGAACGGTTGTCCTTACTTTTATGCGATTCGCTATCCTTCCACTTTGTAAGTAGTTTTTCTTGTTTACGCCTGTTGTTATGGAAACGGATAGTTACCAGTGATTGTGAAAATTATCATTGCGATGATGTTTTGTACGTTTTACGGCGGCGCACATCATCAATTCCTCGAGGGACAAAACTTTGAGACCACCTTAGGATCAACTTTTATACAAAAATAATATAATTATTAGGAATTGGCGAAGAAATCACCTAAATTGTGGTAGTTATTAGTCGTGATTTAAAAAAATATGTTGTTTTTTATTCTTAACGGGATAAATACTAATCCCTCGAAAATATTTAACAACACCTTGAGATCATTCTCTAAACAATAGTGAAAGAATGAGTGAAATCGGTTAACCATTCGCGGAGATATTAAGTAACATACACACATAAAAAACATACAGACGAATGGAAAACCTCCTTTTTTGAAGTCGGTTACAAAATAAATTTATTTTCATCTTTCCTTCTTTCAGAAAGCGGTGGTGTGAAGACCGTGGTGGTGTTGGGCAAGAAGTTCAGTTTCAAGATGTAATGCGTGCGCACGCTGTGCCCAAAGCGTTGTTCCGACACCCATTGAGGTACGTTCAAAAAGTTAGTCTCATGGTCCAAGAACAAGGTCTGACACTCCGAGAGCGACACAAATTCTACGTCCAATAGAAAAATATAAACATGAAAAATATATACTAAAATAAACATAATTTAACAGTTGATTTCACGAGAGTTTCCGCTCTGATCAATATTGAGCAATGTAAATTCAGCAAGATATTTTTAAAATGATGATAAATAAATATAAAAATGTATGCGAGGCATCTAACATCACAACATTAATTTTAAATAAGCTAACACCTGTTACTAAACCGGTGCTGTCAGGATCCGGTCAGCACAAAATGTCTTACCAACTAATAATGTCTATCATAACATAACTTACGGTCATAAAAGTAACGGACTTTGTAATGGGACTTAGTCGTCGCGTGACGGCCAGAATATAAATAGGCTATAGAGGGTCAGTCTGAGCCTAGAAAAGAAGACAAAAGCGGATCCAGGATTTTTGTCTGGGAATTCAAGGGAAGTCGGGCGAAAATAATCCACAATAACTGTTTAAAATAAACTTGTAGGTATAATAGAATACGAAAACAATAGAATGAAATGTCATGTGCGTGCGAGTCGGACTGGTGCACTTAGGGTTCCGTTTAATTGAAAGACCTTGTTTCTTGCCAAATATCATGTTTCTAAGTCAACGGGAAGTAGGTAACCTGTATATTTTGATCAAGGGAGAGAGAAAAATAATGTTTTTGTTAATAAACTATTTACAAATATACGGTTTTCTGATTCTTCCCGTTATTTTTACCATAAGACTTTGCATCTTGCCAAATTTTATGATTCTAGGTCAACGGGAAGTACCCTATAGATTATGGTCCAAGGCGTGAATCAAAAGTATTTTTTTTAGAGAATAAACTACTAATTTACCGTTTTCGAATTTTATCCTTTACCCGCGACTTCGTTCGCGATTGTCATACCTGCCGTCTAATTAAGTTCACATACAACCACAGTTTCTATAATATTATTAAAACGCCGCCGTGCAAAAAAACTTCGATGCGCAGAATCGGACTGTTACACTTTTAATTTAAGTGTCTATATATATGTACCTGGTTAAATTACACATATAAAAAACATATAGTCGAATTGAAAACTTCCTTTTTTGAAGTCGGTTAAAAATAAATTTATTTTCATATTTCTTTCAGAAAGCGGTGGTGTGAAGACCGTCGACTGCGGTGGTGTCGGGCAAGGAGTTCAGTGTGAAGATGTGATGCGTGTGCGTACAAGCTGCCCTCAAAGCGTTCCGAAACCTATTATTAAGGGGAAGAAGTTAGTATTAGTGGCAAGAATGCCATGCATACATTGACATGCATTGCCGTCCTTAAGGTTTCTCAAATACGCATGTAATTTATCTGATGAGAAATATATCGTTGTGTAAACAAATAACTGATCTTTGAAAGTTAAACCCTCATTTTACGATAATTGGTGTAGTTTTAAAATAAATCACTAGAGAAAAACACTTTAAAAAGCACGGCATTTTAGGCCTCACAGAAAATTTAATGACTTCAAATGAATTAAAAATATTAAAACAACTACTTCAATATTTTATCTTTCCATTAAATATTCGTAATTTTTATAGGATGTAATACAATAATAATAAATCCCAAAAAATACATTTTTGTAAGGCGTTTTGCAAAGTAATTGCAAAAATTATAATATTTTGCCAAAAGAATTTCAACCTTATTACTCAAACATCCCTTTCAATATATGCTCAAAATAGCTTCCATTACCTTCATTCGAAGGCTGGCCCAACATCATCCTAAAAATATTGTTATATTGCATACGCCGGGTCTCCAGTGGTTTTTTGGCATGCCGAACTCGGGCTTCCCGTGTAGAAGCAATGGCAATAAGCCTTAAAAAGGGTTATCTTCACCTCTTCGCTACAACGAGAGAAACTACGAATAACATATTTCCTCGAACCGCCAGAGCCCTGAGCTCCCTCTCTAAGTCGACATTGTCTTTAAGGTCTTCGGCGACATGATGACCCAGATATTTAAAGGATGTAACCCATTTGATGTTCGTGCCTTCAAGGCTTCATGGCTAAGCTGGGAAAGCTTTCAGCATGATTGCCGGCGGCCTTAAAAACAATGTGTTCACTCACATTTCTTAATATTAAAACGGAGTCCTTGGGAAGCAGCATAATATTTAGCGCACACCTTTAACATTTCATCGACCGAGCCCGCAGATTGTCCCAGCTGTACCATGTCATCCGCGTAGCTGATGTTAGTCACACAGATACTATCTACGCTACAGCCGACACGCATGCTGCTGAGTTCGTCTATGAGCTCATTTATGTGCAGGTTGAAAAGCGAAGGAGAGCTTACCCCCCCTGTCTCACACCGCATTCCAACCTATACGTCTCAGAAGATGCATTAGACCAGCTGACAAAATTGGACTGGTTTCTATACCAGTACTGAAAATACCTACTGAAAAAGTCCATACCTAAACCCGAACTGCGCGTCAAGGAGTTGGAGATACTTTTGTACCATAGAATCAAGCATACTGTCCAGTGTCCAGCACCTTGGCTGGGTACTTTTATTGAAGTGAAAACTTCTTTAGCGGCGTTGAGCACTTTTTCTCTAATGGGTATAAAATCTTAAACTCGCGTCAGGACACGTGACCTGATCGAAAAAGCGTAAGACGGATGGAGCAACGACGACATTATGCCGAAGGAATAAAGCTCAAAATTGTGCAGGATCTTCATTATAGCTAGGAAATTTCTTGAAGTTTTGTTTTGAGATAGAGTTCAAAATCGAACATTATTTTTAGGTAAACAGAATAGATAATAGTACTAGTTTCCGACAACAACAATAGGCCCTAGCTTACGTAATAGTTGCTAGCGTCCGGCTCGCTTATACCTACCTACTTATGTATCTATAGATAACTAGCTGCTGCCCGCGGCTTCGCCTGCGTAGTTCCCGTTCCCGTGGTAATTCCGGGATAAAACATAGCCTATGTCCGTCTCCTGGTTCTAAGCTGCCTCCCCACCAATTTTCAGCCAAATCGGTTCAGCCGTTCTTGAGTTATAAATAGTGTAACTAACACGACTTTCTTTTATTTATATAGATTAATTTCTCGAACGAATCGAAAAGAAAGACAAGGACAAAAATTTTCATTTATTAATTAATATAATTTTATAATTAAGGTTAGGTTTCGATCGAGTCTATCGTACTGCTTAACGGGTGTAAACAGACCCTTCACGAAGCCGTCAACCAAGCATTCTGTACATGAAACTAAGTAACACTGCGCAAAAATAATTGCTGGGAAACGGAATTTATTTTTGGACTTTAAAAATAATCAGATTTTTGTAGCGGGTAATGGTTTGCGCGCAACCGGCTGTAAATAATTGTAATATTATTTAATATTGTAAAATAATTGTAATAGTTTTAAAGTGTTAAATTTTTAATGTAATATAAATTGTCATGTTTGTGTACGATAGCGCAATAAATGAATATTGTATTCTAGGTACCACATAAATGATAGTACTTTTATACTGATAAAGCAATTGGTGCAAAATTATTCCCTAACCATTCCAAAATATCAAACATGCTCAACGTTAATAATCAAGTTTTCACTTCTGCCGGCACTCCCGGAGTGCAACCCGTCTTTTTTTTTATTTTATTTATTTAGACGCTCAAAACATAAAATAATCACAGAATATACAAAACTTAAATAAAATTGGTTGAGAACTTGATTACAAATTATGTGCATACCTACAGAGAATCTTACGAGCAAAACATGTAGAGCAAAAAATTCACAATATAAAATATATATATATATATATAAAACAGAATAAAGGGATACCATAGGCTAATTATAAGTTAAGTGTTTGAGCACACCTACCAGCAATTAGACCATTTCATGTTTAGTATTAGGATTTTAATTTAATTTAATTGATTTTAAAGTTCGGGTAAATTGGCTCAATTTGGGAACAAAAACGTCAAGTATAATGTTATCCTGAGCTAAATCATTGTATTGGCGGGCCATTCGGGTTAGGGGGTTGTAAAATGAGATATTGTTTTTATAAGTTAACAAAGCAAAGAGGTTGGTATTGTTGGACCTGCGCGCACTAAATCGTGTAAAAGATATCTCTGATAACAGCTTGGAGGAATCAATGATTGCGTGTAATATTTTATATATATAGATGAGATCGAAATGAACACGTCTGAATGAACTCTCTGTTCGGGCGATAATTCCCCAGAATATTGACACGAAAAGTGTCAAAAGTAAACATTTATTCAGTTTTTTTGAGTTATGTCATTCTTTTGGCAAACAAGCAAAAAAAGTTATAATAATCTAATGATTTGCCATAAACGGCTTTTACAAACACACCTAATAGGGTGCCAACACTGCCAACCTTATAAGTATAACCCAGCCAAATCAAAATCTCTCTATTTCAACATTACGGGAATCGACGTGCGAGGAAAAATTCACTTCAATACTCGTCTGTAGGTAGGTAGGTACTTTAAAATGTAGGTATGTAGATGTTCAGAGCCAAAGATCTCTTAAACCGTAGGAGGTCTATTTCTGAGCTTTTCAGGAGAACTAGATACCGCAAGGCACAGTTAATTGGCATAGTTCATGATTCATATCTCGCTATAGATTCGTCGAAATCAGCGGGGCTGCCAGCTTGACGTCAAGATAGCCACATTGAAAAACCTAAATACTTACCCTACAGTACTGGGGCACTATTTATTTTAGTTAAGGCATCGGGGTCACTATTTCAGGTCACATTTATTGGCATAGTTGAAACCACCAAATTCCATGGCGGGGCTGCTAACTTGACGGACACCGGGAAGGTGTTCTGCATATCTGAGGTGCTCGATGCTCAATCCATCGTGACCAGGAGATTTCCCTCTAGTCATCTTCTTAGTTGTCGCTCTAATTTACTTTGCGGACAATTGAAGGTACTATTGGCTCCTCTCCCGGACCGATGGAACCAGCATACAACTCCTCCTCAGAAGGTCCCAGGGTAGATTGTACCCTGAAGTGTTCCATGAACATCCGCGCAATCTCGCCCCCCTCACTTATGCCTTCAATGCTCACAGGAAGGCCAGGCCTAATGTTTAACCTATTAGTGGACTTCCAGAAAGATTTTAATGTACAAATTATTGTACATTAAAATCTGATTTTGGTTGCTCTGACACCACCTCAGGCGACTTTTAAAGATTTTACGAGATTCGTTCATATCTTCGTAGATGTAATCCTATTGCATTGGTACGTTCAAAAAGTTAGTCTGATGGTCCAAGAACAAACTTCGAGAGCGAAATAAATTCTACGTGAAATAGAAAAATATAAACTATAATAAACATAATTTAACAATTGATTTCACGAGAGTTACGTCAAAAAACTTCGATGCGCAGAATCGGACCTAATACATTTTTAATATAAGTAAGTTAGTAAAGTATCTATATTTAGGTATCTGGTTTAATTGTGTAGGTATAAATCGTATAGGGTCTACGGGGGATAGCATGTTGTCATCTTCAATCCCATTCTTTATCTACACGACTTTTTGCTATGACTCGGTCAGCGTCAGTGTCAAGAAGTGTCATACTCGTTTCACTTCTTACTCGTAGTTTCCTTCATTCAGCTGGGACCCTATTCTGCTAAACTAATCGCTTCACTATGACAGTGGTATCGTCATATAATGACAAGATGAAAGAAATTATGATGAATGCTGATGGAGAGACGCGCGTCAAAGTGTCAAGTTTAAAACTACTAATTTATCTCGCATGCACTATCTGGAATTTTATTAATGTAAGGATTCTACGTGATGATTCTGCGACGATCCCATTGACATAGTTAAGCAATTGTGTTGCAAAACTCCTGATCCAATTGACTGGACCACCGTACTTTTTATTTCGTTAGTAGGTGGGTACAGTTGATTGTGTAACACAGTATTTTTCTGTGATCCAGTTAATTGAACCACTTACTCAAACTAAACTTCGGTGGTGCAGATAACAACCACCAAATATCATGTTCATGAAGAGCGCATGGGCGCTCTCCCAAGGCAACCGTGCGTACCTACTGAACGCCCAGATAAAATGTATTCTATGTTCTTCCTCGTAGCTCAAATCAGGCCAGGTTTCATTTGAATTCATTGAGTAGCATGTTTTTACATTCATCCACTCTCCCAAGAGTACCGTACTGCTTCCGCATTATGCAGTTCATGGACAATGGCGTTGATCGCGGAAAGGCGAAAGCAAAAATGTTGAAAATATGTAGGTACTAGTGCTGAAAATCCGGAACTCATCGAATTATTCCCTGTGTTCTTAGCGTAATCACAAACAACGTGTAATTAATTAAGTTTAAAGTTTTTATGTATGTTGAAACTATTTTATTGTTTTTCTCATTTCCATGATCTCGGGTCTTATAGTGACCCGGTTCTTTGGGAGGGTGGGTGGTCCTGGTACATGCGTGGGGCCAAAGCTAACAGCACAGAAGCCCTATGAGAGCCTATGAGGCCCTATGAAGGCGAGGAATACACATAATATATCATCCTCAGGTGCACAGTATGCTATGACAGTATGATATACCTGAAAATGATTACCGCCTGTTGTAGACTATTGCAAATAAAAATAAAAGAAATGAAAACCAGGTTATTGTGATGGGTGGATGGACTGGGTGATCGGGCTGAATTGTTCCCTTCACGCTGATTCCCCCCACGTCGATTCCATTTAGCGACGATTCTTGTGAAGGCGACTCCCTCGAGCCTGCGGTCGCTTGCCATAGGTAAACATAGTCTCAAAACTGCGGTGGCATCGGCAGTTCCTCAAATTGGTGCCGTAAATACCAGAAAAGAACAACATCGGCGCAAATGACTGCAGGATGTCGAAGGTCGACCCAGATTTCACCATCACGAAGACTGCCACTGTGAGCGGGCTTCCTCCTTATTACCTACGCCATTAGACTCTTCCACCCCGGGGTTGAAGTGAAGAGATGCATCTTAGGATGTAGACTCGAGAGTCTAACAATAACATAAGTGAAAATCTAGTCCGTTTCTGGCTGCAATAGCGGCGCGGGCGCGGGTTTCATTCGGCGCATAGGGATAGGGACACGTATCGAATGGAAAGTAGCGATATTGTACCATTTGTACCTACCTACTTATGAGTAGTATCGGAAAAAAAGTATCGTACTCATAAAAGTATCGATACTTTACGGTATCGAATACTTTTCTTAGGCCCACAACACATCTACAGTAACTCCAGCGTACCTATTAAGAAATGAAAACAACTAGCTTCGGGTGACCTAGGTATGGTCTCTCGACGTACGCTATCCCGACAAAAAACAAGAAGTGAATGCAATCCCGACGCATGGAATCCCGAGAAATATCAATGTTCTCTAGAAATAAAATATTTTATGTATTTCAGTCAGTGTCTTCAGTGTCAGTGGCTTGACACCTGCTTTTCTGGAATAAAAAGTAGGTTATGTCCGTCCCTGGGACCATCCTGGGTAACCTCGGCAAGTTGAGGATTTCTGTTTGTTGTGCTGCTAGTCCCTCGCATTCCAGGAGTACGTGAGCAGCTGATTCTTCGTCGCTGAGGCACCATCTGCAGACAGGGCTGTCCGTCGCTTCGATGGTGACTAGGTGTTTGTTCATTTTTCAGTTGGCAGCGTCCTGTCAGCTTTCCCACCAGGATACGCAAGTCCATTCTATAAGCGTTTTGTTAGCTTCGGTGATGTTGACGAAAGCGCCGCCTCTCTGGCTTGTCTGCATTCTAGCAGTGAGGGAAGAGAATGAAGGAAAGAAAGTGAACCGTGAACGGAAGCATAAAAGAAAACTATCTTTTTTAAACATGTAATTTTTCTATTGTTTTCGTAATTTAATAAACCTTTATATAAATACTACTAGTTTATTTTTAACAGTTATTGTTGATTATTTTTGCCCGTTGTGCCAAGAAAAAAAACCTGGATCCGTCCTTGGCAGGATTGTTTTTTTTCTTCAAAATCCCATTTGAACCCCTTGACCTATTCTGCTCTTAAAGTTACCAGGACATTCCTATATTCTAATTTGTAGATCTTAGTAGACGTATCAAATTCCATTCCAGATGGGATCAGCGCAGCGGTTCTACAGTTCTGCTCCTACTATGTAGGTACCTAGATCTCACTCGCTTGGCTCGCTCGATCAATAAAGGACTGTCACCTCATTATACGAATACATTAATAATAGCCGACCGAAGCATATTTTTTGGTAAGTAGGGCTTTCTAGCATCCCTTTCTATTCATAGTAAAAAGCGAGATGCAAGAGGAATATTTGTCAAAACCCAGGGTAACTGTCATCGCATTTCAACTAATAAACCCATGGGGATGGCATCGCTATTATGTCACACATGACAATACACAAATTGACGCGACCGAAAGACTATAAACTTCAAAAGTTAATACAGTGCGGCTGCAATAACCCTGTAAACGAAACTCAACCAAATGACTTTGATATTAGGCTCAAATCTAGTTTTTTGTGAATGCAGAAAAATCGCAGCCGAATCTGAACTGTGTTAAGTTGAAGTTAAGGGAGTTTATATAATGAGAACGTTAACGGTATTGTCAATAAGTCGGGGCGCTGCAAAAAATTGAAAGGGAGCGAACAATAGCTCATAAAAGTTGGAGATTAATCGGGGATTTGGACACAATAAACACGGCGAGCACACATGTCATGGCAAGACGTCACGTCGTCAGCGAGGCGAGGGTTGCTCGGCAATGACATGCTCACAATGAGGGCAGCATCATTTGTCTCGGTGCTCATCGTAAACGGGGGAAGCACACGGAGTCACGGAAATGGGCGTTCAAACCTTGACTTGTGCCGTTGAATATTTAGATGATCCTTGGTAACATGAGTGCCCGTGCCCCGTACCGTTGAGGTCATGGAGAAACAGCGTTGCTCTTGAAAAAAGTTTGATTTGAATATTTTAATAAAAAATATTTAAAGCAAACATTATGGCATTCGAAGTATTTATCCGAAAACATAACTTTTAAGCAATTTGTTTTCTTCTGTTGACATAATTATTAAAGCTATGCACACAACGCCGTCGCCGTTACCTTACCAGTACCACACAGCGCAAAAATGTGCATTGAAATCTGGACTTCAACTATTTATTTTTAGAAACATTTTACAGTGACAAAATTGCTACCCACAAAAAAACCTGTAGGAATCGGAAATTGTAAGAAAACTTCTTCGTAACGTGTTTGCATGCAGATAGACGTCATTTCTATGTCCGCAGGGATGTCCCCTCACTTTGACATTGTATAATGATGTACCTATAGTATGTTGTTTTGTTATGTTATCGATATTGTCATTCAATAATAATACGATCAACATAAAATATGTATGTCCGACTATGATTTTATTTTCAAAATCAAGTAGGTACCTAAGTACGTTGGTACCATTGGTTTAGTTCAAAATCTTGTTTTAATAATTTTGGCAGGTTCTTTCACATATCGTAATCACTAAATGTTGCCAGCATTTTACTATTAGTCGTTTCCAAATGAATCATAATCATAAAATAAAACCGTTGGTAGCAATGACAATTACCAAAACTGCAATTACTCTTTTTCACATAGCAAGGACAAAAAATATTTGTTTATCAACTCGCATATTAGTTAGTAGGCTATTATAAAACAGTAAAAAAACCTACCTGTTCATGAAAACAATGAAGTAATTCAAGTCATAAGTAGCAATGAGCCACATGTCGCGTTTATTGTTTACAATTAATAAAGGTTCCAAATTGAGGGCAAAAAAACTGCGGTAAAGTGGCCGAGCACGTCCAGAGTTGAGAATTTAATTAATATTTATTTATTTTACTGTCAAACATGCAGTTATTAGTGTAATTAGGGTGTAACGCTGTTTTGCACCACAGGTGCCACAGATTCATTTTTGCCGTTCATACCAAAAACTGTCAGCGTTTCACGCTCATCAAAAAAAAATAATGTCACAACAGACAGAGGTTAATATTATGTGGACTAGGTGTACAGAACAGATTTGGGCACAATTTTTTTTATGCACATTTCTGTTCAAAACACCTCAAGGGAGAAGTGGAGTGGTTAAAAAGTAGATGAATTAGCGTTGAATATTTTATTGAAGCAATTATGAATAATTAGGTACTCGATATACTTCCGTTTATATATTTACAACAAGTATTTAATATGGTGGCGTGGATGAAGCTTAAGACGGAGCACTTTTCAAATTTGCAAGCAACTTAATATAAGGCTTACCTAGTACTAAATGATATATTACATTAAGATGTAAAACCTGCATTATATAAAATTATAATAAATATACTATTACCACAGAATTAAAACGTGCGTACCTACCTAATTTTTAACCGACTGCGAAAAACGGAGGAGTTACAATGTTCGGTTGTATGTACTACGTTTTTTTTATTTATAGTCGATTACCCCGTCACGTGCGGACCGATTTTTAAAATAATTTCGCTATTGTGTAGAGAAAGAATCCCGAGGGATTAGTATCTATCCCGTAAAACTTAAAACAGCGTAAAATTAAGAGATTCGAAGTCGGTATTTAGTTTTTTTAAAACAATCAAATTATTTATTTAAAAATTTTTTTATCTACATTTTACATTAACTTAAAAAGGCATCAAAAATATGTGACATAAAATTGGTTTAACATATTACTTACGTACTACGTTTTTTGGTGCTACATAGAAATACGTATTATAGATTTCCTGTACTAAATAATCAATCAATACAGCGCTTACTTACATCGGAACACCTCGAAATTGCTTAAAATACCTATAAATTCATAAAATGTATTTTGCCATAATTGCTAAACCTAGTGACGAGTATACAAAACAATAAGCTTATTGTATAGCAGTGTTCGTGGTAATAAATATCGACTGTTTCTGATACAAAGGGCGTAACTCCAAATCACCTAAGTACTTGTGGCAATGAGCAAAAAACAAATTAATGTCTGTTTTACATTATTATTTTTTTGTTTTCATACTTATAAAGTTGGTTTTAGGACGAAAGTTTCTATATTTGGGCTGTCCTTTGTTTTATTTAATTACAGTTATATACGAGCGTTTGTTTAAAAGCTACCATGGACTTACACTCCTGAATACCTAAAAATGTATTTACGACCCAATTTACGACCCATAAATTAATGGCATGGTAACAAACTTCTGAAGTAACCGCCATTTAAGTACACTGTACATACAAGGGTAATTTAATTCTTCACGTTCTATAAACCACAATAATTGTAAAATGTAAAAAAAAAATATTCAATTTTAGGTGGTAAGAACCACTCGTTGTAGCGCAATTTTAGATAAGTACACAGATCGACAGAGCGTGAAAAATTATGTAAGGTTGCATCAAAAAGTCGTTTTGTTCAAAATGGTCTTTACGCCCATTGAAACAGTCGATATGCCAAATCCATATGTGTAAACAATTGCGATGGATAATTAAATAGGCAATTACACCCCTATAGTATATTTAGTACTAACTCTCTACTTACTACCTGTGACTAGATTATAAATATAAATATGTGTAGCCCACACCACCTAGTTATTATGTTATCAATTTATCATAAAGAAAATTAAATGTGATTCGTAATATTCTTCATTTTAGTTTCACCAAACTCGTAAACAAATGAAGACAAATTATCGTTTCGAAAAATGTCTTTCTAAAAAAAAATTTGAAATAACTTCTTCGTCTTTTTAAAGTCTTTAAATTGTAATGTATTTCAGTAGGCCATTTTTCATGTTACATGGATATAACAATAATGTAAACGGTTCCAGACCTTAGGCAATTCATAATATAGACATTATAATATAGGTATATTTTATGAATTATCTACAAAGAAAGAAACTACAACAAACTTACAATAGTTAACCCAGTAAATGGACCATAGAAAACATCTCAAGCTCTTTAGAGCTCGTTTTTTTAAGAATATGTATTTTTTCTTTTATACAAGTAAACTAACCTCCCTGTTTTTTCCTTCAATGATTTAATTTATAAGGCCATCCACATATTTATTCAAATGTTTAAAGGTATTACTGGAATCTTTCCCGATTTGTACAAATCTGTGATGATCTTCTCTACAGTCATGTCGCCGATCGTGTTCCGGAAGAATAGATCGATGATAGTCTCCCCGGAGACAGTCTTCAGCAATGTGAGGATATGATAAAGTTGACTGGTGCGGGATAGTTCGCGGGGGTATGTCATTGCAGTGTGCTGTTGGAAATAAAAAGTATATGAATAAAACAATATTACAGATACATATAAACCTATCTCTAAAAAGCGAATTTATGGTGATTACTTACAATGTTCAAAACAGCCTGAACTCGATTCTGTACTTGAGCCACAGCAGGTAAATCTTGAAGTCGTTTATCCCGAGCTACGCTTCTGCCATCAATATCAACGCCATTGAAATTAGTTTTGAACAAAATCAATGATCGCAAATACATGTACTCCTCTGAATCCGGCCTTACTTTGGCTATTTCTGCTAGCACAGACTCAAATATCTCCACTTGCGTGCGTTCTAGGCGCGAGCAGCCTCGATCAAACATAACATTTAAGTCAATAGGATAAAGGAACTCTGCGATTCCTAAAACGAAAAGCTCTGCCCATGATTCTTCTAGCAAGAGAAGTCTATCAGGTAGGGACAAGGTTTCAAAGGGCACCAGGTTTTTAGCCCATTTGACATTGAGAAAAAAAAGTCTGGCTGCCACTTCCCGTTGCTTTCCGGGATCATCTCTATGAAGGATATTGCTTCTAACTGGTAACATCGGAGTTGGTGGAACAAAGACGGACGGAGCGTTGAAAATATTTAATCCATTGAAATGTGTGAATGGATTTGAAAATAGCGATAAAGTTAGTGGCATTGTGGGGGGTAGTAATGATGTAGGCATCGAAGGGCTGGTTGATATCTGCGTGTTCATGAGACCAATATCTGTGGAAGGCGTTATATCCTTTGAGAAGAGCGCCATTTGTCGGCGAATCGTCGAGTTCCTAGGACCTCTCTCGTGTTGCACCGCTGAAAAAACAAAATTCATTATGGAAACTATCTTAGAGTAACAGTAAATCCTGATGATTCCATATAATGTCCCCATGTTGGTTGAGTCATGGCGCGGCTTACAAACTGTCATCACAGAGGACATTTACGATGACACAGCTGACATGCGGACTAAAACCACCAGTAGTTTCTTATTTTCTTACCATCTTTATTCATGCCAGCCTCGAGGCACTTGGAGAGTCGACAGGACCTGCACTGGTTCCGGTGCGTCTTGTCTATCACGCAGGAGCCCGGCACGCGAGCCTTGCAGACGTAGTTGCGCTCCCGGCGCACGGAGCGCTTAAAGAATCCTGCGCAGCCGTCGCAGGCGTACACGCCGTAGTGCTTGCCTGACGAGTTGTCTCTGCAGACCCCGCACGGGACATCGTAGAGGATGCGACCTGGTGGCAGAAATTTTATTTACTTTGAGTGTAGGCCTGTCCCTACAAGCCCTGTCAAGGGTATCGAATAGAAAGTATCGATACTCTAGGTAATCATGAGTGGTTTCGGGAAAAACGTATATTACTTATTGAAGCAAAAGTATCGATAACTATCAATCAAAGTATTGAGTACCTACTTTATAAATACTTTCTATATGTACTAGCTGCATCTAACTACCCGTTTTCCCGTAGGAATGAAGCATTTTCCCGCGGTAAAAAGTAGCCTATGTTCATCAGGCATAATGTGGGCTTCTAATGGTAAAAGAATTTTTCAAATCGGTCCAGTAGTTTCGGAGCCTATTCAATACAAACATACAAACAATCAAATCTTTCCTCTTTATAATATTAGTATTATATTGAGGGCCACAACACAACTACACGACATGACGTCAGTTCAGCCTCAGTAGGACAAACATGAAAACAACCAGTTTCTGCCCGCGGCCTCGCGCGCACTTTTCGGGGTAATAAAAGTAGCCTATTTCCGTCCACTGAGATACCATCTACCTCCCTGCCAAATTTCATTATAAATAAATAATGCTGGACAATTCACACAGCATTATCTAGCCCCAAGCTAAGCAGAGCTTGTGTTATGGGTACTAGATAACTGATATACTTAATACAATTCACTACATAGATAGATATTTTTTATAATACATAGAAAACACCCAGACCAACGGAAAAAAATTCTGCAGATCGTACACAAATTTGGCGGAGGCGGAATCGAACCCGCAACCTCCTGCATCGCAGGCGGACCTTCGCCCGCTGCGCCACTGAGGTCGTCACTATGATCCGATCAGCTGTATAGCCGTGAAAAGGTAACATGACAGACAGAATTATTTTCACTATGTTATGTGTGATACTACGGTATCGAAGGAAAAGCACTGGGTACCACCAAGTATCGATACCTTTCTCGTGTCCCTATTTGAGTGTTTTCATTGCCTGTAGGATAAAGGGATTGTATTAGCAGAGAATATGCAGAGATCTGAGCTGTTTTCTTTCTCGTTTAAAGTCATGAGCCGTTGGTAGACATAAAACTTGATGACGATTCTGACTAATCCGGGAATATCAATATCGAGCTAGTCTCTGCAGGCATTTTTTGTTCTTTTATTTACTTCAGATAATTTCAGACAATTATCTTCAACTTAGCAAAGTTCATCAGCCTATGTTAGTCCACTGCTGGACATAGGCCTCCCCTAATGAGCGCCATAGCGCCCTGTCTTCAGCTTGCCGCATCCAGCTTCTGCCTGCAGTCTTTCGCAGGTCATCCTCCCACCTTGCCCGAGGGCATCCTACACTAAGTTTGCTGAGTCGTGGTCTTCACCCAAGAACACGTTTCCCCCAGCGGTTATCGGTTCTTCGCGAGATATGGCGGGCCCACTGCCACTTCAGCTGACTAATTCTTAGTGCTATGTCGTTAACTTTGGTTCTCTGTCGGATGTACCTATTCGTTACGAATCCTATAGAGAAACTACATAGAACAATTATGAATCTTAATTAACTTATTCTACCGTCCATAGTAATATTTAAGTACCTTCAAAGTCCCTAATTAAAATAAGAATAAAAAAAAGTACCTTTTTAATTAAGGGCAGCAGCCTTTATTCACAAAGAAAGTTACAATCAAATAATAGAAATAAAGTAAGAACTAGTATTTACAATTGAAACAATTGAGCTAACTGCAGACTGTTGCAAAAAATCTACAGGTAGCTCAACTGATCCATATCAATACCATTCGGATCGGAAGCGTCCCCAAGACGTTGGCTGCATTGCCGGGCTGTATGGCAATGCTGATGCGCTGTGCCAGATACTCACCAGCTGGTCACGCGTCGCTTCGACCAGACACTCAGATAATTTTTGTAAAACCCGAAGAGCCTTAAAAGTACTTATAAGTATTATTAGCTTATATATTATATTTACTTATAAGCCTTATAAGTACCTTGAAACTAACACAAAGTATAAATTTTATGACTTTTCATGAAATTCTACGATAGGTTTAACATCACAACATAATAATACCAACGCTATTTAGGTATCTCGACAGAACGACATAAAAGCTACCTTTTGTCACAAATTATGTACTAGAAATTTATGAAATAAGAGCATTTAGTCGAAGCGACGACGCGACACTCCAAGGCTGGTGAGTATCAGCATTGCCAAACAGCGGGACATTCCAGTCAGATATATACGATTGTACCACATAATTAAGACAGAAGACCATACAGAAATAATTGCTATGAGTAGACGAAGTTAATACAAGCCGGCCTTATCGCTATGAGTGATCTCTTCCAGGCAACCTTGGGATGGGCTGGACATGTAAGAACGAAGAAAGAAACCAGTAGTTACTTAAGGTAAGTACACTACATACCTACTATAATGCCTACATAACCAACCAAACCAACATCGATTCTTACTGAAACATAAAAATAAGGTTGTAAGTTTAACTTTTTACAAGGATCTGATGAAGTCAGCGTATTGGGGTATTGATTTCGATCAGCTCAACGATCTCGAGATTGTTGTAACAGTCTGCAGAAAACTCATTTTATGTGTACTTACATTTTGTAAAGTGCTAACCTATAAACTGCTTTTTTTAATCGATGCAAAATTAACTTGAAATAATGGAAGTTGTTGAGAAATATTCAATTCAATTCGTTTATCAAAGAAGACCTAACATCGCCTGTGTGTATAGGTAATTATAGCAATAATATGCTAATATTATTAATGAACTTACTTATCAGATTAATATGGATCAGTTGAACTACCTGTGGACCGTCTGCAGTTACATCAATTGTTTCAATTGTAAATATACTAGTTCTAATTTGTTTCTACATATTCTTTGATTGTAATTTTCTATGTTAAATAATGTTACTTTTCAGAAAAATCGTAAGTAAAATGGCGGCCAGTAGAAGATATACCTAAAATTGTGACAAAAAATCACATAGACTCAAAGGTCATAAATCATTTGGAATCGCAGTTCGTCTCTAACGACGGGGGTAGGGAGCCCCAGGGCCCGCCTTTCGAAGGGTGGCGCCGGGCAATTTGTGCCCTCGGTCAAAAGAGCAACGTAATAAACGGTTTTTGTGCCGTAATTGCCAATTGGTTTGTAAGCACACGGCCTATTCACAGCACTCGGTGGTAAGTAAATAATTGACGCCGAAGTGATCAATAAGTTGCCACGATTTACCATATTGCCATATTGGCTATTTGATGAGTTTTTTAGGCCATACCGCTGACTTAAAATTTATGAAACTCAAAACTGATTTGATAACAGATGCAATTAAACGATAATCCTATTTGAAAGTTGGAAATATAATCAACTTAGAATAAGGGTTTGAAGTTGTAAGGCGGACGAAAGCCAAGACAAAAAAAAATATTCGCCGGTCTCACGGCTGCATAAATACGCCTTTATGAGCACACCTCCAAACAAGACGGTAGTCAAAAAGGCACGGTATTCAAGACATCCTATTCATGAGGAATTGAATGTACCACTTGCACAGGAAGCGCGGTATCAAATGATGGTGAAAAAACACAAAACCATGCCTGAAGACAAAAGATAAAAGCCAAGAAGTGGAGCTTGGGAACGATTTGAATGAATAGCTCACAAAACAACAAGTTGATTTGATTATATGCTTTGATTGATGAAGTGCAAGAAACCTAAATAAATTAATAAATCGGCATGTAGCTATTAAAGTATCTACACTCATACATAAGGGTCCGGCGACGGATGAATTTCCCATACAAACGTAATACCAAAACGATTTTTAATTTGAGCATATTTTCAGTATGGTCTGCTATTATTTGTATTAAAATAGTATTTATCTAGGTTCCTGCCACAATTTTTTTTTCAAAATACCTTTCTGAAATGAAATTAAACCTAATCGCATTTTTACATCAAAGAATGAATGTTGTCTTAGTAATTGTGTAGATAAGTATTTTGAAAAAATCTTATGGCAGGAACCTGTATAAATACTATTCTAACACAAATAATAGCAAACCATAATGAAAACATTCTCAAATTGCAAATCATTTTGGTACTACGTTTGTATGGGAAATTCATCCGTCGCCGGACCCTTATGGTTTAGGAATACCATTTATTCTAAGTACGACGACCTCAGTCGTACCTCGTCGTAGCCTCAGACGGCGCAGCGGGCGAGAGTCCGCTTGCCACGCAGGAGGTTGCGGGTTCGATTCCCGCCTCGGAACACATTTATGTACGATCTGCAGAAATTTGTTCCGTTGGTCTGGCTGTTTTCTATGTATAAAAACATATCTATCTATGTATATAATGTATTAAATATATCAGTTATCTAGTACCCATAACACAAGCTTTGAGTAGCTTACTTTGGGGCTAGATGGTGCTGTGTGGATTGTCCAGCATTAGGTAATTATTTAATTATTTATTTAAAAAAGTACATTACTAATAAAAAATGCACTGAAGCTTGAGTACATCAACATTTGATTGAGACATTATCTACATATTATATCAATGTAATCTGCACAAATATTATTTTTACGTGGCAAAATATGTGTGAATTTACAATGATAGGTAAAGACCGGAATTACAGGACCGTTCCTGATTTTTTTTTCGCTAATACATAGCTATTCAGTTAACCTCTTTTTGCGTGCTTGGAATAGAAACCAAATGTTTTATTAGGGTTTCTATTATGTGCGTAAGCCTCATTAGATTTCTTAAATACTTTATCTTACTTTCAAGGCGCTTTCCATCCAGATCAATCAATATGAGTGAAGCCGCAGGCAAATGCCAGTTATAATTAAAAGTTACCTCTGGTCATAAAACATCGAAGGACCACTAGATAGTAGATACCCATACCAATAGAACAATACTACTGCTAATACCAAATACTTGAAAACAGATTATTAAATTTTTCCTCGCCAATATTAATAATTCAATGCCTAAACCAGACACAGTGCGCATGAAAGTCGCTCGGATTTTTATTCAAGACTATTCTTTATTATGCCTCTAGAATTTCTACGTACCCAAAAAACTTTTTTATTATTTTAACAGAACTTATGTAAAAATGTCTGTTTTTTAGGTTTGCCAACTTCGGAGATTGGTTATTTATTATGATTTCAAATTATTATTTTTTTACAATAGTTCTATCTAAAAGTAAAATTTGTTCCATGATTCGATTTACTACGACTAACTAAGTAATAGAAAGTAGGTAATTTAAAATTTCACAATTTGTTCTGTTTTTTTGGGCAATATTCAATAGCTTATGAATTTTGTTCGCTTATTTCCAGAACGTAAACGGGCTGATGATGATGATGATTATGGAATTTTGTTTCTATTTAAATTACAAGTTAATTATTAATATATTAATAGTTAATAGCTTCAGTATTTGCCGAGATCAAGGTGTTTCGTTTTGTACCGAACTCCTAAAATTCACATTTAACTACCCCTTTGTTTTAAATGCACCATCCCCTGATTAATAATGTCCTGGTGTCAACCGTGCGAACATACGTTGCGTGACGAGCAGGGTCCGACCTATCGTTATTAATCAAGCTCATTATGGTAGAGAGATGCCATTTAAATTACTGTATTGTTTTTAAAATAGGATGCTATGCCAGGGAGATAAAGTAGGCCACTTTCCCACGTCAATTCTCGTTAGTGATAAATTGATAGTTCAACCACGCAATGTGCAATATTTTATGCCAGTTCCCGGGACTTGGCGTGAAATACCCATCATCGCTTTTATTACTTTAATACGCCTTCTCCAATAATTATCACTTCTCGAATCACATTAAATCTCACGAAAACATCCGTGTTTACCTGGTTTTTGTTCTTATACTGCGGAGGTACTCGGGGTTATTACCCCGAGTACCTCCGCAGTATAAATATACTAGGTAATAAATATCTAAGAAATCAAAATTTCCAAAAAGTTTTGCGACCCCTACGTCACTTGATCTCGTAGCGCAATTGGTTAGCGCATTCCCGTACTGGTGGCGGGTTCAAGTCCCGTCAAAGTCGAATAACCGTGTTTACAACTCATATCTCTATTGCTCTCTATTTTTAGATAACCCTAATGTCTATTTAAACCTAACTTAGGATTTAGGGAACTGTTAACCAAAAACATGTTATCTTTTTGACAATAAACGATATCTATCTTTCCATGATTCTTTCAGTCGTCTAGTACCTACCCGTAACACAAGCTTTGCATAGCGGGGCTAGATAATGTAATTTAACAAACATTGACGAAGTTAATAAAAAAAGACAGTTAATTGAGTAATGTAGGTAGGGTAGGAATATTTTGATAGTACCTGTAGTAAATTAAAGCATACCTTTAACCTATAAGTATGTAAATAGTTTGACCTAGTTGCTTATTTTGGCTGAACTTTAATAGATACAAATTTACTATTGGCAGATGCTGGATGCGGCAACCTGAAGACAGGGCGCCATGGCGCTCATTAGGGCAGGGCTATGTCCAGCGGTGGACTAATATAGGATGGTGATGACGTTGATGTAAAACTATTGTTTTTAATTTGTAAAAGTACAAAAAAATATAAAATACTTAATTGTAAGTACACCAACAAATATACAATACAAAAGACATTATATAAACACAAGTACAATGGGCGGCCTTATTGCTTAGGAGCGATCTCTTCCAGGCAAAAGTATTGTTTTAGTTCTTATATTTACAAATAGGAACACGAATAATACAAATGCGTATGTAATTAATTATAGAATTTGTTTTTGGCAACATAGGTTATTATAGTATTTTATGTATTGTATTATATTATGTAGTAGTCTATTAAATAAGAAATTATAATAAAATTCTATTTATGCACCCACTTTTCTTTTATAACTATGTATCTCTCTCTCCTCTTATGGTTTGCTGTTAGAGATCTCTTTTCAGGGTTAGCTCGCCTTAGCCATTATTTTTCTTATTTCATGTTTTAGATGTATATTTTACTGTGCAATAAAGAATTAAGAATACAGTGCATGACTACCAGTAGTATACTACCTACAACCAGTAATGCAATAACTACCTATCTGCGAGGGTAATGGATGAGAGGGTGGTCCGATGAGACCCAACAGATGCGCACACGCAAAGCAAACCTCGTGGGAACACCATCATGCTCCCCAATTGGCTACACGACATCTCATCAGGCAATTAGCAAAACACCTTTCAATTTTGTTTGTTTCTATTTGAGTGATCTATCTATTAATTGCACGCGGCATGCTTTTTGAGGGATAAAAATTGCCCTATATTTATGTTGATTTAAGTTTAATACTACATCCACCCAACTACAAATACTACTATTACTATAGCTACAACTAGCTAGCTCATAGGTAGCCGGATTTGGGTTTATAGGATTTCTTTTATTGTGATCGTCTGGTAGAAATCTCTGCAAGGCATAAGACCGCCAATTGTAAGATACGATAGTTTTAGTCTTTAAGGACTTTCTGTATCTACTTTAGTGTAATCTTTCTTGCAATAAGGCTTTTTTATTTATTGAATAAACACAAAAATATCTAAATGTCATTACGTCTTTTTTTTTTAATATTACTCTTAAAGTTCTGTAAGATTCAATGAAAATATTTTATAATTAAAATTTTATGTTATACAAGTAAACATAAAATAATATCGCAATAATATTCAAATTCGACGGGACTTGAACCCGCATCCTTCCCTCAGTACGGGAATGTGCTAATCAACTACACCACGAGGTCAAGTGACGAAGGAGTCGAGAATTTTTTCGATATTATTTGATTTCTTACAGATTACCCTCAGTGTGGGGTTACGCACTATAATAACAAAAAAACACAAGTTGACATGTCCTGTAAATACCTGTTGTACACTCTTTTTGATTTTTCATGTGTTTATATCAATTTGTTTTTATTTGTGTTTTATTTTATTTTGTTCTAATTATGTGTGTGTCGCTATGTGGTGCCGGCTTAGAATCTGCACCACCCCAACTCTTCCTCCGGGTGTCGTAAGAGGCGACTACGGGATATCCACCAGAGCGGGCATTAGCACCACCTGCAGAACAATTCTACCACCGAACTGCGATCCCCAACCCGCATGCCCAGCGTGGGGATTATAAGCAAGCATTACCCCCATGGGATAAAAGCTAATAAGAGGCTTATCCGGGGGAGGCCTGCTTCCAGCAGTGGACCAACACAGGCTGTTGAGGTTGAGGTGTTGAGGTATGTGCGAGTTACGCCGCGATTCACGCATTTCATTCTGGCCTCCACGGAAGACCAGATAAGTGTTGGCCATTTTTGAACCTATATCTTGTTACTTGTTACTTGTAATGTTAACCTTAATCTTTTATAAGTGCTATGTATGTATTGGTTACAAAATAAACGCAAATTACTTTATTTTACTTTACTGTATTTGAGAATGTTGGGTCAATCCCGTATAAGTGAAAAGTGTGGACGAGAAATTATGATGTTCGTATCGAAGATATAAAATTATTAATCAGTCGTGTTCAAAACTGTTAATTTATTTATGATTTTTTTCGTTTGTATATTTGGTAAAACCAAAGCACATTTAAGAAAAACATATAAACTTTTTTTTCGCCTTACGTACTGTACATTATCAATTAAATTATCTTCATTTTAAGATAATATTAGATTGCTTGAAGGTGGCATGGGTTATTTATTTTACGAAGTAACCTTAACAAGGAAAAAACAAATTAAACTAGTATGTATGTATTGTACCTACAGTACAACGCACGAAAAGAATATAACTACATACTTTCTTAAAATGTAAGCCGTCACCAATAGAGTCAAGAATGCTGGCGGCATTGCCACGGTGAATAGTAATGCTAACACGTTGGCCGAAATAAAATCCAGCATTCCGATCACCTATGGAGTCCACAGGTGATCGGAATGCTGGATTTATGTGATTAATTGTTTTAATCTTGGTTGTCCCAAGACATTTGTCTACTTAATATAAACATAAACAACATCAAGAAACGCGAGACAGAACGCTGCCGTTTAGTCATGAAAACGAAACAGACGGAGTGGCTCTAGATCCACTATCAACTACGAAAAAAACGAATAGGTCCTATCTATCTATACAGGGTTATTGTTAATTCAATGACACTGGGTGAACTGCAGGTTCTGCCCATCATCACGAACACGTTTGTGATGACGCCAGGTCTTAAATATGGTATTGGTAGAAGGTACCCGCTCCATTCAATCTTAAGAGAAACTTTATTTGAAACAAAACTTAAAAACGGCTCTGTCCAGATTGAACAGTGTGTGTGGGAGTTGAAGATCAGTGGATGTGTGTGGGAGTTGAAGTTCAGTCAATAAGGAAGTGGATATTTACAAAAACAAATAGGAATTAGTACCTGGTTTCTAAACGAACGTGTTCGTGATGATGGGTAGAACGTGCAATTTACGTAGTGACAGTGAATTGCCAATAACCCTGTATATGAAAACTGACGATTGGTCGATGGGACTTTCTTGATACTCAAAAAAAATCAAAATCAAAAACTCTTTATTTCCATAAATACAATAAATGTACTCTTAGAAAAGGTCAAATCATAAAACTAAACACTGACACGGAAATAAAGTGATATTTTCGATTTCTGTCGCTTCGGTATTTAGACCAAAGTAAAGAAGCGACGAAGAAGGCTTTAGCCTGTTAGTTGTTATTTTTCGAGTTGGAGCAAAACCCGTTCCAAGCTTTTTTATCTTCTAGATAATCTGATATTTTATAGTAAGCCTTTTTGCATAGCAAGGTTTTGACAATTTGTTTGAATTTATTTACTGATAATTTTTGCAACTCACTACTCGTTAAATTAATAAATAAATAAGCTAAACAATTCACACCGCGTTACCTAGCCCCAAGCTAAGCAGAGCTTGTGTTATGGGTACTAGATTACTAATTACACTACAAAGATTAATATTTTTTATTGTACATAGAGAACATCCAGAACACCCTGCACAAATATGCAGATCGTACAAACATTTGTCCCGAGGCGGGAATCGAACCCGCAATCTCCTGTGTTGCAGGCGGACCTTCGCCCGCTGCGCCATAGAGGTCGTCAAAATCAAACTAATGTTTCATTCAGTTTATATTATCCTTACCTGATGAAGATGGCATCATGACTTGGCTTTACTCAAAACCGTAGCGTGGCATACCCTGAAAAGAAACCAAAAGTCTTTTAATTTTCCCATACCTTGTAATTGTAACTTATGTGAGTGGAGTGTCAAAATCCCCACAAAAACGTGAAATTTTATAAATAAAAAAAAAATATTGAGTATGCAGGTCGGTTCCAATTACTGAATCCTATCGAAAATTCGACAGAATTGCAACAAAACGCGTCAAATAACGTTATGAAATCGACGATACGCACCAAAACTTTACAATTGTACCTACTGGCTAAATCGCTGCTGTTCTCGTCTAAACAAATCCTATAATTTCACCATACATTTATGTACTTTGCCATTTTCGGTCCCAACAAAACCTAACGCTGTTCTTGACAGTCTTAATAATAATAATAACATTATAATAACATAATATCAATCTAGAAAAAGTTTGATTCTTATAATTGCGAGAATTTCCGAACGAAGCAGATATTGTTTTCCAATTAATTCTGCAGCGCATCAGCATTGGCATACTTATTTATTTATTAAGTTATCCGACAACGGTACATTTTACATAAAACAGTATAATACTCATGCTAAAATAAGGCCAATTATAAGATAACATAGAAAAAATACAGCGGGACAATGCAGCTAGTGGAACAATAACATTTTTTTCTGGAAAATGGATATTCTACTCCAGCATCTGATTGTGGAACTCATTTCATGTTAAAAACACTATAAAATCAGAAAAAGTTAGATGAAAAAGCAGGAACATAGAACTCGGCACAGGGTACCTATTTACATAAATTAAGAGTGAACACGATTTGAGTTTTGAGATTTCCATTCAGTTATTCCGTGATCATGGCGCATGAAACTATGCCGAAATATTGGAAATCTCAAAACTGAAATTATGGTAAATAACCCGTTATAAATGACTTTAGTGTTAATAACCATGATGGATTTAAAAGTTTTATCATACATAAATTACTTAAAAAAATGGCCTAAATCATTAACACTGTGCTTTGACCATCAACAGGTACCTAGTTCCTACAGCCATTGCCTCAGTCTCCGATAGGGGATGCATTTAAATTATGACAATTAAGTCTTAATTTAATGTGTATGACTGCAAGGGATACTAGAGAACCTATTTTTGAAGATCAAGACAACCCAGAAAAGAAACCACAAAATCTTTTAACTTTCCCATACTTTGTAATTGTAACATAGGTGAGTGAAGTGCCGTGCGAAATAGAACCGCGAACACTCGCAGAGTTCAAGTACACTCGATATTAAAAAGAATAAGAAACGAATCGACCACGAAGAGTCGCAACAAATGTAAGAAAATAAAGAACTATTGTTAAGCTTTACTGCTGACATCTTTGCGGCACAAAGCAAAGTACCATTGGTATTGTTCTATTGGGAGGCTTTGTTCCATTGCTGTTGAGTGTTGCCCAATGAGTGTTAGAGTGGCTACCGTTTATATAGCATTCAATATAATTTTATAGTTAAAATTGCAATGCAAACATTCGGTTAAATGGCAGGGTTTGATTTTGTATTTTAGGACCATTCACTATTAATCACTTGACAAAATAAATCATCTACTTTACACAGGAGATAGAAAAACAAATGCACCTTTTTAAATATTTTTGATTCATTTCTTGTTCTTGTTTTTGGCGCAGCGCATCAGCATTGCCATAATGCAGGGCAATGCAGCCAGCGTTTTGGGCTTCCCACTGGTATTGATATGGATCAGTTGACCTACCTGTAGATTGTTTGCAACGGTCTGCCGTTAGTTCAATTGTATTATTATTATTAATTATCTTATTCGAATTAATAAAACGTTAAATCGGTATACCCTTTATCAAAATGATTTTCTTTAGGAATTGATAACCATTATTTGAAGAACTGTTCCCGGTCCAACGTGGCAATGCAGCCAGGATTCTGGACGCAAACATGGTGTTTTTATTTTCTATAATCTTGACTTCATTAAAAGTCGTAGAAGCTAAATGAAGCGGACTTAATTAAAATAATTTAAATACCGCCTCCTCAGCACACGTACGCCCACTGCTGAACGAGCCTCCCCAAAAACGAGGATGGTTTTGCCACGATCACCACGCTTGGCAGGCGGATTATTAACCGCAGTGGAGGTGTTGATATGATAATGCACAGAAGATGGTTACTTCCCCTTCCTCTGGTGGGATCCTTTTGTCGACTCTTACGACATCTACAGGTTGAGTTGGAGTTATCGATTCATACGCAGTGACCGCCACAACTCATTAACGTCGTGGATTTCGATATCAGAATATTGATATTCTGATATCTACCTTACTTCTATAATGTTACAGTCGGCTTAAAAATTCGCAGAAGATATAACAAAAGCAAGCCCGAAAAGACATTGTATTTGCGTAAACTGAGTCCTGCATAAGCTTTCTTTCAAGTCAATACAGTAGCACTTTGTCATTCGGCAGCCTCAGATGTGGCATTGCATATTTTTTGCGAATAATTATCATTTCTCTAAACAGGTAATTACTGGAGATAATCCCGGTAAGTATTAGAGGACAATGGGGGAGATCCGGGAGTGCGGCCGGGTGCACACTGGCTGTATAACAAAAGCCATTTCAATAATAACAGCTAAAGTCGGTAGCTTCTTGCTTTTAAAATTGGGATTGGGCAAAAAAACGTTAATACGTTCGGGTGGATTTGTTGGGCATAGTTATCGGGTAGTTCATTTACAATGACTTTTTGCAATACAGCTGTTTGGGTAAATGTTTAATGGAGTTTTGATGTAGTGCATTCTCGTACTCATCATATTGGCTGACTGAATTCAATTTTTATGACATCATATCAAAGGCACAGTTAGACAAGTATGTTGTCATAAAAAAATCGGCTAAATAATATAGTTGTTTATAGCAGGTAGGTATGTAAGAAAACCGTTAAAAAAAATTGTAATAAGGACTTATTTTTATTTTTAGGTAGGTACCTAAACATTATCGTCCGCACACGGATATCCACTGCTGAGTATAATATTAATAAATAATGCTGGACAATTCACACATCATTATCGAGCGTCCGAATCTAAAACTCGTCCGCGGACGAAATGTCCACTTCACTTTTGAGTAGGGGTACATCTCGTCCGAATCTAAAGTTTCTTGGTTTTAGATCCAGACGAGTTGTACCCTCAACCAAAACAACTCGTCCGAATCTCGTCCTTACTTTTCAAGGGTAAGCAGGTATAGATAGGACTTCGGAAGTGTCTGTGAATGCCATCCTACCTATGCCAGCTATTGATCGGAGCATCAACGTATTTACGTAAGTTAATAAATCCAAGATTTCTGTACTTACAAGTTGTTTTCTGGTTTAACGCGTAACCTGACGCCCGATAGCTGTATGTAATCTTACGAATCAAAATTAACTTCCAACAGCCGTGTCCGCACGCAATTAATAATACTTAACGACTTGACAAGTACTAAGATAAAACTTTTAACGTTAAAATAATCGTTTTCAACTGTAAAATTAATTTAACGCCTTTGAAATTATATTTTATGGTTAGTACCTACGTGCGCTATGGGTAGAAAAGAATTTGGCGATATTAAATCAAATTGGAAATTCCATCAGTAGGCGACTGCAGGCTCATCAAGCGAATGCCATTTGTTTTATGTCGTTAGACTGATAACATGCCAGATACGATATAGTACAATACAGAACTAATATTCCGTGAATATAAATTCCCATGATAGCATTTATCATGGTTCTAGGATTTATCTTATGATTATTATTTACTAGCTTCTGCTTGCAAGCGTTTTCCGGGATAAAACGTAGCCTATAAAAATATTATAAATGGCATCTTCAGAACCTCATGCGACTAAACGTCGGCTGCGCCATCCGATAAACAGTTTTGGCGTTGTCTTTGCCCACATCCCACAATTTAACATTATTATGTTAAATTGTGGGTAGGGTAGATTAGAGGTAGGTTTTGTTTATATGTATAATAATATAGGAACTACCGATGATTTGGATTCATTTGTTGTCATCCAGGACGATTTGGCCTAACTTTGTAACCCCCGCGGCCTCGTCGCAAGCGGAGGCCGGTCATAACCGTTACTTGTCTTTCTGGGTTGTCTATGGCATCGTATCGTATTTCTCAAGCAGATTTTTAATTACTTTTCAATGCTTGAAAAGTCCATAGTCTTCGCAAACGAACGCTGCAGCCTAAGGTAATTTATCTTATTTTTAAATACTTAAAACTTTAATAACGTTCAACTAAAATAAGGTTCGTAGTTAACCCGCTTTGTTTTTAGGGCAGAGAATGACCATGGCAGCCCTTACGATTGAACCTTTCATCGTAAAATTACGGGTGTTTTTTACAATTATCGAGTTCAGGCGATTATTCAAAAATCTTTGAATACAGTTTAAATTGTTTTGAAAATCAAAAAGAAGTCTTCTGTCAGTAAAATTTTCTATCTACAATATTTAAGGTACTTTCCCTGCATTCGGCATAGCCGTGGGACGCTATATTGTGACGCTTTAGCATAACTGTAATGTTGTGTTGCATTATGAAAATATAATAAATCTACTAAACCATTGCATTGTACCAGATGTCAAGTGTACATAAGACTCTTGCGCTGGCTGTACCCAAACTTCCTAGAGGTAAGTGTATCAAGTATCATCACCCGCATGTTCTTCAGATCCTCTTGATTGCGGAAAGATCGACCTACCGCAGAATCAGGAGTCGCGTCTTTATTCATAAGAAACACGGACAGTAGGTTTGTTTGTACCATTGTTTAGGCTGCTTTAATAATTATTATTATTATCAAGGGCCAGATTCAAAAGGCGGTACTCCTGGACTCGGCGCTCATCGTCAGGAATTTCCTCTCTCTGCAGCCCTAGTCACCGGCCGCTTGAGCCTAGCTTCGCTACCGGTGATTCACGCCCTATATTTTTATTGTAGGATAGTTTTATAATATTTTTTTTTCAATTAAAATTTGTATTTTGTAACGAGATTTGAGAACAAGTGAGTGATTAATATTAACAACGTAAAATCAGGGATCGGAACTCGATTTTAATTTTTTGCAAAACAAACAAATTATATTTAATAGGAAACACAAATAAACTACCACCACAAAATATAAGAATCTTTAAATAATTTAGGTTTAAATCTAACAAAACCAACGTGAATACAGAAAATCATTAAAATGTTATTATTTTTCATTTGCATGTTTTTGTATTAAAATAATAAATAATGTTAGACAACCCACACAGCATCATCTAGCCCCAAGCTAAACAGAGCTTGTGTTATGGGTAATATATGACTAATAGGTTTACTTAATACATACATAGATAGATCATTTTTATAATACATAGTAAAAACCTACTAATACATAATAATTTTTACGCTTACATTCGTAGTTATAGTTATGTAGGTAGGTATACCTGCAGCTACAGAATCTGGGTCTTAATTAGATTTTAGAGTTCTGGTAAATATCCTGCTAAGATTATAAGTGTAAGTTTGTGCCGTTGTGAAGATTTTTGGCCGATGACAACGCCAAAACTACTGAATGGATCGAGCTGAAAATTTGCATTAAGCCGCGGGCAGAAGCTAGTACTAAACTTACATACACGCATCCACCTTCAGTGGCATTGACTATGTTTTATCCAGGTGTAGCTCATACAAACAAAACAGAATAACGAAGTTTCCGTGGTTTCGCTGAATGGACAAAACGTAACCCACGCATCACACTAATCATTATGAATTCAAAAGTTTGGATGGATGAGTTCAAAAGTTTGGATGGAGGTTTTTATATTACCTCTTCAAGCGAAAAGGACTGATTCTATTGGGCTGAAATTAGCATAAATGTAATTCAAGAGTCAAAATAACAATATAGGCTACATTTTATTCCGAAAGAAATGCGTGCGAAGCTTCGGACAGAAGTGAGTTATGTTAAAATTTTGTAAACTGGGCTCATTTTTGTAACATGAATCACCTTTCACCCCTAGCTAGTTTGGTATAGTACATTCGCATAAGTACTGAATTTCAGGAAGGCACAAAAGGCAAACACCACTGTGTTCACATATCGATTAACTCGCGTCTAGCAGTGCACTATATATGCCAAATGTTTATTATTATACAGGGTTATTGTAATTCACTGACACTGCGTGAACTGCAGATTCTACCCATCATCATGAAAACGTTCGTGAAGACATGAAAACTTAATTTTAAATTATCTTTAGATACTCTACTTAAAATTAAAAAACAAAAAACACTTAAGTCCGGATCTCAAAGATTTACTAAAGACTGATCTCCACCTCCCACTCACTGTTCATTCAGGGTACAGCCGTTTTTAAGTTAGGTTTCAGATAATTCCTCTCTAAAGAACCATGATGGATACCTACTATCAATATCAACCAAGTATAAGAATCAAGCCCTGGCTTTGTCAGAAATGTGTTCGTGATGATGGGTAAAACCTGCAGTTAACGCAATGTCAGTGCCACTAATAACCCTGTATATACAAAAGGTATTTAAATACTTATTTTTTAGCCTGGTGCGCCCCACCAGGCAACTAATATTAAAATAAACATAACTAAACGGTAAGTTTTGGGGCGTAAAACATTGGTTTTTTCATCCCGGAAAAACTAGGCAGTAGTAGATTTAATAAAAAAATATTCAAAAATTATTTAAAAATGCTTACATGTCAAAAAACAAGCACACTTCACGAAATTGGTAACTGAACACTGAAGCACTGAAAAACGAGTATATTTGAACTACAGCATTAGTGAAAAGTGAACGTGTGACGTCAACTCCCCCGGGGATGGTAAATGACTGAATGATCGACTCTCGCGCAGGCGGGCGGCGCGTTAGGGGTGTGATCCCACCCCGTAGCGCTGTACTATTGTCGATGGAACTTAATTGATACTCCTTCCTTGATATCGTCACTTAATTTATACGTTGTTCATTAGCTATTTTTCCAGTATCTTTTTGACTTTTTATGTAAATTTGTAACAAGCCATCAGCATGTATTCAATTTCCTACTAACTAGTCAATACATTACGAATTCATAACACATACCAATTTATAATTCAAGTACAAAATTACAAATAGTACCACGTTATTTTTGAAAAGTTAAAATATGTACCTTAAAATTATAATCACATTAATAAATTGCGAAAATTTCGATGTTTGCATGTATGGATGAATGGATGTTTGTTACCTCTTCACGCCAAAACTATTGAACAGATCGGGCTGAAATATTGCATACAGGTAGTCTTAGACCGGGAATAAGACAAAGGCTACTTTTTATCCCATAAACCAAATCCCATGAATTAGAAATAGGTAACCTTAAAACGTAAAATAGTAACAACGCGTGCTTATCCACGAAACAAGTTCATTATAATAATATATAAAAATTATAAAATGTATCGATTAATTCTACATTATTAACATTGCAACGATAACTTAACTGTGAATTTCCTGAAAATTAATTATTATAAAGCGGTAATGTTTGTTCGTTTATGAGTCGGTGAGTTTATTTGCGACGAGGGGCTAATCTCCGGAACTAGGAACTGGTCCGATCTTGAAACTTCTTACTTTGATAGATAGATACATTATCTCTGAGTGACAGGCTACGTTGTATACATATTTTATACGGCTTATTCCAGTTTTCCCCCCTGAAATCCCCCCTAAGGGGGAAAACTGGACTCCAAAAAAATGAATTCCAGTTTTCCCCCTTGAAGATTAGCCATAAGGGGGAAAACTGGACTCCAAAAAAATGAAGTCCAGTTTTCCCCCTTGAAAATCCCCCTTAAGGGGGAAAACTGGACTTCATTTTTTTGGAGTCCAGTTTTCCGTTCTATTATCGTATTATAATATTGTATTGAAGCGTGAGCGAAGCAGGAGCAATCATACTAATATTATAAATGCGAAAGTTTGTGTGAATGTTCGTTACCACGTCTCCGCAACTACTTAACCGATTTAGATGAAATTTGGTGTGTTCGTGTAGTTTAGAATAACACATGAGCTAGTCTTATTTTTTGAAATTAATTTCTGAGGGTTTCAAAAATGTGATAAATTTTCTATGGAAAATTATAATTCCTTGTTCGATTCACTCAAAACTCGGTAAGGATCCTACTAATTTAAGCCGAAACTTTGTGAAATCTGAATTTTTGTTATCAAGGATCTCCAAAACTACTGAAAAGATCAAGATGAAATTTGGCGAACGTTTAGAGCAAAGCCTAACTTAGATAATAGGCTAATTATTATACCGAAAATACGCGTGTGAATTTACAATTGAAACAATTGAGCTAACTGCAGACTGTTGCAAACAATCTGCAGGTAGCTCAACTGATCCATATCAATACCAGTCGGAATTATTATTAGTAAGGTGTTGACGGATAGATGTACAAAATCAATCGGTGCACGGCTTCAATTCACAGGCTTGGCATTGATGGCGGTTCATGATGTAAGAAGGGAAGGCCTAAAATCCATTCCTACATGTTATAAAATGCGAAAGTCACACGCTGAAACAAAAGAACTAGCAAAATAGTAATTATCCGCAAATCGTTAACCGTTTTATAGATATTGGTTGCAGATTTCTATTACCCTGTTCATCATTAAAAAGTTAGTTTTATCATGTATCACGAATTCATAGGAATAACTAACATCGATCAATTAATAGGTATTCTGGACAATTTGTAAACGTGTTGAATTTCAGCCCCAAATCTCATAAATTTCCAAATGCCACAAAGGTTAATGATACGAGAGAAATTATTTTTCCTTGTTGTATTGTTGTCTTCGGTCTAGGAACGTCTTTCCATCTTTGTTGTTCATCAGGTAGGTATATTGCAAAAGATTGGAAATAACGAGTCTCTGCATTCAGTTGTAAAACAACACAGACCATTTGTTGAGTAAGCGCTGGGAGATCGTATGGTACGTTCTACAGAATTTTTACTTATATCTATGTTTTATCCACGTCCTGCGTGAGCAAAGCCGCAGGTAAAAACTAATATGTAATTAAATCATGTCTACTCATAATAAGTTAACAATAGACCAACCGTTTATTATTAAAATAGGGTGCCATCTTTAAATCTGTCATTCTGGTATTAATTGTCGATGCAGTCACGTAATCGGAATGGTGGGATCTGATTGGCCAGCTGCGGGGTATTCAGCAGACAACCCTATATTATATTCACTGACAGGCGGCCGTGATCTCTTTTTGTAATTCTGACTTTGGGGTTGATTTTAGGATCGCATAAACAATTTTTAAAAGCTTTGTATTCACTGTTTGTTTCTATACGTTTTAGAACGATCAGGTTTTTGAATAAAACTTCGAGTGGTTCAAAAAGTAATAATATTTATTTATATTTAAGATTAATTACATCTTCCATAGATTTACAATGTAAAAATCGCTTTACCTATCTAGGTAAATATTTACAAAGCATATGAATATAACAAAATTCTTATAAGTTCACCAGAACAATGGTAAAACCCAACAGTCATTGCGAAAATGTAGCTGTAACTCTTTACGATGGATCTTTACAAAAACACAAATTTTATAATGATTAATTCTGAATATTATACAGGGTGGTTTTTTGAGAAGGGCGGTGATGGCCAAGTCGAAACCACGCGAGTTAAAGAAAAGTCGTGAAAGGAGTCATGCCCTCGTTTTATAAGAAAACAATAACTACATGTTTAGTTTTTTTTAATCTTTTACTTTTGGTGGAAATTGACCCGAATGGCTTTTATTAAAAATAGACACCTTGCTTCTTCCTTTTATTTTTAGTAATACATTTCTTTGCAAAGATTGATCCCTACAAAATCTATTGGTTCATTAACACAGGTGTCTTTTTTTTTGAAATTTTATTAGTGTCGATTTCCGACTAAAGAAAATATTAAAAAAAACGAAATATGCAGTTATTGTTTTTATAAAAATCGAGGGCACATCTCCTTTCACGACTTTTTTCTAACTCTCGTGGTTTCGGATTTGGCCATCACTGTCCTTCTCAAAAAATCACCCTGTATATAGCATCGTCTAGCAACAAAGTAATCAGAGCTGTTATTAAAGGACTGATAAGTTATTTTCGACCGACCGATGTGGCGTGGCGGGCGAAAGTCCGCCTGCGACCAGGAGATTGCGGGTTCGATTCCCTCCTTTTGGGACGAATGTTTGTTAGATCTGTAAATATTTCTTCCGGGTGTTCTGGGTATTTTCTATGCATACAAAAAACATATGTATGTAATTTATTGTATTACGCATATCAGTTATCTAGTACCCATAACACAAGCTCTGCATAGCTTGGGGCTAAATTCTGCTTCGATACCAGTGTCATAGTTAGCAGATTCGGCTACAGATCTAAAACTTTGTCGTAGGTTTAAGTGTTTTCGCATGTTTTTAAAACATAAATAAACATATAATGCTGGAAAATCCACACAGCATCATCTAGCTCCAAGCTTAGCAGAACTTGCATTATGGGTAATAATCTAATAATAGATGACTGACTGATAATACATAATTCACTACCATACATACATAGATTTTTTATATTACCCAAGGTACATGCGGGTAATAACGGCCGTCGGGTAGTAAGGCCTAGCTAAAGAATATCTGTGATAAAATGAAAACTAACTTCAACTTTAAATGGTAATCAACTTTTACGGGTATTTGTTATAAAATACAAACAAAAAATGCTAATTTTTACCACAAAGAAAGATAAAATTAAAAATTAAATGTTTAGTAGGGTAATAAGGCCTACGGGTTCGTCATACATACTTAAAAGTTAAACTATACTCAATTTATTTGGTATTGAAATAATAATCACGGAGATGCTGCAACAACACTGTAATTATTGAACTTCTGTGACCATTATACTTATAATATAATAATATTAAATAATAAATTTAATATTTAGCTATTTAATTGTGGTGTAGTAGGCCTTATTATCCTACCATAGTAAAAGAAGGCCTTTGTAGTACCGTTTATTTAATGGGCACTTTTGTTTTTGTTAATTGTAAAAGTTAGCATTTTTGTTTATATTATTGAATATGTATGTATTTGAGTAATGATTAACATTAAAACTTGTTGATTAAACTGGATATTTTCCATTTCATTACACATATCCCTTAGCTAGGCCTTATTACCCGCAGGTACCTTATACATAGAAAACACCCAGAACACGCGGAACAAATATCTGAAATTCGTACAAACATTTGTCGGAATCGAACCCGCAACCTAATGCGTCGTAGGCGGACCTTCGCCCGCTGCGCCACAGATGTCGTATTAATTAAAGATACATTTTGTAATACATACTTTAGATATAGACTAATCAAACGTTAAACCGAAACAAAACAACCCGAAACAAATACTTAGAGAGTAGGTATTTCGTGCATTCCCCGCTGCTCAACTGCAAGTGCTCAACGACAAAACTATAATGAATCCATTTTTATTTTAATAAGTTCGTTATCAGAAGATAACCCACTGCCTGATCTACTCGGCAGAGCAACTCAGCTGAGTTGCGGAAAGAGAAACATACGGCTTTCTCTCTCTTCTTCTGTATCTTTTTCTAATAATTCTATTGAATAATTAAATATTTTGACAAAACTAGTTTCATTCGGGAATCAAAGTGTTTCTCTATACAATAGTGAAATAAATATCAAAATCGGTCCACTATTGACAGAACAATCTGCGAATATACATAAAAAAACAGACATACCTACATCCGAACGTCCTCCTATTTTAAAGTCGATTAAAAAAGAGGAATATCGGCAACAAGTCAAGGCAAGACTAATGTTTACAACTACAGGATATTAAAATGGTAAATGCAGTTACAAATTAATCCTTAGGAAGCGCACTATCACTTTTCCCTCTAGAGTAAACTCGGTACGCGTGTTTGGATCCCAGCATGCGGTCCAGGAGGCTGTGCTTGGCTCGTCTCCGATGAGCCAGGACCTCTCGACTCAGCTCGTGGAACACCTCCTGGACTTGGTTCACTTGCTCAGCGGCGGCCACCTCCGCGAAGCTGCATTCGAAGTCTTTGGCTAGAATCTCACCTTCCTCTGGACTGACCTGGAAAAGATAGAAATACCCCATGTAGCGCATGAGCTGGTTGTGTGAAGTTAAGTTACAAAGCCGTTTGTCTTTAGGTGTTTCTAAACGGGCTACACTTTTCTGTTCACAATATGTGGCTGCAATACAATGGCCTGCAACATTGCTCGCAATACCAGCCAGACTATGCAAGATTGCAGTAATGGCCCGGCAATAATTGCCAAACATTTTAGGTGTGGCCAGTATGGCCGGTATGACCGGGCGATCGCTGACCGATCGATGAAACTGCAATATTGCTCAGCCAGTTCTATTGTTGTTTCAGTCGCTCCCTATTGTAATGGCATAGTGCATCTTTTTCTACCGAGGACATGAAGTTTATTATGAGTGATGCGTTGATTTTGATGATTTTAATTTTGATTTCGAGCAATATTTTTGTAATGGCCGGCCAATAGTGCAGCCACTAATTGCAGAAAAGTATAGCCCGTTTAGAGGCACCTTTTTATAACTAAGGGGTACGTTCACACATCAGCGCGTTTTACAGAGCCTGTAGTTCACACATATTACTGGATCTGGAATAAGTACTGTCATGTGTGTGAATTCACTCATACAACTACATCCGCCGTCACGAACGTGTTCAAAAACTTATCGTGCATTGCCCAACCAAAAAGCCATACTAATATTATAAAGGCCGAACGGATCTCAATGAAATTTGACATTGAGATATAATATATGATATCCCGGATACGAACTATCTCGGAAAAGGCCGAACGAAGACGCGGGCAGCTAGAATAATATAGTAGGTAAATGACCCGACTCGTGTTTCGAAAATAACAAAAACAATATTTTTTAAAAGCTGGCGCTTTACACCCTACCCCTGATTTGTGACGTAAGCGCTTATAATTGTATGTAAAAACAGAAGACCATACCGCCATATGATAGCTAGGTATGAGTAAAGAAGCTACGCCATCTCTAATAGTACTACGCAGTGACCCGAATTTAACAGAGCAGACATGCAGGTAGGGAAGACAATAAAATAATAAAAAATAAAATAAGGCTTTACCAAATCAATGCCATCGAAGTTTAAATTCATTCAAAATCAAAAACTCTTTCTTTCCATAAATACAGTAACGTAGTAGGAAAGATTAAATTATAAAACTAAACACTGACACGGAAATAAAGGGATATTTTTGATTTCTATCGCTTCGGTACGTAGACTAAAGTAAAGAAGCGACGAAGAAACCTTTAGCTTGTTAGTTGTCCCAAGCTTTTTTATAAAATATTATTTTTTATCCTCTAGATAATCTGATATTATAAAGTAAGCCTTTTTTCATTAAATTTATTTTATTTATAAAGCTCAACTAGAGTAACTGAACTCGATAGCACTGTTAAGCAAGCGATCCACCTTAAATAAGCATCTTACCGAAATGAATGAAAACGTAAACAAAACGTCCAATGTAAATAAAACATCTGTATTTCCATGAGCAGGGAAGCCGACCTTGCGATCCCTGTCATCCGACGAACGAGTTCAAGGGATTGTTTAATTTCTAATAACTTGGCATCTTTCCAAAAGTACAAGTGTTCAGGAACTAATTGCGATGTGGTTTATGCGTTTCGCGGTGGTGATGGAGCGTTTTATTTTAACACTTAACAGTGTGTCAATGAGGAAGCTAATATAGTTTTAGAATGAGGCGTTTGGTTTCGTAATTACAATGGATTCTAACAGACCAAACAACTACACAATTGGGCCCTACACACATATATATTATTATCATGGGCACCATCAGACACAGCATCACTGACCCTTTAAGTAAGCAGGGCTATCCCTACCTAGATACTGATATAGTCAAGTGCGAGGGTGTCTCGCGCGCCGAGGGTTTTGGACGTTTGTCAATTATACAAATAAGACTCGTAAGCGACTTCACTAATGAATATCTAAAAACAGTAGTAGGTAAATACTTACATTTCAGATCGAGCGCTCGTCAAACTTCAGAGATTAGGACCCCCTAATCTCTGAAGTTTGAAGAGAGAGAAAATTGACCACTGCCCAGTGGTCTATTTTTTTACTCTGTTCAATGTATTTCAAGAAGTATAAAACCTAAAAAAAAATCTCATAATTTTCTTATATGTATGGTCTCACCTGTCTTAAATGCACCATGTCTGCCTTATTCCCGACCAGAGCGAGCGGCACATCCGGCTGCAGGGTCTGCTTGGCACGCCGGACGAAGTTGAAGGATTCTCTGTCAGTGATGGAGTAGACGAGGAATATCGCGTCTGCCCATTGTGCGACGTCGCTCGACGGTAAGTCGTTTATACCCTGAAGTACGGAAAAAAGCTTTTCAAAATCAACTTTACAAATCCCTACAGTGTTAGCTGAGGTACCTGTAGATTGTTAGCTATTAATCCATACTAATATTATAAATTCGAAAGTAACTCTGTCTGTCTGTATTTTTGTCTGTCTGTCTATCTATCTGTCTGTCTGTCTGTTTATCGGTCTGTCTATCTGTCTATATGTATGTCTATCTGTCTGTCTATGTGTCTTTCCGTCTATTACCTTCCACACCTAAACGGCTGAAAGGATTTCAATGAAATAGGCTACTTAAATAACGCGTGCGAAGCGGCGGGCAGCAGCTAGTAATAAATAAATTGAAGGGTCTGTATTACCAAAATACTACCCATTTCTTAATAAAAAAAGACAATTTTTCGAATTTATGTCTGTCTGTTTCATCCACAGCCTAAACTGGTCCACTGATGGACGCAGGCCTAATAAGAATCTGATAAGACCCTTATTGGCTTTCATCATATCATGGGGTGGTGCCAATAATCCCCACGCTGAGCATTCGGGTCGGGGATCGTAGTTCGCTGGTAGAATTGTTCTGGAGTAGGTGCTGCTGCCTGCCCCACGGTTGAAATCCCTTAGTCGCCTCTTACGACACCCACGGGAAGAGTTGAGGTGGTGCAAATTCTAAGCCGGCACCAAACGGCAAACGACGGTCTGTCTGTTTGTTCCGGGTAATCTCCTAAACGGCTAGACCTATTTCGATGGGACGTCCACTGCACAATGCACATTGCTGATGTTATGGCATGTAACTTGGGCTCTTTGTATATAAAAAAAGATTTCCGACACCGCGCAAAAAAATCAATCCTATGACATTAGCCTAAGATACTAGATGACTACGCCCTCAGGCAAGCGGGTTTTACGAAGGTTGAAAAGTTAGTTTTTAATTTTCTCAAAGAATTTTATTTGATTTGCAGATCGCACAAACATTTGTCCTGAAGAATCGAATCCGCAACCTCCTGTCGCAGACGGACGTTCGCCCGCTGTGCTACAGAGGTCGTTCGGCTGTATGTAATGTTTTTTGAAACAGGTTTTTTTCGTAACAAACTAAATAGCTCCTTATTGAATAATTAAATATTTTTAAAGTAAAAACAGTAAAAAAAGATGGATGTGCGCCGAGATTCAAACACGATGCATTCTAAATTAACTCTGTGTACATTTTAGAAAAAAATAATGTACAAAAAGTAGCAAGGGCCCTGGGATTGAAACCAGACCTACAAAACGTGCAGCATAAGACTTGCCTGTTCACCCCTTTTACGGATGAGCCAGGCAAGTCGCATTTGAGTCGCTGAATATAGCGAAGCGTTTCGTACCATGACATGAACGCTATATGCCACCCGATGGGGTGGTGGGTGGTGAATCAACTCCACAGGGAGAAGGCCTGCTTTAACACACCGCAGTTCGAATATCGTATCGTTGTAATCTATTATATTATGACAATTGATTTTGTTTATGAAGAAGGTGAATCGGTTTTCGTATTGTTGTTCACAATTATGTTTTATTTTAAAAGACTCAGGCGTCTAAATGACTTTATTTGATTTCTTCTGTCGTAGGTTAACAGCCAAAGTGATCATGTTAGATGTTGTCTACCCCTAGTTAGTACCGAATGACCCCTATTCCGGGCTTTATGGTTAAAAGTACAGACTGTTATAACCTGGAATTTATTGTCCACATTTGCCGCAGTCTTTAAATTCCAGCGGTGTTCGCGTGAGAGACATATTAAATGTTTGTTATTTACTCGGAAAAATCCATCAATCAGATATTAATCAGTTTGGCTACTAAATTATTAGAAGGCATTTCTTCAAAGGCCAAAAACATGTTACGAAATATTCTAACAAATAAAACACAGATTATGAATGAATGAATACATAGTTCCAAATATTTTCGGAAATTATGCTATGCATAAACAATTTGCTATTTGCACCAAAAAATTTATAGCTTTATTGACAAAGAAAATTACAATCAAATGATAGAAATAAATACGAACAAGTATTTACAACTGTAACAATTGAGCTAATTGCAAGATATCTATAGGCTAAACTGAACAAAAAAATTGTCTCTAAAATCACCAAAACACCAGATAATACATGTATTTATTTAATTCGGATTGCCATCAGCTTAACTAAATACAACAGAAATTATGATAGACACAGAAAGCTAATACTAGGCATCCGCTAATAGAATTAATATATTCGGAAAGAAACGGACAAAATAAAATGGACAAAAAAAATATTGCACGAGGATGCGAACACTGGGCACCTGCGTCGAACGAAGGCGGGCTCTATAGACAACACACCATTGTTGAAGTAATATGTTAAGTGAAATTAGGAATCTATAAAATTTACTTTTTGCTTTGTCGGCTGTACTAAGATGTTATACAGTAGTGTATAACATCTTAGTACAGCCTTAGTATAACATCTTAGCAGTGTACAATCAAAAATTCGTGTGCTTGTAAATACTTCTCGCATACACCTAAAATGAATTTAGATTCTAAATTTGTTTTGCACTTTTGAAAATCGTTGCAGCTTTCCAATTTCCTTTATTTGACTCATTAGTATGGCGTCCCTCGTATGGCGGGCGCAGTTATTTTGTATCATTTATTTAGCCAGTTTTGTTATTCACTATGCAAAAAGTTACCAATTTTCACACTAACAATAAGTTAAGGCTTGGGCACACACATCCAAACCCCGCTACCGCTCAACACAAAATAAGCATTCAAATTTACATACATTTTACAGTGACAAAAGAGCTTTCACGACTCTTTTTTAACGAGTGGCCCGCGACCTGTCTGTTATGTTATCCGATACCGTCAAAATAAAATACTTCTAAGAACTACGTGTTAAAGACCATATCCAATGCTCATTTTTGCGTTATGTGGTAGCGGTGTTGGACGTTTAAGAACCAACCATAAGAGCCTTTAAATATAAAACAAAGTACCTTAGGACAGGTGTCCAGTATTTCAAATAATACAGCATCGCCATCCAGCATAGCTTCATGTTTATATTTGCTTTCTGAAATTTAAAATGAATAAATAAAGGTACCTTGCTGGTCATTTGTCTAAGCTACTGCGTATATAATTTGACCGCAGTAATCTTGGGCATCCATCAAATATCACATCACATCACATAAATTTACAAGAGCCATGCGTGGAATACAAAGGTATTTTTACGCAAAATTTATCTACTATCCTTATTAAATCATTAAAGCCAAGTTAATTAGTATGTGACATGGCGTTCTATTATAAAATAAACTTGCGTACATAAAAAATCCGCTTGCGAATGACGTCATTTCTCATGCTATCAGTTCAGTGCTGCTCAGATCCCATTGGATCTTAGCGAGACAGCATGACAAATGACTTCATTCTTAATCCAGGTTCACTTCGGATCGCACCACTCGGGCCCTGACTCCACGAAAGCGGAGATTTCCGGAGACGAGAAGAGGCGATTTTTAGCTAGAGTGTCTCCAATGAAGCTGTGCGAGGATGCGTACTGCCTAGACTGAAGCGGATTTGTGCTGGCTCGAGCAGCGTGCGGCAAGCACACCGCTCACATCTCTATACATAATTAAAAACTTTAACATTACATAAATGTATAGGTGAATGTATATGTATACTTAATACTTTAATTTGTAAATAATCATTTTTTTTAAATTTACTGTTTATTTTCTTAGTGCTGCCTCGTTACCCCGTTTTCCCCAGTTCGCCTTTGACGGTCAGCCCGCTGGCCGCTCATGTAAAGTGTGAACAGGATGTTCATCTCTTTTTGACAACGGGGTCCTTATATATCTGTGATCTTTTAACCTACTCAGTGATACAAATAAAGTTACATAGGTCCTATGTAGGTATCTATACTAAAATTTCGCCATGTGTTTAATTCTTTCTAATGATTATGACGTCTCTATTGGTAAAACCTCATTGGATTTGACAAACTTTCGGCTTTATAATGTTAAAATTTCCACTCGGTGGTCTGAGCTGAGACGAATAACGTGTGAATAACGACGTTCTTTCTTTATTTCTTTCTTTCATCTCCGCTTTGGTGGAGTCTGGCCCTAGGGTCCCCCAGAAATGCGATATAAGATGTCAGCTTTTAACATTTTATAATAACGACATTTACTTAAACACGAATAATTTAAGTAAAAAACCAACCTTGTTGATGATCGTACTCTCCGATGTATCGTTTGGTCAGAAAACGAACAGTTAGTGCTGAAAAGAAACAAAATACCTCAGTACGGTGCAAGTTATTCTTAAACCAATACTAAGGTTCAATTTAACCGTTTACTGCCAAAATTTGTTCAAAAAAACGAAGTTTAGCTTGGTTGGGTTCAAATTCGTAATTCCTATTGTGTGTCATCAATAGTCATCATGATATGACAGCTGTTGAACTCGGTTTAGGGTTTGAACCGGATCAACTTTATGTCTGTCGGTGAAATAAGCTAAGGTCGATTAATGCGCTAAACTGAGTTAAATTATATCGAACGCGTCTAATTGCAGCGTGAACTCGTTCTATTGCAACGGTGAAAATGAAACTTAGCAGGTTAATACATTCTACATTACAAGTTATTACATGGCAGAAGCCTTTATTCACAAAGAAAATTATAATATAATAAGTATATACAATTGAAACAATTGAGCTAACTGCAGAATGTTGCAAACAATCTAAAGGTAGCTCAACTGATCCATATCAATACCAGTCGTTGGTTATAACAATGAATAACTTTATGGCCTATGAATGACGTCAAATAAAAATACATCAATCGTCAATTCTTAGGCACGAAATAAAGTTGTTGGAGAACAAAAACATTTTAACAGGTTTATTGAGTCAGTCAGCGCTTCGCCCAGCATAATGTTATGAAAGGAGGATTCTTTTAATAACGTATTGAAGAAATCATTGTGTAAAGTCTAAGAATTTATATTTCCCAAACAAGAATGACTATTTTTAAGATGAAATTTTTGGTTTCAGGCTTTTTAGACTATTGGAAAATAAGTAAAGTAAAACCGGAGCGGAGCGTGTATTTGATTGGCTGATATTTTGACCAAAGTGACCAATATTTCAATTCAAATTATAAGTTTCTCTATTTAATAAAAATAGTAACCCGAATTTTTCAGTGTGAACGACCGTAAACAATACAACACAAAAACATTTACAATATTTTATAAGCCATAGACTTCTTAAAACTTTTGAGCAATTACCTATAGTAATATTTTTATCGTTTTTAGGGCTATTAAAGGAAGATTTTTCTTACATACATATTTTGGGGTTCATGTAATCTTTAGAACTGGTTACATTACTAATTACGAAGACCAATAAGGCGCTTATCCCCTGATAAGAGGGTTATGTCCAGCAGTGGACTGGGAAAGGCTGTAGATTAGAAGTGATGGTTGAGAGAATGTTGAACTGCAATTAAACCAGTGGCATCCTATCATCCTAGGCATCCAGGGTACCCTGGTTCGACAATCTGCCTCATCAGCCTATGTTAGTCCACTGCTGGACATAGGCTTTCCCTAATGAGCGCCGTACGTAGCGCCCTGTCTTCAGCATGCCGCATCGTCATCCCACCTGGCCGGAGGGCGTCCCGAGTCGCGGTCTCCACTCAATAACACGTTTACTCCAGTTGTCAGTTCTTCGCGAATTGGCCGACAGCCTGCCACATCAGCTTGCTAATTCTCTAAGCTATGTCGATAGCTTTGTTTTTCACTGTCCTATGTATTCGACTGTTCCGCTCGCCCTGCCCTAAATCCGGCCATGCCTACAGTTCAAGATGAAGGAGGTTTAAGAAAGAGACTGACCACACGCCACGCAACATAGGCCTGAGTACGACAGATTGAGATCTGGACGCTTGAACTTGTAAGTATGTAAATAGATGGAATAGATAGGTATCTCTATTAGATATTTCACTTATCGTACGCCATGCCATGCCCGACGTTTCGGGTGGCATCGCATCTTGCAACACTTTCGTGGCCTAAGACGCAAATGTTCGTCTGCACCAGCATGCGCCCTGCGGGTCGCGCCGCCGCCGCGCCGCCGAGGCGGACAATGAATGCAAGCTACTCAGCGCAACCTCATCCATTTCAATGATCCTCATAACGCTGGTCCTCCACGCTGGAGCACTCGATCTGATGATGGAATAAAATAGGGTGCTACCAGGGTCTTACAGCTAGGCAGTGTGCGTGGCGTGCGTACGCCTATGTTTCTTTTACCTGGCATTGTAATGTAATACGAATGATAAATAAATAAATAAACAAACCTACAAGACAATATCTCCTAAAAGAAGCATGTATGTACCAATCACATAGGTGTAATAGAAATTGCACGTTACGTATACCACCATGCACAAATATGCAACAATGTTGTAATACTTGGTATTTCAACAAAATTCCAAAGCAATATGCACTTGCGGCGCCTCTAATTTGGCTTTTCACAGAAATACTCGAGAATTGCGCGTTATTTATAAACATCGAACGTAACTTTTGTAACCAATCGGCACATTGTGAATTTGTGAATCAACGCATGCCATTGAGTACGTAATAATTTTAAGCGCTGGTCGGGAATTTGGCATTTTGTGTGTGTGTGTGTATGTATGTAGCAGTAGGAATTAATATCAAACACTATAAACTCACTATAACTCTAATTTTATAAAAAGCCTATTTAGGAAAAGCGAAAGTTTGGATGAATGGATGTTTGTTAAGCACATAGAAGCTTCTGAACGAAAGGGACTGGAATTTTACATAGATATAGCTATGGGGATTTAAAGTAACATAAACGGTATTTATCCCGAAAAATATTGAAATTATTTTGTCTTTGCCATGTCTTTATCAAAGTTCTTGACATATAGCACAAGCACGCTATTTCAAGGAAGGGAAACGCCCTCTTTGCCTTTACAAAAGATATCGCTGACTGTTCTCCGAGCAAAGCGGTGGAGTGCGTAAGAAAGGAAATCTATTTGGCATTCATAAGATTAAATGTACTGTGTCGCTACGATTTCCCTTTGAAAACTCATAAATTAACTATGATATCACGTCTACTTTTTCATTCGCCTGTCATGGCTGCTCTACGCACTCGTTACTCATATTTTTATTCGAGCTAGATGTTTAAAATAACATTAAAAGATTATTGTCGAGAAATAAATTCTGTAAATGATGCTCCCCTAGCCGAATTTCGGCCACGGTGAACAGTCTCAACGAAGACTAGCCAGGTGCGCAGGAAATATGTGCACAAGTGTGCGCGCAAACACAGGTGCACCCTTCCCTCACTCTCATAATCCTATGTGACGGCAGACCGACACGACCGAGGAGAGGATATGCGCAGGACCAACAGCAGAAATATGTAATATGTAAATAATACAGGGTTAGTGGTTAAGTCGATCTAGATCTTTGAGGAGGTTGTTGAGTTTCCATCATCATTACTGACTGATTTGACTATGAAATAAAACAAACTTAACCGTTTTAGAGAGGGCTTTAAAGTTATTTTTATATTGCTTATTTTTTGTCGTTTTACTACTTTTTCGTAATTTGTTCATCTAGTTTTACGATTTATTGTAGTAGATAAGTTGTTTTATTAGTTTCGACCTCAAAATTGCAAGTAAATAAACAAACTGGATAGTAGTAGACGATTGATAGTTGAAAAACGAAAGTAATTTGTACCAAGTATTTTATTCATAGAGGAATATTATTAAAAATATCTATGGCAGATTGAGATTTTGCAGATGTACTTAAAAGTATCTAAGTTCCTTCAGCTATCCAAATCAGGAAAACAGACGAGGAAACTTATTTGAAGTGATTTGAAGATTTTTTAAGGTGGGTCAACATCGGCCACCAGAATGTGTTTTTTTCAAAATCGCTGCGTTCAATACTCCTGGTATATTTGGATAGTATATTAAAATAAATAAAAAAGGTCTTATAAAATAATGTCATAAAGCATCAGTTTTCTGAGATATTCACACATTAAAGTAACTATGTTTTTTCTTCAAATTCTTCAGTCCAAATATATTCCAACACCATAGCAAAACAAGTGAAACAAATAACACACTTTAAAAAAAAAGTGTTATTCTTGATTGTCCGAAATTAAAAATTTGTAGCAAAATATATTAGGTTTCAATTTTAGAGAGGTCTGAAGACTGTTGCAAACAATCTAGAGGTAGATCAATAAACGAAAAACAGTGATGATGATGACCTACGTGATACAAATACATATTTACAATAAGAAAATGTTATAGCTATTTTGAGAAAACCGCTTTAAAAGCTGTATAATAATTTTACCTCACATAAATAGATGGAAGCAATTGTAGTGAAGCATTGCCTGGGTAGCAGCCAAAACCTGTTTACTATTCAACGGTTACTGACCATGTATCTAATGGGCGACACAAGCCGCTATGACTATTTACTTGCATGATTTTTATTGTTGCAATTATTATTGACGGCTATGTTGCTGGATATCCTAGTCCCGTTTAAATATTTTAAGAAAAAAGTATTATGATGTTGAGTTTTGGCGAAGACAATGCTAAAACTGTTGGGTAGACCGGGCTGCAACTTTACATAGGTATAATGTAATATACATGGTTTTAGATTTGGTATAATTGAATACTTTGAATAGGCTACTTGTATCTCGGAAACCGTTTGTAAAACCGCGGGAACAGGATAGTCTTCAATAAGGGATTTTCCATTCATAGGTTTACACGTGTATTGCGCACATCATCTTGTTCGCTAGGGTAGAATGTACCCATTCTTGCAAAATTATTTTATAGTTTTAGATTTGGATTATTACATACTCCCTATCGTCAATTCTCCCCTCTAGAATGGGTGGAGGCGGCGGCGCGGGACAGTAACCGGTGCTGATGTACTGATTTTCAATATTCAATTTATTTTGAGAAACAATTAATAATATAGAAATATAGTAAAAAAAAAGTGTAATATGTGACTAGAACCACTAGCGAATTCAAATGGCAGTGGACAGGGCACATTCCTCGTAGAACCGATGGTTTTGAGGCAATGAGGCTTACGAGTAGCGTTCACGAAGTTCTGGACCAGGCAGGCCTCCCAAGAAGGACCGATGACCTGACTGAAGCCCTATTCAGCGAAACTGCTTCACTATGACAATGGTGACATCAGTGTTTTGGTGATTTTTGGAAGAGGCCGATGTCTAGCAGTGGATTTCTATCTCCTAAGGTGACAACGAGTAAGTAAATCAGCTATATTTTACCTGCTATATTCATGCAAATATGTTGTTTCCAGTCCTACGAGATCGAAGTCGAAACCTTAGGGTATTTTCCCCGAGATTTGGGGGATTTTGGCACGTTTAGAGAAATTTTAGGGCATTCAATTATTATGGGGAATTTGGAGCGTAATATAAATAGTTTGGAGATTTTTTAGGGAGTTTATTATGGATTAGGGATACGTGAAAGGACAGGTATGATTTAAAAAAAAAAAAACAAGCTGAAGAATTGAATTTGAAACACAAACAATAGAAAATAATTCATCACAATTTGTGTTCTACTCTGAAATTAATATATATGTTTTTTACACTATGTTTTTAGAAAAGTGCTTTATTTAGAAAACTTTCACGACAAGTTCGAGGAAAATCAAAAACAGAGGGTGGCAGCAGTGGAACTTGGTCAGTCTATAATTTTATAAAAGTTGGAAAGTCGAGATCCTTGCGTATGTTAACAATTGCGGCGGAGACGCAGGCACTTGACTTACATTCAATAATAAGAGGCCGTGACCTAATCTCAGCATACGAAGGCCATTTTGAATGGTTTGCACTTTGACATTATGGTGCATTGTACGTAGGTATTACTTTAAAAGATGTGAGGTGCCTAGCTATTTGAAAATAACTAGGTAGGCAAATGAGATTTTTTGGATGAATTTGATATTTTGCATGTATGAAGACAAGGCTAGATGTGCATTAGCATGTGGCTGAGGCTTTTCAAGAATAAATATTAACTTGAGAAAATCATAACTCGAAAATCGGGGAACATACATGGGGTATTTCCGGGTGAAGCAATATTTTTTTTATGACATCACTGTTTGGTCCACCTGTATATAATAAAAAAAACATGTTTTTTTTCCTATTGTTCAATTCAAATATTTATTTGCTTTCCCTGTGGGGATAGTAAATAAAGAGGCCAGTAATGCCATAATTCCCACGCTGGGCACGCGGGTTGCGAATGATAGTTCTGTTGGTAAAGTTGAAAGAGTATCTGGGTTCAGCGTAATAATTTGAACTGGAAACCAGTTTGGACAACAGAATTAATTTTCATCTTTCGAAACCAGGTTTCCAAAAAAGAAAACTAATTCTGTTGTCTAAACTGGTTTCGAACCTTTGTTGTCCTAAGTGGCCGAAGGGGGCCAAAGGGAAAAAATGTTAGCGGCAAACCAACAAACCAAACCACACAAATATCAGAGGATATAGAGACTTGGGAGTAGGACTCCACAATCTACATATTTCGAAACTATTGTATTTCGACGTCGTTATTATTTATTTATTTAAGTAGATAAGAAAGTACAAAATGTGAAAGTTACAATAAATCACACAAAAAACAACATATTATTAGGGGGTAATGCCACGTCCTAGAGTATCTTTATCTTGGCCAAATAATCTCTCTCCAGGCGAAATAAACTCAAGAGGTCACAAGACGTACAGAAAACGCCTGGAGAAGCTTTTGTTCAATTAAAGAACCCATGAAGGGCAAACTACCGCCATCCTTTAAAAAGAAGCTCATGGACGTATGAATTCTTCCCATTTTCATGTACGGACCTCAAACTTGGTCCATGACCGATCGTCAGAGGTTTGCCCTCGGGGTCTGCCAACGAGCCATGGAGCGCAGTATCTTAGTAGTAAAGCTGTCAGACCGCGTGTGGAACAGCATACTGCGCTCCAAAAAACGCATTTTGATGTTGGTCAAAAAGCCGGAAGCCTGATATGGAATTGGGCCTGACACGTCTGTGGAATGTCCAGCAACTTGTGGGCAAAGACCACGACATAGTGGAGCCTACCCAATTTCGTTTCATCTCGTAAAATTTATATTTGAATCAAAAAAAAATTGTATATAAGAAAGTATAAAATGTAGAATTTTTAAGAAATCGCACATGAAAATCTTATTATTAGGTAATGCCATAATCCCCTTTTTGGACAAGTGGTTGCAGGTGATAGGAGCAATCATAGAAAAAAAACCTTCAGTAGACATTTCTACCATAGGTAAGGTTTTACCAAATGTATCTAAAAATATTGGATCGTGGATCTCCACGACCTAATATCAGAGTTGAAGGAACTTCTGGTTGTAAGCTTACATGTTAGCCAAAGCGGAAGAACGTAAGCGGTAAACCAACTTACCAAATCATGAATGATCAGAGGCTATAGGTACAAGAAAATATATTGCAATTTCTGATTTAGGAGTAGGACCCCCCAATCTACATATTTCCAAACAATACGAGAATATGAACATAGAAACAAGCCGCCACCACCACCACTGAGCTTATGAAAGTCTCTCAATTCTCCGAATCTGGTGCTAAATGCCTCTCTAACAAACAAATTTCCTAAATAATGGGAAAAATATATGGTAGAAAAACTCCGTCGTTACAAAGACATAAATTACTAACAGCAAATTCCTGTGACGGCTGTGATACTACCCAGGCCATCTTGACCTAGTCGGGATCGGAGCCTAGGGTCGTATCTATCTCAGACTTGCGTTAGGTAAATTGCATCTAACTAGATTAACTAATTAAATAAGTGTACCTATGCACTGTTTTCTGACAATAAAAGATTTATTATTATTGTGTTTCTCATTTCCATGATCTCGGGCAATTTACTGGCCCGGTCCTTTGAGAGGCATGCGTGGGGCCGAAGACAATCAGCACAGAGTATTTCTATTTATATTGTTATTCACAAAGAAAATTACAATCGAATTATAGAAATAAAGTAGAACTAGTACATATTTAAAATTGAAACAATGGAGCTAATTGCAGACTGTTGCAAACAGACAGGTAGCTCAACTGACCCATATCCAATACTAGTCTTCGCGTCCCCAAGACGCTGCATTGCCCCGCCTGTATTGCAATGCTGATGCGCTGCGCCAGATATTCACCAGCTCTCGGGTCATTATTATTAATATCATTTTATCTGATTAATAATTCCGAAAGTGCTAGACACATCTTGAGTGTCCCAGATTCTAGAGAGGTTATCGGTTATCAACACCTCTATCAGCAGAGGTATTTTGATTCCTCGGAAAGGCCGTCGGATTCGATATCGGAAACGTTTTTCTTTGTAAAAAACTTCCGGTATCGAATCCGACGGCCTTTCCGACGAATCAAAATACCCCTGCAGAACAATGTTAGAGAAGCAAGAAATTACAGTCGAGCTTCATTGAGTAAAGAAATGATCAAGAGGATGATCACAATCTTCAGCATGTCATCGAATTTCTTTTCAATCCAATGAAGAAATCAACATAATTTACTAATTAATTTAGTTTTTTTGTGTTTTATGGCTAACCGTTTGACCATCATCTGTAACCGAAAATGTGGTCTAGGAAATGTCATAGACTTGCACAACGATTTTAGAATGTCTAATTTTGATTAACTTTGACGTATTTGTATGGTTTGACAACTCACTAATCATAATTATGAAAGTTAATGCAAGCCGGCCTAAGTATGAGAACAATTATAAATTTTATTTTATTTTATTTATTTGGGAAACAAAAAGCTTATGTACAGGTAACAATAAATTCTTAAAATCGTACTAAAGCGCCCAGTCTAGCTAGTAACACCGATTTATTAACATTTATCGATCACTCGCGAGTGCGCAATAGCCGTACGTTTTCAATTGAACCAATATTATTATTGACAGTCGCAACGATCATGCATGCTGCACTATTCTACAGCGTATTTAAATCAAGACCTTGACTATGACTTTTAAGGAAAAAGACGTAGTAAGAGGACCTTCAGTAGACCATACAGAGGAATTGTTATTTGGGTTGAATAGACAAAAATAACTTAGCATCGTTTTACAAGTATTGCGTAAATTATTGAATTGGAACGCATTTCAACTATTTTACGCTTTCGATAACGACGACGTGGCGTAATTTTTCTCTATTCTGGCTATACATAGGTAATTCACTGACACTGCGAGAGCTGCGGTTCTGCCCATCATCAAAAACACTTTCGTGAAGACGTCATATCTTAATTCTTATTTTGTTTGTAAATCACCTCTGATAAAAAAAGAAAAAAACATGTTTGTCCGGAACCCAATGAATTACTAAAGACCAATCTCCCACTCCCATACCCAATGTTGATTCAGGGCAGAGCTGTTTTTAAGTTTAGTTAAAAAAACCTCTGTAAAGACCGAGTATTGAATGAAAATGGGGACCTACTACCAATACTTAAGAATAAAGATCTGGCGTCTTGACAAACGTGTTTGTGATGATGGGCACAACACAACCTGCAGTTCATGCAGTGTCAGTAAATACCAATAACCCTGTGTAACATCATCATCCATTTTAACCGTAGGGGCGGTGATGCTCCTGAGAGCAACATAGCAATTAATTAATGTATTTGGTTTTGATAACCGTTTTAATTAAATAAATAAAATAAAAAATAAACGAAAAAATAGCCACTGTAACTAATTTATTAATTAGGTAAGTAGTAGTTTGCATTGTTTTTATGTTTCTGTAGTTTTAGTTTATTTTGTTTGTACCTTTATTTTCTGTTGTTAACTTATTATTTCATAAATTACATTATATTGTTAAAATGTCTACATAACACGTCTAATTATATGCTGTGTGCACATAGGTTACGTCTCAAGTCAGTTCGTATTCTCTTTGATTTTTTTGTGTTATATTATTATTGCTTGTTATGTGTTTTGTGTACCGAATAAAGATAAATAAAAATTAAATAAAAACTATCCCTGTGCGTGCATGGCTATAAACGAGACTTTCAGGGATCGCGGTCTAACTATTCTGACATTGGTAAAAAGTTCTAACACTGACCTAGGAGAATCTAGTGCTGGCGGTCAAGCTAGAAAGGATACTTCGCACGATCACCAGCGCCGTGCTGAAGGAACAAACTACAGGACTTTCTGAATTTAAGAATACCTAACCATTCTTAATTTACACTGGCAGATTGGTTATGCCACTCATAGTGTAGCAAAGCATCTTTCCGTGGTTTTGTCATCAAACACAATCTTACAATCATAATCTTGACACAAGATATACCGGGTGCCACGTAACATGTGTACTAAAACGAAAGGGGGTGTTTCTGGACCCCGAGGGGATCAACTTTTGTTCTATAATTTTTTGAATTTCGATTTTTTTACTTTTTTGAAAAATTTGTGACTAAGTATGTAATTTTGGATTATGTTAAATTATGTAAGAGTGCGTGTTAATGAACCCAAATAGAAAGAAAAAATTTTAAAAGTACTTACATAGATCCCCTCAGCTTTTAGCTCAGTACACCTTTTCCGTGGCACCTGTATATTGCTGCCCCTGCCAAAGGCACGATGTCCATCTGGTTTGACAGAGTTATCGGAATAGACAACAAGACCCCAAATGAGATAGATCACTAGAAAAGCAATAGATCTTCCAAATATCGATGACGGTCGAGAAAAATATGCGTAACCTTTGATATAAAAAGTTTATTGCTGTCGAGAATCGCCTGAACGGTATAACGTTTGCATTCTCAAAATATTCAAAGCCTTGAGACAACACTTGGTAATCATCAGTTTTCGTTCAGCTAAGGAACGTGAAACTCGTTCTGTATAATTAAAAAGTCTGTTACCTTTTCGCGGTTAAGGCGGTAGGCCAGCAGAGGCCGCATTATGATTTTTAAAATCATCTGAGACCTAGAAAATAGTTCACTCAATAGAAAAAAAATCCCAAAGTTACCCCTTTTTCTAACGTTTTTTCAATACTATGACTAGCGAACTACTAATATCACATTTTTTTGTACTCAACTTATATAACTTTATAAAATTATTTTCTTAATCACCATGTTTAAATAACTACAAAAAGGACGAGCGCGGCGGCTTGGCAGGCGCCCGTTTTCCCTTACGCCTACTGCTGCTGGGATATCTGGCCTTAAACAGATGGATGAAATTTGGCAGGGAGGTAGAAGTTATCCTGGGAAAAGATAGGCTTCTTTTTATCCCGGAAAAACACGCGCGAACCGCGGTCAGAAGCTAGTAAAGATATATTTGTAAGAGCGAATTAATGGATTTATATTTTTATTCACAACACAAGTTAAATTTATAATAGCGAGAGTCGTAAAGAAAGTTGCGGACGGGAATCGCCGGAGAGGCATTTTGTCATAGATGATGCTAAATCAGCGCTCACGGCAGATAGACTTGTTATTCTGTCAATCAACTCAAAACTGTCCAGTGGTTAGTAAAAATGTAGTAAATCAATTTGTTCTAATGACTAAATAGCTGTCAACTATCTGGCTTTGGCGATTGTTAGTAACAATGGTGTCCAATCAGATGTCGCGAAAACTAAACTTATTAGACAGCATTAAAAATGATGCCGTCCTATTTATTTCGATCATTATGAAAGGGATGGCTTCATTTTAGTGGTCTCAATTTCGGTTTGCTTAGTTTTGGCGATATTTATATATTTAATTGTCACCAATGTAAATTTGTTTTGAAAACCATATCGCGGAACAAGTAATGTATTAATTGAAAACAATAAAACCCGACTCGATCCCCGCTTTTTCCCATTTTTTTCTCAAAATGTGGGGACCAAGGCCTACAATGTAACTAAGAACCATCTAGGATTCCAGACGATTTTAATAAGTACCTCATTTATCAAAATCGCTTCAGCTTATTGGATGTTTCGAGGCAATAATGAGTACCTGTGAGATAACCACATAGAACAACACTAGAAGAACATTACCCGCCCTCGCGTAAAAAACGGAGAAATAGCTAAGTATTTTTAAAATACCTACCAAAAAAGGGGTTTTCCCCTTGTTAATAACGAGATGTCATTTTAACGACTGCAAAAAACAATTCGAAATTCTTGGCCAAACAATTTCAGACGTAGGAAGGTCACATAATCACTTCAACGAACCAAAAGACATAATTAAATAACAGATACCACAAACTTTGGTCAACTTCCGCGAAAGCGATCCAAAAAACATTTATTTCAAGTCCCCGAAAACACTCGCGAAATCGGATCTGGCGACAATACCCGGAAGGAAGCACTTTATAAAACGACATACCGGACTTTCCAACCGAGGGGGCGCCGACCACGGCTACCTTTACCTCGGCCAGCGAGGACTTCTTGCGTCGAATACCGCGGCTCGTCATGTTGTGGACACGGTGCGACCATTGCCGCACTGCCTCGCCAGAATGTTACCGTCGGCACGCTCGCGCGTACACTCCCAACAAAACCCCCTCACCCGCCCGCCTTCTAAAAATATATTAAGCGACAGCTCTGACATCGGTTCGCGTGTTAATGGGTCAAGATCTGGCCAAGATCACAGCCGTGCAAATAGGCATGTTTACGTCGCAAGCTTCCTGACGGCGATGGCGACCGACGCCACGTGCCGGTGGCCGCCGGCCAACGCCATTTCAGGCTCTCTTCATCTTGACTCTAAATGCTGCAGCGCATTTATCATATACCTATATTTTATCCAGAGTCCAGACATAATTACGGTTACACTGCTCTTTTGTAATGTTAAGGAGTTGCATCAAAATCAAATGCTAGTTGTATTTCAGTTTGATGCAACCACTCTAAATGTCAAGAGGTCGCACTATAAGAGCCCCCGTGAGCTCATCATTTTATTCTAATTCCTTAGGCATATACTTAGTTAATAAAGTTTAGATAGGGAGGTTTCAGAGCTAAAACTGCGAAACTAAGCGGGGAAATTTGTCAAACCCTACCAATAAGCTGCTATTACCAATCCGCCTGCTAAACGAGGTATTTAGCAAACCCCTCTTGTTGAGGGTCATGGACGTTCTTTTCTGTATGTATGGGTGCTGATAGCTAAGCGATCCTATATTGATTGTGTTGGGCATATTTTTCAGCTTTGATACGCAGTACAGCTTGGTAGAAAAGCACATAAATGCAACTCCAACCATAATCTAATTAAAAGAGAAAATCCAGCGCTGGTTAGAAACACCAGTGTCTATCCAGCATTACGCTGAGTGGAGGCCATATTTGCCTCAAACTCTGCTGCGCACAAACCCTAACTCTAAAGGGGTGTATCAGCGCGTAGGGTCTCCCAGCTGTGGGGTTAATAGTCTTATAATAGTACCATAAGTTTTAAGTTTTCGTTTCGTGTAATTATTTTTAAGTTAAATAATAATATGTTCTTTCTTGCTTTTGTCGTACAATTTAATGAATTGGAGCTGACAGTAGAATACCCCGAAATAGAGTAAGTACCAAGTGGAATGGTAGTCAAACCGTAATTTATCGTAACAACCAAATCCAACAAATCAGAAAAGTTATCAGATCTCAAAACAATGCCCGGCAAGCCGATTTCGTAGCTGGAAAGATGCCAAGAACTCGTCAATTGGTTGGTATTTATCTTATGTGATTCGTTTGGTGCGATCAAAATTTACATCTGACGAAATGTATAACTTCATAAGAAGCAATCCGAGCGTCGAAGGTTAACACGTTTAATTCTAGGCCCCTAAGGTATACCTAGATGCAGAGCTAGGATAGCGAAGAATGGGCAAGCTTTTTCATTTTAATTTGACTCGGTAATTGAACTCTCGAAAGAGATGATCTGATTAACTTTATTCTTCAACAGTCATCCGCCTAGCGTCTAGCTAGGGGACCAGCGGCGGATCCTGCCGGCACAACAGCTATGCTCATCTGGTTGTGCCATGGGTACTTTTGATTCTCACCATTTGACACAACTATGGGTCAGTACGGGAAAAAATTCGTCAGTTGTACACTGCGCACCTATGACTCAACTGACGAAAACTCGAATCCCTGGTTGTGCCGTGCTGCTTTTGAGACACAACTGATTGATCCTTTGGGAAAAAATGTACCTATGGCCCCACCAACTGACGAAAACTGGACGCAAATGGCCGTACACTGCCAAACTTAATATTTTAAACCAGTGAACCGGCGAAAGGAAGATATAAAAAACTCAAATATTTTAATATTATTTTATTTATCTTAATTTAACTAAGGCACGACCGAGGCTAATTTCACCGTTAATAAGTTGCATCTGGACCTCTGGACAGATAGTACTTATAATTGTCATCAAACATGCCTGGTCTACCCAGGCATGTTCTAATGTTCATCTGTTATTTGTAAACCTAGCTGTAAGTTTCTCCAAAATTGTAAAAATAAAATAAAATTAAATAAAATAAATAAATAATTAACTAATAACTTCATCATTGATGATCTGATTTTGTTTACGTTTTACGGGAACGTCTTTTGCTTCAGAAGTTGGCGACGATCGGCTGCACGACCAAATTGCTGCAGTTCTTTAAAAGTTACATGAGGGACAGGCAGCAATATGTCGACTACGCGGGGTGCAAGTCCGAGCCTTACGCTACAAAAACAGGAGTGAGTCAGGGTAGTAATCTAGGCCCGCTCCGGTCAAGGACGCAAAATGCTTACTCTTCGCGGATGATCTTAAACTGCTGTTGTCGATCAAAGACCAAGGAGACTGCGAACGCCTGAGCGCGATGTGGACAGAGTGGAGACTACAACTACCAACTGAACGGTTCCAAGTTGGAGAGAGTAAACTCGGTAAGGGACCTAGGGATTCGCCTAGATGTAGAGCTGAACTTCCGAGTACACATTACCAACGTTTGCAAAAAGGCGTTCAAGACTCTTGGGTTTGTTCTTCGGCAAACAAACAACTTCACTAATTTGAGAGCAATAAGAGCTCTATATGATGCTTTGGTTCGAAGCCATCTAGAGTTCAACGCCGTGATATGGGCTCCACACGAGGCCAAATATAGCGTTATGGTAGAGCGCATTCAAAACAAGTTTACCCGATACCTATACCTAAAGCTCTACGGCGTATACCCTTTCTACCTACTCATGTATCCGACACTGTTTGTTATAGGCATGGTTGGATACAACAAGCTGGAGGTAAGGAGGGACGCCGCGCTTGCTACTTATGTGGTAAAGGTTCTTCGGGGGATCATATATAATCCGGACATTTTGGAAGGGATGAAGCTGAATGTTCCGGAGGAATTCGTGCAACGGAAGAGGCGTCCCACCCTTTTTGCTCTGCCTCGAGGAAGAACCAATCTTCTTAACAAAGCTCCCATGACGCGCTGCATCCGCACACTCAATTTGCTTGCAGAGAAGTTGGAATTGTTTTACTGCTCCCTGAACGAGTTGACAAAGGCTTTATTGTTTATTTTATGTTTTTAATGTCGTGTGACCTATTTATGATTGAATTAATTGTTATTTTCTTATTTTATTTTGGTGTATTTGAATAATTAATTTCGAATTTAATTTAATTAATTAATTACTATTATTGTTATTGTTATAATTTTTTAATTAATTTGTATCGTTTTATGTTATTATTAGAATTATAATAAGTTACTTTAAAAATGACCAAATATTGTATGACATGACTGTTATGTACCCAATCGCATTAGGTGTGCCTGTAACTATAGGTGTACTTTTTAATAAATAAATAAATATTTGCATTTTAGAATTGGAGACAATTACTGAAAGAATATTCAGTAGGCGAACATCGACCGTGTTTTCCGGCTTGTGCCATCCCTCTTAGTAGTTTTTTTTTTGTGACGCTCACCAAATAGGTACGGGCAGAACGGACAACACATTACACTTTTTATAAATAAAGTGATCAATGTAGGTACTTCGTAAATTTGGGCCTTTTTAAATTATAGACTTTGAGTTTCTCCTTGATATATTGCCAGCCTTCCAATATTCTTTATTTTGGCAACAACGGTAAAACAGCGGTAAGGCCGACCATTCGTCTTTCGGCATTTAGCTTGTCACGAATCGCGGCTGAAGACAAAAGCCACTAGAAAAAGACAAAAAAGTATATTCTACGAATGATTTTTATGCCACGAAGCCAGAGATATACTAATATCTCGGTTTCCAAACTCAGCCGTAAACAAAATTCAATCATTCAAAAATGACCATGGAATAAACACGAAATCAAATACCTGTTTCATGACAATCTCACTATGCCACACGAAACAGAGAAAACTGCTTTGTATTACGTTAGTTAAAATTAAAGAGTCGCCAGAGAAAATTTGTATATAATATGTATTGAGGTTCAGTAAAATGCCAAAATGGTGTAGGTATTGAAGTAGACTTTAATAGAAAAATATTATTTTACCTTGACATGTTCATTTTATAATAAAATACAACAGTTGAAGTCATAGAAAAAAAACTATGAAATAAAACAAGCGACAATAGAAATGCAATAAAAATTTGGCACTTTGCTCTTAAATTTGACTCCTTTAAACAATTTGCCAGTAAAACATTAAAATATTTAACAAATAGACGGAAAAACAAAATCTGCTTTTGATCAACACAATAAGCATCTAATTAAAATAGCCTACCCGAATTATGCAAGGTGTTCCAATCTAAGGATTAACAAAGACTGGACCCCCAATTCGTTAGATCCTCCGAGAAGAAAGGAACGCCTTGTCTAGTGCGGGTATGACTCGCGAAGGTTTTAAGAAGTCAAAAGATCTCAAGATGGCTTCTGACATTTTACTATTTATTTATAGAACACAAACATCATTTATGTATCTATATCTAATACAATATTTAAGGTAATTATTCTAATACATACGATTTTTTTTACGTATGTACATAATATGTTTTGTAGAGCAGTGAAATAAAAATTAAAAAACTTAAAAACTTAATACCCACTAAAGAAAGAAATACTAAAAATAGGTCACAATTAGGTAAAAAATTAAAATAGTAATTATACGTATGTAGGTTCATGGATATGTATAGTGGAAGTGCTGAAATGATAAATGATGATATTTTTAAATAGGTTTATACTTTGGTCAAAGACATATACTTCCGGTATTTCCTTGTTTATTAGGTTATATTAAATACAAACTCTGGTTGAATGATTTGAAGAGCAAGATTGGTTAAAAAAAAATGATCTGAAACGGATCACAAAACTAATCGACGAGAATTAAAAGAACAAGCTGGCTTTTAGACGGGGCAACCCCACATTCGACCACATGTGTGTAGTGTAGTGTAGTCATGCAATTCATAGAAAAATGTAACGAATCCAAAGATAATTGTTGAAAACAAATTCATAAATATAAAGCCGACTATATAATATCTGTGGCCGAACATATAACGTTTTTCGAAGTCGGTTAAAAAAGTTAAGAATTCAAGATATTTTTTGCAAACAAATTCATTTTACTGATCTACACACTAATGTTCTTGAGTGGAGACCACGACTCCGCAAACGAAGTGTAGGACGCCCTCCGGTCAGGTGGGATGACGATCTGCGAAAGACTGCAGGCAGATGCTGGGTGCGGCAAGCTGAAGACAGGGCGCTATGGCACTCATTAGGGGAGGCCTATGTCCAGCTGTGGACTAATATAGGCTGATGATGATGATGATGATGATGATGATACACGCTACTATTATTAAAAGTAAAGTTTGGATGTGTGGACGTTTGGATGTTTATTACCTCTTCACGGCAGAACGACTGAACCGATCGGGCTGAAATTATGCATAGATGTAGCTCTACGTCTGGAATCAAACATAAGCTAACTTTTATCCCATACATCGGTTCCCATTCCCATGGGATAAAATTATCTTTAAATATTTCCATTCATACAACGCGTGCGAAGCCGGGGTCAGAAACAAGTCGGTTAATTTATTTATTTATTGGTTTAACAAAATAATAATTCATTTTAAATCATCAAATGGTATCATTTACTTCCAACAACATTTGTAGCTTACTAACATTACCTAATCTGTGGCTTTGCCGAGTTTTCAAAATAGTCCCGAAAAATATAACTAGATGTCGCTAGTAAAAGTGAACGAGGGCTAGATCGCGCTAACGAAGCGTTTCACGATTTTGGTGTGGTCTTTCAAAGTAATCGGAATATTTATAGAAGTGATGCGAGAAGGTATATCCTTATTTTTGTAGAGCCGGACTGCTAATCCCAGTACGCTCATTATATAAATAATCCATGCAAGCTATAGCGTACTATACCCCATGGGTCCATGAAATAGTTTCATGTCAAATAATAATCACTTAATTGCATGAAAAATTATATTTTAAAGGCCTCAGGCTAAAAATTAATTAACATAATTCACCTGTTTATTCGGCATGTAAAATAGACACAACGTATAAATTTAAAATAAGCAGAATAAAAAAAAAATGGAAATTAAATTTAATATGCACGACTATGAAGTTCCCTAATAGTTGACAGGTGTGTGAATAAAGACTGTCTGAAAGAATAAAGTAATTTAAAGAAACAGTTACTTGAAACTGTTACTTTTGCCAGAAAGAGAATCTGTCCATTCGATAAATAGGGTAGTCGGACCAAAAGATGACCACCCCCCAGTAGATGACCGAAACGCACATTTTCTTGAATTATAAGAATTGAGTGGTACTCCCTGTAGTGGCGTATTTTTTCTTTAGAAGCGGCAATACTGTTCCCTCTTTTAAAAATTAATACATCGTCATTGGACCCTCAGTCACGCTCCAAGTCCTCATTTAGTGCAGACTTGTTTCGGCCATCGCCATTTTGTATGGAGAACGAGCTAAGGTGAGTAAACCAGTTTCTTAAGCTTATGAGTGGATTGCCGATTACTTGATATAATTAGGCCCTATTAATGTGTTCCCCTGCATTTATGACTATTATCTCAAGTAGAAAATCAAAGAAAATAAGTAATTTTTAATAAGGTTTTCGAGAAATTTGCTGTTCAATTACTGGTCTAAAAAAGATACATAAAATCCTATTTGTGACCGAGCGGTCAGAATTAGCTCCGACCTGCAAATTTTGTTTTGATATTGTAGATTGTATCTTTGATTTTTTATTGATTTTTTACGTTTATATTAATGGTTTTGGATACATAATTTTATAAACCAAAACATGACCGGAGGTTAATTACAGAAAAATCGTTGTTTTGGGCTGTTAGTTTTTAGCTGGTCATTTATTGTTCCAAACGCTCTATTTGTGACCGAAGAAATTTGTTCGTTCATAATTTGGACCTCAAAACCTAATAGTGACCGGCTGGTTTTGACTGTTGCAATAAAACTGTTGTGGATTTCTATTAGGGTTCTTCGTAATCAAAAGTAAACCAATTTCGTTGGCCTTACAAACTGTTGTCATCATTACATTACTTGTTATTATAGTTTTTCTTATGTTCTTTATTATTGTTTTAAATAAAATAAATTACAATAAATTACATCTTAAAATACATGTCATTTGATTGTTATTTTGTTATTGTTTTAGACTGATTGTTATTTGTTTAGACTGATTATTATCTGTGTAGACTAATTGTTATTTGTTTATCAAGCAATTAAAATTATGATAAGTACCTACCTTAGTATTAATTATATGCAGACAAAAATACGGAACACCACTTCTTTCAAATAAAGTCTCTTGTTATGAAGAATTTCGCCTTTTTTTGTCGGTCATAAATAGGGCCGATTTCGGTCAGAATTAGTTCCAAACCGGTCACAATTAGGGCCAAAGTAATTTTTTTTATATTTTTACAATTTTAACTTATTTACAAATAGTTCAGAGTCAAAACAGTTTATCTAGTTGATCCACCAAATATCTACCTACGTATACAATCAAAAACATAGAATATTCCTTGAATAGGAGTTGAGATAATAAATAAAACAACTTGAATTCCGCTTAATCAGTCATCTATTGGTCCAACCACCCTACTTACTAAAATTTTGACTTTTATCGAGCCGCTATGTCCCTGCATTTTAAATCTGTAATATCTTCGAAAATATTCATTTAAATTACATGCTGTAAAGGGCCATATATTGTTGTCCGTATGTCTGTCTATAATATGTGTAATACTAGCCATGGACCAAAACCTATCCTAGGGTATTTCCCGTAGACCTAGAATTATGAAATTTGGCGAGAAGCTACGCCTTATAGCACGAATAAAAGAAAAAATCCGCAAACAGTAAATTTGTAGTTTATTCACAAAAAAAATACTTTTGATTCTTGCTATAGACAGAAACCTAAAGGGTACTTCCCATAGACCTAGAATCATAACATTTAGTAAGAAGCAAGGTCTTAGGTATAGCAAAAATAAGGGGAAAAATCCAGAAACCGTAAATTTGTAGTTTATCCACAAATAAAAATAATTTTCATGATAATTTGGCAGGACAAGGTCTTGCGGAAACTTTAGACCTTAATGTCTGATCTTAAGTAACGTCAAGTGCGAGTCCAGTCGCTAAATCCAATGTATTTCTTTTTGATTATTGTGGTTTTGTAATTTTATTATTGTTTTTGTAGATTATTGTGTTTTTTAATTATTGTGTCAATTTTATGTAACATATGGACCTTTTTATGTAACAGATGAATAGTCTGAAATAAATGATTTTAAATAAATTTAAATAATTACTTACTAGGGAAGAAAGTGGCCGATTCTTCACGAGTCGTTTGTCTAATGGGAGTTGTTGTAGGCCTTATTATAATATCTGGCTGATATTTACAAAATTAAAAAAATTACATATTACAAATGGATTCCCATATTTATAATGTTCTATACCAGCGCGTTAGAAATTTAATTCTATAGTTTTTCCTCTCGCATTTTAGTACGACAGTACTGAAATACAACACTACAGTACTGACTGTAGTGTACCTAATAACATGTCGCGCAGTAGGCCTGCCATAGACCGCAGGTTGCTGAGATCTCCTACCAACCAAGAGACCAATTAAGTGCGAAGCGTATTTCTATTTTCTCAATCGTGTTTCACATTCAAGGAACCAAAGAAAATGTTAATATTTATGTTAGTCTAGTTTTTTACCGCGGGGATCCCGTGAGTACTGAGATGAGAGTTAGGCCTGGTTTGACAACATACTCCGTTAGGTTCGCGCCTTAAATGGTTGCTAATCCGCCTTCGCCGGGACGCACACTTTCTCTCCCTCTTTAGCTCCATCTTTTTCATCCCTAATAGGTACTTACTCCGCGTTAAGGTTAACTCCGTTATGGAACTATTTGAGTACCAATACATCCAAACTCCGGTCCCTGCCCGTGGTCCACCTACATAGTACACCTGGCTGTACCACGGGCATTTTTTTCTTCCCGTGGTCCACCTCAAGATAACTGGGTGTTCCAGGGGAAAATTTTTCTTTCCATGGTCCACCTTAGTTCACCTGGCTGTACCAGGCATAGTTCTTCCTTCTCCGTGTGTCACAAATTCCCAATTCAGTACTCTGTGGACAGCCACAGTCTAATAGTAGTACACGCTAAGTGTCTAACTTTTTCATAATATGGTCTATTAACAGCATGCGTGTGTTAATTCTCACTCCGAGTGTTAATTCTCACTCTGACTTACGTCGATTAATATGTCAGAGTGCGAATTAACACTTATTATCATGTGTTTTAAGTTAGCAGAATATTACGATTATGGGGGATAGTTTTTATTTTCATCTTTTTTATAAGACTTGGTATGCATTGTCATTAAAGTACCTATACCTATACCTATGTAATCTATATTATGTATTGTATTATTTCAAAAATAACACGACTCATTTGTTATACTCGTACTTACGTATCTCAATGTTTACATAATGTAAGTAGGTACATAGGTATTTTAGGTACTTTAAATGAACCCAATTCAATTAGCCAAGAGAAGAGAAATAATATTGATTCAAATTATAGGTAGGTAACTACACTTTTAAATTAAATCCAAAAGTATTAAAATATTAAAATAATTTATCTACTAACTAGATAGATAATCACAAAAAGTCGCTTTTACAGGCCTATTCAGGCAATTCTTCATAGTTGTAAAAGCTGTTGCTAGCGAGCGGTGTTTCAGTTGTCTGGAAGAGAGTTTAGCAATAAGGCCGCTCATTGTGCAACTCTGTTATCTCTCTTCTCCTGTATTTTTATATTTTCTTAGTGTGCAATAAAGTGTGAGTTTTGTGTTGTAATATTAACTTACAACTGTCCGGCATAAAAACATGATACTAATAAGTCGGTTTCTAAACTCAGCCGTGACCAAAATTCAATCATTCAAAACTAACCATACGATGGAATAAACACGAAGTCAAATACCTATTTCATGACAATCTCACTTTGTGTTTTTATAATTTACCGCTCGGCAAAGACAATCGTTCACGTTGCCGTGCCGTGCGGCAAATTATAAAAGCGACCATTGCCACGCGAAACAGAGAAAACTGCTGTGTATTCCATTAGTTAAAATTGATGAGTCGCCGAAGAAAATTTCTATATAATATATATTGAGGTTCAGTAAAATGCCAAAATGGTGTAGGTATTGAAGTAGACTTTAATAGAAAAAGATTATTTTACCTTGACATGTTCAATTTATAATAAAAATACAACAGTTGAAGTCATAGAAAAAAATCTATGAAACAAAACAAGCGGCAATAGAAATGCACATAAAAATTTGGCACTTTGGATGGTCTTAAATTTGGATACTCCTTTGAACAATTTGCCAGTAAAACATTAAAATATTTAACAAATAGACGGAAAATTAAAATCTGCTGTGTGATCAACACAATAAGCATCTAACTATTATTTTACTATCCGAATTATGCAAGGTGTTCCAATATAAGGATTAACGAAGATTGGACCCCCACTTCGTTTGACTTCGTTTGGTCCTCCAAGAAAGGAACACCTTTATTAAACAAGATCCGTCAAGTGCGGGAATGACTCGCGAGGGTTTTGGATTTAAAAGTAGCCTTTCATTTCGCAGCGCTCCGGGATTACGTCTTTTATCAAAATTTGGAACTACATTTATACAAAATTTAAGCCTGGTCCACGGATCTTTTGGTGGTTCGGCAGATTTGGAGTGAAGAGGTAACAAAAATTCAACATCCCAACTTTCGGATTCATTGTATAAGTAAATGTGATGTGATAAAATTTCGACACCCAAATTGAATTGAAATAATTTTATGATTAGATGCTGAGATATCAGCTGTCTCGAACGGACAGACGAACTCACCAAACGGGCACCAAAAGGGTTTCGTCTTGATCCGAAACCTTTAAAAAATTAAGTAACGATAAAGACTAATAACAACACCAATACATTCGATTCCAATCAAACCTAAGTACTCAGTTTGGAGGAATGGAGTACCATACAGCATAAGCACAACCTTAATTCATAAAATAAACAAACAAAATCACTAATATAAAATTAACTAATACGCACAATTAAAATACCACAACAAAAATATGTAAACAAATTCAAAACAACTTAGGTAAAATGGTTTATATAAATTTTCTACAGGTATAGGTAACAAAAATGTATAGAAAACAATCTAAAGTTTTGCAGATACATTACTGATTATTTAATTTCCACAAGAAGTCGAAACGTCTCAAGATGGCTTTTAGGTAGATGACATTTATTCTCATGCTTATTAAATTTTCTACAGGGTAACATCAATTTATAGAAAGGAATCTATCGTTTTGCAGACACATATTACCGATTATTTCATTTCCACAAGAAGTCGAAACATCTCAAGATGGCTCATGCCTATTACATTTTTTACAGGTAAATGTTACACCAATTTATAGAAAGGAATCTATCGTTTCGCAGACGCATATTACTTATTATTTAATATACACAAGAAGTCCCAAGATCTCAAGATGGCTTATGACAATTTACTCTCAGATTATTTAATTTTCTACAGGTATATGTACGAAACACCAATTTATAGAAAAGAATCTATCATTCTGCAGACACGTATTACTTATTATTTAATTTACACAAGAAGTCGCAAGATCTCAAGATGGCTTATGACAATTTACTCTCAGCTTATTAAATTTTCTACAGGTATATGTATGTAACACCAATTTATAGAAAAGAATCTATCATTCTCCAGACACATAATCCTTATTATTTAATTTACACAAGAAGTCGCAAGATCTCAAGATGGCTTATGACAATTTACTCTCAGTTTATTTAATTTTCTACAGGCATATGTACGAAACACCAATTTATAGAAAAGAATCTATCATTCTGCAGACACATAATCCTTATTATTTAATTTACACAAGAAGTCGCAAGATCTCAAGATGGCTTATGACAATTTACTCTCAGCTTATTTAATTTTCTACAGGTATATGTACGTAACACCAATTTATAGAAAAAATCTATCGTTTTGCAGACACATATTTCTTATTATTTAATTTACACAAGAAGTCGCAAGATCTCAAGATGGTTTTTAGGTAGATGATAATATACTCTCGTGCCCATTAAATTTTCTACAGGTATAGATAACACCAATTTATAGAAAATAATCTAAATCTCTAAATCGTTTTACTAAATATCTTAAGATGGCTTTTAAACAAATGACAATTTACTCTCATGCGAGTGCTTTGCGTAAGCGCCCGACTACAAAAACATTAAGTTATAACAGTGTTAGAATTATAAAGTAAAAATTCGTATAGTTATTTTATATAAGATTTAACTTCTAAAGGACAATATTAAGACTCATTGATTCGAAATAAGTACAGCTTGATTGAAACAGAGATTAGCGTGAGAAGGGTTATTTTTGTAAATGTTCGAACTTGTATATTGCAGATATTTCAGAACATTTTTAAGCTGTTGAAACGTATTATGCATATATATAGTGATTATCTTGTTGGTAATTAATATCATTATTATTATTGCATCAATTTGCAATTTTATTTAGTCTTATTATTGGAAAGTCACAGTTGGATTATAATTTTCTTAGGTATTTTTTCTATACAAGATATCAATAAGCTTATTATAGATAGATAAGATAAATTGCATGTTAGTATATACTATATTATTGGAATATATTGTATGAGAAAATGTCTTCATATTCAAATGTTAGTCAGAAAGTCCTTAGAATAAATATCACTTAAAAACTTACGTACGAATCGTTTGTTGAAAGCGAATGTTCGTGAACACATATCTATTTACAAAATGTAACCTCACCATCGACAATTTATTTCACAGCTCAGGTGGGCATCACGAGGATTGTTGTCTATGGCAGAATAGAGAAAAATTACGTCACTTGGTCATCGAATGCGTAAATTACCTATTTAAAATTCATTCCTTCAACTTCAAATGTACGCAATGTATGACGATGCGCTGTCATTATTGTCTATTCTACCCCAAAGAACAATCATCGTGCTTGACCTACAGTTAACCTAAAAATCTTCTAAAATTCATCCTACAGGGCATGGCTACTTAAAATTAACAATTATTTCATCATATCCCACTAACCAAATGCCTGCAGTCGCCTTGATTAGCTTTACCATTCTTTACGGATTCTACACAGACAGTTACAAAATTTATAATTTATTAAAGGACATTTCCTACCCCTGTAATTTGATTATGTATGTTGGGTAACATACATACATTTTCAAATGTACTCCTTTGGTAATTTCTCAATCCGAGTTGTAGCTGGTTTCTTGCATCAAAGGCTGGAGATCTTCGCGCCTCTTCGCTTCGTTCCTGTTCGATACACGTGTCACATTTTCTAATACACCGATGTCTGATAGTCTAGAAAAAAATAATGATAATGATCATTATATGATGACCTCTGTGACGCAGTTGGGGAATGTCCGCCTACGACGTAGGAGTTTGCGGGTTCGATTCCTTTATTCAGGGTGTTCTGGGTGATTTCTATGCATAATAATAAAATATGTATTGAAGATTGTTTTTCGATAAAAAAATCCATAATCACCACGCCTTGGCAGGCGGATTGACGTGTCGATCTGCGGACCATCGTAATATGATAGTGAGGGAATAGAGAGTGAACCTGTGTTTGCGTACACACTTTAATAATGTCCTGCGCCCATGGGTGTTCTCCGTTGAGATTGGCCGGCGCGTCGTGGACGCAATTCGGCTAGGTAGACATTATCATCACTTGTGAAGAACATAATTATTATATTTAGAAAGACTTGAAAGGGTCTCTAATCTCTTACTATTCAAAAACTAGTTTTAAACCCTAAACTAGCTTCCGCCCGCAGCTTTACTTAGATAAAATTTTTAGATAGTTTAGGTACTAGAAAACACAGGAAAATCTAATTTTCAAAATTAACCTTTGACCTCTGGGTTTAAAAGGCTGGTAAAGTTTCTATTTAAAATTATTATTCCTGGGTCTGATTCACTTAAAACTCGGTATAAATAAACTATAAAGTAAATGATGATTCTCCTATTTTTTATTTTTACAAAACTATTCCTAAGGGGTGTGCAATAAATATCTGAAATTTGTATCACACGCATCTAGTAAACAAATTTTCTTTTTTAAACTTTCTCGATTTGTGAACACTAATTCATGTTAATCAATTAATGATTTACTGGGTATTTATCGCGTACCTTATATTATTATTTCAACTACGTTTGTATCGCGTTACAGCGATCGTGGACACGAGGCGCGCGACAAAAGGGACGCGATAAATCCCCGATAAAATCATTAATTAAGCAAATAAAATGTTGTTGTCTTACACTTGCGCGTCCGGGTCGACCTCGTGGTTGGGCGTGAAGTAGGGGTTGGCTGCTGCAGGGCGGAACTTGTACCCGGTCATCACGAAGAAGATCAGGGTGGCCAGCTCGCGGAACATCTCGTCCATCCACGCGTATTGGAACGGCACCAGGATCTGAAGTTACCACATCATTATCGATAACCGATAACACAAGATCTGCCTAGAATATTATAGTATAGATAATCCCGTGTTGCACACTTACAATCCTATAGAAACTATATTTTACAACAAAACAACTTAAAAACTAAGCAACAAGTATCGGTCTTATAGCTCAAGAGCGATAATTCCCTACCAGACAACCATGGACGGATAGGATCATTGGATAGTACAAGGGGACTGTTTGCTTACTCGCTTTTGGTGCTTGATGATGTTGTGTGTATTATTTATCACACTAATATTATAAATGCGAAAGTTTGGATGGATGGATGGATGGATTGATGTTTGTTACACTAAGAAACATTAATTTATAATTTAAGTAGTCAGTTTACACACTATACATAAATTGTCAATCGGACACCAATAAATAGTCAATTTTAGAGCCGCTCGCTGCGCTCGCACGCATAAGAACACATGTACAATATGACAACAAATTTGTTACTAAATCAAATAATATCCCAAAAAAATCATATTTTTTTGGGATATTATTAGATTTCTTAGAAATTACCTCGAGTGTAAGGGGCTAACGCACTATAGTAACAAAAGCCTTACCAAATTCGTTATTTCGTGAATATACTGAAACTAAATCCCGATTAATGAAGCAGTCAAGAAAAGAGTCACAAGCTTAGCGAGCGGCTCTAAAAGTGACTGCTCAAATTGTCTGCTAGGAAAGTATGACTTACCCCAGACGACCTTAAGTGTCCCCGAGTCGTCATCTTTAGCTGTCAAATGTCGCCAATGTGAAACAAAACAAGTTCACTTTGCGTTTTAAATAAACCACTTTGGTACACAAGTGTTTAAATTAGATTATGTAACAAAAACCTATACACCTTTACTTACAGAGTGTTTAAATTGACAACGAGTAGAAATAAACCTGTTCTTGACTTTAGCAAACAGCTGAAGACACGGGCTATCTTCCTAACTGAGCGATGAATGAAGGTAATTCAGAAACTTTCGGAGTGTAACGGTAGTTTTGATATTGAAGAACTTTGGTGAATGATATTTGGTGAATGTTTAGTTTTAAGCATTGTTGGCAAGTTATGTTTTTTAATAGGCACCTGATATTCATCGGATTGTCTTAGATTTTATTGTAGGTTGATATACTAAAATAGCTTCAAAGATTGTTTTGTCACCTATGTATTTCGATAAATATACCAACCTGATAATACCTCTTATGGAACCAGGTGAGAACTCTTGTGTCTAGTTAAACCTAACATAGGCTGTAAGGCGCTTCTTAGCAAAATGTGATGTTGATTTTGACTGTCCTACGGAATACCGGAAGTCAAAATACCGGATAACGGTATATCGAAAGTACATGAAACCGGAGATCGAAATATCGAAAGCACATGAGGCCGCATCACGGAATACCGAAAGCACGCAATACCGAAAATCTGTAGACCGGACGAACACAATCTCGAATGCACGCTATACCGAAAGATCGCGAAATCGAAAGTACGCAATCTCGAAATTTTCTTCAGGGTTGTACGTAAGTTTTATCATACCAATTAAAATATTTTCAAAACTTTTCAGTGTAAGCAGTACGTTCATAACGATACATCTTTGTCTAACATAATTCAATTTTAGAATGTTTTAATAAATAGAAGAAAATAACTTTTATTATAGATTTAGAGTCAATAAAAATATGATATATGGTGAATAAAAGTATATTATTTTATAATAAACAACAAAATTAACACTCACTCGAACTAAAGACCATTATGGGACAATATACACACGTCGAACAATATTTTAAACAAAGTTCTAACTCAAAACAATGTCGGCTTTCCACCAAGGTTTCCACCACATATAATAATATAATGTGGTCTGTGTATCTGTGTGTGGTTGATTGCATACGTGAGATCATAGCCATCACACAAAATTCTATTGAAAATTGGCACAACCGTTGGAATAGCTCCAAACACTGCAAGAAATTATAAAAGAGCCAAAAATTTTACCTTTGTTGTAAACTAAATTTTCCATGTACGCTATATAGGCTAGGCCACTCAAAAAGTCTTTGGTGCCCATTGTGCCCCTGTTGGATATAAAACTTTGTTATTTTTTGTATGCTCTGAGGTATTTCCTTTTTCTTCTTCTTATATTTGCAGAAATCCTTTCAATCTCGATGGCGGTAGGTACTTTTTTGTTTTTTTCCAATTTCTTGCAATGAGTAAATGTTGATTTTTTTTCGATTTAGGAGGCTATTCCAACGGTTGTGCCAATTTACAATTGAATTTTGTGTAATGGGTATGTCCTGACGTATGCAATCAACCACAGACCACATATTTGGTGGAAATCTTGGTGGAAAGCCGACATTTTATCAAACCATTCGATTGGAGAGAGAGAGAGATAATAAAAAAAGGACAGACAAAGCGAAACCTTAAGGTTTTTGATCTGATTTTGAAACCCTAATAAATACATAAATATTAAGCACAGCATTATTCTAACTTACCCATGATTAACGTTAAAACTATTTAACTCAAATTGGGTTAGAAAGTCGTTTGAAAGCAAAGGACAAAAAAACAACAAAGGACAAGACCAAGTGACTATTGCACTATACAGCCAAAGCACCCAAGCTGCCACTGCGATCTTCGTTCGCGTTGCTTACACCGATCAATAGAGCTATTCTTTGACTCCAAGTTTTTCAATGTAATATGCAAGAAAAACATAAAAAAACATAGTTTTCCATTGTCACCGATAGATACGAATCATTAAAATCAAATCTGTATCTGTATCTAAATTATGATAAAACTAACGTATAGCCCTGAAGAAAATTTCGACATTGCGTACTTTCGATTTAGTGATCTTCCGGTATAGCGTGCATTCGAGATTGTGTTCGTCCGGTCTAAAGTTTTCCGGTGTTGTGTGCTTTCGGTATTCCGTGATGCGGCCTCATGAGTTTTCGGTATTTCGATCTGCGGTTTCGTGTACTTTCGATATACCGTGCTCCGGTATTTCGACTGCCGGTATTCCGTAGGACAGTCGTTGATTTTTACCTGAATAAATAATTATATTCTGTCCTAGGTAGATGGGTAGGTTAGCTAAGAAACTCTTCTTATACAGGGTGAGGCGTAAAGAGTGGTCGCCCGTAGGTGAAGTATTGACCACTCTTTATGAGAACTGCTCAGAAAATAAAAAATTGTTCCCAGTAAAAGTCTCACGGTTTTCGAGTTATTAAACATTTCCATTTTTTTTTACTTTTTTATTTTTGTCCATTCTTTTCGATGCCAAGGCTACAAATCAAGGAATTTTGTCAATCTGTTTTTGTTATAGCATTCCTGGATAACTGTGCTATCAAATCTAACTGCCATTTGTGTGTCAAAGGAACACTTTTTCTTTTACAAAATGCTTAACAAACAGAAATGTGTTTTGCAAATTTTTCCAAGTTTGACCTTCTGTGGTGAAAAAAATATGTATGGCCACCTGAGTGACCGACTAACAAAAAACTTGCCTACTTCAATGAAATTCCGAAGTGATAAAACAATTCGTATTTCCAGCTTTCCATGCAAAGAATATTCCTAAGTTAAGATGGGTTAGGATAATTTTTTAAAATGACAAGTAGGTTTAAAACTCGCTTATTGCATTGCAATTTCTTACACTAAATACTGAAAATGGCTACGAATACCTCTTAGCACGCTCTGCATCTTCTAGTAATAGAATCTTCTAATATAAGCTTGCTACGTTATTGTATTTTATCTGTGTTTTGTGTTTTAAAATGTAATTAATCTATTTGACTTGACTAAGTGTTCCCTGTGAATCTATAGTATGAATAAATAAAATTGAAAATGAATAGAAAATTGAATTGAGCGCTGTATCTTGCGCGTGTATCTAGATTCGGTAATGGTTTGGGCCGCCCTTTGTATTCGCTAACGCAGCTGCTCAATTCAGGTGATGGGCTCCTTGTTAACCATCTCCTTGAGTCACCCCTTTCAGGGGCGAGCACGACCTACTGAATCCTTTTTACTATTCTAATTTCGAATCATTTTTGCCATGTGCGGAAAAGATTTAGTCTCGCATGAGAGCAAAAATAATTTTTCTCAATGTTTTTTAACATCACAGATATGATCTTCGAGCTGGAGTGCTGAAAAAGTATTCAAATGACGTTTTTAATTTGGTTTTATCATAGCATTTCAGAATCCTCTTGTAATGTATTTTTTTAACGTACTTGGCCACTGAATTTTTATATTACACCAGAGATGCTCAAACTTTGTAGTAAAAAATTAACAAACTTAAAGTCCATCTTTGAAGGTGTCTAGCAACTGGGCGTTGGTATCAAAACATTTGAACACGTTTTTATCAGCACTTATATTACCTGATTCATTCCATAAAAAACCGAAGTTATTGCTTAAATTGTAGGCATAGGGAAAGGATTGATTTTTTTTTAATTTACTATAAATTATATGACTCCCAAAAGGTAAGACTTTATTTGGTTTTTGTTCCTGTGTCTGATTGGCCACGCTACCGCGCACACGCACCTGCAGTATTATCCACTCACCATGGGATACCCTGTATATAAAACACCTAGAACACCCGGAACATATATCTGCAGATCGTACAAACATTTATCCTGAGGCGGGAATCGAACCCCTAACCGAAGTCGACGGTGGACCCGCTGCGTCACTGAAATCGCCACTATAAATAAACTGACTAGTTAAAGTATAAGATGATGGTCCTTACTATCTTCCATCTTCTTCTTATCGGTGATACAAACACTTTAGTGACATGTCAAAGGGTATACCTTCAGTATGGAGACGATGAACCGTGTGAAGTAAATGTAGCAGACGACCATCACGTAGAAATGTCGGAACAGCTTCAGTTTGCGTAGGTTGATGGCTGCTTTGCCGTCTGTGCTTGACGCGTCTTGCAGGTGGCGGATGGACCTGTGTACGGACGCTTCATTATTATTTTATACATTTATTTATTTAAAGAACACAACCATCAGAAATCACATCACACTAATATTATAAATGCGAAAGTTTGGATGGATGGATGTTTGTTACCTCTTCACGTCAAAACTACTGAACGGATTGGGAAAAAAAATACTTTTTATCCCATAAATCAGTTCCCATGGGATAGAAATCATCTTTAAACGTATGGAAACAATGCGTGCAAAGCCGCGGGCAGAAACTAGTAGCTATATATATATATATATAATACAGTCTTTCAGGTACTTATTCTAATACGTATGATTAGTTTTTTACGTAGGTACAAAACATGTTTTGTAGAGCAGTGACATAAAAATAAAAATTTAATACTAAAGAAAGAAATTCATATTATATTATTTATTTCTCGAAATGAAAAATTAATCATCAGTAGGTTCATGGATATGCATAGTGGAAGTGCTGAAATGATACATTATGACATTTTTAAATAGTCTTATACTTTGGTCAAAGACTATTTCTGGTATTTCCTTGTCTATTTCCGGTATTTCCTTGTTTATTAGGTCACTAGCTGCATTCTTACTACCCGTTGTCCTATTACCCGTTTTTCCGTAGGAATGAAGCATTTTCCCGCGGTAAAAAGTAGCCTGTTCAACAGGAATAATGAGGGCTTCTAATGGTAAAAGAATTTTTCAAATCGGTCCAGTAGTTTCGGAGCCTATTCAATATAATAATAATAATGTTGGACAATTCACTTTTTAATTTGACGACCTCCGTGGCGCAGCGGGCGAAGGTCCGCCTGCGATGCAGGAGGTTGCGGGTTCGATTCCCGCCTCGGAACAAATTTGTGTACAATCTGCAGAAATTTGTTTCATTGGTCTGGCGTTTTCTATGTATAATAAAAAATATCTATCTATGTAGTGTTTTGTATTACGTATATCAGTTATCTAGTACCCATAACACAAGCTCTGTTTAGTTTGGGGCTAGATAATGCTGTGTGAATTGTCCAGCATTATTATTATTATTATTATATTATTCACACAACATTATCTAGCCCCAAGCTAAGCAGAGCTTGTGTTATGAGTACTAGATATCTGATATACTTTATACAATACACTACATACATAGATACTTTTTATTTATACATAGAAAAACATCCAGAACGCCCTGGACAAATGTCTCAGATCGTACAAACACTTATCCCGACAAACAAACAAAAAAACAATCAAATCTTTCCTCTTTATAATATTAGTATAGACTAGCTTTTCGGTATAATAATGCTGGTGTTCACCAAAAGATAATCGTTCAATTAGCCAGCTTCGTCGGTTAACTTTGACGTTTAATCTATGAAAGTTTTCATTAGTGTCAAAAACTGCAAAACCACTGTTTAAAATTTAACCATATGTTGGTGAACTTGGGTCTAAGTAGCCTATTATCTAAGTTAGGCATTGCTCTAAACGTAAGCCAAACTTCACCTTTTCTGTTTAGTAGTTTTAGATATACTGGGTAACAGAAATTCCGATTTCACAAACTTTCGGCTTTATAATATTAGTAGGATATTAATAACAAACTCTGGTGGAAGGAATTTGAAGGCCAAGATTGGTTCTTGATCGGTGTGTGCTGAAAATACTGTGTAAGGATTGTCTTAATATCAAACAATTACATTTAGATATTACAAGTACTCCAAAAGTAATCATAAGCGGATCACTAAACGAATCAACGAGAATTACAAGAACAAGCTGGCTTAATAAGGAGCAACCTCGCTCTCGACCACATGTTACATACATGTGGTCGTGTAGTGTAGTCGAGCAATTTATAGGAAAATGTTAAGTATCCCAAGATATTTTTTGGAAACAAGTTCACTTACGTACCAGAAGAAAACCTTCAAAAAGCTTTCTGGTATTTATTTATTTGTAAGTCTGTTAATTTTCAGACTTTAATTTTCCCTTATATAAATATATATATAATATATATTTAATAAATTTAAAGTTATCCATGAGGAACCCCACACTCCACCACGAGTACACACTTTTTTTCTATGAACACGTCGTTGAAATTCATAGAAAAAAGTAACGAATAATTTTTGTACCATACGTTCCCATGGTATAGAATAACCTTTAAATATTTCCATTGATACAATGCGTGCGAAGACGCGGGCAGAAACTAGTCGGTTCATCATTTTGGTTCATCAAATGGTATCATGTATTTTACAACAATATTTGTAGCTTACTAACATTAACTCATCTGTGGCATTGCCGAGTTTTCAAAATAGTACCGAAAAATATAACTAGATGTCGCTAGTAAAAGTGAACGAGGGCTAGATCGCGCTAACGAAGCGTTTCACGATTTTGGTGTGGTCTTTCAAAGTAATCGGAATATTTATAGAAGTGTTGCGAGAAGGTATATCCTTATTTTTGTAGAGCTTGACTGCTAATTCCAGTAGGCTCATTATGTAAATTATCCATACACGCTATAGCAGTGTACTTTACCCAGTCCATGAAATAATTTCATGTTTGGTATATGACTATGAAGTTCCCTAATTGTTCACAGGTGAGTGAATAAAGACCTAATGACAGAATAAAGTATTTTGTATGCGAATCTGTCGACTCCATAAATACGGGCACGGCCCGGTCTAATATAATACTTAAGTATAGTATACTTTTATCGAGCCGACATAGTATGTAGCGATATTCTAGATGATTTTTCCATGAAAAAGTATTGAAAATAGTACAAAAATTATAGTTTACCCGAGTAACTCAACCTGTCTTACTTTTCATTACACGTAGAAAATAAAATATCAAAAATAATACTATTTTATTCTATTGAATATTCTGATTCCAAAAATAAAGTAATTTAAACGCCCTAAAGTCTAAGTCTGTAAAATAATGCAAAATGTTGCGCAACGATATCAAAACCGATTACAACTTCTTCATAAACAAAATCGAATCGGTAAAGCATTAGGACTGTTTTGACTCTCAATCGAACTACCAAACAGCTAATTATTTCATGGAATAGGTATTAATATTAGGAAGGCGAAGGTTTGTGCCACAACGTAAAAACAACCGAAATCAGCAATGTGAACTTCAGACACGAAACAAAAACTTCTTGCACACGCAGTCAAAAAAATTTAAATTCACGAAAACTCACAAATCAAAATCGCTTTCAGAATCAAAAATTGTTCTGCAATTTCCTCCGATTTGGCTGATACAAAGATATTTTACGAAAAGTTTTATAATGTAAAAATATAAAATTACTATTGAACTCATAAATTGTATGGGAAAAGATTTTTGAGATTTCCGACCTTTTTAGTACTCTAACGTCAGTTGGTCCGATAGAAGTTTTGGCTCAGTATAAGAAACAGAATCGATGGCATCAAGAAACTTTTAGTGTAAATACCCATTTTCTTGCTAACTATATTTTCTTTTGTCAATCGGGATGAGTTTCTGTAAAAATTATGTATAGCCTCCTCAGACTATTTCCTGTAGCTACACCCGTTACGGTACCTGCCCTTACCGCCCCGTCGAATACATCTAACCAGTATATTTGCCTTAGGCTCATGAGTTTCGTTTCCTTGTACTCTATACCCACAGTCTGCATTCTTGTCAAAGAGTAATAAATAAATAAATAAATAATGCTGGACAATTCACACAGCATTATCTAGCCCCAAGCTAAGCAGAGCTTGTGTTATGGGTACTAGATAATATAATTGAAAGATTTAGTTTTGTGCTATTTGAAGAACTTTTAGATTGGTTTTGGCGGCTTTTCCTCAAACCTCATTAATGTATTCCAACTTTGATTTTATAAGTGAGTTGTAAATTAAACGCCTAACATTTCTCGGAAGCATTTAACAAATTTTTTTTATCATTTGTTTACAAAAAACACTCAGGATTGGAACACCTCGTAAAGCTACGTACCATACGACAGGGAACAGGATAGCGCCGCAGCACAGTAGCTCCACCAGCACGAATATGTCGCGCCAGGCGTTGTACTCGGCCGCGCCCTCCTCGCTTTCTGCCAGGATTATTTCAGCTACGTTCGCTAGCACCTGCGGAAGAAGTGACGTAACCCAGCGTTCATTTTATCTATACACAGGGTGTCCCACGGATATGCCACATGGGAGGAAAGTACCTTGAATATTGTAGATGGAACATTACAGGTACAGGATTATTTTTCTCGTGTAACGGGTTCGATTCCCGGTTCAACCATGTAATGATTTAAATATCTATGAATGCAATTTAAATTGTTTTTTAAATTCAAATAATGTATTCTTTCAGTAAAATGTTTCATCTACAATATTCAAGGTACTTTCGCCCATGTGGCATATCCGTGGGACGGCCTGTATACATCGATCAAAGTATTCGGGGTTTTCACATGTCGCTATCAACAAAGATGTCAAGTCAAAGTATTCGGACAGCGAATACGGTCATGATAATATTTTCTCTTCGACTTAGATTTTATATAGTATTAAATCTAAGTCGCAGTCCACGTCGACTTGACTTAACTTCTCGTCTTATGAAAATAACAAACAATCTAAGGCTATATAAATAAATGTATATTTCTTCTAAATAACATTTATATAGAGGATATTATATGTATTTCTTCGTTAAGCTATATGATTGGAGAAATAAAATTAATATTAAAAATAATTTTTTTGCCAAATATTCATTGAAAACTGTCACAAAATGACGACTTGAGACGTGCTTAAATCTGAGTTTCACGTTTGACTATTCCGTATAATATCTCGTCTCCTATTACGTATAATATATTTATTGACAAAGAATATTACAGTCAAATACTTAATAGAAACAAATTAGAACTAGTATTTACAATTAAAACAAGTTTTCCTCCTTCACCGTCATTCAAAAGTGAGAATTCTAGTATGACTAGCACTTTCAATTATTAGGCTTTATGAAGCATTTTTTTTTAAAGCAGCCTAATTTACTGTTTGAAAACATTGAAATTATCCAGTTCTGTAATTTTACTAGAAAGCTGACATTGTATTCTCGCAGACTCTCCTTGTTTTTTTTTTTGGTTTTTTCTTGTTTATGCTTTATGTAATTTGTCAATGTTTCGTAGATTGTACGTTCAGCAGTAGTTCAGCAGTATCAGGCATAATGTCATTAGACCCACCTGCAGCGGAATGACGATCATGAACAGTTTCTTGTCCCGGTCAGAGAGGATGTGCTTGATGAAGTTCCATCCGGTGCCAACGAGGACTATCGTCACGAACAGCACGGCGCCCTTCAGCCTGGAACACGGACAAACAATACTTAGTACATTGTATAACTAGAGAAGAAAGTGGGCGATTCCTCACGAGTCGTTTGATCCAATGGGAGTAAAAAAAACACGTTAGAAATGGATTCCCATAATTGTACTTTTCTATACCGCTCAACGCGTTAGAGTTTTAATTCTATAGAGTTTTTCCTCTTTCATTTTAGTAAGACAGCAACAATAGTACATCGTACAACTAGGCGAGAAAGTTCCCAATTCCTATCGAGTGTGTCATTTGAGTAGGAATCGCACTTTCTCCCGAGTCATACATAGTGTTTTTTCAAAATTAGTCGAGTAAATTCAAATTGTAAACTCAAATGTAGTATTAAATACGCGCACGTGCTATTTTCACGTGGTTATTTTTTTGAATTATTGTTCCGAATACGGAAGAGGCCGATATCATAAATGGCGGATTCGGAGTAAAAACTTTTTGTCGTTAGAACCATTATGAAAATAACCTAGCTATCGGCTGATATTACAGAAAATTAACAAAAAAACACGTTTGAAATGGATTTTCATACACTTTTCTCTCCCACTTTCACTAGAGTTTTCCCTCCCGCATTTCACTGCGCCTGCAATGACGTATGTACTTTCTACCTTATGTTTAGAAAAGGACTAAGCAATTTTCTGAGCCGGTGTAGCATAAAGTACTTTACCGTCGGCTGCGCCTCGGGCCTCAAATGACACGCTCGATAGGAATTGGGCACTTTCTCGCCTAGGTGTACATTGTACTATTCTGCCTTATGTTTGGAAAAGGAATAAGCCACTTTCCGAGCGGGTGTAGTATCAATAAATTTTAATCTAATCATCATCATCCGCCCGTGTATGTGCACTGCTGAACATAGGCCTCCCCTAAACGACGACGCCACGAATAGCGGTCCTGCAGGGGTATTTTAATTCACCGATTCGTTTCCGAATCGAATCCGACGGATCTTTAAAACGCTATTTTGTTTTCGCCTCGGGTTGATGAACGAAAATTCGAAGCGAATCTGTTGACTAATGGCCATGTCAATGAGGAGGAGCTCTTCATTTCGATCATCAACCCGAGGCGAAAACAATAGCGTTTTAAAGATCCGTCGGATTCGATTCGGAAACGAATCTGTGAATTAAAATACCCCCCTACAATGTCATCGAGTGGGAGGTCAATTGCTAATCTGCTGTAAATGGGCATCGTTACAATCAAGGCGCAACGGCAATCTGCTACACACAGTACAATTTACCAACAAAACAATTGATCGTGTACAGTTGAATACTTACAGATGCGTGATATAGAAAAGTATCGCCCACGCCGTGACATGTTCGCCGCGGATCTGTATGAAGTGGTAGTTGATCGCGTGGAAGGCGAGCGAGAGACCCTTCAAGTACACCAGCACACACATTATGATATGTATACGGAAGACAGGCTGCCGGCTTGTCTTCAGGATGTAGGCCCAGAGATTGGCGCTCAGGAAGAATATGATCGACATCATCGCGTAGAGAGTGGGCAGGGGCATCTCCCCGGCGGAGAGATAATTGCCCGCGTTGCTTTCGTATATCTCGATCTGTAATAAATATTATAGTTTGAAAAAACTTTTTTATATCAAGATTTTAGGTACACGTTATCTATCCACACATCTTTTATAAATCTCTTATCCATAGGTTTGCTGTAAGAAAGCTTTTTTTGAGTTAATCTCCCCTTTGCACTAATCCATTATTTGTTATGTATGATTTAACTAGCGTGTGCAATAAAGAATTTAAGAATATTATGTATTTTGGGTGTTTTCTATTTATAATTAAAATATCTATGTGTTAAGTCGGTACATGAGTTACCTACCTAGTACCCTTAACACAAGTTTTGCTTAGCTTTGAGCTAGATAATGATAATGCTGCTGTGTGAATTGTCCAGCATTCATCATCATCATCAGCCCCTGTCGACCCACTGTTTTATATTATTTATTATTATATTATATTATTTATTATTATTTTTACTTATGTACTTTTTGTATAATATTGTATAGTATTTGTTCCGGGTGTTCTGGGTATTTTCTTGTATGATAAAAAATATATTCCTATGTAAGTATTGTACTAAGTATATCAGTCATCTGGTACCCATAACACATAATTTGCTTAGCGTGGTGCTAGACGATGCTGTGTGGATTGTCCAGCATTATTTCTTTATTAATTATTAGTATTCTTGAGTACTTACGATCACGCTGACTTTGGGTTCGCTCCCCTCGCCGCCGAGCGGGCAATTGTTCAAATATAAATTGTACAAGCCTTGTTCCTTGCGCGTCCCCACAAACAAAGCGAACTGTTGACAAAAATCTACGTATTTACACAAATACACACTTAAATCAGCTCTACTTACTACTATCTACTATGGTAATATGAGGTACCGAGACTCTTCGGGTTTTTAAAATATGGTGAGTATCTGGCAATGCAGCCAGTCTCTTTGGGACGCGACGACAGGTATTGATATGGATCAGTTGAGGCACCTGTAGATTGTTTGAAACAGTCTGCAGTTAGCTCAATTGTATCAATTGTAAATACTAGTTCTAATTTACTTATATCATTTGATTGTAATTTTCTTTGTGAATAAAGGCTTCTGTCCACCTAATTCTAAAACTTTGGTTACTTATGGTTATGACATACTTTTCTGTGATTTTTTCTAAAAATCCATGTTAAACTTTGTGTTATCTAAGCCTTTTGGCAGAAAATAGTCTGAAGATCATCAGAAGGATCAGCAGAGTAATCGTTACAGACTAGCTGTAGCTTGTTTATTTGGAGCAAATGGTATTTGCAAACTTTATATTGATATTTAGTTGAAAATCTCGAATATATCCGAATTCTTCAAATGAACCATTGAATCGAAGTAATAATAGCACGGTTTCATTGAAAATGGTTTACAAATAAATTTTCTGCTAGTTTTATTCCTTGTAGAACGCATCAAATTAAATACCGCATTTTTTTTACTAGCTCGAATGTGTCGCTATGTGAATCGAACGCCCCTAAAGTGGGGGGCGTTGTTTTGGCGTTTTGGGTGATGAATGCAAAAATCCCAGCAGAAGAAAAACGTGATGGAATTTCTTATTTTCAGTAAGTTTAAATGTATTTTTTACCTTTGTATTGTGATATTAGCCATTTCCTTAAGAAATCACCATAAAATATTGTTTATACTACACCTGCTCGGAAAGTTGCCTATTCCTTTTCCATTAATAGAATAGAAAGTATGTCTTTGCAGGCCTATAGGAAACCGGGAGGAAAAACTCTATGGAATTTCATTTCTCACGTGTTTTAGCGCGAGGAAAAAGTGTATGGAAATCCATTTCTAACGTGTTATTTTTTTTTTATTTCCTAAATATCGGCCGGTCGCTATGGTTATTTTCGTTCGGTCAAACGACAAAAAGTTTTCACTCCAAGTCCATTAGGCCTCCTCCGATTTACGAACAATATTTTGAAAAAAGAACCCAAAGGCTGGCGCGGTCAATGAGGTTTTATCAACATCATTGGGCGCGGTAAGTTCTTCTAAATTTCAATTAATAATTAATTCTGCTTTTTATTTTCCTCGAAGGTGTAGTATAAAGCACTATTTATCACTCGGCAGAAAGTGCGATTACCTCGTGTGTTTTAAGGCCCTCGGCTGCGCCTCGGGCCCAAAACGACACACTCGATAGGAATCGATCACTTTCTCGCCTAGGTGTAAAATGTACTATTTTTCATCTGCATATGTTACAATATTTATTTCGTTCAAGTTTTTTATTTGTTTTTTATTTATTTATTTATTTTGATTTTTATTTATTTCTTTGTGGTAGGCATGTGTTTATTTATTTTTCAGAAGACGTTTAAAATTAAATGGTAGGTACTAATAATAATGTATTCAGATTGTTTAAAAGTATTTTATAAGATCCTTTTAACTTGAAATAACGTTTCCTTGTTGTCCTGGAAACAACCCGTGCGAAGCCGCAGTCAGAAACTAGTTTTTTTTATTTAAAGTGCCTGCCTGAAATTTGTAGGTATTTTAAGTTTATTTCACAACTTTTGTTAACTTATTTAAATTATTGTATGTCCAAAATGACCCTTTTGTATTTTGTACTATACCGTTGAGACCAATTTATAGTTTCATCAATAAATGATTTGTTATTTTTATCTGAACTCTGTTGATTTAATAATCCTTATAAAAAATAAACAGTGTATATTATTTTCGGGTAAGTACCTACTTACTAAATAAAATAAAATAAAATAAAATTGACTCCACTAATCTCTTGTTCCGTATACACAAAATTGTCAGGCTCTGTGCAAACTATCATCAAATTCAATTCAATTCGTTTATTTCAGACAACAATAAATTATATATAATACAAAAATAAGTTAGAGTGTCCATATTCGAGTCATGATCAAGATAAAATATAAAATAAAAATAAGAATCAATGCTAAAATTAAAAATTAAAATCACAATTAAAATTATCACAAATCATAATAAAATTCCAAATTAATCAAAACAAAATATAAAATAAAAATCAATGCTAAATGTAAAAAATTAAAATCACAATTAAAATTATCACTAAAATCATAATAATAAAATTCAAAATAAATCAAAGTCCTAATGGAACACTGGTCAAGAGAGCACAATATACGCTCTTGTCCAGTGTTCCATAAAGATACAGTCAGTGTCCAGCCTCTCAGCAATGAGCTGTAGGTAGCTGTTGGAGCTGTCACGCACCCGGCGCATCAGGGACGCAGATCTTTTGCGCATTATTGCCGCAAACCCGTCTACTCTTGCGTCAGCAAACATTCCTGATGCGCTGCAGAAGCGCGGCAACCCCAACAACACCCGAAACGAGTTGTTGTATTGGATCCGCAGGGCATTCCAAGACTTTTTGGTGTGCTTGACCCAGAGGCTGCACGTATAAAACGACTGGCAATAAGCACTAAAAAGCGTCGTTTTCACCTGCTTAGTGCAACGCGCAAACCTACGAGCCAGCATGTTTGCTCTGATGGATAATGCCCTGCGTTCCCTTTCCATGTCCTGGTCATCCGTTAGAGACTCGGTGACCCAATGGCCCAGATACTTAAAGCAAGCTACTCGCTTCAGCTCGCTGCCGTTCAGAAAAACCGGCGGAATGATGTTATAGGTCTTATTGCCTGATTTATAGACCATGAATTCGCTTTTGCTTGCATTGTATCTGAGCCCGTGAGCCTCCGCATATCTCTCACAGATCCCAAGCAGTTTTCTGAGAGCACTGATGGATGGGCTCAGCAGCACCATATCATCGGCATAGCTAATGTTATTGACAATAACACCATCAATAGAGCAAAACAAGTTGTAGACAATTTTGAGTGTAATTTTTGTAAGGTTCTAGGTATCTATGGGGGAGGCCGCGGAATACCTGATCGAAGCTTTTGAGCCATTAAAAAAGTAAAAGTAGCCCATTTCCGTTCCCAGGGATACCAACTATAGCAGCCGTTCAAGCGTGAAAAGGTAACAGACAGACAGTTATAAAACTTTTTAAAATTTCGCGATTTGTAGACATACTTAATGGTTTAATCGTGGAATCCTGTGATTAATATGTGTGTGCGTCGTAATCCGACTGTACTGCAATCGGACACGGTCAGTGTAGTGTGTCCTAGTGTGAACTTGGACATTCCTGATTCTGAAGACGAATTGAGGGTAGTCGTGGATACTGCCGTCAATTCTCGGCTGTAACTCCGAGTACATCTAGTCGCCCCGTGACCACGATCGCTGCAACGCGGTAGTAACGTAGGGGATATAATAAAAGGTACGCGATAAATACCCGATTAAACCATTATACCACCAACTATAGACAGAGTTATTTTCGAATTTATAATTGAATCATGGATTTGATACTAATTTATTGTTTAAAGTTTGACTTATTTGTAAGCCGATTGATTTCTTTATTGATTTCTTAGGCAGCTCACTTTAGCAATGCTTCCAGTCGCAAATAAACAACTATTCAATTGATATGTGGACTTACACTTGTATTATAATAATCATATCCGTCTCGAGATTCCAAAGTGATGGGCAGCAGACCGCCATACTTACAGCCTGTATCTTCTTCCGGCACCGCTGAAACAACAAACAGAAAAATATATTTCTATATGTTTATAAACAGGATCTTTACAAAGAAAATTAGAATAAAAGAATATAAACCAATTATATTCACAACTAGTTTATGCCCGCGGCAAAAACAGGATGGCTTTTTGACGTTGGAGTGTATGTACAAATCAGAAACTAAGGGAATATGAGAGCCATGGGCTCAATATTTGATAAAACTGAAAACTATCAAAAAATTTATCTGCCTGAGCTGAAAATCGATGAATGTCAAAAATATGACTTACTGTATTTTTACTCCAATAGAGTTTGTAGTTAATAAGGACCAATTTTAAGGAATGTATTAATGAAAATTAGGAAATGGCAAATTTTTACCTTAAAACTAAATCACACGAGACAAAGCATGCATATCAGGCAATACGCATTTATAATAAATTACCCAATAAATTTAAAAGTATGTCATCTAATTTATTTAAAATTAAACTGGAAATGTCAACCACATTTTGTATTAATGTTTTATGACATGAAGGAATATTTTAGTTACAGGACGACTCATAGGTTGTTACCTAAAACGTCAAAAATTTGTTACTTAAGTATATTTACTTAAGTAACAAATTTTTGACGTTTTTTCGACTTTAAATTATTATTATTATAATTTTTTTATTATTAAATCTCTGATATTATTATTTTATTAGGCCTAACATTAAACACTAATATTATAAATTTGACGACCTCTGTGGCGCAGCGGGCGATGGTCCGCCCGCGACGCAGGAGGTTGCGGGTTCGATTCCCACCACGGGACAAATGTTTGTACGATGTACAGATATTTGTTCAGGGTGTTCTGGATGTTTTATGTGTATAGTAAAAAAAAAATCCATGTGTGTAGTGTATTAAATTAAGTATATCAGTTATCTAGTACCCATAACACAAGCTCTGCTTAGCTTGGGGATAGAAAATGCTGTGTGAATTGTCCAGCACTATTTATCTATTTATTTTACTTCTTCACGCCAGAACTACTGAACGGATCGGGCTGAAATTTTGCATACAGGTAATTCTAATCCTGGAATCAAACATACCAATAGGCTACTTTGTACCCATAAATCAGTTCCCATGGGATAGAAATCACCAAACGTTTATAGAAACAATGCGTACGAAGCCGCGGGCATAAACTAGTTTGTAATAATTTTACACGCCCTGGCGAGGCAGAATGCATTGGAGCTATTACTTTATTATTATTAAGACCTATTGTACCGACATTCATACAAATAAACGATTAATTTATTATTTATCAAAACTGAATTTCCCAATCTTATTCTAAAAGACATGACCAATTAGGATTTGTTTAAACAGATTTATTTAACAATATAATTTTAGTCGACGACCGTTAGGTTGACTTTGCAATGTCAGGTGCGGTACGCGACCTTGATCAGTTATCTGTTGGGGATTAGTGAATCTTTACAACCGAGCATCCGGCCACGACAAACGATCAAAACTTGTCGAAATTATATCTAGTCCAAAACGCAAATAGCCGAATCTGCCTAAAAAGTTTGCCTGCAGTGATAGATACTCTAGATTGATATAATGATAACCACACTAATATTAAAATTGCGAAAGTTTGGATGTTTGCAACCTCTTCACCCCAAAACTACTGAATGGGGTAGAGTTCTAGGCCTTTTATCGTGAAAGAAAGCGTACAGAAGTTACTAATATAATAATACAATAGTCAGTCCACAAGTTGGCTGAGGGAATGCAAACATCCTTTGTAATAATGACAGTTTGACTCGACCAACCCGTGGACGGACATTGAAGATAAGTGAAAAACACTCACACAGAGGCACCACAGATTTGTTCTGATACAGGTGAAGCACAGGGGCCTTGCAGGTCACATTCAATCTGAAAACCATAAGTGTAACTTTAGTTTATTGCATCTGCATATTTAGTTTATACAAAAATGTTGTTACAAATCAGCATTCGTTTTGTAATCAGCTTAGCCATTCTACAAATGGGCTGATTTTACTATCTGGCTGGTTATTTTAGTAACTATAATATTTCAATGAACAGAGAGCTGACGCCACCTAAGCGAGCAAGCGTATCGGCAGTTATAGTCTCAAATATGCGAGCCTCCTTGTTTGTTGGTGTGCTGATGAGTAGTGATGAGTCCTAAAATAACAGTATCAATATTGTCTGCTTCCATAGAAAAGCTGCATGCCCTAAAAAGTTATTGGCAATGGGCGGTCCTGACTGGTAATTCCTTATGATTGTGTTCTTTGTTGTTTTTGTAATTGTGTAACCTCTCTGTTGTTAATTCTATATACAAAAAATTATCAAGTAATCCCCTACCTCATGTTATCAAAGTCCATTTTGAGGAACACGATGGCAGGGTGCTGCGGAGTGAGCACACTATCCTTCAAAAAGCAGGTGTCAGCAGTGCCCTGGACCATGTAGGGACTGATTGCGTCATTTACTGTCCGGTCCAAAGTGAATCCGTACTGTCAACAGAAACAACAAAAAAAGTTACTTTATTTGTAAAACCTACTGGGTCTGTGTTTCTAGCGACCAACACATATGGACTACTTAATGACACCTAAGTTGAATGATTTAAGTTATTAAAAAATCCTTAAATACAGGTTTCTTTGAAGTTTTATGGAAAACATTCTCAGGCACCAAACTTCTATGGCACCAGTAGGCCTAGCACGGGGATAGTTGTCTAGGGTAGAATAGAGAAGAATGACATCGCATTGTCATACATTGCGTAAATTATTGAAGTTGAAGGAATGAGTTTCAAACATATTACGCATTCGATGACGATGTGACGTAATTTTTCTCTATTCTACCCTAGACAACAATCCCCGTGCTAGGTAGGCTGGTGGTCTATTCTCTTTACATAAGCAGATAATAATTGTTAACACAAAACAAAAATAAACAGATATATTTAAAACAGAAGATGGTTGAAAACGTCAAACTATTTAAATATTATGTCCTTCTATGTCTGCCCATTGAGAAAATAAATATTGAGGCTATGATCAAATGTAGACTCAACAGTCAGCTATGATTCAAACCTATTGAGAATGATTGATGTAAATACTGAACTAACCTAATATTTTTTTTATATATTGAAATGAATAAGAAAATTGTAATCAACTAATAGAAATAAATTACATAGACGATATAATAAATTACATACAGATACATACTAGTATTTACAATAGAAACAATTGAGCTAACTGCTAATCAGATCAGTTGAGCTACCTGTAGATTGTTTGCAATAATGAATTATAATTGTTTTACAAATGGTATCACAAAATATGGACAACTGTAGTCACGAAAAGTTTGGCGCCGGACACAATTTTTTTGATTTCAGTAAAAGTGTTCCACAAAAATAAAACAACAGCAGTAATTTTAATGTTCTGGGTCATGGATCTGTCTGTCTTCCGATTTCAGCTTGAAGCTAATTTTAAGGTCGGGACATATTGTATTCTACTAATATTATAAAAGCGAAAGTTTGTAAGTATGGATGGATGGATGTTTGTTACTCTTTCACGTAAAAACTACTGAATGGATTTTAATGAATCTTTACAATCATATAGCTTATACATCAGAATAACACATAGGCTATAATTTATAAAGATATTGTGTGAATTATTGTCCATAAGTGTCAAGTAAGTAAGGAAAAATCTACCATCTGCGAGCTATTCTGGTGTGCGCTGCCAAAACTGCTAGAGTTACACATATGTAATTTATGATGGAAATGTTTATCTTAAGTAGTCCTACAAAAAAGCCCGGCACATTAAATATCTATATCTTATGTGTAAGCCATTATAGCCTAAATGTTTAAGCGATTATAGACAAAATAGTGAACCATAACTACAATAAAAATTGATAATTTATTTCAAATGCACATTTGGAAGTAATTTCTAAATGAAAATGGATACTTTTATCGCTTCTGGTATTTAAAGTAGATAATATAAGCTAATGTTAGCTAATGTGAAGTTGCGGGCATCAGCTAGTAATAAATAATAATACTAACATGATACCTATATAAAACGTAAAGTGCAAGTCTCACTCACGCACCAAGGGTTCCTTATAATAAGTAAGACCTTGTTTCTTGCCTAATATCATGATTCAACTTGTCATACTTTATTTTCAAATAATTAGGGTATAATATGGCTTGTAACCTTTGTTATATGTAACCATATGTCGTTCGATCGGAAATGAAATGAACTACAATTTGAAATGTCATTGTCAATGATGATCCATGTAAGAAAAACAAAAAAGACATTGTTTGTGACTATTTTTGCAAAGCGCCGCCCCCCTCTGATACCTGAATGTGTGCAACTTTTATAAAAGCTAATATTTGAAAGATTAAGAGCAAGACAAAAAGACTATTAAGGATATGTAAAATTAAAAAATGAGAGTACATTACCTCTCCTAGCACTGGCCCTGAAGGCAGCATCAAGTTCACCATCTTAACATCCAGTATGCCGCCTTTGAAGAATCCAAAGGTGGTCAGGTCTACGTACCGGCGCCCATCATCCTTCGAAATAAACATACATTTTTGTTGCATTACCTTTTATATTGTAGTTTAGACTTAAGAGGGTTGGATTACATTGGCCTTTATCACCACACTTGGCAGGTGATTTGCTGATTGCAGTGGAAGTGTAAGAATTACACAGAAGGAAGCTGTTGCCCCTCTGATAGATCGCACTTGCAAAGAAATTATTATTTTATTATTATTTCCAGTTTTCAATCCCGTAGTTGCAACAGGCTCAGAAATTCGTTCAGGGGAGGCCCTTGCACAACATTGGAATGTGAGTTGCTGGCGAGCCGAGTTCGCATGGGTATAAAAAAAAAAAGTTTTTTAAACCTACTTCCCTCGCTAAGACCATTTAGGCTATAAGATTGGATACACAAAATAGAAGTAACATATAAGAAGCACAGAAATGTATTTTTTCTCAACTTGAAATGTAATAATAAAGTACATACTGTCAGGTGTAACTTGTGAATTCTACAAGAAGCAGTCGCTGCAAGAAGCAATACGATGAACGTAGGGTACTGCTTTATGAGATGCATATTTCATGTCTATTCAGTAGCAACAATTTATCAGGAAAAACCACTGTTTGTAAAACTTTCGCAATTGGAAAATTAAGCTGTTGTTCTGACATTGACGGTCGGGTCAACTTCAACTTCTTGTTGATGGCTCTGACGGTCGGTTCGGAATGGGTCAATGAACTTGTAGGTACGGCCTACGACTCACGTTGGTGGTCCCGAATCGCGCCATTCGATAACCCTATCAAAACTAAGAAACTGGTTCTAATACACTTTTGGCTAGGCCTTAAAGTCCAGGAGTAAGAGGCAAAAAACTGTTTTTTTTTTGTATGGGCGGCAACCTTAAAAGTTTATTATGTACTTTTAGGTGGTAACACGGGTGTGTTTCACCTTGTTTCAACCTGAATTTTTGTAACTAAAACGGAACCAAACGTCACATTATTGATTAAATTACGTCAAATGAAGTTCAAAATAAGTTCACGTGCAAAACTACAACATCTGTGACAGGGATACCACGCCCGTACGTATGCAAACCTCTCCGTCTGGACTGTAATATTTTGCTTTTAAAATTTAAAATTTCGGATCAACTTTTTCATCGAATAATCAGTTGTATGTATGTAAGTACTTATAGCTGGACCGAAAAGAGTAGAAATTAATTTAACCCTCATTTATTTTCTACTCTTTTTGGTCGCCCTGTACACACTTACTCCAGTACCAGTCCAGTCCCTGTACCTGTATCATTCCAGAGACATGTCCTGGAGTGGGTTTATTTAATCCAGCAAAATCTCAAATGCAGTGGTGCCACTCTGCCAGTCTGCCCAGCTCCGCGTCGCGTCAGTGGAAACGCACCCTTATCCATCCACGCTTACTTGTCTCCATAGACTATTTATTTGTCTGTGGAAAATTATCACAAAAAATTCGCAGTAGGCATTTATGGCTACGGAACGTGGTCATAGGATCTTTGGCATATGGACCTACGGCACATACAGGATCTTTGGTATGGACCGCAGAAAATGTTATATTTAATGTGTGGTATGGACGGATTCTTTTTGTAAGTTGTCTGTGGTGAACGAGGTATTTCTAGAAAGGTTCTTCCATGGTTCTTTTTTTTTCGTTCGTTGGTATTTCCACAGACTATTATACGGATTCGACCACAGATTAAATATAACTATATGTATGGCAAGCATGTCCCGAGCAAAACAGACTAATAAATAACCAGATGTAGGTATGCTTTGGATGTATGGCAAGCGTGACCCCGAGCAAGACCAAAGTATGCAAGGTGGTGGGGGGAAAGTGTTGCCATGCAATTTTATTACCCCGATTTTAGGTTTCTTATTTCATGTCTTTGTAAATAATAAATTTGGGAGTTCAAACTCAGAACAGGAAATTCCACCAAACCTTGGTTGACCTTTGTAGTTAATGTTTTAAGTACTGGTGGGTTTAGGTCCTTACTTTTTGTTACAGCCTGCAGGTATTCCTCGGTCCGGTAGGTATTATTTTTATACTTGCGTACTTACAACCAAATTATTGGTCCTGTTCTGTTAGGATTTAAAGCAAACTTTTAACTTTTTTGTGTATTTGGTTAATTTTAATCGTTCCAGTTCCAGTAAAGTTATTAGTTTTCTAGTAAATATATATATATAAGTAGGTACCAAACAGGGCTGAAGCCTTTATTCACAAAGAAAATTATAATATAATTATTATTTACAATTGAAACAATTGAGCTAACTGCAGACTGTTGCAAACAATCTACAGGTAGCTCAACTGATCCATATCAATAAGTAGTAGTAGTATTAGTAGGTACCTAATTATGGTACGAATGTGGGAAAAGGTAAACATTTAATATAACTAAGCCTAGCCTAGAAATGAAACAACGTTTAGTTAGGTACCTATCATTTTTTTGTTATGTAGGTATAGGCACTTATTACGATACGAGTAGAAATAATTTAAACAATAGAATAAAGAAAAATAATATCAATAGTTTTATGTTAATAGCTATTAAATAACATTTTTATTAGGGAATTAAATTATAACACAGACAACAAAATTACATGACACTTTAACACCACAATATTACCAACATCCCTGCCTACTAATCCAAATATTTTTATTCTGTTATAATTAATAAGTATATATGATCAGTCTTTACGACGATTATTTCAATATTTTCTTAATCACATAGTCTTAAGTTAAATAAAATTTATTTATACTGGATTGCATTTCTCTTACATTCTCATATTTAATGTTCACACCATTCTCCATACGTTCCGTTTCCATAGTATTCTTTCATGCCTGAAATTAATTATTAAATCTTAATGATTAATATAAATATTATACAGGTTGCCTTGTCATTTAGCTTAATGGTGCCGTTTATAAGCTTCCTAGCCGTTTTAAGACCGATTTTTGTCACCTTGCATACGATGCAGACACGAATATTTCTATAGGACCTTTTATACAAATTCTAGAACAACAAAATAGAGATGTATCAGAAGTTCCAGCTTATCATCTCTCGTTCCGAGGTGAAGCCGTAAGGGCTCCGTACCTCAAAAGAAAAAAGGAATCCTTATAGGATCACTTTGTTGTCCGTTTGTCCGTCTGTCAATCCCCTTTTCTCATGAACGCGTAGACGTATCGAGTTGAATATAGCATCAAATACTCAAATCTGTAACCTCGTAGAGCCATTACATAAATAAAACTTCTCAATCAAAGTCTACTCAATCAAAAGGCAATATAATTTTCTTCAAAATAAAATAAAAGGTTCCTAAGAACTAAACCCTCTAACTACAAAAGAAAAGGTATCTATCCTTAAGGGGCCAAAAATTTGCCCCACCCTGTCTGTATAATGCCAATTATTGCAAGAAGATTGTGGTTTTTCACCAAATAATGATGAAAATCTTCACGACATATTTTTGAAGTTGTATTGAGTAAGTAGGTATTACGATTTAACTGACTGCACACTTAGTTTGTTTCTCTCTTTGCTCCACTGAGTATTAATCAGTGAGAATACTCTTTCCACATTCGCGTTATTTGCGCTTATACAGAAATAAAACTCATAGATCTTAGCAGTTCTGAGAAACATTCAATGTTTTTAACACTTTTGAAATAGATTGTCCGCTGGTCGTGGAACTTCAAATTATAATATTATAATTTGAAATTTCTGAAAATTGTATATACAATTTTCAGAAATTTCATTAAAAATTAAATGTGCAGTTAGATCAATTTTGAATGTTTAGTGATATGATTTTCCTAAGCAATTTTATTTGTGTAGTGTAGCTTCGGCTGCGTGGCACGTAGCGCCGTCCTGTTGAAACCAAATGTTGCCAATATCCTCCTCTTCAATTTTTGTGAACAAAAATTTGTTCAACATGGCCCGATAACGATCGCCATTGACTGTAACGGCCACTCCTTGCTCATTTTCGAAGAAAAATGGCCCAAATATGCCTCTGTACCAAAATCCGCACCAAACAGTGATTCGTTTTGGGTGCGTCGGCTTTTCAATGTAGGTATGCGTGCGGGTTTCTGTGCCCCAAATGCGACAATTTTGCTTGTTTACATACCCGCCAAGATCAAATGAGCTTCATCTGAAAAGATGATTTTTTTGGCAAAATCGGCATCTTCTGTAAGTCGATCGCGATCGCAGGCCCACTTAGCGAAGCGAAAACGCATTGGATGGTCAGATGGCTTCAACTCCTGAACCAATTGCACTTTATATGGCCAAGGTCTTTATGCAAAATTCGTCTCAATGATGTCTCCGAAATGTTCAATTGTTGAGAACGACGGTGAATTGATGTTGATGGCACTTCACGCACACTTTTTCCACAGTAGGTAGGTACCAATATTCTCGGGTGTATAGGTACGCACTGTTTTTGGCTTTTCACGCTTTGGTTTAGGTATCGATGAGGATGCCAGTTTCTTTCACTTTTTTCACAAGATAACGAACATACGGAGCTGATGACGGTGCTTCTCTTCTTCAAAAATCTGTAGGTAGGTACCTACGCAATTTTCGCACACATTTAGAATCTCACTTTGCTGAGTCTCACTAAAATGTCTTTACATCGATCCGATATTTTGTTAAATAATCATCTCTGATCTTTATAGGTAGGTACTTCGTCTCTCAATTTCAATTTATTAAATTGTTTTTTGGAAATGGTTAGATGCATGTTATTCATTCTAACGTTGCAATCGCAATGAACCTTTCGTTGTTTAGAATTTTTACGTTAGGGAAAAGATGTGGTTTCTTGGACCCGACGATCTTATTAATCTGGAATGCCATCCTTCTACGACATTTGTGGTTCGATTAGATCTTCCGCAAGAGCTCATGATTGCCAATATATCATATCTAATCCATTGTCTAACGTAGTAGTCAACGAAATCATTCCAGGCAGAGGTGTTGTCAGAAGAAATTTCAAAATTAGGTTTAAAGAATATTTATTTTCTCAAAAAGAAATACATTGAAAGGAAGAAGCCTTCAGGAATATTTGCCGGTGGCAGATGTGCTAAGGCTTCTGTTTCTTCATACTTCTCAATGCATTCTAAAGAGAAATAACCCAAGCGTGCCATCGAAGTATACATTTGAACCGTCAACGTTTTTGAACTCAATTGTACCACAGTCGGCATCGTGCTTTCAGAGGTATCGAAGTTTGTAATAGTAGGCAAAGTACTCATAAAATACCAAAATCGTAAAAAAAAGTCGTCGATAAGCGATAATTTCACAGAAAGATTATAATTGCACAGAAATTTCCTAAAGTCGGCACTCCGCTATTACCGGTAATATATAGGTACCTACTGCAAAAGTCGGCACCAAGCTCCGAAATCGATATTTGATTTCGGAGCTTAGTGCCGACTTTTGCACAAAGGCGACTTCAACGAGATTCCATTCAATTTTAGTTTTTAGTCGGTATAGCGTGTGATAGAAGCATGGACTTGACCTACCTGGTAAATTATCTTATTTCGATAGAATCATGGAATTACCTAACATTTTGGGAATTGAAAATAATGAAATCGGAAGGTCCATAACTTTATTTCTTTAGACGTATAAGATAAACCCATAGTTAAGTCTACCCATCAATTACTATCAAATAAGAAATAAAGTGTTTTTGAAATTCTAGCCGTTTTTTCATGGTTGTCCATGCCATCATTCCAGGAAATTATTTGTACGGAGGAGTGGACTACTTTTTATTAAATTCATCACTCTTTAGCCTCTGCCGTTCATGTATTTCAAATTTTAACATGTTTGTGTCATCAGCTTACATATCATCTGTGACATACCTAACTGCGAAACTGGAACTGCGTTCTAAATAAAAAAATAATAAATAAAAATCTTATTTATTTCAGACTTATAAAATCCAGACACACTTTTAAATACACAATTGCAAATTTCAAATTTTATAAAACAATAAGAATAATAATGCACAATCAAATTAAATTAAATAAAGCCTAGCAATGTGGCAGATTATTGAGCCACCAGCGATGATACCGGTTTCAGCATCATCATAAGTGGCCCATGATACTGGAGCGGAGGTCCTACTCCACGGCGGCCAGCAGGCTGTTGGAGCTGCGGCGCATGCGGCCCACCAGGGATGCGACTGCACGTTCTGCACTGACATCTCGCGGAGGAGTATATTATTGAGTCTCATCCTTCTGCCTAACCAGGCCCTAACCAGCCCAGCTCCTTGTTCTTGCAATATCTGTAGGAGAACGGTTGGACGCCGTTGGTATGGGTTGTTCTTCTTTCCGGCCCTTGTGGGGGCACGAAGGGGGGCCTCGAGGCTTAGCCTCTTTACCCCGGCATCAACTCGAGGGGTGACGACACCTCGGTCCTTGGGTTATGCTAAAATGCTCTTTTTTAGCTGTTAGATTTTTTTTTGGCTGCATTGTTTATTTTTTTTATTTCATTGTTTTAGGTTTATGTTTTTTTTATATATAAACCCAAGGACTCACGGAGGTTCCGCGGGGATGAGGTCCCGCGGAAGGGGTCGCCACGAGCGGTCGTCATCTGGGGGCCGGGGTTGGTGGGCCGCAATATGGTGGCGGTGGGCGTGGTGGCCGTTGTCGGTGCAATATCTGCAGGAGAACGGTTGGGCGCCGTTGTGCATGTTGGTGTGTTTTTCTTCTTTCCGGCCCTTGTGGGGGCACGGAGGGGGGCCTAGAGGCTTAGCCTCTTTCGCCTACCCAAGCGTAAGGCGCCAGGCTGTGACAGAGTCCCCAACATGGCCCTCGCCCAGCTGCAGCTGACGATATTTCGAAACGATCGGCGGCGGGAGTAAAGCGCCGTCCCCATCACGGTCCAGCAGCGGGTAGGTGGGGGCGGGCTGTCGCGTGAGCGCCCGGTTCAGCGCGTATAGGCGTTGAGGCGGCCTCCTTGGCCTCAATGATGCGCGCAATCAGCGCAGAGGCCTCGGCTCCACTTTTGTCTTGAATCAGCGATTACAAATACAGCACATGTGAGGACGCTCATCGGAATGGGACTCCATAAGATCTCATAGGATTGTGACTTCATAAGCTTGTTCAGCCTGGTGCTGGAAATATAAAAAAAAACACATCATTATATTTTTTACCTTACACGGCAAAAACTGCATACATAGACTGCTAGACTGCCCATTTTAGTCTGTGTATGTTTGTATTTTCGCATATTCATCGTAAAGCCTAGTCTAGACTTTGATAGAGGGTTGCCGTTTCTCAACCTAGAAATTGCCGTATTCAAGGGAAAATTAAAAAAACAGGCCGTATATTCTAAGTTTTTACAATAAATGTTTACAAATAAAAGGTATTAAATATAATCGTCTCCGTCTAAGTTTTGGATGGTACTTAAAACTTGAGACTCATCTGGAGCGATTTCACTATTTGTCTTATCCTCCATTTTTTATAGCATATCGTTTGGCACTTCAAATTGTGTACAATGACCTGGATTTCTCACGGCTTGCTTATAATAATAATAAATCATTTATTTCACGCAACATTAGTCTAGTGCAGGTGTAAAATACTTAAAAACTACGGCCCATATAAAATATATACCTTAGTCTAACATACATAGAATAGACCTATTTACTAGCACGTACGTAGTGTCGACGACGTGCGACACGCGATATGTGCTGCGACCGGTAATCGTCCGTGAAAACGCCGGAACAGCACATTCTTCGGCCAGAATTCTTCCTTAGTGAAGGTCGAAATATTTTCAGTTGTAATACGCACCACAAATTATTTAAAATCATTATGACGCTACTCCAACCGCTCGACCCTCACCAAGGTGTTGCTTAGCTAACAGAGCTCCATTAATAGTGGAGGTCTGTTTCGCTTTTTTGTTTTAATATTATTTACTTCACTGAAGACACACTCACAGTCAGCGTTTGAGTGAGGCAAGCACATTACGTTTAAGGCGAAAGCAGCCAGAGACTTCATTTCAGTTTCGTCACGAACTTTAGCCCAAAACTCGTCGGTTTTTAGACTGCGAACTTCAAATAACGATAATTTGTTTACGATTGGCAGCAGTCTCCATTCACTGACGATAAATTGGATATCATCAGCGTTATCACGTGCATCTGCATATTTAGTTTATTACAACAAATCAGCATTCGTTTTGTAATCAGCTTAGCCATTCTACAAACGAGCTGATTTTACTATCTGGCTGGTTATTTTAGTAACTATAATATTTCAATGAACAGAGAGCTGACGCCACCTAAACGAGCAAGCGTATCGGCAGTTATAGTCTCAAATATGCGAGCCTCCTTGTTTGTTGGTGTGCTGATGAGTAGTGATGAGTCCTAAAAGAACAGTATCAATATTGTCTGCTTCCATAGAAAAGCTGCATGCCCTAAAAAGGTATTGGCAATGGGCGGTCCTGACTGGTAATTCCTTATGATTGTGTTCTTTGTTGTTTTTGTAATTGTGTAACCTCTCTGTTGGTAATTCTATAAACAAAAAATTATCAAGTAATCCCCTACCTCATGTTATCAAAGTCCATTTTGAGGAACACGATGGCAGGGTGCTGCGGAGTGAGCACACTATCCTTCAAAAAGCAGGTGTCAGCAGTGCCCTGGACCATGTAGGGACTGATTGCGTCATTTACTGTCCGGTCCAAAGTGAATCCGTACTGTCAACAGAAACAACAAAAAAAGTTACTTTATTTGTAAAACCTACTAGGTCTGTGTTTCTAGCGACCAACACATATGGACTACTTAATGACACCTTAAGTTGAATGATTTAAGTTATTAAAAAATCCTTAAATACAGGTTTCTTTGAAGTTTTATGGAAAACATTCTCAGGCACCAAACTTCTATGGCACCTGGTGGTCTATTCTCTTTAAATAAGGAGATAATAATTGTTAACACAAAACCAAAACATACAGATATATTTAAAACCTCATTTGTTGAAGATGGTTGAAAATATCAAACTATTTAAATATTATGTCCTTCTATTTCTGCCCATTGAGGCTATTTATGATCAGTAAATGTAGACTCAACAGTCAGCTATGATTCAAACCTATTGAGAATGATTGATGTAAATACTGAACTAACCTAATTTTTTTTTTATATAATTAAAAAGAAAATTACAATCAACTAATAGAAATAAATTACATAGAAGATATAATAAATTACATACAGATACATACTAGTATTTACAATAGAAACAATTGAGCTAACTGCTAATCAGATCAGTTGAGCTACCTGTAAATTGTTTGCAATAATGAATTATAATTGTTTTACAAATGGTATCACAAAATATGGACAACTCACGTCACAGTCACGAAAAGTTTGGCGCCGGACACAATTTATATGATTTCAGTAAAAGTGCCCGGTTCAGCGCGTATAGGCGTTGAGGCGGCCTCCTTGGCCTCAATGATGCGCGCAATCAGCGCAGAGGCCTCGGCTCCACTTTTGTCTTGAATCAGCGATTACAAATACAGCACATGTGAGGACGCTCATCGGAATGGGACTCCATAAGATCTCATAGGATTGTGACTTCATAAGCTTGTTCAGCCTGGTGCTGGAAATATAAAAAAAAACACATCATTATATTTTTTACCTTACACGGCAAAAACTGCATACATAGACTGCTAGACTGCCCATTTTAGTCTGTGTATGTTTGTATTTTCGCATATTCATCGTAAAGCCTAGTCTAGACTTTGATAGAGGGTTGCCGTTTCTCAACCTAGAAATTGCCGTATTCAAGGGAAAATTAAAAAAACAGGCCGTATATTCTAAGTTTTTACAATAAATGTTTACAAATAAAAGGTATTAAATATAATCGTCTCCGTCTAAGTTTTGGATGGTACTTAAAACGGGTGAATTACGGCATCTCGACACACGCTATCCCGACACTAAACAAAAAATGAACACAATCCCGACGCACGGAATCTCGACAAAATACTTAGCATAAACGTTAACGCAACGCGCGGAAACCCGACAATTGTTAATGGTTCTCTAGGAATAAAATATTTTATGTATTTATATGAAGTGTAATAAATTAAGTACATAATTATATCAATTATCTAGTACCCATAACACAAGCTCTGCTTAACTTGGGGCTAAATGATGTTGTGTGGATTGTCCAGCATTATTTATTACTTATTTATTTATTATATGGATCAGTTGAGCTATCTGTAGATTGTTTGCAACAGTCTGCAGTAGGTCAATTGTTTCAATTTATTTACAATTGAAACAGTTGTAATTTATTTCTATTATTTGATTTTTTATTATTTTTTTATTTGACAGCTGATGTCAAAAATGACAGCCGATGTCAAAAATGACAGCTGATATCAAAAATTACAGCTGATGTCAGAAATGACAGCTGATGTTAAATTTGACAGCTAATGTCAGAAATGACAGCTGATGTCAGAAATGATAGCTGATGTCAGAAATGACAGCTGATGTCAAAAATTGACAGCTACTCGTTATGATAGCGTACACACTAAGAATAGTTATTATTTCTTCAACCAAAGTGGCGGTATTTATTTCATTTTTGCACTAATTATGCTTTACATATTTATGCGCTGTTTATTGGCACAACAATAAATGTGATTTCGATAAATATAAAAATAAAAATATAGCCCATAAATTAGCGGCAATGTTATAAGTGATGCTTCGTATTGCCCTACCAGCCCATGCACTGTTTACATTTGATGGAACAGCGCAGGACAAGTCATAAAATTTCCACCAAGAACCCAGAAGGGTAATGGTGTGGGGAGGTTCTACCAATAACCACGATTACATTCGTGAGGAACCCAGGACTCAGTTTTTAAAATTTTATGTAGATCCTAAGGGGGACCCTACTTTTTCGCAATGTCAGTGAATTACCAATAAGCCCGTACCTAATTTGATATGCATTGTTATGTAAAACAATTCGATTTTATTTTATTTGTAAACTAAAATACTTTGACTACCTATGTTATTTATTTTGTTAGTAAATTATTAAAATAACGGAATGGGTTTTAAATGGAACCTACCTACTTTATTTTATTATTCCATGGTATAAGCAAAGATTAAATAATACTAAAGCTAACGTATGGAATGAACAATAAGGCAGAGGTCTGCGTCCAGCAGTGGACTGGTATAGAAAGTAGATGATGGAATAAACACTCTTAAACTTTAACGTTTGTCGAGATTCCGTGCGTCGAGCTAACGTTTGTCGAGATTCCGTGTGTCGAGCTAACGTTTGTCGAGATTCCGTGTGTCGTGCTAACGTTTGTCGAGATTCCATGTGTCGAGCTAACGTTTGTCGAGATTCCGTGCGTCGAGCTAACGTTTGTCGAGATTCCGTGCGTCGAGCTAAAGTTTGTCGATATTTGTCGAGATTCCGTGCGTCGAGATAGCGTGGTGTGTCGAGATGCCGTAATTCACCCACTTAAAACTTGAGACTCATCTGGAGCGATTTCACTATTAGTCTTATCCTCCATTTTTTGTAGCATATCGTTTGGCACTTCAAATTGTGTACAATGACCTGGATTTCTCACGGCTTGCTTATAATAATAATAAATCATTTATTTCACGCAACATTAGTCTAGTGCAGGTGTAAAATACTTAAAAACTAAGGCCCATATAAAATATATACCTTAGTCTAACATACATAGAATAGACCTATTTACTAGCACGTACGTAGTGTCAACGACGTGCGACACGCGATATGTGCTGCGACCGGTAATCGTCCGTGAAAACGCCGGAACAGCACATTCTTCGGCCAGAATTCTTCCTTAGTGAAGGTCGAAATATTTTCAGTTGGAATACGCACCACAAATTATTTAAAATCATTATGACGCTACTCCAACCGCTCGACCCTCACCAAGGTGTTGCTTAGCTAACAGAGCTCCATTAATAGTGCAGGTCTGTTTCGCTTTTTTGTTTTAATATTATTTACTTCACTGAAGACACGCTCACAGTCAATATATATAATAACTCAATATATATAATAACCAAGTGTGCCTTGTGCTCCTACGGCGAATAAATATATGAGTATGAGTATGAGTCAGCGTTTGAGTGAGGCAAGCACATTACGTTTAAGGCGAAAGCAGCCAGAGACTTCATGTCAGTTTCGTCACGAACTTTAGCCCAAAACTCGTCGGTTTTTAGACTGCGAACTTCAAATAAATAAATAACGATAATTTGTTTACGATTGGCAGCAGTCTCCATTCACTGACGATAAATTGGATATCATCAGCGTTATCACGTGCATCTGCATATTTAGTTTATTACAACAAATCAGCATTCGTTTTGTAATCAGCTTAGCCATTCTACAAACGAGCTGATTTTACTATCTGGCTGGTTATTTTAGTAACTATAATATTTCACTGTGTGTTATTTATTATGAACAGAGAGGCTGGCGCCACCTAAACGAGCAAGCGTATCGGCAGTTATAGTCTCAAATATGCGAGCCTCCTTGTTTGTTGGTGTGCTGATGAGTAGTGATGAGTCCTAAAATAACAGTATCAATTTTGTCTGCTTCCATAGAAAAGCTGCATGCCCTAAAAAGGTATTGGCAATGGGCGGTCCTGACTGGTAATTCCTTATGATTGTGTTCTTTGTTGTTTTTGTAATTGTGTAACCTCTCTGTTGGTAATTCTATAAACAAAAAATTATCAAGTAATCCCCTACCTCATGTTATCAAAGTTCATTTTGAGGAACACGATGGCAGGGTGCTGCGGAGTGAGCACACTATCCTTCAAAAAGCAGGTGTCAGCAGTGCCCTGGACCATGTAGGGACTGATTGCGTCATTTACTGTCCGGTCCAAGGTGAATCCGTACTGTCAACAGAAACAACAAAAAAAGTTACTTTATTTGTAAAACCTACTAGGTCTGTGTTTCTAGCGACCAACACATATGGACTACTTAATGACACCTTAAGTTGAATGATTTAAGTTATTAAAAAATCCTTAAATACAGGTTTCTTTGAAGTTTTATGGAAAACATTCTCAGGCACCAAACTTCTATGGCACCTGGTGGTCTATTCTCTTTAAATAAGGAGATAATAATTGTTAACACAAAACCAAAACATACAGATATATTTAAAACCTCATTTGTTGAAGATGGTTGAAAATATCAAACTATTTAAATATTATGTCCTTCTATGTCTGCCCATTGAGGCTATTTATGATCAGTAAATGTAGACTCATCAGTCAGCTATGATTCAAACCTATTGAGAATGATTGATGTAAATACTGAACTAACCTAATTTTTTTTTTATATAATTAAAAAGAAAATTACAATCAACTAATAGAAATAAATTACATAGAAGATATAATAAATTACATGCAGATACATACTAGTATTTACAATAGAAACAATTGAGCTAACTGCTAATCAGATCAGTTGAGCTACCTGTAAATTGTTTGCAATAATGAATTATAATTGTTTTACAAATGGTATCACAAAATATGGACAACTCACGTCACAGTCACGAAAAGTTTGGCGCCGGACACAATTTATTTGATTTCAGTAAAAGTGTTCTGGATCTGTCTGTCTTCCGATTTCAGCTTGAAGCTAATTTTAAGGTCAGGACACATTGTATTCTACTAATATTATAAAAGCAAAAGTTTGTGAGTATGGATGGATGGATGTTTGTTCCTCTTTCACGTCAAAACTACTGAATGGATTTTAATGAATCTTTACAATAATATAGCTTACACATCAGAATAACACATAGGCCCTTCTCTCACGAAGCTATTCAAATGCTATGCGACTGAGATGCAAACCATGATCGCCTACTGGTATGCTACTCGTTTCCGCACATGGTGGTATAGAAATAAGACTATTTTTTAAATTTGAAGAACAACATTCGTACGACTATGTCTAGTGAACGATGTCTAGCGAAGAAGACAGTGTTCTTCTGTATTTATATTACAAGAATAAAAGAAAATATAAAAGAAGATTCTGGGTACATCCGTACATCGAAAAAAATATCAATTGTATAGAGCATTCATTGCTTGTAGAGAAAATTATCTTGCCAACTATCTAATAACCCCTTATGCTTCCCTTCCTTGGCAATCTAATTATTGTGTATAAATGTAATTTTTTTCTCAATCCATGCCTTTTCTGTAACATCTTTTCTTACGTACTCTGGCAGCTAATAATTATACAAACATGGATAATTTTCCACCTCCTGGACAAAATTAGTAAGCTTCTTCCGCCGCCATTTTGTAATGCAACGCGTATACGACTCGGGTAGCGTCGACCAGCAAGACGGTAGCGTGCGACTGTTATCAAACGCGTCGTCGACGCGTCTCGTCGTGTGCGAAACTAGCTGAATTTTTATAAAGATATTGTGTGAATTGTCCAAAATATGGCTCTCGTGTCAAGTAAGTAAGAAAAAATCTACCATCTGCGAGCTATTCTGGTGTGCGGTGCCAAAACTGCACATATGTGTAACTCTAGCAGTTTCATCCGCTGATGGGATGCTAGATTTGAGAGACCAGATTTGCTGGTCTGACACGAGAAATAAAATAGATGTCCACAAGATACGATGACAGTCCACAAAAAAGAATATTATGTGAGCGACTAACCTGGACTGCGAATGCACTGAGGATCTCCACCGGTGGCTGGTTGAGCTGGTGATGATGGATGGTGATGGGCGATGATTGAAACAAGTGATGGCTAACTCGCGATTTATTTGGTTTCATGAAGAAGGAACTAGAAAAAAGCTGCTTTTGTTGCTGCGATGTGCGCGGCATGCGCGCGATTCCTTTGTCCATTTTTGTTTGAATGACGACGACGCGTCGCCAGTGTTGCCAACACATACCAAATTTTACCCCCAGTATTTTTTCAAATCCCCCTAAAAACACCTAAAAAATTTTTTTTTTCAGTTTTCTTTTTTGTATTTTGCAAATCACTTCTCAAATTTTTTCAGAGACATGAGAGCTTAGAACTGATGTAACTTATTTTTCTATATTTTTAGTATTGTAATCCCCAAAGCCTTAAACTTTGCAAATTATCATAACAACCGACAGAGACGCTTGCATCTATGAATGTTATGCATGTCTTTTTAACCTATACTTGAGCTTCTGTGGAAATTATTTTTTGTAAAAGCCTCTTATAAAATAAAAATCGCTTATATTGAAATTTAAATTTTATTGAAAAAATAAAACAGTATATTACTTATATCTGTTGATTAACATTCAAAAAATGCGAAACCAAACAAACAGATTAATTTGACTCTCTGTCACCAATTTCTGAATTGGTTAGAAAGGGCCCATTATTAGATAAAGATGAGTTAGGATGAGAACAATCCTAGAAATAATTAACACACGTATTGAAAGAATTATAATTAAAGAAACCAAACCACAACACCTCATGATAGACAAACAATTACAAACGCTACATGGTTGTCGGACTCGATCGTCTATCTCTCTCACTGACCTGTTTTTTCTTTATTTGAGTTAGAGGGACGGACCATACGATTTAAAGTTTGAACGAGGCTTTGCAATACCAAAACATGTATTTATATTATTTAATTTAATTGCAGGTTTTGTCAGGGCCCCCCTAAAAAAACCCCTTAATATTTTCTACCCCTAAAATTGTTCTTGTTTAGATTATTTACCCCCAAATTTAGGGGGAAAACCCCTAACTTGTCACCACTGACGTCGCATCCTCTCCTCTGACAGGTGTCAGACGCTCCGAGATTTGATTGCCGTCACCAAAGTTATACGGAACGTACATAAGTAGTCATAGGATCTTTGGCCGTCACATTTGCCAAGAATGGCATCTCAACTGATAGATCTGTCAACGTCATTAGGACATGGCAAAAAATAAAGGTAGAATAAAATTATTGTGATTTGGAATGATTACGAAACATCCCACCCACCAAAATAGCTATGGTATTTTCTGGTTAACGAGAAAAAAAAACTGAAATTATTTATACTGGATTGCATTTCTCTTACATTCTCATACCTATTTAATGTTCACATCATTCTACATACGTTCCTTTTCCAAAGTATTTTTACATGTCTGAAATTAAATACCTATTCAATCTTAATGATAAATATAAATATTATGCAGGTTGTAACAAAAAGTAAGCACTAAACTTTCATGGGTGGGTTCCGACTTGATTATAGAACCGAGGAAAGATTCCCGAATAGTTTTCGAAAAAACAATTATACTAAATGTTCACTAGAAAAGGAAATTACTGATGCACGTGCTTGTTTTCAGTTAAAATAAACTAAAAAGGCCTACTTACCTCTTTACAACTCCTTTAAAACACAAAACACCTTCGTCGCGGGTCGTTAAACGTGGAGTTCAACGACCCGCAGCGGACAACGCCCCTTAGATGTGATAGGTAGGTATCACAATGTAACACTCCAAACCATCGTAACATACCCTACCTATTCAATATTGATTATTATAGTTAGATTTGTATATTTTACCGTATCTTTTGTAATAAAATTATGATTTAAAGTGGCCAATGATCGTCTAGCTAGCGGTAGGACGCGTACGTTGTGTAGTAGTAACCAGATTCTTTTAGGAGCTTTAGACAAACGAACTAACTCTTCAACTTACTTGAAAACATCGATTCTTCAATTCTGGTGTAGCATAACCAACCTTTTTCACGGTCGGTTAAACCTAACTTTCTCTCTCTCTGAAACAGCTTAGATTACGTAGTAAGATTAGAATTCAATCCCGGGCATTCAAGGTAAAGGTAATTAGGTGAAGAAGTAGATTTAAGTATAGATTACGATAATAATTGGATCATTTTATGATTTCGGTTACAATGCCTCCACTGTGCGGTTACCAGAGAACTTTGCTTTGGCCTGTGCAGGTCCAGACCAAAGCTTCCTGTTATTAAGGGCTCCCATTCAGAATCACATTCAGCGCCTCGGGGACAGTCGAAAGTAGAAGACTATCGCCTGGCCCGTACTCAGTGTAACCAGACATTTAAGTGCAAAGCGATTGAAAGACGCTAACTCAGTAGAGTTTTACGGGGAATGGTCTGAAGCGACCCAAATACACCTACCTACCTCTCCTATACCTATCCTACCTCATCCTACCTACCTAGAAGCTGCTGCTTCTGTAAACGGGGTGGAACCACACTCCAGGCTAACCGTAGATCTAATCAATAGACATAATAAACCCTCAGTTCTTCTACAATCGGGATGACGCTTGCAGAAAGAACCATTTTAACGGAAGACAATTCCACAGACTTGGAACGTAAATGGTCTCCCAAGTCTGCTTGTTAAAATTTAATACACATCCAGGGACTACTGGATGTGCTTGATAAACATAATAAGAATTTAGATTAGCCAGCTCTGGGATGTAACACCATCCGTCTACAACGTAGAGAAACGATAGAATTAAGTAGTGTGTTTACGTAACCTGAATCCTCACTCTCCGGAACGATAGAATGCTCTCTCCGAAATCCTCGCTGGTCCGAAGGATTTCAACGCTAAAATCCGATCCATTCTGAAGGCGTTCATCATATGTACTAGGTCGACCCAGCATTCTCTCAATCAGGCACACCATTTCTCACAATTTCTGGAAAACCTAGCAAAAACCCCAAAGCTCCTGACTCCTTTTTCTACCCAGACCCGACTGTCACCTCTCTATCAAAACCCTTTTGTTTTCCTACAGTAATCAAATTCAAATATTGTATTTTGCTGAACAAGATTTAAGAAGGTTTTATTCCTTCGGTGTTACAAGTTATATCAGAAAGTGTTAAATGTTTCTATATTTGCAAATTGAATGAGCCAGCATAATCTGGACCGTTACATCGACCCCAAATCCTTAAGCATTTCCAAAGAAGTAAGGATTTCCTAATATTTCTAATAATTTGCAAACTATAATCATTTTTCAATTTAATATTATTAAATATTGCAATTATTAATCTCTTAATTTATTGAAACTTATAATCACATACATTTTAATGTTTTGTGTATTTAAACCAGGTTTAAAACAATCAATATGGTCTAGCGCCACATTCATAATCTAATTGTCAAGTTAACTCTTATTGCATTATCAACGCTTCACAGAATAAAAACAATTGCTCCTGGAACATGGTCGTGAATCATGTCATCTCTAGTAGAACAACAGTAAACTTATGATAGGATTCCAGACCTCACACATAACTCAACTGAAGCCAGATCAATTAGTCGTTAACTGTATAATAAACTGACCGATAATGCAATTTTAATTTACCCCAGAACCCCAGACAAAGGCTTTACTCCCATTCTAAACCTGGAGTTTGTGAAGTGTGCTCAGATCTGGCCTATTAGGTTGAGTTTGAGGTTCTATAAAGTCAGTCCAAGCTGCAATTCAGATCTCAGATTCTACAATATAATCTGATATGATCTTAGTATCCTAACTCCAGAATTATTCCTTTATAGAACCTACTTGTGATGCGCATGTGATTTAAGCCTCAATGAACCGTCCCAGATTTAGAACTGAGGTAACTTACATGGGCAACTGCACTCCGATTTTACAGATACTACTAATCTTCATACAAACTTCGTACTTCTCTCGTAATAAACTATGTTCAACAATCCCTCTATCTTCTTACAAACCCCCTCAGACACATCAGTCACACTTGCCCCGTAGTCATCCCGCACTTGAATCTGTGACACAGAGACCAATAATACATTTCAGTTAAATAATTTGTAAGGTAAATTTCGATTTCATATTTTTTTAGAACATCCAGTTTCTATCTCAATTTTCCCGGTCGTAAACCATTTTCGTGGATTGTCAAAGATTGACAGATAAGATAAGTTATGTTCAAACCAATTTTGAACGGAAAAAAATAGACCAACTTGTTGGTCGGTAAGAATTACAGACCTAATACCTCAAGTCTATGCAAAGAGTATATGAACACGTAGTAAGGTAGACACCTTGAACGAGCGAAATTAGACAGACTTGTTGGTTGATAAGAATGTAGACGAACCCTGAGTCTATGAACCTATGGGCATAATAAACCCTAAAATAACGTAATATATCTAATTCAAAGTACTACTGTCACTGATCCTTCAAAAATTCACCCGCGCTTACGTAAAAATTCTAAAGCAGAGGCAGAGTTATGTCAAACCATGATGCAAAGCCAAAAATAAACAAATAAGGAGAAAATCTTAAATAAAATAAGGCCCCGTCCCGACATTGGCCCGTCAATTTACACCGATATTTTTCCCGCGCGTTATTTCAGTTAATTATCTATATTATTAAGGTTTTAAACAAACAGTTTTAATTTTTAACCGTATATTAACGCTATGCTTTATTTTAAGTTTTAAATTCACTTTATTTTTTTAACCGTTGTATTTATTTTATTTGATAACGATTGTTTAATTTTTACCTTGTTCACGAACAACACTAGGTATGCTTTAATTTTTATTATTAATTTAGTTTATTTTAAACGATTTTTATTTGTAAACGTCCAATGCTATGCTTGAATTTTAGTTTTAAATTTAGTTTATTTAAAAGTTTTAATATTTTAACGACCCCGAGCGTCAAAACGCGTCCGTTACTCTGCCTCGTGTAAACCACCCTTAAAATATTCTACCATGTAACTTTACGCGACTGGCCGAGTCGTAGCCAAAAGCAAGCAACGCCATTATAAAAGAAGTTGAAGTGATTTGACGTTGGCGCCTTGACAAGACATTAGACCTTTTGAATGTAAACAAATGTTTTTCAAGAAAATACAAGAATTTTTCCATTTCGACAAGTTATTTAGGTTCATCAGAACAGTTACTAGTGGTTGTTTACAATCCTCGTGATAAATACACCAATTCCATGCGGGAGCCTGTGTTTGAAAGTATTTCGATTTTCATCCTCGTGCAAGAAGTCGTTGCTGTACCTACCTATACCGGCAAGAAGTTGCTGTACCGGCAAAACGAATGGACAATTGGATAACCCTAGCTTAATCGTGAGTATCTACACCATTTTCTATAAAATCTACACAAGTTTCCAATATTTATATTATCAAAATCAAACCATAGCCGATCCGTTAGCAGAATAAAACTTATTGGTAACCTCTGACATTTCAGTGTAGACTAACCAAATCCCTGTCTGGTCTTTTCGATTACCATAAATGACAGGAAATGACAAGAAGTGCCAAACTCGTATGATTGTTTACACATTTTTCTTATTATTTATTTCAGAAATAATACTTACGACCCCTACGCAATCTTACGCTTTCATAATCCAAGACACACGGCGTCCAACTGCATCGCTTCGTCCAGCTACGCGCTTCTGTTGGATCTCTTCGTCGAAACTGGCAGTGAATAAGTCAAACACCTATATAGACGCTCAATACAGTATCCCGTTTCTCCATTATCTCATCCAGTAACACGAAGTTGGCAGTGGATGTGCCATTCACCTAGCTAGCCGCTTGATACAGTATCCCGTTTCTCCATTGCTTCATCCAGTTTTAAGAAGCTGGCTGTGGCAGTGAATGTGTCAATCGCCTAACTAGCCGCTTGATACAGTATCCCGTTACTCCAAGAAAGAACCAAGTAAGTACATTTAATTAGGTTCAAGTCTTAAAATATTTCTAATCAGCTATCCATAGACATAATGTCCTCGAATCCCACGTCTGGTTCAGACAACTGCCCTACATTCAGTCCTGATTCTCTTTAATCATCAATACTGCACCTCTGATGCCTCCATGTTAACCAGCTGAAATCACTTACCTGAGATCCCAGCTATGAATAAGAAAAAGCCTTCCCTCTGTGTAGTCGATGATCCTGCATCTTCCCACGTACAATGCACACTGACAATGCCTCTTTTTCAGACTATCCTGCTGAAATTGGAATGCAGATACATCAGTCAGTCCACATTCTAAACCTGTGGCTACCTATATGAATATGGATATTTAATGTTCTACCAACTCCTGTCCATGTATATGGAGACCCTAATATACAGGCTGTTTGAAAACTCCTACTAAAGAAGCAAGGTATATACTTCAACTAAAATAAAAAAACATTAATTTCTTCCAATGGTCGGCCTTATCACTTCGAAGCGATTTCTTCCAGGCAACTATTATTACTTCTTTATATAAGATGAATACAATGACAGCTTATCTGTGTGGTGTTGGCCTAGAATTTGCACCACCCCAACTCTTCCCGCGGATGACGTAAGAGGCGACTAAGGGATATCCACTGAGATGAGCAGTAGCGCCCCCTGTAGATCAATTCCATCACCGAACCGCAATCCCCATCCTGCATGCCCAGCGTGGGGATTATGGACATTACCCCTATGATATACAACCCAACAAGGTGCTTATCACGGAGAGGCCCGCGTCCAGCAGTGGACCAATACAGGCTGTTGAGATTGAGGAGGTTGAAGAATTGCAGCTTATCGCTGCAAAGCAAGCTCTTCCAGACTCGTAGCGGATAAAATAACCTTATTTCTTATTTATTTCAGATGCTGTTTGGAAAACGTTGTTCACTGCTCTGCCTGCTTCATCATCATCAACACCTGCATCATCATCATCAACACCACCTACACGACACGAGTGTTAGACATTAAGTTAAATTAAGTTATTTGAAGAATACTTAGATTAAATATATTTTAAGCGACCCCTCAACTTGTCGATTCTTACCTATCCTTCTACTATTACTGGATAAGCCTTAGATCACTATGTATTTTATTGCTTCGTTTGTCTTGAGCTCCTTTCCATTTCACATGCAGCAAATTGTGCGAGATTCGAACCCACACCTCGTATCTTTCCATGTAGCAAATTGTGCGAGAGTCGAACCCACACTTCGTATCTTCTTAGTTAGCAATTTGTGCGAGAGTCGAACCCACAATTCGTATCATCTTATGTAGCAATTTGTGCAAGAGTCGAACTCACACTTCGTATTTTATGTAGCAATTTGTGCAAGAATCGAACCCACACTTGACAACTAAATCTACCTTAACCTACCTAAACAGAATAATTTTATTAAGTCATTTTATACAATACTCTGCCAGCCATTAGGTATGATATATAATTTTTATAAATTTTTTCATTGTTATTTTTAGACTATTTTATCATCCTGGTCACGGCACCAAATTGTAACACTCCAAACCATCGTAACATACCCTACCTATTCAATATTGATTATTATAGTTAGATTTGTATATTTTACCGTATCTTTTGTAATAAAATTATGATTTAAAGTGGCCAATGATCGTCTAGCTAGCGGTAGGACGCGTACGTTGTGTAGTAGTAACCAGATTCTTTTAGGAGCTTTAGACAAACGAACTAACTCTTCAACTTACTTGAAAACATCGATTCTTCAATTCTGGTGTAGCATAACCAACCTTTTTCACGGTCGGTTAAACCTAACTTTCTCTCTCTCTGAAACAGCTTAGATTACGTAGTAAGATTAGAATTCAATCCCGGGCATTCAAGGTAAAGGTAATTAGGTGAAGAAGTAGATTTAAGTATAGATTACGATAATAATTGGATCATTTTATGATTTCGGTTACAATGCCTCCACTGTGCGGTTACCAGAGAACTTTGCTTTGGCCTGTGCAGGTCCAGACCAAAGCTTCCTGTTATTAAGGGCTCCCATTCAGAATCACATTCAGCGCCTCGGGGACAGTCGAAAGTAGAAGACTATCGCCTGGCCCGTACTCAGTGTAACCAGACATTTAAGTGCAAAGCGATTGAAAGACGCTAACTCAGTAGAGTTTTACGGGGAATGGTCTGAAGCGACCCAAATACACCTACCTACCTCTCCTATACCTATCCTACCTCATCCTACCTACCTAGAAGCTGCTGCTTCTGTAAACGGGGTGGAACCACACTCCAGGCTAACCGTAGATCTAATCAATAGACATAATAAACCCTCAGTTCTTCTACAATCGGGATGACGCTTGCAGAAAGAACCATTTTAACGGAAGACAATTCCACAGACTTGGAACGTAAATGGTCTCCCAAGTCTGCTTGTTAAAATTTAATACACATCCAGGGACTACTGGATGTGCTTGATAAACATAATAAGAATTTAGATTAGCCAGCTCTGGGATGTAACACCATCCGTCTACAACGTAGAGAAACGATAGAATTAAGTAGTGTGTTTACGTAACCTGAATCCTCACTCTCCGGAACGATAGAATGCTCTCTCCGAAATCCTCGCTGGTCCGAAGGATTTCAACGCTAAAATCCGATCCATTCTGAAGGCGTTCATCATATGTACTAGGTCGACCCAGCATTCTCTCAATCAGGCACACCATTTCTCACAATTTCTGGAAAACCTAGCAAAAACCCCAAAGCTCCTGACTCCTTTTTCTACCCAGACCCGACTGTCACCTCTCTATCAAAACCCTTTTGTTTTCCTACAGTAATCAAATTCAAATATTGTATTTTGCTGAACAAGATTTAAGAAGGTTTTATTCCTTCGGTGTTACAAGTTATATCAGAAAGTGTTAAATGTTTCTATATTTGCAAATTGAATGAGCCAGCATAATCTGGACCGTTACAACAAATGCAGTTTTCCTCGGTTCTATGATAATAAGCAAATGACATTAGTCATTCTTTCATTACCTAGTTTAATGATAATTTCGTTGTCATTTATTTCTTCTAATTTTCATTTTTCCCCGTGTTCTTTGACCGAAGCTAAACCCCCCCGCAAGTTTGGTCCTTACTCTTTGTTACACCCTATATAAAAAGTAATCTATATATATAAAAGAAGAAAGTGACTGACTGACTGACTCACTGACCATCAACGCGCAGCCCAAACGGCTGAAGCTTCAATCATGAAACTTGGCACGTTGGTCCCTTTGGTAGTGTAGGTGAGCACTAAAGGATTTTTGGAAATTCCACCCCTAAGGGGGTGAAATAGGGGATGAAAGTTTGTATGAAAATCCGTCAGTTTTAAAGTCAGGATCTTCATATTTTGGGTTTAGGCTGAAGATTAAAAAATAATTTAAACGTGTCTCAGCGATTTTGATAATTACACTCCCATGAGGGTGCAAAGGGGGATGAAGTCATGGGAATAATGAAATCGTCTAGAGACTTGAAATTTTGAACATACATAGATACTTTATACTGAGCAGGCATCCACTAGGAATGGATTTTTGTGAATTCTACCCCTAAAGGGGTGAAATAGGGGATGATAGTTTGTATGAAGTCTTTAAAGTCTGTCGGTAACTATAAAATGGCTCAACGCATCGATATAAGAATTAAATAGGGACGGGATAGGGATAGACCGATTACCTAAGCTAACTTATCATATCAATGTTAAACATTTACGTGTAACACAGGAGGTCCGGAACAAAAACCGATATTGCCACATTATGCCCGATTTTTTTTTATTTTCTTCTGTTAGGTTTGGTACTTATTTATACAATACATTACTCAGGTCACAGCAAATCACGTTAAAAACGTAGTAAAGAATACCTAAAGATGGGCAGCCAGACCTAAACCCGACAAATACACGTATTATTTTAATATTTTTTTCGTATAGTCGCAACTATTACCGATAAATCCTGTACAAAATTTTGAAGATTTTTTCCTGTCCAGATCAAAAACCGACAAATGTATTTTTTCTTTTACTCTATCCTTTTTTTCGAATGAATACAATAGTTTTGTTGTGGCAACACTTGATTTGACATAACAGTCATGTCATACGCGTATCAATCAAGCAAGTTTCAAAAGTTTTCTTCGAGTCCGTTAAAAGTTTTATCACCTGTTGAGTTGAGGTAAATAAGAATAATAAAAAAAATCGTGGATGTGGAAGAAGCAAACACTACAGTGGCTGAAATAAATACCGGGACACGCAAAAGGACACGACGTAAAAGACGTGCAGCAGTTCTACGTGAAACAAGGTAAATCTTTACTTTATCTGGTACCGGTACCGGTAGTAACATTAAACTTAACTGTAAAACTTTTGTAGGGTATGCATAAAACCTTTTTCCTTACCTATCTCTCAACAGAGTGACAATAACAGTCATAGGCAAAAAAAAAACCATTGTCATTGTTAATGTGACTCTGTATCAAAACAGAACAGGTCCAAAATATAAATTTTTGAGTAAATGTGTAATTTGAATTTTAATGTTTGATCTATTTTAGATATGGACAAAAGCCGATAAATACAATATAGCCGTTGACAGTTGTATGTAGCGTGTTCACGTGTTAGGTCATCAAATAGTCTGGTTATATTTGCGCCGACATCCAAAATTGTTAAAAATGTTGTTTATATGGAAATACTTTGATTTAATTACTTACTTATGATTGTGATTACTTATTGTTAGCTATGGATAAACACAGAAATAGTGAAGGGATAGGGACGGGACAAGGATAGAGCGTATTGATGATTAAGTAGGTAAGTATAACTCTGTGATACATTGAATTGTTTTTATCATTAAATTATTTTTATCATCATTATTTTTTTACTTTTTCTCTACATACTGTTAAAATATAGTAAGGAGAAGGATGTAGTCTACGCGTGCGAAGCCGTGGGCAAAAGCTAGTACTACATGATATGTAATTACTTTGATAGGTTATTTCTATATTTGTTTGGTAGATAGATATTAATAAAAAGTAGGTATGACAAACTTTCTCCGAGTCTCAAACAGACTTTCATTCTTTTTATACATATCTATACTATATTTATTTTACGTACCAGCCTTGGAACAGCATGTTGGAAAAGATAAGTTCGCTGTTTCTTTTTTTTTTAATAAAATTTCATAGGAATGTTAACTACAGATTTATATAGTTATATTATATGTTAACTACAGATTTATATAGTAGGAATGTTAACTACAGATTATAGTTTGGGTGCCCAATCTTTGCAACCCGTTGCTTCTATCCAACTAGAAATCAGATCTAGAAATGACACCTTTAAACGTTTCCATAAAAACAACGCGTGCGAAGCCGCGGGCATAAACTAGTTTTAAGATAATGTAGCTCGAGTAGGTATTCAAAAATATTTCAATGCGCCATTTGGGGAATTTTATTGTCGAGTGCAGGCAACCCTAAATTTTCGTAATTTTAGGTTAGATTTATTAAAATTATCATAAAACGTAATTTTTGAGCCTTGTGTGTATGTAAATCTATGAATCTGTAAATTTTGAACCTTTTTGAATGATAAATTCGGCACTTTGGCTTCACTGTCACTTGTGCATTCGAAAACACTGCACCGTATTGTTGCCTTTAGTTTTTATTATTCATAATTCATTTATTGATTGTAAATCAGGTAATATTACAGTCAGTTCATGAGACTTATTTTAGATCGCTGGATTCTGCCACTTGGGCGTACAAACATTTCAATATACATATTTATGAACATTGGAACTAACAATCTAAGTTAGTTATTTTATTAGGAAGCATGCATTTATAATTATAATTCGAAACTATATTTATTTTTATCAAACTTAGCTACCAATGTCAAATTATATTTTTAATTAATACAATAAAATAAGCTATGTACGAGATGAGTATGTCAAAGAATTTTAAGTTAGTTAAATAAATAAACAATTTCAAATCAATTATGGTACTTTAAATATCACAATTCGAATGTAGATTTTTTTAAATAGAAGAATAAACTAACCTACTTTAGTTTACTCTTCTTTTTACAAAAATGCAGGTAATGATAAATCAAAGGGTTAATTAAAAGGAAAATAATTTAAGTTACATTGTCAATTAGATATGAATAATGTCAATCAATACGGTCATTTAAAAAATCATTTACTGTGTAATAAGCTTTTCCAATTAAAAAATCATAAAATTTTGCACTAAATTGGTTGCTGGACAATTCGCGAATAACTTTTGGAATTTTGTTGTAGATTTTTAGTGCCATACAAAATACACTTGAACGCAACAACTTTGTTCTGCATGGCACATTGCGTAATCTGCCCTCAGACCGGCTTCCAATTGCAAATCTTTCAAGTAGGTTGGAATTGGTTTTACAAAAACTGCAACTTCGTAAATGTAAAGACACGGAAATGTTAGTAGTTTTAGTTCGGTAAAGTGACTTTTACAGGAGTCTCGTCTTCGTAAACCACAAATTGCTCTTAAGCAGCGCTTTTGCGCTTTGAACACTCTAAGGAAGGTTGTCCGTCGAGTTTCCCCAAAATATGATGCCATATCTTAAAATTGAAGACACGTTTATGTCACGTATATGACACGTCCATGATAAGCAGTAGGGTGGATAAATAAATAAATAAATAGGTAAATAAATAATGCTGGACAATTCACACAGCATTATCTAGCCCCAAGCTAAGCAGAGCTTGTGTTATGGGTACTGGATAACTGATATACTTAATACAATACACTACATAGATAGATATTTTTTATTATACATAGAAAACACCCAGACCAACGGAACAAATTTCTGCAGATCGTACACAAATTTGTTCTGAGGATAGATTGGATACTAGATTTAATTTAAAAAGAGCATAATAGAATTGTTTCAGCCTTTTACAGATAGTGTCAATTATGATGTTTCCTATTTAAATTATTATCAATATTAAGCCCTAAAAACTTCGTAGACTCCACCTCAGTTCGGCAACCAAGTAGTTGCCGAAATAGTCAATACCAACGCCATGATTGGCAGTACTTCTTTGCTTGAAATTCATTAAGTATGTTTTTGTTAGATTTTTCTTTAAATTGTTTGAGGATAGCCAATTAATAATAGATGTCAAGGAAAATTTAATGTCAAATTCAAAATCATGTTTCTTCTCATTACCAAATAAAATAGTGCTATCATCCGCAAATAGCGATATAGGATACATAGTCACGTTGGGCAGGTCATTAATATAAATCAAAAATAGGAGTGGTCCTTGAAAAAACACCTTGTTCTAAACAATTATTGATTAAGATGCATAAAATTGGTGATATGAAAATAGCAACTTCTTTAACTATCATAGTAGAAATGCTGTCAAAACCTACGGTTATAGTATTTTTTAGGGATTTCATTATTTTTAGGATGTCATGAGGTACGGTAGGTGTCAAAAAGATAGAATTCGATTTATTGTATTTAATATTATAATGAATGGAAATGAACCATGGTCAATTTTATTTACAATGTCAATGAAGAAGTTGTTAAATAAATTTGCAATATCTGTCGGGTCTGTGATTGTACGTCCATTTTCTTTTAATTTACGAATATTTTCTTGAGGTGCGTTACTATGGTGTTTTTGATTATGTTCCATGTAGCCTTTGATTTATTTGGTGCCATTTAATATTATATTCGTTTTGTGATTTCTGTAATTTTATTATATCGTTTAGTGTAAGTCATTAGTATTTCTTTGTTATGTGCGTTACTATTACTCCTATATTTCCATAATAAATTTCTCTTTTTTTTTCCAACAAAGTTTTATGCCATGAGAGATCCATTTAGGCTTTCTTTGTGTAGGTATTTTCAACTTAACTATCGGGAAGCACAGGTTATAGAAAAGAAAAAAAGTATCATGAAAGAATAGAAAGGCCAAATTAGGGTTTTGTGTAATTGCGACGTCTGAAAATGAAAATTGACTGATGAAATTCTTGACCTTAGCACGATTATCATCACTATAATCACGCCGAAGAGTGAACCAGTGTTTCAATATACATGTTTTTTGTATTGGTACTTTAAAAAGCTGACCTAAATGATCTGACAGTGCAAGATCCACAATTTCTCCGCTAGTACCAGCTATAATATGGGCCACATTTGTCTAAGCCAGAATTGCTATCTGGGCGTGTGACATGTTTAAATTGAAGTTTAAGGTTGTAAGTCGCCAGTATATTTTTGAAGTCTCTAGTTATTTTACTGTTTTTAAAAATATCAATGTTAAAATCACCGCATATTCAAGTTTTGTAGTTTGCATGTAGTGTATATTTAGAAAGTAAAAAGTCTTCAATCATGGACTTGTTATCTCTCGGTGGGCGGTAAATACAAACTATAATAAATTTTTGCTGTGGTAAGCTGACAAAACTTGCATCTAAATTAAATAGAACTAAGCCTGCGTGTCATGTGTCTCGTGCGTAGAACGGAACGCACGACAAGATCACACATGTCATGTATGTATTGGTATTGCAAAGCCTCGTTCAAACTTCACATCGTATGGTCCGTCCCTCTCACTCAAATAGTGAATAAACTGGGCAGTGAGAGAGATAACACGATCGAGTCCGACAACAATTGTAGCGTTTGTAATTGTTTGTCTATGACCACATGTTGTTGTTTGATTTCTTTAATTGTATCCTTTCACTAAGGATGTTAATTATTTCTAGCAGTGTTCTCATCTTTATCTAATAATGGGCCCTTTCTAACCAATTCAGAAATTGGTGACAGAGAGTCAAATTAATCTGTTTGTTTGGTTTCGCATTTTTTAATGTTAATCAACAAGATATCAACATTTAAATAACACTGTTGTTAAATTTTACACTTAAATTTCAATTTCAATATGAGCGTCTTATATTTTTTAAGAGGCTTTTACAAAAATAAATTTCGGCTGAAACTCAAGTTTAGGTTAAAAAGACATGCATACCATTCATAGTTGCAAGCGTCTCTGTCGGTTGTTGTGATAATTTGCAAAGTTTAAGGCTTTGGGGACTACAATACTAAAATTATAGAAAAATTGTGATAACAGTTCTAAGCTCTCATGTCTCTGAAAAAATTTGATAAGTGATTTGCACTATACAAAAAAGAAAACTGAAAAAAATTGGTAGGGGTTTTTAGGGGGATTTGAAAAAATACTGAGGGTATAATTTGGTATGGGTTGGCAGCACTGCGAATTCGTTTCCTTCTGAGGTTTCCTGTTTCCTTACATACTAATCTGTGGGTGGATGGATTCGTTCATTTCGTTCGTTCGTTTGTTTCGCATAGCATGGCGATCTGTGGCATGGCGCCTCTCGATCGATTCCTTCCTAGCGAGTGAGCTTGCTATGCTACTGTACTCCTACTCTGTAACTCTGTGGATGCCTTGAAAAATAAAATGGAATATTTCGGTTTTGTGGTGTAAATTTCGAAATTTCTGAACTCGGATTATATTAGAACGAAATTCACTAAGTACCTACCTAATATCACGTGGTATCACTGGGGCTCTGTAAAGCTTCGCTAGAAAAAAACGTGTTAGTCAGTTCAGTTGGAAACCGTGCCATTTTTATAGTTGCTTCTTTTATTTTCAAACCAAGATGATTGTGACTATCGAAAACATGGCAAAGTGCTTTTTGAGTCCCAGGCTGTACAACACACACAGGCACGGTACCGTGGATGTAAGTAAACTTGATGTGAAGGTTCTATTCATGGATTGGACCTGTTCTATTTAGTACCTACTCAAAAGTAAATAGAGCCTTTGATAATTGTTAGCCACGCTAATTACTAACTCCCTAACCTACGTACCTATTCTTTATAAAGAGAATGAGAAAATAGTTTGCTAACTTGAATAATGGACTCCGCTCATTGCAAGTCGAGAATGCGTCCCGGCGGCGGCGGCGTCGGCGTGGCGTCTTTGAGGCGCGCAATAGGCGCATGGAATATGCCTAATTTAGGTTGGAGTTTTCGGGATTCAGGCAATTACACGCCAAAAAGACTTTTATATGCATCGTAAATAACATATTTTTTTGTGGAATCGTGGAGGGTCTCTGTGTGCAACTTTGCTTCGTGATTTTGACCTCAAAGTTCAATGACCTTGATGCTAGAGGTCAAAATGCGTCGCTCAATCACAAGGCAAAAAAGACTCCCGAAAAATTGTCATAAAGTAAAGTAAAGTAAAATTTATTGCATCAAATACATGTTATTATGGTACATAGGTGATATATGTTTTAATATGACACGATGTATTTCTACCGTTGCGGCGTGCAAAGTCTGGATACAATTATACCTATTTCATTATTATAGAATCATTATATTAATTGAAAATTAGAATAAAAAAACTAGACATTTGTCATTTACATTATTTATCATTAACCTTTATCTAAAAATGTTTGTCCATCATGAAATCATTTAATGTATAATAGCATTTACCTTCCAGAGTGGTTTTTAACTTTTTCCGAAACAGTGTGACTGGCAGTTCTCAAAGTGATTTTGGCAGTTTATTGTAAATAGAAGGAGCCATGCAGAAGATACCCTTGTGCATCAAAGCAGTTTTTGAGTTTGGCATGCAGACTTTATATTGATCTAGTCGATTTCGAGGAATAGCATCGGAAAGCTGACAAAATAAATCAGGGTTATTTTTCACAAACATAGCCGTTTCGTAAATATACAGTGATGGTAGAGTTAGGATGTTATTTTGAGCAAAGTAAGGTTTACAGGCATCGGTTACCTTAAGACGAAACATAGCTCGTATACAACGCTTCTGATACTTGAAAATTTTGTCAATGTCAGTTGAATTGCCCCAAAACATTATGGCATAGCGAATATTTGACACAATCAACCGGTGATATGTTATGAGAAGAGTGACATGATTTCTTAAAACCACCAAATTTATAATGCTGTTGGGAAGGGTGTCTCTGGGGGTACAATATGACAACTCTATGACTGAAAGGGTGTGTATATGTATACTTGCTATGAATGGAGTCCCTAACAACTATTTGTTGCAAAGATGCTAGTTCTAAAATATCCCTTGGTAGGATGGCTGGAGGTTTTTGCAAGAAATTTGTAACTTTCTTGGTGTGTTTTGGTATTTTTAACTTTATTTGTAACTTATTTGAACTTGCATTATTTACTAGACAGGATTTCCCTTGATAATATGCAATTTAGGAACATAAAAAAAATAACTATAAGGTAACCTCAACTCAGCAAAATGAGTCCACATTCTATTTAGATCTACAAATCTTCAATTCTGTAACATGTGGTCAACTCAATTGTTTCAGAGTTTGTACCAACCTGGGAAAGCTGAAGCCTACGGTGACACTGTGATTACAATTGTAAGTAAAGTAAAAAGTATTTATTTTCATGAGTACAATTGTGAAGATACATTTGTTAAGTTTATAAACTTAGTATTTGTACAGTCTGATTCAGATTGCTCCAATAGAAAAACCGATCTGACCGATCTTACTGCTCAGTAATATATTTCTATAAAGCTTAAAAAAATACAGCTAGTATTTACGAATTGAAACACTTGAGATAACTGCAGACTTGTTAATAATCAATCTATCTTCATAAACATCTATTTGTAATGAAAATAAAGTACTTAATTTATTTAAGAAAATTAATGCATTCTATTTGTCTTAATTATAATCATCTGCACTTTTTTTGTAAGAAATGGGAAGAAATGGCTATATGGTTTGTTTTACAAACATTTCACATCGAGTTTGACTTAAATCAGTTACCAGACGATATTTACACTGTTTTACAGGCCACTTTCTTCCGGGATGTGTCCTTGTACATGTCGCCATTCATTGCGATGTACATGTACCGGAGAGGCATGGAGTATGAAGAGTTACCCCAGTTGTGCAGTATGTTTGGTGGGCTAAGTTGCATCCTCGTGATAGCATTCCTGTCTCGAGCTTGGGGGAGAGCTAGCAAGCCAGAATACTTGCTGTTTATTAGAGCTCTCAATAGCCCTAAAAATGATATGTCTCGTTACCTTGAAGAATTGAGAAAGTTTGATTTTGAATTCTATGCTTGGCCAGCTACTTATGTGATTCCTTACAATCCTGACAAGTGAGTCCTTTATTATCCTCTTATAAATTTTAATTACTAATTTACATTGGCTTCATGATGTTCCCTATCTTTCCAGAGACTGTAGGTAGATGTTTAATGAAAAATTTCAATACAATCAACCCTATAACAAACGTTGCAATAAAATTATATACCTATGTATGTAAGCTTTAAAATTACATATAATTTCAGTGAATTGTGGGAGCTAAAACACCTAGTCGTGTCGAAGGAAAATCAACATCAGGGCTTATACCAGAAATATATTGTTAAGTTCTTAGCATACATTGCTGTGAACACATTTGCTCTGCGCCTCATATATCCAGGATCCCTTGGCTTTGTTCATTACTTGCTAAGTAAGACTATGATTTTATATTTCATAATCATAGTACTATACTAATATTATAAATGTGAAGTTTGGAAAGATGGATGTTTGTTATTTATTTACTCCAAAACTACTGAATGGAGTGATGTAGCTAGAATAAAAAGTAATAGATTTTGGTTCAGTGTAATTTATTCTCTTATAATGGATTACAATGACTTAGTAATTTAGTTTAGTTTATGTATACCCATTTGCTATTTTTTATCCCGGAAATAACGCGTGCGAAGCCGCGGGCATAAACTGTAGTTGTACAACATAGAATGAGTTGAATGGCTTTTTTATGCTGATTCTTGCAATCTGCACTGCTGCTTTAAAGTTTATGTTTAATCATCAATGTTGATGATTAATAAAAATGCTCTTATTTTGCCATTATACATCTGAATCGTTACCTGTAGGGCAGACACGGGGATTGTTATCTAAAGCAGAATTTAGAAAAATTACGTCACTTTTTTTATCAAATGCGTTAATTATTTGAAAATGATTCCTTCAACTTCAATTATGTACACAACAAATGACGACGCGATGTCATTATTGTCTTTTCTATCCAGCAGACAGCCATTCCCTTGCCTACTGAGCCACTTAGAATAAACCCATTTATAATTTTCTCTGTGAAAAAAGTTGATGACATATGGTTAGTGTTGTACCTATTGGTATTATAGTAGTCAATCCAAATAACCCGAATCGAAATACTAAATTTTTTCAATACAAGACAGTTAGATAGTTAATTATTGTTTCTTATTGTAGAGACCCCACTGCTGCAAGGACGCGCCAGCCTGATAGAAGAGCACAACGGTAGACGTGTGAAAATAGTTGCAGGAGACGGTAACTCCATAGACACCATGTTTGTCGACAACCGGTCAGTTTTTGACAGTCACAATACCAGTAGCTGGCTGTCCATAAAAGGAAATAAATTAGTGATCTGCTCGGAAGGCAACTCCGGCTTCTATGAAGTTGGAATTATGACGACTCCATTAAAAGCGGGCTATTCCGTATTGGGATGGAACCACCCTGGCTTTGCTGGTAGCACTGTGAGTATCAGACAGGTGTTACACTTGACTTTTTTAACGCAGGGGGCAAAGGTCCGCCTGTTACGTAAGAGTTTGCGAGTTCGACTCCCGCCTCGGGACAATATTAGTATGATCTGCAGATATTTGTCCCGGGTGTTCTCTATGTAAAGTAAAAAAACAAAAAAAAAATTGTAATTTTGATTAATGATTGATATGTTCAGGGCCTTCCGTACCCGCGGCAAGAGCTCCGACTGTTACGTAAGAGTTAGCGAGTTCGACTCCCGCCTCGGGACAATATTAGTATGATCTGCAGATATTTGTCCCGGGTGTTCTCTATGTATAGTAAAAAAACAAAAAACAAAATTGTAATTTTGATTAATGATTGATATGTTCAGGGCCTTCCGTACCCGCGGCAAGAGCTCCGCCTGTTACGTAAGAGTTAGCGAGTTCGACTCCCGCCTCGGGACAATATTAGTATGATCTGCAGATATTTGTCCCGGGTGTTCTCTATGTATAGTAAAAAAACAAAAAACAAAATTGTAATTTTGATTAATGATTGATATGTTCAGGGCCTTCCGTACCCGCGGCAAGAGCTCCGCCTGTTACGTAAGAGTTTGCGAGTTCGAATCCCGCCTCGGGACAATATTAGTATGATCTGCAGATATTTGTCCCGGGTGTTCTCTATGTATAGTGAAAAAACAAAAAGAAATTGTAATTTTGATTAATGATTGATATGTTCAGGGCCTTCCGTACCCGCGGCAAGAGCTCCGCCTGTTACGTAAGAGTTAGCGAGTTCGACTCCCGCCTCGGGACAATATTAGTATGATCTGCAGATATTTGTCCCGGGTGTTCTCTATGTATAGTAAAAAAACAAAAAACAAAATTGTAATTTTGATAAATGATTGATTGTTCAGGGCCTTCCGTACCCGCGGCAAGAGCTCGCTGCCATAGACGCTGTGATGTCGTACGCCACGAAAGAGCTCAAGTTCCCGCGGGATGACATCGTCATGTACGGGTGGAGCATCGGGGGCTTCTCCGCCGCGTGGGGCGCCGCCATCTACAACACCAAGGCTCTGGTGAGTTAAGACCTTAAGTTCATACATAATAGGGGTCAAACAAAAAAAAAACTGAAATTGCTCCATTGATAAAAAAGACAATCGTGTCAGTTGAGACGGTCAATTCATGGCATTGTTTTGCATCTTAGTAATATATTTTTGTTTATTTAAAAGACCAACAGTTTCATACATTCATAGAAACGTAATAAATAATAATAAGTTTATTTATATCCTCTCTACAAAGGGTTTTTAGCCAAACTTTAACATTTATTATAGGGCGTTAGTGAGAGGCTGCAGTTGCTGCAGGTTTTCACTGAACATACTTTAAAACAATAATAATACTTAGAACTACCTACGTAGGTAGCTTGGTAGGAAAGTTATTTATATGTAAATTTTTACTTTTCTACACTTTGAATGCCCACAGCTCCTTATTTATCATGATCTCACACAAATATTGATTTTAATAAAAAGGGGAAACGTGACAGATGAGAAAGACATTTGAAAAAAAGTTCATATTCCGCAAAAATATTTAAAAAATCTTAAAATTACCCCAGACGGTTTTGAGGGTTATGGCCGCAAGGGCGCTATTTGCTCTTAGACTGATGATGCTGAGGGATATCCACCGGGGGCAGCAGCGCCCCCTGCAGAACAATTCTACCACCGAACTGCGATTCCCAACCCGCATGCCAAGCGTGAGGATTATCGGCATTATCCCCATGAGATAAAAGCCAATTAGACGCTTATCAGACTAATACAGGGTGTTGAGGATGAGTTGATGATGCTGGTTGTATTGCAGGTACTAGACGCGACGTTCGACGACCTGCTGGCGCTGGCAGTGAAGCAAATGCCGGCGTCGTGGGAGCCGCTGGTGCGCGAAGTGGTGCGCGAGCACGTTGACCTGAACATCGCGGAGATGCTGAACCTCTACCTAGGACCCGTGCATCTAATCCGCCGCACTGAGGACGAAATCATCTGCCTCAAGTATGTACCTACACTACACACACTAGTCCACACATCGTTCACAAAGAGTGAACGTCGCGCAGGTGGCGTACTTGGACATCTCATCTTTATCTGTTTATCCGCTAAATAATTTTAAACCGCGCAACGGTTTTTTATTTGGTTTCAGCAATGTACATGCATTTTCAGTAATGTATGAAGTGAAAGTGTGAAGTGATCAAGGAATCAAAAATAAGGTTTATGAATATTATTAATTAAGATTTAATAATATAAACAACGACCTCTGTGGCGCAGCGGGCGAAGGTCTCAGGTTGCGGGTTCGATTCCCGACTCGGGACAAATGTTTGTACGATCTGCAGACATTTGTCCAGGGCATTCTGGATTGTTTCCATGTATAGTAAAAAATATCTGTCTATGTTGTGTATTGTATTAAGTATATCAGTTATCTAGTACCTACCCATAACACAAGCTCTGCTTAGCTTGGGGCTAGATAATGTTGTGTGAATTGTCCAGGATTATTTTTTATTATTTTGTGTAAATTGTCTGAAATATGATGGATGGGAACCGCGTAAAATAAAACAGTGATTAATATAGAAAACTGCGCTGCTCTACACATGCTAAGCCAAGGCGGGTCGCACATTTGTGTATAGTATTTTATACTTATTTATTCAGTTATCTTAGGGGATCTTTCAGCACTAAATACATAATAGCGATGAGTGAAGAGACAGGATAATTATATTAACAAGTTTCCACTTATAGAAAATAGAAAACTAAAATAATATTTATTTGTTTGTGTTTATCTTCAGGGCCGGAGACATCAGTACGAATTGCGGCAACGATCTTCTTGTGAAGCTCATCCAGTTTCGGCATAGCCAAGATATTCTATACGACGAGGAAACTCTCGTTCGTTCCGCGAACATGGCCGAGGCGCACCGCCCGACCGCCACATACGAGCTTGATGAAAAATCGAAGTACACACTCCGTCTGGTGAGCAATATTACATAAAATAACGTATTCTGATGCCACATGGCATCAGTTTGTGAACTAACAAAACAGAAAAAGTTTTTCGTGAACGTGACAGTTTACAACCTACTTGTCATAGTAAGAAACTCGTACGTTAATAAAATTAATTTCATTTTGTTGCTAACGTTAATAAAATCACTATCAATCGATCACCAGTGTCAAACACTAGTGCTCTGGGTATGGCAACATTAAAACGGGTTTTGACATTATATTTCATGCTCATGATTCAGGTAACTGCATATGTATAGAGCTGTATACAGCTCTAGTTACCTGGATATTTAACAAGTCCAATCCTATCCTTCCTATCAAATTTTATGCACATCGGGCCAACAGTGCTTCCAAAGATATGCTCTAACAAACTTTTTAAAAACATACAGCTAATTTAGTCATTTACAACGGGATATTTACCATGATTTGAGTTTTGAGTTTTGCAATACTTCGGCACAGTTTCATGCGCCATTATCACGGAAAACTGAACCCGTTCTAAAGGACTTTAGTTTTAATAACCATGATAGATTTAAAAGTTTTATACAGCTAGCAGCTGAACACCAAACGAGTGAGTTTTAGTTTTTATGTCATGGTTTGTTTACTTATTTCACATCGATTTTGGCATAGTGTATGGTGCACAATATTCCTGCCTAGCCAATTATAATTGTATTATTATTCAATCAGTATTAATATAAAGTACTAGCGGCCCGTTCCTGCTTCGCACGGGTCGACATTTATTTCTTAAACATATAAATATAGCCTATGTTACTAAGGGATAATGTAGCATTCTAATATTGAAAGAATTTTTGAAATAGGTCCAGTAGTTTTTGAGTTTATTTGTTACAAACATGCAAAAATACAAATCTTTCCTCGTCATAATATTATAATAATAGTATTATTATAGATGGATATATGGCCATCTCCCATTGCAACACTCTCAATGGGTACATATTGTGTGCCTCTAATAATAGTTAATTAGTTCTGACAAATTATATGTACCATAAATATGACGCTATCACACTAATCACACTAATATTATAAATGCGAAAGTTTGGATGGATAGATGGATGGATGTTTGTTACGTCTTCACGCCAAAACTACTGAACGATTGAGCTGCAATTTTGCATCGGTGTAGCTCTAAGCCTAGAATCGAACATAGACTACTTTTTATCCCATAAAACAGTTCCCATGAGATAGAAATAACCTTTGAACGTTTCCATAGAAACAACGCGTGCGAAGCCGCGGGCAGAAATTAGTATTATAAATAAGAAAGTTTTCATGGATTTTATACGTCTTCACGCCAAAACCACTGAATAGATTGAGCTGAAATTTTTCATAGATGTAGCTCTAAGCCAGGAATCAAACATAGGCTACTTTTTTCCCATAAAACAGTGCCCATGGGATAGAAATAACCTTAAAACGTTTTCATAGAAACAACGCGTGCGAAGCCGCGGGCAGAAACTAGTGAATAAATAAAAAATACCCAGGCCCAACCTAGCCCAACTCCTTGAAGTATTCTAACGCTTCTCTTTCCTGCCCTTAATATCTGATAAATCCATAATTCGCATAATCTTGCTAAACTGTGTAATTATTTTCAGATTGCGAGCTACTCATCTGACTATAAAGCATCCCATTGCGTTCCACTGCCAACTGCTAATTTCGAGTATGCAATGAGACACCTTGAACACATGAAGGTTGCAAGACGATAGAGCATGCATTAGATTAATCGGTGCACCAGGTGACAGCTATCAATTTATTGCAACCAGGATAACAAACACAGTCCGGGTTTCACCTCGGAATGTGAGATAATAGCTGGAAACTATTATATGCCGCCGCCGGATCTTAGAATCAGCATCTTTTTACTATGGGTACGCCGCGCCGTTTATAAAACAGCGCTTTTCATTTAAATGTCTGGCCTAGACAATTAATTTAAAAATGCCATTTAGTATCGTTCCTCGGCTTGGATCGTTCGAACTCAGAAGCCAACGTTTATTGGCTGAACGTCGTTTAACCATCTCGTGTCAAACAATCACTAACAATCAGTCAACTTGTTGATCGTTTTACAAACGGCCTTGTCATTTAGCTTAATGGTGCCGTTTATAAACTTCCTAGCTTTAAAGCCGATTTTTCTCGCCTTGCATACGATGCAGAAACGAAATTTTTATAGGACCTTTGATACAATTTCTAGAACAACAAAATAGAGATGTATAAGAAGTTCCAGCTTATCATCTCTCATTCCGAGGTGAAGCCGTAAGGGCTCCGTACCTCAAGAGAAAAAAGGAATCCTTATAGGATCATTTTGTTGTCCGTTTGTCCGTCTGTCAATCCCCTTTTCTCATGAACGCGTAGACGTATCGAGTTGAATATAGCATCAAATACTCAAATCTGTAACCTCTTAGAGCCATTACATAAATAAAACTTCTCAATCAAAGTCTACTCAATCAAAAGTTACAGCCAAATTTATGGAAATTTGCAAGGGAATCACATTTTCACAAAACCTACAGAATACTCCCCAGAATTGACCTAGAACCATAAAATTTGGCAAGAAGTAAAGTTTTACAGCACAAGTAAAGGAAAAAATCCGAAAACCGTAATTTTCTGAGTTAGGTAAAAAAAAACATTTTTATTCTAGCCATGGACCAAAACCTGTAGGGTTCCGTTGACCTAAAAACGGTCATATAAATATACGGAACCCTCGGTGCGCGAGCCTGACTCGCACTTGTCGTTTTATTGGCTTATGAGACTGCATTAAATGTGCTCATGATAGATCTCACTATAATCAGCGTTTTGTAATTTATTCTTAGAAAAAATTTGTACTGCATGTTTCAAAAGTATTGTGAAATAATTATTTAATTAGGTATTTATTGTCTCCTATGGTATATTTTGTAACTTAGATTATGAGGAGTCCAACTGCCGTACCAGGTCTTCTCAGGTTAGGATAGCTCTAAGTAGCTGCTCCTTATTACTGTGTATGATTATGTACTTACGGTACCTAAGTTCTATCTATGTAATCTGCTAACTACAAAATAGATGCACAATACATGTACAGAATCCCCAGTGCGCGAGTCGCACTTGGCCTGCTCATTATGTCTTTAGTAGAGTCGAAGTGAAAACATGTATGTTTAACACTAGGGCAAATGATTTGTTAAATAACAGATTCAGGCATTTTTTGCGGAAACCTATTGCCAAAAATATAATGACTTTACGTAAGGAGCCAATTACGTCAAATGATTGATTATGATAATAGTTTTGTCGTAATCTTGCGAGTCCCACTAAAGACAACAATACTAGGCTAGTGTCCAAAAAATTCTAATTAGTCCGTCAGTTACATTATCAGAAGATATTTTACAGGTATTTTTTCAATTAAACAAAAAATGATGATGATATAGCCAGTTAAAGTCCGTGTGACGCCTTGCGACACTTTTTAGCAAGGTGTGACGTCACTTGCCCCAAACTTTGACGCTACGACTGACTAAATACAATAATATTTTTGTACCCAGGACAATACCCTATTGTTGATTACCAACCACCGTAGAAGGAGAAGCGGATTTTGTATCTGATTTAGATCCAAAATGTGCAATAACGAGGCTATTGCGTCTGGTTGTCGGCATAATAAGTGTCCGTCAAGTTAGTAGCCCTGCCATGGAATTTGGTGGTTTCATGAGTCATGCATGAAATAATGATCCATCCCTATGCCCTAAGTAAAATAAATAGTGCCCCAGTACTTTAGGAGATATTTAGGGTCTTTCACTGTGGCTGCTGTCTTGACGTCAAGCTGGCAGACCCGCTGATTATGACGAATCTATAGCGAGATATGAATCAAATTAAAAACTCTTTATTTCCATAAATACAATAAATGTACACTCAGAAACGGTCAAATTATAAAGCTAAACACTGACACGGAAATAAAATGATATTTTTGATTTCTGTCGCTTCTCGGTATGTAGACTAAAGTAAAGAAGCGACGAAGAAACCTTAAGCCTGTTAGTTGTTATTTTTCGAGCTGGAGCGAAACTCGTCCCAAGCTTTTTTAACCTCTAGATAATCTAATATTTTGTAGGAAGCCTTTTTACAAAAGATATGTTTGCCAAGTGAATCATGGACTATGCCAATTAACTGTGCCTAAGCACCAAATTCCATGGCGAGGCTGCTAACTGGACGGAAACCATAATAATATGTATTTTGAATATGTCTGAGTGAGTACTCGCAAGATTTAGACAGATTGGTTTACGCAATCATGATTATGATTGACCCACAAGTTAAACACCACAAAAGAACAAACATTACAAGATAAATGCATTACTCTTTAGCACTATGCAGTCAATTAAAATTTTATTAAAATATATTTTACCCCTGCTGAGAGCTAAACACAGTTTTTGTTTTAAGATTTTATGTAAATGACTAGTTTGCTCCTGGCTTGTTTTTCACTCAGCTTCAAGTATCTACTGCTTATTATTGTGGGTGGACGACTATGTCTCTTAGGGGTACCTATGTAAATTACTAGCTACAAAATAGACACATTTAAATATTGTATTCTAATCTATTTATATCTCAAATGCGAAACTAATAATAATTATGTTTAGTTATTCACATTTATAATTAGCATAGCGTATACATTACTAATAAATTGTATGTATGTCAAGCACATTTTTTCATATTTTAGGGATTCTTTACAGAGTAGAGATACTACGGATTTAATTCCCCTTATCTCCATCAAGGAGAGGACTGATAGTTAGCCCATCCTTCACCCGCCTTGCTAATGGTTGAAAACCAATAGCAGCAAAGTATTCTTTGGGCTTTGTCATAAATCTTATTGTAAAATGTATAAAAATAATAATAAAATGCCTTTAAAATCTCGTTTTATCAAATTTTGTAATACGTAGTAGGTAAACCCCTTCGATCAGGGAAAGTAAGTCAGTCTAGTTTCTGGAGGCCCAGAATGGTCCTGCTATGAGAAGAACAGGAAACGATGGAAGACCATAAAGGAGGCCTTTGTCGAAGGACACGCTGGAAAAAAGGAATATAGAACTAAGGAAATAGGATTAAAAACAAACTACATTCAGTTACAAATGCTTATTTTGATTTGTTTGTTCGCCATATAATTAACAGTTTTTAGGGATCCGTACCTCAAAAGGAAAAATGAACCCTTATTGGATCACTTTGTTGTCCGTCTGTCTGTCTGTCCAACCTCCTTTTCTCAGGAACGCGTGGAGGTATCGACTTAAAATTTACATCAAATACCTACTTAAGTCTGTAACCTCTTGGAGACTCGGTTTAAATAAAACTTTTAAGTCGACATAAACAAAAGTTATAGTTGTTTATGTAAGAATATTTTGAAATTTCCAAGGGAATCCCATCATGCACACAAAACCTATAGCGTACTTCCCTTAGACCTAGAATCATGAAATTTGATAAGCAGCTGGTAGCCGAAGAAAAGGAAAATCATTAATGTTTAGTATATTTACTAAAAAATACTTTTGATTCTCGCCATGGACCAAAACCTATGGGGTACTTCCCGTTGACCTAACATAAAATTTGGCAAGAAGCAAGGTTTTTTAGCACAAATAAAAGGTACAAGGTCTTACAGTTAAACGGAAACTTTGGTGCGCGAGTCCGACTCGTACCTGACGTTTTTTTAAATAAAATAGTGTAGACACCTTGGACCAAATTTTTTACAGAATTAAGAATCTCAGTTCGTTTATCTACATAGGTCAATATAGTAGGTATTTTTGATGTTGTATAAGTACAATAAAAAAATTAGAATTTATAGAATCGTCATCGATTAAGGTATTCCCGGCCACCCGAAGGCGACTGCGAATACATTGATCGATGATCATCTTGGTCACAAAATCTTTGAAATTGTTCTGTGTGTTGTTTTGAACTAAACGCGCATCCATGACATGTTGAAAATAAATAATTGGTTGTGAATAAATTTGCACGTTGCGTAGGTATGTGGTGTTTGGCATATCCTTGTGTTGTTATGACATGTATTTTCATGACCACATTATGACTGTGTGCGCACACTAAGCACCTACCTCAGTTCATCTACGAGTTAACTTGAACCTCTGTGTTTCACGTTCATTTATTGAATACGTGAATAAATAAAAAAAAATAATCCCGCGTTCTGTCCGTGGAAGATGTTTTGCATATCCTTGTGTTATCAAGACCACATAATGACTGTGTGCGCACACTAAGCACCTACGTCAGTTTATGTACGAGTTATATTGAACCTCGGTATTCCACGTTCATTTATTGATACATTAATATATAAAATAATTCCGCGTTCTGTCCGTGGAAGATGTTTTGCATATCCTTGTGTTATCAAGACCACATAATGACTGTGTGCGCAAACTAAGCACCTACGTTAGTTTATCTACGAGTTATATTGAACATCGGTATTCCACGTTCATTTATTGATTACTTAAATATGTAAAATAATCCCGCGTTCTGTCCGTGGAAGATGTTTTGCATATCCTTGTGTTATAAAGACCACATAATGACTGTGTGCGCACACTAAGCACCTACGTCAGTATATCTACGAGTTTTATTGAACCTCGGTATTCCACGTTTATTATTGATACATTAATATATAAAATTATTCCGCGTTCTGTCCGTGGAAGATGTTTTGCATATCCTTGTGTTATCAAGACCACATAATGACTGTGTGCGCACACTAAGCACCTACGTCAGTATATCTACGAGTTTTATTGAACCTCGGTATTCCACGTTCATTTATTGATATATTAAAATATAAAATAATTCCGCGTTCTGTCCGTGGAAGATGTTTTGCATATCCTTGTGTTATCAAGACCACATAAGTACTGTGTGCGCACACTAAGCACCTACGTCAGTTTATCTGCGAGTTATATTGAGCCTTGGTATTCCACGTTCATTTATTGATTACGTTAATATATAAAATAATCCCGCGTTCTGTCCGTGGAAGATGTTTTGCATATCCTTGTGTTATCAGCACCAAATAATGACTGTGTGCGCACACTAAGCACCTACGTTCGTTTATCTACGAGTTAACTTGAACCTAGGTGTTTCACGTTCATTTATTGATAACTTGAATAAAAAAAATAAAATAATCCCGCGTTCTGTCCGTGGAAGATGTTTTGCATATCCTTGTGTCATCATGACCACATAATGACTGTGTGCGCAAACTAAGCACCTGCGTCAGTTTATGTACGAGTTATATTGAATCTCGGTATTCCACGTTCATTTATTGATATATTAATATATAAAATAATCCCGCGTTCTGTCCGTGGAAGATGTTTTGCATATCCTTGCGTTATCAAGATCACATAATGACTGTGTGCGCACACTAAGCACCTACGTCAGTTTATCTACGAGTTAACGTGAACCTCGGTGTTTCGCGTTCATTTATTGATTACGTGAATAAATAAAATAAAATAATCCCGCGTTCTGTCCGTGGAAGATGTTTTGCATATCCTTGTGTTAGACCAATAATGACTGTGCGCACACTAAGCACCTACGTCAGTTTATCTACAAGTTAACAAAACCTCGGTGTTTCACGTTCATTTATTGATAACGTGAATAAATAAAATAATCCCGCGTTCTGTCCGTGGAAGATGTTTTGTATATCCTTGTGTTATCATGACCACATAATGACTGTGTGCGCACACTAAGCACCTACGTCAGTTCATCTACGAGTTATATTGAACCTCGGTATTCTACGTTCATTTATTGATTACGTAAATATATAAAATAACTCCGCGTTCTGTCCGTGGAAGATGTTTTGCATATCCTTGCGTTATCAAGATCACATAATGACTGTGTGCGCTCACTAAGCACCTACGTCAGTTTATCTACGAATTAACGTGAACCTCGGTGTTTCACGTTCATTTATTGATTACGTGAATAAATAAAATAAAATAATCCCGCGTTCTGTCCGTGGAAGATGTTTTGCATATCCTTGTGTCATCATGACCACATAATGACTGTGTGCGCACACTAAGCACCTACGTCAGTTTATCTACGAGTTATATTGAAGCTCGGTATTCCACGTTCATTTATTGATACTTTAATATATAAAATAATTCCGCGTTTTGTCCGTGGAAGATGTTTTGCATATCCTTGCGTTATCAAGATCACATAATGACTGTGTGCGCACACTAAGCACCTACGTCAGTTTATCTACGAGTTAATTTGAACCTGGGTGTTTCACGTTCATTTATTGATAACTTGAATAAATAAAATAATATAATCCCGCGTTCTGTCCGTGGAAGATGTTTTGCATATCCTTGTGTTATCAAGACCACATAAGTACTGTGTGCGCACACTAAGCACCTACGTCAGTTTATCTGCGAGTTATATTGAGCCTTGGTATTCCACGTTCATTTATTGATTACGTTAATATATAAAATAATCCCGCGTTCTGTCCGTGGAAGATGTTTTACATATCCTTGTGTTATCAGCACCAAATAATGACTGTGTGCGCACACTAAGCACCTACGTTCGTTTATCTACGAGTTAACTTGAACCTAGGTGTTTCACGTTCATTTATTGATAACTTGAATAAAAAAAATAAAATAATCCCGCGTTCTGTCCGTGGAAGATGTTTTGCATATCCTTGTGTCATCATGACCACATAATGACTGTGTGCGCACACTAAGCACCTACGTCAGTTTATCTACGAGTTATATTGAACCTCGGTATTCCACGTTCATTTATTGATACATTAATATATAAAATAATTCCGCGTTTTGTCCGTGGAAGATGTTTTGCATATCCTTGTGTTATCAAGATCACATAATGACTGTGTGCGCACACGAAGCACCTGCGTCAGTTCATCTACGAGTCAAATTGAACTTCGGTATTCCACGTTCATTTATTGATTACTTACTAGCGGTACTAGCGGGATTGTCATTCAAAGAGGTGGTAAATCATTCTATCAATAAGGTTTAAGGCTGGGTAGGCCAGCAGAGGCCGCATTTTTGTGATTTTTAAAACCATCTGAGACTTTGTTTAAAATTCTCAAAAAAAGATATTTTTACCTAAGGATCTAGTCTAGTCAAAGTCGCATTCAGTAACAAGATCCAATGAACTTTACTCGACAGAAAATAATCCCAAAGTTACCCCTTTTTCTAACGTTTTTTCAATACTATGACTAGCGAACTACTGATATCACACTTTTTTTTGTTCTCAAGTATATATTTCTTACACTTTATATTTCTAAACAAATTCGCAGAGTTTGACCTGATAAAATGATTTTCTTTAATCACCTTGTTTAAATAACTGCAAAAAACACGAGCGCGGCGGCTTGGCAAGCGCGCATTTTCCCTTACGCCTACTGCTGCAGGACTACCTGGTCTTAATAACAAATATCAATTAACAATTTGAATTTATAACAAATTGATTTCGGTGTTCGAATGGTATGCATGACTTTGTTGCGGCGAATGGCGCTTGTTTCATAGTTTTTGAAATATTTTGAAAAAAGTCGAAAAAAAAACCCATTCCCCCCCCCTATCTCCGAAGTTTGCCGAGCGGTCCATTTAAAATGTATGAAGCGTTTGTAGATATGGATCTATATTTTACAGGAAAAATATAGAGAAGTCTGTAAAAAGAATACTTGAAAAATGGTCAAAAAGGAATAATGTTCAAAAGGGGGGCTAACCCGCCGCGTGAGGTATCAAATGAAAGGTATCTGTTCGGACATTACAAACCAGTTTTTCAAATTTCTGTAGCTTTCATACTTTTTGAAATATTTCGAAAAAAGTCGAAAAATTTACCATTACCCACTTTAACCGAACCACCCATTTAACCGAAGCATGCAGAGAGATCCATCTGAAATGTAGGTTGGTACCTACTATTCTTAGGTATTCGTTAAATTGCGAAGTCTCTAACCGGTACTTTTGGTACATATTTGTTGACAAACGTTCAAAACCCTTGGCGCACGAGTTACACTCGCACTTGACGGATCTTGTTTTAATTATTTCCAAAACTTACGATTTGATTTGGTAAGTTACTTTGGGAAAAGTGTTCTTGGTTGGAAATAGAGTCGATTAAGATAAACTTGTATTTTTTTTACAAATGTTATTGTTTGGGCGAACCGTACTTATTTACAAAAATCTAAATATGGCAATATATTTTCTTTAAAATAAAATAAAAGGTTCCTAAGAACATAACCTTCTAACTACAAAAGAAAAGGTAGCTATCCTTAAGGGGCCAAAAATTTGCCCCACCCTGTATAATGCCAATTATTGCAAGAAGATTGTGGTTTTTCACCAAATAATGATGAAAATCTTCACGACATATTTTTGAAGTTGTATTGAGTAAGTGAGAATCAACGATTTAACTGACTGCACACTTAGTTTGTTTCTCTCTTTGCTCCACTGAGTATTAATCAGTGAGAATACTCTTTCCACATTCGCGTTATTTGCGCTTAGACAGAAATAAAACTCATAGATCTTGAGCAGTTCGGAGAAACATTCAATGTTTTTAACACTTTTCAAATAGATTGTCCGCTGGTCGTGGAACTTCAAATTATAATATACTTCATCAGGATTACCATTGGATTTCGATTTAAGAAACGGTCAGGTAACAAAACTGATCGTGTTGCTTAACATCGTCAATCTCTACACCCCTGATTCTCAAGAATTCAATGCATGAAACTAAATCATCATATTTAAGTTTTCGTTTTCTGTAAGCAACGTTATCCACTCAAAACATTTGAAATCTTCTAACGGTTTATCCATTCCATCAAATAATCTTCACAAGCCTTTAAGACACAGAAAAATTCGATGGAAATGGGCTCGGCTTCTTCATTATCACGAAGTAGCTATCTTACGCTTGGTGGCTAAAAATTGTTGTTTCTTTTTTGTACATGCATCAATATTTTATGGACAGTAGGAGACATCGGTTGCAATGGATACAAATCCACGTAAAATTTTGCTGTATCCATTGTTTATTTGGCAAATTTTTCTGTGCCTACATCGAACCCTGATGAGATCACTTCCAAAATCACTCTGAATCTCTGTATCAACTTTATGCTTATCCCAGTGATGTCAACTGCTACTTCTATGTCGTTGAAAAATCGCCGGGAAGTGTTGCCATCGTTTGTGTTTCCATAACCAGCTTTTGGGATGTCTACAAGTAATCCCATCCTTTCTTGAAATCTCTTCTGAATGGTTACTTTGGCCGCTTCTATTTGTATTTTTTCTTCTTTCTGTAAGCGGCCTTTATGAATATTTGCTTTCAATTTGTATGAAAGATGAATCAAAAATTCAAAAAAATCTGATCCTCGCATGTAGAATCGACAAACCAAATTTAAAAAATTCTGGATTTTCTGTACTGGTACTCGTAAGGGCTTATTCCCAAAGTACTCCATGATTATGTCCCAAACTGCTCCACGAAAAACAATACGTTATAAAATAAGTTTCATTTTACTCCAAGTGAATATAAAATTGTTCTCAACGTACTCCAGCGTTCTGGTTTCAAAAAATTAAATATGGCGTACATTCATTCTCAAACAACTCCACGAATTTGTCATAAGATATTATTAGATTGCATAGTACTCCAGAAATTAGCTGACGTACAGTGTGGTGCAAAAATTCGAGTAAAATATGTTTAACTATGAGTTATCTCATAGTTTAACAACTGAAATAAAACACAAACTGATTTGTAATTTTTTTATATGAATAGAATCTTACATGCATTTGAAGTATGTAGTAACTTAAAAAGGATCACTGGATTTTTTGTAAATTAAAAAGAAACTCACAAGATGCTTTTCTGGTTAACTCATCTCACACAGTAACATCACAATAATTAGCGACATAAATATAAATATCATAGATGATAAGGCCTATAATCGTTTACATTAAAAATTAAATAATTTGCTGATTTGGTTTAATGCTTGTAACACTGTTACATCTTTTTCTCTAAACTGGTTCATAATCAAAGCCAGTTTAAGGTCCCTGTTTATGGACTGTCGGCTTCTATTCACAGTAGGAATGCACCTATATCTTTCGAAGTGAACAGCCTCATCTTTGATCGTTTGTAAAAACTTAATCAGGCGTGGTTTTTTACTTAACACGTTATTTAATCTCTTGTGCCACGATTCGACCAAATTGGTGGTTCTGTGACGTTGTCCTTCGCAATTCCATAAATGTATTGGAAAAGACGTACTATCAAGCCAAGTGGTAACAAAATAATCATTAAATTTAATAACACTTTCAGTTTTTGGGGCTTCTTGCATTGTTACTAGCCAACCATCTTCAACAAACTTAATAGGAAGATGAGCTAAAGCCCCACATACAGCCACATGCTGTTTTTCGTCTTGGTTTTTTATTCCAACCTCTCGACTTTTCTTTGATAGTGCCTGTTTGAAGTGAAAATTGCATCCTTTGGTTACAGTGTTTGGAAATATTTTGCACAGGGCTTTAATGACAGCGATTTCAAAGTCAACAACAACTTTTTCTGGATTCCATCCTGACACATGTTGTCTAATTGAGTTCAACATAAGTTCGTATGTGTGTTGCTCTTTATTGGGTAGAAGAATAAACACAACTGGACATACGAGTATGAGAGTTTGTCTGTCATCGCTACCCACGTCCACGTGAATCGAATAGACTTGATAAAAAGGCATGGGGCAACTCCTAAAGGTGCCGTCCATGAAACAAATTTGACTTCGTCGTAAAATTCTTCTGCCCTCCGAGGTAGCAAATGCAATTATTCCCGAGCTGTTGTCACGAAATAACAAAAAGTCTTCAAATGTAGTTGGAATCTCAACTTGTTCTGGTTTTTTAAATGTTGTTCTTGAAACGTTTAGCTTTGAATTTCTTGCACGATACATCACAGATTTAAGACTTCTGAACAGTATCGCGTTCTCTATAAAGTTATAACCCTTGTCTACAAAACACTTATATGTATCTTCATATATCTTTGGTAGAGCAGTGATTTCATTTTGTGCTCTACGAATGCACTCTTCTTTGAACTCTTCAACAATTGTACTTTGTAATGTACATGTATGGTTATCTTCTCGCAAAATTCTGTTCCCTGATATTTTTAACTTTGCAGAACAGTTTCTTTGCATACATTTCCACATCTGAGATCCATCACCAGTAGTATGATGTAAATAAAATCGGTACCGGGCCCGAACCAGAATTTTCCTTCTGAAAGTAAATATAATTATGTATCTATCAATCAACATCATTATAACGGAATTATACTAAAAGATTGTGTGTGTGGTTAACAGCATTCAGTTTTTTATTTTAAGCCCAAAGCCACAACACACGCTGCTGTTGGCACGAAGTCCATGGTGTTACTGAAATAAAATAAAGCAGTGCGTGTTTGTACGCGGTTTGGCGTTTTCAGCTTTTCCTAAACCGCTTGCGTGGAAACGCAGTGCGTGCGCAGCCTACACGTTCCGAATTCCGAAACACTAGTTGGCGAGGGTAGAACCATACTGATCCAAGTATCGTTTTCATACTTTTGAGAAAATGAAGGAAACGCGTCGGAGCTTCTTTTAAAAATACAGGTGATCTGTTATGGTTTAATCTTCAATAAAATGATGGCTAAAATGTTAAAGATGATAAAAAAAAATGTTAATGACAATAATTTTTATTATGAGAAACAAAATGTTAGTTTATACAAAAAAATCACTTGGATCACCTCGGCACAAAATGTTTAATCAAATTCAAATTGACTAACATAGAAAAACCTCATGAAAAATAGAACTTAAAGAAGTAAATGAAGCTTAATCATCCCCAAACATGGAAGGTAGTGTGTTTTCATCGTCGTGAGACTCCTCGCCCCTCCCTCTTCTAGGTATATGCGGAATTGATAGGTAGAACGGATGATGAACCGGCGGCACAAACTTCAGAATTTTTTTTATATCTTGCATTTTTTTGTATGATATGGGCTTTGGTGTCCTGGCCTGTGCAGGTACGTAATTTCTGAGGTTGCACAGAAATACCTCTAAATCCGTTGCATTAGGTTTTAGGTCAATCATTTCGTAATTTTCAGTATAGTCATCATTGAAGTGCATGATGCTTGAACCATTGCAGAATTTAATTTTTCGCATTTGTGATATCTTCGTACCTTCTCCAAAAACAGTATGGTAGTCTTTATATTGAGTTGTTAGGGTTTCAAAGTCGAGAAACTTGTCAGCCATGTCTCGAACTATGAACGGCTTATGCTTTCGACAGCAACGCACGAGATCCATCCATGCCTGAGGCGTGAAAATGTCTGTCCTCTTCTTTTGCTCTCGACTAATGAAGGAAAAATCGGTATCGTTGGGTAAGTATGTGTGGCCGCTGACCAGGTAATGCATCACAATATTTTCGAGATGAGTCGATTTGTTGACTAGAAACATTAAGAAATGTAAAATGTTCCAATTTCTATTCTGTCCGGAGCAGCAGTCGCTAAACAAACACAGAGTTTTGATGTTATCCGGCACAGAGTCTTCTATGAAGTGATAGAGCGAGGACATCACTTCCTGAGAACCTCTTGCCCCACAGTGCTCAGGCCACATGTTCATTATTATTTTTTCTTCGTCTTTTAGATAGGAATGTATTCCGAAATTTAGTATCTGAAGTTGCCTTAGATAAAAGACCTCACCCGTATTTAGATATGGGAGGGGGAGTGTGCGCTCCAAGTCAAAAGTTGTTGCTATTAAGGAATCATCATCTTTAACCTTTGCTTTATAATCATTCAAAATATTTCGCACTGTATTTGCCAATTTTAAATGATCGTCTTTCTGGGTTCTTAAAACTAAGCACTTTTCAAGGTCTTCTTCTGCTTTTATTGCTACTTCTAATGTATCGCACGTTTTGCATGTGTCTGTTTTTGGGACATAAAAGTGCAAATTAAATTCTGTTGTGAATACTTTTTTGTAGATGTGCTTTTTAAGAATAGGCTTTCCCTCAGATTCGCATTTTACTTTGAATAATTCGTACATTTTATTCATAGATAGCTCCGGAGGCAAGTATTGGCGTGAAGAACTCCTTTCTCCATAGTGACTTTTATATTTTGGAAAGCTATTAATATGGTCCCTGATCCATGTCAATTTCTCCTCTGAGATCTTATTTGGTGGAGATTTTCGTCCCCGTTTGTCATTTTCTGGTATTCCTGAGACAGCATTTTTATTTCTTAGTGCATAATCAATTCTCATAATGCTTATTTGGATCACTTTTAAAAAGAATTTTTTGCATACTCTTTTGTTACATAATATGAACTGTCTGGTCGCATTTTTATGACTAGGTGCCTGCAAAGGAAGCCTTTTCTTACGTCGTTTGGGTGCTACAATTTACACAGCCAAGTCGTTTGTGCATTCCATGAAGACAACTTCCATTAAACGTCATGTATCATTTCTTGATTCTCTGCAGGAACATGCTCACCACATTTATAGCGGCAATTACATAGGACAGGCATAAATACTTTTGCTGGCACAGTATTACCTTTTACGTTGATGTATTCTTGACCTTCATTTCTGCGCTTTCTTATATTTTTCTTCCATTCGTCTACATTTCTGTGCCGTTTTCTTCCTCTAACACTTTCATTAGCCTCTGTATTGTCCACTTCTCCTAAATTACCTAACACGCCAGCGGAAGACTGAACAGCTTCTTGTAGAATTTCTGTAAGAAATAAAAAGCTATGTTATTCACTTTATGTAAAAGCCAAATCCAAGATCTCTACGCAGGAAACTAACGAACGCACAGCCCACTACGTAGTCAAAACTTAAACTGTAATAGACATTTACTTACCTTCATCATTTCCTATATCGCTGAGATTCATTCAGCTGGTCTGGTGGGTGGTAGGACGAATGATCGCTGGAAAAATCCTCATCGCTTTCTGAATCACCCAATGCACTACTTTGCAACGCCAACGCAACTATATTTTCTGCTCTAGAGCGTCTGTTTCTCCCTTCCATTTCACTGAAACACTTTATTGAACCCGCGAAAAGAAATACTTTTAAAATTTTACAACCACAACAAGTAAGAATCGTCGTAAATAGTAAAACCGTTTATTCACATTCCCGCACAAAAACAACGGATTTGATAGGTAACTTTGACAGTTACAACGCTTGTTTTGTTGCCAGTTGAATAAACATTTTGTACTTGGATCACTTTAGCTTACTCAGTAAATTTGGTCAAACTGTTTGACTTGAAAGAAGACTTTGAAGCCCCGCTGCCATGGAAATAATTAGCAATCAGAGATTTTGAAAATTATCATGTGTTTTAGATACGTTTTACGGCGCTAATATAAATTTCACGTGAGTCAAACTTTTATGGGACCACCATAAAATCCACCTTTAGACAATAACGAAAGAATCATCGAAATCTATTAAAGATTGTCGAAGATATCACCGAAATTGTTGTAGCAGTCGTGATTTTTCAAAAGTACTGTGTTGTTCACAACATCCAATCCCTCGGGAATCACATTTTTATGGGACCATTTCGGAATCATTCTCTATACAATAATGAAAGAATCAGTAAAATCAGTTATCCACAGGCCGAGATATCGAGTAACATACGAGTAGGTACATACATAAAAAAAAACTCCTCAAAAATAATTCTTCTTCAAGAGCCAAGCAGCTTGAGCATGTTGGCACTACATGTTGGCACTACATGCTCCAGGCACAAATAAGAGGAATTGCCAGCTCAGACAACTCACGAAAGGTATTTATTCCAGCAGCATTCGTATATTTCAGAACTTCAGCCCAGAAATCAATGACGTTATGTGTAGTATTCCATTTGACAAAATTTTTACCATGCCACTGCTGTAACAGTTTGTCTATTGCTTCGTCATCAAATCCGAGTTCCTTGGCAAGATCTGCTATTTTGTTGTCTTTACCCTGGCGAAGAGTATTTTCCACACTCGGTAAATACATTTTTTTCCAAAATAGTGTAGTTTGAAGGAAGTCTTTGCTGTATTTCTTTTCCTAATTTGACAGTGAAATTAATACAAAGTTTTATGTCTGCATTGATTACATCATTGGGTAAAGAAGTCTTTTGAACCTGTGATTCATATACATATATATCCTAAATACGGTACCGGATTTAAGTGGGCTTCTATTTGAATGGACAAATAATCTTTGCCAGTCGTTGCACCCGACGGAATCAGTACTCTTTTGCTAATAGAGCGCAGCAATGTCATTAATGTGTGAAGTAGAGCAACTGGATTTGAGTCTTCATTTTCAAAGCTGTGGTCCATCACTGGCCCCATGGGCGCCATCACCATCTGGTGAATACATTCTCGCCGTTGTCCTCTCCGGAATGAAGGAGAAAACCTGCAAATCGTGTTTTCGTCGACCGTGACGTAGTTTATATATTGTTATAGTTTTATAACAAAGGAATGGAGTACTTCGGGAACAACCCTTCTTGATTTCCTTGGCCAACCAGTTCATTTGTTTGTTGTAAATATGACAAACATTTTTCTTAAAAACCACTCTGTTGCCATTGTTGATCAACTGAGAAGTTAGGTATGCACAATACATTTGATACTGTGATGTTGTATTCTACATCTTTTACAACTGTAAATATGTTCATACAACTAGAACACAGCATTGGGACACTCGTCTTGTTAGCAATAATAATTTCTTTTATCTCAATTTGATGCGATGGGTTCATGACAATTTCACTTCTCGGTGTCATGTGATGGCTGAATCCACTATCAATGTACCAACTGTCTTGGTCGAATTTACCACTCAAGAAAATAGCTGATGGAAATAAAAACTCCCGAATATTTGAATGCTTGATGTTTAATCAAATTTGATAAGATATAATTTTTACAACAAGACAGCCTTCACGATGGCAATTGTGCAAGAGAGAGAGGTAGACAATTTGTTAGAGCAGTGAGCTAATACTAGACTGTTGACGTTTAACACACATTGAAGTTGACATTGAGGTAGGTATGTCTATTTTGTTTCAACATCCTCCCTTAGACATAGTCCCATCTTCATAGACCAGTATGCTAACTTTGAGTGCGGGGTAGGCTTTGTGAGAATGTCAGCCACCATTTCTCCGGTCTGGATATACTGCACGGTTATTGTCCCATCAAGCACCTTGCTGCGCACATAATGGTGTCTCACATCAATGTGCTTCGTTCTAGAGTGATATGATAACAGTCAGTACCTGAAAGTTTAATACAGCTTTGATTATCACAATAGATTTTCATCGGTTGAGTCTTCAGTGGCTAAAATTCTTCTAGAAATTGTTTTAACCACATTGCTTCTTGTACACAAGACGATAGTGCCATGTACTCCGCCTCTGTTGTGGACAGTGCAACAGTAGGCTGGCGCCTGGAGTTCCAGCTGATCGTTCCTCCCTGAAACGAGAAAGTGTAACCGGTGCAGGAACGCCGATCATCTTCTGAGCTAGCCCAGTCTGCATCACAGTAGCCATGACTCATATTTTCATCTATGTTCTGTTTAAAGCTCAGTCTCCATTGTTCAGTGCCTTTCAAATAGCGCATAACTCTCTTCAGCGACATCCAATGTAACATTTCGGGTTTATTATTGTATTTGCTTAACCAATTTATAGCAAAACTTATGTCTGGCCTAGTTATTTGCGAGAGATATAAAAGGCATCCAATTATCTCTTGATAAGGAATATTGTGCAAAATCCTCCCTTCATTTGATTTTTCTTGCATTTTTACATTTACTTCTATTGGAGTTTTTACACTTTTGCAGTCGGACATAATGCCATACTTTTGTAAAACTTCCTGTACATATTTTCTTTGATCTAAATATATGACTCCATTCTTCTCTTCCTGTCTCTTTCTACATTTATTCCAAGATAATATTTGATATCTCCCATGTCTTTTATTTTGAATTGTTTATGTAGTTCCTTCTTTATAAAACTTTGCGATTCCTTATTATTTGTGAATAAAATTATATCATCAACATAGATAGCCAGAAATACCATATGGTCATTGTCTGTAATTTTGAAATAAATACAAGGATTCAATTTGTTCTGCATTAGACCCATTTCTTTCAGAGTGGAACTAAGTTTTTTATTCAAATGTCTGCTGGCTTGTTTCAAGCCGTATAAGGATTTTTTTCAGTCTACATACTTGTTGTCCACCATTTTCATACAGCGGTGGTTGCTTCATAAAGATTTCCTCTTCTATGTCACCTTGCAGAAAAGCTGATACAGCATCCATTTGGCAGATTTATAGGATAGGATTTCTAGTCGGTTCAAATCAAACCAAAAACTCTTTATTTCAGGAATCCACACTTATGAAAGGTCAAATTATAAAACTAAACACTGACACGGAAATAAAGTGATACTTTTGCTTTCTGTGCTTGTATGTATACATAGTTACAGTACCTAACTACCTTATATAACTATACTATTAAGTTTTTATTTTGTTTTAATGTGTAACAATACACATGATTGTGTGTGATAATGATATTAGCAGTGCCCTAGCAGGGTGCATGTTTCAAACTAATATTTATGACTCCCTCTACAATGTTTGCAATAAAAAATTGAGTAAGTACACATAAATAATACACTCATGTGATTTATCAATCAGCAGCTTCAAAAGGAAGATGCCGAGGCAAGAGCAACCTGGACTTTCTGTATAAAGGCGATACAGTTATTATTAGCGATCAGTTAATAGTTCTGAACGATATAGCTATCTAAGTCGTTACAAATTGAACCATTTTTAGAAGCAACGAAACGTGTTTATGTAATTTTTAATCTGAGGAAACTGTCAATTCGGGCAACTCTGACTTTTGCTACGCCACGCTCTCCCGAAATATTCCTTGATTATCTATAAATATTGGTCGTAAAAAGCCGGACCAGTTGAAAAATAATTCATAGTAAAAGGAAAACACACTGTGTATATTACAAGTGTATTTCGTAAAATTCAGACAAAAATTCTTCGGTAGATATTGCCTGTGTCATTACCGGAATCAATAATGGCGTACATTATTTACTAAAAACGGAATATGGCTTACCTAATTTAATTCTTGTCAGCCATTCATTGCAATTGAAATATAAAGAATAGGAAGGAGTTACCATCGATGTAGAAGGTTGATTAATATTAGACTGCGATAAAAATATTATTGTAGACGGTTCTTGGTCTTTTGGCGGTTGCCTATTAGAATCATTCAGAACTTGTTGAGTTACAACATCAGAAGATTGGCCAGCATTATCGAATTACATACTTTGATTTGTATTCACGATATTTTGTGGCGGTTCAGCAGTTAATGAGATCAATTTAGGACCCTGACTAGTTGAAATAAAATGATAATTAACATCTTGAGAAGTTACGTGGGTGGAAGGAGGTTGAGTGAAGACAGTCGGTGGAGTGGGCACAGGATTAGTAAGTTGGGGATTTGACTTTGATTTAGAGACATCAGGGAGTGTGGAAGGCATTGAAGGTTGAGCAACTTCGCAGGCACATTTGTGGATAAGTTTATTGTGACTCTTAGCAGTATTCGTATTCGATTTTGTAATTTCAGAAGGCTGAACTAAGTTCACAATTTGCAGCCCTCGAGACATATAGTAAACACCGGATTCCTCATCAGATGACGGCATAGGATAAACGATGTCAGGGGAAATTTTTGTCATTTTATGCGCTACAGCTTCAAGAAGTGAGGAGGAATGACTTTGCGGTGTCAATACACCGTCAGTATCCATCGTTTGGCCTTTTAGTGATTCAGTCTTAGTATCCACTGGTCTTAACTGTGTCATTGTCATTGATTCAGTTTCTTTTTTTGGATCCTGCCTCACCAAGGAAGGAGCCTATCAACGTTTCGGCCAGCCGGCGCACATTCTGATACCTATTTATTAATAGGTCGCGGGCGTAATTTTCTTCGGTAACCGACAGGTGTCCTACCAACTCACGTGGTTCCCCCACGAGGACTGCCAAAAGCTGAGCCAATTTGAGTGCTGCCGATATATCCGTCCGGACATGTACCATGCTGTCAAACAAGTCGACGAAGGATAACCAGTCCTCCATCTTACCATCAAAGGCCGGTATCCGTATCGCAGGCAACTGAGCTGCGAACTCTGGCCGGGTCCAACCAACCGGTTTTCCCCTCGTGGGTAAACCTGGGCGTTTTATATTTCATATGACATAAATAGATTTTTTGTAGTGTCTGAAATAAATGAATTTTATTTTATTTATTGCTCCGGGGCCGGCCAGCCTTGGGAACATCTCATGTTGTCCCAGTCTCTTCAAGGCGAGGGGCCAAACGCCGCAGTGATTGTCAAATGTGGAAACAATTATTCCGCGTTCTTGCGGAGTAAACCGATTCATGGCTTGTCGATTTGTATTCTGCGTTTGTTTACTTCACAAAAATCAAACCAAATTGACATTTGGCGCCATTTGCAAAAGTTATAGCGTTTTCCAATAGTGATTACTTTTTTTTTAAATAAAATTAAATCTTGTATCTCGGTTTTTCGCGGGTTTCGATCAAAACATGAAGCAATGGTGATCATATCCACTTTTATCCATTAATCATTAAATTGATCAATATTGGGCGATTTAGTTAACACTGTAAGCCAGCCACCTCTTGAATTTTTAAATGCTCAAATGTTTGTCAAATGTGTGTCAATTGCCCAAAAATACTCAAAAATCCCAAGAATTCCCCAAATTTGGGGACAAAAATCCGCTGATTCCCCACAAATTCCCCTCATAAGTTTTATTAGAAATGAAACTACAATCGGTTATTTTTTCCATATTTATTTCGAAAGCATTTGGTTCGAAGGGACACTTGACATACTTGACACTGCCGCCTATTTTTTTAATCCCTTCCTTTGCAGCCATAAATGATACAACAGTACGTGTATTTATTCGGTTGCGGTTTGCAGTTTTGAAATTCTACGCTCGACCGATGCTTTTGAAAAAGGCAGTATCAGCAACAATGAAATAGCAATTATATGTTTGGGAACAGGTATTCTCCCGCAGCGTTTTTCAGGCGAAATACTTTACCCCAGTAACATTCAGCATCAATGTTATCTCCACGAACTTCAAGCCTGAGAATAAGAAAATGAGATTTTGTGACAACAAAACACTGAAACACAGACTAATCCTGCTCGAAAGGATCAAATTCCTAGGCTCGTCGTGGACGGTCTGCCATCATGAGATCCGGTAATGGGATGTATAGCTGTTTCGTGGTCCAATGTTATCGCCTGGAATAAGAAACTGTCGCTCCTTCGTCGTGGACGTGTTATCGGAATCACACTCGGAAACCGCAAGCGCAACTCCATTGGAAGAGTTATCTTATCATCCTTCGCGGGTACTCCGGTGCAGGAGCCCTTGAGCCAAGGAACATATATACCCTAGGCGGGAAGAATAACTACTCCATACAAATTTTACGAGGAAATATCTTCCTTACCGACCGGCGCCATCTATATTTCGCCCTCGAAAACTACTACCTACTACGTACGTACTACCACAGATATTATAATACTATACTAGTAACGTACTACCTACTTTATATTGCTTTTTATGCCTAAGTACAGTGCGGTTCTCGATAGTTTCCTACTAGATGGGCAATTTTTGCTCAACTATGATTGACATTTATAAACAGAATCACTATCGAGAAACTCAGTGTACTTATGCATAAAAAGCTAAAATTAATATACCTAATAGAGCAGTCTAATAAAACAAAAACTAGTATTTTACTCCTTTATTTAGCATGATAAAAGTTATTATCTATCATACATTCATTTGGGCTAACATACATACATACAGTAACATACAGTATACCTACATACAGGTATACTTATTATTTTTGTTGAAGGCTGACATACCTCATATTTTCGTTTCATATTAAATAATATTGATGATGATAAGATAACACATCTATTAATGATACCTACAAAATCTTGAAATGTTGACGATGGAAAAAATAGTGGTCACTTGGGCGAATCACTTTCAAATATGCAGGACAGTAAGTAATGTCTGGGGGCTCTGAGATATTAGACTAACCAAACCATTCAACATAATAAAACAACATTCATAACAAGAAAGCACTCCCATGTCTGGACAGCAGTTGGACCAGCTTCGATACATAGTTACTCAATGTCTTTTATTTATGCATAATTATGTTTATTTTTCTTTTTAATGCAGACTTGCATGCTTCTTCAGAATACATTCTGTTTTTTAATATGCAGTATCTCTTAATAATAATGTGGAAGACACTATTTATTATATAATTGATATTTAAATCTTTGTGCTCCAAGCAATTATCCAGGAAGTCATAATTTATAGAGTCTTTTAACAATTGTGTTATTTTCATTTTTATATTTTCATTATACGCCTCTTTTTCTAAAAATATATTTATTAAGCTTGCACTTTTTTCAACACAATCAATTAGGCTCTTAGAGGCGTATGTAAGAGATTTTTTTATAAAATCATAATTTTTAAATTCTATAAAATTATGCACTTCCTCTGGCGTTTTGGAGACCAGAAGATTTTTACAAACATTACAATCGTTTTTACTTTTTTTAATAATGAAACCACAGACATACGCACATGCTTGTAGTTCACTACTTCCTTCCTCCAAGTTTTGTTCAAGGGAGGAAGTAATATCATCTTCAAATTCTTTTTCCATTTCGTAATGCTCGGATTGCTCAGTGTCAGTGCGCATTTCTGTGGCTGGTGTCAATAATAATTTAAAATTTGTAATTATGGCACTGTTGCTGTCCAGCTCACAATTGCCTGAGCTAGCATGTGCCATATTGCTTATTACGGCAGTTTTTAACCCAGCAACGAATTGTCCGACTGTCGGGTTGCTATTGGACCCACAGTTAAAACGTATACATCCAAATAAATTTTCTAGTGGGTCCTGCTGGAGTCTTCTTGTGGACAGACTTTTTATTGCTGAATGTTTGGCACTGAGGATTCTCCAAACCATTTCAATGCCATTGAGGGTCCAAATCCACCCATCTTTAGATGGGGGTTTAACCCTGCATCCCAAAAATTCAAGGGTTTTAAAAAAAAATTTCATGTTTTTGAACATTTGCAGATGTTCAGAAGAATTTTTAATGTTTGTGGAAAATTTTTTTCCTCTTCTTAGGTCTGGTGTCGACGCGTTCACGCCATCGAACAGTTCGTCCATATTTGAAATTAAATTAGCCGTTGCCAAGGCTTCAGTCGGCATGTCTCCTGAAAATTAAAAATAAATAAATTAAATCAATACGAGTAAGCATATTACCATGGACAATTTATACTTGGACTGACAAGTCCCATACTTCGGACCGAGAACCGATTTATAGTTATCTGATAGAGCGCGAGATGGCGCCACGTCCACTATTGATGGAGAAATTGAACTTACAGACAATCGAACATAGAACCTCCTCCTTTTTGGGAAGTCTGTTAGAAAGGTATCTTACCTCCAGCTATTTTGGAATATATTCCTGCTGCAACTGAGTGGCTTAAAACTTGAGCTGCAAGTTTAACCCTCATTTTTTGTTTTGAGTTCGGGTCAAGGTGTTCTTTACACAAACATGGTGCAAAAACAAAATTGGGATTATTATTATCCAAATCATAAAATTGCCTGATGTGGCTCCATTTAGCAATTCCTGTAAAGAATAATTGAAAGTATTAAAATTCCTTAGTATAAACTTTCTTTCTGTAAAAAAAATATTAGGGTACTTTATGTACATATTTATTACATATTTTTTAAAGTGAAAAATAACTACAATCAAATTATAGAAATAAATTAATACTAGTATTTACAATTAAAACAATTGAGCTAACTGCAGACTGTTGCAAATAATTAACTGCTCCATATCAACTCATCAATCATGTGGATAATGTGATTGGTTTTACATTTAAAAACTTAGAATAAGTACATTATATAATAAGTCTGCTTTGTACAATTGTTTTTTATCCTGAATAAAGAAATTTAAAAATTAAAAATACTAGTCGGAAGCGTCTCCAATACGCTGCAGACTGTTGCAATAATTCTACAGGTAGCTCAACTGGTCCACATCAATACCAGTTGAAAGTGTGCCCAAGAGGCTGGCTGCATTGCCCCGCTGTATGTACAAATAACTTACCAATTCCTTGCATGTTGTCTGATGTTATATTGGTCCTAAATTTAACATCATATTTCATGAAGAGATTTCTGAAACACTTCAGGAGATGTGGAGTGTCAAACAGTGTGACAATTTTACGATTGCTCACTTCTATGCAGGGATTCTCTACAGAAGCTCCTAATAGACATAGAGCTCTCTTGTTGACTCCATCCAAGTCACAAACTGTAGCGCATATATTAAGTCCAGCATCAAAGCAAGAATTTAAAACCTGAAAGTATTTTATGAGAGATTAGTGAGAAATAAACTAAAAACATTATTTTAGTTAGCATAATTCAGCGAAGAGGTAATTATCTGCGTGAGTGCTCATTAGCAGACACTAAACATTACAGGGAAATAAAATTCTCTAAAATTAAGTAGAAATGCATACCTCCTTAATCAACGCTGATAGTCTGTCAGCTGTCACAAAACCACTTGATAAATAGGAAGCCACTGGCTGTTTTACTTGCTTTCTAATTCCGACTACCATAAATACAAGGGCATATGAAGCTGCTTGTGGTGATCTACCTTGTATGGCATGGTCTTGAAAGCCTTCAATTAAGTCCGCCTTAGGATTGTACCACAGGTTTTTTCTTAAGGACATTTCATCCCACAACAATGTGTACTCTCGCTCAGATGGCCCAAAGTGTTTTGTTGAGTTTTTCAACACTGTTATTATTTTTTTGTGTGGTCCCACATTCATCTTAAATTTACCTAAGAGGTTTTTTAATGTGCCCGGTGCTGGTAAGCAAATCATTCTTCTCAATAGTTTGTAACTTGTTGGTGACCTTTTGTAGAGCCTCAATGCTATTATTTTGGCATCCAAGTTCCACCTGCGCCCATGTTTCTTCCTTTTATAATTCTGTAGTTCTCCTTGCAGTAACAGTGCAAATGTTGAACTCATTCTTTTATCATGGATTTCTTTAACTCCATCATTGTTACTAATAACATTTAAAAATGCTTCATTTTTTAAATGTTTTACAGTTTTTTGTAATCTGTATACAGGATACAGGAAAGTAGTTATGTGGGTACATACTGCAGAGCTTTAAAGGTATTTTACGTTAGTCAGTGGTAGCTAGAGGATGTTTACATTGTTTTTTGTGGTATTCTACTAATAGCATGGAAAGTACTTATGTAGGTACATACCACAGAGCAATTTAAGCATGTTACATGAGTCAGTGGTAGTTAGAAGATGGGTTATCAATATTTGAGGTATTCTACGCCGGCATAAACGAATAGCATGGAAAGTACTTAGGTAGGTACATACCGCAGAGCATTTTTAGAGCCAGGCTTTGGAAACCGATGCAAAGTGATGCTAGGATCTTTAGAAGGTGAAGATCCGCACATGCAACAGCTTCTAGTGTTTTCTTTCTGCGAATTCATCGCGAAAAAACTAAATCAGAGTCAATATCTCACACCACAACACGCCGAGTCTATTATCTCACAATTACACACTTATTAACACAAAAACAAAGCCACGGAGGAGCAAGCTCGACTCAACGTTATCAATATAATGTAGAAGAGTATGGAAATAGTTTACTTATTACAAATAAACACAAGATAAAATGGTGCACGTGCACAACCGGCGGCAGACATTTTTCTTGTAACGAACGTTATACGTCACACTCGTCATAGTCATTTTTCATCTCTTTTCCTCGGATGTTGTCGTATCTTTCTTGTTTTCAAGCCCGCCTACATTGTGTTCGTAGAACAAAGTTGAGACCGCCTGCCTTGAGCTGTATCTCGAGGAGGAGCGGCGTGAAGGCGGCGCGCGAATCGTCATGTTGATCAAAATCCAGCATAGCGTGAGCTCGCCACTCATCGTCTAATTTTTGTGCTGTCACAAATTTATAAAGCACTGGGAATCGCATCAGCACAGGTACCAATGATTGATTTCAAACTGTTGAACATCTGATGGATTTACAGCGGAATTAATGAAAATAAAGGATCTCCGATATCAAATCGCTTGGTCTGACGTCAATTCCATATAAAATTCTTGGCATGTTCTAAATCTGCAATAGCCGCACGAGGTACATTTTAATAATTTGTCAAATCTTCCGTACTTTCTCCAGTCTGTAATCCAATATATATTTCGTCTCAACCTAGCAAATGCGTTGAATTTCTGAAGTCAGCGTTTAAAATATTCGTACAGGACTTGATGTAGCTGATTTTCATGAAATTAGCAGACAGTGTTTTCAAAAGATTTTCTACTCCTGGTTCCAATTTGTGAAGAAGGGATGTTTCTGATTGAAACAAAGAATTGAAACTCGTTACCAGTGAAAGTACATAACACATGAATTCTAAATATACGACGGTAAATTGGTTGTTCATTGTTATGAGCATTTCTTCGGTAGTCTTCGATGGGTCAGTGAATACTGTTTCTGTCAAGTACGCTTTTAATGGAATATATTGCTCTAACACACGGTCTACACACGCTTTCAGGGAGAGCAATCGAGTCTGAGCTGATGCTAAAATTTTGTGTATATCCACTTGAAAGAATTCCTGAAACTCTTTCAATTTCATTTGTCTTTTTGAACTTCTACTGAAGTTAGCCCCAACAGAACGCAAGAAGTCTTCAACATTTCGGGGCAATTTGAGGCAAGCTTTCGATGGTGATAAGTGTATCAATAGAAAAAGCTTTTTCTGTGCGTAATTTTTGATTTATGTCTTCTAAAAATGTGTTTCCTATAACATTCTTAAGTATAGCTGTCGCTTTGGTTCTGTGTAATTGTATATTCTTAGCTATAGTTGAGTCTGAAAAAAAATCTTTACAAAGCGATCCCAAGGTGATGAATGATATTGGTATATTATTTTCAGCCAACGCTCCGGCTAGTTTTAGTTCAGCTTTTCGTTCATTTTTTTCTAAATCCGCCACTGGCAAGTAGGTTCAAATTTTCGGAACATTCTGTATTTCTAATATTTTTTTCTGATGGCGTTCTGAATTCATATGTCGAATCAGGTCACGTTAGCGCTAGGATCGACACCGAACAGAGTTTACAGTTTGCTAAATCATTTCATGTTCGAATCTTTGATCGAATTGAATCGTTTTCAACACTCCAAGAAAAATGCCATAAAATATGCCACATACTTGTACGCAGTATCTAATGAAATTTTGAAATTTGTTTGTGCTTGCCAATTTCTTAAATTCCAAACTACTGAATGAATTAATTTACGTTCTTCTTCAGTAAAATTTTTGCATTGGTATCGACAGATATGGTCAAATCTTTCTATAACCTTAGCTGGAATTATTTTGCCGTTGGAGGAAACATTCTCTTTTCCTTCGTTACGTCTCCATTTTCTTATATTTTTGTTTCAGACTGTGATCTCTTTATGTCTCTTCTTTGATCGTACAGAATTTTTTTCGTTTCGCTAGAATCATGGAATTACCTACCATACAATGCAACATTTTGGGAATTGGAACTAATGAAATCAGATGTGAATAACTTTATTTCTTTAGGCTAATAAGATAAACACATAAACAAGTCTACCCATCAATTACTATCAAATAAGAAATAAAGTGTTATTGAAATTCACTTCACTTCAATCTTTTGTCCATTAGTGGAGGAAGTGAAAAAGAAACCATCAGCATTATATAATCACATATGTGTTAATACTTACAATGTTCGTTATAAAATAAAAGCATAAAACCATATAAATAGAAACATTCTAAAAGAATAGATAAACTTATAGTTTAATTTTGACCTTCAATAATTTCAGTGCTGAAACAAACAAGAACATATCTAGAAAAAAATTCAACAATGTAAATCATCTTAATGAGAGATGCTTTCAGCTTACAGGGTCATCAAAGAGTGGCAGAGCCAGCTCACCGTCTTATAATTAGTTCAACGGACCGTTGGCTGTCGTTATACCTCGGGCCATTCCGCCAAACATCGCCAAGACGGCATTGGCGTTTGGCATAACAATTCTCAACCAAATACATTGAAATATCTTCTAAAATGCCAATATATCTCGTTTCGTATTTCTTGTTATATTTTAATATTGAACAAATTATGACCATTCAATACATTAGGTTATAGTTTATTCATATAATGAAACTTATCCTAACATTGTCCTAACATCTGAATTCAATTTAGCTTAGCAATATAACTACTTGTCAGCAATATAGCCACGAGTAAAAGCGAATTTTTGGCTGGTAATTCAGATGAGGTAAATCTACATAAGAAACAGCTCGAGTCTGTTACAAAAATAGTCGGAATTATCTGATGGATTTGGCTGGTTTTGATAGTTAGTTTGGATTTGGCTGATTTTGTAAGAAACTCAATATTGATTTAGCTGATTTTGGAAGTTACTTGATGTATTTAGCCAGTTCTGTTATTGACTCATTTGAAGGGTCTGGACTGGTCAATGGTTGCATGTGGATGGACAGTTTTGAGTCTGTTATAAATAATCGGTATTAAATTAAAAACAAAAAAATTATTTTTCTAGTTGCTGCAATAAAATTTTGTACTTTATATCAAAAACAATGTCAATATTTCTTCGGTTCTTTTGGAACTTTTTAAAATAACTCCTTTGAATTTTTAAGTCGTAATGTTTAGATTCCTTCTTCAATTTTTTGAAAATAAAAAAATGTTTGGCTTATGTGGTACTTTTGCATTTAGGCGTCTATGCCAACCTTCAACCGGATTATTTGTTCTGTGTTTGGAATAAGCAACACTTAAGATTTTGTTATTTTTTTCTAACCATTGTTTTTCAAAATAACGTTTAAACTTTTGAAATTTCAAATCATTAGGCATCATATTTTTTATATGTAACCAGGCGTCGTTTATATATGCAGAGGGTAGTAAGGCTATTATAGCACTTAATCTTGATACATTTCTGCCTTCTGTCGTATTGTGTAATTTTAAGTCTTTCGATTGCTTGAAGACTGCCTTATTGAAATGCTGATAACAACATCTTAAATTCACACCAGGAAACACATGAAGGACAGCATTTATTTGTGCTTGTTCAAAGTCGCATTTATATTGTGAAATGTTAATACCCAATATATCTTTTATTAATTTACAAAATCTTATGTATGTTTCTTCAGTTTTATTGGGCAGTAGACCGTATACTACTGGTATAACATTTACTGTCTTCAAAGTTGAGAAATAATCAACGTGTACAGTAAATAGCTGAAAGAATGGTTTGGGTACGCTGTAAAAGGTACCATCACCAAAGTACAATTTATCGCTTCTCGCAAACTTTCTGATTATATTCCGTGATGTAATGGATGAAAATATTAAAATTCTTTCCGTATCTCCATCATTGGCTATAAGAAATCTTTTGGAAAAAGCAGTTTGCACATTTACGTCTTCCAAGTGTCTGTATTCCAAAATGTCGCTTTCTAAAAAATCTTTACGGCTCTTGTATAGTGTACTTTTAACACTTTGAAAGGTAGGTACGAGTATATCAGGTATGACATTTTGATGTTTCTTAATTATTTTTTCAACATTGTTTTCCAAAATTTGCAGAATGGGATAAAATTTTTCACATACCTCTCTTTTACAAATATTCATCAATTGTAAAACAATATTTTTGGAATCATCAGGTAAGCACACATGAGCAGCATTTCGTAAAATTTTGGCTCTCGTACTATCTAAAGTTATAGCTGCACTACACAAATCCCTATTAGCACATCTTCATAAAGTTGTGTTATTATAGTTCAATTTCATGAAACTGTATTTATACCCATTATTTAATAAACAGTCTTTGCCTTTTTGTGATTTTATGAAATTCATTATAACTTCATGAAAGAAATCAACACTATATTCATTTTAGGATTGTCAAGCTGACAGATACTGCTTTCTTCTTAGACATACTTTTAATATGCCAGTAAGACCAAAGAGTTTAAGAACGCAATAGCACCTTTATCATAGAGTTTCAAACTTTTAATATGCCAGTAAGACCAAAGAGTTTAAGAACGCAATAGCACCTTTATCATAGAGTTTCAATGAGGCAATGAGGAAGTAGCATTTCTAGAAAAGTAAAGTGCACTTCACTCGAGTATGAATTGTTTCTTAGTTTGTTGATATACTAGGGACATACTAATGAAATGGTAAAAAGGATAAAAATTAATAAAAGTACAGTCAGCGGCAAAAGTCTTTTAAAAAAGGGTCGAGAATACGCGTTGTCATCAAAGGAAAATAGAACGAACGTACGGGCGCGGTGTGTGTATGGTCGAGCGAATGCTCATTCTGTTGCAGTTTGCCAATTTTTTGCCAGTGTCCAGTACATGGAAATTTCATAGTCATGGAATAGAGTTAGGGTTATTATAATATAAAAAAATAAAAAGTAAATATAAAAAACACCAATAAGATTTTTACCACGAGCAAAACATAAATAACTTAGAAGATATAAGGAAAATTTAAAAACATTAGGTACATCAGAGACGAGATGTTGTCAATTTAGGTAGCTGACGATTTAAGATGTTGTCGTTTTTGAAAGTTGACATTCTAAAAAAGTTGTCGTTTTCGGAATTAGTCGTTATTGAAAGTTGACATTCTAAAAAGTTGTCGTCTTCGGAAGTTGTCGTTTTTGAAAGTTGACATTCTAAAAAGTTGTCGTCTTCGGAAGTTGTCGTTTTCGAAAGTTGTCATTTTATGAAGTTTCGTTCTCAGCCTGAGGGCCGCAGAGTCTTCTTGTGGACAGACTTTTTATTGCTGAATGTTTGGCACTGAGGATTCTCCAAACCATTTCAATGCCATTGAGGGTCCAAATCCACCCATCTTTAGATGGGGGTTTAACCCTGCATCCCAAAAATTCAAGGGTTTTAAAAAAAAATTTCATGTTTTTGAACATTTGCAGATGTTCAGAAGAATTTTTAATGTTTGTGGAAAATTTTTTTCCTCTTCTTAGGTCTGGTGTCGACGCGTTCACGCCATCGAACAGTTCGTCCATATTTGAAATTAAATTAGCCGTTGCCAAGGCTTCAGTCGGCATGTCTCCTGAAAATTAAAAATAAATAAATTAAATCAATACGAGTAAGCATATTACCATGGACAATTTATACTTGGACTGACAAGTCCCATACTTCGGACCGAGAACCGATTTATAGTTATCTGATAGAGCGCGAGATGGCGCCACGTCCACTATTGATGGAGAAATTGAACTTACAGACAATCGAACATAGAACCTCCTCCTTTTTGGGAAGTCTGTTAGAAAGGTATCTTACCTCCAGCTATTTTGGAATATATTCCTGCTGCAACTGAGTGGCTTAAAACTTGAGCTGCAAGTTTAACCCTCATTTTTTGTTTTGAGTTCGGGTCAAGGTGTTCTTTACACAAACATGGTGCAAAAACAAAATTGGGATTATTATTATCCAAATCATAAAATTGCCTGATGTGGCTCCATTTAGCAATTCCTGTAAAGAATAATTGAAAGTATTAAAATTCCTTAGTATAAACTTTCTTTCTGTAAAAAAAATATTAGGGTACTTTATGTACATATTTATTACATATTTTTTAAAGTGAAAAATAACTACAATCAAATTATAGAAATAAATTAATACTAGTATTTACAATTAAAACAATTGAGCTAACTGCAGACTGTTGCAAATAATTAACTGCTCCATATCAACTCATCAATCATGTGGATAATGTGATTGGTTTTACATTTAAAAACTTAGAATAAGTACATTATATAATAAGTCTGCTTTGTACAATTGTTTTTTATCCTGAATAAAGAAATTTAAAAATTAAAAATACTAGTCGGAAGCGTCTCCAATACGCTGCAGACTGTTGCAATAATTCTACAGGTAGCTCAACTGGTCCACATCAATACCAGTTGAAAGTGTGCCCAAGAGGCTGGCTGCATTGCCCCGCTGTATGTACAAATAACTTACCAATTCCTTGCATGTTGTCTGATGTTATATTGGTCCTAAATTTAACATCATATTTCATGAAGAGATTTCTGAAACACTTCAGGAGATGTGGAGTGTCAAACAGTGTGACAATTTTACGATTGCTCACTTCTATGCAGGGATTCTCTACAGAAGCTCCTAATAGACATAGAGCTCTCTTGTTGACTCCATCCAAGTCACAAACTGTAGCGCATATATTAAGTCCAGCATCAAAGCAAGAATTTAAAACCTGAAAGTATTTTATGAGAGATTAGTGAGAAATAAACTAAAAACATTATTTTAGTTAGCATAATTCAGCGAAGAGGTAATTATCTGCGTGAGTGCTCATTAGCAGACACTAAACATTACAGGGAAATAAAATTCTCTAAAATTAAGTAGAAATGCATACCTCCTTAATCAACGCTGATAGTCTGTCAGCTGTCACAAAACCACTTGATAAATAGGAAGCCACTGGCTGTTTTACTTGCTTTCTAATTCCGACTACCATAAATACAAGGGCATATGAAGCTGCTTGTGGTGATCTACCTTGTATGGCATGGTCTTGAAAGCCTTCAATTAAGTCCGCCTTAGGATTGTACCACAGGTTTTTTCTTAAGGACATTTCATCCCACAACAATGTGTACTCTCGCTCAGATGGCCCAAAGTGTTTTGTTGAGTTTTTCAACACTGTTATTATTTTTTTGTGTGGTCCCACATTCATCTTAAATTTACCTAAGAGGTTTTTTAATGTGCCCGGTGCTGGTAAGCAAATCATTCTTCTCAATAGTTTGTAACTTGTTGGTGACCTTTTGTAGAGCCTCAATGCTATTATTTTGGCATCCAAGTTCCACCTGCGCCCATGTTTCTTCCTTTTATAATTCTGTAGTTCTCCTTGCAGTAACAGTGCAAATGTTGAACTCATTCTTTTATCATGGATTTCTTTAACTCCATCATTGTTACTAATAACATTTAAAAATGCTTCATTTTTTAAATGTTTTACAGTTTTTTGTAATCTGTATACAGGATACAGGAAAGTAGTTATGTGGGTACATACTGCAGAGCTTTAAAGGTATTTTACGTTAGTCAGTGGTAGCTAGAGGATGTTTACATTGTTTTTTGTGGTATTCTACTAATAGCATGGAAAGTACTTATGTAGGTACATACCACAGAGCAATTTAAGCATGTTACATGAGTCAGTGGTAGTTAGAAGATGGGTTATCAATATTTGAGGTATTCTACGCCGGCATAAACGAATAGCATGGAAAGTACTTAGGTAGGTACATACCGCAGAGCATTTTTAGAGCCAGGCTTTGGAAACCGATGCAAAGTGATGCTAGGATCTTTAGAAGGTGAAGATCCGCACATGCAACAGCTTCTAGTGTTTTCTTTCTGCGAATTCATCGCGAAAAAACTAAATCAGAGTCAATATCTCACACCACAACACGCCGAGTCTATTATCTCACAATTACACACTTATTAACACAAAAACAAAGCCACGGAGGAGCAAGCTCGACTCAACGTTATCAATATAATGTAGAAGAGTATGGAAATAGTTTACTTATTACAAATAAACACAAGATAAAATGGTGCACGTGCACAACCGGCGGCAGACATTTTTCTTGTAACGAACGTTATACGTCACACTCGTCATAGTCATTTTTCATCTCTTTTCCTCGGATGTTGTCGTATCTTTCTTGTTTTCAAGCCCGCCTACATTGTGTTCGTAGAACAAAGTTGAGACCGCCTGCCTTGAGCTGTATCTCGAGGAGGAGCGGCGTGAAGGCGGCGCGCGAATCGTCATGTTGATCAAAATCCAGCATAGCGTGAGCTCGCCACTCATCGTCTAATTTTTGTGCTGTCACAAATTTATAAAGCACTGGGAATCGCATCAGCACAGGTACCAATGATTGATTTCAAACTGTTGAACATCTGATGGATTTACAGCGGAATTAATGAAAATAAAGGATCTCCGATATCAAATCGCTTGGTCTGACGTCAATTCCATATAAAATTCTTGGCATGTTCTAAATCTGCAATAGCCGCACGAGGTACATTTTAATAATTTGTCAAATCTTCCGTACTTTCTCCAGTCTGTAATCCAATATATATTTCGTCTCAACCTAGCAAATGCGTTGAATTTCTGAAGTCAGCGTTTAAAATATTCGTACAGGACTTGATGTAGCTGATTTTCATGAAATTAGCAGACAGTGTTTTCAAAAGATTTTCTACTCCTGGTTCCAATTTGTGAAGAAGGGATGTTTCTGATTGAAACAAAGAATTGAAACTCGTTACCAGTGAAAGTACATAACACATGAATTCTAAATATACGACGGTAAATTGGTTGTTCATTGTTATGAGCATTTCTTCGGTAGTCTTCGATGGGTCAGTGAATACTGTTTCTGTCAAGTACGCTTTTAATGGAATATATTGCTCTAACACACGGTCTACACACGCTTTCAGGGAGAGCAATCGAGTCTGAGCTGATGCTAAAATTTTGTGTATATCCACTTGAAAGAATTCCTGAAACTCTTTCAATTTCATTTGTCTTTTTGAACTTCTACTGAAGTTAGCCCCAACAGAACGCAAGAAGTCTTCAACATTTCGGGGCAATTTGAGGCAAGCTTTCGATGGTGATAAGTGTATCAATAGAAAAAGCTTTTTCTGTGCGTAATTTTTGATTTATGTCTTCTAAAAATGTGTTTCCTATAACATTCTTAAGTATAGCTGTCGCTTTGGTTCTGTGTAATTGTATATTCTTAGCTATAGTTGAGTCTGAAAAAAAATCTTTACAAAGCGATCCCAAGGTGATGAATGATATTGGTATATTATTTTCAGCCAACGCTCCGGCTAGTTTTAGTTCAGCTTTTCGTTCATTTTTTTCTAAATCCGCCACTGGCAAGTAGGTTCAAATTTTCGGAACATTCTGTATTTCTAATATTTTTTTCTGATGGCGTTCTGAATTCATATGTCGAATCAGGTCACGTTAGCGCTAGGATCGACACCGAACAGAGTTTACAGTTTGCTAAATCATTTCATGTTCGAATCTTTGATCGAATTGAATCGTTTTCAACACTCCAAGAAAAATGCCATAAAATATGCCACATACTTGTACGCAGTATCTAATGAAATTTTGAAATTTGTTTGTGCTTGCCAATTTCTTAAATTCCAAACTACTGAATGAATTAATTTACGTTCTTCTTCAGTAAAATTTTTGCATTGGTATCGACAGATATGGTCAAATCTTTCTATAACCTTAGCTGGAATTATTTTGCCGTTGGAGGAAACATTCTCTTTTCCTTCGTTACGTCTCCATTTTCTTATATTTTTGTTTCAGACTGTGATCTCTTTATGTCTCTTCTTTGATCGTACAGAATTTTTTTCGTTTCGCTAGAATCATGGAATTACCTACCATACAATGCAACATTTTGGGAATTGGAACTAATGAAATCAGATGTGAATAACTTTATTTCTTTAGGCTAATAAGATAAACACATAAACAAGTCTACCCATCAATTACTATCAAATAAGAAATAAAGTGTTATTGAAATTCACTTCACTTCAATCTTTTGTCCATTAGTGGAGGAAGTGAAAAAGAAACCATCAGCATTATATAATCACATATGTGTTAATACTTACAATGTTCGTTATAAAATAAAAGCATAAAACCATATAAATAGAAACATTCTAAAAGAATAGATAAACTTATAGTTTAATTTTGACCTTCAATAATTTCAGTGCTGAAACAAACAAGAACATATCTAGAAAAAAATTCAACAATGTAAATCATCTTAATGAGAGATGCTTTCAGCTTACAGGGTCATCAAAGAGTGGCAGAGCCAGCTCACCGTCTTATAATTAGTTCAACGGACCGTTGGCTGTCGTTATACCTCGGGCCATTCCGCCAAACATCGCCAAGACGGCATTGGCGTTTGGCATAACAATTCTCAACCAAATACATTGAAATATCTTCTAAAATGCCAATATATCTCGTTTCGTATTTCTTGTTATATTTTAATATTGAACAAATTATGACCATTCAATACATTAGGTTATAGTTTATTCATATAATGAAACTTATCCTAACATTGTCCTAACATCTGAATTCAATTTAGCTTAGCAATATAACTACTTGTCAGCAATATAGCCACGAGTAAAAGCGAATTTTTGGCTGGTAATTCAGATGAGGTAAATCTACATAAGAAACAGCTCGAGTCTGTTACAAAAATAGTCGGAATTATCTGATGGATTTGGCTGGTTTTGATAGTTAGTTTGGATTTGGCTGATTTTGTAAGAAACTCAATATTGATTTAGCTGATTTTGGAAGTTACTTGATGTATTTAGCCAGTTCTGTTATTGACTCATTTGAAGGGTCTGGACTGGTCAATGGTTGCATGTGGATGGACAGTTTTGAGTCTGTTATAAATAATCGGTATTAAATTAAAAACAAAAAAATTATTTTTCTAGTTGCTGCAATAAAATTTTGTACTTTATATCAAAAACAATGTCAATATTTCTTCGGTTCTTTTGGAACTTTTTAAAATAACTCCTTTGAATTTTTAAGTCGTAATGTTTAGATTCCTTCTTCAATTTTTTGAAAATAAAAAAATGTTTGGCTTATGTGGTACTTTTGCATTTAGGCGTCTATGCCAACCTTCAACCGGATTATTTGTTCTGTGTTTGGAATAAGCAACACTTAAGATTTTGTTATTTTTTTCTAACCATTGTTTTTCAAAATAACGTTTAAACTTTTGAAATTTCAAATCATTAGGCATCATATTTTTTATATGTAACCAGGCGTCGTTTATATATGCAGAGGGTAGTAAGGCTATTATAGCACTTAATCTTGATACATTTCTGCCTTCTGTCGTATTGTGTAATTTTAAGTCTTTCGATTGCTTGAAGACTGCCTTATTGAAATGCTGATAACAACATCTTAAATTCACACCAGGAAACACATGAAGGACAGCATTTATTTGTGCTTGTTCAAAGTCGCATTTATATTGTGAAATGTTAATACCCAATATATCTTTTATTAATTTACAAAATCTTATGTATGTTTCTTCAGTTTTATTGGGCAGTAGACCGTATACTACTGGTATAACATTTACTGTCTTCAAAGTTGAGAAATAATCAACGTGTACAGTAAATAGCTGAAAGAATGGTTTGGGTACGCTGTAAAAGGTACCATCACCAAAGTACAATTTATCGCTTCTCGCAAACTTTCTGATTATATTCCGTGATGTAATGGATGAAAATATTAAAATTCTTTCCGTATCTCCATCATTGGCTATAAGAAATCTTTTGGAAAAAGCAGTTTGCACATTTACGTCTTCCAAGTGTCTGTATTCCAAAATGTCGCTTTCTAAAAAATCTTTACGGCTCTTGTATAGTGTACTTTTAACACTTTGAAAGGTAGGTACGAGTATATCAGGTATGACATTTTGATGTTTCTTAATTATTTTTTCAACATTGTTTTCCAAAATTTGCAGAATGGGATAAAATTTTTCACATACCTCTCTTTTACAAATATTCATCAATTGTAAAACAATATTTTTGGAATCATCAGGTAAGCACACATGAGCAGCATTTCGTAAAATTTTGGCTCTCGTACTATCTAAAGTTATAGCTGCACTACACAAATCCCTATTAGCACATCTCCATAAAGTTGTGTTATTATAGTTCAATTTCATGAAACTGTATTTATACCCATTATTTAATAAACAGTCTTTGCCTTTTTGTGATTTTATGAAATTCATTATAACTTCATGAAAGAAATCAACACTATATTCATTTTAGGATTGTCAAGCTGACAGATACTGCTTTCTTCTTAGACATACTTTTAATATGCCAGTAAGACCAAAGAGTTTAAGAACGCAATAGCACCTTTATCATAGAGTTTCAAACTTTTAATATGCCAGTAAGACCAAAGAGTTTAAGAACGCAATAGCACCTTTATCATAGAGTTTCAATGAGGCAATGAGGAAGTAGCATTTCTAGAAAAGTAAAGTGCACTTCACTCGAGTATGAATTGTTTCTTAGTTTGTTGATATACTAGGGACATACTAATGAAATGGTAAAAAGGATAAAAATTAATAAAAGTACAGTCAGCGGCAAAAGTCTTTTAAAAAAGGGTCGAGAATACGCGTTGTCATCAAAGGAAAATAGAACGAACGTACGGGCGCGGTGTGTGTATGGTCGAGCGAATGCTCATTCTGTTGCAGTTTGCCAATTTTTTGCCAGTGTCCAGTACATGGAAATTTCATAGTCATGGAATAGAGTTAGGGTTATTATAATATAAAAAAATAAAAAGTAAATATAAAAAACACCAATAAGATTTTTACCACGAGCAAAACATAAATAACTTAGAAGATATAAGGAAAATTTAAAAACATTAGGTACATCAGAGACGAGATGTTGTCAATTTAGGTAGCTGACGATTTAAGATGTTGTCGTTTTTGAAAGTTGACATTCTAAAAAAGTTGTCGTTTTCGGAATTAGTCGTTATTGAAAGTTGACTTTCTAAAAAGTTGTCGTCTTCGGAAGTTGTCGTTTTTGAAAGTTGACATTCTAAAAAGTTGTCGTCTTCGGAAGTTGTCGTTTTCGAAAGTTGTCATTTTATGAAGTTTCGTTCTCAGCCTGAGGGCCGCAGAGTCTTCTTGTGGACAGACTTTTTATTGCTGAATGTTTGGCACTGAGGATTCTCCAAACCATTTCAATGCCATTGAGGGTCCAAATCCACCCATCTTTAGATGGGGGTTTAACCCTGCATCCCAAAAATTCAAGGGTTTTAAAAAAAAATTTCATGTTTTTGAACATTTGCAGATGTTCAGAAGAATTTTTAATGTTTGTGGAAAATTTTTTTCCTCTTCTTAGGTCTGGTGTCGACGCGTTCACGCCATCGAACAGTTCGTCCATATTTGAAATTAAATTAGCCGTTGCCAAGGCTTCAGTCGGCATGTCTCCTGAAAATTAAAAATAAATAAATTAAATCAATACGAGTAAGCATATTACCATGGACAATTTATACTTGGACTGACAAGTCCCATACTTCGGACCGAGAACCGATTTATAGTTATCTGATAGAGCGCGAGATGGCGCCACGTCCACTATTGATGGAGAAATTGAACTTACAGACAATCGAACATAGAACCTCCTCCTTTTTGGGAAGTCTGTTAGAAAGGTATCTTACCTCCAGCTATTTTGGAATATATTCCTGCTGCAACTGAGTGGCTTAAAACTTGAGCTGCAAGTTTAACCCTCATTTTTTGTTTTGAGTTCGGGTCAAGGTGTTCTTTACACAAACATGGTGCAAAAACAAAATTGGGATTATTATTATCCAAATCATAAAATTGCCTGATGTGGCTCCATTTAGCAATTCCTGTAAAGAATAATTGAAAGTATTAAAATTCCTTAGTATAAACTTTCTTTCTGTAAAAAAAATATTAGGGTACTTTATGTACATATTTATTACATATTTTTTAAAGTGAAAAATAACTACAATCAAATTATAGAAATAAATTAATACTAGTATTTACAATTAAAACAATTGAGCTAACTGCAGACTGTTGCAAATAATTAACTGCTCCATATCAACTCATCAATCATGTGGATAATGTGATTGGTTTTACATTTAAAAACTTAGAATAAGTACATTATATAATAAGTCTGCTTTGTACAATTGTTTTTTATCCTGAATAAAGAAATTTAAAAATTAAAAATACTAGTCGGAAGCGTCTCCAATACGCTGCAGACTGTTGCAATAATTCTACAGGTAGCTCAACTGGTCCACATCAATACCAGTTGAAAGTGTGCCCAAGAGGCTGGCTGCATTGCCCCGCTGTATGTACAAATAACTTACCAATTCCTTGCATGTTGTCTGATGTTATATTGGTCCTAAATTTAACATCATATTTCATGAAGAGATTTCTGAAACACTTCAGGAGATGTGGAGTGTCAAACAGTGTGACAATTTTACGATTGCTCACTTCTATGCAGGGATTCTCTACAGAAGCTCCTAATAGACATAGAGCTCTCTTGTTGACTCCATCCAAGTCACAAACTGTAGCGCATATATTAAGTCCAGCATCAAAGCAAGAATTTAAAACCTGAAAGTATTTTATGAGAGATTAGTGAGAAATAAACTAAAAACATTATTTTAGTTAGCATAATTCAGCGAAGAGGTAATTATCTGCGTGAGTGCTCATTAGCAGACACTAAACATTACAGGGAAATAAAATTCTCTAAAATTAAGTAGAAATGCATACCTCCTTAATCAACGCTGATAGTCTGTCAGCTGTCACAAAACCACTTGATAAATAGGAAGCCACTGGCTGTTTTACTTGCTTTCTAATTCCGACTACCATAAATACAAGGGCATATGAAGCTGCTTGTGGTGATCTACCTTGTATGGCATGGTCTTGAAAGCCTTCAATTAAGTCCGCCTTAGGATTGTACCACAGGTTTTTTCTTAAGGACATTTCATCCCACAACAATGTGTACTCTCGCTCAGATGGCCCAAAGTGTTTTGTTGAGTTTTTCAACACTGTTATTATTTTTTTGTGTGGTCCCACATTCATCTTAAATTTACCTAAGAGGTTTTTTAATGTGCCCGGTGCTGGTAAGCAAATCATTCTTCTCAATAGTTTGTAACTTGTTGGTGACCTTTTGTAGAGCCTCAATGCTATTATTTTGGCATCCAAGTTCCACCTGCGCCCATGTTTCTTCCTTTTATAATTCTGTAGTTCTCCTTGCAGTAACAGTGCAAATGTTGAACTCATTCTTTTATCATGGATTTCTTTAACTCCATCATTGTTACTAATAACATTTAAAAATGCTTCATTTTTTAAATGTTTTACAGTTTTTTGTAATCTGTATAC